>OV702284.1:0-1253189 GCA_916181665.1 Avena sativa
GCCTAAAAACTCGTCGTTTTTGTGTTTTATGGTCATTTTCATGAGTTATTGCCCACATTTTTGGGTTTCAGCCGGATTCGCATGTCTCAAAAGAACCCTGACATTTTTGAGATATATGACTAAAAACTCGTAGTTTTCGTGTTTTATGGCTGTTTTCATGAGCTATTGCCCACAGTTTAGGGGTTCTAGGGCGATTTACAGTGACCTTCCGACCTGATACATGTTGGAAAGATATGACCAGAAACTCGTCGTTTTCTTGTTTTATGGCCGTTTTCATGAGCTATTGCCCACAGTTTTATGGTTCTAGGGCTATTTAAAGCAACCTTAAGACCCGGTACATGTTTGAGAGTTATGCCTAAAAACTCGTCGTTTTCGTGTTTTATGGTCATTTTGATGAGTTATTTCCCGCAGTTTTTGGGTTCATCCGGATTTGCCCACAGTTTTGGGGTTCTAGGGCGATTTACAACGACTTTAAGACCCGATACATGTTTGAGAGTTATGCCGAAAAACTCGTCTTTTTCGTGTTTATGGCCATTTTTATGAGTTATTGCCCACGGTTTTTGGTTCCAATTGGATTTGCAAGGCATGTAAGACCCGTTACATTTTTGAGAGATATGACCAGAAACTCGCCGTTCTCGCGTTTTATGGCTGTTTTCATGAGCTATTGCCCACAGTTTAGGGGTTCTAGGGCGATTTACAGTGACCTTCCGACCTGATACATTTTGGAAAGATATGACCAGAAACTCGTCGTTTTCTTGTTTTATGGCCGTTTTCATGAGCTATTGCCCATAGATTTATGGTTCTAGGGCTATTTAAAGCAACCTTAAGACCCGATACATGTTTGAGAGTTATGCCGAAAAACTCGTCTTTTTCATGTTTATGGCCATTTTTATGAGTTATTGCCCACGGTTTTTGGTTCCAATTGGATTTGCAAGGCGTGTAAGACCCGTTACATTTTTCAGAGATATGACCAGAAACTCGCCGTTCTCGCGTTTTATGGCTGTTTTCATGAGCTATTGCCCACAGTTTAGGGGTTCTAGGGCGATTTACAGTGACCTTCCGACCTGATACATGTTGGAAAGATATGACCAGAAACTCGTCGTTTTCTTGTTTTATGGCCGTTTTCATGAGCTATTGCCCACAGTTTTATGGTTCTAGGGCTATTTAAAGCAACCTTAAGACCCGATACATGTTTGAGAGTTATGCCTAAAAACTCGTCGTTTTCGTGTTTTATGGTCATTTTCATGAGTTATACATATTAGGGGTTCATCCGGATTTGCATGTCTCAAAAGAACCCTGACATGTTTGAGATTTATGACCAGAAACTCGCCGTTCTCGCGTTTTATGGCTGTTTTCATGAGCTATTGCCCACTGTTTTGGGGTTCTAGGGCGATTTACAACGACTTTAAGACCCGATAGATGTTTGACAGTTATGCCTAAAAACTCGTCTTTTTCGTGTATATGGCCATTTTATGAGTTATTGCCCACGGTTTTTGGTTCCAATTGAATTTGTATGGCATGTAAGACCCGTTACATTTTTGAGATATATGACTAAAAACTCGTAGTTTTCGTGTTTTATGGCCGTTTTCATGAGCTACTGCCCACTGTTTAGGGGTTCTAGGGCGATTTACAGTGACCTTCCGACCTGATACATGTAGGAAAGATATGACCAGAAACTCGTCGTTTTCCGCATTTTATGGCCGTTTTCATGAGCTATTGCCCACAATTTTATGGTTCTAGGGCTATTTAAAGCAACCTTAAGACCCGGTACATGTTTGAGAGTTATGCCTAAAAACTCGTCGTTTTTGTGTTTTATGGTCATTTTCGTGAGTTATACATATTAGGGGTTCATCCGGATTTGCATGTCTCAAAAGAACCCTGACATGTTTGAGAGTTATGACCAGAAACTCGCCGTTCTCGCGTTTTATGGCCGTTTTCATGAGCTATTGCCCACAGTTTTGGGGTTCTAGGGCGATTTACAACGACTTTAAGACTCGATAGATGTTTGACAGTTATGCCTAAAAACTCGTCTTTTTCGTGTTTATGGCCATTTTATGAGTTATTGCCCACGGTTTTTGGTTCCAATTGGATTTGTATGGCATGTAAGACCCGTTACATTTTTGAGATATATGACTAAAAACTCGTAGTTTTCGTGTTTTATGGCCGTTTTCATGAGCTACTGCCCACTGTTTAGGGGTTCTAGGGCGATTTACAGTGACCTTCCGACCTGATACATGTTGGAAAGATATGACCAGAAACTCGTCGTTTTCTTGTTTTATGGCCGTTTTCATGAGCTATTGCCCACAGTTTTATGGTTCTAGGGCTATTTAAAGCAACCTTAAGACCCGATACATGTTTGAGAGTTATGCCTAAAAACTCGTCGTTTTTGTGTTTTATGGTCATTTTCGTGAGTTATACATATTAGGGGTTCATCCGGATTTGCATGTCTCAAAAGAACCCTGACATGTTTGAGAGTTATGACCAGAAACTCGCCGTTCTCGCGTTTTATGGCCATTTTCATGAGCTATTGCCCACAGTTTTGGGGTTCTAGGGCGATTTACAACGACTTTAAGACTCGATAGATGTTTGACAGTTATGCCTAAAAACTCGTCTTTTTCGTGTTTATGACCATTTTATGAGTTATTGCCCACGGTTTTTGGTTCCAATTGGATTTGTATGGCATGTAAGACCCGTTACATTTTTGAGATATATGACTAAAAACTCGTAGTTCCTCGCGTTTTATGGCCGTTTTCATGAGCTATTGCCCACTGTTTAGGGGTTCTAGGGCGATTTACAGTGACCTTCCGACCTGATACATGTTGGAAAGATATGACCAGAAACTCGTCGTTTTTTTGTTTTATGGCCGTTTTCAAGAGCTATTGCCCACAGTTTTATGGTTCTAGGGCTATTTAAAGCAACCTTAAGACCCGATACATGTTTGAGAGTTATGCCTAAAAACTCGTCGTTTTCGTGTTTTATGGTCATTTTCATGAGTTATACAGTTTTTAGGTTCATCTGGATTTGCATGTCTCGAAAGAACCATGACATGTTTGAGAGTTATGACCAGAAACTCGCTGTTCTCGCGTTTTATGGCCGTTTTCATGAGCTATTGCCCACAGTTTTGGGGTTCTAGGGTGATTTACAACGACTTTAAGACCCGATAGATGTTTGAGAGTTATGCCTAAAAACTCGTCTTTTTCGTGTTCATGGCCATTTTTATGAGTTATTGCCCACGATTTTTGGTTCCAATTGGATTTGTATGGCATGTAAGACCCGTTACATTTTTGAGATATATGACTAAAAACTCGTAGTTTTCGTGTTTTATGGCCGTTTTCATGAGCTACTGCCCACTGTTTAGGAGTTCTAGGGCGATTTACAGTGACCTTCCGACCTGATACATGTTGGAAAGATATGACCAGAAACTCGTCGTTTTCGCGTTTTATAGCCGTTTTCATGAGCTATTGCCCATAGTTTTATGGTTCTAGGGCTATTTAAAGCAACCTTAAGACCCGATACATGTTTGAGAGTTATGCCTAAAAACTCGTCGTTTTTGTGTTTTATGGTCATTTTCATGAGTTATTGCCCACAATTTTTGGGTTTCAGCCGGATTTGCATGTCTCAAAAGAACCCTGACATGTTTGAGAGATATGACCAGAAACTCGCTGTTCTCAGCGTTTTATGGCCGTTTTCATGAGCTATTGCCCACAGTTCAGGGGTTCTAGGGCGATTTACAGTGACCTTCCGACCTGATACATGTTGGAAAGATATGACCAGAAACTCGTCGTTTTCTTGTTTTATGGCCGTTTTCATGAGCTATTGCCCACAGTTTTATGGTTCTAGGGCTATTTAAAGCAACCTTAAGACCCGGTACATGTTTGAGAGTTATACCTAAAAACTCGTCGTTTTCGTGTTTCATGGTCATTTTCGTGAGTTATACATATTAGGGGTTCATCCGGATTTGCATGTCTCAAAAGAACCCTGACATGTTTGAGAGTTATGACCAGAAACTCGCCGTTCTCGCGTTTTATGGCCGTTTTCATGAGCTATTGGCCACAGTTTTGGGGTTCTAGGGCGATTTACAACGACTTTAAGACTCGATAGATGTTTGACAGTTAAGCCTAAAAACTCGTATTTTTCGTGTTTATGGCCATTTTATGAGTTATTGCCCACGGTTTTTTGGTTCCAATTGGATTTGTATGGCATGTAAGACCCGTTACATTTTTGAGATATATGACTAAAAACTCGTAGTTTTCGTGTTTTATGGCGTTTTCATGAGCTACTGCCCACTGTTTAGGGGTTCTAGGGCGATTTACAGTGACCTTCCGACCTGATACATGTTGGAAAGATATGACCAGAAACTCGTCGTTTTCGCGTTTTATGGCCGTTTTCATGAGCTATTGCCCACAGTTTTATGGTTCTAGGGCTATTTAAAGCAACCTTAAGACCCGATACATGTTTGAGAGTTATGCCTAAAAACTCGTCGTTTTCGTGTTTTATGGTCATTTTCATGAGTTATACAGTTTTTTAGGTTCATCCGGATTTGCATGTCTCGAAAGAACCATGACATGTTTGAGAGTTATGACCAGAAACTCGTTGTTCTCCGCGTTTTATGGCCGTTTTCATGAGCTATTGCCCACAGTTTTGGGGTTCTAGGGCGATTTACAACGACTTTAAGACCCGATAGATGTTTGAGAGTTATGCCTAAAAACTCGTCTTTTTCGTGTTCATGGCCATTTTTATGAGTTATTACCCACGATTTTTGGTTCCAATTGGATTTGTATGGCATGTAAGACCCGTTACATTTTTGAGATATATGACTAAAAACTCGTAGTTTTCGTGTTTTATGGCTGTTTTCACGAGCTATTGCCCACAGTTTAGGGGTTCTAGGGCGATTTACAGTGACCTTCCGACCTGATACATGTTGGAAAGATATGACCAGAAACTCGTCGTTTTCTTGTTTTATGGCCGTTTTCATGAGCTATTGCCCACAGTTTTATGGTTCTAGGGCTATTTAAAGCAACCTTAAGACCCGATACATGTTTGAGAGTTATGCCTAAAAACTCGTCGTTTTTGTGTTTTATGGTCATTTTCGTGAGTTATACATATTAGGGGTTCATCCGGATTTGCATGTCTCAAAAGAACCCTGACATGTTTGAGAGTTATGACCAGAAACTCGCCGTTCTCGCGTTTTATGGCCGTTTTCATGAGCTATTGCCCACAGTTTTGGGTTCTAGGGCGATTTACAACGACTTTAAGACTCGATAGATGTTTGACAGTTATGCCTAAAAACTCGTCTTTTTCGTGTTTATGGCCATTTTATGAGTTATTGCCCACGGTTTTTGGTTCCAATTGGATTTGTATGGCATGTAAGACCCGTTACATTTTTGAGATATATGACTAAAAACTCGTAGTTTTCGTGTTTTATGGCCGTTTTCATGAGCTACTGCCCACTGTTTAGGGGTTCTAGGGCGATTTACAGTGACCTTCCGACCTGATACATGTTGGAAAGATATGACCAGAAACTCGTTGTTTTCTTGTTTTATGGCCGTTTTCATGAGCTATTGCCCACAGTTTTATGGTTCTAGGGCTATTTAAAGCAACCTTAAGACCCGGTACATGTTTGAGAGTTATGCCTAAAAACTCGTCGTTTTCGTGTTTTATGGTCATTTTGATGTGTTATTTCCCACAGTTTTTGGGTTCATCCGGATTTGCATGTCTCAAAAGAACCCTGACATGTTTGAAAGTTATGACCAGAAACTCGCCGTTCTTGCGTTTTATGGCCGTTTTCATGAGCTATTGCCCACAGTTTTGGGGTTCTAGGGCGATTTACAACGACTTTAAGACCCGATACATGTTTGAGAGTTATGCCGAAAAACTCGTCTTTTTCGTGTTTATGGCCATTTTTATGAGTTATTGCCCACGGTTTTTGGTTCCAATTGGATTTGCAAGGCATGTAAGACCCGTTACATTTTTGAGATATATGACTAAAAACTCGTAGTTTTCGTGTTTTATGGACGTTTTCATGAGCTACTGCCCACTGTTTACGTATTCTAGGGCGATTTACAGTGACCTTCCGACCTGATACATGTTGGAAAGATATGACCAGAAACTCGTCGTTTTCGCGTTTTTTGGCCGTTTTCATGAGCTATTGCCCATAGTTTTATGGTTCTAGGGCTATTTAAAGCAACCTTAAGACCCGATACATGTTTGAGAGTTATGCCTAAAAACTCGTCGTTTTTGTGTTTTATGGTCATTTTCATGAGTTATTGCCCACAATTTTTGGGTTTCAGCCGGATTTGCATGTCTCAAAAGAACCCTGACATGTTTGAGAGATATGACCAGAAACTCGCCGTTCTCGCGTTTTATGGCCGTTTTCATGAGCTATTGCCCACAGTTCAGGGGTTCTAGGGCGATTTACAGTGACCTTCCGACCTGATACATGTTGGAAAGATATGACCAGAAACTCCTCGTTTTCTTGTTTTATGGCCGTTTTCATGAGCTATTGCCCACAGTTTTATGGTTCTAGGGCTATTTAAAGCAACCTTAAGACCCGGTACATGTTTGAGAGTTATGCCTAAAAACTCGTCATTTTCGTGTTTTATGGTCATTTTCATGAGTTATTTCCCACAGTTTTTGGGTTCATCCGGATTTGCATGTCTCAAAAGAACCCTGACATGTTTGAAAGTTATGACCAGAAACTCGCCGTTCTCGCGTTTTATGGCCGTTTTCATGAGCTATTGCCCACAGTTCAGGGGTTCTAGGGCGATTTACAGTGACCTTCCGACCTGATACATGTTGGAAAGATATGACCAGAAACTCGTCGTTTTCTTGTTTTATGGCCGTTTTGATGAGCTATTGCCCACAGTTTTATGGTTCTAGGGCTATTTAAAGCAACCTTAAGACCCGGTACATGTTTGAGAGTTATGCCTAAAAACTCGTCGTTTTCGTGTTTTATGGTCATTTTGATGTGTTATTTCCCACAGTTTTTGGGTTCATCCGGATTTGCATGTCTCAAAAGAACCCTGACATGTTTGAAAGTTATGACCAGAAACTCGCCGTTCTCGCGTTTTATGGCCGTTTTCATGAGCTATTGCCCACAATTTTGGGGTTCTAGGGCGATTTACAACGACTTTAAGACCCGATACAGGTTTGAGAGTTATGCCGAAAAACTCGTCTTTTTCGTGTTTATGGCCATTTTTATGAGTTATTGCCCACGGTTTTTGGTTCCAATTGGATTTGCAAGGCATGTAAGACCCGTTACATTTTTGAGAGATATGACCAGAAACTCGCCGTTCTCGCGTTTTATGGCTGTTTTTATGAGCTATTGCCCACAGTTTAGGGGTTCTAGGGCGATTTACAGTGACCTTCCGACCTGATACATGTTGGAAAGATATGACCAGAAACTCGTCGTTTTCTTGTTTTATGGCCGTTTTCATGAGCTATTGCCCACAGTTTTATGGTTCTAGGGCTATTTAAAGCAACCTTAAGACCCGATACATGTTTGAGAGTTATGCCTAAAATTCGTCGTTTTCGTGTTTTATGGTCATTTTCATGAGTTATACAGTTTTTAGGTTCATCCGGATTTGCATGTCTCGAAAGAACCATGACATGTTTGAGAGTTATGACCAGAAACTCGCCGTTCTCGCGTTTTATGGCCGTTTTCATGAGCTATTGCCCACAGTTTTGGGGTTCTAGGGCGATTTACAACGACTTTAAGACCCGATAGATGTTTGACAGTTATGCCTAAAAACTCGTCTTTTTCGTGTTCATGGCCATTTTTATGAGTTATTGCCCACGTTTTTTGGTTCCAATTGGATTTGTATGGCATGTAAGACCCGTTACATTTTTGAGATATATGACTAAAAACTCGTAGTTTTCGTGTTTTATGGCTGTTTTCATGAGCTACTGCCCACTGTTTAGGGGTTCTAGGGCGATTTACAGTGACCTTCCGACCTGATACATGTTAGAAAGATATGACCAGAAACTCGTCGTTTTCGCGTTTTATGGCCGTTTTCATGAGCTATTGCCCATAGTTTTATGGTTCTAGGGCTATTTAAAGCAACCTTAAGACCCGATACATGTTTGAGAGTTATGCCTAAAAACTCGTCGTTTTTGTGTTTTATGGTCATTTTCATGAGTTATTGCCCACAATTTTTGGGTTTCAGCCGGATTTGCATGTCTCAAAAGAACCCTGACATGTTTGAGAGATATGACCAGAAACTCGCCGTTCTCCTCGCGTTTTATGGCCGTTTTCATGAGCTATTGCCCACAGTTCAGGGGTTCTAGGGCGATTTACAGTGACCTTCCGACCTGATACATGTTGGAAAGATATGACCAGAAACTCGTCGTTTTCTTGTTTTATGGCCGTTTTCATGAGCTATTGCCCACAGTTTTATGGTTCTAGGGCTATTTAAAGCAACCTTAAGACCCGGTACATGTTTGAGAGTTATGCCTAAAAACTCGTCGTTTTCGTGTTTTATGGTCATTTTCATGAGTTATTTCCCGCAGTTTTTGGGTTCATCCGGATTTGCATGTCTCAAAAGAACCCTGACATGTTTGAAAGTTATGACCAGAAACTCACCATTCTCGCGTTTTATTGCCGTTTTCATGAGCTATTGCCCACAGTTTTGGGGTTCTAGGGCGATTTACAACGACTTTAAGACCCGATACAGGTTTGAGAGTTATGCCGAAAAACTCGTCTTTTTCATGTTTATGGCCATTTTTATGAGTTATTGCCCACGGTTTTTGGTTCCAATTGGATTTGCAAGGCATGTAAGACCCGTTACATTTTTGAGAGATATGACCAGAAACTCGCCGTTCTCGCGTTTTATGGCTGTTTTCATGAGCTATTGCCCACAGTTTAGGGGTTCTAGGGCGATTTACAGTGACCTTCCGACCTGCTACATGTTGGAAAGATATGACCACAAACTCGTCGTTTTCTTGTTTTATGGGCGTTTTCATGAGCTATTGCCCACAGTTTTATGGTTCTAGGGCTATTTAAAGCAACCTTAAGACCCGATACATGTTTGAGAGTTATGCCTAAAAACTCGTCGTTTTCGTGTTTTATGGTCATTTTCATGAGTTATACAGTTTTTAGGTTCATCCGGATTTGCATGTCTCGAAAGAACCATGACATGTTTGAGAGTTATGACCAGAAACTCGCCGTTCTCGCGTTTTATGGCCGTTTTCATGAGCTATTGCCCACAGTTTTGGGGTTCTAGGGCGATTTACAACGACTTTAAGACCCGATAGATGTTTGAGAGTTATGCCTAAAAACTCGTCTTTTTCGTGTTCATGGCCATTTTTATGAGTTATTGCCCACGATTTTTGGTTCCAATTGGATTTGTATGGCATGTAAGACCCGTTACATTTTTGAGATATATGACTAAAAACTCGTAGTTTTCGTGTTTTATGGCTGTTTTCATGAGCTACTGCCCACTGTTTAGGGGTTCTAGGGCGATTTACAGTGATCTTCCGACCTGATACATGTTAGAAAGATATGACCAGAAACTCGTCGTTTTCGCGTTTTATGGCCGTTTTCATGAGCTATTGCCCCCAACAGTTTTATGGTTCTAGGGCTATTTAAAGCAACCTTAAGACCCGGTACATGTTTGAGAGTTATGCCTAAAAACTCGTCGTTTTCGTGTTTTATGGTCATTTTGATGTGTTATTTGCCGCAGTTTTTGGGTTCATCCGGATTTGCATGTCTCAAAAGAACCCTGACATGTTTGAAAGTTATGACCAGAAACTCGCCGTTCTCGCGTTTTATGGCCGTTTTCATGAGCTATTGCCCACAGTTCAGGGGTTCTAGGGCGATTTACAGTGACCTTCCGACCTGATACATGTTGGAAAGATATGACCAGAAACTCGTCGTTTTCTTGTTTTATGGCCGTTTTCATGAGCTATTGCCCACAGTTTTATGGTTCTAGGGCTATTTAAAGCAACCTTAAGACCCGGTACATGTTTGAGAGTTATGCCTAAAAAATCGTCGTTTTCGTGTTTTATGGTCATTTTGATGTGTTATTTCCCACAGTTTTTGGGTTCATCCGGATTTGCATGTCTCAAAAGAACCCTGACATGTTTGAAAGTTATGACCAGAAACTCGCCGTTCTCGCGTTTTATGGCCGTTTTCATGAGCTATTGCCCACAATTTTGGGGTTCTAGGGCGATTTACAACGACTTTAAGACCCGATACAGGTTTGAGAGTTATGCCGAAAAACTCGTCTTTTTCGTGTTTATGGCCATTTTTATGAGTTATTGCCCACGGTTTTTGGTTCCAATTGGATTTGCAAGGCATGTAAGACCCATTACATTTTTGAGAGATATGACCAGAAACTCGCCGTTCTCAGCGTTTTATGGCTGTTTTCATGAGCTATTGCCCACAGTTTAGGGGTTCTAGGGCGATTTACAGTGACCTTCCGACCTGATACATGTTGGAAAGATATGACCAGAAACTCGTTGTTTTCTTGTTTTATGGCCGTTTTCATGAGCTATTGCCCACAGTTTTATGGTTCTAGGGCTATTTAAAGCAACCTTAAGACCCGGTACATGTTTGAGAGTTATGCCTAAAAACTCGTCGTTTTCGTGTTTTATGGTCATTTTGATGTGTTATTTCCCACAGTTTTTGGGTTCATCCGGATTTGCATGTCTCAAAAGAACCCTGACATGTTTGAAAGTTATGACCAGAAACTCGCCGTTCTCGCGTTTTATGCCCGTTTTCATGAGCTATTGCCCACAGTTTTGGGGTTCTAGGGCGATTTACAACGACTTTAAGACCCGATACATGTTTGAGAGTTATGCCGAAAAACTCGTCTTTTTCGTGTTTATGGCCATTTTTATGAGTTATTGCCCACGGTTTTTGGTTCCAATTGGATTTGCAAGGCATGTAAGACCCGTTACATTTTTGAGAGATATGACCATAAACTCGCCATTCTCGCGTTTTATGGCTGTTTTCATGAGCTATTGCCCCCAGTTTAGGGGTTCTAGGGCAATTTACAGTGACCTTCCGACCTGATACATGTTGGAAAGATATGACCAGAAACTCGTCGTTTTCTTGTTTTATGGCCGTTTTCATGAGCTATTGCCCACAGTTTTATGGTTCTAGGGTTATTTAAAGCAACCTTAAGACCCGATACATGTTTGAGAGTTATGCCTAAAAACTCGTCGTTTTTGTGTTTTATGGTCATTTTCATTAGTTATACATATTAGGGGTTCATCCGGATTTGCATGTCTCAAAAGAACCCTGACATGTTTGAGAGTTATGACCAGAAACTCGCCGTTCTCCGCGTTTTATGGCCGTTTTCATGAGCTATTGCCCACAGTTTTGGGGTTCTAGGGCGATTTACAACGACTTTAAGACCCGATAGATGTTTGACAGTTATGCCTAAAAACTCGTCTTTTTCGTGTTCATGGCCATTTTTATGAGTTATTGCCCACGGTTTTTGGTTCCAATTGGATTTGTATGGCATGTAAGACCCGTTACATTTTTGAGATATATGACTAAAAACTCGTAGTTTTCGTGTTTTATGGACGTTTTCATGAGCTACTGCCACTGTTTACGTGTTCTAGGGCGATTTACAGTGACCTTCCGACCTGATACATGTTGGAAAGATATGACCAGAAACTCGTCGTTTTCGCGTTTTTTGGCTGTTTTCATGAGCTATTGCCCATAGTTTTATGGTTCTAGGGCTATTTAAAGCAACCTTAAGACCCGATACATGTTTGAGAGTTATGCCTAAAAACTCGTCGTTTTTGTGTTTTATGGTCATTTTCATGAGTTATTGCCCACAATTTTTGGGTTTCAGCCGGATTTGCATGTCTCAAAAGAACCCTGACATGTTTGAGAGATATGACCAGAAACTCGCCGTTCTCGCGTTTTATGGCCGTTTTCATGAGCTATTGCCCACAGTTCAGGGGTTCTAGGGCGATTTACAGTGACCTTCTGACCTGATACATGTTGGAAAGATATGACCAGAAACTCGTCGTTTTCTTGTTTTATGGCCGTTTTCATGAGCTATTGCCCACAGTTTTATGGTTCTAGGGCTATTTAAAGCAACCTTAAGACCCGGTACATGTTTGAGAGTTATGCCTAAAAACTCATCGTTTTCGTGTTTTATGGTCATTTTCATGAGTTATTTCCCACAGTTTTTGGGTTCATCCGGATTTGCATGTCTCAAAAGAACCCTGACATGTTTGAAAGTTATGACCAGAAACTCGCCGTTCTCGCGTTTTATTGCCGTTTTCATGAGCTATTGCCCACAGTTTTGGGGTTCTAGGGCGATTTACAACGACTTTAAGACACGATACAGGTTTGAGAGTTATGCCGAAAAACTCATCTTTTTCGTGTTTATGGCCATTTTTATGAGTTATTGCCCACGGTTTTTGGTTCCAATTGGATTTGCAAGGCATGTAAGACCCGTTACATTTTTGAGAGATATGACCAGAAACTCGCCGTTCTCGCGTTTTATGGCTGTTTTCATGAGCTATTGCCCACAGTTTAGGGGTTCTAGGGCGATTTACAGTGACCTTCCGACCTGCTACATGTTGGAAAGATATGACCACAAACTCGTCGTTTTCTTGTTTTATGGGCGTTTTCATGAGCTATTGCCCACAGTTTTATGGTTCTAGGGCTATTTAAAGCAACCTTAAGACCCGATACATGTTTGAGAGTTATGCCTAAAAACTCGTCGTTTTCGTGTTTTATGGTCATTTTCATGAGTTATACAGTTTTTAGGTTCATCCGGATTTGCATGTCTCGAAAGAACCATGACATGTTTGAGAGTTATGACCAGAAACTCGCCGTTCTCGCGTTTTATGGCCGTTTTCATGAGCTATTGCCCACAGTTTTGGGGTTCTAGGGCGATTTACAACGACTTTAAGACCCGATAGATGTTTGAGAGTTATGCCTAAAAACTCGTCTTTTTCGTGTTCATGGCCATTTTTATGAGTTATTGCCCACGATTTTTGGTTCCAATTGGATTTGTATGGCATGTAAGACCCGTTACATTTTTGAGATATATGACTAAAAACTCGTAGTTTTCGTGTTTTATGGCTGTTTTCATGAGCTACTGCCCACTGTTTAGGGGTTCTAGGGCGATTTACAGTGATCTTCCGACCTGATACATGTTAGAAAGATATGACCAGAAACTCGTCGTTTTCGCGTTTTATGGCCGTTTTCATGAGCTATTGCCCACAGTTTTATGGTTCTAGGGCTATTTAAAGCAACCTTAAGACCCGGTACATGTTTGAGAGTTATGCCTAAAAACTCGTCGTTTTCGTGTTTTATGGTCATTTTGATGTGTTATTTCCCACAGTTTTTGGGTTCATCCGGATTTGCATGTCTCAAAAGAACCCTGACATGTTTGAAAGTTATGACCAGAAACTCGCCGTTCTCGCGTTTTATGGCCGTTTTCATGAGCTATTGCCCACAGTTTTGGGGTTCTAGGGCGATTTACAACGACTTTAAGACCCGATACATGTTTGAGAGTTATGCCGAAAAACTCGTCTTTTTCGTGTTTATGGCCATTTTTATGAGTTATTGCCCACGGTTTTTGGTTCCAATTGGATTTGCAAGGCATGTAAGACCCGTTACATTTTTGAGAGATATGACCATAAACTCGCCATTCTCGCGTTTTATGGCTGTTTTCATGAGCTATTGCCCACAGTTTAGGGGTTCTAGGGCGATTTACAGTGACCTTCCGACCTGCTACATGTTGGAAAGATATGACCACAAACTCGTCGTTTTCTTGTTTTATGGGCGTTTTCATGAGCTATTGCCCACAGTTTTATGGTTCTAGGGCTATTTAAAGCAACCTTAAGACCCGATACATGTTTGAGAGTTATGCCTAAAAACTCGTCGTTTTCGTGTTTTATGGTCATTTTCATGAGTTATACAGTTTTTAGGTTCATCCGGATTTGCATGTCTCGAAAGAACCATGACATGTTTGAGAGTTATGACCAGAAACTCGCCGTTCTCGCGTTTTATGGCCGTTTTCATGAGCTATTGCCCACAGTTTTGGGGTTCTAGGGCGATTTACAACGACTTTAAGACCCGATAGATGTTTGAGAGGTATGCCTAAAAACTCGTCTTTTTCGTGTTCATGGCCATTTTTATGAGTTATTGCCCACGATTTTTGGTTCCAATTGGATTTGTATGGCATGTAAGACCCGTTACATTTTTGAGATATATGACTAAAAACTCGTAGTTTTCGTGTTTTATGGCTGTTTTCATGAGCTACTGCCCACTGTTTAGGGGTTCTAGGGCGATTTACAGTGATCTTCCGACCTGATACATGTTAGAAAGATATGACCAGAAACTCGTCGTTTTCGCGTTTTATGGCCGTTTTCATGAGCTATTGCCCACAGTTTTATGGTTCTAGGGCTATTTAAAGCAACCTTAAGACCCGATACATGTTTGAGAGTTATGCCTAAAAACTCGTCGTTTTTGTGTTTTATGGTCATTTTCATGAGTTATTGCCCACAATTTTTGGGTTTCAGCCGGATTTGCATGTCTCAAAAGCACACTGACATGTTTGAGAGATATGACCAGAAACTCGTTGTTCTCGCGTTTTATGGCCGTTTTCATGAGCTATTGCCCACAGTTCAGGGGTTCTAGGGCGATTTACAGTGACCTTCCGACCTGATACATGTTGGAAAGATATGACCAGAAACTCGTTGTTTTCTTGTTTTATGGCCGTTTTCATGAGCTATTGCCCACAGTTTTATGGTTCTAGGGCTATTTAAAGCAACCTTAAGACCCGGTACATGTTTGAGAGTTATGCCTAAAAACTCGTCGTTTTCGTGTTTTATGGTCATTTTGATGTGTTATCTCCCGCAGTTTTGGGTTCATCCGGATTTGCATGTCTCAAAAGAACCCTGACATGTTTGAAAGTTAGGACCAGAAACTCGCCGTTCTCCGCGTTTAATGGCCGTTTTCATGAGCTATTGCCCACAGTTTTGGGGTTCTAGGGCGATTTACAACGACTTTAAGACCCGATACATGTTTGAGAGTTATGCCGAAAAACTCGTCTTTTTCGTGTTTATGGCCATTTTTATGAGTTATTGCCCACGGTTTTTGGTTCCAATTGGATTTGCAAGGCATGTAAGACCCGTTACATTTTTGAGAGATATGACCAGAAACTCGCCGTTCTCGCGTTTTATGGCTGTTTTCATGAGCTATTGCCCACAGTTTAGGGGTTCTAGGGCGATTTACAGTGACCTTCCGACCTGATACATGTTGGAAAGATATGACCAGAAACTCGTCGTTTTCTTGTTTTATGGCCGTTTTCATGAGCTATTGCCCACAGTTTTATGGTTCTAGGGCTATTTAAAGCAACCTTAAGACCCGATACATGTTTGAGAGTTATGCCTAAAAACTCGTCGTTTTCGTGTTTTATGGTCATTTTCATGAGTTATACATATTAGGGGTTCATCCGGATTTGCATGTCTCAAAAGAACCCTGACATGTTTGAGAGTTATGACCAGAAACTCGCCGTTCTCGCGTTTTATGGCCGTTTTCATGAGCTATTGCCCACAGTTTTAGGGTTCTAGGGCGATTTACAACGACTTTAAGACCCGATAGATGTTTGACAGTTATGCCTAAAAACTCGTCTTTTTCGTGTTTATGGCCATTTGATGAGTTATTGCCCACGGTTTTTGGTTCCAATTGGATTTGTATGGCATGTAATACCCGTTACATTTTTGAGATATATGACTAAAAACTCGTAGTTTTCGTGTTTTATGGCCGTTTTCATGAGCTACTGCCCACTGTTTAGGGGTTCTAGGGCGATTTACAGTGACCTTCCGACCTGATACATGTTGGAAAGATATGACCAGAAACTCGTCGTTTTCGCGTTTTATGGCCGTTTTCATGAGCTTTTGCCCATAGTTTTATGGTTCTAGGGCTATTTAAAGCAACCTTAAGACCCGATACATGTTTGAGAGTTATGCCTAAAAACTCGTCGTTTTTGTGTTTTATGGTCATTTTCATGAGTTATTGCCCACAATTTTTGGGTTTCAGCCGGATTTGCCATTACGATATAAATAAAGCTAAGTGTCTCGCCCCAAATCTTCAGTTCACTATTTTTGCAACTTTACTACATACTACAAACGCACTCGGGGGCTCCCCCCACCTCACGATTTCATCGACTGAGGATCAAATGTGTACACCTGTGTAGCTGACAATGTCAGGAAAACGAAAAGGACACGTACTCAATCAAAGCACTGCGTGTTCACAACAAACAAACCTTTATAACAAAGGGCACAACACGCCCAGCCGAAATATACAAGTTTTACATCTATCTCTTTTTACAGGTTCTACCTATTCTGAAGAATAACCTGAGCACGTTGCTCAAACAAATCTACGACCTGTTCGGCATACTGCCTTACAGCTGTGTAATGCGGGCGCATGTCCCACTCGCCACCATCAGGGCGAAGAGGTGGCCCAGCAGCCACAACAGCCAAATCCACGTCAGGCCGGTGCAGCCTCACAAGAGACAAAGCAGCCTTCACTCCTGCGACAAGCAGCTGCCGCACCAACTCCTTGACATTGCTTACGTTCTGAAACTTCGACAGAAGACCCGCAAGGCTTGTCGGTATGGCATCCAAAGGGAACATGACGTGCAGCACCGAGGCAAGCGATCAAAGACTCATCTAGAACAAAATACAAATGGTAAAGATGTGGATCAAAAGGTATACCGGTCTATGATTGGTTCTTTGCTTTACCTTTTGTGCATCTAGACCCGATATTGTGTTGAGTGTAAGTGTGTGTGCAAGATATCAAGCGACTCCTAAAGAAATCCATTTGATGGCGGTCAAGAGAATCTTTCGAAATTTGGTTCATACCCCATTTTATGGTCTTTGGTATCCTCGAGGCTCAATATTTGCTCTTTGTGGATACACGGATTCGGATTGGGCGGGTGATAAGGATGATAGAAAATCAACATTCGGGGCTTGCCAATTCCTTGGTAGGTCCTTGGTATGTTGGTCTTCTAAGAAGCAAAATTGTATATCTCTCTCCACCGCCGAAGCCGAGTATGTGGCAGCTACTAGTGCTTGCACCCAATTGCTATGGATGAGGCAAACTTTAAAGGAATACATTGTCTATTGTGACAAAGTGCCTCTTCTATGTGACAATGAAAGTGCCATCAAGATTGCCTACAACCCGGTGGATCACACAAGGACAAAGCATATTGAGATTCGCCATCACTTCATTAGAGATCATGTTGCTCGAGGTGATATTGATCTATCATATGTGTCAACCAAAGATCAACTTGCCGATATCTTCACGAAGCCACTTGATGAAGCAAGGTTTTGCTATTCGAGGAATGAACTAAACATCGTAGATTCAAGGAGCTTGACTTGATTATATTGCATTCTCACCTATTATTCGACCCATATTTGGTTTAGTTGTAGGCATGGATATAGGGGGAGTGCGGTCCTAATTGATTGGACTATCCCTCCCCCCATTATGCCCAAAGCAATAAAAATCATTCCTCATAATATCATTTTTTGATATGTGAGCTTAAATGATGAGTTTCGGTAATGGACCCAAAGATATATCTTCGTGGTGCCAAGCCGAGTATACTCATATATGGTGGCCTAGGTCACCGCCCTCTCTCTTTCGAGAGGTTTGCGTTTACTCGTGTTTGTCATCCCTTGAGTTGTTTTGTTGATCTTAGTCTCATGCACTCTATTTTGGTTTTTGACATCTTTATCTAAATTTTTAGAGTGCATGTGCTTCCCAGTGCAATTATCTTAACCCAAGCCTTTCTACTCCCTCAAAAAATCCTCTTCCAATCTGCACAAGAATCCCTCATTTTCCCTGGCTATGGAATCTAGTGGGACCGGTACTACAGGTTATATGTGCGGTACTACCGGACCTAGCTGGTTCCCAGGTCGATTCCTGGAAACTTCTCCAGGAGCGGTACTACCGCCCACATGCCCGGTACTACCGGTCACCGGTCCTACCAGTTGCTGAACCGGTACTACCGCTCTCAAGCGGTACTACCGCTTCAGTAACCGGTACTACCGGTCGGCGATTTCTGGTATATATTGGTTGCTCGTGGGGAGGCACCCATCAGTGCCCTAGTCTTCCCCACGACCTCCACACAAACCACCACCGCCGCCGGAGCCTGTGACGCCGCCGAAGCTTCGTCGCGTCCTCTTCTCCCCGGATCCTCTTTGGATTCGAATTCCTCGAAGGCTCCCACTCCTTCTCCACCGACATGGATCCCGGTACAACCGCCCCTTCTCTCTCACTTTTAATTTCCTCATTGGATCTCGGGTTTGCTTAGATTTGTGAAGAAATTGACGTGTTGTGAGGTTGTACTGCCATACTTCCCTTGTTACATAGTAGAATTGATGGTTTACAGAGTGTTGAGGCCATTTTTGGATCGTTCTCTACCAGATCTGATGAGCCTATACTGTTCGACTGGTAGTACCGGAATATTTTCCGGTACTACCGCTCGCAAGCGGTACTACCGGTTGTCAGGTTCGGTAGTACCGGTCCCAACTGTCCTCAACATCTCTACTAAATCTTGGATTCTTCGTTGTTCCTTGTTGATTCTTGTGCCCTTATCCCCCTGCTGTTCTCCCTCTTGCTTTCACAGATGCAGGTGGCTCTAGGGGTGCGCATAAGTTGTAACACCCTCAGAATCGACCCTATGCAAGTTTTAGCGCTTCCCGCCAAACCCGCATAGAAACAATTCAAAGGTGCCCACCAGGCACTTTCGTGCGGGTGGAAAACGAAGTAATAACATTACACAACAGTCCTTGATGGGACCCACAGAACAGATATATATACAACACGACTCCATGAGTCAAGAACACAGAGATACAGAACAAGGATCCAAATCACCTTGAAACGATAGAGCGTCCAGCTACGGACAAGATGCAAATGGGGCTAAGAGCCCTGAAGAATAACCAATGGCGTCCATAACCCTGCCCAGGACAAGCCGGAAGGGTAACCCTGCTAACGACGTCGATCTCAAAACCTGCTTAAACAAAAGGGGTGCCGACAAAGGGCAAAGGAAAAAAGAGAGAGCGGTCAGTACTGAGGCCAGTACACGGCGAGGCTAGAATTCGGCGGTCCTCTCCTACATAGGTATGGTGGACTGAAGCGGCAGCATGCACTAAACGACCTATAGAGACTTGATACCACGGTCGGCTATCAGAGAGAGAAAAGAAAGACCTATTCGGAATCACCCTGATACTATCACCAAGCACACCCATCCTGGTATTTCCCCCTCGAGACCAAACGAGGAAGTCAACCGAGGAACTCACACAGTTGGCAGTTTTATTTATCCAGTTATCGTTGCAGCAATTACTAGTCAGGTATAGATAATCATCCTGATATAATAAGCGGTGCGCAGTTTTAGTTAACCATTCCGTTGAGGTTGTAATACTTACTAGTCAAATACAATTATCATGAGATATCCCAAACCCAGCAGTGGTTGGTACTTTTATTTAGCCATTCCGTTGTAGTTGCAATACTTACTAGTCAGGTACAATGGTCGCAAGCGACACTCAAACAAGCAATTGTTGGCAGTTTTATTTAGCCATTCCATTATAGTGAAGCTGATTACTAGTCATTATAGAGTCAAATTTTATAACACTACTTTAGTTATAGTTGTCTATGATCGAGATACTGTGCTCCAAGTCGTCCATAACCGCGGACACGGCTTTCAGAAAGTTTTACCCTGCAGGGGTGCACAAATAGCAACACACACTCGATCAACCTCGGAAAAACCAAATCAAAACCCAACGAGGCCTTCATGACAAAGCAATCACAGGATTCAGAAATATTTCAGGGGGCCACCCCATTAAGCTACCCGCAACGAAGTTAGCTGACTCCGAGACGGACTCAAGGTTTGCGCCAGTGGCTGTAAACGACTGGGAACCCAAAACTGGGCTTGTCGATACCGCGGAAACACTCTGCTTTCCTAAACAGTACAAGTGCTCCTCGCACAATCGTAAATAAAGCAGTAAAGCATGGCATAAGTACAGGATAGTAAATAAAACCTCAAACTAGTTTGTGGCCCCAAGAAATAAGAATGAATCAAGCTCTGGCTCGGGGGGGTCCCATAATCCTCCCGGATGTGGATAGCGCGAATATTCAAGGAACAGGTATCAAGTACTCGGGGTCCTACGGGACACAAGTGGACGGTTAACAACCAAATAACATCTATTGCCCACCTGTGCCTCTGCATTTACCTACTTCAATTTTAGTTGTTAAATAGTAATTAAAGTCTTGATCTTCTCCAACAATAAACACACGGCAATACTCCAACAACTGTGGTACTTGACGACAAGCAACAGCACTTGAGCAAGCGACTACGTCGCGCAGGTCCAACTATCTACCAAACAACAGGTAATAGGAGGTGTCTAAGGCAATATAAGGCTGCAAGGGATAACACGGGTACGAAAACTAGAGCATCGCAACACAGATAGCAATAGATCAACAGGAGGGAATAAATACTATAAAAGTAAGATAGGTAGAAAGGGGGAGATGCTCGCCTGTTAAACATTGCCGAAGGTTCAACCGAAGATCGGGTCGACACTCGCATCAACTCAACAGCCTTATCCGCGAAGAACCAAAACACTAGAATAAACACCGGATGCACTATTTATTACTATGACAGAAGATCGGGCATGATGCATGTATGATGTATGACAAGGCAAAGTTGCGATGCAATTAGATCATTTTAAGCGGAACCGGGGTCCCAACATTTAATTAGATGGTTCATGTTATTTATCTACCCTGCAAATTAAATGTTGTATTAACAAGGCAAGATAAGTTACCGGTTCGCTACACAAATTTAAATGAGGCCAATATAAGACTAGATTTGCCCGCATATGGGCCCCATATTTAATTATGAGGTAAATCGGCTTAATGCCCCCAAACCACACAAATATGTATGCGACATGAATGATTTAATGCAACAAGTATATTTCATTTATAAAATAGGGCTCGAGAAAGGGGGTCACACATTAGGGTTCGACAGATCTTGGGCTCCGAGGGGTTCGGGGTTCGGTCTCAGGGTTCAGGGTTCGACGGGATCGGTCTCGCATCCGGAAAGAAGGTCTTGGCGGTCTTCGGATCCGGGGCTCGCATCCGGGAAGGAGATCTTGTCGCATCCGTGGTCTTCGGGTCCGTGTAGACGGTCATGGCGTTCCGAGGAGAAGATCTTGGCGTATCCGTGTCGACGACCTTGGGGGGGGGTTCGACGGGGTTCGGTCTTCGGATCCTTGATCGGTCTCCGGCGTCTGTCGATGGTCTTGTCGTACCGTTGGATCGGTCTCCGTGTGGGCGATCTTGGCGTTTGGGGCGAACTTGGTCGATGGTCTTCGGGTCACACCAAAACAGGGTCGGTCTTGTCAACGAGGAGATCTTGTCGGGGTGTCGGAATCGAAGAACTTGGCGGTCGATGAAGTCGGTGGCCTTCGGAAGATCCAGACGTTAGGACAGTTTCCGGCATCAGACGCTCTGGCATTGGTCTTTCTAGCAAACCCCTTTGCAGCCACAGATCTTGTCGAGGTGGGTCATGCGTGTACACGAATGAGTACAGGAGCAGCCCACGTCGGTCCCAGCGGACACGGGGAAGGACGGCGGGCTCAGGGCCGAAGCGGAGGAAGAGGGCACGCAGGAGGTTGGTCACGGCGGCCTGGAGAGCACACGGTCGGCTCGCGGCGAGATGGTTGGCCAGAGGCGGCGGCAGCGCAGGGCGGCCGCGAGGTGCTCGGGGCGGCGGGACAAGCTCGGCAGGGAGGGGAGGTGCCGAGGACGGCGGCGGCCGGGGAAGAGCCCATAAGGCGGCGGCGGCCGGAGGTGGTGAGCGGGGCCGACGGGGAGGCGGCGCCCGCAGGCGGTCAGCGGCGAGGATCACGAGAAGAGGGGGAAGCGAGGTAGCAGGGAGAGGACGCGGTCGGGCTCGAGGCGACCGAGCCCCTGGCGGCGGACGACGGCACGGGGAGGCGGGCCTGCGCGAGGGACGGCGAGGGGAGGGCGACGCGGTGAGGGAGAGGGGAGAGGCGGGCCCGACGGCGCTCGGAGGGCTGGCGCGGCGACGGGTCAGTAAGGAAGGCCCGGCGGCGACCGGCGGGGTGGAAGACGCGAGAAGGGGAGGAGGGCGGTTGGTGGAGGCTCGGGATCCGGCCGGCGGCGGCAGAGAGCAGAGAGGAGGGCGGTGGCTACAGCGGGAGGAGGAAGACGCGGCGAGGGAGCGGGGGTGCGGGAGGCTGGGCGACGCGGTGAGGAGTGGGCCAGGGGGTGCGTGGCGCGTGGATGGAGAAAGAGGAGAGAGGGAAGTGGGGCCGGGGTGGGACAGGTGTGGTGTGTGGCGCCAGGGTGGCAGGGAGAGAGTTGTGTGCGTGGTGTGGGCCGTGCGTGTGTGTTGTGTGTGTTTTGTGTGTGTGGGCAGGGAAGAGGGAGGGAATGGGGTGAGGTGGCGGTGTCTGGTTGGGTGGGGATTGGGGCCATGGTGACGTGGCGAGCACTGATTGGATGGGGTGAGGTGGCTGGAGGGGTGGGTAGACTAGGACTAGGTAGGAAAGGGTTTAGGTGGACCGTTTGGTTTTGTACTGGGGGTGGCCAACTGGGTCGGATCGGCCCGGTTCGGCTGCCCCCTAAAAATAATTAAACAATTTATTTATTCCAGACGGGGCTTTTAGAAAACAAAAATAGGTTTTTCTGCAAATAGTTTTATGCAAGCAAATGCAAGATGATGACGATGCTCAAATGCAATGCGGTCATGATGATGCAATGCACAAAAACAACGCGATTTTCTAGTAGTGGTTTTGCGGGATGCCACAATTCGACACCACTAACAATGGATCTCGCCCTCGAGATCCGCCTCATGGTACCGGAAGGGAGGTCGGCGATCTGCGTCTTCTCGCATCGTGTAGATCCTCGCGACACCACTAACAAGAGGTCGTTGTCCGTGATCGTCGAGAGAACACTCCGGGAAACAAAGGCGAAGGTAGAGGTATCAACCAATAAAGCCACCTCTAGCTTCCGTGGACGGAGTATAACTGCAATGATTCACCATTCAATGTGCAAGAGCGAATGATAAGAGTAGTCGGATGGTGATCAGTCCATCGCGCACCCAAAGCATTACTCTGCACATGAATAGGAAATTATGCAACCAACTCTCAGAATTCAGACTGAAGATCTCGACAAGCGAGGTTCGGGAACAAAAGAATGATGCAGACTCTGCATCGGATCTGGCGTAGATGATGTCATCGCGTCGGAAAACACCGGAAGGCACGAGAAGGAACAAAGAGAAGTCCACCAGACGAAGGATTCCTCGGATAGCATGAAGACCAGATGTAGCAACACCATTACCAAAGGAGGAAGCGAAACCCTGAAGGTACGACGGAACCCAACCACGAGAAATCCTGGACTCGAAGAGAGAGAAGAGAGCGGATTCAAAACACGTAGAGGTAATATGGGAATAGCAGAGGGGTAAGGAGTAAAATCAGACCTAATCAGAACTATCCAACCGATTTTGCAAAAATAGTTTTGACACTCTACTTCGGCCGTTAGCTAGGTTATCCTACAGGCTGGACTTGTGGGGTATCGCAACTGCTGAGCTCTGATACCACTCTGTAACACCCTCAGAATCGACCCTATGCAAGTATTAGCGCTTCCCGCCAAACCCGCATAGAAACGATTCAAAGGTGCCCACCAGGCACTTTCGTGCGGGTGGAAAACGAAGTAATAACATTACACAACAGTCCTCGATGGGACCCACAGAACAGATATATGTACAACACGACTCCATGAGTCAAGAACACAGAGATACAGAACAAGGATCCAAATCACCTTGAAACGATAGAGCGTCCAGCTACGGACAAGATTCAAATGGGGCTAAGAGCCCTGAAGAATAACCAATGGCGTCCATAACCCTGCCCAGGCCAAGCCGGAAGGGTAACCCTGCTAACGACGTCGATCTCAAAACCTGCTTAAACAAAAGGGGTGCCGACAAAGGGCAAAGGAAAAAGAGAGAGCGGTCAGTACTGAGGCCAGTACACGGTGAGGCTAGAATTCGGCGGTCCTCGCCTACATAGGTATGGTGGACTGAAGCGGCAGCGGCAGCATGCACTAAACGACCTATAGAGACTTGATACCACGGTCGGCTATCAGAGAGAGAAAAGAAAGACCTATTCGGAACCACCCTGATACTATCACCAAGCACACCCATCCTGGTATTTCCCCCTCGAGACCAAACGAGGAAGTCAACCGAGGAACTCACACAGTTGGCAGTTTTATTTATCCAGTTATCGTTGCAGCAATTACTAGTCAGGTATAGATAATCATCCTGATATAATAAGCAGTGGGCAGTTTTAGTTAACCATTCCGTTGAGGTTGTAATACTTACTAGTCAAATACAATTATCATGAGATATCCCAAACCCAGCAGTGGTTGGTACTTTTATTTAGCCATTCCGTTGTAGTTGCAATACTTAGTAGTCAGGTACAATGGTCGCAAGCGACACTCAAACAAGCAATTGTTGGCAGTTTTATTTAGCCATTCCATTATAGTGAAGCTGATTACTAGTCATTATAGAGTCAAATTTTATAACACTACTTTAGTTATAGTTGTCTATGATCGAGATACTGTGCTCCAAGTCGTCCATAACCGCGGACACGGCTTTCAGAAATTTTTACCCTGCAGGGGTGCACAAATAACAACACACACTCGATCAACCTCGGAAAAACCAAATCAAAACCCAACGAGGCCTTCACGACAAAGCAATCACAGGATTCAGAAATATTTCAGGGGGCCACCCCATTAAGCTACCCGCAAAGAAGTTAGCTGACTCCGAGACGGACTCAAGGTTTGCGCCAGTGGCTGTAAACGACTGGGAACCCAAAACTGGGCTTGTCGATACCACGGAAACACTCCGCTTTCCTAAACAGTACAAGTGCTCCTCGCACAATCGTAAATAAAGCAGTAAAGCATGGCATAAGTACAGGATAGTAAATAAAACCTCAAACTAGTTTGTGGCCCCAAGAAATAAGAATGAATCAAGCTCTGGCTCGGGGGGGTCCCATAATCCTCCCGGATGTGGATAGCGCGAATATTCAAGGAACAGGTATCAAGTACTCGGGGTCCTACGGGACACAAGTGGACGGTTAACAACCAAATAACATCTATTGCCCACCTGTGCCTCTGCATTTACCTACTTCAATTTTAGTTGTTAAACAGTAATTAAAGTCTTGATCTTCTCCAACAATAAACACACGGCAATACTCCAACAACTGTGGTACTTGACGACAAGCAACAGCACTTGAGCAAGCGACTACGACGCGCAGGTCCAACTATCTACCAAACAACAGGTAATAGGAGGTGTCTAAGGCAATATAAGGCTGCAAGGGATAACACGGGTACGAAAACTAGAGCATCGCAACACAGATAGCAATAGATCAACAGGAGGGAATAAATACTATAAAAGTAAGATAGGTAGAAAGGGGGAGATGCTCGCCTGTTAAATATTGCCGAAGGTTCAACCGAAGATCGGGTCGACACTCGCATCAACTCAACGGCCTTATCCGCGAAGAACCAAAACACTAGAATAAACACTGGATGCACTATTTATTACTATGACAGAAGATCGGGCATGATGCATGTATGATGTATGACATGGCAAAGCTGCGATGCCATTAGATCATTTTAAGCGGAACCGGGGTCCCAACATTTAATTAGATGGTTCATGTTATTTATCTACCCCGCAAATTAAATGTTGTATTAACAAGGCAAGATAAGTTACCGGTTCGCTACACAAATTTAAATGAGGCCAATATAAGACTAGATTTGCCCGCAGATGGGCCCCATATTTAATTATGAGGTGAATCGGCTTAATGCCCCCAAACCACACAAATATGTATGCGACATGAATGATTTAATGCAACAAGTATATTTCATTTATAAAATAGGGCTCGAGAAAGGGGGTCACACATTAGGGTTCGGCAGATCTTGGGCTCCGAGGGGTTCGGGGTTCGGTCTCAGGGTTCAGGGTTCGACGGGATCGGTCTCGCATCCGGAAAGAAGGTCTTGGCGGTCTTCGGATCCGGGGCTCGCATCCGGGAAGGAGATCTTGTCGCATCCGTGGTCTTCGGGTCCGTGTAGACGGTCATGGCGTTCTGAGGAGAAGATCTTGGCGTATCCGTGTCGACAACCTTGGGGGGGGAGGGTTCGACGGGGTTCGGTCTTCGGATCCTTGATCGGTCTCCGGCGTCTGTCGATGGTCTTGTCGTACCGTTGGATCGGTCTCCGTGTGGGCGATCTTGGCGTTTGGGGCGAACTTGGTCGATGGTCTTCGGGTCACACCAAAACAAGGTCGGTCTTGTCAACGAGGAGATCTTGTCGGGGTGTCGGAACCGAAGAACTTGGCGGTCGATGAAGTCGGTGGCCTTCGGAAGATCCAGACGTTAGGACAGTTTCCGGCATCAGACGCTCTGGCATTGGTCTTTCTAGCAAACCCCTTTGCAGCCACAGATCTTGTCGAGGTGGGTCATGCGTGTACACGAATGAGTACAGGAGCAGCCCACGTCGGTCCCAGCGGACACGGGGAAGGACGGCGGGCTCAGGGCCGAAGCGGAGGAAGAGGACACGCAGGAGGTTGGTCACGGTGGCCTGTAGAGCACACGGTCGGCTCGCGGCGACATGGTTGGCCAGAGGCGGCGGCAGCGCAGGGAGGCCGCGAGGTGCTCGGGGCGGCGGGACAAGCTCGGCAGGGAGGGGAGGTGCCGAGGACGGCGGCGGCCGGGGAAGAGCCCACAAGGCGGCGGCGGCCGGAGGTGGTGAGCGGGGCCGACGGGGAGGCGGCGCCCGCAGGCGGTCGGCGGCGAGGATCGCGAGAAGAGGGGGAAGCGAGGTAGGAGGGAGAGGACGCGGTCGGGCTCGAGGCGACCGAGCCCCTGGCGGCGGACGACGGCGCGGGGAGGCGGGCCTGCGCGAGGGACGGCGAGGGGAGGGCGACGCGGTGAGGGAGAGGGGAGAGGCGGGCCCGACGGCGCTCGGAGGGCTGGCGCGGCGACGGGTCGGGAAGGAAGGCCCGGCGGCGGCCGGCGGGGTGGAAGACGCGAGAAGGGGAGGAGGGCGGTTGGTGGCGGCTCGGGATCTGGCCGGCGGCGGCAGAGAGCAGAGAGGAGGGCGGTGGCTGCAGCGGGAGGAGGAAGACGCGGCGAGGGAGCGGGGGTGCGGGAGGCTGGGCGACACGGTGAGGAGTGGGCCAGGGGGTGCGTGGCGCGTGGATGGAGAAAGAGGAGAGAGGGCAGTGGGGCCGGGGTGGGACAGGTGTGGTGTGTGGGGCCAGGGTGGCAGGGTGAGAGTTGTGTGCGTGGTGTGGGGCGTGCGTGTGTGCTGTGTGTGTTGTGTGTGTGGGCAGGGAAGAGGGAGGGAATGGGGTGAGGTGGCGGTGTCTGGTTGGGTGGGGATTGGGGCCATGGTGACGTGGCGAGCACTGATTGGATGGGGTGAGGTGGCTGGAGGGGTGGGTAGACTAGGACTAGGTAGGAAAGGGTTTAGGTGGACCGTTTGGTTTTGTACTGGGGGTGGCCAACTGGGTCGGATCGGCCCGGTTCGGCTGCCCCCTAAAAATAATTAAACAATTTATTTATTCCAGACGGGGCTTTTAGAAAACAAAAATAGGTTTTTCCGCAAATAGTTTTATGCAATCAAATGCAAGATGATGACGATGCTCAAATGCACTGCGGTCATGATGATGCAATGCACAAAAACAACGCGATTTTCTAGTAGTGGTTTTGCGGGATGCCACATAAGTGCTCCAAAGCAAACTGTGAGATCGTTGAGGAAGAGACGGAGTCCGAGGATGAAGTCATGCCTCAGCCGAGACGCCATGCGAAGTTGCCTGCTACTCAAGGTGGCCGTGGGGTCGTGAGGGGGTCACCAAGCGCTCTACTGGGCGTGGAAGCATTCCCCCCTCTCGCCCTCCTTCATCGGGGCACCAAGAGTTGCAGCTCAGGGCCATCAGGGCCAAGGAAGTTGTCTGACATTTCTAAGGCTGAGTTTCGGTCTCTGAGGATTGACAATGCGTATGCCCGCAACCGGGATGAGGACAGGGAAGACAATCTGCTTTACAATGATTTCCAAGAACGCGTCTATCATGCGGTCCTTATGAAAAATATTCAGATGGTAGTGCCTTAGTTGTGGATTGACATGAACCACATCAACAAAAACCTTGATTATTTTGCTGAAGCTAAGGAAATCTGCTCTAACCTTGGCTTGTTCCCTATCATGGAGTTCCAGCATGACTACGAGCCACTCCTCATTGCACAGTTCTATGCCACGGCTCATTTCCACACTGGCAGCACTCGGAAGATCACATGGATGACTCAAGGTGCAGTCAAGGAAGCCACTCTTGCTGAGTTTGCTGCAATATTGGGGTATGAAGATCGTGGCTGTGACACTCCTTGTTGTTTCCGCTGTCACTTGCGGGATCACCCCTCCAAGAAGGATGTCCTTACACCTCTGTATATCCAGGGCCGCAGGGTTGCTGGCAAGATCAAGGATCTTCTCCCCACGTATGATATTCTCCACCGCATCTTCCGTGAGACTGTTGCTCCTCGTGCGGGCAACAAGGATGAGATACATGGGTTTTCTTTTGATTTGTTGTTCAACACCTTCCTCAACCGCGACTCAGGCACCACTCTTGATGTGACGGATTATATTTGGAATGAGATGGTTGTTGCTGCACACTCTCGGAGGGTTCCACCATTTGCTCCATACATCATGGCCCTTATTGTTTCCAAGTGCCCTCCCATTGCTAGGACACTATCCACTCATCCTCTCATTGTGCACCGGTCCAAGGCACTCAAGATCAAGAAGCATGCTAAACCCCGCGTTGTAATGTGTCGGAAGATGATGAAGAGGATGACTCTGAGGATGCTGACAGTGGTCGTGACACAGACTATGTTGTCTCCCGTCGCAAGAATGCCAAGCCCTCTTGGGCCAAGAGGATGGAGGCGAAGCTCAAGAAGATTTTCTGCTTCCAAGTTGACAACCAAAAGCGCATGTATGAGGCTCATGTGTATGCCAAGAAAGCTAGTGCTCGACAGAAGGACATGATGGAAGCCCAATGATTGACCGTCTCCGAGGGGTACGAGACCAACATCACCCCTGAAGACCAGTGGATCTCTCAGCACATCCATTGGGATGATGATGTCTCGTCCTCGCACCGCGCTCCACCCCCCTATGAGGAGGACGTTGATGATGAGGAGGAGGATTGACTGTCGGGGCATTAGTCTTGC
The DNA here is from genome assembly GCA_916181665.1 of Avena sativa. Lineage (NCBI taxonomy): Eukaryota > Viridiplantae > Streptophyta > Magnoliopsida > Poales > Poaceae > Avena > Avena sativa. The sequence goes on from OV702284.1 coordinate 29,272, forward strand.
GCTTGTCCCTTTTTGGCGTCTTGATGCCAAAGGGGGAGAAGTTGCACCTTAGGCACGGGTGTTGCATGGGAAGTCACAAGCTCGTTCTTACTTTGATCCTTTTATTGCTTGTGAACTTTGATTTCCTCCTATTTATGTGTGAACTTCTATTTTATGTGTGAACTCTATGTATTGTTGAGACTATGTGGTTATGTCATGGATCCATCTTGTGAGACTATGTGGTTTATGTCATGGATCCATCTTGTGATGATATGCGTTATCCATTGTCAATATATTTCTCATCACAAGTTATTGTGCAAAGGTATGGTTTCAAATGCTAGTATCTATATTTGTGCACTTATGTTGGGTTTGTAAAATAGAGGGGGAGGTTTGATTCTACTCATCTAGGGGGAGCCCCGTATCTATTTTACAAATGCCATGAGTATCTTCATAAAATCATCTTGCAAAGGTGTGTTGTCATCAAACACCAAAAAGGGGGAGATTGAAAAGAGCATTTCCTATCCTTGTGATTTTGATGTTTGATAACAACACACTTATCGGTCTAATCGTGCGCTAAGTATATCCCAGGTTTGTTAGATTGTGGCACAAATATTGCCCTGCCCATTTGCCCTTGCTAAAAGTCTCTATGCCAACCGGTAGTACCGGAAAAACGACCGGTACTACCGCCCCTAGTACCGGTTGGACCCGTGCAAGGTTGGGAGGTGTGGTTTTTCCTCAGTACCACCCGGTACCGTGGAGCGGCACTACCGCTCCAACCGGTAGTACCGCTTGTGTCAAGCGGTACTACCGCTTGGACACGATAGTACCGGACAATTCTGAGGAAGGACCAGCCCTTCCCCTCTCGCACGGTACCCACCAGTAATTGGGACCGGTAGTACCGGTTCTACAGACCGGTACTACCGCTTGGGGGTACTACCGCAAGGTTATACCGGGCAAACTTGAAGCAAGCTCGACCAAGTGAAGCTTCTCCGGTACCTGGTCCGGTACTGGACCGGTAGTACCGCTTGCAACCGGTACTACCGCTTGAGTACCAATAGTACCGGTGCATTTATTGATCCAACGGCCAAATTTCTCCAAGGGGTATAAATACCCCTCCACCTACCTTGGGACAAGATGCTCATTTTGCATTCAAGTCTACTACCACCATTGGAGCCACCAAATCCATTAGATCTCTTCAATCCACCACCCAAAGTCCTTGATATTTGGGGAATCGAAGGAGGAGGCCTTGATCTACTACTTCACCAGAAGAGATCTTCATTTCCCCCTCATTCACTTGAGGGCCCCTTTGCTCTAGTGTTTTTTTGGAAACCCTAGTTCTAGATTTGGTTCTTACAAGATTGTCTTTGATTGTCTTGACAACTTGCTTGTATTTGGGAGCCTCCAATTAAGTTGTGGATGTGTGCCCCAAACTTGTAAAGGTGTCGGCTTCCACCTTGAAGGTTGCCGATATAGTGGAAGGTGGATCGATCCCGTTGGGGTGAGATTTATCGGAGAACAAGGGAGGCCTCTCGTGGCGTTGGTGGTTTGAAACCACCCCCTCTCCAAACGTAGACGTACTTCCCCTCAAAAGGAAGGAACTACGGGAAACAAATCCTTGTGTCTCCGCGCCCACCACTTTGGTTACTTCTATCCTTTACCGCACTTTACTTACTTGCTCTCGTTTAGTATTGTGTTAGCTAGTGCTTATTTGTCATATAGGTAAATTCACCTTAGTTGCATTATCTAGAGAATTTACCTTATTGTCAAACCCTAATTTGAAAAGGAAGAAAATTTGAAGTAGCACCTATTCACTCCCCCTCTATGTGCCCATAGGATCCTTTCAACAATGGAAAATACTAATCTAATGAATGTTTGATCAGTATCACTAGGTTCAACTGAACCCAGTCCTTGTATAGCAGCTCCAACCCTTGTTCTTCTCCTCTCTTGCTCTTTCTTCATAAGACAATTTAGCACTTCATCCTGGTAGACCAAAGCTTAAGCCTCTGGTTTCCAAGCTAGTTTCTCGAGAAAACCATGCAGCCACTCAGTCACTCACACATGAACAGATTTTGCATACCTTTCTTTGGTTTTGCTCTTGTGCTACTAGTCTCGTCTTCTCCCACCAGATCCTGCATGGAGCAGGAGAAGAGCTCCCTTCTCCAGTTCCTTCATGGGCTCTCGCGGGACAATGGCCTCGCAGCATCATGGTGGAGAGGCACAGACTGCTGTGGGTGGGAAGAGATCACCTGCAGCCCCAACAGGATGGTCGCTGATGTCTCCCTAGATTATTAAGGTCTCGACTCTCGAGGGGTCCATCTCGCCATTCGTAGGAAACCTCACCAACTTGCCGCGACTCAACCTGTCCGGCAACTTGCTGTCTGGTGGCTTACCGCCTGAATTGGTGCAGTCCAGCAGCATCACCGTCTATGATGTCAGCTTCAACCACCTGACAGGAGGCCTGAGTGAGCTGCCATCTTCAACCCCTGGCCGCCCTCTACAGGTACTTAACATCTCAAGCAACTTGTTTACAGGAAGGTTTCCATCCACAACATGAGAGGTGATGAAGAGCCTGGTCGTGCTCAATGCTAGCACCAACGGTTTTACTGGGCAGATACCAACTATGCCCTGTGTTAGTGTGCTATCTTTTGTTGTGCTTGAACTCAGCTTTAACCAATTCAGTGGAAACATCCCTCAGGGGCTCAGTAATTTCTCAGTGGCTACAACAATCTTAGTGGGACTCTTCCAGAAGATCTCATCCTAACCATAAATTTTAAAACTAACTATCAAAATTAATTAATTTAGATGATGTGGTTTAACGTGGTAGTTCTATTAGACATTTGTATATTATAATAGATGATATTTTATTTTGTCCAATAGAAGTTATACAAAGTCTCGATATGGTCGAGTTTTCATCTAAACCGTTACACATTATTACAACTGCATCCCCACAATATATATATACTCTTAATCCTAGAATCTTTCTGCTGACCTAATTATGACTAAAATAAATACACCCGAAATACTTTGATAGGACTATTTGATCGTACAACACCCCTACAACAAATAATGCACCAAAGGAAATCCCGAAGGGCACCTTGTAATCAAATTGTTTTGTTGTTTTAATAGCCAGTGGAGGTGCTTCATCTGAACCACATTTCTGAATGAGCATAGGCCCGCAGAGTTGTGTATTTCCATCAAAGCTAGAAGTCCCAAATGTGTTAAACTGGCCTCCCGTTAGAATAGGACCTTCTAGATTATTGTGAGAAACATTAAACTTTCCAAGAAAGTGTAGATTGTCCAACGACCCAGGAATCGCACCTGTGAGATTGTTGTTGGACAAGTCTAGCAACAACAAGTTTTTGATGTTTCCAATCGACTCTGGGATCTGTCCATACAAGTTGTTAAAACTAAAATCAAGTACACCAAGTACTTTCAACTGGCCAATATGTTGGGGAATCACACCTGTGAAGTAGTTGTGGCTTAGATTCAACACTTTGGGGACAGATGCAACAACACGGTATTTAAGTGATGGACCACTATAAACAGGCAGCTCAAATACCAGGTCAATCTGACTTGCATCTCCTGTTGATTTTAGTATTGGCATCTCTCTCAAGTTCAATGGGATTGCTCCTGTAAGATTGTTATTCGACACATCCATAAAGAATAGATGGCTTAGAGAGTTGATCCAACCTGGTATTGGTCCACTAAGTTGATTGCCATCTAAAAGTAACATATTCAAATTTGTGAGCCTTGATATCCATAGAGGTATTTTTCCTGATAATTGGCAACCTGAGATGTCCAAAACATGAAGATTATCAAAGCCACCAATTATGTTATCCTCTGGCATTATCTCTCCCTTGAAGTTACTGCCGATAAACAGGGTGGCAAGGTTCCTAGAGTTCTTAAGGATGTGTAGTGCATTTGTGATGTTTGTGAAAGAGTTATCACCAAGTGATAGGAAGGAAAGGTACTTGAGGTCGCTTATTCTTGGTGAAAGTTGCCCATCTAATTTGTTGCCAGATAGCCGTAGCGTAATGAGCCTGCTGCAAGAGTATATACTTGCTGGTATTTTGCCACTGAAGCTGTTGTATAGAAGATCTAATTTTTTTAGATTGGACATGTTTGAGAAGTTGACCTTGGTAAGTTCGCCACCACTAGAGGAAAAAGGGCCATCCGTTCGCGACCCCTGGGAGCATTAGTCCCGGTTGCTCCACCAACCGGGACTAATGCTGGCACGCGTCCCGGTTGGAGCGGGCACGGGGCCAGGGGCATGGGTCCCGGTTGGTAAGGGGGCATGCGTCCCGGTTGGAGCCACCAACCGGGACTAAAGGTTTGGCCACAGCCACGTGGCGTGGCACGCACCTTTAGTCCCGGTTGCTGGCTCCAACCGGGACTAAAGACCCCTTGCCCTCTATAAATGCAACGCCCCAGCCCCCTCTGCCTCCACTCTGTTTTTTCGAATGGTGTAAGGTGTGAGGGTGTGTGCTATTTTTTTCTCATGCATGCATTGAAGGTGTTTGTTGAAATGTTTGAGTGAAAAATCCAGTTGAATTTCTCATAGAACAAAAATATAGAAGGTGTCCGAGACGCACTTGAGCTTTCTCCTCTTTATTTCCCTCGATCGAGGTTAGCAACCTTATCTTTTCTAGGTCATTGATACAATTCATGTGTCGGTGTGAATTGGTTATTTCACTATTTATGATGTCCTGTTTTTTTATAAACTTACATATATGATGCAGATGAACGGTCGGGAATGGATGTACGGTGACCGGCGGGTAGCCGGGTATATCAAAGGCGTGGATAAATTTATCGATGTGGCTACGGCAAACAAAGAGAATGGATTTATACGTTGTCCATGTGTTCAATGTCGGAACAACAAGGAGTACTCTTCCTCGAAAATCATTCGCGGCCACCTGATTATGAAAGGTTTCATGCCCAACTATAATTGCTGGACCAAGCACGGGGAAAGAGGGGTTATGATGGAAGATGGTGAAGAAGAATATGATGATAACAACTATCATCATATGTTTCCTGAATACAGTGATACTGCAATGGAATACAATGGAGAGGAAAAAGGTGAAGAACGGGCATCAGATGAGCCGGCTGATGAACTTGGTAGGGTCATTTCTGATGCAAAGCGAGACTGTGAAACAGAAAATGAGAAGTTGAAGTTAGAGGGCATGTTAGAAGATCACAAGAAATTGTTGTACCCAAATTGTGAAGATGGCAGCACAAAGCTCGGTACCACACTGGAATTGTTGCGATGGAAGGCAGAGTGTGGTCTAACTGACTCCTCATTTGAAAAGATGCTGAAAATAATGAAGCCGAAGTTTCCAAAACATAACGAACTTCCTGAGAGTACCTACGAAGCAAAGAAGACTCTCTGTCCTCTGGGATTAGATGTGCAAAAGATACATGCATGCATTAATGACTGCATCCTCTACTGCGGTAAGGAGTATGAGAATTTAGATAAATGCCCGGTATGCAACGCGTTGCGGTATAAGATCAGACGAGATGACCCTGGTGATGTTGAGGGAGAGCCCCTCCGGAAGAGGGTTCCTGCTAAGGTTATGTGGTATGCTCCTATAATACCAAGGTTGAAACGCATGTTCAGAAACAAAGAGCATGCCAGGTTGTTGCGATGGCACAAAGAAGACCGTAAGAAAGACGGAGAGTTGAGACACCCTGCTGATGGGTCACAGTGGAGAAAAATCGAGAGAGACTTCCCAGACTTTGCAGGTGACGCAAGGAACTTATGGTTTGGTCTAAGTACGGATGGCATGAATCCTTTTGGGGAGCAGAGCTGCAGTCATAGCACCTGGCCCGTGACTCTATGTATCTACAACCTGCCTCCTTGGTTGTGCATGAAGCGTAAGTTCATTATGATGTCAGTGCTCATCCAAGGCCCGAAGCAACCGGGCAACGACATTGATGTGTACCTTAGGCCATTAGTTGAAGAACTCTTACAGTTGTGGGGCAAACCAGGTGTACGTGCGTGGGATGAGAACAAACAGGAGCCATTTAATCTACGAGGGTTGTTATTCGTAACCATCAATGATTGGCCTGCTCTTAGTAACCTTTCAGGACAGACAAACAAAGGATATAAGGCATGCACCCACTGTTTAGATAAGACCGAAGGTACATATTTGCATAAATGCAAGAAGGTTGTGTACCTAGCGAATCGACGATTTCTTCCGACCAATCATCCCGTAAGAAAGAAAGGCAAGCATTTTAAAGGTGAGGCAGATCACCGGAAGAAGCCTGAACTCCCTGCTGGTGATGATGTATTTGGTATGGTCAAGGACATAGAAGTAATCTTTGGAAAGGGTCCCGGCGGTCAATCAGTTCCGAACGACGTCGCTACAGGACACGCACCCATGTGGAAGAAGAAATCTATATTTTGGGAGCTGCCATATTGGAAAGTCCTGCGTGTCCTCTCTTCAATCGACGTGATGCACGTGACGAAGAATCTCTGCGTGAACCTGCTAGGATTCCTAGGCGTGTATGGTAAGACAAAAGATACACCTGAAGCACGGGAGGACCAACAAATTATGAAAGACCCAAAGAACATGCATACAGATAACAAGACGGATAAAGGGCGTCACTTAAGTCGTGCCAGCTAAGCTCTTACCAAAGCAGAGAAGGAAATCTTTTTTGAAGTCCTTTACAGTATCAAGGTGCCGTCGGGCTTCTCATCTAATATAAAGGGGATAATAAATATGGCAGAGAAAAAGTTCCAAAACCTGAAGTCTCATGACTGTCACGTGATTATGACGCAGTTGCTTCCGATTGCATTGAGGGGGCTTCTACCGGAAAATGTTTGAGTACCCATTGTGAAGCTGTGTGCATTCCTCAATGCAATATCTCAAAAGGTAATCAATCCAGATATTCTGCCAAGGTTACAGAAGGATGTGGTACAATGTCTTGTTAGTTTTGAATTGGTGTTCCCACCATCCTTCTTCAATATTATGACGCATCTCCTGGTTCATCTAGTGGAAGAGATTGCCATTCTCGGTCCGGTATTTCTGCACAATATGTTCCCCTTTGAGAGGTTCATGGGAGTCTTAAAGAAATATGTTCATAACCGTGCTAGACCAGAAGGAAGCATCTCCAAGGGATATGGAACAGAGGAGGTCATTGAGTTTTGTGTTGACTTTATTCCTGACCTTAAGCCGATTGGTGTTTCTGACTCGCGGCATGAGGGAAGACTAAGTGGAAAAGGCACGCTGGGAAAGAAAGCAATGATATGTAGGGACGGGGATTCTTTCACTAAAGCACACTACACAGTTCTACATAATTCCACCTTGGCAGCTCCGTATATCGAGGAACACAAGAATATTGTACGCTCCAAAAACCCGGGGAAGCCTGAATCATGGATTACAGATGAACACATGAAGTCTTTCGGTGGTTGGATGCGGACACATCTCTTGAATGACACCACTGTTGGAGATCAGCTATACTTGTTGGCCGCGTCACCATCTTCTACTGTATTGAATTTCCAAGGGTACGAAATAAATGGGAATACATTCTACACGATCGCCCAAGATAAAAAGAGCACCAACCAAAATAGTGGTGTCCGCTTTGATGCAATAGACGAGAATGGACAAAAGGACACATATTATGGTTACATAGAGGAGATATGGGAACTAGACTATGGAGTCTCTTTTAAGGTCCCTTTGTTTCGCTGCAAATGGGTCAACCTGAATGGGGAAGGGGTAAAGATAGACCAGTTATACGGAATGACAACAGTGGATCTCAACAATCTTGGTTATAGAGATGAACCATTCGTCCTAGCCAATGATGTGTCTCAGGTTTTCTATGTGAAGGACATGTCCTCCAGACCGAAAAAAAGAAAAAATATGCAAACGAATACATCATATGATGAGCCAAAGCGTCACATAGTTCTTTCAGGGAAAAGAAACATCGTGGGAATCGAGGACAAGACAGACATGTCAGAAGATTATAATAAGTTTGATGAAATTCCGCCCTTCACAGTGAAAACTGACCCAAGCATTCCGTTAAGTAAAGAAGATGCTCCATGGTTACGTCTGAAGCGGTCATAAGGAATGACATATGCCAAGAAGTTCATGCTCATATTATGTAACTCTAGTTCATGTCTTTCGCGGTTTGTGGCTTGACCGAAGGATATCTTTCGCGGTTTGTGGCCTTTAGTCCCGGTTTTGTAGTCTCAGTTTTTAATATTAATAAATGTCTTGAGTGTTAGTCCCATTTTGTGGCTGGACCGGGAGTGCCTCTATGACTAGTTTCTTGGAGATGCCGGAGGACTGGGCTCCGTCGGCTGTTGGAGATATGCCCAAGAGGCAATAATAAAGTGGTTATTCTCATGTCTTCACACTTATGATAAATGTTTGCATACCATGCTATAATTGTATTAACCGGAAACATTAATACTTGTGTGATTTGTAAACTAAAATAAGAGTCCCTAGTAAAGCCTCTTGTTAAACTAGCTTGTTGGTTAATATATGATCATGGTTTCCTGATCATGAACATAGAGATGTTATTAACAACAGGATCATATCGTTAGGAGAATGATATGGTGGACATACTCCTATAGATAAGCGTAGCATAAAGATCAAGTCATTTAAATAGTTCAATTGCTATATGCTTTCTGATACATAGTAACCTAATTCCTTCGACCATGAGATCATGCATATCACCTTTGCCGGATGGATGCTTTGATGTCATCAAACACCACACCGTAACAGGGTGGCTATAAAGGTGGCATTGAGTGTTCGGAAAGTATTGGTTGAAACACATGGATCAAGAGTGGGATTTGTCCATCCACATGACGGATAGATATTCTCTGGGCCCTCTCGGTGAAATGTCATCCAATTAGCTTGCAAGCATGTGACTTGGTCACAAGGGATCACATATCACGGGAACGAGAAAAGAGTACTTATCAGTAACGAGGTTGAACTAGGTATGCAGAGATACCGACGATCATAACCTCGGATAAGTAACATATCGTGAGACAAAGGGAAATTGGTATCGTATGTAAGTGGTTCATTCGATCGCAAAGTAATCGTAGAAATATGTGGGAGCCATATGAATTTCCAGATTCCTCTATTGGTTATTGTTCGGAGAAGTGTCTCGATCATGTCCGCATAATTCACGAACCGTAGGGAGACACACTTAAGGATTCGACGTTGTTTGAGTAGTTATGGTATTATGAGAAAGAGACCGAATGTTGTTCGGAGTCTCGGATGGGATCCGGGATATCACGAGGTGATCCGGAATGGTCCGGAGAATAAGATTCATATAAGGAAAGTCCCGTTTCGGAGTTCGGGAATGATTCCGGTGTTTCCATCGGGAACATTCTAGAAGGTCCCGGAATGTCCGGCACTCCGGAGGGGGAAGGGTACTTGAATGTGTCATTACATGTTGGAATGATTGCATCATGTACTAAGTGTTCTTGCTGTCCCAAATAAAGGATTAAATTGAATCCTAAATTGAAAAGTCAAACGGCTAGTTTGAAAGTCAAACGGCAGTTTTTGGGAAGTGGGAGGAGAGGAGGAAACCGACTTGAGGGAGGAGTCCTCCTCCCCAAGCCGGCGCCCCACCTAGGCCGAGTTGGGGAGGGACTCCACTCCCTCCCCTTGGCCGGCCAGCCCCTCCCACCTATATATGGAGGGGCAGGGCTCCCTCCCAACACACACAAGTTTCCTATCCTCTAAACTAAACCCTAGATCTAGACCCCGGTTTAGAGCTATTCGGTTTAGAGCCTTCTAATTGGTTTAGAGCCCTCTAATTGGTGTGTCTAATTACTAGACCACTAATAGCCTCTCTCATAAGCTCCACCATACTCGCACCGGCTTAAGGCGAAGCCCTGCGGGATTTCCCCTCTACCTCCGGTACCACGCCGTTGTGCTGCCGGAATCGCGAGGAGAGTGCTACAACCTCCGCTGCCTGCTGGAACAAGGGAGAGGAAGGTCTTCGTCGAGTACCGAACGTGTGACCGACTGCGGGAGCGCTGCTGGAACGTGGCGCCGGAAGGATCGTCTACGCGATCTTGAGATCGGAAAGAGTACGACTACATCACCCACGAGAATCTGCTCTCGTTAAACACTTTGGAATCTTCGAGGGTGAGTTATTCCATCGACTCGTTGCTACAATCTAGTAGATAGATCTTGGCTTGTTTGTTTGTATGCGATAGAAAATTTTTGTTTTCCATGCTACGAACCCCTACAGTGGTATCAGAGCCGTGTCTATATGTAGATCTGTTGCACGAGTAGAACACAATGGTCATTGTGGGCGTTGATGCTTTTATTGTAGATTGCTTTGCGTGTACTTTGCATCTTGCGGTATGTTGGGATGAAGCGGCCCGGGCTAACCTTACATGACATCGTTCATGAGACTTGCTCCACGCTTAACATGCAACTTGTATTGCATAAGTGGCTTTGCGGGTGCCAGTTTCTCCTAGCATAGTAAAGATCCAATTTACAACGGGTAATCAACAATGCTAGTATCAATGTTGTGGTTCTTGTTCGTAGGTTAGAACGACACTTATGGAAAGCCCCAAACCACGTAAAATATGCAAAGAAAGTAGAAGCGTCTAACTTTGTTTTGCAGGGGTGTGCAGTGATGTGATATGGCCATGATTGTGATTATATTTGATGTATGCAATGTTCCTTATTGTAAGTTGGCAACCGGCAGGAGCCATATGGTTGTCTTTAATTTCTGTTAAGACCTGCGTGTCTATTCAAAATAGTTGTAATAGTTGAAGCTGGTGGACGACAACCATGAAGAAGCGTCATTGACCTTGATGCTACGCCGGTGATGATGGAGATCATGTTCGTGCTTGAAGATGGAGATCGGAAGCACAAAGAAGAAAGGCCATATCATATCACATATTATGAATTGCATGTGATGTTAATCCTTTATGCATCTTGTATTGCTTAGTAGACGACGGTAGCATTATAAGATGATCCCTCATGCACATAAATTTCAAGTTCTAAAGTGTTCGCCCTTAGTTAGCACCGTTGCTAAAACTTGTTGCTTCGAAGCACCACGTGATGATCGGGTGTCTTTGATTCCACGGGTAAATACAACGTAAGCAAGCCAGATTTGCTTATGCGGTAGCTAAGGTTTGATCTTGACGAGCCTAGCATGTACAGACATGGCCTCAGGAACACGGATTACCGAAAGGTAGAGCATGAGTCATATAGTAGATATGATGAACATGTTGATTGTTCGCCATTGAAGCTATATCAACTCTCGTGATGATCGGTTTTGATGTGGTGGATTTGGTTCGTGTGATCACTAAAACAATGTGAGGGATATTGTTTTGAGTGGGAGTTCACCTAGATTAATTTAATTATTAATTAGAACTCAATTTATCATAAACTAAATCAAAGTGAAATTGCATAGTTGTTGTAGTCATTGGCATCCGTTTACCACCTTGCGCTTAGTTATAATTGAGATGATAGAACTATAGAATTCTGGTTAGTTACTTTACGAACTGGTATCGTATTGTTTTGAAGTGTTAATCTAAAGTTTAAAAGTCCTATTGCAAACTTTCAGTAAGTTCCGGTTACTCCATGAAGTTTAATAATTGGTATTAAAACAAGAGTAACAATTCCAATGTTAGTATATAAGTATCATGTTTGTCTCCATGATTCTTGATATTCAAAGGATTCCCTTAATATCAAGGTTATCTAGGATCTGAAAGAGTTGTTTCAGAAACCATGATGTGTGGAAGATATTGTGATATCTGAAACGAAGTTTTGGTTGCAACATGATAGAGTATAATATGGCAAAAGTCATGTTCTCATATTTGATGAGAATCTGCAAAAAGGTTGGAGACACTTGTTGTCCTAATCCTCCAAAAGGTTTTGGATAGCAACATTATACTCATAAATTCATCGTTACAAGCTAACAGTAGCTTGATCATGGACCATTCCATGATAAGGGTGAATATTTGATGTAGGTGAAATGTTTACTACACCAAGAGATTACTAAAGAAAGGAATTTGAAAGAACACCAAATATTTGATGATGGTGATCTACTTCAAAGTGCAAGTCCAAAGACATTGGTATTTAATTATACACGCTTTGGACTATATGTCATATGTATGACTCCACTATTGATGTTAATAGATTCTTTCAAACAGAAAAGAAAATACTGAAAGAAAATCTCATAAATATATGGCAGAAAAGAAAAGACTAGAATCGTTCAGTTTAAGTATATAGATGATATACATGTTATGGCTATATTCTTTGCTTGTTAAACAATGTGGTTCTTAAGTATTTGATACTGAATTTGTTGGTATGAATCGTCATACGAAACAACAGAATTCATGAACTACAATGGCCTAAGTAACTAGCAAAAGAATATGTGATGATGTTCATCGAGAACAAATAAAGGGTTATTATGTTGCTCGTTAAAACATCAAAGCTTGCCTTCAAGATTTGTTTTATCAGGTATTATGAGAACAAAAGGATTGTTCAAATAATTGCCGTAATCCATAAAAGATGGATGATTCGCAAATCTCGTTGGAGACATCACATCCATAAAACTAGTGCTAAAAATGTCGAAAGACAAATTGATTTAAAGATCACTTAGGAAGTGACATCGCCGTTTAAATTATATTTGAAAGAAAACATGAAGAAACTCCATGTTGATGGAATTTTGGAGTCTTCTGATTTTTGATCATATGACGCTTGTGAAACTTTCCTAGAGATAATTAAAACTTCGTTCATAGGCCAAAAGGGAACGAATGACTAGCTTATTGGAACTTGTACATATTGTTGTACGAAGTCCGTTATGTGTAGTCAAGAGCGATGGATTTCAACTTCATATGCTTTCTCCGAAAATTTGAGTGAATATATGAATATTTACTTAATAAGGATGAAGTATGAAACATTTGAAAAGTTCAAAGACTTTCAAGATGAAGTGCAAAATCATTGTAACAAGAATATAAACAGTTTATGATAAAGATCATAAAGGAAGATATTTGAGTTACAAGTTTAGCATAATACCTAAGATTTAAGGAATCGTTCCGTGGATTTGCATTTCCCGAAACACCATAAGAGTATGGAGCGTTCGAGATATGTAATTAAACCTTGTTTGACATGGTAAGATCGAAAGGTGTAATTCATAAAACTGCCATTGTATTTTAAAGATTAAAAGCTTTAGAGATTACCGTTTTTCCACTGAAAAGAGCTCCATCATAATCCGTTGAAATGACACCATATAAAGTTATGGTTTGGGATAAAACCCAAGTTGTCCTTTCTTAAACATTGGTATGCTATGCATAAGAAAGATGTGTGCAACCAAAGTCGGATGAACCTGTCTTTGTATAAACTGTTCCTCCATAAAACACCGGAGACAAAAGTGTTTGTTGCTTAAAACGTCAAGTTTCTTTGAGAAGAAATTTTTCGTGAAAAGTTAAGTGGGAGGACAATAGAAACTTTGATAAGGTTAAAAGAACCTTAGCTATATGTGCAGAGTTGCGCAGCGCCGAAAAGTGTTTCGGAGGCAGCAACAATGCTCATGGTTCACGTACCTCAAAAGGTTGTGGTCACGGAGATCCAAGTTCCTATTGAAACAAGTAGGTCGGATGAACAATCAAATACCAAGATTTGAGGGTTGAATCATTATTTGAGAATAATGAACCGACTACATGCAGAGAAGCGATGATGGGCCCTGACTCCGTAAAATGGCTTGAAGCCATAAAATCCATGATAGTTCCATACACGAGAAATCAAGTTTTGAACTTGAAGGACCCTCGAGAAAGGTGTAAGACCTTACAGTTGTGTCTGGATCTATAAAGAAATAGACATGGATGTTTTACATCTATGAAATAGTCGACATGTTGGGAAAGAATTCACAACAATGTTCAAAGGTTGACTATGACAAGATTTAATCTGTCATAGTGATATTTAGTCTAGACGGATTAATGTAGCAATCACTACATATAATTTTGTTATATGATAGTTGAATAAACAAAACAAGTTCTTCTAATAGAATCGTTACCTAGGCCATGTGCATGACACGGTCCATAGGGTTTTGTTAATTCAAAGGATGCTAAAAAGCATATGCAAATTTCAATGGTTGAAGTAAGCATAGCGGAGTTGGAATCTTCACTGTGATGAAACTGTTAAAGGAGTTTAAAAGTTCATCAGAGACGATGGAGATGCTTGCATTTGCAAGAAATTAAGTGGGAGCGCTAAGACATGTTTCTAATACATTATGTGGAAGACATATTGTTGATTGGAAATAATGTATCTTTTATTAAACACATATTAAGAATTTCATCCCGATGAAAGACTTAGGCAAAACCCAAGTATTTGGCATCAATAGACGCTAATATGGTTGTGCCAGAAGTACATAGACGAGATATTGAATGAATTCAATATAGAAACTACAAGAAAGGTTCTTGTTGCACAGAAAGGATTGAATGAGTTCAATGTTGATGATATATTCAAATGTATTGACATTTGGTAAAGTGAAACAAATAATCAAGTATAGATTGATACTTGATGTATGAAATCACAAAGAGTATTTATATCAATCATACTGTGATATGTACAAATCCAGATATGTCCTATGCTCTAAATGTTGTGAGCATATACCAGAATGATTCGTAAGATGATCATTGGACAATAGTAAGGATATTCTTATGATCTTTTGGAAGAACTAAGAGTATATTATTTGTAGAAGTGACAAATAGATGGTTAGTTCATTGTAAAAGTACTACATTGATACTAGCTTTGTCACAAAGTACAGATTAAGTTTATCTCAATCTAAACTAAGGGTGGCACAATATAATGGAAAGTGAGTTCCATAATGGATTTGGATGATTTCCAAAGTTAAGACATTGTGACAGATACTACAACAAAAGGCTAAGTATATGACTGCTATTATAGCAGCAAAAGAGGGCATTTGTGTCAAGTAGTTTGTTATCAAACTAGGTGTAGTTCACAGCGGGATAATACTATGAAGATATATTGTACGACAATATTGTCAACATGTTTTAACCCCAAAGAACTAAAAGGTCACACCGAAAGACCAAATTTATACAAAGCCATCTCATTAGAGAATGAGTGATGCGTAGAGACGCAAAGACATGCAATTACACACGGACCTGGAAGTGTCAGATCCGGAGATCAGTTGACCACTAGCAATCGTGTACATACAACACCGGAAAGCCATAGGTGTTATATACACAAAGGTTCGAAACTAGATTATTGACTCTAGTGCAAGTGGGAGACTGTTGGAGATATGCCCAAGAGGCAATAATAAAGTGGTTATTCTCATGTCTTCACACTTATGATAAATGTTTGCATACCATGCTATAATTGTATTAACCGGAAACATTAATACTTGTGTGATTTGTAAACTAAAATAAGAGTCCCTAGTAAAGCCTCTTGTTAAACTAGCTTGTTGGTTAATATATGATCATGGTTTCCTGATCATGAACATAGAGATGTTATTAACAACAGGATCATATCGTTAGGAGAATGATATGGTGGACATACTCCTATAGATAAGCGTAGCATAAAGATCAAGTCATTTAAATAGTTCAATTGCTATATGCTTTCTGATACATAGTAACCTAATTCCTTCGACCATGAGATCATGCATATCACCTTTGCCGGATGGATGCTTTGATGTCATCAAACACCACACCGTAACAGGGTGGCTATAAAGGTGGCATTGAGTGTTCGGAAAGTATTGGTTGAAACACATGGATCAAGAGTGGGATTTGTCCATCCACATGACGGATAGATATTCTCTGGGCCCTCTCGGTGAAATGTCATCCAATTAGCTTGCAAGCATGTGACTTGGTCACAAGGGATCACATATCACGGGAACGAGAAAAGAGTACTTATCAGTAACGAGGTTGAACTAGGTATGCAGAGATACCGACGATCATAACCTCGGATAAGTAACATATCGTGAGACAAAGGGAAATTGGTATCGTATGTAAGTGGTTCATTCGATCGCAAAGTAATCGTAGAAATATGTGGGAGCCATATGAATTTCCAGATTCCTCTATTGGTTATTGTTCGGAGAAGTGTCTCGATCATGTCCGCATAATTCACGAACCGTAGGGAGACACACTTAAGGATTCGACGTTGTTTGAGTAGTTATGGTATTATGAGAAAGAGACCGAATGTTGTTCGGAGTCTCGGATGGGATCCGGGATATCACGAGGTGATCCGGAATGGTCCGGAGAATAAGATTCATATAAGGAAAGTCCCGTTTCGGAGTTCGGGAATGATTCCGGTGTTTCCATCGGGAACATTCTAGAAGGTCCCGGAATGTCCGGCACTCCGGAGGGGGAAGGGTACTTGAATGTGTCATTACATGTTGGAATGATTGCATCATGTACTAAGTGTTCTTGCTGTCCCAAATAAAGGATTAAATTGAATCCTAAATTGAAAAGTCAAACGGCTAGTTTGAAAGTCAAACGGCAGTTTTTGGGAAGTGGGAGGAGAGGAGGAAACCGACTTGAGGGAGGAGTCCTCCTCCCCAAGCCGGCGCCCCACCTAGGCCGAGTTGGGGAGGGACTCCACTCCCTCCCCTTGGCCGGCCAGCCCCTCCCACCTATATATGGAGGGGCAGGGCTCCCTCCCAACACACACAAGTTTCCTATCCTCTAAACTAAACCCTAGATCTAGACCCCGGTTTAGAGCTATTCGGTTTAGAGCCTTCTAATTGGTTTAGAGCCCTCTAATTGGTGTGTCTAATTACTAGACCACTAATAGCCTCTCTCATAAGCTCCACCATACTCGCACCGGCTTAAGGCGAAGCCCTGCGGGATTTCCCCTCTACCTCCGGTACCACGCCGTTGTGCTGCCGGAATCGCGAGGAGAGTGCTACAACCTCCGCTGCCTGCTGGAACAAGGGAGAGGAAGGTCTTCGTCGAGTACCGAACGTGTGACCGACTGCGGGAGCGCTGCTGGAACGTGGCGCCGGAAGGATCGTCTACGCGATCTTGAGATCGGAAAGAGTACGACTACATCACCCACGAGAATCTGCTCTCGTTAAACACTTTGGAATCTTCGAGGGTGAGTTATTCCATCGACTCGTTGCTACAATCTAGTAGATAGATCTTGGCTTGTTTGTTTGTATGCGATAGAAAATTTTTGTTTTCCATGCTACGAACCCCTACATCGGCATCTCCCTGAAACTGGTCGTAGTGGTGGCCCTGCTCTCGAAAACCATCTTGCAGCTTGTAACTTCACTAACTAGATCAATACGCCTCGGAGCTAACTAATTTCACATATTAGGGAGTGCCTCTATGACCAGTTTCTCGGAGATGCCGGAGGACTGGGCTCCGTCGGCATCTCCTTGAAACTGGCCGCAGTGGTGTCCCTGCTCTCGAAAACCATCTTGCAGCTTGTAACTTCACTAACTAGATCAATACGCCTCGGAGCTAACTAATTTCACATATTAGGGAGTGCCTCTATGACCAGTTTCTCGGAGATGCCAGAGGACTGGGCTTCGTCGGCATCTCCCTGAAACTGGCCGCAGTGGTGTCCCTGCTCTCGAAAACCATCTTGCAGCTTGTAACTTCACTAACTAGATCAATACGCCTCGGAGCTAACTAATTTCACATATTAGGGAGTGCCTCTATGACCAGTTTCTCAGAGATGCCGGAGGACTGGGCTCCGTCGGCATCTCCCTGAAACTGGCCGTAGTGGTGTCCCTGCTCTCTAAAACCATCTTGGAGATGCCTCAAACTGGCTGGAGGACTGGACTCACAAGGATGCATATTTATAGTACAAGCAGCTCGGCATAATGTCGACACTCACGACATAATGTCGACACTCACCCCTATTATTAGTGCTGACTCATCTTTAGTCCCGGTTGGTGTCTCCAACCGGGACTAAAGGTTCATCTTTAGTCCCGGTTGGTGACACCATCCGGGACAAGGTACAAGCCGCACGACATAATGTCGACACTCACCCCTATTATTAGTGTTATCTGGCCCACTCTGCCGCAATCCCTTTAGTCCCGGTTTGTGACTACATCCGGGACTAAATGTGTGCCGAACAATGATCATGTTTCGAAAAAACCTTCACAAAATGACCTATCATGTTCGAGGTTTCATGGCTTTCGGTCCAAATGACCGATGTTATGTGCTGAATCACGGCATAGTTTGTGATGTTGTGCCCATATTATGCATGTGTGTGGACATTGGTATGTAGAACAATGTTGCAGGAGGAAGTTTTCCTTTTTGTCGCACGGAAAATCCCTTTTCCATTTTCCGAGCGCAAAAAACGGGTCGTTTTGTGAAGTAACCACCAAAATGCCGTTTCAGAATGCTACCGTCCTATTTTCCTAAAATACTAGACCACCTTACATGGACTATATCCCAACCGGTACATCTCAAACCTTTTCGTCCATCCCGGGTAAAAAGGACAAATGTCTGCCGAATCGGCAGGAAGTGGGTTCGGTTTGTACTACAGGTACATGATCTATCGCCCGTGATTTTTTGAAAAAATCATTTTTAGACTCGCAATATGTGGTTTCTTCAGAGATCCAATGCAATTTCTAACGATGCTCGTCCCCTATCTTCATGCACACCGGTTCGACCATAGTTAGAAATTCAGATAATTCAAAACGGGCATAATAAATTCAAAAAAACGGGCATATAAGTTAATTCATTTTAAAAGGTTACATTAATTATTTTTTAAAAATAGAATATGTTTTTGAATTATTTATTCAAATACATACACTTCTTATGTTTAAAGTTTTTCTAAATTCCAAATTGATATTAAAAAAATATAAGTTAATTCATTTTTAATTGTAAATGGTTCATATTTTAAATGGTTACATTAATTATTTTTTTAAACAAAAAATGTTTTTGAATTATTTATTTAAATCCAAAAACTTTTTATGTTTAAAATTTTTCTAAATTCCAAATTAATATTCAAAAATATAAGTTAATTCATTTTAAAAGGTTACATTAATTATTTTTTAAAAATAGAATATGTTTTTGAATTATTTATTCAAATCCATACACTTCTTATGTTTAAAGTTTTTCTAAATTCCAAATTGATATTAAAAAAATATAAGTTAATTCATTTTTAATTGTAAATGGTTCATATTTTAAATGGTTACATTAATTATTTTTTAAAACAGAAAATGTTTTTGAATTATTTATTTAAATCCAAACACTTTTTATGTTTAAAATTTTTCTAAATTCCAAATTAATATTCATTTAAAAAACAATACAAATTTAAACCCCAAAATAAAAAATAAGGCGGGAACAGAGAGAAAATACCTGAAATTTTTTGAAAACAGGGGAATATGTCCCGGTTGGAGCCACCAACCGGGACTAAAGACCCCCTGCGCGCCAACCCTTGGTCTGCTGAAAATATTGGAGTATAGGTCCCGGTTGGTGGCTCCAACCGGGACGTATAACCCTTTAGTCCCGGTTGGAGCCACCAACCGGGACTAAAGGTCCTTTGGTTATAACTCTTTAGCCCTTCCTCTTCTTCTTCCCTTCCCCATCACTTCTCTGCTTCACCGAGGCGCGCACAACCGCCCCCAACGCCGGCAGGCTTCCCGAGCTCGCCGCCCCCGACGCCGTCAGGCTGCCCGAGCCCACGCGTCGTCGTCAGACTCCATCCGCCATCACCGCCGCCTCCGTTCGTGCGCGCACCAGTCGTCGCCCACGACTCCATCTTCCTCGACCCCGACCGTGCTCGCCGGCGTCGATTCGCTCAACCTCGACCTCCCGCGCTCTCTCCGACCAACCTCACGCGCTCAGGGTGAGCAAGCGAACCTTCTGGATGCTTCCTTCCTTCCCCTCTCACTGTAGTTCATGCCTGCGCCGTTAGATTCCGCGGCGACGCAACACCTACGCAGCTAGGGTTCGGGCAAAGGGGGAAAACGGGGAAGAAGAGAAGCTAGGGTTGTTGATGGCGGCGTTGGAGCTCTTATAGGCTCGCGGGGGCGGCGACGATGATCTTGGCATGCGGCGGCGCATCGGGTGGCCGGCGGCGAGCCACCGAGCTGCTTGCGTCGGGGAGGAAGAAGACAGAAACAGAAAGGCCGAAGGGGTACGGGCCTGGCTGGGCTTCTCTTGGGCCCCGGGTGGGCTTCCTGCTAGCGCCAGAGAGAGAGAAGGAGAGATGGGCTCGGCCCAGTAGCTAGGTTGGATACATTTTTTATTTCCAGAAATTTTTTTCTATTTCTATTTCTGATTTCCCTTTTGTAATTTGAATTTCAAATCTGTTTTGAATCTTTTCAACTTACAGAAACTTTTATAAAGTATATGAAATAGTGTGAGACCCTTTTATACACTTTGGGCTCAACTCATGTAGTTAGTTGTTTAAATACAAAACTCATTTGAATGGTTTTCAAATGGAGGGGGAAGTTAGGGTTTAGGGTTTGATTTGTTCTTTCTTTATTAAACCAAAATGCAAGTTCAACAATTTAAATGACAAGTATAATTAGAAGAACAAATGCACCCCTCTCATATGTTCCGGAGTTTCCCCGAGTTAGGGTTTTCACCCGTCGGAACCCCGATTAAATCGTCGAGCATGTCTTAGGGTTACATTCCAATGCAAATTAACTTGTCATATCATCATACTTGCTTGAGCATTGCATCGATGCCATGTGTTGATTGTTTCCCTTTCTTTTCGGTGTTTCGATTATTAGGTTTATTATTAGTTAGGTATTATTAGGTTTATTAATTAGTTTGGTATTATTGGTCTTCGACCCCACTAGTCAGTCAATGTGGGTAGCCCCAGACCTGATTCACATTGTCAGTCACTGTGGTTAGATAAGGAATCATTAATACCCCTTAGGTGCATGTGGGTTCGACGATGTGCCTTCGCCAGGGCATTCTGAACCCTCTTAAATCGATTCCAATATGGTATTTTGTTAGTATCTAGTGTTACCTATCTGCTGGATAGTTTCCCTTTTGTAGCCTTATACTCATGTTCCCCTCTCATATGCATCGGAGGTTTCTCCGAACTAGGTTACACCCCTCGGAACTCCGGAATATTGATTTTAGTTGATTTTAGCTAGAGTTACCTATCTACTACACGGTTTCCTTTTTGTAGCTAGGTTTAGGGTTTCTCTTCATTTTTATTATTGTGTATGTATATATTAGGGTTTCTCCTTAACTTTCTCCTTTAGCCGCTTTGACTTATTCGTTTTTCCACCTATGCAGAAAATATGGACCCACACGTCAGAGACGAAGAAAAGGAAGAGTTGATCCAAGGTGTGATCCGTGGGGAAGATAATTTAGACGTATCAACGTTTCTGAACAACTCCGGTGAGGGTGATCCTCTTTTTACCGGAGTAGACAACTTGTTTGAGGTTGAAGGTGTTGCCTTCCGCGAGGGAGAAGGCGATGCCTTGTGTAATCGAGAAGACGACCGCTCCGGCAAGGTGCATGTAATATAAATCAATTCATTAATTAATCATCTGCTATCTATATAGAAATAGTAACGACGATCTTTCTTCTTTTAGCCCTCCGAATCGAAGGAATCTACTGAAAAGAGCAGACGAGGCCCAACCAAAAAGTTGCAAGACCATGAGAGGTTTAGGATCGAAGATGTCGCTGAAGACGGCAGACCGACAACTCCCGAAGTTGTCGCAACCAAATTTGTGGCACAATGCGGAGTAATCGTTAGGGACTTAATCCCGATCACCATTAGAAATTGGAATAGGCCTGCTAAAGCGGATGAAGAGGGAACATGTTTATTTGTCCCTAACCACGCCAAAGATTTACTGTGGAAGAGGCTCATGGTTAATTTCAAACTACCGAAGATAGAGCTGGATCCAAATGCGGAGGATCCAGTTGAGGACGCCTTACAACATGGGAGAGCCATGGAGGCTAAGGTCAGGGAGTGGGCTTTGAAGAAGATGGCCCAGTGTTTCACCAACTGGAAGAAAAGATTGCACCTTGACTATGTCGTGAAAGAGAAGACTCCCGATTTCAAGAATATTCAGTTTGAGAAGATAAAACCATTCTGGGATGAGTTTGTGAAATACAAGAAATCAGAAAAAGCTAAGAAAATGTCTGAAACGAATAAGCTGAATGCTGCTAAGAAGAAGTATCACCATACTATGGGGCAAGGTGGCTACAAGGTTGGCATTCCTAAGTGGGAGAAACTTGAGCAGGAACTGCGTGATAAAAATATCACCCCAGAGACAGGCGATTGGGTAGAACGTGCAAGGAATTGGTTTTACGGGCATGGGGGCACGTTGGACTCGGAAGGGAGGTGTATATATAACATACGACATAAAGAAGACCCCTTGCCAATCGAGAGGATGAGAAAAGCAGTAAAGGCTGTTAAAGATGGGGACTTCATTCCCGATAGAGAGAATGATGAGCTCACACTCGCCCTTGGAAATAAGGAACATGATGGACGAACACGAGGCACAATAGGCTCCCAATCATGGAGGACTGGGTTTCCCGAAGAGAGGAAGAAATATCCTGATAGAAGCCGTCAGAGGAGTAAGGACAGGGCGGCAGTTGAAGCAGAAAGTCAGAAAGAGCGAATGCGTTTAATTGAAGAACGATTAAAGCAACAACAAGATGAAATTAACTCACTTAAAGAGCAAAGTACTACCGGCCCATCTCAGCAGCACACTGCATTCGATGCTACCGGCCTATCGAAAAATCGAAAAGGCAGTGTGGCTTCCACCGAGGTCCCGGGTGATGACAATGGCGATGCCGATGATGCACCGACGATGGCTCCTGTTGGCTACCCAGTGGATGATATCACAGAGATGACACACTGCGAGCTACATGTCAAAGTTGTGAACATATCAATGAAGGTGGCGGTCGGCTATGCCTTACCAATTGGACCCACACCAACTTACCACAGTCGTCCGGTTCCAGAGGGCTACGCTGTTGTCGGCGTGGATGAAATCATGCCCACCTTTGAGGTTTTGGATCTTCACTACCCTGCTGGTGAAGGGGATGTGACTGTGCTGGGTGACGCAAAAAACGTCACCATTCTATGGCCGAAGGATTGTATCGTGCTTCGAAATCACACGCCAAGGCCATCTTCGCCGCCGCCTCACCCGTCTCCAGCGAGGTCGTCGCCGCCGCGGCAGCCGTCTTCGTCGCCTCACCCGGCTCCGTCGCCTCACCCGGCTCCGTCGCCTCACCAATCTCCGGTGCAGCCATCGCCGCGGGAGCCATCGCCGGCGCCTCAGGATAAAAAGCGTAAGCGTACCGCTACTGTGCGTCGTAAGCGATCGCCGAAACGTAAACAAGAGCCTCTTCCAAAAGTACCAACGGTTCCTCCCAAGAGAGCTTATGACTGTACTGAAGAGGAGACTGCGGCGATCGTTGATGCGGAAACGACAACGTTTTTCGCTAAGCTGAGGCGGCCGAAAGAGCCAGAGTTCCCCAGCACCAAAGAAGAAAAAGCCAAAGTGTTGAAAATGCTAAAGACTCTTCATCAACCCGAGCCAAAGCTGTCATCAGACTATGAGCGTTCTATTCTGAAGTCACATGTAGCACAAAAAGCCTCGAAGAGCAGTACTGATGCAAGCGGGAAATCTGTTGCCCAGCTCGGAGAACAAGCAAAACAGACTTGCGCCCCTCTAAAGGTGATTTCTCAAACCAATGTGGGGTCGAGCAAATATGGGGCCGAAGAGCAGTATGATCCAGAGGTAGTTGCACAATACGGAGAAGCTGCCGCTGCTCAAGGTATGAGTATTGCCCAGTACTTATCCCAGTTAGAGTTCTTCCCCGTGAGTGAAGTAGCATACCAATACCAGTACGGAAAACCTCGAGGTAAACAATCTTCCAACAAAAATGCGAAGATTGCATAACTGGTACTTGCATGCCACAAAGGCCGGGGCTAACTGGATAGTGCTGAGGGTTACAAAAAAGCATCATGGGAAAGAAAGGGATGACATGATATCCATTGAATTTGATGAACTATTTCAATTATTCAATCAAGACGCCTTGGACAAATCGATCATGAGTGCCTATTGTCTGTAAGTACTAATTCTGTAATTAATTTAGTCTTCATCTATATTATTTTGTTTATTGCATGTATATAATCATACTTTAATATGCAGAATGAAGATTCTCGAATGAAGCAGAGGACAAATCTATGACATTGGCTTCATTGACCCATATTGGGTTCATGAAGCTAATCTCAAAATAAGCCCCCAGGATACGGAGGATAATATAGTACACGCGTTAAGGTTTCAAGAAACCAAAAGAGAAATACTATTTCCTTACAACTTCCAGTGAGTGTTATTGTCTTGTATACACTTTCTATTTCGCTTACTCGATGTTAAGTATATAATTGATTAGTTCTGCATTCGCAGGTACCACTATATTTTGTTAATCATTCAACTTGACAAAGGGCGTGTACTAGTCATGGACTCGAAACATAAACCCCTTGAGACGTGGAAGGACATGCAGATACTTCTCCAGCGGTAATTCTAATCATTACGACACTATATCGGCAACGTTCGTGAATTTTATGATATCAAGTACTTAATAACTTATTTTATTTGTTTTTTACGCCGGGCAGCGCTTGGAAACGGTTCACCAAGAAGGCTAGGGGTGTTTGGAAAGAGGAGCTTACATTTCAACCACTAGATGTAAGCACCACTAGCTATATCCGCGCATCTCTTTGATTCTAGTTTTGATACAGTTATTATCATACTTGATTATTATTTTGATTGAACTCTGTTGTCGTAAAGTGCCTGACGCAGGGACCAGGTAACAATCTATGTGGATACTATGTATGCGAGTTCATCCGGCAGACGTGCGATGAGAAGGGCAGAAATTTAGAGCAACTCCACGTACGTAAACAATTTCTATAGTTTTTAATTACAATCAAATTGTGTTTAGTTTCATATTCATATAGGCTGACTCCTTTTTTAAATCAGATCGAACGTCTACGGGACGGTCTTCTGCCAAAGGATCGCATACGAGCAATACAGGAGGAATTGGCGGGATTCTTGGATGCAGAAGTCCTAAACACACAAGGGGAATACTACTCGGCTGTGTATAGACAATAGGAATTGTAAAAATAGCAACTTTCAAGAAATTGGCCGGTAGCATCGAATAACAACTTTTGTATGTAGTGCATGAACTCGATCCGTGTATTGAATGTAAAATGTTGTCATGATGATCTTGTGTAATATAAGGTTCCTTCATTGATAAGTGCAAAACACTAAATAAACAATAAAACAACCTAAATGAATTGTCTGCCGCGGCACAAAAAGTGGCGAAAATGCTGCCGCGGCAACAAAATGTGCCAAATCTCTGCCGCGGCAGCAGGTTATTAGTCCCGGTTCGTGTTACGAACCGGGACTAAAGCCCCCCCCCCCTCGCACGGAGCAGATGCCACGTGTGTGGCCTTTTGTCCCGGTTGGTGGGGCAACCGGGACTAAAGGTTCGGGCTTTAGTCCCGATTGCCCCGTCCCGGTTGGGCAACCGGGACTAATGCCCCTTACCAACCGGGACCTATAGGGCGTTTTCTACCAGTGCACTAAAGTGGTTAGCTCTAAGGTCAATTTTTTTGAGATTTTTGCAATTGCTTAGAGCTGTTGGTAGCTCCCCTGACATGTTATTGTGTCCCAAATGCAACTCCTCCAGTCTCTTCAGGTCACCTATCGATTCTGGAATATTGCCGCTGAGCTCATTTCCCAAAAGATCAAGGGTGACCAGATTTCTAAGCTTGCTGATGCCATCGAGAGTGCCTTCTAACCAATTGCTAGGTAGAGAGAGGTTCTCTAGCGAGGTTACATTGAAAAGCTCCTCTGGAAGAATCCCACTGAGATTGTTGTAGCCAGCTATGAGCAACTTCAGCATAGTGCAATTACTGATCCCCCGAGGGATGCTTCCACTGAATTGGTTAAAACTGGGTTCAAGTACAACAAAAGAAGGCGAGCTAACACAAGGTGTAGTAGGTATCTGACCAGTAAAGCTGTTGGTGCTGACATTGAGTGCAACCAAGCTCTTCATCACCTCCCATATAGTGGATGGGAACTTTCCTGTAAACAAGTTGCTCGAGATATTCAGTACCTGCAGAGGCTGTGTAGGGGTTGAAGGTGGTATCTCATGCAGACATCCTGTCAGACGGTTAAAACTAACATCAAGGACAGTGAGGCTGCTTGATAAAACCAATTCCCGTGGCAAGCCACCGGACAACAAGTTGCGCGACAGGTTTAGGCGCAACAAGCCGGTGAGGTTGCCAAGGCAAGGAGATATGGACCCCTCCAGACCTCGAGAAGGCAACAAAACATCAGTGATTGTCCTATTGGGACTGCATGTAATCCCTTCCCAATTACAACAGTCTGTATCACTCCGCCACGATGCCGTGAGGCCGCCATCCCACGAGAGCCCAGCAAGGAATTGGAGAAGGGAGGTCTTCTCCTGCTCTGTGCATGAACTGGTGGGAAAAGCGAAGGAAACCAAAGAAATTGATAGGAAATCTTTTTGTGTGTGTGTAACTAAGTGGCTGCATGGTTTTCTCGGGAAATTAGCTTGGAACACCAGAGGCTTATGCTTTGGTCTACTAGGATGGATAAATTTGTCTCATGAAGGAAGAGCAAGAGAAGGAAGCAATAAGGGTCGAAGTTGCTATACAAGCACCGAGTTCAGCTGGATCCAATGATACTTATAAACCTTCATTAGATTTCTCTTTGTCATTGTTTATTAATAGAAGATTAGTGTTGTAACCATTTGGCTTCCCAACAAGGCTGCTATGTGATTCACCTCGTTTGACTTTGATCTGTCCCGGTTGTAGTGATAAAACATAAAAAGTAGGTCAAGGATTGTCTGCTATTGTGCTATTAGTCATCGCAATGCTTAATCTTACAACTTCCTACCAGTTATACATTACCAAATGTCAAACATCACAAATTAGCAAGATATGAAGCGAGGTATATGGAAAGTAGCAACATTGATCGCATATAATTACATTCCATCTTTTTTTTGAATTATATATTATTACATTCCATCTTGATATCAGTGTCGATGCACATACATGATTTGAGGAAGAGCACATGCACGTACTGGTGGAGGGGTTGTTGATGAACATTCTATTCATTTTCTTATAATTTAGATTTAGATTATTCCGTTGATAGAATTGGTGCACTTATACACTTAAAATAGCGATCAACGGTTAGTGGTCATTGGAGTTGGTTGATGGAATAGATTATCGTGACTATGATCAAGTGGGTAGTGCAGTTGGTTGATGGCGCTCAGGATTCAATGGCGATAAATCTGTGTGAGGTGGCGACGCTGCAGGCTGCGAGGAGCAAGAGGCGGGGCATGGCTCCCCTTGATGGGGCGACCACCATTGCTGGTTTTCGTACACGGATCAACGGCATCAAAATAGACGAACATATCCGACCACGTCAAAATAGACAAACGCATGTACGCCAAAACTTTTGGCTAAGGGCATGTGTCCCCCGGCAGGGGCAGACCCAGCCAAAAAATTCAGTGGGGACAGTTTAGATGAGCGGAGGCATTCCTAGTATAATTTTAACTTTTTTTAAAACCATTTTCTTCCAAATATGAATGAATTACACTAGAATTCAAAAAATTGAGTGGGGGCCACTCGGCTCTACATGGGTCCGGCCCTGCCCCACCCCCACCCCCCCTTCTTTTTTTTTCTTTTTTTTCTTTCTCCAACTCACGATACAACTTTCAGGCATCACTATGTATATACTACATATACAGGGCCAACCGACCCAACGTTCTGAACCTACTCATTCTCCAAACTAGACATCTAAACTGACTCAAACTACTACTAGGCTGCTAGCACACCTAATCAAACATGCATGCATACTAAGCACCACCATGTATATATATACACGGTCATTCGGTCAACCGACCCAACGTCCTAAACCTAATCATACTCCAGACCAGACATCTAAACCGACTCAAACTAGTACTAGGCTGCTAGCACACCATAAATCTACTTGGACTCACATGGTAGCGTACGTACCAAAAAACTGCATGGCATAACCCAAACATGCTTACCTCTAACAATCTCCTGATTTTGATTTGTCATATCTTTTCGTATTTCATTTGGTGATCTTGGCTCTTTGCAGATTTGCATCTTGTCGATTCAACCCAACTGCATGTCCCGGACTACCAGCCCACACGGTTACATGTAAGTGTGCAACCATGCAAGACTGTGCGCAACATCACTCTTCATGTCCAGGACTTTAACTACTCCTGGACATGAGTAGATAAATGACGCATAATGATGAATCCCTGTTTTATGAGCAGGAAAATGCATGTTTCTACTAAAATGTCAAACATCACGGATTAGTAAGATGTGATGTGAGCTACTATGGGAAGTAGCAATATTGATTGTATATAATTAATATCAGGATCGATACACATGCATGATTTGGGGAGGAGCACATGCAGGTACGTGGAGGGGTTGTTACTTTAGTAACATTTTATTCATTTTCTTACAATTTAGGTTTAGACTATTTTGTTAATGGAATTGGTGTGCTTTACGGTTGAAATAGCAATCAGCTTCCAGTTGATTGATGGAACTAGACGGGTCCGCGCGCTCCGCAGTGTCGTCTGCCCTGCGGTGCTGCATGCATTGGGGTGTTTGTTGTGACATTGCACCGGTACTCTATTCATCTATTGTGAAAACGCGGTTTTTATTTTGCATGAGGGGTCGTTTCAGTGGGCAAGATAGGTTGGCAGTCTTAGTCCTTGTTTTGCCCGCGGTGAATGTCAACCATAAAACCCACTTGACCAACATGCTTGAAGCCAATAATTTGTATAAAGAGTGAAGCACCTATCTCTATATTGTAATTACTATGATGTTGTATTATGTGAAATATAGAGGCAGAAACAATTCAAGACACTTTAGTACCTCTATATAATATATCTTTTGGAAGTGAGCAAATTCTATAAGACAATATGAATTATTAAGAACGTAGATGAACTTACAATGTAATCTCCTTCATATTCAACGATAGTTTGATCATTGGCTTCAAGCATGGTGCTAGTGTGATCTAATATTGACTCATGACATGCATGCAAAATCACATGACAAAGCTCCATGCACCAGAAATACTAGAACATATATTAAGGAATTGATAGATGATACAATGAAGATAACTTGGTATGCAAATAATGAACTCTGCATCCGACCTCAAGTAGTTCATTTGGTGGCGTATAGAGGTGATTTGTTGGTTCATTCAAGATCAGTAAAGTAGATGGTTTCACCATGAACTTGCAAACCAAAAACCGCCACCTCTACAACCTCAGCAATAGTGCCCAGCAAAGTTTTTCCTAAATCTAAAGCCAACGGCCAGGTAAGAGAACTTATCTAAAAGACCAAATTTGGATTTCTGTCTATATTAAATACCCGACAACAGATGTTGGAATTATGCCCTAGAGGCAATAATAAAGATGTTATTATTATAATTCTTGTTCATGATAAAGTTTATATTCCATGCTAGAATTGTATTAAGCGGAAACTTTAATACTTGTGTGGTTTGTGAACAACACCGTGTCCCTAGTACGCCTCTATGGACTAGCTCATTGATCAATGATGGTTAAGGTTTCCTAACCATAGACATGAGTTGTCAATTGATAATGAGATCATATCATTGGAGAATGATATGATGGACAGACCCCAAACTAAGCGAAGCAATTAGATCGTTTCATCGTGTTCATCGTTGCGAAGCTTTTCCTATGTCAAATATTGTATTCCTTAGACCATGAGATAATACAACTCCCTGGTATCGGAAGAAAGCTTTGAGGTCATCAAACGTCATCCTATGAGAGGATGATCATAAAGGTGTCTCTCAGGTGATCAGAAAGTATCTGTTGGGTTGTATGTATCGAGATGGAATTTGTCCCTCCCAAGTCGGAGAGATATACTTCGGGCCCACTCGGTAATCGATATCAACACCGCTTGCAAGCATGTGGTTAAGGAGTTAATCACAAAGTGATATCGGATTACGGAACGAGTAAAGTACTTGCTATGAACGAGATTGAACTAGGTATGTCGGTACCGACGATCGAATCTCGGGCAAGTAAAATATCGCAAGACGAAGGGAATATATATATGGGATTGTTTGAATCCTGGCATCGTGGTTCATCCGATATGATCATCGATGAATGTGTGGGAGTCAATATGGGTGCCCAGACCCCGCTGTTGATTATTGATAGAAGATCATGTCTGCATATTCTTGAACCCGCAGGGTCACACACTTAACGTGTCTCGACGCTAGGATAGATTGGATAATTGGTTTATAAATTTTTGTTTGGAGTCTCAGATGGGATCCGGGACATCACGAGAGGTTCCGGAATGGTCCGGAGAATAAGATTCATATAAGGCAGTGCAGTTTTTGGAGTTCGGAATTATTCCGGGTTAATCGGTATTGTACCGGAAGCTTCTAGAACCTTCCGGAAGGGGACCAACGTGGCCCCACCTTCCGGGAGGGGGCATGGGCCTATGAGGGAGTGTCCTGGCCGCATTGGGCCAGGGGCACAAGGCCCCATAGGGCCCAGCCGATCCTAGAGAGTTTAAATCGTTTAAACTAGAGATAGGGTTTCTAGAAGAGGGGAGAGTCCATGCCCCCCACTCCTTATCCTTTGGGCTTGGGGGAGGGGCTAGGGCTGCTCCCCCCCTCTATATAAAGAGGGGTGGGGGCGCACCAACCCCACACACCTCTCCTCCAAACCCTAGCCGCCTTGCTAGCTTTCCTCTCTCCCTCCCGACTGTTTGTAGGCGAAGCCCTGCTGCAGAAATTCTCCACCATATACACCACGCCGTCGTGTTGTAGATCCAATCTATCTCTCCACCATACTTGCTGGTCCGAGGAAGGAGGAGACGTCGAGGTGCTGCACGTGTGCATCTCACGGAGGCACCGCCACTTGTGGTGCTAGATCGGATCGGATCGCGAGGAGGAGAAGCGAGTACGACTACATCACCCACGTTCCGACGAACGTTCCGCTGTGCGAATCTTCAAGGGTATGAAGATCTAATCCAATCTCTCTCGTTGATTGTATCTCCTAGATTAGATCTTGGCTTTTCCTCTGTTCGCATCCGTAGAAAATTTTGATTTACTATGCCGCGAAACCCTTCAACAGATTCATAACAAAAAAAGAGGAATCAAAAATGACATAAACTAACAGAATCAACTTTTACATGCATACGCACTCTCGCACACACAGATGCTTCTTTTGACGCAGATAAAAGCTAATATGGTATGTATCTCTCAAATAAGAATGGGTATATCCTAAAATTGGCATCAACATGCACCTGCAACAAACCAATGGTGAGATCAATTAATGAGATGCAATGATGGCTACTGATGTTTCAGAAAGGATTAAGGAGGACTTTTCATTAGTGTTGTAATATACTTGTATGCAAGTGTGCGGGAGAGCTGAGCAATAAACCTCAAGTGCTATTGGCACCTTAGGAGATCATGAGTGGATCCTCAATCGTATGTGCCATTATGGAGATCTTGGACAACATTAAACAATAGGCTCGTGCTAGACCTCCTCCTCGAGCTGCCACCACCTTGTTCATGTGTCATATATGAATTAGAAGATTGCATGGACGCACTTTTCAATGCATGAATGCGTGACTCGGTAATCGGATTTTTAGATTAGGGTCCGGTGTACATCAATAAATTAGATGTGCATAGCTATGAACAGTCTACCTCGATAGAAAAAAGGTTCTTTGCTTTTCTGTGACACTACAAATTTCTTTGTTCATTGTTTTGGAAGTCCAATTTCCACATCTGCACATAGTCAAGCATTGGGAAATCAAATTAATCTAAACAAAAGGAGAAAATCTACATCAAAAGCATGCATTTTTTAGTAACCGATAGTCTGCAAGGTTGCAAATATCATACCTAAAAGTAAAATTTAGGAACCTCGGGTGTAAATAAAAGACTCTAAATTTATAATGTCCATGGATTCTAATAATTCACCTTTTATACATGGAGAAAGGAGCTAAGATCCCCATTTAAAAATAGACATTAGAAACAATACAAAGAAACGTCCACCTTCCCAAAGATAATAATACCACTCTTCTTCCAGCAAGCACAAGATCCGTGAATGGTACACTATTGTTTGACAAAATTCACTTAGATATGAGTATTTAAGTAACAATTAAAATATAGGAAAAGAGCAACAACAAAAGTCTGAACCTTAGCACCTATGACACATTCCATCAAACATCTACAAGGTAGTATACAGATGGTCTTGCACCTGTGTCATGCCAATTTATCTCCATGCTTGAGGCAACACCACCGCGGTACAAAACCAAAAAGTCACATGAGAACCAGTTGGGGAGAAATAAATTAGCAGATGCAGGGCAAGGCAATCGCCATTAAACGACTCCCGTGGATAATTTGGGGATGGAGGAGAGAGGATCGAGGACTCATCGTGGATGGAGAACCCCTCCCTCGCCTATTTCGCCGCTCGTAGAAGAGCCTCAATATGATGGAGTGAGCAGGCTCCTGGAGAAGAAGAGGGAGCCATGGACGATCTCTCCTTACGACCCGACGGATCCCCCATCAATGCGAAAAACTCACCTTCTAGGAGGAGCCGAGGTGACACTGGAACATTCAACCGTCCATCACCAAGCACAACATGATTTGACCGCAGAGCACACGGAGCTTCCCATGCCCATCACCATGAACAGCTCAACCTGACAACCAGGTCAAAGCACCGGAGATACCAGGGGAAACGATCCCCCACCGCCACGAACCAACATAAGAAAAACCACCCCACCGAAAATACATCGCGAATGACAAACCAGGCCCACAAACAAAGGGCCACCCGTCAGGCAAAAAAACTCACACTGCACACCCACCAGATCCTAGAACAACGCACACTCAAGCCCATCCACCATTCACGCAAAGCAGTGCGGACGCAATGCCTCCACAGGCCCACGAATGGCGACGATACCAACAAAGGCCCATGTGTAGAGACACGAAACCGCAACGACGATACCAACAAAGGCCCATGAACAATGACGATACCAACAAAGACCCATGTGCCTAAAATGCCTCTGTGCCCACTAAGCTTAAGTTATAGATTTATAATTTATTGCAGTTATGATCAGTAAATAGACAGTTGGTTGATGGCATAATTTGTTGTCAGCTACTCTATTATTGTATGAGCTGCACGAATCTCAGTACTGTATTGAACGACCAGGGATTCGACCGAGACGTCAATAGCTGTGTGGAGTTTGTTTTTCGGAGCACTACTCGCTATGTCATGATCTAGGACATGAGCGCCTACACCTTCGAGGCCATGCTCCGCTTTATCTATAGCGTTGAATTCCCGACAAAGCATAGCAATTCTCGTGGCTTCCGATCTCTATGATCTCGGGGGGCTTAGGCTTATGTGCGAGAACATACTAGTGAAGAGTATCGACTTCATGACTATCATGTCCACTTTGTTGATCGTGCGAGGTTGGCAAAGTTGTCGTCGGCTCGAGGATTCCTAGATCGAGTACATAGCATCTGATCCCGAGGTGTACGCTGCGGTGAGGGCGACGGAGGAGTACAAGGAGCTGAAGGAAACATTTAGCTCTTTTGTGATCGAGTGAGAGAATAGCCATTCACAACATGGCCCTCCACACTAGCTCCCCGTCTTCCTCCTCACCATAGAAGAGCATGCCCACCTTAAACTCTTTGGGTGGTCTGCGGCACACATGAGTTCAGGATCCCCAATTTTAGCTATGTTCAGAGGAGCCATGGCATTGACTATGAAATCACTTCTAGCACTTTCAAGGTAGGAGGTTATGACTGGAAGGCGAATGTGTATCCATCAGGGTATTCAGCGGAGGGGCATAAGAAGCCATGAGGTACATAACTATCTACCTCCATCTGGTTACTGATCCCGGAACTGCCAGTGTCAAGTCGTCCAAGAGGTTCAAGATTGATGACCCTAATGGCAAATCATCGTCGGCGGTACTTGGGTCAGAGAACATTTTTTCCAAGATGCATAGAAGTTGGGGGTTTCAAAAGTTTATCACCCTAAAATCTGCAATGTCATGGTACATGGGACATGATGGCTCCCTTACCATTCACTGCGACATTGACGTCACCAAGGAGGTATGCACTACTAGTACCACCGCAACCACCATTGCCACCCCCATAATTGTCGTGCCACCGAAAAACATTGCCTCGCACCTTGAGCAACTAATGGTCAGCGGGCAGTGGTCCAATGTGACGTTCCTGGTGGAGGAGAGCGAGATCCACGCGCACTGGCTCATCATCTCAGTGATGTCGCCATACTTGTTTAAGGTGGTTCAGTGGTTGCACCATCGACGACCATGGCCCAGAGGGCTGTACAAATCGACGACATGAAGGCCGCTGTGTTCAGGGCTGTTCTCCACTATTTCTATACCGACGAACTGCCTCTTGTGGGTGACGTGGTGGTTGCCGGACCGCCAGAGAAATGCTCTCAACTGCACACAGGTTTTGCCCGGAGAGGATGAAGGCCATGTGCAAGAACTTGGTCTTCCAGCTCATCACGAAAGACAACCCATTGAACATGCTGGAGCTGGCGTGGCATCACCACTGCGAGGAGCTCAAGCTGTACTGCACCGAGTTCATCTCGCTTGCAATGAAGTCATGGAAAAAAATTCATCTTCGACTTACATTTTAGGAAAAAAAACCTTTCATCTTGGACTCACTAGCATAGTCCCTCAGTTTCTAGATCAAAATTTTATCAACTTCGTTGCGAACCCACCATCAGATTTTCTTGTCATCTCGATATTATTTCCCGCTTAGTCCCTGGTTTCCAAGCTTAAAACAATTTGCACACACAAATAAAAGGCGAGAAAACACATTATAGTGGTCTCTGAATGCTGTTTTGCAGCTAATCTTTGCTTCATAGCTCTATCCACTGACAATTCAATATTTTCTTTTCAGGATCGTGTCAGTTCAGTAGAATGAAATTCCAGGACACCGGTTCTGCATTTAGACTGTTCATACAATTTTCTTCTCCCAATGGGTTTAACAGATTTTGAACACCTATATAAGGAGCTCCTGGAAACAAATTGTTATTTATCATCATTTATATGACAAGGGTGCTTTCTTTGCAGTGTCTCCATTTTGTAAAATAAAAATAAGCAATCAACTTATGGTGAAAAGTAGTTCTGACAACCTGATCGGTGCAAAAAAAAAAAAGAAGGATGCTACGGATTATTGATGAGTGGTATTACCTCGGTTCCAAAATTGAATTGATAGAAAGGCTTACATTTTGGAATAGAAATAGTATTTACCATATATTAAGGAAATGCTAAAATCTCTATTGGCATACCTTTGCTGGGACACCCCAGCACACATGAAGTGCTCATACTATACTATCCCGTAACAGCATTATACCCAGGCTTCAAGCTGTCATTGACAGCAAAACCTAATTTATTGGAAATAGGGTAGGTTTTTTCTGTTTATATGTACAGAGCTACAAAACCATTTTATTCATGCCTAAACACTAATAGGATGGTGTTCAAACCCATATTCTTCGAAATTAATTTAAGCCAATGACTATGGCGGAGACCCCTCCATTTGCTTATGATTCCCGTGACATTGTATGATGGAATCAACTTTTCATAGCCAGCCTCGATACAGCCATATATCACCAACGAAAAAACATCTTAAAAGGCAGCCTAACCAGAAAGCTGCAACTAACTAGTACAAAATAAAAGGCATGTGAATTAACACACTGCTACTACAGTGCATCAATCTAAAGAAGTCGATTGCAGACACAGAAAGTGTGATAACTGAATAATGAAGATGTAACAAGAACAATCACCTTTTCTTGTATTCTACTCCCTCCGTTTCAAAATATAAGATGTTTTAGCTTTGTGAATAAGCAAATGTATCTAGGCTTGTTTTAGTACATAGGTTCACTTCGGTTTAGAGTGAATCTAGACACTAAAAGAAGTCTAAATACATTTTCTTCATAAAACTAAAACATCTTATATTTTGAAACGGAGGGAGTATGTAATAATAAGCATCTTCGCCACAAATTCTTCTTCTGGAGCTCGGTTTCTGTCTGTACACTAACCTACTGTTTTTTCATCTGACAGTTAGAAATAAGAACAGATGGCCAAGTCGGAAACACAATCATTTAAACGCAAGACCTCTAGCATTCAGCTGCTACCAAAGCTAATCTTCCTTTAGAGCTATGAATGCACTAGGTACGAAAAAACGGTAAGGAGACATCTGGCTTTGAGCAGCTTAATCGAATATATGCTGGCTTCATCTAGATATACACGGTAACACTTGCATGGCTATCGAGAACGATAGTAAATTTAACTAGCAGTGCAACATGGTACACGAGTTACTAGCAGTTTCTCCAAATGATGAAACCTGAGTTTCTGGTATGTTGCCTCTAGAGGGTACCCGGCTACCGCGCAGGTGATTGACAACCGCATCAGCGCATCCCTATGCCTGTCCATTGAGAATTTCATATTTAGTCCTTCTTGGATTTCTGCAGGGAAGAAACAGTAATAATGGCAATACCTATTGTGAGAATCAAAAAGGCTAACTGGCCGTCGAACAGATTAATCGCATGCTTTTGAGAATTGAGTTAGTTTGGGAATTAAGAAGCGCCAAGGATCGATTTAATCGTACCCAAGATCGCGACCCGCCTATACCAAGACGAGTGTCCATCTTGACCAGATTCTCCACTTTATTCTGCTTGATCACGCTGCTCTCTCGAACTAGGCTTTCGCCCGCCCTGCTTTATAAATAAAGCATCAGCGCTGCTCACCGATGCCGAGAGGTCTTTGTCGTCGTTGCTATTATAGAAGCATCCTCTTTCCTTTGCATCGGCCACTATCTCCCGCCAGATTGTCTTGCTGCTCGACAGTGTAGCTGCATCACCTAGAATCCAGAAGCAGTGCCTGCGGAAGAACATAACAGTAGAGCGCAGAACAGCACAATGACGTTGTTAACCTTTTACAATCGCTAGATTTACAGATGGTCCAAACTGTCCTGTGTGACTGAACTGAAGAAATACTCTAAACCAACAAGGGCATCAATTCACTCACTTTGCCCGTGTCAGCATCAATCGAAGAGGAACCCGACCTCTCCATGGGAGAGTTTGCTCGCACAGCGGAGAAGATGATGACATCCTCCTCAGCGCCCTGGAACCCGTCCACGGATGGAATCTTCACGGATAAACCACCGGACGTTTCGCGCTTCAAAGAAAGCCTCTCCTGGATGGCACGGACTTGGGCCATGTAAGGCGACACTACGCCCACGCTGAGTTTGCTTCTCGTTCCATCTGATTCTATAAACACAAGTTGAAAATAATTGATGGTACGGGTCAAAGGGGAGGAATCTTATTTCATCTGCTGATCTAGCTATAGCGTTCCGGTACCTTCGAACAATCTCTACACTATCCGGGTCACCGCAGCGACCTCCACAGCATTTCTCAGGCTCGTGTCATGCTTGCCAGAGCTTTCCATCCCACCCTGGATGTTGATGAACGAATAGGGGCCATACATTGGGCCAGCCAGGAGTTTTCTCTCGTAATCTCTCTGCACGATGTTGGGGCTATCTGTCACTTTGCTACGGTAAAACCTTGAGAGGGGGAACTTGCTTATTTCAGGGTGCATCCTGTACTGCACATCAAGAAGGTGCTTAGGGTGCCCCAGCATACTAAGCCTCTCAAACAGACTCCTTCCGAAGTCGGCCTTGGCGCTGAGCTGCAACAGTTAAGGAAGTGTAAGCCTTGTTTGATACACCATACTGTCATGTAGAGAGAAAAAAAGCAAGAGGATGCAGGTAAGATCACCTTGCTTTTGACAAGCGCTGGTAACTGGCATTCATCACCAATGAGAACAGCACTGCGGATTCCAAGCTGAAGAGGTATCAGTAACTCACACTCCTTCAGCTGCGCTGCCTCGTCGACGACAAGGAGGTGAAACCGCGGGGCATTCCGAACACAGCGCAGATTGAATGAGCTACAAGCAGTGCAAAGTACGATCTTGGCACGGCTCAGTATGAACTCTTCGATTTTGTCTGCAGTATTTGGAAGGTCAAAGTGATCAGAGAAGTGTTTTAACTTGGCAAGACACAGGGCTCTTGCTTCCTGAAACTCAGGCCACACCCCCTTTTTGGAGAAGAGTTTCTGCAGCGGTCTCTCCGTTTCGGACCGTAAGAGTTTCGCAAAAGCTTTGACCGACTGCAGGACCTGATCCACGGAAGTTGTATAGGATCGAGGGAGATCTCTGCGGAGAGTCTCTAAGCAGCTATACAGTGCTTCCTCGCGAGACTCGTAACTGTCTAGGAAGAAGTCTTTGAATGTCATTTTCCTCCTGCGCTTTAGCTCAACATCCCCCACCCCCTCTCGTAGCAAAATATCACCCGTGCGTACCGATCTGACATCCTTAAGATAGGAGTGCATACGGAATGGTCTGTCAAGAAGTTCAAACATGCAGTTCAGAAGGTATCTCCAGTTCGCATCATGGAGCCGGGAAGCACGCCGCTCCAAGATCTTCGAGAGGTTCCCATCCACATTGATCCATTCCTCATTGCCGTAGAGAATGACATCGCCCAGGGAGAAGTCTCTTCCACCGCCACCATAGAAATCATCCTCGAGGAGACTGAGGAGACGAGATGCAACCTCCATCATTGCGGTGTTGGTCGGAGCGCATGTCAGTGTTCTGCGATTCTTCATCAGCATGGACCACAGGAGAGACACGATGGCCCTGGTTTTCCCTGTCCCAGGAGGTCCCCAGACTAGGCGCACCCAGCAGTTGCCTTGATCCATTGCTGAAACACAGACAAGTACCGCCTTCTGCTGTGAGGTGTTGAGCTTGAATTTTTCAAGACCATCAAGCGCCTTATCTGGTTCTTGCGATTTAGGTAATTCTGGCAATAATGAATTGACCTCTTGGCTGGACTGTCATACAAAAATAGGAAACGTACAAAACCATCACGATTCACGGAAGATTATTATTTTTGACCATCACGACAACATTGATTAGTTTGTAGTATAGACGGAAATCAAACAATCGTACATACCGTTGGAGGAGCATACTTCGCAATCTTCTTAACTAGGCTAGTGTCCCAACGGCTATGGCTATCAACTTGCAGTTTCAGTGCATCATGTATACGATTGTTCGTCTTCATTTTGATCAGAAACACCGCAACAAGAGGCAATGAAATTACTTCCTTTCTACCATGTTCTTTGACGGGTAGTTTACCTTCCAGCAGCCTTACTGATACAGTGGCCGTGGGGACTTCCGAGTCTTTTTCGACACAGGGCGCTTTTATTGAACTCATAAGCTTCCGAAGAGGTGACCCTATGAGGGAGGGGTTGGCGATGGATTTGTCTTCCGAAGAGGTGACCCTGTCTTCGTCTTGAGAAGAGCTGGTGGTGCCTTCGGCATCCTTGTTTTCCTTTGTATTGCTATTGCATGGATCATGAGGCACTACAGCTATGACAAATGGCTCCAGGTCTGCAGAGTCCTTTGGTTTCCGACTCGTGAGTGAGAACCAATATATCCTCCCCTGTGGGGGCATAACAACCAGCTAGTGTAGGTAACTTAAACGAGATACGGAAAGATGACTGGTCTAAACTGCATCTCTCGATCTTGAACACTTGGGCCACTGGCCCGTGCCTGTTGCCCTGCAGTGCAGAGCAGAGTTCTGCACGAGCTTCTTCCAACAGTGGCGCCATGAATGCTCCCATGTACCCCTCTACTGAAGTGAAAGTTGTTGGTATCATCTTAACCTGAATGAAGCACGTCCAGATTAGCAGCTTGTATGGTCTCTTGGGGCAAATCACAAATGAGACTGAGCCAGCAGCCTTGTGGAGCAACTTAAGGTCGATACCCTCTATGATTGAACACTACATTGATTCTGAAGACAACAGCTCCAGTTGATTTAACAGTATACTACTTTATTCAGAAGGAAAAACTTATGTTTAGCCTTGGCAAGTAGAAGCGCCATATATTAGTAGTATGGAAGATATTAAACAATGGAACATAGAAAAACGGGAGTTCAGGATAGCTGCAGAAAGGAATGAAGAGGAACTCGTGTCATTCTTGAAGAAGTTTTTGTTGTGCAGATCTTGGAGCTTCCATGAGAACTTCGTCTCCTCCGGCTTCCCGTAATTATATGCAGTCAAATGGTGCTACTTGCCATGTACCTCGCCTTGCGAATTTGTGGGATTCGACCATTGGTAGCAACGCGCCTTTTCCTTCTCCCGAAAAAGGGATTCCTCACAAGAGCGCGGTGTTGTGGCTCCCAGGCTCCACGAAGCCCGGTATTTGAAAATTCAAAAACTTGCAATTCGAATAGTTTCAAATAATTCCGAAAAAAATCTGGGTGTAGGTACTATGTGATCTACCATGGTGTAACTTTTCAGCTCCAAATACTTTGTATTTTAGGCTCAGCAAAAATGACTAATCGAGTTTTTGTTCTCGGTGAACAGTGTTGAATAGTACAC
Organism: Avena sativa; assembly: GCA_916181665.1. Taxonomy (NCBI): domain Eukaryota; kingdom Viridiplantae; phylum Streptophyta; class Magnoliopsida; order Poales; family Poaceae; genus Avena; species Avena sativa. The sequence continues at coordinate 69,650 of OV702284.1, forward strand.
TGAAGTGAAGATTGTGTCAATTTTTGTGCGATTTTGTCATTTTTTCTGAGCCAAAAATACTAAGTATTTCAAACTGATAGAATACATGGTTGGCTACATCCCCATATTTTTTCCCAAATTTTTTTTGAAAACTTCAGACTCAAATTTTCGAAGTTTGAAAAAAAGAGCTACCTGGAGACAATTTATACACTGATAGAATACATGGTTGGCTACATCCCCATATTTTTTCCTGATTTTTTTAAAGCTTTAGACTCAAATTTTCAAATTTTGAAAAAAAAAAGAGCTACCTGGAGCCCGGGTCCTGATAGGGTCATTCGTTCCTCACAAGTGTAGTAAAACTGGCAGGAAGCTGTCAGAATAAGTATTAACACACCAATACGTGCTTGGAAATCTGACTTATGAATAAACTACAGTACATTGGCAAGTACATAGGCAATTGCACACTATCATCTAATCGTTGACTATATTTTCCTCACTTCGGCCAGAACAGATCCAAGTAAAGGAGAACAGAGTGGTTTTTTTGTTCAAAGAAAGTTCATTTTTAGTCCTTGAACTTTTCCAAAAGTTCAGTTTTGGTCCTAAATGTTTTTTTAGATACAAAACGAACCCTCGACTTTGCTAATAGTTCAAAGGTCGGTTTTGCTGATAATCATAGCATGCTAGAAAAACCATGATGCAAAATAAAAAACCCAGACCTGTAAGTAATCCAAACCAGCCTAGACTGGAAAAAAGAGGAAAACAGAATCAATCAGAACTGGTCCTTCGGCCTCCACTGCTGTGATGCGACACCTTCATCTCCCTCACTCCAGACTACTCCGTAGTGTTGTCGCGTCGCGCCTTTGTTCTCCACCTCTGCTAGCTGGCTATTGCGCCACTAAAAACTCAGCGCCGCCATTGGTGCCCGTGACGTCAACGAGTCTATTATTTGTGAGACGACAGAGAGGACAAGCACTGGGATAGGCGAGCTAGCGGTGTGGGATTCCATCGATGAGCGTAACGACCACGACACCGTCGAGCAGGACGCTGAATCACGACGACCTAGACGAGCGAGACTATGGGGAATCGAACGGGAGAGGGAGACAACTCGCAGACTACTTTGACCAAGCCCGGGAATTTTCACTTATGTTGTCTCGGTCTGGGTTGGCTTAGATTAGGTACTACCAGATTTTTTTCTTTTGCACCATGGTCTTTAGCCTCCGGTTTCCAAGCAACTTCTCATGTACCTAACCCATCACATCAGTCTTTGGTAGACACATGCTTTTTCCTGCTTTCGAAAAAGGGATTCCTCATGAGGTGTATTTTCTCTTTGCCACCAAATGTCAGTTGACTGGTAAGAAAAGTGGTCAGATAAAGAATTAACACCAATTTCTGCTTGACGGTCAGACTTGCAGAGAAATTACAGTAGATATGCAGTAGCTGCTAATCCTTGACTCGGCTGCCCTTTTCATCACTACCACCAGACCAGAGCAAACAAACCAGAGAGTGAAGAAGGCTGCTCCTTTCCTCTCTTGGTATTTCTTTATTACACAATTTGGCAACCATCTTGGTAGACAAAATCTTAAGCCTCTGGTTTCCAATTTGTTTCTCGAGAAAACCATGCAGCCACTCAGCCGCTCACACATGAATCAGATCCCCATACCTTTCTTTGGGTTAGCACTTGTGCTACTGGTCTCCTTGGTTTCTCCCACCAGCTCCTGCACGGAGCAGGATAAGAGCTCCCTTCTCCAGCTCCTTGCTGGGTTCTCCCGGGACGGAGGCCTCACAGCATCATGGCGGAGTAACACAGACTGCTGCATGTGGGAAGGGATCACCTGCAGCAGTCCCAGTGGGATGGTCACAGATATTTGTCTGGCTTCACGGGGTCTTGAAGGACCCATCTCGCCATTCCTTGGCAACCTCACTGGCCTGTTGCGTCTTGATATGTCCCGCAACTCGCTGTCTGGTGGCCTACCGCTTGAGTTGGTGCAGTCCACCAGCATCATCGTCATTGACGTCAGTTTCAACCGCCTGACAGGAGGCCTGAGTGAGCTGCCTTCTACAGCCCCTGTTCAGCCTCTGCAGGTACTGAACATCTCAAGCAACTTGTTTACAGGAAGGTTTCCATCCACTATATGGAGGGTGATGAAGAGCCTGGTCGTGCTCAATGCCAGCACCAACAGTTTTACTGGGCAGATACCAACTACACCCTGTGTTAGCTCGCCATCATTTGCTGTGCTTGAACTCAGTTTTAACCAATTCAGTGGAAACATCCCTCGGGGGCTCAGTAATTGCACCGTGCTGAAATTGCTAAGCGCTGGCTACAACAATCTCAGTGGGACTCTTCCAGAGGAGCTTTTCAATGTTGCCTCCTTAGAGAAGCTCTCTTTTCCTAGCAATAGGTTAGAAGGAGCTCTCGATGGCATCAACAAGCTCACAAATCTTGTCACCCTTGATCTTGGGGGGAATGAGCTCAGTGGCAATATTCCAGAGTCTATAGGTGACTTGAAGAGATTGGAGGAGCTGCATTTGGAACACAACAACATGTCAGGGGAGCTGCCAACAACTCTAAGCAACTGCACAAATCTTGTAACAATTGATCTCAAGAGCAACTACTTCAGTGGAAAACTTACCAAGGTCAACTTCTCAAACCTGCCCAATCTAACAAAATTAGATCTTCTGTACAATCGTTTAACTGGCAAAATTCCAGATAGCATATACTCCTGCAGCAAGTTGACTGCACTAAGGCTATCTTGCAATCATTTCCATGGCCAATTGTCAGAAAGGATAGGCAATTTGAAGTCCCTATCATTCCTCTCAGTTTATAACATGTCTCTTACAAATATCACAAGAACACTTCAGATCCTTAGGAGTTCCAGGAGCCTCAGCATTCTTCTTATTGGGCTGAACTTCATGCATGAGACCATGCCAGAGGATGATAACATCAATGGTTTTGAGAAACTTCATGTTATTTCAATGGAGAGTTGTTCATTGTCTGGAACAATACCTGATTGGTTATCGAAGCTCACAAATCTGGAGATATTAAGTTTGAACAACAATCGACTATCTGGGCCAATACCTGACTGGATCAGCAGCCTAAACTTCCTCTTCTACCTAGACATATCAAACAACAACATTACAGGGAAAATACCGACTACCTTAACGGAGATGCCAATGGTGAATTCAGAGAATACACAAGCCCATCTGGACCCAAGTGTCTTCCCACTACCTATCTATAGGGGTGGACTTGAGTACCGCAAGCCCAATGTTTCCACTGGACTGCTGGATCTAAGCAACAATAAACTAACTGGTGACATCCCTTTGGAGATCGGCCAGTTGAAATCCCTCTATTCACTCAATTTGAGTTTCAACGACCTAACGGGACAGATCCCAATATCAATATGCAATCTCACAAACCTGTACGTATTAGACTTGTCCGACAACAATCTCACAGGTGCAATCCCATCGGCATTAAATAGCCTGCACTTCCTATCCAGATTCAACATTTCTAATAATGACCTAGAAGGTCCTATTCCATCTGGAGGCCAGTTCGACACATTTGAGACCTCCAGCTTCGATGGGAACAACAAGCTTTGTGGCTCTATGCTCATTCACAAATGTGGTTCAGCCGAAGCACCTCCAGCCACGATTACGCCAACCAAGCTAAGTGACTACAAGGCCGCCTTCCTGATTGCCTTCAGTGCGTTCTTTGGTGTAGGGGTGTTGTATGATCAGATAGTCTTATCAAGGTACTATTTTAGTTGGTACTACATTATTATTCGGGTTTAGCAACACGTCAATCTTCTAATAGGTGTGAGTTATTTCTACAAAAATATTCTAAGGTGAAGAGTGATTCCCTTTCGTGGAGATGTAATAAAAGTATGTAATAATGCAAAAGTGTTTGAAATGGAGTATCTTTTATTTGTTTTCAGGAATTTGCACCTAAGTTTTTTTTTTTACATTTTCTTTGCTTTCGGAGGGATAACACTGTGCAGTTGGATCATGCTAAATCTTCAGGTATACGAGTCACTGAACAAGATGAACTGATAAAATGCACGCGGCGGCCAAAAGTCCATCTCAACATACAACTTCAATGAGCAGTGCAATGTGCATCTAGAAAAAACTTTCGCAGAGATTTACCTCCACAGAGCGCGTCACCGGAATTCTTCCCTAGCCTCCGTTATCCTTCCGACGGCGCGCGTTGCAACCTCCGAGATTACGAGATCCGCGCCGCCGCTTCGCTGGGTTGCCGCACGTTGCTCTCAGGGCTCGTGAGAAACTGCGGAGCCTGAGCAGGGTGCCCCTCGATCCTCAGCTGATCCTCTACATGTCTGGCCACCAGCCACCGGGCGCCGGACCACGGGTTCACCGAGCCGTCGGGCCGCCGGCGAACCGGGTCACTGCCTGTGGGAGAAACTGCTTCAGTTTTTTATTCTTTTTTTTTTTTTACTATAAGGGAAGTTGCTCGGCCACGAAGACGGAAAGCTCGGGACTGTGATGGACAGATGGAATGGGCCGAATTTTGGTCCGAGTTAACTACAAGCTGGGCTGACCGCTGACCCTGGGCGTGCATCACTATGGGCCCTTCTAGTCTCCTCTGTTCGTATCGATCCGCGTCTTCACCGTGAACTTCCACGACGGAATGCAGCTTCCCCCGCCGCCCGCTGCCGTGATCTTCCACGCCGGAGCGAACTTCTTCTCCTGGTCTCTCCCAATCTCTTCTCCTGGACTACAAATTGGGGGTATGTTCACTTCCCTCTAGAATCTGCTAGTGTACAGACTTAAGAGTCGGTTCAGTTCAGGCTTTGCAAAGCAGAATCTGCTAGTGTCTTGTTTTTCTTGAATGGGCTCCAGCCAATTTTATGTGGATAACAATTATGAACACCGGATATGCTATATTCACTTCTAAAATTCGTCGTAGTATGTCACTCACATCACATAGTATTTACAATTCTATTGCAGGTGTCAACATAACAAGAGCATAAGGCAAATAAAATGCCCATGTCTAATGACCCAGATTCTAGTATTACTATGGTAAGCTTCGATTCCATCCATCCATCACAAGCTGATTGCCAATCAGAACGTTGTAAGTTGAAAGGTTTGCCACTTTACCGTTGATTTACTAACTTGGCAAACAATGCCACGAGTACCAAATTTCATTGGAGATGCCGTCTTGTTTGTTTCGCAAAATATTTAAGGGGGGATTTATTGAAAAGCTATGCTCATATATTGCCATCAACTAAATAAGAGCACTCAATGCTTTGTTTATTAGCATTTTTTCCATTGTAAATTTGGAACTGAAAATTTTTCAGCCTTGCCTTCTTCCATTTTTGTTCTCAATCCTCAATCATGCACGTTCCTTGTCCTCTCTTTCCATACAGCATGGTTATTTGTATTTTTCCAGACAGAGAGAAAAGTGTTCTATGAAAGTGAACACAAATAGTAGAATCTGAACTTCTAGATATATTTAATGGATAATCTCTTATAGTTGATAATAGAAAATCATTTTTATATTTCACCTATATTTGCAAAACCAGATTAGTAATTTATGATTATCCGGATAATGCTCACAAGTGAACAGAAGATAAATCGTCCTTGTCTCCGGATGATGCACCGAGCAAGAAAAAATTGATTTCAGGTGCTTAGGCGAGTACAAAGCATTTATCCGATTAATACAACACAGGTTACACAGTACTGGTTCCATTAAGCTATGAAAGGGTCATTCTTGCCCTCGGAGTGTTCCTGGACTGAGCCACTGACGATGTGCCTGGTTTCTTTCTGCTTCTAGAAAAATGTGCTAGCAGCATGTCATCTCAATAGGACCAGGAAACAAAGGTGTACCGTGGAATTTAGTTACAACCACGCAGTGGGGTAGCAGAGTCAAGCAATTCAGTCTTTGCAATTTACTGATACGTTCCCTTGGCCTTACTCTTGTACTTCTCACATGTCATTGACCTCTCCAACCAATTCCTGCACGGCGCAAGAGCAGCCCTCCCTTTTCCAGTTCCTCGCCGCAGCAATGGAGGAATGATATGGACTGCTGTATATGGGAAGGGATCACCTGTAGCATGAACGGGAAGGTGATCAATGTCTCGCTGGAGTCCACGAGTCACCTTCAGCCCCTGATCAACGGCCACTGAAGGTACTAGACATCTCCAGCAACTTGTTTACAGGGCAATTTCCATCCTCCAGCTGAAAAACCTGGTTGCACTTAATGCCAGCAACGATAGCTTCACTGGGCAGATACCAACTCATTTCTGTAATAGCTCGCCATCTTTCGCTATGCTTGAACTGAGTGTAGCCGTTGCCTGCAGGTGTGCATAGTTTCAGCACTGTTTTTGTTTATGTGTTGGACGATAGATAATACTCCATCCGTTCCAAAATATAAATTTTTTTAGCTTTGTGAAAGAAATACATCTAGACGCATTTTAGTGTGAGTGAACCTATACATTAAAAGGCGTCTAGATACACTTGTTTCGCAAAAGCTAAAATATCTTATATTTTAGAACTGAGGGAGTAAATAATGACAACATGACACTGACTACATGAAATTAGGCAGCTAGGCAAGACTTTTGAAGTCCTGCGGTCAACCTAACTCGTATGGCATGCGCCCTACCAATACAAATACAAGTGAACAGGCCCGTATCGGACGCGTGTTCAGAATGTTGGACGGAACAGGGCCTCCAAAATCGGAGGGCCTCCCATTTTTATGCGTTACTTAGTACTAGTATTGCTAATGGCAGACTTAATTGGATCCAATAAATAACTTGCCCCATATCCACCGCTTAGGAAATTGCCCATAATTAACTCCACGGCCAGCCACTCACGCACACCTCCCCTTCTCTCATTCCCTTCTATCCTCCCCGTCTCTCTCTTCTCATTTTCTTTCTCACGAGGCAGGCCCCTGGGACGAGGCGACGAGCGTAGTTCTTCAAGCTCCAATCAAACTGGACGAATTTAATTCCGTCTCTATTTTCCAGTAATAGATCCGTTGCTGCAATGAATGGAATCAAGGTCCGTTGCAATCTCAACCTCAATCCAACCTCTATTTATTTGCTGTTTTCTTCCCAATTTCTCAATCTAGTGGCTAGTGCTCTGCTTATTTCGATCCCCTTGCTGTTCGTTGCCGTTCCAGCGATTTGGATGCATTCATTCGAGTTGGAGGCCCAGACGGAGTGTTTGGTTGCCGATTCATCAAGAGGAGGACTGGAGGCGCAACTGCACAAGCAGAACTACATCGACACGCGCTGCCAAAATTAGTCAAAGGTTGTTTCATCCTATTTTGTTTCCGTGTTCTGTTTTTCATACATGGTATTTGCCTCCTACTTTCATATTTTGTAATGTCATCTAGAATTAGGAAACACCCTTCGGGATATGAAAAACGTAAGCAAAAACAAAAGATTGAAGAACTTACTCGATCTCAAAGGGGTGCTCTTGATAAATTTTTAGCAAAACAATCAAATGTTCCTTCTGAAAATCAGAGTGTCGATGTTAGTACTGATGAGATTCATGGAGACAGTACCAATGTTGAATATCACATCGGAGGTAATAATGTTGAACATGGATGTAGATTCTAATTCTAATGGCGATGACATAGATGCTAATGGGGATGACACAGACGTTGTTCCTGAGGAGAGTAGTAGTCATGACAATGCCATAGACGCTAATGCTTATTTGCAACCTGATATATTTGATGCAAGAAATTGGGGTGCCCTTGATCCTAAAGCAATTGATGTTTTGGTAGAGAAGGGTCCTAAGAGAGATTTATCTATCCAAAAGGGTCCTAAAGATAAATTAGGTAGAAGATTTTCTGCAAAGTTATACACTAGAAATTTGCCAAATGGAGAGGAGTGTGATAGAGATTGGCTTGTTTATTCTAAGGAGCTCGATAGAATTTTTTGTTTTTGTTGCAAAATATTCGGAAAGGGTCGAGGCAAAGGTCAGTTGGCTAATGAGGGTTTTAGTGATTGGATACATCTTACCATTAGACTTAAAGAACACGAAATTGGAGCAGAACATGTTCGAAATATGGCCACTTGGTATGATTTGCGCCTCAGGTTGCAAAAGAATGAAACTATTGATAACGTAGCTCGACAACAACTTGAGAAAGAAAAGGACCATTGGCGAAAAGTTTTGCTTAGAATTCTTTTGATTGTTAAATTTCTTGCAAAACATAATCTTGCATTTCGTGGTACTAATTCCAAATTGTATGAAGATAGCAATGGCAACTTCTTAGGATTGGTTGAAATGTTGGCTGAATTTGACCCGGTTATTCAAGAGCATGTTCGACGCATAACAAATGATGAAACTCACACTCATTACCTTGGTCATGGCATCCAAAACGAGTTAATACAATTGCTTGCTGCTGCGATTAAAACAGAAATCATTAAAAAAATAAAAGAAGCAAAATATTTCTCGGTCATACTTGATTGTACCCCTGACGCAAGCCACCAAGAGCAAATGTCTTTGATTATTAGATATGTTGATGTATCTTCTAGTTCTGTTTGCATTGTTGAATCTTTTTTAGGATTTTTGAATGTAAATGATACCACTGGGAAAGGACTTTTTGATGTTTTGGAAAATGAACTAAAGCAACTTGATCTAGACATAGATAATGTGAGAGGGCAGAGCTATAATAATGGGTCAAACATGAAAGGTAAGAATCAAGGTGTCCAAAAGAGACTTTTAGATATAAATCCTAGAGCATTTTATACAGCATGTGGATCTCATAGCCTTAATTTAACTCTCTGTGATATGGTCAAGTCTTGTGGTAAGGCTAAGGACTTTTTTGGAATTATACAACGTATCTACACAATATTTGCTAAATCAACTAAGAGATGGCAGATTTTGAAAGATAATATAGAAGGCTTAACTCCCAAGTCTGTGTCATCTACTCGTTGGGAGAGTCGCATAGATAGTGTCAAAGCTATCAGGTTTCAAATTTCTGATATACTGATACAGATGATATAACCAGTAGTGAAGCTAAATCTTTAGCAAGTAATGATCTTGGTGATTTTGAGTTTATAGTAGCCATAATAATTTGGTATGAAATATTGGCTGCGGTAAATTTGGTTAGCAAGAGCTTACAGTCAAAAGATATGATTATTGATGTTGCTATTGAAAAAGTGCAAGGGCTGATTACATTTTTCAAAGGTTATAGGGAAACTGGTTTTACAAGTGCCGTAGAAATAGCAAAAGAAATTGCACTTGAAATTGATATAGATGCAACATTTCGGAAAAAGCGTGAAATTAAGAGAAAAAACAATTTGATGAGAACCCTAATGATGTGCCAATTGCTACACAATCTGCATATGATTCGTTCAGGATAAAGTATTTTTTACCGGTTGTTGATCAAGCTATTGCTTCACTTACTACAAGATTTGAACAATATAAATCATATAGCAAAATATTTGGTTTCTTGTTTACTTCTCAGGCACTACGTTTGTTGGATGATAAAAAGTTGAGGTCGTCTTGCTATTGCCTTGAGACTACACTTAAAAGGGGTAAAAAAACTGACATTGATGGTAACAAATCTGACATTGATGGTAATGAGCTATATGTAGAGTTAAAGTTACTCCAAACTTTAATTCCAAAGGAAATTTTGGGACCAGTTGATATTTTGAATTTCTTGAAGCGAATGGATTGTTTTCCTAATGCAACCATTGCATATAGAATTTTGCTAACTATTCCAGTGACCGTTGCATCCGCGGAGAGAAGCTTTTCTAAGCTAAAGTTGTTGAAGTCATACTTGCGCTCGACAATGACACAAGAAAGACTTAGTGGATTGGCTATGATAGCAATTGAAAATGATATTTTGGAGAAAGTTTCTTATGAAGAACTAATTGAAGATTTTATCTCAAGAAATGCAAGAAGGATGTCACGTTTTTGCTAAAGTTTTTCTCTCAAGAAGTACCGAAGTAGTTTTCACTCTGAGTTTATTTTCCGATAAGATGTAATTGTTCCAAAAAATTGTACCATCAACCTGATAATAATATAATATAAAACCTTGTTTCTGTAATTGTCAATGGTTATGTCGAGAGCCCAATTTTTCTGTTTTGCACAGGGCCTCCGTTTTCTCAGGTACGGCCCTGCAAGTGAAGGTATGCCAGATGCCGAGAAGGACAAGTACGTTTGAGCGGAATGGCAGGTAAGAAGCTAGGAAAGGCCATATAATAATAGCACAACAAATTATGTCTCAACCAACTGCAATGTCCACTAACTGCTGATTGCTATTTTAACTGTAGGTGCACCAATTTCATCAACAACATAATCTAAATCTAAATTGTAAGAAAACGAATAAAATGTTTAGTAATAACCCCTCTATGTACGTGCATGTGCTCGATCTTCCCCCATTCATGTATGTGCATCGACCCTGATATCTGATATCAAGATGGAATGTAATTATATGCAATCATTAATATTGCTAGTTCACATGTCCCTCGCATCACATCTTGCTAATATGTGATGTTTGATATTTTAGTAGAAACGTTCCTTTTTCTGATCACAAAAAAGGGATTCATCATGTTGGGGATATGCTATATAGGTATCCTCATAGCATGTCTCTTATCCGACTAACCCGGATGGCCCATAGTCGGTAGCATGGCCTATGGCCTGCTGGGCGACCCAGTTAGGTGGATCCAGAAGGGATGCCCATGCCAGATAAAGGAAGGCTACGGTGGAGTCACGAGCGTACCCGGAGCCTTGGAGTGCAAGATACACAAGACTAGTAATAGACGGTGTAGGACTCTGTAACCTGTCCGGCTAGGACTTTTCCCTGTAACCCTAGGACCTGACGACTATATAAGTCGGGCCTATGGGAGCCTTTAGGGCACAATCTCATACAACTTCAGACAACCTCGCACAGCGAACACATCTCTGTAACTCGGCGTATTGCCCTTATAGTGATTTATAGCAGGAGTAGGATTCCGCCACCGTTGTGGGATCTGAACCTGGGTAAGCTGTGTTACCTCGTACCCGTAAACCGTTCGCCTTACCCCACGTCTCTAAACACGCACTGTGAGGATCCCTCCATGGCGTACTCGTCGGCAATACCACGACACATCACTAGGTTTCATTTATCTACCCATGCCACTTAATGACAATATCAAAGGGTAGTGTAAAGCTGGTAGGAAGTGGTCAGAAGTCAGACTTACCAATAGCAGACGATCCTTGACCCAATTCTTTTCATCACTATGACCGGGACAAATAAAGTCAAACGAGACGGCGAACATAGCAGCCTTGTTACGAAGCCAGATGGTTACAACACTAATCTTCTACTAATAAACAATGGCAAAGAGAAATCTAATGAAGGTTTATAAGTATCATTGGATTCAGTGTTTGTATAGCAGCTCCGGCCCTTATTCCTTTCTTCTCTTGCTCTTCCGTCATCGGACAAATTTAGCCATCCTAGAAGGCCAAGTGTAAGCCTCTGGTTTTTCCAAAGCTAATTTCCCGAGAAAACCATGCAGCCACTTAGTCACACACACACAAACAGATTTCCACCACATTTCTTTGGTTTGGCTCTTGTGCTACTGGTTTCCTTGGCTTCTCCCACCAATTCCTGCATGGAGCAGGAGAAGGCATCCCTTCTCCAGCTCCTTGCTGGGCTCTCGCGGGATGGCGGCCTCAAGACATCATGGCGGAGCGATACAGACTGCTGCACTTGGGAAGGGATTACCTGCAGTCCCAATAGGACGGTCACTGGTGTTTTGTTGCCTTCTCGAGGTCTTGAGGGGTCCATATCTCCGTGCCTTGGCAACCTCACCGGCCTGTTGCGTCTGAACCTGTCGCGCAACTCGCTGTCCGGTGGCTTGCCGTTGGAATTGGTTTCATCAAGAAGCCTCACTGTCCTTGACGTTAGTTTCAACCGCCTGACAGGAGGCTTGCATGAGATACCACCTTCAACCCCTACACGGCCTCTTCGGGTACTGAACATCTCAAGCAACTTGTTTACAGGAAAGTTTCCATCCACTATATGGGAGGTGACGAAGAGCTTGGTTGCACTCAATGCCAGCACCAATAGTTTTACTGGTCAGATACCTACTACACCTTGTGTTAGCGCGCCTTCTTTTGCAGTACTTGAACTCAGTTTTAACCAATTCAGTGGAAACATCCCTCGGGAGATCAGTAATTGCACTATGCTGAAATTGCTCATAGCTGGCTACAATAATCTCAGTGGGATTCTTCCAGATGAGCTTTTCAATATTACCTCGCTAGAGCACCTCTCTCTACCTAACAATTGGTTAGAAGGAGCTATCGATGGCATTAGCAAGCTCAAAAATCTGGTCACCCTTGATCTTTGGGGGAATGAGCTCAGTGGCAATATTCCAAAGTCTATAGGTGACCTGAAGAGATTGGAGGAACTGTATTTGGGACACAACAACATGTCAGAGCAACTGCCAGCAGCTCTGAGCAAATCTCATAACAATTGACCTCAGAACCAACCACTTTAGTGGGGAACTTACCAAGGTCAACTTCTCAAACATGTCCAATCTAAGAAAAATAGATCTTTTCTACAACAACTTCATTGGCACAATACCAGAAAGTATATACTCTTGCAGCAGGCTGATTGCGCTACGGCTATCTGTCAACAAATTAGATGGGCAGCTTTCACCAAGAATAAGCAACCTGAAGTACCTTGCCTTCCTATCACTTGCTTATAACTCTTTCACAAACATCACAAATGCACTACACATCCTTTAAGAGCTCTAGGAATCTTGCCTCCTTGTTTATCGGCAATAGCTTCAAGGGAGAGCTCATGCCAGAGGATGACAAAATTGATGGCTTTGATAATCTTCATGTTTTGGACATGGGAGGTTGCCAATTATCTGGAAAAATACCTCTATGGATATCAAGGCTCACAAATTTGAATATGCTACTTTTAAATAACAATCAGCTCACGGGACCAATACCAGGCTGGATCAACTCCTTGGACCATTTATTCTTTATGGATGTGTCAAATAACAATCTTGTAGGAGAAATCCCGTTAAACTTGACAGAGATGCCAATGCTAAAATCAACTGGAGACGGAACTCGGTTTGACCTAGTCTTTCAGCTGCCTATTTATCATGCTCTGTTACGTCAATACCGTGTTGTTACATCTGTCCCAAAAGTGTTGAATCTAAGCCACAACTACTTCACAGGTGTGATTCCCCAACAGATTGGCCAGTTGAAAGTACTTGATGTACTTGATTTTAGTTCCAATGAGTTATCTGGACAGATCCCAAACTCGATTGGCAACATAACAAATTTGATGTTGCTAGACTTATCTAATAATAATATCACAGGTGCAATTCCAGGTGCATTGGACAATCTGCACTTCCTTGGAAAGTTTAATGTTTCTCGCAATGATCTAGAAGGTCGTGTTCCATCTGGTGGCCAGTTTAACACATTTGGGGCTTCTAGTTTTGATGGAAATACAAAGCTCTGCGGGCCTATGCTCATTCAAAAATGTGGTTCAATAGAAGCACCTCCAGCGACTAATCTGTCAACAAAACAATTTGGGTACAAGGTACCCTTCGGAATATCGGTGCATTCTTTGTTGTAGGGGTGTTGTATGATCAAATAGTACTATCAAGGTATTTTAGGTGTATTTATTAGGTCTGTAGAAAGGTTCTGGGATTAGGAGTAAATATATTTTGTGGATTCCGGAAGTATGTAATAATGCAGGCATTTTAAAATGACGCAGTATTAATACAATGAAAACTCGACCTTATCGGGAGTCTATATAACTTTTGTCAGAACAAAACAAAAAATCATTGGAATTTAATTTCACCATTTTCTATACTTGCTAAACATTAATACTAGAATCAGAGTAAATTCTTGGGTATACTATCACAAGCGCTTTCCAACCACGATATGATCTCACGCGGTTCTCACTTGAGAAGACCTAGAAAGACCAACACCTCTCAAGCTTGATGTCTTGAATCATTGTTTCGCTAGCAAACCGTAGGTCAGTTACGCTGGAGGACGATAACGATGCTAGCTAATTCTTCAAGTCACGTGTTGCTAAATTCTTATGATCATTAAATTGGTAGTTGTAGTTATTACAGCTGGTCAGTAAAGACCATCAAACTGATAAAAATGATGGCTATCAACAATATAAATATTCGGTACTGACAAAGGCAAAAGTGGTTGTTGATAAATAATGTGTTCATTGTTCCTCACAATTAACGACTACACATCACTCCGTCGTTAAAAATATAATGACCAGCAAAAGTATGTGGTCATTATACTTTTAACGATGAAGCCTATAACGGCAACTAACGACCACCGAATTGTGGTCGTTAATGATTTTTAGTGACCACATTTAGACTTCTAACAACCACATATACCGTTGATAAAAATCATTTCTCTAGTAGTGAACCAAGCATGCTCCCAGCTGGACTCCTGTCCTCCTGGAGGCGCAGATTAGCAGCGGAAGACCGGGTCTGACATGGAAATCTATAGCTGGCTTCCTTCTCCTTCCTGGTAAGATAAATAATCTCTCCTAATTTTTACCTCTATTTTGGCTTTTTATCTAGATCAATCTCAGCAGACCTTCGTTTGATCCTTGGCTAAGGCCACGTACGCCAAGGGTAAGCAGAGCAATTCGATCGGGCGCGTCATTCGAGGTAATGCCAGAACATAGCTACAATCCTCTCTCCCTCTATTGTTGTTCTTTTCTACACTGGCCTTCATCGCATATTCGATTACCTTCGGCTTGATTTATCATCAGGCCCATGCTATATATGATAAATGTTAATTCATATTGACACAAAGAATTGACGAAGACATCTGGAGGTTGTTTTCAATGCTTGCTGCACTACTTTTTGTTGTGTGTCTGCAGATTTACATATGCTTTCTTATATTGTCTCAATTTCATTTATATGTATTGACTTTTTTAAATCATTCATGATTTTGTAGGACTCATGGTCCGCCATACTAGGATGATGCAGACATTGTAGTCGTAGATGAAGCTGAACACCAACGGCGATGATGGTTTCCATAAGAAGAAACGTATTTTTCAGTTCTTCTGAATTCCTTTAGATGAGCAGCTTCAATGGTTATGTGTGGAGTTTTGTTCATTATTTACTTGTGCCTTTTAGTTTCAGAATTGTATGTGAGGATCATGTTCATTCTACGTATTTGATCAACAAAAAGTGGCTATGAATCCTATGATCCACTAATTCTTCAAGTCACGTGTTGCTAAATTCTTGTGATCACTAAATTATTTCAACTGGTCAGTAAAGACCATCAAACTGATAAAAAATTATGTCTATCAACATTATAAAATATTCGGTACTGCTCCCACAGAAAATTAACGAAGGCAAAAGTGGTCGTTTTGATAAAAAAAATGTGGCCGTTGTTCCTCCCAATTAACGACTACACATCACTTCGTCATTAAAATTATAACGACCATACTTTGAATGACAGAGCCTACAACGACAACAAAGGACCACCGAGTTGTGGTGGTTAATGATTTTTAGCGACCACGTCTAAAATTTTAACGACAACATATATCATTGTTAAAAATTATTTCTCCAGTAGTGTAGATAGTGTTACATTCTCGCACTAATTAAGTAGCAGATCCATGATTTCTCCGATACCCTAGTTCACATCATTTATCTCTGGAGTTGGGAGCAGAGTGGCCAGTGAGATCACGGGATGTATCGGTTAAGCCTAGCGGTCCTAGTCTGATCTAGTTTGCAACCTAACGAATGACTTGTCTAGTAATAGTATCATTAGTTAGATTCCAGCCACATTGAACAATTTGCACTTCCTTTCTGAATTCAACATTTCCAACAATAACCTAGAAGGACCTATTGCAGCTTGATGCCAACTCAGCATATTTCCAAATTCTATCTATGATGGCAACCCAAAATTCTGTGGTCTTGTGCTTGTAAACCAACACAGTTCAACAGAAGCATGTCCAGTTTCCATTGTCTCCACAGAAGGGATTGGCACCGAGGTCATCTTTGTCATCACCTTTGGTGCTTTCTTTGTGGTTGGAGTCCTATATGTGACATGGTTATACCCCGCGGGTGCATGATCTCAGCATACCTAGTCCAGCCCAAGGAAGGCCCACGACAAATGTACGTCGGCCCCTGAAGACTTTCGGGTGGCCCAGGCCCATGATGCCTTGGGATCCTTGGAGAGCAAGACTAGAGTAGATAGGAAATTCAAAGGGGTAAAACCCTAGAACCTGTAACCGACTAGGTCTATGCCCGGGACCTGCCTAAGTCTATATAAAGGCCAGGAGGGTACGACCTAGAGCTCTCGACTCATACTTTCGCATACACACCTCCACGCCAGATTGCATCTGCGCACCCCTGTAACCTTCGGTTCCGCCGTAATCAAGAGCAGACAAGCAGGAGTAGGGTTTTCCCTCCGGGGGCCTGAACCTGGGTAAACCTTGTGTCCCCGTGTTGCTTGTTTGCTAACCGTTCCACGATCTCCAGCATCCCCATCTTCTCCAAAACCCAAGTCCATAACAATGGGCATTGATGGGATTAAACCTCGTCAATTGGCGCCGTCTGTGGGAACTGGGGGCGCTGATTGTGCGATCGTGACGGTCCCAACCCGATCGATCTACAACTCTGCAGCAACGGAGAGCCATCTCCTCTTCGGTGCTTTCGACTTCACCGCCCACTCGCCGGCCACCATGAAGGACTTCGAGCCCGTAGGCGACGGACTCGAAATCTTGTTCGGGAGCTTCTGCTTCCAGGTGGGGCAAACTGGCACCCTCCGCCTCCCTAAGCGGGTGCCCCTACCATCAATCAGGCCCGCTTTGTGGGCCCCACACCCCGTGCTACGCACAACATCATCAGCAGATGATTCCTATGACAGCAGCAGCTGCAACTCCGATCTGTGCGATCCGCCATCGGATGCAGGGACCTACGGTTCCGGATCTGAAAGCTGCGGCAGCAGCGAGCCAATCTACGAGCGCTACCAATGCGCCGCAGTCATCCAAAGCGACGTGGATCAGCAAACACCCAACCCGCCGCCTAACCCGCCAGAACGAAACGGTGGGAACAGAAGAAGCCAATCTCCCCCACCCGAAGGGGAAAACAACGGCGGCCACGTCATCCGCCTTAGCAAAGAAGGATGGACCCAGGTCCATGAAGCTGTGGCAGGCAACATAGTACTGCCCGCAGACGCCTCGCGAGATATGCTGATGGCCTACCACCTGCTCCTAATCGAGGAGCACAAGAAGCAGGTCAAGATGCAGGAGGTGCTTGACAAACGCAAGCAAGCAGCCTCAGAGTCCAGCGCGCGACGAGCCGCGCTCTCCGCCATGGGCATCGGCTCCAGCTCGAACGCCAACCCAGGCAACAAGCACCGCTCTCGGATGGAGAACATGGATCCCAAGGAGCGCCGCGAGTTGACGTGAACTCTCCACACATCCTTCATGGAGATGGACGCCGACGGCAACGTCATCCCGAAAACGCCGCAGGCTGCGATCATGGCAGCCACTGCGTACCTCGCGGCCCACCCACCTCCCGAGGGGGGCCCGAAGAGGGCCATGCACAAGTCCGCACTTACCGGACTCGGACTCGTCGGAGCCGCGCTCCACCAGGAAGCTCCCAAGGAGCCGAAGAAGAAAGCTCCGGTCAGGTTCGACCGCAGCCCCACCCCTTCATCCGAAGAGGAGGAACATGACCTTCCCCGAAGGAAGAAGAGTTCGCGACGCCGCGACCGCGACTACGACGCCAGAGATGCGCTCACACAGCGCAAAATCGACAAAGCGCGAGCTAAGCGCGCATGCTCGTCCGAATCCGAGATGGACGAAGACGAAGGAGAACTCTGCGGAGCTCGATGCTTCAGAAGATCTAGCGGACACGGATGCTGCGAAATTTCAAGCTTCCTTCGGATACTCCGAAGTTTGACGGCACTCAAGACCCAAAAGCTTGGCTCAGCGATCACTTATCATCCGTCAAACTGCACGGTGGAAACAAGGAGGCCGCCATGCAATTCCTTCAGCTGCAGCTGACAGGCGCAGCCCGGATCTGGCTCAGCAGCCTATCCTTAGGGTCCATCCGAAGCTGGGATGAGCTAGTTTACAGATTCATCCGAAACTTCAAGGGTACCAGCAAAAGGCCCGCCTCAATCGAAGAATTGCGAGCCTGCACTCAGCGAACGGGCGAATCAATATGATCATATAGTATTATCCAGATATTTTTGGTAACTATTGCAACTCTTGTCGCCACCCCAAACTATGGCATGATCTAAAGTAATTTTCAATTCAGCAAGACCATATCAGTGATAGGTTCGTTACATGGAAAACAAAATTGTTCCTACAAGATATGTAGAAGAAACCTAGAGATATGATCTATGAGAAGCTAGTAGCGAGGAAGATCCGATCTACTTACCCTTGAAGTCACACGAGTGTTTATGATATATGGATCGTGGTTGATGTAGTTCTACATGGCGTTGGATCAATCCTATGAAGCACCACACGACAGAACCTCCACGATATCCACACATCCGGCTTAATGTCGTCTCCTCCTCCTTGATCCAGCAAGCGAAAGAGATAAGAGCTCCGCGACATTCCAGTAGCACAACGATGTTTCTTGTTTATGGTGGAGAGAAAACGGTAGCACTTTTTTACGCATCTATCCAGTGTTCTCGTAGTGGTCACGTACTAGCATCACGAAGAATTCAAAACCGGCGAGGTCAGACACCCTTCTCTGGGAGGATCCAGAAATAGAGGATCTTCCCTGATTTGCCGGCTCCATCGAACCCGACGAGCCAACCGCTCATGATCCCCAGGGCGGCCTGAGGTTGGCCCTGTAGATGCCCCTTCGTCGGGTATCGGTGAAAGCGGCTGGCTGGCCTTAGGGACACGACGACAATAACAAGAAGAAGCATCCATGGCACTAACAAAGTGAAACGGAGAAGACAAAGATGAAGAAGATGGAGTTTATTTAAAACCCTCCGCTGAAGATCCACTATGACCAACAAGAAGCAAAATACCAACCAAAGCACCTCCTCCAGGCATTTCGGTTCCCAGGCGGCCACATTGATGCCCACCCCGTCCTTTCAGCACCCGCTTTCCTGAAAACCAACGCAGAGCGGAATCAATGTGGCCCTTCACGCCCATACAAGTCGACCCAGTAGCACACTTTGGCCCATACTAGGCCAGGACGCCTCAACCAAGGAGGACCACTCTTGGCCCTAACTCTAGGCTCGAGAGACCGGCCCCGTGTCCATGGGCTACAATCTCGCGTGAAGAGGAATATTGGATCGGGAGTCCAGGTATCATGAAGACATGATAAGGATCAAGGTCCCACCAAAAGAGAGGGCATGACCCTAAGAACAGTCGGCAGCCCAGCCAAGCCCATGCCCGGGGGCTACTATCAACTCCGTGGATTCAGGGGTACCTTGGATCCGGTCAGGTGGGCCCTGATCCCTTGGAGAAAGAGAAGTACCTTGTCGGGAACCCTGCTGAGGCATTAACGGGAGGTAAGAAAGTCTGAGGTGAGTCAGTGCCATAGGTGGCACCAGCTCCCTGGTTGGGGACCAGTATGATAGGACCTGACCTGGCGATTTGATAGGACACCACCTGCTAGATGCTACCATCCACACACTTAGACATGAGAGTAGTATCTCCGCGTTCAAGCCATGCATGGAGCACCATACCACGTGGTTCCGTCTCCTGTCAAGACCCCTCGCCATTATAAGAGGAGGCCCGAGCCGGTCAAAAAATAGGGACGAAAACACTAGCTCATAGGAGTAGAAATTAAGGGTTCCTTCATCGGGAACACCTTCTGTAATAGTTTGATATCCTCCATATATAATATAGTTGCAGGAAGTAGGGTTTCGCACAATGCGTAGGGTTCATTGCATGGAAAACAAAAAATTCAATCGCAAGAACACATAAAACCAAGATCCAATGTATGGAAAAGCCAAGATCTAATCTACGAGATCGATGCAACGAGATTGAAGAGAACTAACCCTCGTAGATCCAAATCTTTAATGAGATCGGATCTCTACAAAAGGAGCACTACTGGTGTATACCTAAAGTGTGTTTCCCAGCTAGAAGGTAATCCTACGCGAAATCCATCTCGGAGATTGCGGTCATCACGCCGCTCCTCGATCGTTGGTCGCGAAAGCCTTCCGGCAAGGATTCTACTGGCTGACCGCGAAGGCGGACGCCGACAAGCTGGTTGAGACATGCATGGGATGCCAGTATTATGCCCGACAACCACATGTTCCTGCTGAAGAATTGCGAACAATACCAATAACTTGGCCGTTTGCAGTCTGGGGGCTAGACATGATGGGACCATCACAGACGGCACCATGTGGGTTTACACATCTGCTAGTAGCAGTTGATAAATTCACTAAATGGATAGAAGCTAAACCCATTAGAAAGCTTGATGGGGCAACTGCCCTCAGGTTTGTCCGGGATCTAGTGGTGAGATTTGGTCTCCCACATAGCATTATCACCGACAACGGCAGCAACTTGTCACTAGGAGAAGTGGAGGCTTATTGTTGGGAGAAGGACATCCGACTTGAACTTGCATCTGTGGCACACCCACAATCCAATGGTCAGGTTGAGCGAGCCAATGGATTAATTCTGTAGGGAATCAAGCCACGTCTTGAGGCACCGCTACATAGAGCAGCTGGAGCCTGGGCGGAAGAATTTCCATCTGTGTTGTGGAGTTTACGAACTACACCCAATAGATCCACCGGCTACACCCCTTACTTCATGGTATATGGAGCAGAAGCCATCCTACCTTCCGACATACTTCACGATGCACCAAGAGTTGCCGCCTATGATGAAGATGACGCTGAAGAATCCAGACGCCTAGATGTGGACCTTCTCGAGGAGGAGCACGTTTTGGCATTTCCAAAGATCCACCATCTACCAGCAGAAGCTACGCAGCTACCATAGTCGCCGCGTTCGGTATCGCTCGTTTAAAGAGGGGGATTTGGTGCTCCGACTTGAACAGAAGAAGTCACACAAATTATCCCCGCCATGGGAAGGACCGTTCATCATAAGCAAGACGCTACTCAATGGGTCTTACTACCTCGTTGACAATCGTGAACTAAAGGATAGACCCAACAAGGATCATAAGCGTAAGCGACGTGATCCGGATGATGACTACCCGGAGCTTGATCGGCCATGGAACATAGCACAACTACGTCCTTTTTACACTTAGCATTTTTTTATCTAATTGTGTACCTCTTATATGATCAATGAAATAAAGCTCTCTGGTTCACTCATATTTCTGAGTCTTTTACCTCCTTTAGTGTTCATTTTTGGATCATATAAAACCTTTATGCACAAGTTTTGCGATTGCACTTGTGAAAATTCCGCCTACGGGCATTAGCTTAAGTTTTCTGGTCTACATGTTCTTTGTCATTTTTATGTGGATTCTGGAGTCGTGACTTTCGGCACTTATTGTCGGCGATTTGGTGCTTAGGTTATTGACGGTGCCATTAGGCATCATCACCTGAGCGCATGGTTCCGACAACGAGTCTTCCGACTCACGAAAAGTCAAGCATAAGAACCAAAGTAATGGATAAGCCAACACTTGCTTAAAAAAATATATACATGCTAGAACTAGTTCTTAAGTAGCAGGACATACATCATTGTTTTCCGCCTTAAGTTAATACATAGTTTTTTCCGCATACGCATCAAAGATGAAACAAATATTACAAGTTGTTTTTCATTCCTTTGACACAGGCGACTTGGAAGCAGCGTTATCGGCAGCAGGAGAGTCACCCTCGAAGTCGGCAGTGTGAAGAGACTCGGAGGAACTTTGGTCGCCACCACCGATGGTATTCATTGGCACGAAGACGTTGACATCGACTAACTCGGCAACTTTGATGTCATAACCCGCGAGTGACGACAAGGTGGACTCATGATTTATCTCCTTGCCTTCATCATCTACGTCGGGAATGCCAGAGGTTACCGTGTCGATGTTGGCATCTTTGTAATGTGCCTTAACCATGGATAGCGCCATACTTGCACCAGCCCGTGCACATGAAGCTTTCCAGCTTGTGATATGCTCGGTGGCCCGGCGCAGGATCTCCGAGAACTTCGCCATAGAGTCCGACGCCTTGATTTGATCTGAAGGGGCTTGGCAATCTCTTTGGCCTGCGCGATGGCGGTGTTGATGAAGTTGCCGGCAAGAACCATGCATTCCTTTGCCGGAGGAGGCGACCGGGTTAAACCCATAGGAGCTGCAAATTCCGACAAGGAGCACATGAGTTCAAAAAGTCAGATTATCTAGACTACAGAAATCCAAGACGAAGAATCACTTACTGAAGATGCTAGCCTCAGCTTGCCAGAGGGTATCCGCCAAGGAGTCCCGTTCTTGTTGGAGGAGCTTGTACGCCTCATGATGGCGTTGATTCTGCTCATCGACAGCTTTCTTCTGATCTCTTAAGATCGAGATCTCCTCCTTCAAGCGGTTCATCTCCTCGGTGGCGGAGTCCTGCAGGGCTTTCATTGATTCTTCATGCATCTTCAGCATGTCCTTCCTCTCCTCCTTAAGGATATTGTTCTCGCTATCCAGCTCTTGAATGTGCTTGGATTGCTCGACAATGTCCTTAGCCTTGGCAATGGTTTCTGCAAGTCGGAGAAAGCAAAGTACATAGTGAGTACTCGGAGAATACACAAGTTCAAGTCGGAATTCGAAGAAGAAAGGAAAAACAGACGCTTTCTCTTGATGATCCGTTCCTTCAAGAAGGCAGTTTTACCCTTTTCGGCTTCCAAATCCACGCGCATCTTCTGGTACTTGTCATTGGCCATGCCCCTCTGAGCATTCTCGTTCTGTGGAAAAAATAAAAGTTAAACGTTGTTTGGTCTACTTGGAGCATCTAGCCGGAAAATTTTCCACCTAGACGCTCGGGGGCTATAGCGAGAGTTTTTAACTTAGCAATATGCTTAGTCTTTCTTTAAGCATCTAGTCGGAACTAATTTAGTTTTCGATTAGAAGCTTGGGGGCTACAGTATAAAGTTTTTATCTCGGATGTATGCTTAGTTTCTCTTTAAGCATCTAGTCAGAACTAATTCAGTTACAACTAGAAGCTTGGGGGCTACATTATTGAAATTTATAAACAATGCGTATGCTACTCTTAAAGCATCTATTCGGAATAATTCATTCCACCTATATGCTTGGGGGCTACAGTGAGAAGTTTTCTAGCTTAGTCACTCTTAGAGCATCTAGACGCAAAGACCTGTGGTTTTCCGTCTACATCCTTGGGGGCTACAGTGGGATATTCATATGAAATGGAAAAGGCAAAAATAACTTACAAGTGCAATGATCTTGAGGTTGCTAGCACTCTCGGCTAGCAGCTTGCCGAAGGATACACTATTTCCTTGCAAGATCTCTGCTTGCCGGAGAAGCTCCTCTAGACCGCACGTCGGAGATGTCGGCGTCGCACCAGGAACCAAAGCAGTGCTACCCGGTGTAAGTACCGGATAGACTATCTGTGGATACTCTATGGTTTTCTTGGGGGCGGGGGTGCCGCCTTCGGCAGAAATACCAGCTTCCACCACCGCCTTACCGCAACCGATGGCATCCTTAGCCGGAGCTTCAGCCATTTGGTGTGCGGCACTTTCCTGCGTCGCCTGCTCACCGACAACAGCAAGCTCGGTAGAGGCACCTGAGTCCACTTCCATGGCGGAAGGACCAGATGCTTCCTTAGCTTGTGAGCTTGTCGGAGCGTATGAAGGCTTGACGATGGGAGTGACAGGGGAAATGGCGGGAGATGCGTCGCGATGCAGCATGTCCTTGATGGTTCTAGAAGCCCCCGATGTTTTGTACGTCTTCTTCAAGCTGGTCGTGGCTTTCTTCCTGAAATGTGCAAAATGCATAAGTACATGAACAAAACAGATAAATGGACAATGTCGGAGAGAAAGAAGCTTACACAAGAGGGGGTGGTTTGGCAAAGGGGATCCCAGTAACCTTTCTTTTCTCCGCCTCCAGGGTGGCGGTAGTCTTTTTGGAGGCTCCACCCTCCGTCTTCTTCTTCTTGCCTCCGTCGGCAGCGTCAGAGGTGGAGCTCTTCCGCTTTTGCGCCAACGGAGCATCGTCGCCGGGCACGATGGTGACTTCCTTCATCTTTGGATCATAGATTTGAGGAGCCATGCTGTCCTCGTCTATGTCGCTAAGTTGTTAAGGTGAAGAACCTCCGTGTTAGATTAGATGGTAATGACTAGACGGAAGGACTGGAGTATATGTCATACACGGAAAATAAGCAGTTACCTTTGGGCACTTGCTCTCTACGAACATGTCGTAGGTGATGGTGAAGCCATGCTTCTTGTCCTTCACCTTGACGATGTCCTTGAGGCGAAGCTTGACGGAGTCGCTCGAAAAGTTGTCCACGGAGATGCGGAGGCTATCCCTTCTATCGTTGGTATACTCGTGCATCATCTTCAAGCGGTGCTGCAGAGGCTGGATTCGCCTGATGAACCAGCACATGGCTAGGTCCAAGCCGGTCAAACCCGTCTCTACAAACCACTCTATCCGCCTTATAGCGCGGGAAGCATCGATGTCGGAGGGAAGGGAGGCCTGGGATCTCCATGTCGAAGTTTCGGCGGCGGATCCATCGATGAAGTCCGGGTACGTTACTTCTCAGCCGTCTATAGGGATATGTAGGCCGTAGAAGTAAGTACGCTGCCAGTTCTTGCAGGACTCGTGGCCGACGATGTCGAGGAACCGCCGGCCAGGACGGATCTTGAAGCTAATGGTGCCACAATTTCTAAGTTCGCCCTTGCTGGCTCCGGCTTCGCGCTTGACGGTGAAGAAATATATAAAGAGGTCTAGCCTAGGCTTAATCCCTAAGTAACCCTCGCAAATCGTCGCGTAATTGCTAAGCGCTAGGATACTATTAGGAGAAAGGTTTTGGGGCTGGACTCGGTAATGGTTCAAGACGGCAAGGAAGAAGTTAGAGATGGGCAGGGAGACGCCACGTACCATATGTGCTTTGAGGTACACCTTTTCTCCGGCTTGGGGAGAAGGTGTGTCAACACCCGGATTTTTAATCCCAGATGTCTGTTATGCCATACATCGCAATCCAAGGATTACCATTTTTGCGAGACATAACAGAATTGGATACCATAGTACATCATCCATTACAAACGATACATAAGTTCTTACACAAATAGGGATCTCATGATCCAGTTCTTAATACAACATCAAGCAGCGGAATACGTAATAATAACGATAGTGTAGGCGAAGCTCCATCTTCGGGGTCACAGGCAATGCTGACGATGGGAGATGATCCTAGTTGTCATAACATTCCTGGGGTCCATCCTCAAGGTACTCCTCTTCATAGTCTGGCCATGGGAATAGCCAGGGACAAAGCCATGAGTATTCTTTAAGTACTCGCAAACTAATACTAACAGGTAAAGGGGTTTTTGGATAATAGGACACTAGGCTCTAGGGTTGTTTTGCAAAAGCCAGATTTATCTCTACTAAGTCTAGAAGCAAATGAATGCTAGTCACAATTTTTATAACTCCTAAGTGGGAACTTGTATTTCATATCACAACCCTGTTGTGGTCAAGTGAAAGTCTCAATTCATTTCACAAGTCATTTTGAAAAGTCTGACGGGGGAACAGTATGGCCACTCCAACTGTCCATAACCGCGGACGCGGCTATTCGAATAGTTTGACACTCTGCAGAGATTGTACACTTTCACCACAACATTCGATACATCCGTCAGGAACAAATCCTGAATTCACCATACTCATTATGCGGATAATCAATCCTAACCTTTCGATTACACGCCCTAGTAGAAGCACCTCTCCTGTGAGTTTGGCCTCCCAACCATGACCAACTATCATCTTGGGTACTGCACAGGTGGACAATCTTCACAAGGTAGCTTCAGCTCAGACCTTGGCCGTGAGGGAACTAATACTAAGGTATATAAGTTTCCAGTCAAGCCCTACCCAATATTCGGGTATTGTGGTTGTACGATAAAATTGGAATGGTATCGCATCCAGACAACCATCAGTTTTATAAAGGGGCGAAGGCTCATGCCTCATCATTTTCATCACCAAAATCATTAGGTGTTTGGAAACACATGTCCAAAACATTTCAATAGAATGATCCATCATTCCAAGGTTTTCATAACCGTTTTTCCACCAAGTATTCCCATCTAAAGTTGATCAAGTTTTATGCTTAGCACTAGCATCTACAGGTGGGGGTAAGCAATAATGAGGGGTGGTAAACTAGTGGAGTTCTAACTAAGTTCCATCTCATGCCTTAAGATGACATCAAGATTATCTAGCTTAGGCCAAATTTTATGCTCTTTATGCAACCTTCAAGTATCCTTCTAGTATCTACCATTTCTTTCAGTAAACTGTAAGTAAGAGTTTTGATAAAGAAATAAAGTAATAGACTTGCAAATAAAACTAGGATTGGTTTATCAAGTGGATATGATCACATATGCTTAAGGCATCTAGTGGGCATAGTAACAAGTAGTGGTTTGTGGCATCAGTAGGGTATCTTGCAAGGGTTAGCTTGCATTGGTCCACTTAGTTAATAAAGCTTGCACAATATCAGTATAAGCTTGCACATTCACTAGTAGTATTAGGCTTTCTCAAGTAGAGTATCTTGCAAGTTTTAGCTTGTATTGGTCCACTTAGTTAATAAAGCTTGCACATTATCAGTATAAGCTTGCACATTCACTAGTAGTATTAGGCTTGCTCAAGTAGAGTATCTTGCAAGTTTTAGCTTGCATAGGTATAGTATCAGCTTGCACATTCACTAGTAGTATTAGGCTTGCTCAAGTAGAGTATCTTGCAAGTTTTAGCTTGCATAGGTATAGTATCATCTTGCCTTGTGCAGAGCAGGGGTTGAAGTTCTCCTCGGCTTCTTCTTCGTAGTATCCTCCTTCCTCCTCATATCCTTGGTCGGTACTATCGTCTATGAATAAATATGAGGTACACAATCACCAAACAATACTTAACTACTTGCAATCATCACACACACAAGGGTCCTATAGATGATCTAACATCATCACTAACATTACAAGATTAAAGCTTGGTTTAATTCCTTTTATTTTTAGAAAAGTAATTTCTACTCATTGAAAAACTACTTAAGATTTAATATTCTCCAAATCAAACATGGGATCATGTTGACACATGTCATCACCACATATTTTAGTCCATGGGAATGTGATTTAAAGTGGTGTCACAATTTAATAAGGTTTTACCCTTTTATTTTAATTAAATAAAATGGCTAGAGATGCCTATGTAGCATTCTTTTATTACTTGAACATTATTTCTGCAAGTAAACCTATATATTTTTATATATTCTGAAAGGTATGGTTAAATGTGATTTTTGAGAGTTGGAATCAACTCAAAAGATACTATGGTTTAAATTTGAAAAATGTTTGAATGCAGAAAAGCTTCTGCCTTGTTATTTTTACCATGGGTGATCTATAGATCCAAATGACTTGAATCCAACGGGCTTGGATTCAGCATTCCCAGACCTTTCTAAAAAAATTAGTTTCATTCAATTTGGTGCACTGAGTCGATCTGGGTTGATTTTTGAAGTTGAGTACAGAAGTGAGTTTGCAACAAAATGAAAAAGGTTTAATTCAAATAACTGGGCTGCGCGGGAAAAGTTAACGGGCCGGCCTGCTAAGCGCAGTGCTCCCACGGGCTGCTTAAATGGGTGTCCCCACTCGTCAGTGAGACAGGGAGGGGCGAAGCGGTACGGGGCAACGTGGTGCGTTCGTTCTGATTATAATCCAATGGCTGGGAGTCATCGTCG
Source organism: Avena sativa (assembly GCA_916181665.1). Lineage (NCBI taxonomy): Eukaryota > Viridiplantae > Streptophyta > Magnoliopsida > Poales > Poaceae > Avena > Avena sativa. The sequence goes on from OV702284.1 coordinate 97,343, forward strand.
ACGTTGAGCAACGCCGGCGAGAAAGAAACATAGCGCGGCCAGTGAGGGGTGCTGGGGGCTCACCGGGGTGCAGGCGAGGGTCGGCGAGGCGGGCAAACGACGAAGTCGACAACGGCGAACTCAGGGGTGGTCGCGGCAGCTCCTGGGGTGGACGAAATCGATGGCGCCCTTCTTCTCTAGAGGCGGCGGGCTCCGGTGAAATTCCGGCGAGGGGGTGCTCGCCTTGCTCCGGGAACGGTGTGGCACGATCAGTGAGGAGAGCGGAGTGAGATGGTGTGCAGAAATCGACTGGGGGTGGCCTCTATTTATAGTCGAGCGAGGGGACCTATGGGGCGCACGGTGAGCTCGTCGGGGGCGATGTTACAGGCGGCTATTGGCATGGGCGAAGGTAGGGGATGGTGCGGTGTTCCCTGGCGATGCTCAACGACATGGTTTTGAGGCGTGGGGCAATACGGCTTGGTCGGAACGCGACGGTGCTCTGCGCGTGCCTGACGGAAAATTTAAGGCCGCACAACTCGCGTGGTCCGCGCGGCGGCGAACGAGCGTGTCTGCAGGGTTGCTGGGACAGTGGGGATTGTGTATGCACACGGCGAGGGCGGCGCGCGGTCTGTGGGTGCTGGTCGAGGGTGGCGCTCTGGCGCACGCTCGGCATGGTTGCTGGCGAGGTTGGCATGGTTCGTGCGTGTGGTCCAGGGCTTGGCAATGCTCGCGGATGGGACAGTGAGTGGCGGTGGACGGTGGGCTGCCTCCCAGACATGCTGGCTAGGCTTGCTCCTCTTCCTAGCTTGCTGTCGACATGGGGGTGACATGGGTGTGCTCGGCTGTTCACCATTGATGGCAATGCCAAGCTTACAGTGATGCTAAGGGTTAGTTTAGGTTGTTAGATGATCTACTAAGGCTAGTGGTGCCCAGAGAGGGAACAAGTTAGGCTTCAATCACTGCTCACTATAGTGTTTAGGATTTTGATGATTTGTGTCTGCAACCTGTTTGATGAAATGGCCGCATGAAATCAAGTTTTGAATTTTGAAAAGATTTTTGGTGGGTTTGCTAGATTGGTGCTGGTGAGTCTGCAGATGCTTGGGTTTTGAAAGTTGAGCTTGTTTGAGTGGTTTTTGAAAAAGTGGGATCTTCCCATATGATAAAGATTCAATTTTGAATTGTCATTTAAACTATGCATTTGAAAGTTTCTGGATGATCACAAAGTGGGCCTTGATACTTTGTTATGAGTACATTCAAGGGGTGCAAAGATCTAGAAAAGTTTCTGTTAGGTTCTGAAATTTTGAGACAGCCAAAGTAGGCATGGGAGTTAAATTGGTCAAAATGACCATTCCTTTATTTTATTGGTTTTGATTTATTTGTCTTTAGGAAAAGTTTGGGAAATGTTTAGATGATGTTTATTTCACCTAATAAACATTTTACAAGCAAGGAATTATACAAACAAGGTGGTTCAAAAGAATTTCAAATTAAATGCATACACATATGCATGCCTTCATAATTTTAATTAGAAAAGTTTTTGTTAACCCTAAATTTGATGATTAGAGTTTGATGATTCTAGTTTAATATTTTTGGGATGTTACAAACCTTCCTCCCTTAAACAAAATCTTGTCCCGAGATTTGAAAAAGGACGAAAAGATTACCTAGGATTTGAAGAGATCGGGAAACTCCGTCCTGATGTGATCTTCGCGTTCCCAGGTAGCTTCCTCTTATGTGTGGTTGCTCCACTGAATCTTGAGAAACTTGATGCTTCGGGTTCTGGTGGTTCGGAAAGCTTATTCCAAAATACGGATGGGTACTTCGGGATAGGTTAGGTCATCGTTGATCTCTATGGTCCGATGATCGATATTTTTGAACACTTCGGTCTTCTCTAGAACTTCGAGACACTTGCGAAGTAACGAGATATGGAACACATTGTGCACTGCTGACATCTCTTCGGGTAGGTCCAATTGATACGATACTTCTCCTCGACGATTCAGAATCTTGAAAGGTTCGATATATCAGGGGGCTAACTTTCCTTTGAGTTGGAAACGCTGCATTCCCTTCAATGGTGACACTTTCAGATAAACAAAATCTCCTATGTTGAAGGCGAGGTCTCTACGTCTCTTGTCGGCGTAACTCTTCTGTCTGGATTGGGCGGTCTTGAGGTGCTCACGAATCTTGTGAACCTTCTCTTCTGCTTCTCGTAGGATGTCGGGTCCGAAGATCTGACTCTCTCCTACTTCCGACCAGTTCAAAGGGGTGCGACATTTTCTTCCGTACATGAATTCAAATGGGGCCATTTGCAAACTGGCTTGATAACTATTGTTGTATGAAAATTCTGCGAACGGCAGACAGTCTTCCCACTTGGATCCATATTCTAACACACATGCTCTCAGCATATCTTCGAGTATTTGATTTACTCGCTCTGTTTGTCCATCGGTCTGAGGGTGATACGCGGTACTGAAATCTAGGTGGGTTCCTAAACCTTCTTGGACTTTCTTCCAGAATCTCGAGGTAAACTGAGTTCCTCGATCCGATACTATGTTCTTGGGGACTCCGTGCAAACTGACGATTCTAGCGATGTATAACTCCGCTAGTTTTGAACTCTGATATGTGGTCTTGACGGGCAAGAAATGGGCGACTTTGGACAATCTGTCCACTATGACCCAGATAGAGTCATTTCCCCTACTAGAAGTAGGTAGTACAGTGATAAAGTCCATTCCTACAGAATACCATTTCCATTCCGGAATCTGCAAGGGTTGTAACAATCCAGTGGGTCTTTGATGTCCTGCCTTGACTTGCTGACAAATATCACACTTGGCGATATAGCTTCCAATTTCTCTCATCTTATGCCACCAAAATTGCTCTTTTAAATCTTGATACATCTTAGTCCCTCCGGGATGGATAGAATAAAGAGTATCATGAGCCTCCTTCAAAATAACTTCCTTCAACTCAGAATCTGATGGTACACAAAGGCGTCCTTTGTACCACAAAACTCCTTCTTCGTCTTCGGTGAATCCAGGTACTTTGCCTGTACCGATACGACGCTTGATTCCGTCAATACTGGCATTTCCCTTCTGCGCCTCTTTAATCTCACTGATCAAAGTGGGCTGGAGTTCTATGCTAGCCAAAAATCCTTCACTTACTAATTCCATTCAAAAATCTTCCATCTCTTTGTGCAAACTTGGTTGCTCCTTCAAAATCATGGAGTTCAAGCGGCACGGCAATCTGCTAAGGGCATCTGCTACCACGTTGGCTTTACCAGGGTGATAGTGAATGTCCAGATCGTAATCCTTGATTAGCTCAATCCATCTTCTTTGCCTCATATCCAGCTCCTTCTGAGTGAATATATACGTTAGGCTCTTGTGATCCGAATAAATCTCACAACGATTTCCCATCAGGTAGTGTCTCCATGTTTTCAGGGCTAGAACTACGGCTGCGAGTTCGAGGTCATGGGTTGGGTAATTTTGCGCATGTTGTTTCAGTTGTCGAGATAAATAAGATATAACTTTGCCTTCTTGCATTAGCACACATCCGAGACCAATCTTGGATGCATCACAATACACATCAAAGGGCTTCGTGATATCTGGCATGATCAAGATTGGGGCTGAAATCAATCTCCTCTTGAGTTCTTGAAAACTCGCTTTACATTTGTCGGTCCATTCAAACTTCTTGTCCTTCTTCAGCAATTGGGTCATGGGTCTGGCGATACTTGAGAATCCTTCTACGAATTTGCGGTAATATCCTGCCAATCCGAGAAATGCACGAACTTGGGTTTGAGTGGTTGGGGCTTGCCAATCTTCTACATCTTTCACTTTGGCAGGGTCAACGGCAATTCCTCCGGCTGATATAATGTGACCGAGGAATCCTACCTCCTGTAACCAGAATTCACATTTGCTAAACTTTGCATATAGCTGATGCTCTCTAAGGGTTCCAAGAATGGTCCTTAGGTGTAGCTCATGTTCTTCTTTTGATTTGGAATAAATCAGAATGTCATCGATGAAAACAACGACAAACTTATCCAGGAAGTCCATAAAAATCTTATTCATGAGATTCATGAAATAAGCGGGGGCATTGGTTAATCCGAAAGACATGACCGTATACTCATACAATCCATATCTGGTGGTAAAGGCAGTCTTTGGAATATCCTCTGCACGAATTTTGAGTTGATGATAGCCAGTTCTAAGATCAATCTTAGAAAACACTTTGGCACCGATCAACTGATCAAACAAATCTTCTATCTTGGGCAAGGGGTACTTGTTCTTGATGGTGACATCATTCAATTTTCGATAATCCGTACACAAACGGTTACCTCCATCCTTCTTGTCCACAAACAAGACAGGTGATCTCCAAGGTGACGCACTTGGTTGAATCAATCCAATTTCCAGCATGGAATCCAATTGCTTCTTCAGTTCTGCGAGCTCTGACGGGTTCATACTATATGGTCTCTGGGCTATGGGTCCAGTTCCGGGGATTAGTTCAATGATAAACTCGATATCCCGATCTGGGGGCTTACCGGGCAAAACATCTGGAAATACATCAGGGTATTCACAGACTATCCGGACTTGGTCAATGGTAGGTTGGGCTAGACTGTTGTTACACTTGAATTGGCGAGGTAAGGTTTCAGATATATGCTCGTCTGATATTTCGGCCGTATTGGTCATAGTTATGGCTTTCTTGGCACAGTCAATCAATCCTTTATGTTTGGACATCCAATCCATTCCTAGTACTACTTCCAAACCTTTAGTTCCAAGTACTATCGGATTTGCATAAAAATATATGCCATGGATTCGGATAGGGACGGCTTTGCAAATGTGCCTAGCCTTGGTGGTTGATCCGGGAATTTGAACAATCATAACATGCTTCAGTTTGGTTGGTTGGATTTTACTAGTGCATGCAAATTCTTCGGTGACAAATGAATGCGATGCACCAGAATCAAACAACACTCTTGCAAGTACTGAATTAACCGAAAACATACCCAGCACGACGTCTGGCGCTTCCTCAGCTTCTTCAGCATGCATGAGAAAAAGACGTCCGTTGCGGTTGAGCGAATTCCCTGGGGCAAATCTTCTTCCTGGCTGAACACGACGCTGCTGCTGAGCTGGGGCATTGGTATTGGGGGTTGTAGCATTCTTCTTGTTGGGGCACTCGTTGGAATAGTGGCCTTTATTTCCATAGTCATAACAGGTCACTTGCGACTTGTCCTTGGCTGCTACAGGCACAACATTGCTTCCAGTCCTCGGGGCAGTGTTGGTGTTGGCGGTAGCATTGTTGTTGTTGAACTTGGGTGGGGCACGATTGAAATTGCTAGAGTTGCCGGGGTTGTTGTGATTTCCTCCGGATCTAGGGTTTCCACGGTTGGGATAGGTCGGACGGTTCATAGGGGGTCTGTTGGTTCTTGGGGCAAATCCTGGAGATGGGTTGGGGCGATACTTTGGGGTCTGATGGGTTCCCGGCTGATGCATCATGCGACGCTTGCGGTTCTCATTGGCCTGGTTGATCTTTCCTTCCATCTGGATAGCAGAGTCGACAAGGGCTTCAATATTCGCAAAGGGGATATTCACTAACACCGTCTGCATCTCATCATGCAGAACATTCAGGAATCTTTCTTTCTTCTTGGCTTCAGTGTCTATTTCATCCGGGGCATACCTAGCTAATGACAAAAAAATTTCACGGTATTCCACTACAGTCATCCTTCCTTGCTTCATCTCTCTGAACTCGTCTCTCATTCTCTTGATCAAACCCGGTGGCACATGGGTTCTGATAAACTTGACCTTGAATTCCTCCCATGTCATCATCTGGCCTCTGGTCATTGCACGAACACTGTTCCACCATGCCCTGGCATCTCCGGCTAGATAGTGGGTGGCGAACAGTGTAGGGTTTCGTAGTATGGAAAACAAAAAATTTCTACCGCATACAAACAAACAAGCCAAGATCTATCTACTAGATTGTAGCAACGAGTCGATAGAATAACTCACCCTCGAAGATTCCAAAGTGTTTAACAAGAGCGGATTCTCGTGGGTGATGTAGTTGTACTCTTCCCGATCTCAAGATCGCGTAGACGATCCTTCCGGCGCTGCGTTCCGGCAGCGCTCCCGCAGTCGGTCACACGTTTGGTACTCAACGAAGACCTTCCTCTCCCTTGTTCCAGCAGGCAGCAGAGGTTGTAGCACTCTCCTCGCGATTCCGGCAGCACAACGGTGTGGTACCGGAAGTAGAGGGGAGATCTCGCAGGGCTTCGCCTTAAGCCGGAGCGAGTATGGTGGAGTATGAGAGAGTCCCTCGACAATCTAGGGTTTAGACACGCCGAGGAGGAGGCTAGGCCGGCGGCTAGGGTTGCTAGGCGGCGGCGGCAGCAGGTGGCGGCGCCGACGGCTTAGGGTTTGGAGGCGGAGGAGTTGTGTGTCTAGGAGGGAGCCCTGCCCCTCCTTATATAGGTGGAGGGGCCGGCCGGCCAAGGGGAGGGGAGTCCCTCCCCAACTCAGCTTGGAGGTGGGCCGGCGGTGGAGGAGGGACTCCTCCCCAACTCGGTTTCCTCCTCCTTCCCCACTTCCCAAAAATAGCCGTTTGACTTTCAAACTTGGCGTTTGACTTTTCAAACTAGGATTTGAATAAACCCTCTATTTTGTTCAGCGATGACACTGAGTACATGATGCAATCATATCAACTTGATATAACACATTCATGTACCCTTCCCCTCCGGAGTGCCAGACATTCCGGAACTTTCTAGAACATTCCCGATGAAAACACCGGAACCATTCTCCAACTCCGAAACGGGACTTTCCTTATATGAATCTTATTCTCCGGACCATTCCGGATCTCCTCGTGATATCCCGAATCCCATTCGAGACTCCGAACAACATTCGGTCTCTTTCTCATCATTCCATAACTACTCAAACAACGTCGAATCCTTAAGTGTGTCTCCCTACGGTTCGTGAATTATGCGGACATGATCGAGACACTTCTCCGAACAATAACCAATAGAGGAATCTGGAAATTCATATGGCTCCCACATATTTCTACGATTACTTTGCGATCGAATGAACCACTTACATACGATATCAATTTCCCTTTGTCTCACGATAGTTTACTTATCCGAGGTTATGATCGTCGGTATCTCTGCATACCTAGTTCAACCTCGTTACTGATAAGTACTCTTTTCTCGTTCCTGTGATATGTGATCCCTTGTGAGCCAGTCACATGCTTGCAAGCTAATTGGATGACATTTCACCGAGAGGGCCCAGAGTATATCTATCCGTCATATGGATGGACAAATCCCACTCTTGATCCATGTGTCTCAACCAATACTTTCTGAACACTCAATGCCACCTTTATAGCCACCCAGTTACGGTGTGGTGTTTGATGTCATCAAAGCATCCATCCGGTAAAGGTGATATGCATGATCTCATGGTCGAAGGAATTAGATTACTATGTATCAGAAAGCATATAGCAATTGAACTATTAAAATGACTTGATCTTTATGTTACGCTTATCTATAGGAGTATGTCCACCATATCATTCTCCTAACGATATGATCTTGTTGTTAATAACATCTCAATGTTCATGATAGGGAAACCACAATCATCTATTAACCAACAAGCTAGTATTATATAGAGGCTTTACTAGGGACTCTTATTTTAGTCTACAAATCACACAAGTATTAATGTTTCCTTGTTAATACTATTATAGCATGAATGTAAACATTTATCATAAGCACAAAGATATAATAATAACTATATTTATTATTGCCTCTAGGGCATATCTCCAACAGTCTCCCACTTGCACTAGAGTCATCTAATCTAGATTACATGGTAATATACCGAACACCCATGGCAGTTTGGTGCTGGTCATGTTTTGCCCTCGGGAGAGGTTTAGTCAACGGATCCGCCACATTCAGATCTGTGTGTACTTTGCAAATCTTTATATCCCCATCTTGGATATGTTCTCGAATAGCGTGAAAACGTAGCTTGATGTGCTTCAGCTTCTTGTGTGACCTTGGTTCTTGCGTATTGGCTATGGCGCCCATGTTGTCACAGTAGATAGACATTGGGTCCAACGCACTAGGAACCACACCCAGCTCTGTAATGAACTCTTTCATCCATATCGCTTCTTGTGAAGCCTCTGAAGCAGCCATGTATTCCGATTCAGTTGAAGATCTCGCCACAACGCTTTGCTTTGCACTCCTCCAGCTAACTGCTGCACCATTCAAAATAAATACGTATCCAGATTGTGATTTAGAACCATCCGGATCGGTGTTCCAACTAGCATCGGTGTAACCATTAACAACGAGCTGTTCATCACCTCCATAAGAAAGAACCATATCCTTAGTTCTTCTCAAGTACTTAAGGATGTTTTTGACCGCTGTCCAATGATCCACTCCTGGATCACTTTGATATCTGCTAGTTAAACTAACAGCATATGCAATGTCGGGTCTAGTACATAACATGGCATACATTAGAGATCCTATGGCTGAGGCATAGGGAGTCTTACTCATCCTTTCTCTATCTTCTGCCGTTGTCGGACTTTGAGTTTTACTCAAGGTCGTATTGGGCAACATGGGCAAGAACCCTTTCTTGCTATCTTCCATTCCAAACCTCTTTAGAACTTTGTCCAAATATGTACTTTGTGACAATGATATTAGGCGTCTCGATCTATCTCTATAAATCTTTATGCCTAATATGTAAGCTGCTTCGCCAAGATCCTTCATTGAAAAACTATTATTCAAATATTCCTTGACACTATTAAGAAGGTCTACATCATTCCCAATCAACAATATGTCATCTACATATAGTATTAAGAATGATACAGAGCTCCCACTCACTTTCTTGCAAATACAAGCTTCTCCATAAGTTTGTATAAAACCAAAACTTTTGATTACCTTATCAAAACGTTGATTCCAACTTCGGGATGCTTGCTTCAATCCATAGATGGACCGTTGAAGTTTGCATACCTTGTTAGCATCTTTAGGATCGACAAAACCTTTGGGTTGCATCATATACAACTCTTCATCAATGTCTCCATTGAGGAATGTTGTTTTGACATCCATCTGCCATATCTCATAATCATAATATGCAGCGATTGCTAACATAATCCTCACATACTTTAGCTTCGCTACTGGTGAGAAAGTCTCATCGTAGTCAACTCCTTGAATTTGTCGAAACCCCTTTGCGACAAGTCGAGCTTTATAGACAGTAACATTACCATCAGCATATGTTTTCTTCTTGAAAATCCATTTGTTCTCGACAGCCTTCCGGCCATCCGGTAAGTCTACCAAAGTCCATACTTGGTTTTCGTACATGGATCCAATCTCGGATTTCATGGCTTCTTGCCATTTATTGGAATCTGGGCTCATCATCGCTTCCTCATATGTCTCAGGGTCATCGGTGTTGTCTACCAACATGACACTCATAACGGGATCATACCAATCTGGAGTGGTACGAGTTATCGTTGACCTGCGAGGCTCTGTAGCAACTTCAATCGAAGTTTCATGATCATCATCATTAGCTTCCTCTCTAATTGGTGCAGGCACCACAGGAACTTCTTCCGGTGCTGCGCTACTCGAAATTTCGAGAGAAGGTTCGACAACCTCGTCGAGTTCTACTTTCCTTCTAGTCACTTCTTTCGAGAGAAATTCCTTCTCTAGAAAGGATCCATTCTTGGCAACGAAGATTTTGCCTTCGGATCTATGATAGAAGGTATACCCAATAGTTTCCTTTGGGTATCCTATGAAGACGCATTTTTCCGCTTTGGGTTCAAGCTTGTCCGGTTGTAACTTCTTTACATAGGCTTCGCAACCCCAAACTTTAAGGAACGACAATCTAGGTTTCTTCCCAAACCATAATTCATATGGTGTCGTTTCAACGGATTTAGATGGTGCCCTATTTAAAGTGAATGCGGCTGTTTCTAATGCATAACCCCAAAATGATAGCGGTAAATCTGTAAGTGACATCATAGAACGAACCATATCTAAGAGAGTTTGATTACGACGTTCGGACACACCATTACGCTGTGGTGTTCCTGACGGTGTCAATTGTGAAAGTATTCAGCATTTCTTCAAATTCTCGCCAAACTCGTAACTTAGATATTCACCTCCACGATCAGAACGTAGAAATTTAATCTTTTTGTTACGTTGATTCTCTACCTCACTTTGAAATTCCTTAAACTTCTCGAAAGTTTCGGACTTATGTTTCATGAAATAGATATACCCATATCTACTCAAGTCATCCGTGAAGGTAAGAACATAACGATAACCACCGCGCGATGCTACACTCATTGGACCACATACATCGGTATGTATGATTTCCAATAAGTCTGTAGCTCGCTCCATCATACCAGAAAATGGAGTCTTAGTCATTTTACCCATCAGACATGCTTCGCATCTTTCAAGTGATTCGAAATCAAGTGATTCAAGAAGTCCATCGGAATGGAGTTTCTTCATACGCTTCACTCCAATGTGACCAAGACGACAGCGCCACATATAGGTCGAGTTATCGCTCGATTTCAAACGTTTAGCCTCAATGTTATTAATATGTGTATTTCCACTATCGAGATTCAACAATAGACCATCTATCTAAGGTGCATGTGCATAAAACATATTACTCATATAAATCGAACAACCATTATTCTCGGATTTAAACAAGTAACCGTCTCGCAATAAACAAGATCCCGATATAATGTTCATGCTTAACGCAGGCACCAAATAACAATTATTTAAGTATAAAACTAATCCCGATGGTAGATGAAGGGGTAGCGTGCCGACCGCGATCACATCAACCTTTGATCCGTTTCCCACGCGCATCGTCACCTCGTTCTTCGCTAGCTTCCGTTTATTCTGCAACACCTGTTTCGAGTTACAAATATGAGCAACCGAACCAGTATCAAATACCCAGGCACTACTACGAGTACTAGTGAGATACACATCAATAACATGTATATCGGATATACCTTTCTTCTTGATGTTGCCGTTCTTCAAATCCGCCAAGTACTTTGGGCAATTCCGCTTCCAGTGACCTTCTCCCTTGCAGTAAAAAGCACTCAGTATCAGGCTTAGGTCCAGCCTTGGTCTTCTTCGTTGGCGTGATAACTTTCTTACCACCCTTCTTGAAGTGTCCCTTCTGCTTAGACTTGCCTTTCTTGAATTTGGTGGTCTTATTGACCAACAACACTTGGTGCTCTTTCTTGATCTCCACTTCTGCAGATTTCAACATGGCAAAGAGTTCTGGCAACGTCTTGTTCATGTTCTGCATGTTATAGTTCATCACAAAGTTCTTGTAACTTGGTGGTAGTGATTGGAGGACGCGGTAAATCCCCAAAGCATTAGGAATCACTATACCCAAGCTTTGAAGTTTGTTTGCGTTCCCAGACATCTTAAGCACATGCTCACTGATGGAGCTGCCCTCTTCCATCTTGCAGTTAAAGAACTTTTCAGAAGCCTCATAGCTTTCAATTGCCGCATGAGTCTCAAAGATCAATTTGAGATCCTCGACAATATCATATGGGTCTGAATTCTCAAACCTTTTCTAAAGCTCCGATTCTAAACCATACAAGATAGCACACTGAACTGTGGAGTACTGAGTCTTCTGAGCGAGGTAAACATTCTTTACTTCATCGGTAACAGTAGCTGCAGGCGGGTCACCCAGCGGTGCATCCAGCACATAGGTCAAATTACCATCATTGAGGACAATCCTCAAATTGCGGAACCAATCCGCGAAGTTGCTTCCATTGTTTTTCAACTTTTCTTTCTCTAGGAACGCATTAAAATTGATGGTAGGGGCAGCCATTGATCTACAACATATTTGCAATAGTTTAGACTAAGTTTATGACAAATTGAGTTCTAATTAATAGTTAAATTAATCTAGGTGAACTCCCACTCAAAACAATATCCCTCACATTGTTTTAGTGATCACACGAACCAAATCCACCACATCAAAACCGATCATCACGAGAGTTGATGTAGCTTCAATGGCGAACAATCGACATGTTCATCATATCTACTATATGATTCATGCTTTACCTTTCGGTGATCCGTGTTCCGAGACCATGTCTGTACATGCTAGGCTCGTCAAGATCAAACCTTAGTTTCCGCATGAGCAAATCTGGCTTTCTCACGTTGTATACACTTGCGGAATCTAACACACTCGATCATCACGTGGTGCTTCGAAACAACAAGCTTTAGAAACGGTGCTAATTAAGGGTGAACACTTTATGACTTGAAATTCATGTGCATGAGGGATCATCTTATAATGCTACCGTCGTCTACTAAGCAATACAAGATGCATAAAGGATTAACATCACATGCAATTCATAATATGTGATATGATATGGCCTTTCTTCTTTGTGCTTCCGATCTCCATCTTCTAGCACGAACATGATCTCCATCATCACCGGCATTGCATCAAGGTCAATGACGCTTCTCCATGGTTGTCGTCCACCGGCTTCAACTATTACAACTACTTTGAATAGACACGTGGGTCTTAACATAAATTAAAGACAACCATACGGCTCCTGCCGGTTGCCAACTTACAATAAGGAACATTGCATACATCAAATATAATCACAATCATGGCCATATCACATCACTGCACACCCCTGCAAAACAAAGTTAGACGCCTCTACTTTCTTTGCATATTTTACGTGGTTTGGGGCTTTCATTAAGTGTCGTTTTAACTTACGAACATGAACCACAACATTGATACTAGTATTGTTAATTACTCGTTGTAAATTGGATCTTAACTATGCTAGAAGAAACAGGCACCCGCAAAGCCACTTATGCAATACAAGTTGCATGTCAAGCGTGGAGCAAGTCTCATGAATGATGTCATGTAAGGTTAGCCCGGGCCGCTTCATCCCAACATCCCGCAAGATGCAAAGTACACAAGAAGCAATCGACAATAAAAGCATCAACGCCCACAATGACCATTGTGTTCTACTCGTGCAACAGATCTACATATAGACACGGCTCTGATACCACTGTAGGGTTTCGTAGCATGGAAAACAAAAAATTTCTACCGCATACAGACAAACAAGCCAAGATCTATCTACTAGATTGTAGCAACGAGTCGATAGAATAACTCACCCTCGAAGATTCCAAAGTGTTTAACGAGAGCGGATTCTCGTGGGTGATGTAGTCGTACTCTTCCCGATCTCAAGATCGCGTAGACGATCCTTCCGGCGCTGCGTTCCGGCAGCGCTCCCGCAGTCGGTCACACGTACGGTACTCGACGAAGACCTTCCTCTCCCTTGTTCCAGTAGGCAGCAGAGGTTGTAGCACTCTCCTCGCGACTCCGGCAGCACAACGGCGTGGTACCGGAAGTAGAGGGGAGATCTCGCAGGGCTTCGCCTTAAGCCAGAGCGAGTATGGTGGAGTATGAGAGAGTCCCTCGACGATCTAGGGTTTAGACACGCCGAGGAGGATGCTAGGCCGGCGGCTAGGGTTGCTAGGCGGCGGTGGAGGTTTACCCTAGGGCGACGGCGGCGGCAGCAGGTGGCGGCGCCGGCGGCTTAGGGTTTGGAGGCGGAGGAGTTGTGTGTCTAGGAGGGAGCCCTTCCCCTCCTTATATAGGTGGAGGGGCCGGCCGGCCAAGGGGAGGGGAGTCCCTCCCCAACTCGGCTTGGAGGTGGGCCGGCGGTGGAGGAGGGACTCCTCCCCAACTCGGTTTCCTCCTCCTTCCCCACTTCCCAAAAATAGCCGTTTGACTTTCAAACTTGGCGTTTGACTTTTCAAACTAGGATTTGAATAAACCCTCTATTTTGTTCAGCGATGACACCGAGTACATGATGCAATCATATCAACTTGATATAACACATTCATGTACCCTTCCCCTCCGGAGTGCCGGACATTCCAGAACTTTCTAGAACATTCCCGATGAAAACACCGGAACCATTCTCCAACTCCGAAACGGGACTTTCCTTATATGAATCTTATTCTCCGGACCATTACGGATCTCCTCGTGATATCCCGAATCCCATTCGAGACTCCGAACAACATTCGGTCTCTTTCTCATCATTCCATAACTACTCAAACAACGTCGAATCCTTAAGTGTGTCTCCCTACGGTTCGTGAATTATGCGGACATGATCGAGACACTTCTCCGAACAATAACCAATAGAGGAATCTGGAAATTCATATGGCTCCCACATATTTCTATGATTACTTTGCGATCGAATGAACCACTTACATACGATATCAATTTCCCTTTGTCTCACGATAGTTTACTTAACCGAGGTTATGATCGTCGGTATCTCTGCATACCTAGTTCAACCTCGTTACTGATAAGTACTCTTTTCTCGTTCCCGTGATATGTGATCCCTTGTGAGCCAGTCACATGCTTGCAAGCTAATTGGATGACATTTCACCGAGAGGGCCCAGAGTATATCTATCCGTCATATGGATGGACAAATCCCACTCTTGATCCATGTGTCTCAACCAATACTTTCTGAACACTCAATGCCACCTTTATAGCCACCCAGTTACGGTGTGGTGTTTGATGTCATCAAAGCATCCATCCGGTAAAGGTGATATGCATGATCTCATGGTCGAAGGAATTAGATTACTATGTATCAGAAAGCATATAGCAATTGAACTATTAAAATGACTTGATCTTTATGCTACGCTTATCTATAGGAGTATGTCCACCATATCATTCTCTTAACGATATGATCTTGTTGTTAATAACATCTCAATGTTCATGATAGGGAAACCACAATCATCTATTAACCAACAAGCTAGTATTATATGGAGGCCTAGGGACTCTTATTTTAGTCTACAAATCACACAAGTATTAATGTTTCCTTGTTAATACTATTATAGCATGAATGTAAACATTTATCATAAACACAAAGATATAATAATAACTATATTTATTATTGCCTCTAGGGCATATCTCCAACAAACAGGACTTTCTCGTTGGCTTCCACTCCAGCTACTTCTAAGTTATTTTCCATGGTTTGCAGCCAATCATCGGCGTCTAGGGGTTCTTCTGACTTAGTGAAAATAGGTGGGTTGGTATTCTGGAAATTCTTGAGCTTAGATCCATGGTTGTCCTGATTTCCGTGGCCTTGGTTGTTGTGGGCTAGCTGGGCTATCTGCTGAAGGGTGGATAGGTTGGCTTGACGTTCCGCTCTTTCAGCTTCACGGTCAGAAGTCAACATTTGCAGTATCTGCAACATCGGGTCCGGGGATGAACCACTTCCTCCACGTGGCATCTGAAGATTGAGGTAGATCATGAGAGAAGAGGGAAATTTCTAAAGTTTTGGGGTCTTTGAAAAGTTTTTAAGGTTTGACTCAGATTTTTCTAGCAACTTGCTTTTTCATTCATTCATTCATTCATTCATTCATGCATTCATAGCACACGATACAACACACACCACATCAAAGGAAAGAAGATGGTTTTAAGAACCATTCTGAGAACTACGATATAGTGGGACCAAATACTACTCACTACGCTAGTGCTCAAGTGCTACTACTCCTCGGAATCTGTGGCTTCAGCATCCTCATCAGCATCGATGAAGGCGAAATCATCCTCATCGGTGAAGAAATCCATAGCCTGATCCTCCAGAAAATCGTTGTCATCGCTGAGATAGGAGTAGGGGTCTCCACGAAGATCCTCTCCGGCATTCTCCCTTTCCTCCAACTGCATGTCTCTCTCGTGGATGGTCTCCTCCAGAGATGAGATGCGGTGGCGAAGACGGGCAATAATGCGCTCCTTCTTGTCGAGCTGACGGCGGCGAGACTTGCGATCCTTTGCTAGCAGGGCGATGGTCTGGTCCTTCGTCTTGATGATGGCAGACTTGTGGTTGTAGTAGTCACGGCAGTTGTCCAACTCCTGCTAACGATCGTACATCATGAAGCTAAGGTGGTCCAATTGGGTCTTCAGCTCGGGGTGGTATGGGGCTTCCAGTGGTTGTCCATTTGCATCACGCCTTGGGCAAAACTCAAAGCGAGTACCCTTGATCTGATTGATGCTCTACCCACACAGACGAGAAAGAGCTTCCTGCATGGCTCTGGCAAGTCCATCGAGCCAGATGTTTTCCCTCAAGGTAAACTGAATTCCCTCCGCAGTGGGAGGTTCAATCTTTCATCGGAGACTTGCAACAATTAGCCACTGCAGATCTTCTCCTCCTTGATCATTGAGCTGAGCTTCGAAGAACTCGGGGTGCGGACGCTCCAGAAGTTCCGAAAGCTGGTCCAAATCCCTCTCAAAGATCAGGTCTCCTCCATTCCCAAGTTGGTAAAACTTTTTGTACTTCACGTCCATCTATAAGAATATAGGATGAGTAAGTTAGTAGAGTGGTCAAGTGTGTCCAAATTTTATGTATTTTTGCAAGAGTTTTTGAGGAACATGAATTTTCATGAAAGAATCAAAGGGAAAAGAATGAGAATAAGTTTTTGTAAATATTTGTTTTCTTTGGTTTTGGAAAATAAGTTTTTGGTTTTAAACGTCCAGCCTAACTAGGGTCTCCTATGGTCAGGATGGCTCTGATACCAACTTGTCAACACCCGGATTTTTAATCCTAGATGCCTATTATGCCATACATCACAATCCCAGGATTACCATTTTTGCGAGACATAACAGAATTGGATACCATAGTACATCATCCATTACAAACGATACATAAGTTCTTACACAAATAGGGATCTCATGATCCAGTTCTTAATACAACATCAAGCAGCGGAATACGTAATAATAACGGTAGCATAGGCGAAGCTCCATCTTCGGGGTCACAGGAAATGCTGACGATGGGAGATGATCCTAGTTGTCATAACCTTCCTGGGGTCCATCCTCAAGGTACTCCTCTTCATATTATGGCCATGGGAATAGCCAGGGACAAAGCCATGAGTACTCTTTAAGTACTCGCAAACAAATACTAATAGGTAAAGGTTTTTTTTTGGATAATAGGACACTAGGCTCTAGGGTTGTTTTGCAAAAGCCAGATTTATCTCTACTAAGTCTAGAAGCAAATGAATGATAGTCACAATTTTTATAACTCCTAAGTGGGAACTTGTATTTCATATCACAACCCTATTGTGGTCAAGTCAATGTCTCAATTCATTTCACAAGTCATTTTGAAAAGTCTGACGGGGGAACAATATGGCCACTCCAACTGTCCATAACCGCGGACGCGGCTATTCGAATAGTTTGACACTCTGCAGAGATTGTACACTTTCACCACAACATTCGATACATCCGTCAGGAACAAATCCTGAATTCACCATACTCAGTATGCGGATAATCAATTTCGATTACACGCCCTAGTATAAGCACCTCTCCTGTGAGTTTGGCCTCCCAACCATGACCAACTGTCATCTTGGGTACTGCACAGGTGGACAATCTTCACAAGGTAGCCTCAGCTCAGACCTTGGCCATGAGGGAACTAATACTAAGGTATATAAGTTTCAAGTCAAGCCGTACCCAATATTCGGGTATTGTGGTTGTACGATAAAATTAGAATGGTATCGCATCCAGATAACCATCAGTTTTATAAAGGGTCCAAGGCTCATGCCTCATCATTTTCATCACCAAAATCATCAGGTGTTTGGAAACACATGTCAAAAACATTTCAATAGAATGATCCATCATTCCAAGGTTTTCATAACCATTTTTCCACCAAGTATTACCATCTAAAGTTGATCAAGTTTTATGCTTAGCACTAGCATCTACAGGTGGGGGTAAGCAATAATGAGGGGTGGTAAACTAGTGGAGTTCTAACTAAGTTCCATCTCATGCCTTAAGATGACATCAAGATTATCTAGCTTAGGCCAAATTTTATGCTCTTTATGCAACCTTCAAATATCCATCTAGTATCTACCATTTCTTTCAGTAAACTCTAAGTAAGAGTTTTGATAAAGAAATAAAGTAATAGACTTGCAAATAAAACTAGGATTGGTTTATCAAGTGGATATGATCACATATGCTTAAGGCATCTAGTGGGCATAGTAACAAGTAGTGGTTTGTGGCATCAGTAGGGTATCTTGCAAGGGTTAGCTTGCATTGGTCCACTTAGTTAATAAAGCTTGCACAATATCAGTATAAGCTTGCACATTCACTAGTAGTATTAGGCTTTCTCAAGTAGAGTATCTTGCAAGTTTTAGCTTGTATTGGTCCACTTAGTTAATAAAGCTTGCACAATATCAGTATAAGCTTGCACATTCACTAGTAGTATTAGGCTTGCTCAAGTAGAGTATCTTGCAAGTTTTAGCTTGCATAGGTATAGTATCAGCTTGCACATTCACTAGTAGTATTAGGCTTGCTCAACTAGAGTATCTTGCAAGTTTTAGCTTGCATAGGTATAGTATCATCTTGCCTTGTGCAGAGCAGGGGTTGAAGTTCTCCTCGGCTTCTTCTTCGTAGTATCCTCCTTCCTCCTCATATCCTTGGTCGGTACTATCGTCTATGAATAAATACGAGGTACACAATCATCAAACAATACTTAACTACTTTAAATCATCACACACACAAGGGTCCTATAGATGATCTAACATCATCACTAACATTACAATATTAAAGCTTGGTTTAATTCCTATTATTTTTAGAAAAGTAATTTCTACTCATTGAAAAACTACTTAAGATTTAATATTCTCCAAATCAAACATGGGATCATGTTGTCACATGTCATCACCACATATTTTAGTCCATGGGAATGTGATTTAAAGTGGTGTCAAAATTTAATAAGGTTTTACCCTTTTATTTTAATTAAATAAAATGGCTAGAGATGCCTATGTAGCATTCTTTTATTACTTGAACATTATTTCTGCAAGTAAACCTATATATTTTTATATATTCTGAAAGGTATGGTTAAATGTGATTTTTGAGAGTTGGAATCAACTCAAAAGCTACTATGGTTTAAATTTGAAAAATGTTTGAATGCAGAAAAGCTTCTTCCTTGTTATTTTTACCATGGGTGATCTATAGATCCAAATGACTTGAATCCAATGGGCTTGGATTCAGCATTCCCAGAACTTTCTAAAAAAATTAGTTTCATTCAATTTGGTACACTGAGTCGATCTGGGTTGATTTTTGAAGTTGAGTACAGAAGTGAGTTTGCAACAAAATGAAAAAGGTTTAATTCAAATAACTGGGCTGCGCGGGAAAAGTTAACGGGCCGGCCTGCTAAGCGCAGTGCTCCCACGGGCTGCTTAAGTGGGTGTCCCCACTCGTCAGTGAGACAGGGAGGGGCGAAGCGGTACGGGGCAATGTGGTGCGTTCGATCTGATTCTAATCCATCAGCTGGGAGTCATCGTCGACGTTGAGCAACGCCGGCGAGAAAGAAACCTAGCGCGGCCAGTGAGGGGTGCTGGGGGCTCACTGGGGTGCAGGCGAGGGTCGGCGAGGCAGGCGAACGACAAAGTCGACGACGGCGAACTCAGGGGTGGTCGCGGCAGCTCCTGGGGTGGACGAAATCGATGGCACCCTTCTTCTCCAGAGGCGGCGGGCTCCGGTGAAATTCCGGCGAGGGGGT
Organism: Avena sativa; assembly: GCA_916181665.1. Classification (NCBI taxonomy): domain Eukaryota; kingdom Viridiplantae; phylum Streptophyta; class Magnoliopsida; order Poales; family Poaceae; genus Avena; species Avena sativa. Next base: position 116,777 of record OV702284.1, read on the forward strand.
GCTCGCCTTGCTTCGGGAATGGTGTGGCACGATCAATGAGGAGAGGGGAGTGAGATGGTGTGAAGAAATCGACTAGGGGTGGCCTCTATTTATAGTCGAGCGAGGGGACCGACGGGGCGCACGGTGAGCTCGTCGGGGGCGATGTTACAGGCGGCTATTGGCATGGGCGAAGGTAGGGGACGGTGCGGTGTTCCCTGGCGATGCTCAACGACATGGTTTCGAGGCGTGGGGCGGTGCGGCTTGGTCGGAACGCGACGGTGCTCTGCGCGTGCCTGACGGAAAATTTAAGGCCGCACAGCTCGCATGGTCCGCGCGGCGGCGAACGAGCGTGTCTGCGGGGTTGCTGGGACAGTGGGGATCGTGTATGCACGCGGCGAGGGCGGCGCGCGGTCTGTGGGTGCTAGTCGAGGGTGGCGCTCTGGCGCACGCTCGGCATGGTTGCTGGCGAGGTTGGCATGGTTCGTGCATGTGGTCCAGGGCTTGGCAACGCTCGCGGCTGGGACAGTGAGTGGCGGTGGACGGTGGGCTGCCTCCCAGACATGCTGGCTAGGCTTGCTCCTCTTCCTAGCTTGCTGTCGACATGGGGGTGACATGGGTGTGCTCGGCTGTTCACCATTGATGGCAATGCCAAGCTTACAGTGATGCTAAGGGTTAGTTTAGGTTGTTAGATGATCTACTAAGGCTAGTGGTGCCCAGAGAGGGAACAAGTTAGGCTTCAATCACTGCTCACTATAGTGTTTAGGATTTTGATGATTTGTGTCTGCAACCTGTTTGATGAAATGGCCGCATGAAATCAAGTTTTGAATTTTGAAAAGATTTTTGGTGGGTTTGCTAGATTGGTGCTGGTGAGTCTGCAGATGCTTGGGTTTTGAAAGTTGAGCTTGTTTGAGTGGTTTTTGAAAAAGTGGGATCTTCCCATATGATAAAGATTCAATTTTGAATTGTCATTTAAACTATGCATTTGAAAGTTTCTGGATGATCACAAAGTGGGCCTTGATACTTTGTTATGAGTACATTCAAGGGGTGCAAAGATCCAGAAAAGTTTCTGTTAGGTTCTGAAAGTTTGAGACAGCCAAAGTAGGCATGGGAGTTAAATTGGTCAAAATGACCATTCCTTTATTTTATTGGTTTTGATTTATTTGTCTTTAGGAAAAGTTTGGGAAATGTTTAGATGATGTTTATTTCACCTAAGAAACATTTTACAAGCAAGGAATTATACAAACAAGGTGGTTCAAAAGAATTTCAAATTAAATGCATACACATATGCATGCCTTCATAATTTTAATTAGAAAAGTTTTTGTTAACCCTAAATTTGATGATTAGAGTTTGATGATTCTAGTTTAATATTTTTGGGATGTTACAAACCTTCCTCCCTTAAAAAAAATCTTGTCCCGAGATTTGAAAAAGGACGAAAAGATTACCTAGGATTTGAAGAGATCGGGAAACTCCGTCCTGATGTGATCTTCGCGGTCCCAGGTAGCTTCCTCTTATGTGTGGTTGCTCCACTGAATCTTGAGAAACTTGATGCTTCGGGTTCTGGTGGTTCGGAAAGCTTATTCCAAAATAAGGATGGGTACTTCGGGATAGGTTAGGTCATCGTTGATCTCTATGGTCCGATGGTCGATATTTTTGAACACTTCGGTCTTCTCTGGAACTTCGAGACACTTGCGAAGTAACAAGATATGGAACACATTGTGCACTGCTGACATCTCTTCGAGTAGGTCCAATTGATACGATACTTCTCCTCGACGGTTCAGAATCTTGAAAGGTCTGATATATCTGGGGGCTAACTTTCCTTTGAGTTGGAAACGCTGCATTCCCTTCAATGGTGACACTTTCAGATAAACAGAATCTCCTATGTTGAAGGCGAGGTCTCTACGTCTCTTGTCGGCGTAACTCTTCTGTCTGGATTGGGCGGTCTTGAGGTGCTCATGAATCTTGTGAACCTTCTCTTCTGCTTCTCGTAGGATGTCGGGTCCGAAGATCTGACTCTCTCCTACTTACGACCAGTTCAAAGGGGTGCGACATTTTCTTCCGTACATCAATTCAAATGGGGCCATTTGCAAACTGGCTTGATAACTATTGTTGTATGAAAATTCTGCGAACGGCAGACAGTCTTCTCACTTGGATCCATATTCTAACACACATGCTCTCAGCATATCTTCGAGTATTTGATTTACTCGCTCCGTTTGTCCATCGGTCTGAGGGTGATACGCGGTACTGAAATCTAGGCGGGTTCCTAAACCTTCTTGGACTTTCTTCCAGAATCTCGAGGTAAACTGAGTTCCTCGATCCGATACTATGTTCTTGGGGACTCCGTGCAAACTGACGATTCTAGCGATGTATAACTCCGCTAGTTTTGAACTCTGATATGTGGTCTTGACGGGCAAGAAATGGGCGACTTTGGACAATCTGTCCACTATGACCCAGATAGAGTCATTTCCCCTACTAGAAGTAGGTAGTCCAGTGATAAAGTCCATTCCTACAGAATCCCATTTCCATTCCGGAATCTGCAAGGGTTGCAACAATCCAGCGGGTCTTTGATGTCTTGCCTTGACTTGCTGACAAATATCACACTTGGCGATATAGCTTCCAATTTTTCTCTTCATCTTATGCCACCAAAATTGCTCTTTTAAATCTTGATACATCTTAGTCCCTCCGGGATGGATAGAATAAAGAGTATCGTGAGCCTCCTTCAAAATAACTTCCTTCAACTCAGAATCTGATGGTACACAAAGGCGTCCTTTGTACCACAAAACTCCTTCTTCGTCTTCGGTGAATCCGGGTACTTTGCCTGTACCGATACGACGCTTGATTCCGTCAATACTGGCATTTCCCTTATGTGCCTCTTTAATCTAACTGATCAAAGTGGGCTGGAGTTCTATGCTAGCCAAAAACCCTTCACTTACTAATTCCATTCGAAAATCTTCCATCTCTTTGTGCAAACTTGGTTGCTCCTTCAAAATCATGGAGTTCAAGCGGCACGGCAATCTGCTAAGGGCATCTGCTACCACGTTGGCTTTACCAGGGTGATAGTGAATGTCCAGATCGTAATCCTTGATTAGCTCAATCCATCTTCTCTGCCTCATATTCAGCTCCTTCTGAGTGAATATATACTTTAGTCTCTTGTGATCCGAATAAATCTCACAACGATTTCCCATCAGGTAGTGTCTCCATGTTTTCAGGGCTAGAACTACGGCTGCGAGTTCGAGGTCATGGGTTGGGTAATTTTGCTCATGTTGTTTCAGTTGTCGAGATAAATAAGATATAACTTTGCCTTCTTGCATTAACACACATCCGAGACCAATCTTGGATGCATCACAATACACATCAAAGGGCTTCGTGATATCTGGCATGATCAAGATTGGGGCTGAAATCAATCTCCTCTTGAGTTCTTGAAAACTCGCTTCACATTTGTCGGTCCATTCAAACTTCTTGTCCTTCTTCAGCAATTGGGTCATGGGTCTGGCGATACTAGAGAATCCTTCTACGAATTTGCGGTAATATCCTGCCAATCCGAGAAATGCACGAACTTGGGTTTGAGTGGTTGGGGCTTGCCAATCTTCTACATCTTTCACTTTGTCAGGGTCAACGGCAATTCCTCCGGCTGATACAATGTGACCGAGGAATCCTACCTCCTGTAACCAGAATTCACATTTGCTAAACTTTGCATATAGCTGATGCTCTCTAAGGGTTCCAAGAATGGTCCTTAGGTGTAGCTCATGTTCTTCTTCTGATTTGGAATAAATCAGACTGTCATCGATGAAAACAACGACAAACTTATCCAGGAAGTCCATAAAAATCTTATTCATGAGATTCATGAAATAAGCGGGGGCATTGGTTAATCCGAAAGACATGACCGTATACTCATACAATCCATATCTGGTGGTAAAGGTAGTCTTTGGAATATCCTCTGCACGAATTTTGAGTTGATGATAGCCAGTTCTAAGATCAATCTTAGAAAACACTTTGGCACCGGTCAACTGATCAAACAAATCTTCTATCTTGGGCAAGGGGTACTTGTTCTTGATGGTGACATCATTCAATTTTCGATAATCCGTACACAAACGGTTACCTCCATCCTTCTTGTCCACAAACAAGACATGTGATCTCCAAGGTGACGCACTTGGTTGAATCAATCCAATTTCCAGCATTGAATCCAGTTGCTTCTTCAGTTCTGCGAGCTCTGACGGGTTCATACTATATGGTCTCTGGGCTATGGGTCTAGTTCCGGGGATTAGTTCAATGATAAACTCGATATCCCGATCTGGGGGCATACTGGGCAAAACATCTGGAAATACATCGGGGTATTCACAGACTATCCGGACTTGGTCAATGGTAGGTTGGGCTAGACTCTTGTTAAATTGAATTGGCGAGGTAAGGTTTCATATATATGCTCGTCTGATATTCCAGCCGTACTGGTCATAGTTATGGCTTTCTTAGCACAGTTAATCAATCCTTTATGTTTGGACATCCAATCCATTCCTAGTACTACTTCCAAACCTTTAGTTCCAAGTACTATCGGATTTTCATAAAAATATATGCCATGTATTCGGATAGGGACGGCTTTGCAAATTTGCCTAGCCTTGGTGGTTGATCCGGGAATTTGAACAATCATAACATGCTTCAGTTTGGTTGGTTGGATTTTACTAGTGCATGCAAATTCTTCGGTGACAAATGAATGCGATGCACCAGAATCAAACAACACTCTTGCAAGTACTGAATTAACCGAAAACATACCCAGCACAACGTCTGGCGCTTCCTGAGCTTCTTCAGCATGCATGAGAAAAAGACGGCCATTGCGGTTGAGCGAATTCCCTGCGGCAAATCTTCTTCCTGGCTGAACACGACGTTGCTGCTGAGCTGGGGCATTGGTATTGGGGGCTGTAGCATTCTTCTTGTTGGGGCACTCGTTGGAATAGTGGCCTTTATTTCCACAGTCATAACAGGTCACTTGCGACTTGTCCTTGGCTGCTACAGGCACAGCATTGCTTCCAGTCCTCAGGGCAATGTTGGTGTTGGCGGTAGCATTGTTGTTGTTGAACTTGGGTGGGGCACGATTGAAATTGCTAGACTTGCCGGGGTTGTTGTGATTTCTTCCGGATCTAGGGTTTCCACGGTTGGGATAGGTCGGACAGTTCATCGGGGGTCTGTTGGTTCTTGGGGCAAATCCTGGAGATGGGTTGGGGCGATACTTTGGGGTCTGATGGGTTCCTGGCTGATGCATCATGCGACGCTTGCGGTTCTCATTGGCCTGGTTGATCTGTCCTTCCATCTGGATAGTAGAGTCGACAAGGGCTTCAATATCCGCAAAGGGGATATTGACTAACACCATCTGCATCTCATCATGCAGACCATTCAGGAATCTTTCTTTCTTCTTGGCTTCAGTGTCTATTTCATCCGGGGCATACCTAGCTAATGACAAAAATTTGTCACGGTATTCCACTACAGTCATCCTTCCTTGCTTCATCTCTCTGAACTCGTCTCTCATTCTCTTGATCAAACCCGGTGGCACATGGGTTCTTCTAAACTTGACCTTTAATTCCTCCCAGGTCATCATCTGGCCTCTGGTCATTGCGCGAACACTGTTCCACCATGCCCTGGCATCTTCGGCTAGATAGTGGGTGGCAAACAGGACTTTCTCGTTGGCTTCCACTTCGGCTACTTCTAAGTTATTTTCCATGGTTTGCAGCCAATCATCGGCGTCTAGGGTTCTTCCGACTTAGTGAAAACAGGTGGGTTGGTATTCTGGAAATTCTTGAGCTTAGATCCATGGTTGTCCTGATTTCCGTGGCCTTGGTTGTTGTGGGCTAGCTGGGCTATCTGCTGAAGGGTGGCTAGGTTGGCTTGACGTTCTGCTCTTTCAGCTTCACGGTCAGAAGTCAACATTTGCAGTATCTGCAACATCGGGTCCGGGGATGAACCACTTCCTCCACGTGGCATCTGAAGATTGAGGTAGATCATGAGAAAAGAGGGTAATTTCTAAAGTTTTGGGGTCTTTGAAAAGTTTTTAAGGTTTGACTCAGATTTTTCTAGCAACTTGCTTTTTCATTCATTCATTCATTCATTCATTCATTCATTCATTCATTCATTCATTCATTCATTCATTCATTCATTCATTCATAGCACACGATACAACACACACCACATCAAAGGAAAGCAGATGGTTTTAAGAACCATTCTGAGAACTACGATATAGTGGGACCGAATACTACTCACTACGCTAGTGCTCAAGTGCTACTACTCCTCGGAATCTGTGGCTTCATCATCATCATCATCATCATCATCGATGAAGGCGAAATCATCCTCATCGGTGAAGAAATCCATAGTCTGATCCTCCAGAAAATCGTCGTCATCGCTGAGATAGGAGTAGGGGTCTCCACGAAGATCCTATCCGGCATTCTCCCTTTCCTCCAACTGCATGTCTCTCTCGTGGATGGTCTCCTCCAATGAGATGCGGTGGCGAAGATGGGCAATAATGCGCTCCTTCTTGTCGAGCTGACGGCGACGAGACTTGCGATCCTTTGCTAGCAGGGCGATGGTCTGGTCCTTCGTCTTGATGATGGCAGACTTGTGGTTGTAGTAGTCACGGCAGTTGTCCAACTCCTGCTAACGATCGTACATCATGAAGCTAAGGTGGTCCAATTGGGTCTTCAGCTCGGGGTGGTATGGGGCTTCCAGTAGTTGTCCATTTGCATCACGCCTTGGGCAAAACTCAAAGCGAGTACCCTTGATCTGATTGATGCTCTGCCCACACATACGAGAAAGAGCTTCCTGCATGGCTCTGGCAAGTCCATCGAGCCAGTTGTTTTCCCTCAAGGTAAACTGAATTCCCTCCGCAGTGGGAGGTTTAATCTTTCCTCGGAGACTTGCAACAATTAGCCACTGCAGATCTTCTCCTCCTTGATCATTGAGCTGAGCTCCGAAGAACTCGGGGTGCGGATGCTCCAGAAGTTCCGAAAGCTGGTCCAAATCCCTCTCAAAGATCAGGTCTCCTCCATTCCCAAGTTGGTAAAACTTGTTGTACTTCACTTCCATCTATAAGAATATAGGATGAGTAAGTTAGTAGAGTGGTCAAGTGTGTCCAAATTTTATGTATTTTTGCAAGAGTTTTTGAGGAACATGAATTTTCATGAAAGAATCAAAGGGATAAGAATGAGAATAAGTTTTTGTAAATATTGTTTTCTTTGGTTTTGGAAAATAAGTTTTTGGTTTTAAACGTCCAGCCTAACTAGGGTCTCCTATGGTCAGGATGGCTCTGATACCAACTTGTCAACACCCGGATTTTTAATCCCACATGCCTGTTATGCCATACATCGCAATCCCAGGATTACCATTTTTGCGATACATAACAGAATTGGATACCATAGTACATCATCCATTACAAACGATACATAAGTTCTTAGACAAATAGGGATCTCATGATCCAGTTCTTAATACAACATCAAGCAGCGGAATACGTAATAATAACGGTAGCATAGGCGAAGCTCCATCTTCGAGGTCACAGGCAATGCTGACGATGGGAGATGATCCTAGTTGTCATAACCTTCCTGGGGTCCATCCTCAAGGTACTCCTCTTCATAGTCTGGCCATGGGAATAGCCAGGGACAAAGCCATGAGTACTCTTTAAGTACTCGCAAACTAATACTAATAGGTAAAGGGGTTTTTGGATAATAGGACACTAGGCTCTAGGGTTGTTTTGCAAAAGCCAGATTTATCTCTACTAAGTCTAGAAGCAAATGAATGCTAGTCAAAAAATTTATAACTCCTAAGTGGGAACTTGTATTTCATATCACAACCCTATTGTGGTCAAGTCAAAGTATCAATTCATTTCACAAGTCATTTTGAAAAGTCTGACGGGGGAACAGTATGGCCACTCCAACTATCCATAACCGCGGACGCGACAATTCGAATAGTTTGACACTCTGCCGAGATTTTACACTTTCACCGCAACATTCGACACATCCGTCAGGAACAAATCCTGAATTCACCATACTCAGTATGCGGATAATCAATCCTAACCTTTCGATTACACACCCTAGTATAAGAACCTCTCCTATGAGTTTGGCCTCCCAACCATGACCAACTGTCATCTTGGGTACTGCACAGGTGGAGAATCTTCACAAGGTAGCCTCAGCTCAGACCTTGGCCGTGAGGGAACTAATACTAAGGTATATAAGTTTCCAGTCAAGCCCTACCCAATATTCGGGTATTGTGGTTGTACGATAAAATTAGAATGGTATCGCATCCAGACAACCATCAGTTTTATAAAGGGTCCAAGGCTCATGCCTCATCATTTTCATCACCAAAATCATCAGGTGTTTGGAAACACATGTCCAAAACATTTCAATAGAATGATCCATCATTCCAAGGTTTTCATAACCATTTTTCCACCAAGTATTCCCATCTAAAGTTGATCAAGTTTTATGCTTAGCACTAGCATATACAGGTGGGGGTAAGCAATAATGAGGGGTGGTAAACTAGTGGAGTTCTAACTAAGTTCCATCTCATGCCTTAAGATGACATCAAGATTATCTAGCTTAGGCCAAATTTTATGCTCTTTATGCAACCTTCAAATATCCTTCTAGTATCTACCATTTCTTTCAGTAAACTCTAAGTAAGAGTTTTGATAAAGAAATAAAGTAATAGACTTGCAAATAAAACTAGGATTGGTTTATCAAGTGGATATGATCACATATGCTTAAGGCATCTAGTGGGCATAGTAACAAGTAGTGGTTTGTGGCATCAGTAGGGTATCTTGCAAGGGTTAGCTTGCATTGGTCCACTTAGTTAATAAAGCTTGCACAATATCAGTATAAGCTTGCACATTCACTAGTAGTATTAGGCTTGCTCAAGAAGAGTATCTTGCAAGTTTTAGCTTGCATTGGTCCACTTAGTTAATAAAGCTTGCACAATATCAGTATAAGCTTGCACATTCACTAGTAGTATTAGGCTTGCTCAAGTAGAGTATCTTGAAAGTTTTAGCTTGCATAGGTATAGTATCAGCTTGCCTTGTGCAGAGTAGGGGTTGAAGTTCTCCTCGGCTTCTTCTTCATAGTATCCTCCTTCCTCCTCGTATCCTTGGTCGGTACTATCGTCTATGAATAAATACGAGGTACACAATCACCAAACAATACTTAACTACTTGCAATCATCACACACACGAGGGTCCTATAGATGATCTAACATCATCACTAACATTACAAGATTAAAGCTTGGTTTAATTCCTTTTATTTTTAGAAAAGTAATTTCTACTCATTGAAAAACTACTTAAGATTTAATATTCTCCAAATCAAACATGGGATCATGTTGACACATGTCATCACCACATATTTTAGTCCATGGGAATGTGATTTAAAGTGGTGTCACAATTTAATAAGGTTTTACCCTTTTATTTTAATTAAATAAAATGGCTAGAGATGCCTATGTAGCATTCTTTTATTACTTGAACATTATTTCTGCAAGTAAACCTATATATTTTTATATATTCTGAAAGGTATGGTTAAATGTGATTTTTGAGAGTTGGAATCAACTCAAAAGCTACTATGATTTAAATTTGAAAAATGTTTGAATGCAGAAAAGCTTCTGCCTTGTTATTTTTACCATGGGTGATCTATAGATCCAAATGACTTGAATCCAACAGGCTTGGATTCAGCATTCCCAGACCTTTCTAACAAAATTAGTTTCATTCAATTTGGTACACTGAGTCGATCTGGGTTGATTTTTGAAGTTGAGTACAAAAGTGAGTTTGCAACAAAATGAAAAAGGTTTAATTCAAATAACTGGGCTGCGCGGGAAAAGTTAACGGGCCGGCCTGCTAAGCGCAGTGCTCCCACAGGCTGCTTAAGTGGGTGTCCCCACTCGTCAGTGAGACAGGGAGGGGCGAAGCGGTACGGGGCAACGTGGTGCGTTTGATCTGATTCTAATCCAACGGCTGGGAGTCATCGTTGACGTTGAGCAACGCCGGCGAGAAAGAAACCTAGCGCGGCCAGTGAGGGGTACTGGGGGCTCACCGGGGTGCAGGCGAGGGTCGGCGAGGCGGGCAAACTCAGGGGTGGTCACGGCAGCTCCTGGGGTGGACGAAATCGATGGCGCCCTTCTTCTCCAGAGGCGGCGGGCTCCGGTGAAATTCCGGCGAGGGGGTGCTCGCCTTGCTCCGGGAACGGTGTGGCACGATCAGTGAGGAGAGGGGAGTGAGATGGTGTGAAGAAATCGACTAGGGGTGGCCTCTATTTATAGTCAAGCGAGGGGACCGACGGGGCGCACGGTGAGCTCGTCGGGGGCGATGTTATAGGCGGCTATTGGCATGGGCGAAGGTAGGGGACGGTGCGGTGTTCCCTGGAGATGCTCAACGACATGGTTTCGAGGCGTGGGCCGGTGCGGCTTGGTCGGAACGCGACGGTGCTCTGCGCGTGCCTGACGGAAAATTTAAGGCCGCACGGCTCGCGTGGTCCGCGCGGCGGCGAACGAGCGTGTCTGCGGGGTTGCTAGGACAGTGGGGATTGTGTATGCACGCGGCGAGGGCGGCGCGCGGTCTGTGGGTGCTGGTCGAGGGTGGCGCTCTGGCGCACGCTCGGCATGGTTGCTGGCGAGGTTGGCATGGTTCGTGCGTGTGGTCTAGGGCTTGGCAACGCTCGCGGCTGGGACAGTGAGTGGCGGTGGACGGTGGGCTGCCTCCCAGACATGCTGGCTAGGCTTGCTCCTCTTCCTAGCTTGCTGTCGACATGGGGGTGACATGGGTGTGCTCGGCTGTTCACCATTGATGGCAATGCCAAGCTTACAGTGATGCTAAGGGTTAGTTTAGGTTGTTAGATGATCTACTAAGGCTAGTGGTGCCCAGAGAGGGAACAAGTTAGGCTTCAATCACTGCTCACTATAGTGTTTAGGATTTTGATGATTTGTGTCTGCAACCTGTTTGATGAAATGGCCGCATGAAATCAAGTTTTGAATTTTGAAAAGATTTTTGGTGGGTTTGCTAGATTGGTGCTGGTGAGTCTGCAGATGCTTGGGTTTTGAAAGTTGAGCTTGTTTGAGTGGTTTTTGAAAAAGTGGGATCTTCCCATATGATAAAGATTCAATTTTGAATTGTCATTTAAACTATGCATTTGAAAGTTTCTGGATGATCACAAAGTGGGCCTTGATACTTTGTTATGAGTACATTCAAGGGGTGCAAAGATCTAGAAAAGTTTCTGTTAGGTTCTGAAATTTTGAGACAGCCAAAGTAGGCATGGGAGTTAAATTGGTCAAAATGACCATTCCTTTATTTTATTGGTTTTGATTTATTTGTCTTTAGGAAAAGTTTGGGAAATGTTTAGATGATGTTTATTTCACCTAAGAAACATTTTACAAGCAAGGAATTATACAAACAAGGTGGTTCAAAAGAATTTCAAATTAAATGCATACACATATGCATGCCTTCATAATTTTAATTAGAAAAGTTTTTGTTAACCCTAAATTTGATGATTAGAGTTTGATGATTCTAGTTTAATATTTTTGGGATGTTACAAACCTTCCTCCCTTAAACAAAATCTTGTCCCGAGATTTGAAAAAGGACGAAAAGATTACCTAGGATTTGAAGAGATCGGGAAACTCCGTCCTGATGTGATCTTCGCGTTCCCAGGTAGCTTCCTCTTATGTGTGGTTGCTCCACTGAATCTTGAGAAACTTGATGCTTCGGGTTCTGGTGGTTCGGAAAGCTTATTCCAAAATACGGATGGGTACTTCGGGATAGGTTAGGTCATCGTTGATCTCTATGGTCCGATGATCGATATTTTTGAACACTTCGGTCTTCTCTAGAACTTCGAGACACTTGCGAAGTAACGACATATGGAACACATTGTGCACTGCTGACATCTCTTCGGGTAGGTCCAATTGATACGATACTTCTCCTCGACGATTCAGAATCTTGAAAGGTTCGATATATCAGGGGGCTGACTTTCCTTTGAGTTGGAAACGCTGCATTCCCTTCAATGGTGACACTTTCAGATAAACAAAATCTCCTATGTTGAAGGCGAGGTCTCTACGTCTCTTGTCGGCGTAACTCTTCTGTCTGGATTGGGCGGTCTTGAGGTGCTCACGAATCTTGTGAACCTTCTCTTCTGCTTCTCGTAGGATGTCGGGTCCGAAGATCTGACTCTCTCCTACTTCCGACCAGTTCAAAGGGGTGCGACATTTTCTTCCGTACATGAATTCAAATGGGGCCATTTGCAAACTGGCTTGATAACTATTGTTGTATGAAAATTCTGCGAACGGTAGACAGTCTTCCCACTTGGATCCATATTCTAACACACATGCTCTCAGCATATCTTCGAGTATTTGATTTACTCGCTCCGTTTGTCCATCGGTCTGAGGGTGATACGCGGTACTGAAATCTAGGCGGGTTCCTAAACCTTCTTGGACTTTCTTCCAGAATCTCGAGGTAAACTGAGTTCCTCGATCCGATACTATGTTCTTGGGGACTCCGTGAAAACTGACGATTCTAGCGATGTATAACTCCGCTAGTTTTGAACTCTGATGTGTGGTCTTGACGGGCAAGAAATGGGCGACTTTGGACAATCTGTCCACTATGACCCAGATAGAGTCATTTCCCCTACTAGAAGTAGGTAGTCCAGTGATAAAGTCCATTCCTACAGAATCCCATTTCCATTGCGGAATCTGCAAGGGTTGCAACAATCCAGCGGGTCTTTGATGTCCTGCCTTGACTTGCTGACAAATATCACACTTGGCGATATAGCTTCCAATTTCTCTCTTCATCTTATGCCACCAAAATTGCTCTTTTAAATCTTGATACATCTTAGTCCCTCCGGGATGGATAGAATAAAGAGTATCATGAGCCTCCTTCAAAATAACTTCCTTCAACTCAGAATCTGATGGTACACAAAGGCGTCCTTTGTACCACAAAACTCCTTCTTCGTCTTCGGTGAATCCGGGTACTTTGCCTGTACCGATACGACGCTTGATTCCGTCAATACTGGCATTTCCCTTATGTGCCTCTTTAATCTAACTGATCAAAGTGGGCTGGAGTTCTATGCTAGCCAAAAACCCTTCACTTACTAATTCCATTCGAAAATCTTCCATCTCTTTGTGCAAACTTGGTTGCTCCTTCAAAATCATGGAGTTCAAGCGGCACGGCAATCTGCTAAGGGCATCTGCTACCACGTTGGCTTTACCAGGGTGATAGTGAATGTCCAGATCGTAATCCTTGATTAGCTCAATCCATCTTCTCTGCCTCATATTCAGCTCCTTCTGAGTGAATATATACTTTAGTCTCTTGTGATCCGAATAAATATCACAATGATTTCCCATCAGGTAGTGTCTCCATGTTTTCAGGGCTAGAACTACGGCTGCGAGTTCGAGGTCATGGGTTGGGTAATTTTGCTCATGTTGTTTCAGTTGTCGAGATAAATAAGATATAACTTTGCCTTCTTGCATTAACACACATCCGAGACCAATCTTGGATGCATCACAATACACATCAAAGGGCTTCGTGATATCTGGCATGATCAAGATTGGGGCTGAAATCAATCTCCTCTTGAGTTCTTGAAAACTCGCTTCACATTTGTCGGTCCATTCAAACTTCTTGTCCTTCTTCAGCAATTGGGTCATGGGTCTGGCGATACTAGAGAATCCTTCTACGAATTTGCGGTAATATCCTGCCAATCCGAGAAATGCACGAACTTGGGTTTGAGTGGTTGGGGCTTGCCAATCTTCTACATCTTTCACTTTGGCAGGGTCAACAGCAATTCCTCCGGCTGATACAATGTGACCGAGGAATCCTACCTCCTGTAACCAGAATTCACATTTGCTAAACTTTGCATATAGCTGATGCTCTCTAAGGGTTCCAAGAATGGTCCTTAGGTGTAGCTCATGTTCTTCTTCTGATTTGGAATAAATCAGAATGTCATCGATGAAAACAACGACAAACTTATCCAGGAAGTCCATAAAAATCTTATTCATGAGATTCATGAAATAAGCAGGGGCATTGGTTAATCCGAAAGACATGACCATATACGCATACAATCCATATCTGGTGGTAAAGGAAGTCTTTGGAATATCCTCTGCACGAATTTTGAGTTGATGATAGCCAGTTCTAAGATCAATCTTAGAAAACACTTTGGCACCGGTCAACTGATCAAACAAATCTTCTATCTTGGGCAAGGGGTACTTGTTCTTGATGGTGACATCATTCAATTTTCGATAATCCGTACACAAACGGTTACCTCCATCCTTCTTGTCCACAAACAAGACATGTGATCTCCAAGGTGACGCACTTGGTTGAATCAATCCAATTTCCAGCATGGAATCCAGTTGCTTATTTAGTTCTGTGAGCTCTGACGGGTTCATACTATATGGTCTCTGGGCTATGGGTCCAGTTCCGGGGATTAGTTCAATGATAAACTCGATATCCCGATCTGGGGGCATACTGGGCAAAACATCTGGAAATACATCGGGGTATTCACAGACTATCCGGACTTGGTCAATGGTAGGTTGGGCTAGACTCTTGTTAAATTGAATTGGCGAGGTAAGGTTTCATATATATGCTCGTCTAATATTCCAGCCGTACTGGTCATAGTTATGGCTTTCTTGGCACAGTTAATCAATCCTTTATGTTTTGACATCCAATCCATTCCTAGTACTACTTCCAAACCTTTAGTTCCAAGTACTATCGGATTTGCATAAAAATATATGCCATGTATTCGGATAGGGACGGCTTTGCAAATTTGCCTAGCCTTGGTGGTTAATCCGGGAATTTGAACAATCATAACATGCTTCAGTTTGGTTGGTTGGATTTTACTAGTGCATGCAAATTCTTCGGTGACAAATGAATGTGATGCACCAGAATCAAACAACACTCTTGCAAGTACTGAATTAACCGAAAACATACCCAGCACGACGTCTGGCGCTTCCTGAGCTTCTTCAGCATGCATGAGAAAAATACGGTCATTGCGGTTGAGCGAATTCCCTGGGGCAAATCTTCTTCCTGGCTAAACACGACGCTGCTGCTGAGCTGGGGCATTGGTATTGGGGGTTGTAGCATTCTTCTTGTTGGGGCACTCGTTAGAATAGTGGCCTTTATTTCCACAGTCATAACATGTCACTTGCGACTTGTCCTTGGCTGCTACAGGCACAACATTGCTTCGAGTCCTCGGGGCAGTGTTGGTGTTGGCGGTAGCATTGTTGTTGTTGAACTTGGGTGGGGCACGATTGAAATTGCTAGAGTTGCTGGGGTTGTTGTGATTTCTTCCGGATCTAGGGTTTCCACAGTTGGGATAGGTCGGACGGTTCATCGGGGGTCTGTTGGTTCTTGGGGCAAATCCTGGAGATGGGTTGGGGCCATACTTTGGGGTCTGATGGGTTCCTGGCTGATGCATCATGCGACGCTTGCGGTTCTCATTGGCCTGGTTGATCTTTCCTTCCATCTTGATAGTAGAGTCGACAAGGGCTTCAATATCCGCAAAGGGGATATTGACTAACACCATCTGCATCTCATCATGCAGACCATTCAGGAATCTTTCTTTCTTCTTGGCTTCAGTGTCTATTTCATCCGGGGCATACCTAGATAATGATAAAAATTTGTCACGGTATTCCACTACAGTCATCCTTCCTTGCTTCATCTCTCTGAACTCGTCTCTCATTCTCTTGATCAAACCCGGTGGCACATGGGTTCTACTAAACTTGACCTTGAATTCCTCCCAGGTCATCATCTGGCCTCTGGTCATTGCGCAAACACTGTTCCACCATGCCCTTGCATCTCCGGCTAGATAGTGGGTGGCGAACAGGACTTTCTCGTTGGCTTCCACTCCGGCTACTTCTAAGTTATTTTCCATGGTTTGCAGCCAATCATCGGCGTCTAGGGGTTCTTCTGACTTAGTGAAAACAGGTGGGTTGGTATTCTGGAAATTCTTGAGCTTAGATCCATGGTTGTCCTGATTTCCGTGGCCTTGGTTGTTGTGGGCTAGCTGGGCTATCTGTTGAAGGGTGGCTAGGTTGTCTTGACGTTCCGCTCTTTCAGCTTCACGGTCAGAAGTCAACATTTGCAGTATCTGCAACATCGGGTCCGGGGATGAACCACTTCCTCCACGTGGCATCTAAAGATTGAGGTAGATCATGAGAAAAGAGGGAAATTTCTAAAGTTTTGGGGTCTTTGAAAAGTTTTTAAGGTTTGACTCAGATTTTTCTAGCAACTTGCTTTTTCATTCATTCATTCATTCATAGCACACGATACAACACAGACCACATCAAAGGAAAGCAGATGGTTTTAAGAACCATTCTGAGAACTACGATACAGTGGGACCGAATACTACTCACTACGCTAGTGCTCAAGTGCTACTACTCCTCGGAATCTGTGGCTTCATCATCCTCATCATCATCGATGAAGGCGAAATCATCCTCATCGGTGAAGAAATCCATAGCCTGATCCTCCAGAAAATCATCGTCATCACTGAGATAGGAGTAGGGGTCTCCACGAAGATCCTCTCCGGCATTCTCCCTTTCCTCCAACTGCATGTCTCTCTCGTGGATGGTCTCCTCCAGAGATGAGATGCGGTGGCGAAGACGGGCAATAATGCGCTCCTTCTTGTCGAGCTGACGGCGGCGAGACTTGCGATCCTTTGCTAGCAGGGCGATGGTCTGGTCCTTCGTCTTGATGATGGCAGACTTGTGGTTGTAGTAGTCACGGCAGTTGTCCAACTCCTGCTAACGATCGTACATCATGAAGCTAAGGTGGTCCAATTGGGTCTTCAGCTCGGGGTGGTATGGGGCTTCCAGTGGTTGTCCATTTGCATCACGCCTTGGGCAAAACTCAAAGCGAGTACCCTTGATCTGATTGATGCTCTACCCACACAGACGAGAAAGAGCTTCCTGCATGGCTCTGGCAAGTCCATCGAGCCAGTTGTTTTCCCTCAAGGTAAACTGAATTCCCTCCGTAGTGGGAGGTTCAATCTTTCCTCGGAGACTTGCAACAATTAGCCACTGCAGATCTTCTCCTCCTTGATCATTGAGCTGAGCTCCGAAGAACTCGGGGTGCGGACGCTCCAGAAGTTCCGAAAGCTGGTCCAAATCCCTCTCAAAGATCAGGTCTCCTCCATTCCCAAGTTGGTAAAACTTGTTGTACTTCACGTCCATCTATAAGAATATAGGATGAGTAAGTTAGTAGAGTGGTCAAGTGTGTCCAAATTTTATGTATTTTTGCAAGAGTTTTTGAGGAACATGAATTTTCATGAAAGAATCAAAGGGATAAGAATGAGAATAAGTTTTTGTAAATATTTGTTTTCTTTGGTTTTGGAAAATAAGTTTTTGGTTTTAAACGTCCAACCTAACTAGGGTCTCCTATGGTCAGGATGGCTCTGATACCAACTTGTCAACACCCGGATTTTTAATCCCAGATGCCTGTTATGCCATACATCGCAATCCCAGGATTACCATTTTTGCGAGATATAACTGAATTGGATACCATAGTACATCATCCATTACAAACGATACATAAGTTCTTACACAAATAGGGATCTCATGATCCAGTTCTTAATACAACATCAAGTAGCAGAATACGTAATAATAACGGTAGCGTAGGCGAAGCTCCATCTTCGGGGTCACAGGCAATGCTGACGATGGGAGATGATCCTAGTTGTCATAACCTTCCTGGGGTCCATCCTCAAGGTACTCCTCTTCATAGTCTGGCCATGGGAATAGCCAGGGACAAAGCCATGAGTACTCTTTAAGTACTCGCAAACTAATACTAATAGGTAAAGGGGTTTTTGGATAATAGGACACTAGGCTCTAGGGTTGTTTTGCAAAAGCCAGATTTATCTCTACTAAGTCTAGAAGCAAATGAATGCTAGTCACAATTTTTATAACTCCTAAGTGGGAACTTGTATTTCATATCACAACCCTGTTGTGGTCAAGTCAAAGTCTCAATTCATTCCACAAGTCATTTTGAAAAGTCTGACGGGGGAACAATATGGCCACTCCAACTGTCCATAACCGCGGACGCGGCTATTCGAATAGTTTGACACTCTGCAGAGATTGTACACTTTCACCACAACATTCGATACATCCGTCAGGAACAAATCCTGAATTCACCATACTCAGTATGCGGATAATCAATCCTAACCTTTCGATTACACGCCCTAGTATAAGCACCTCTCCTGTGAGTTTGGCCTCCCAACCATAACCAACTGTCATCTTGGGTACTGCACAGGTGGACAATCTTCACAAGGTAGCCTCAGCTCAGACCTTGGCCGTGAGGGAACTAATACTAAGGTATATAAGTTTCCAGTCAAGCCCTACCCAATATTCGGGTATTGTGGTTGTACGATAAAATTGGAATGGTATCGCATCTAGACAACCATCAGTTTTATAAAGGGGCCAAGGCTCATGCCTCATCATTTTCATCACCAAAATCATCAGGTGTTTGGAAACACATGTCCAAAACATTTCAATAGAATGATCCATCATTCCAAGGTTTTCATAACCATTTTTCCACCAAGTATTCCCATCTAAAGTTGATCAAGTTTTATGCTTAGCACTAGCATCTACAGGTGGGGGTAAGCAATAATGAGGGGTGGTAAACTAGTGGAGTTCTAACTAAGTTCCATCTCATGCCTTAAGATGACATCAAGATTATCTAGCTTAAGCCAAATTTTATGCTCTTTATGCAACCTTCAAATATCCTTCTAGTATCTACCATTTCTTTCAGTAAACTCTAAGTAAGAGTTTTGATAAAGAAATAAAGTAATAGACTTGCAAATAAAACTAGGATTGGTTTATTAAGTGGATATGATCACATATGCTTAAGGCATCTAGTGGGCATAGTAACAAGTAGTGGTTTGTGGCATCAGTAGGGTATCTTGCAAGGGTTAGCTTGCATTGGTCCACTTAGTTAATAAAGCTTGCACAATATCAGTATAAGCTTGCACAATCACTACTAGTATTAGGCTTGCTCAAGTAGAGTATCTTGCAAGTTTTAGCTTGCATTGGTCCACTTAGTTAATAAAGCTTGCACAATATCAGTATAAGCTTGCACATTCACTAGTAGTATTAGGCTTGATCAAGTAGAGTATCTTGCAAGTTTTAGCTTGCATAGGTATAGTATCAGCTTGCATATTCACTAGTAGTATTAGGCTTGCTCAAGTAGAGTATCTTGCAATTTTTAGCTTGCATAGGTATAGTATCAGCTTGCCTTGTGCAGAGCAGGGGTTGAAGTTCTCCTCGGCTTCTTCTTCGTAATATCCTCCTTCCTCCTCGTATCCTTGGTCGGTACTATCGTCTATGAATAAATACGAGGTACACAATCACCAAACAATACTTAACTACTTGCAATCATCACACACACAAGGTTCCTATAGATGATCTAACATCTTCACTAACATTACAAGATTAAAGCTTGGTTTAATTCCTTTTATTTTTAGAAAAGTAATTTCTACTCATTGAAAAACTACTTAAGATTTAATATTCTCCAAATCAAACATGGGATCATGTTGACACATGTCATCACCACATATTTTAGTCCATGGGAATGTGATTTAAAGTGGTGTCACAATTTAATAAGGTTTTACCCTTTTATTTTAATTAAATAAAATGGCTAGAGATGCCTATGTAGCATTCTTTTATTACTTGAACATTATTTCTGCAAGTAAACCTATATATTTTTATATATTCTGAAAGGTATGGGCGAAGGTTGGGGACGGTGCGGTGTTCCCTGGCGATGCTCAACGACATGGTTTCGAGGCATGGGGCGGTGCGGCTTCGTCGGAACGCGAGGGTGCTCTGCGCGTGCCTGACGGAAAATTTAAGGCCGCACAGCTCGCGTGGTCCGCGCGGCGGCGAACGAGCGTGTCTGTGGGGTTGCTGGGACGGTGGGGATTGTGTATGCACGCGGCGAGGGCGGCGCGCGGTCTGTGGGTGCTGGTCGAGGGTGGCGCTCTAGCGCACGCTCGGCATGGTTGCTGGCGAGGTTGGCATGGTTCGTGCGTGTGGTCCAGGGCTTGGCAACGCTCGCGGCTGGGACAGTGAGTGGCGGTGGACGGTGGGCTGCCTCCTAGACATGCTGGCTAGGCTTGCTCCTCTGCCTAGCTTGCTGTCGACATGGGGGTCACATGGGTGTGCTCGGCTGTTCACCATTGATGGCAATGCCAAGCTTACAGTGATGCTAAGGGTTAGTTTAGGTTGTTAGATGATCTACTAAGGCTAGTGGTGCCCATAGAGGGAACAAGTTAGGCTTCAATCACTGCTCACTATAGTGTTTAGGATTTTGATGATTTGTGTCTGCAACCTGTTTGATGAAATGGCCGCATGAAATCAAGTTTTGAATTTTGAAAAGGTTTTTGGTGGGTTTTCTAGATTGGTGCTGGTGAGTCTGCAGATGCTTGGGTTTTGAAAGTTGAGCTTGTTTGAGTGGTTTTTGAAAAAGTGGAATCTTCCCATATGATAAAGATTCAATTTTCAATTGTCATTTAAACTATGCATTTGAAAGTTTCTGGATGATCACAAAGTGGGCCTTGATACTTTGTTATGAGTACATTCAAGGGGTGCAAAGATCCAGAAAAGTTTCTGTTAGGTTCTGAAAGTTTGAGACAGCCAAAGTAGGCATGGGAGTTAAATTGGTCAAAATGACCATTCCTTTCTTTTATTGGTTTTGGTTTATTTGTCTTTAGGAAAAGTTTGGGAAATGTTTAGATGATGTTTATTTCACCTAAGAAACATTTTACAAGCAAGGAATTATACAAACAAGGTGGTTCAAGAGAATTTCAAATTAAATGCATACACATATGCATGCCTTCATAATTTTTTAATTAGAAAAGTTTTTGTTAACCCTAAATTTGATGATTAGAGTTTGATGATTCTAGTTAATATTTTTGGGATGTTACAAGGTGTGACCTCGCCGGCTGGCGCCGCCCGCCAGGCGAGCCCCTCCGTCGCAGGGAGGCAGCCTTCAACGATCAACGCCTTGATGTCGCGGTCCGTGATATCCGAACCGCGCCAGTCGCCTTTGTGGGAGTCATTTTCCTCCTCCGGCAGCTCTAGCGCCGCTGGATTATGGTCGCCGCCGATGGTCTTGACCACCGCAGATACGGGGATGACCAGGCCCTCTGGGGGCATGACAACGAAGCTCGCCGGCTTCGCCGCAGCTTCGCCCGACGTCGCCATCGAGGGAGAAGAGCTGTTGCTGGCCATTGCGAGTGTTTGGAGGTGACTGGCGAGATTGGGAGTTAGGGTTTTTCGCAAGTTGCGCGGAGAGCTCGAGGGGGCGCTTACTGGAGGAAGAAGATGATGCGAGGAGAGAATGAGGT
Source organism: Avena sativa (assembly GCA_916181665.1). NCBI lineage: Eukaryota > Viridiplantae > Streptophyta > Magnoliopsida > Poales > Poaceae > Avena > Avena sativa. The sequence continues at coordinate 138,064 of OV702284.1, forward strand.
GAAAAGTAAATTTTCCACCGCAGTTACTATTTATGATCTCCAGCATCAAGATTCGTGCATCTTGATCGTACGGTTTCCGCGTAGACGACGTGTGTGCAGACGTGCGCGGAAATTTCGCCACGTCCCAACCGTTGCCGCCAAAGGTTCGTATCGCTCGCGCAGGAAAAGTGGACATGATTGTGTTCTCTGCATGTGTGAGTTACGAGGCGTCGCTGACCTACATCTACGTCGTCCTAGCTGACATAGGCAGATGAATCATCACATCAGAAGATTCCGGCATGGACGGACTCAGTCCGGCTACGGAAGAGTACGATGGAAGATTCAGCAATTCTCCGATTTACAAGTTGAAGACGGAGAAAACCTTGCAGCGTTCTTTAGGAGGACTACAAGATATTGCTTGACGATTTGCCGACATCCATCTAGACGGAGCATTCCACGTGAAGAGGCAAGACGGCGCAAGATCTCGGAGTTCTCCGGGGGCTACTGTTGGGGATATGCTATATGGATATCCTAATAGCATGTCTCCTATCCGGATAAGCCGGGTGGCCCACAGTTGGTAGCATGGCCCATGGCCTGCTGGGCAGCCCAGTTAGATGGATCCATAAGGGAGGCCCATGCTGGATAAAGTAAGGCTACGGTGGAGTCCAGCTGTAACACCCTCAGAATCGGCCCTATGAAAGTTTCAGCGCTTCCCGCCAAACCCGCATAGAAACGATTCAAAGGTGCCCACCAGGCACTTGCGTGCGGGTGGAAAACGAAGTAATAACATTACACAACAGTCCTCGATGGGACCCACAGAACAGATATATGCAACAACGACTCCATGAGTCAAGAATACAGACATAATATACAAAGATCCAAATCACCTTGAAAATGATAGAGCGTCCGACTACGGACAAGATGCAAATGGGGCTAAGAGCCCTGAAGAATAACCAATGGCGTCCACAACCCTGCCCAGGCCAAGCCGGAAGGGTAACCCTGCTAACGACGTCGATCTCAAACCTGCTTAAACAAAAAGGGGTGCCGACAAAGGGCAAAGGAAAAAGAGAGAGCGGTCAGTACTGAGGCCAGTACACGGCGAGACTAGAATTCAGCGGTCCTCGCCTACATAGGTATGGTGGACTGAAGCGGCAGCGCAGCATGCACTAAACAACCTATAGAGACTCGATACAACTGGCGGCTATCAAAGAGGGATAAGAAAGACCTATCCGAATCCAACCTGATACTACCACCAAACATACCCATCCTGGTATTTCCCCCTCGAGACCAAACGAGGAAGTCAACCGAGGAACTCACACAGTTGGCAGTTTTATTTATTCAGTTATCGTTGCAGCAATTACTAGTCAAGTATAGATAATCATCCTGATATAATAAGCAGTGGCCAATTTTATTTAACCATTCCGTTGTAGTTGCAACACTTACTAGTCAGATACAATTAGCATGAGATAACCCAAAACCCAGCAGTTGTTGGTACTTTTATTTAGCCATTCCGTTATAGTTGCAATACTTACTAGTCAGATACAATGGTCGCAAGCGACAACCCAAACAAGAAATTGTTGGCAGTTTTATTTAGCCATTCCATTATAGTAAAGCTGATTACTAGTCATTATAAAGTCAAATTTATAGCACTACTTTAGTTATAGTTGTCTATGATCGAGATACTGTGCTCCAAGTCGTCCATAACCGCGGACACGGCTTTCAGAAAGTTTTACCCTGCAGGGGTGCACAAATAGCAACACACACTCGATCAACCTCGGAAAAACCAAATAAAAACCCAATGAGGCCTTCACGACAAAGCAATCACAGGATTCAGAAATATTTCAGGGGGCCACCCCATTGAGTACACCCGCAACAAAGTTAGCTGACTCCGAGACGGACTCAAGGTTTGGGTGGACGGCTGTAAACGACTGGGAACCCGAAAGTGTGACTGGGCTTGTCGATACCGCGAAAACGTGTCCCGATCCTAAACAGTACAGTGTGCAGTACCTCGCACAATTTAAATAAAGCAGTAAAGCATGGCATAAGTACAGGATAGTAAATAAAACCTCAAACTAGTTTGTGGCCCCAAGAAATAAGAATGAATCAAGCTCTGGCTCAGGGGGGTCCCATAATCCTCCCGGATGTGGATAGCGCGAATATTCAAGGAACAGGTATCAAGTACTCGGGGTCCTACGGGACACAAGTGGACGGTTAACAACCAAATAACATCTATTGCCCACCTGTGCCTCTGCATTTACCTACTTCAATTTTAGTTGTTAAACAGTAATTAAAGTTATGATCATCTCCAACAATAAACACACGGCAATACTCCAACAACTGTGGTTCTGGACGAGACGCAACAGCACTAGAGCAAGCGACTACGACGCGCAAGTCCAACTATCTACCAAACAACAGGTAATAGGATGTGTCCAAGGCAATATAAGGTTGCAAGGGATACCACGGGTACGGAAACTAGAGCATCGCAACACAGATAGCAATAGATCAACAGGAGGGAATAAATACTAGAAAAGTAAGATAGGTAGAAAGGGGGAGATGCTCGCCTGAAAAACATTGCCGAAGATTCAACCGACGATCGGGTCGACACCCGCATCAACTCAACGGCCTTATCCGCGAAGAAGCAAAACACTAGAATAAACACCGGATGCACTATTTAATACTACGGCAAAAGATCGGGCATGATGCATGTATGATGTATGATATGGCCAAGGTGCGATGCAATTAGATCATATTAAGCGGAACCGGGGTCCCGACAATATTTAGATGGTTCAAGTTATTTAGGTACCACGCAATTTAAATGTTGTAATAGCAGGGCAAGATAAGTTACCGGTTCGCTACACAAATTTAAATGGGACCAATATAAGACTAGATTTGCCCGCATATGGGCCCCATATTTAATTATATGGTGAATCGGTATAAGGCCCCCAAACCACAGACAAGTATGCATGCATGAACAATTTAATATGCAACAATTTGATATTACATTTATAAAATAGGGCTCGAGAAAAGGGGTCACACATTAGGGTTCGGCGATCTTGGTTCCGGGGGGTTCGGGGTTCGACAGGGTTCGACGGGGATCGGTTCGACGGGAAACGAGGTTCGGACTCCGGGATTTAGGGTCTTCGGATCTGTGAAGGAGATCATGGCGTTCCGAGGAGAAGATCTTGGCGTGCCGAGGGTTCGGTCTTCAAATCCCGGGAAGGATGTCTTGCGGTTTCCCGTGAAGGCGATCTTGACGCTCGGTGCCCGTGAAGTAGAACTTGTCGCCCGTCTTTTGTCGGTGGTGAACTTGACCGATGGTCTTCGGGTCCGGGAAGGAGCACTTGGCGTGGCGCCGGTTACGGGATCGGTCTTCAGGTTCGGGGGTCTCGGCGTCCGTGACGAAGATCATGGCATCCATGAGGGAGAACATGGCATGTCGAGTGTTTGGTCTTGTCGTTAGCCGAACTTGGCATCGTGGCGGTTTTCTTCTTGTGGCGTCGGTTTGGAGGGCCACGCGACGACGAACGCATCCTGGCTTGGTTCTGGTACTTGGCGGCAGGAAACACGGGGCTTGGGAGGACGCCCAGGGGACGGCGGCATGGCGACGCGGAAGCTCGAGGAGGCCGTGGGAGGCGCTCGACGGGACCAAGCAGGCGGCGGCAGGAGGAGGCGGGCCCACCATGAGGAAGGTGCGCGCGGGACCGGCGCAGGCAAGACAGAGGGAGGTCGGCCGCCGGAGAGGACGGAGCTCGGGCCGCGGCAGGAGCTCCGGGCCGAGGTCGCGCGAGCCGGGCGGCGCCAGAGGAAGGAGGGAGGCGCGCGTGACTGAGGCCGGAGAGGAGAGCCAGGTGGCGGGGCGTCTGCCTGCAGGGGGGGCGCACGGAGGAGAACGGAAGGCGGCGGCCGAACGGGTAGCAGGGTCCCTGGCCGCGGCAGCATGGGCTCGCCGGGAGGAGCCTGGGCGGGGCGTGACGGCGAGGGGAGGAGGCAGAGGTGGCGCCGGACGGCGTGCAGAGGCGGCCCGAACGGAGAGGGGGCGTTGGCCGGAGAAGAGGCGAAGGTGGGGGAAGCCCCTGGTGGCGGACGGGGACGGGAGTATGAGGGGAGGCGGCGGCAGGGTCAAGGCGGGCCACGGCCGAAGACGAGGGGCGGGCGGCGCGATGGGAGAGACAAGGAAGGAGGGAGAGGCGGGGAGAGAGGAAGAAGACGGGGTGGGGGAAGCGGGGTCAGGTGGTGGGGCCGCGCGGGGTAGGCGCGTGCGGGTGGTGGGGATTGGGGCAGGTGGCCAGGCGCGGTCGGGGTGGTTGACCGCGTGAGAGAGGGTCCAGGGCGCTGCGGGGTGGGACCAGGGGAAAAAGGTGGTTGGGCGTGGGCGGTGGTGTGTGTGTGTGGTGGCGTTGGGGATCTGGGGCAGAGTGGGTGAGGTGGCAGTGGGGGAGAGAGAGGGGTGAGGGTAAGATGAGGTGGCAGACGCTGATTGGCTGGAGTGAGGTGGAGGGGTGAGGTGGCGCGAGGTGAATGGTCGGGGTGATGTGGCTGGGGACTGGGTAGGCTAGGATAGGGTAAGAAAAGAGTTGGGGTAGCTGGGATTTGTACTGGGGGTGGCCGACTGGGTCGGATCGGCCCGGTTTGGCTGCCCCCCAAAATAATATAAACTTTTGTTTAATTTAAAATAAAATTTTGTAATTAGTTTTTAGACAAAGAAAAGACCCGGAAGAGCCCGGCGCTTTAATTTGAAATTGAGACGGGGAAAATTTAGAATACCAAACTAGGCTTCTAGAAAATAGGTTTTGACAAACAAATGCATGATGACCTGACGATGCTCAAATGCAATGTGGCATGATGACATGAGCATGCGGTCATGATGATGCAATGCACAAAAACAACGCGATTTTCTAGTAGTGGTTTTGCGGGATGCCACACCAGCGTACCCGGAGCCTTGGAGTACAAGACACGCAAGACTAGTAATATACGGTGTAGGACTCTATAACCTATCCGGCTAGGACTTTTCCCTGTAACCCTAGGACCTAGCGACTATATAAGTCGGGCCTATGGGAGCCTTTAGGGCACAACTTCAGACGATAACTTAGACAACCTCGCACAGCGAACCTATGTCTGTAACTCGGCGTATTGCCATTATAGTGATTTATAGCAGGAGTAGGATTCCGCCACCGTCGTGGGATCTGAACCTGGGTAAGCTGTGTTACCTCGTACCCGTCAACCGTCCGCCTTCCCCCACATCTCTAAACACGCATTGTGAGGACCCCTCCATGACGTACTCGTCGGCAATACCACGACAGGTGGTGCCTCAGCTGTGGATTGACATGGAACACATCAACAAGAACCTTGATTATTTTGCTGAAGCTAAGGAAATCTGCTCTAACCTTGGCTTGTTCCCTATCATGGAGTTCCAGCATAACTACGAGCCACTCCTCATTGCACAGATTTATGCCACTGCTCATTTCCACACTGGCAGCACTCGGAAGATCACTTGGATGACTCAAGGTGCAGTCAAGGAAGCCACTCTTGCTGAGTTTGCTGCAATTTTGGGGTATGAAGATCGTGGCTGTGACACTCCTTGTGGTTTCCGATGTCACTTGAGGGATCACCCCTCCAAGAAGGATGTCCTTACACCTATGTATATCTAGGGATGCAGGGTTGCTGTCAAGATCAAGGATCTTCTCCCCACATATGATATTCTCCACCGCATCTTCCGTGAGATTGTTGCTCCTCGTGCGGGCAACAAAGATGAGATTCATGGTTTTTCTGTTGATTTGTTGTTCAACACCTTCCTCAAATGTGACTCAGGCACTGCTCTTGATGTGACAGATTATATTTGGAATGAGATGGTTGCTGCTGCTCACTCTCGGAGGGTTCCGCCATTTTCTCCCTACATCATGGCCCTTATTGTTTCCAAGTGCCCTCCCATTGCTAGGACCCTATCCACTCGTCCTCTCAGTGTGCACCGGTCCAAGGCACTCAAGATTCAAGAAGCATGCTAAACCCCGCGTTGTGGAGGAAGAGGATGACTCTGAGGATGCTGGCAGTGGTCGTGACACAGATTATGTTGTCTCCCGTCACAAGAATGCCAAGCCCTCTTGGTCCAAGAGGATGGAGGCCAAGCTCAAGAAGATTTCTGCTTTCAAGTGGACAACCAAAAGCGCATGTATGAGGCTCATGTGTATGCAAAGAAAGCTAGTTCTCGGCAGAAGGACATGATGGCTGCTCAAGGATTGACCGTCTCCGAGGGGTCCGAGACCAACATCACCCCTGAAGACCAGTGGATCTCTCAGCACAGCCATTGGGATGATGATGTCTCTTCCTCGCACCACGCTCCGCCCCCCTATGAGGAGGACTTTGATGATGAGGAGGAGGATTGACTGTCGGGACGGTAGTCTTGCACTTGTCCCTTTTTGGCGTCTTGATGCCAAAGGGGGAGAAGTTGCACCTTAGGCACGGGTGTTGCATGGAAAGTCACAAGCTCGTTCTTACTTTGATCTTTTTATTGCTTGTGAACTTTGATTTCCTCCTATTTCAAGTGTGAACTTCTATTTTATGTGTGAACTCTATGTACTAACTATTTGGGAACCACTTGTGCTAAGTTTGTTGAGACTATGTGGGTTATGTCATGGATCCATCTTGTGATTATATGCGTTATTCATTGTCCATATTTTGCTCATCACAAGTTATTGTGCAAAGGTATGGTTTCAAATGTTAGTATCTATATTTGTGCACTTGTGTTGGGTTTGTAAAATAGAGGGGGAGGTTTGTTTATACTCATCTAGGGGGAGCCCCGTCTCTATTTTAAAAATGCCATGAGTATCTTCATATAATCATCTTGCAAAAGTGTGTTGTCATCAAACACCAAAAAGGGGGAGATTGAAAGAGAATTTCCTATACTTGTGATTTTGATGTTTGATAACAACACACTTATCGGTTTAATCGTGCGCTAAGTGTATCACGGGTTTTATAGATTGTGGCACAAATATTGCCTTGCCCATTTGCCTTGCCAAAAGTCTCTGTGCCAACCGGTAGTACCGTAAAAATGACCGGTACTACCGCTTGGCACCGGTACTACCGCCCCTAGTACTGGTTGCACCAGTGCAAGATGGGAAGGTCTAGCCTTTTTCTCAGTACCACCCGGTACCGCGGAGTGGCACTACCGCTCCAACCGGTACTACCGCTTGTGTTAAGCGATACTACCGCTTGGACACGGTAGTACCGCTCGGTTGTACCGGGCAGCCCTAAGGAAGGACCATCCCTTCCCTTCTCGCTCAGTACCAACCGGTACTTGGGACCGGTAACACCACCCTGACCGGTAGTACCGCGTCTAATGAACGGTACTACTGCTTGGGGGTACTACCGCAGGGCAGTACCGGGCAAATCTGAAGCTGGCTCAACCAAGTGAAGCTTCTCCGGTACCTGGTCCGGTACTAGACCGGTAGTACCGCTTGCAACCGGTACTACCGCTTGAGTACCGGTAGTACCGGTACATTTATTGCTCCAACGGCCAGATTTCTCCAAGGGGTATAAATACCCCTCCACCTACCTTGGGACAAGTTTCTCATTTGCATTGAAGACTACTACCTCTATTAGAGCCACAAAATCTCCAAGATCTCTTCAATCCACCACCCAAAGTCCATGATCTTTGGGGAATCGAAGGAGGAGGCCTTGATCTACTACTTCACCAAAAGATATCTTCATTTCCCCCTCATTCACTTGAGGGACCCTTGCTCTAGTTTTTTCTTGGAAACCCTAGTTCTAGATTTGGTTCTTATAAGCTTGTATTTGATTATCTTGACATCTTTCTTGTATTTGGGAGCCTCCAATTAAGTTGTGCATGTGTGCCCCAAACTTTTTAAAGGTGCCTGCTTCCACCTTGAAGGTCGCCGATGTAGTGGAAGGTGGATCGATCCCGTTGGGGTGAGGTTCATCAGAGAACAAGGGAGGCCTTTCGTGGCGTAGGTGGTTTGATACCACCCCCTCTCCAAACGTAGACGTACTTCCCCTCAAAATGAAGGAACTACGGGAAACAAATCCTTGTGTCTCCGCATCCACCACTTTGGTTACTTCTATCCTTTACCGCAATTTACTTACTTGCTCTTGCTTAGTTGTGTGTTAGCTAGTGCTTGTTTGTCATATAGGTAAATTCACCTTAGTTGCATTATCTAGAGAGTTTACCTTATTGTCAAACCCTAATTTGAAAAATAAGAAAATTTGAAGTAGCACCTATTCACCCTCCACCCTCTAGGTGCCCATACGATCCTTTCACCCTGGCCGCCTCCCAATCTCACATCTTTGCCTATAAGAAGCCTCTGATGCCTAAACCCTAAGCACCCAATCAATATTCCACGAAACCGTCTGTAGCCACCGCCACCATCGTCCCTAGATCGAGGGGATCTGAAGCTCTTCCTGGCACCCTGCCGGAGGGAAGATCATCCTCGAGGCCTTCTTCTTCATCATGCCAGCCTTCGGTATGAAGCATGAGTAGCTCCACCTTGGACTACGGGGCCATGTAGTAGCTAGATGGTTGTATCTCCTCCTTGTGCTTTCATGTCTAGATCTTGTTTGCTCCGTTCATGATCAAGATCTCATCTATTTGTAATCATGCATGTTGTGTTTGCGGGGATCCGATGGATATTGAGATTACTATGTCAGATTGATTAATGGTTTTGTCTTATTGACTCTATCATGTCTGTGTTGTTTGTGATCTTGCATGCTCTCCATTATTAGTAGCTATCTTGGCCAAATAGTTGTTAGTGACTCCACGAGGGGGTATTTATGCTCGATAGTGGGTTCATGCCTCTATTTAATCAAGGGAAGTGACAGAAAACTCTAAGGTTGTAGATGTGTTGTTACCACTAGGGAGAAAACAATGGTCTCTTGTTCATGGAACGAGTGGATTGTTTACCTTACACACTTTGCTTAAAGAAGTTGTTTGTTGCTTGCAACTTAATACTGGAGGGGGTTCGGAAGATAACCCAAAGGTGTACTTCTTGTCATAGATGCAGTTGGATGGCGGTCTATGTATGTTGTTGTATTGCCCAATCGAATCTCATAGGATCTTTATGTCTAGTATTGCATTGTTATGCCTTGCTCAGTTCTGTCAATTGCCCTGTTGTAATTTGTTTACCCAGCATGCCATGTTTGTTTATCTAAGGAGAACACCTCTAGTGAACTATGGACCCCGGTCCAATATTTACCATTGATACATCTTCCACTGTTACTGTTTACTTGCTGCAAACCATCATCACCTTCCACACCATATATTTAATCCTTTGTTACAACAACCGGTGAGATTGACAACCTCACTATTAGCTGGGGCAAAGTCTTGAGTTTGTGTTGTGTAGGTTTCCACGTTGCTTGCAACACCTTTGAGACGTTTCCTTCCTCCTACTGGTTCGATAACCTTGGTTTCTTACTGAGGGAAGACTTGTTGTTGTGCTGCATCATACCTTGCTCTTGAGGTTTCCTGACGAAGCGCTCCACGTTGACGCAGCGCCATCAAGATTTTCTGGCGCCGTTGCCAGAGAGGCTAAGGACGTCTTCACAAGGGGAGTCCTCCTCAACCTTTCTCTTTACTTTGTTTTTAGTTTGCTTAGTTTCTTTTGGTTGGTTTTGTTTGCCTCTTTTTATCAAAAACTCCAAAAAAAATAGTTTAGTTTGGTTTGCTTTCTCTTATCAAAAACACAAAAAATTAGTTCCTTGTGGCATCCCGCTAAAACCACTACTAGAAAATCGTTGTGTTTTTGTGCATTGCATCATCATGACCACATGCTCATGTCATCATGCCACATTGCATTTGAGCATCGTCATGTCATCATGCATATGTTTGTCTAAAACTAGTTTCTAAAAGCCTACCTTTGTTTTCTAAATATCCCCCGTCTTTATTTCAAATTAAAACCCCGGTCTTTTTCAGATCTCTAGTTTGTCTAAAAACTATTTGCAAATATCTTTTAAAATAAAATTTAAATAAAAATGTTTTGTCCAGGGAGGCAGTCCAGCCGGTCAGACCAGAGGCCCAACTGGCCAAACCGCCTACCACCCGGCCCAAAGAAACCCTAGCTAAACCTGCCTTAAAACCCTAACCTGACCTACACCTAGTCCCATCCCGGCCTCTTCCACACCCCACCAGCACCCACCGCCGCCACCCTGGCACCCCTCCACCTCACTCCATCCTCTCCCATCACGCCACCTCACCCCCAACTCCCTCCCTCACCCACCACACACACAGCACGCAACGCACACCCCACCCCTCCCTGATCTGGTCAACCTGCCAGCAGGACCCACACGCGGACCCACCCCACCAGCCACACCCCGTAATCCTCGCTCCTCTCTCCCCCTCGCGACCCCCTCGTCTCGACCCCCTCTCTCCTTCCCCAGACCTGAGTGCCGCCGCCGCCAGGCACTCTCCCTGCCCTCGTCGCTCCTTCCTCCCCAGGCCGCCGCCACCACCTCGGTTTCCACCATCCCCGCCGCTCCGGTCGCGTCCCCACTTCTCGATCTCCTCTCGGTGCCAGCGTCCCTGCCGGCCGCTCTCTGTTTCGGCATCGGCCGGTCCGTCCTTGAGCTCAGCGCCCCCCTTACCCAGTTGAGCCACCTCCCCCTGGCCACTGTCTTCTACCTCAGCCCCCTCTGCAAGGTCCTGCTCCCAAGCTCATCATCGACGCCTCCCTCATCCTCTTCCCGGCCGCCATGACCCCGCTCGCCCACAGCGTCCCAAGGTCTCCCCTAAGCGCGACTCTGGTCGTCATCCCGCCTCCTCTCCTCGCCGGAGCCTCCTCTGCAGCGGTCGTCCCCGCCGAGCCTGTCGACCCTACGAGCCCTGACCGGCCCTGCTGCTCGCCGCTCGCCCGTCCCCGAGCCCTGGCACCTCGCGACCGCATCTCTCCTTCCTGGTGCCCTCGCCTGCTCCCCGTCGAAGTCTCGACCTCGCTTTGGCCGCTCGTGAGCCCGCGTGTGCGCACGTCGGAGGGCCATCTGCTCCGTGAGTGGATGTCTCTGTGGTTAAGATCGTGTCCTATGATCAAATTTTGTGTTAGTCTGTAATGTGCTGGTTGGTTCCTGTACATGTGACCAAGAAGATACGAAGTGAGACCGTGGTGATGCATGTATTACGATATTCTCGTCGACCGATGCCATTTACGCAATGCCAAGATCTACCGATGACCGAGAACCCGGACGCCAAGATCCGCGACTCAGAGATGCTAGAACACCAAGTTCGTCGAGACCCTGAAGACCCGTTCCCGGAGGCGAAGTCCGGACCCGAAGACCGCCAAGATCGCCACCGGAACGACAAGCACTTCACCGCGGAACGCCAAGCCCTTCTTCCCGGATGCGACAAGATCGTCTCTCGAACGCCAAGTCCTTCGACCCCGGGAAAACCAACGACCGACCAAGATCCGAAGACCGAACCCTGGCACGCCAAGTTCTTCATCCCGGATGCCATGACCACACGGACCCGAAGACCACCGGTACCCGATCCATTCAAGTTAGCCATCGATGACAAGATCGACCGCTTGTAACCCAAGATCTCCATCACGTCGCAACAAGTTCTCCATCTGGAATCTGAACCTCGATCCCTGTTGAACCCTGAGTCCGGCCCCGAACCCCCGGAACCAAGATCTGCCGTACCCAGATGTATGACCCATTTATCCGAGACCCCTATTTTTATAATATGACATTATCAACTGATGCATATTAAATTGTTCATGCATGCATACTTGTCTGTGGTTTGGGGCATTATGCCAATTCATCTCATAATTAAATATGGAGTCTATATGCGGGATATCTTTGTCTTATTCCGGACTTCATTTAAATTGGCATAGCGAACCGAAGCCATGTTTGGGCTTGCTAATCCAACATTTAATTTGCGGGGTAGATAAATAACTTGAACCGTTTAATTAAATGTCGGGACCCCGGTTCCGCTTAATATGATCTAATTGCATTGCACCTTTGCCATGTCATACATCATACATGCATCATGCCCGATCTTCTGTCATAGTATTAAATAGTGCATCCGGTGTTTGTGCTAGTGTTTTTGCTTCTTCACGGACTAGGCCGATGAGTTGATGCGAGTGTCGACCCGACCTTCGGATGAACCTTCGGCAATGTTTTTCAGGCGAGCATCTCCCCCTTTCTACCTATCTTACTTTTATAGTATTTATTCCCTCCTGTTGATCTATTGCTATCTGTGTTGCGATGCTCTAGTTTTCGTACCCGGAACATCCCTTGCAGCCTTATATTGCCTTGGACACATCCTATTACCTGTTGTTTGGTAGATAGTTGGACTTGCGCGTCGTAGTCGCTTGCTCAAGTGCTGTTGCGTGTCGTCAAGTACCACAGTTGTTGGAGTATTGCCGCATGTTTAATGTTGGAGATGATCATGGCTTTAAATACTGTTTAATAACTAAAATTGAAGTAGGTAAATGCAGAGGCACCGGTGGATAATAGACAATATTTGGTTTTTAACCGCTCACTGGTGTCCCGTAGGACCCCGAGTTCTTGACACCTGTTCCGAGATCGAGCGCGCTAACCACAGGTGGGGTGTATGGGCACCCCCATCGATTTAGTACCTGACTCCAAGTACTGTACTGGGGGCCACAAAGTAGTTTGGAGCTTTATTACTATCCTGTACTTATGCCATGCTTTACTGCTTAATTTAAAATTGTGCGAGGAATGCACCTGTACTGTTTAGGGAAGCGGAGTGTTTTCGCGGTATCGACAAGCCCAGTCACACTTTCGGGTTCCCAGTCGTTTACAGCCACTGACGCAAACCCTGGGTCCGTTTCGGAGCCGGCCAACTTCGTTGCGGGTAGCTTAGTGGGGTGGCCTCCCGTGCTTGCTTTGGGTCTGGGAAACGTCGTGTCCGAAACCCCGTCGACATACCGTTGGGTGTATGTTTTGTGATCTTGTACCTACCTGATCTGACAACAAGGGTGTAGGTGCGTGTGGAAACTTTGGTGCACCCCTGCAGGGTTAAATCTTTTCGAGAAGCCGTGTCCGCGGTTATGGACGACTTGGAGCACAGTTCTTGATCATAGACAACCATAACTAAAGTTTACTGTTATAATTTGACTGGTATCCGATATGACTAGTAATCAGCTCCACTACCACGGAATGGCTAAATAAAAGTACCAACAACTGCTGGGTTTGGGATGTCTCATGCTAATTGTATCTGACTAGTAAGTGTTGCAACTACAACGGAATGGTTAACTAAAAGTGCCCACTGCTTATTCTATCAGGATGACTATCTATGCCTGACTAGTAATTGCTGCAACGATAACTGAATAAATAAAACTGCCAACGGTGTGAGTTCCTCGGTTGACTTCCTCGTCTGGTCTTGAGGGGGAAATACCAGGATGGGTATGTTTGGTGGTAGTATCAGGTTGGTTCCGAATAGGTCTTTCTTACCCCTCTCTGATAGCCGCTATCTGTATCGAGTCTCTATAGGTTGTTTAGTGCATGCCGCGCTGCCGCTTCAGTCCACCATACCTATGTAGGCGAGGACCGCCGAATTCTAGCCTCGCCGTGTACTAGCCTCAGTACTGACCGCTCTCTCTTTTTCCTTTGCCCTTTGTCGGCACCCCTTTTGTTTAAGCAGGTTTTGAGATCGACGTCGTTAGCAGGGTTACCCTTCCGGCTTGGCCTGGGCAGGGTTATGGACGCCATTGGTTATTCTTCAGGGCTCTTAGCCCCATTTGCATCTTGTCCGTAGTCGGACGCTCTATCGTTTTCAAGGTGATTTGGATCTTTGTATTGTATATCTGTATTCTTGACTCTTTGAGTCGCTGTTGTATATATATGTTTTGTGGGTTCCATCGAGGACTATTGTGTAATGATATTACTTCGTTTTCCACCCGCACGAAAGTGCCTGGTGGGCACCTTTGAATCGTTTCTATGCGGGTTTGGCAGGAAGCGCTAAAACTTGCATAGGGCCGATTCTGAGGGTGTTACATTCCTGCTCTAGTTGTTGCTGTTGTTTTTGGCTTGCTCCACTTTTGCCAAAATGAACTCTGCTGAGAACACCAAGTTGTTTGACTTCACTGGCACAAACAACAATGATTTCCTTAGCACTCCTATTGCTCCACCTACTCCTGATGCTACCTTTTATGAAATTAAGCCTGCTTTGTTGAATCTTGTGATGAGAGAGCAATTTTCTGGTGCTAGTTCTGATGATGCTGCTGCCCATCTCAATAACTTTTTTGAACTTTGTGAGATGCAAAAGTATAACGATGTAGATGGGGATATTATTAAGCTCAAGTTGTTTCCTTTCTCCTTGAGAGGAAAATCTAAAGAATGGTTGCTATCCTTGCCTATAAATAATATTGATTCTTGGATTAAGTGCAAAGATGCTTTTATTGGAAAGTACTACCCTCCTGCTAAGATTATATCTATGCGAAGTGATATTATGAAATTTAAACAACTTGATAATGAACATGTTGCTCAAGCTTGGGAAAGAATGAAATCTTTGGTTAAGAACTGTCTCACTCATGGACTTACTGCTTGGATGATTATCCAGACTTTTTATGCAGGTTTGAACTTCTCTTCAAGAAAATGTTGGATTCAGATGCTGTAGGTACCTTTATGACCATCACCTTGGGTGCTGCAACAAAACTCCTTGATAATATGATGGTTAATTATTCTGAATGGCACACTGAGAGAGCTATACATGGTAAGAAGGTAAATTCTGTTGACGAAACCTCCTCTTTGAGTGATAAGATTGATGTTATTATGGCTATGCTTGTTAATGGGAAAGCTCCTTCAGATCCAAATAATGTTCCCTTAGCCTCTTTGGTTGGTCAAGAAGAGCAAGTTGATGTGAACTTCATTAGAAACAATAATTTCAACAACAATGCCTATAGGAATAATTTTGATAGTAACAACAATTATAGGCCTTATCCTCCTAATAATGGCAATACCTATGGAAACTCCTACAACAATGCTAGAAGTTCCCCCTCTGAACTTGAAGTCATGCTCAAAGACTTTATTAGTAAACAAACCACTTTCAACAAGACTGTGGAGGAAAAGCTTTTAAATGTAGAGAAAAATATTTCCTCTTTGTCTGAAGCACAGTCCTCTTTGATTAATAAAATGGCTGCTAAACTTGAAACTATGGAAAGTACCTTTGTTGCTACTCATGTCATACAAGTTATTATTGACGAAAATGTTAGACTGTTAGCCCAACTTCATGCTAAGTGGCGGCGGGGCTTACTAGAGAGAGAGGGAGGAGACGCTGGAGCGGGGAGTGGCAGGTGCGGGGTGGGTTGCGGGAGCGGCTAGAGGCAGGAGGTGGGCCAGGGGGACAGGGGAACATGCGGGGAGAGAGAGACGTGAGGCAGCGGGGTGGTTGGTTGATTCAGGTGGGGGTGGGATCCCGAGGTGGGGAGGCGGCGTGGTGTGTGTGTGGGGTGGGTGGCGCTGAGTGGGGAGGGAGGTGAGGTGGCGGTGTTTGAGTGGAGGGGGGCTTGGGGCCAGGGTGAGGTGTCGAGCGGTTATAGGGCGGGGTGAGGTGGAGGAGGGGTGGGTAGAATAGGACTGGGTAGTTTTAGGATTTGGTCTAGGTTTCGTCTAGTTTGGGCCGGGTAGTAGGCTGCTGCCAGCTGGGCCCTTTCGGCCTGGCCGGTGGCGGCCTCCCCGGTATTAAATATTTTATTATCTATTATTTTTATTTCTCTTAAAACAAAACATTTGCAAAAAGGTTTTAGACAAATAAAAGATCCGAACGGACCTAGGTTTTCGATTTGAATAAAGAGAAGGATAATTTTAGAAAACAAAAACAGGCGTTTAGAAAATAGTTTTAGATAACCCATGCATGATGACATGAGCATGCGGTCATGATGATGCAATGCACAAAAACAACGCGATTTTCTAGTAGTGGTTTTGCGGGATGCCACAATTCGACACCACTAACAATGGATCTCTTCCTCGAGATCCGCCTCATGGTACCGGAAGGGAGGTCGGTGATCTGCATCTTCTCGCTTCGTGTAGATCCTCGCGACACCACTAACAAGAGGTCGTTGTCCGTGATCGTCGAGGGAACACTCCGGGAACAAAAGGTCGAAGGTAGAGGTATCAACAAGTAAAGCTACCTCTAGCTTCGATGGAAAGAGGGAACCGATGCATTCTCATCCACTTCAATGTACAAAAGCGAATAGAAGGGGTAGTCGGCATGGGGTCCAATCCATCACGCACCCAAACTATTACTCCGCACAATCAGTGGAAAAGCGTGCAACCATTCTCGGAATCAGACTGAAGATCTCGACAATCGAGGTTCGGAAACAACGGAGTGACGCAGACTCTGCATCGGATCTAGCGTAGATGATGTCGTCGCGTCGGAAAAACACCGGAAGGCACAAGAAGGAACAAAGAGAAGTCCACCAGACGAAGGGTTCCTCGGATAGCATGAAGACCAGATGTAGCAACACCGTTACCAAAGGAGGAAGCGAAACCCTGAAGGTACGACGGAACCCAACCACGAGAAATCCTGGACTCGAAGAGAGAGAAGAGAGCGGATTCAAAACGCGTAGAGGTAAGAGGCGAATAGCAGAGGGGTGAGGAGTAAAAGCAGACCTAATCAGATCTATCCAACCGATTTTGCAAAAATAGTTTTGACACTCTACTTCGGCCGTTAGCTAGGTTATCCTACAGGCTGGACTTGTGGGGTATCGCAACTGCTGAGCTCTGATACCACTCTGTAGCACCCTCAGAATCGGCCTTATGCAAGTTTCAGCGCTTCCCGCCAAACCCGCATAGAAACGATTCAAAGGTGCCCACCAGGCACTTGCGTGCGGGTGGAAAACGAAGTAATAACATTACACAACAGTCCTCGATGGGACCCACAGAACAGATATATATACAACACGACTCCATGAGTCAAGAATACAGATATACATAACAAAGATCCAAATCACCTTGAAAACGATAGAGCGTCCGACTACGGACAAGATGCAAATGGGGCTAAGAGCCCTGAAGAATAACCAATGGCGTCCATAACCCTGCCCAGGCCAAGCCGGAAGGGTAACCCTGCTAACGACGTAGATCTCAAAACCTGCTTAAACAAAAGGGGTGCCGACAAAGGGCAAAGGAAAAAAGAGGAGCGTCAGTACTGAGGCCAGTACACGGCGAGGCTAGAATTCGGCGGTCCTCGCCTACATAGGTATGGTGGACTTAAGCGGCAGCGCAGCATGCACTAAACAACCTATAGAGACTCGATATAACTGTCGGCTATCAGAGAGGGATAAGAAAGACCTATTCGGAACCAACCTGATACTACCACCAAACATACCCATCCTGGTATTTCCCCCTCGAGACCAAACGAGGAAGTCAACCGAGGAACTCACACCGTTGGCAGTTTTATTTATTCATTTATCGTTGCAGCAATTACTAGTCAGGTATAGATAATCATCCTATTAAAATAAGCAGTGGGCCGTTTTAGTTAACCATTCCGTTGTAGTTGCACTTACTATTCAAATACAATTAGCATGAGGTATCCCGAAACCCAGCAGTTGTTGGTACTTTTACTTAGCCATTCCGTTGTAGTGAAGCTGATTACTAGTCATATCGGGTACAAGTCAAATTATAATAGTAAACTTTAGTTATAGTTGTCTATGATCGAGACCTGTGCTCCAAGTCGTCCATAACCGCGGACACGGCTTCTCGAAAAGATTAAACCCTGCAGGGGTGCACCAAAGTATCCACACGCACTTCGACCCTTTTTGCCAGATCAATTAACATACACCCATCGGTATGTCGACGGGGCCTAAGTCATGACGTTTCCTAGACCCAAAGCAAGCACGGGGGGCCACCCCACTAAGTCCACCCGCAACGAAGTCGGCCGGTCTCCGAGACGGACTCAGGGTTTGCGACAGTGGCTGTAAACGACAGGGGATCCCAAAACTGGGCCTGTCGATACCGCGAAAACACTCCGCTTCCAAAACAGTACAGGTGCTATCCATCGCACAATTTAAATAAAGCGGTAAAGCATGGCATAAGTACAGAATAGTAATAAAGCCCCAAACTACTTGTGGCCCCCAGTACAGTACTTTGAAATCAGGTACTAAATCGATGGGGGGCCCATATCTCCCCACATGTGGTTAGCGTGCTCATCTCGGAACAGGTGTCAAGAACTCGGGGTCCTACGGGACACAAGTGGGCGGTCGGAAACCAAATATTATCTATCACCCACCGGTGCCTCTGCATTTACCTACTTCAATTTTAGTTATTAAACAATGATTAAAATAAACGGTAATTAAAACCATGATCATCTCCAACATAAAGCATATGGCAGTCTTCCAACAACTGAGGTACTTGACGACACGCAACAGCACTTGAGCAAGCGACTACGACGCGCAAGTCCAACTATCTACCAAACAACAGGTAATAGGATGTGTCCAAGGCAATATAAGGCTGCACGGGATATCACGGGTACGGAAACTAGAGCATCGCAATACAGATAGCAATAGATCAACAGGAGGGAATAAATACTATAAAAGTAAGATAGGTAGAAAGGGGGAGATGCTCGCCTGAAAACATTGCCGAAGGTTCATCCAAGATCGGGTCGACACTCGCATCAACTCAGCGGCCTTATCCGTGAAGAAGCAAAACACTAGAATAAACACCGGATGCAATATTTAATACTACGACAGAAGATCGGGCATGATGCATGTATGATGTATGACATGGCAAAGGTGTGATGCAATTAGGCCAGATTAAGCGGAACCGGGGTCCCGACAATATTCCAGTGGTTCATGTTATTTATCTACCCCGCAAATTAAATGTTGTATTAACAAGGCAAGATAAGTTACCGGCTCGCTACACAAATTTAAATGGGACCAATATAAGACTAGGTTTGCCCGAATATGGATCCCATATTTATTTATTAGGTGAATCGACATAAGGCCCCAAACCACATGAAAATATGCATGCATGAAAAATTTAATATGCGACAGGTGATCAATATCATATTATAAAAATAGGGGTAGCGGATAAAGGGTCACACATTAGGGTTCGGCAGATCTTGGTTCCGGGGTTCGGGGTTCGGTCTCAGGGTTCGACGGGAAGGCAGGGTTCGGTCTTCGAAGGTCGGATACAAGAGGAAGAACTTGGCGTTCCGAGAAGAAGGACTTGGTGTGGCGTCGGGGGCGCATCGAACTCGCCCTGGTCGATGTCGATCTTGTCGCATCCGTGGTCCTCGGGTCCGTGTAGACGGCCATGGCGTTCAAGGTGGCGAACTTGGCGTTCGGCGTCGGTGTCCTTACCGTCCGTGTTCTCGAGCATCGCAACCGGGAAGGAGTACTTGTCGCACATGTGGTCTTCAGGTCCGGGGTCTCAGTCATGGCGTCCTATTGTAGATCTTGTTGGTGGTCCAGCAAAAGCCACCGGGTACGGTCTTGGTTCCATTGTCGATGGCGATATTGGCGGCACACTTCAAGTGGTGAAGATCTTGAGGTTCCAAGGGGTTCGGGTCTCGACGCCTTTGAATCTCGGAACTTGGTGTCCGCGGCCTTTGGTTCCGTGTAGAAGTACTTGGAGTCCCAGAGCCACCGGATGACCTTGACTGATATAGTCCTCGCGTCCATCCCGTTGGGTTCCTACGTGTTCGTTGAACTTGGCATCGGTACCGATGGAAACAAACATGGCGAGGCTACACCCGAAGAGAGGCACGATCGTGCTTGGGAGCATCAGGCACGGAGAAGCAGCTGTCACACATGGGCACAAGCCTGTTGTGTGTGCTCTTCGACACGCAGACACATAGGCAGCAACAGCCGCAGGTCAACGGCGGGGAGGCGGATAGGGGAGACGGCGGAAGCATCGGTGAGGTCACGGCGGCGGCGCAGAGCTCGTCGGGGAAGAGGCGGCCGGGGCGGCGCGGTTCCGGGCGAGGCAGAGGGTCGGGGTTGCGGGGCCCGGCCGGAGGCTGGAAGGGGAACGCTGGGGCGGCGAAGGGCGGGGGCGACGGGCCGAGGAAGAGGGAGGAGACAACGGGGGAAGCAGGCGCGGTCGCGGGAAGGAGGGATCCCAGGGCGACGTGGTCCCGGTGGCAGGCGGGCGCCGGGGAGGAGGAAGAGGCCAGGAGCGACGGTGGAGGCTGCGGTCGGGGTGGGGAGCTCGCTGGCGGGAGCGGCGAGAGGCGGAGGGCGCCGGAGAAGCTTGGCGGTGGAGGGAGGTGAGCGTCGGGGAGGAGCTCGGTGGAGAGGAGAGAGGGCGGGAGCGGTCGAGGTGGCGTCGACGGCGGCGGAGGAGAACGGGGAGGCGACGGCCAGAGAGGAGGGAGCATCTGGCGGCTGGCGCTCGCGGAGGGTGGCCGCGCGGCGGCGGTGGTGGGCGAGCTCTGCGACCCGAGGCGAGGCAGACGAGCGGGCGAGGAGAGGAGCGCCAGGGAGGAGCCGGACGTGGCGGCGGGGCTTACTGGAGAGAGAGGGAGGAGACGCTGGAGCGGGGAGAGGCAGGTGCGGGGTGGGTTGCGGGAGCGGCTAGAGGCAGGAGGTGGGCCAGGGGGACAGGGGAACATGCGGGGAGAGAGAGACGTGAGGCAGCGGGGTGGTTGGTTGATTCAGGTGGGGGTGGGATCCCGAGGTGGGGAGGCGGCGTGGTATGTGTGTGTGGGGTGGGTGGCGCTGAGTGGGGAGGGAGGTGAGGTGGCGGTGTTTGAGTGGAGGGGGGGTTGGGGCCAGGGTGAGGTGGAGGAGGGGTGGGTAGAATAGGACTGGGTAGTTTTAGGATTTGGTCTAGGTTTCGTCTAGTTTGGGCCGGGTAGTAGGCTGCTGCCAGCTGGGCCCTTTCGGCCTGGCCGGTGGCGGCCTCCCCGGTATAAAATATTTTATTATCTATTATTTTTATTCCTCTTAAAACAAAACATTTGCAAAAAGGTTTTAGACAAATAAAAGATCCGAACGGACCTAGGTTTTCGATTTGAATAAAGAGAAGGATAATTTTAGAAAACAAAAACAGGCGTTTAGAAAATAGTTTTAGATAACCCATGCATGATGACATGAGCATGCGGTCATGATGATGCAATGCACAAAAACAACGCGATTTTCTAGTAGTGGTTTTGCGGGATGCCACAATTCGACACCACTAACAATGGATCTCGCCCTCGAGATCCGCCTCATGGTACCGGAAGGGAGGTCGGTGATCTGCATCTTCTCGCTTCGTGTAGATCCTCGCGACACCACTAACAAGAGGTCGTTGTCCGTGATCGTCGAGGGAACACTCCGGGAACAAAAGGTCGAAGGTAGAGGTATCAACAAGTAAAGCTACCTCTAGCTTCGATGGAAAGAGGGAACCGATGCATTCTCATCCACTTCAATGTACAAAAGCAAATAGAAGGGGTAGTCGGCATGGGGTCCAATCCATCACGCACCCAAACTATTACTCCGCACAATCAGTGGAAAAGCGTGCAACCATTCTCGGAATCAGACTGAAGATCTCGACAATCGAGGTTCGGAAACAACGGAGTGACGCAGACTCTGCATCGGATCTAGCATAGATGATGTCGTCGCGTCGGAAAAACACCAGAAGGCACAAGAAGGAACAAAGAGAAGTCCACCAGACGAAGGGTTCCTTGGATAGCATGAAGACCAGATGTAGCAACACCGTTACCAAAGGAGGAAGCGAAACCCTGAAGGTACGACGGAACCCAACCACGAGAAATCCTGGACTCGAAGAGAGAGAAGAGAGCGGATTCAAAACGCGTAGAGGTAAGAGGCGAATAGCAGAGGGGTAAGGAGTAAAAGCAGACCTAATCAGATCTATCCAACCGATTTTGCAAAAATAGTTTTGACACTCTACTTCGGCCGTTAGCTAGGTTATCCTACAGGCTGGACTTGTGGGGTATCGCAACTGCTGAGCTCTGATACCACTCTGTAGCACCCTCAAAATCGGCCCTATGCAAGTTTCAGCGCTTCCCGCCAAACCCGCATAGAAACGATTCAAAGGTGCCCACCAGGCACTTGCGTGCGGGTGGAAAACGAAGTAATAACATTACACAACAGTCCTCGATGGGACCCACAGAATAGATATATATACAACACGACTCCATGAGTCAAGAATACAGATATACATAACAAAGATCCAAATCACCTTGAAAACGATAGAGCGTCTGACTACGGACAAGATGCAAATGGGGCTAACAGCCCTGAAGAATAACCAATGGCATCCATAACCCTGCCCAGGCCAAGCCGGAAGGGTAACCCTGCTAACGACGTAGATCTCAAAACCTGCTTAAACAAAAGGGGTGCCGACAAAGGGCAAAGGAAAAAAGAGGAGCGTCAGTACTGAGGCCAGTACACGGCGAGGCTAGAATTCGGCGGTCCTCACCTACATAGGTATGGTGGACTGAAGCGGCAGCGCAGCATGCACTAAACAACCTATAGAGACTCGATATAACTGTCGGCTATCAGAGAGGGATAAGAAAGACCTATTCGGAACCAACCTGATACTACCACCAAACATACCCATCCTGGTATTTCCCCCTCGAGACCAAACGAGGAAGTCAACCGAGGAACTCACACCGTTGGCAGTTTTATTTATTCAGTTATCGTTGCAGCAATTACTAGTCAGGTATAGATAATCATCCTATTAAAATAAGCAGTGGGCCGTTTTAGTTAACCATTCCGTTGTAGTTGCGACACTTACTAGTCAAATACAATTAGCATGAGGTATCCCGACACCCAGCAGTTGTTGGTACTTTTACTTAGCCATTCCGTTGTAGTGAAGCTGATTACTAGTCATATCGGGTACAAGTCAAATTATAACAGTAAACTTTAGTTATAGTTGTCTATGATCGAGACCTGTGCTCCAAGTCGTCCATAACCGCGGACACGGCTTCTCGAAAAGATTAAACCCTGCAGGGGTGCACCAAAGTATCCACACGCACTTCGACCCTTTTTGCCAGATCAATTAACATACACCCATCGGTATGTCGGCGGGGCCTAAGTCATGACGTTTCCCAGACCCAAAGCAAGCACGGGGGGCCACCCCACTAAGTCCACCCGCAACGAAGTCGGCCGGTCTCCGAGACGGACTCAGGGTTTGCGACAGTGGCTGTAAACGACAGGGGATCCCAAAATTGGGCCTGTCGATACCGCGAAAACACTCCGCTTCCAAAACAGTACAGGTGCTATTCATCGCACAATTTAAATAAAGAGGTAAAGCATGGCATAAGTACAGAATAGTAATAAAGCCCCAAACTACTTGTGGCCCCCAGTACAGTACTTTGAAATCAGGTACTAAATCGATGGGGGGCCCATATCTCCCCACATGTGGTTAGCGCGCTCGATCTCGGAACAGGTGTCAAGAACTCGGGGTCCTACGGGACACAAGTGGGCGGTCGGAAACCAAATATTATCTATCACCCACCGGTGCCTCTGCATTTACCTACTTCAATTTTAGTTATTAAACAATAATTAAAATAAACGGTAATTAAAACCATGATCATCTCCAACATAAAGCATATGGCAGTCTTCCAACAACTGAGGTACTTGACGACACGCAACAGCACTTGAGCAAGCGACTACGACGCGCAAGTCCAACTATCTACCAAACAACAGGTAATAGGATGTGTCCAAGGCAATATAAGGCTGCACGGGATATCACGGGTACGGAAACTAGAGCATCGCAACACAGATAGCAATAGATCAACAGGAGGGAATAAATACTATAAAAGTAAGATAGGTAGAAAGGGGGAGATGCTCGCCTGAAAACATTGCCGAAGGTTCATCCAAGATCGGGTCGACACTCGCATCAACTCAGCGGCCTTATCCGCGAAGAAGCAAAACACTAGAATAAACACCGGATGCAATATTTAATACTACGACAGAAGATCGGGCATGATGCATGTATGATGTATGACATGGCAAAGGTGTGATGCAATTAGGCCAAATTAAGCGGAACCGGGGTCCCGACAATATTCCAGTGGTTCATGTTATTTATCTACCCCGCAAATTAAATGTTGTATTAACAAGGCAAGATAAGTTACCGGTTCGCTACACAAATTTAAATGGGACCAATATAAGACTAGGTTTGCCCGAATATGGATCCCATATTTATTTATTAGGTGAATCGACATAAGGCCCCAAACCACATGACAATATGCATGCATGAACAATTTAATATGCGACAGGTGATCAATATCATATTATAAAAATAGGGGTAGCGGATAAAGGGTCACACATTAGGGTTCGGCAGATCTTGGTTCCGGGGTTCGGGGTTCGGTCTCAGGGTTCGACGGGAAGGCAGGGTTCGGTCTTCGAAGGTCGGATACAAGAGGAAGAACTTGGCGTTCCAAGAAGAAGGACTTGGTGTGGCGTCGGGGGCGCATCGAACTCGCCCTGGTCGGTGTCGATCTTGTCGCATCCGTGGTCCTCGGGTCCGTGTAGACGGCCATGGCGTTCAAGGTGGCGAACTTGGTGTTCGGCGTCGGTGTCCTTACCGTCCGTGTTCTCGAGCATCGCAACCGGGAAGGAGTACTTGTCACACATGTGGTCTTCAGGTCCGGGGTCTCAGTCACGGCGTCCTATTGTAGATCTTGTTGGTGGTCCAGCAAAAGCCACCGGGTACGGTCTTGGTTCCATTGTCGATGGCGATCTTGGCGGCACACTTCGAGTGGTGAAGATCTTGAGGTTCCAAGGGGTTCGGGTCTCAACGCCTTTGAATCTCGGAACTTGGTGTCCGCGGCCTTTGGTTCCGTGTAGAAGTACTTGGAGTCCCAGAGCCACTGGATGACCTTGACTGATATAGTCCTCGCGTCCATTCCGTTGGGTTCCTACGTGTTCATTGAACTTGGCATCGGTACCGATGGAAACAAACATGTCGAGGCTACACCCGAAGAGAGGCACGATCGTGCTTGGGAGCATCAGGCACGGAGAAGCAGCTGTCACACATGGGCACAAGCCTGTTGTGTGTGCTCTTGGACACGCAGACACATAGGCAGCAACAGCCGCAGGTCAACGGCGGGGAGGCGGATAGGGGAGACGGAGGAAGCATCGGTGAGGTCACGGCGGCGGCGTAGAGCTCGTCGGGGAAGAGGCGGCCGGGGCGGCGCGGTTCCGGGCGAGGCAGAGGGTCGGGGTTGCGGGGCCCAGCCGGAGGCTAGAAGGGGAACACCGGGGCGGCGAAGGGCGGGGGCGACGGGCCGAGGAAGAGGGAGGAGGCGACGGGGGAAGCAGGCGCGGTCGCGGGAAGGAGGGATCCCAGGGCGACGCGGTCCCGGTGGCGGGCGGGCGCCGGGGAGGAGGAAGAGGCCAGGAGCGACGGTGGAGGCGGTGGTCGGGGTGGGGAGCTCGCTGGCGGGAGCGGCGAGAGGCGGAGGGCGCCGGAGAAGCTTGGCGGTGGAGGGAGGTGAGCGTCGGGGAGGAGCTCGGTGGAGAGGAGAGAGGGCGGGAGCGGTCGAGGTGGCGTCGACGGTGGCGGAGGAGAACGGGGAGGCGACGGCCAGAGAGGAGGGAGCATCTGGCGGCGGGCGCTCGCGGAGGGCGGTGGTGGGCGAGCTCTGCGACCCGAGGCGAGGCAGACGAGCGGGCGAGGAGAGGAGCGCCAGGGAGGAGCCGGACGTGGCGGCGGGGCTTACTAGAGAGAGAGGGAGGAGACGCTGGAGCGGGGAGAGGCAGGTGCAGGGTGGGTTGCGGGAGCGGCTAGAGGCAGGAGGTGGGCCAGGGGGACAGGGGAACATGCGGGGAGAGAGAGACGTGAGGCAGCGGGGTGGTTGGTTGATTCAGGTGGGGGTGGGATCCCGAGGTGGGGAGGCGGCGTGGTGTGTGTGTGTGGGGTGGGTGGCGCTGAGTGGGGAGGGAGGTGAGGTGGCGGTGTTTGAGTGGAGGGGGGGTTGGGGCCAGGGTGAGGTGTCGAGCGGTTATAGGGCGGGGTGAGGTGGAGGAGGGGTGGGTAGAATAGGACTGGGTAGTTTTAGGATTTGGTCTAGGTTTCGTCTAGTTTGGGCCGGGTAGTAGGCTGCTGCCAGCTGGGCCCTTTCGGCCTGGCCGGTGGCGGCCTCCCCGGTATAAAATATTTTATTATCTATTATTTTTATTTCTCTTAAAACAAAACATTTGCAAAAAGGTTTTAGACAAATAAAAGATCCGAACGGACCTAGGTTTTCGATTTGAATAAAGAGAAGGATAATTTTAGAAAACAAAAACAGGCGTTTAGAAAATAGTTTTAGATAACCCATGCATGATGACATGAGCATGCGGTCATGATGATGCAATGCACAAAAACAACGCGATTTTCTAGTAGTGGTTTTGCGGGATGCCACACCCTTCTATTCGCTTTTGTACATTGAAGTGGAGGAGAATGCATCGGTTCCTTCTTTCTATCGAAGCTAGAGGTGGCTTTATTTGTTGATACATCTACCTTCGACCTTTTGTTCCCGGAGTGTTCTCTCGACGATAACGGACAACGACCTCTTGTTAGTGGTGTCGCAAGGATCTACACGATGCGAGAAGATTCAGATCGCCGCCCTTCTTCCCGGTACCATGAGGCGGATCTCGAGGGCGAGATCCATTGTTAGTGGTGTCGAATAGTGGCATCCCGCTAAAACCACTACTAGAAAATCGCTGTGTTTTTGTGCATTGCATCATCATGACCACATACTCATGTCATCATGCCACATTGCATTTGAGCATCGTCATGTCATCATGCATATGTTTGTCTAAAACTAGTTTCTAAAAGCCTACCTTTGTTTTCTAAATATCCCCCGTCTTTATTTCAAATTAAAACCCCGGTCTTTTTCAGATCTCTAGTTTGTCTAAAAACTATTTGCAAATATCTTTTAAAATAAAATTTAAATAAAAATGTTTTGTCCAGGGAGGCAGTCCAGCCGGTCAGACCAGAGGCCCAACTGGCCAAACCGCCTACCACTCGGCCCAAAGAAACCCTAGCTAAACCTGCCTAAAAACCCTAACCTGACCTACACCTAGTCCCATCCCGGCCTCTTCCACACCCCACCAGCACCCACCGCCGCCACCCTGGCACCCCTCCACCTCACTCCATCCTCTCCCATCACGCCACCTCACCCCCAACTCCCTCCCTCACCCACCACACACACAGCACGCAACACACACCCCACCCCTCCCTGATCTGGTCAACCTGCCAGCAGGACCCACACGCGGACCCACCCCACCAGCCACACCCCGTAATCCTCGCTCCTCTCTCCCCCTCGCGACCCCCTCGTCTTGACCCCCTCTCTCCTTCCCCAGACCCGAGTGCCGCCGCCGCCAGGCACTCTCCCTGCCCTCGTCGCTCCTTCCTCCCCAGGCCGCCGCCACCACCTCGGTTTCCACCATCCCCGCCGCTCCGGTCGCGTCCCCACTTCTCGATCTCCTCTCGGTGCCAGCGTCCCTGCCGGCCGCTCTCTGTTTCGGCATCGGCTGGTCCGTCCTTGAGCTCGGCGCCCCCCTTACCCAGTTGAGCCACCTCCCCCTGGCCACTGTCTTCTACCTCAGCCCCCTCTGCAAGGTCCTGCTCCCAAGCTCATCATCGACGCCTCCCTCGTCCTCTTCCCGGCCGCCATGACCCCGCTCGCCCACAGCGTCCCAAGGTCTCCCCCAAGCGCGACTCTGGTCGTCATCCCGCCTCCTCTCCTCGCCGGAGCCTCCTCTGCAGCGGTCGTCCCCGCCGAGCCTGTCTACCCTGCGAGCCCTGACCGGCCCTGCTGCTCGCCGCTCGCCCGTCCCCGAGCCCTGGCACCTCGCGACCGCATCTCTCCTTCCTGGCGCCCTCGCCTGCTCCCCGTCGAAGTCTCGAGCTCGCTTTGGCCGCTCGTGAGCCCGCGTGTGCGCACGTCGGAGGGCCATCTGCTCCATGAGTGGATGTCTCTGTGGTTAAGATCGTGTCCTATGATCAAATTTTGTGTTAGTCTGTAATGTGCTGGTTGGTTCCTGTACATGTGACCAAGAAGATACGAAGTGAGACCATGGCGATGCATGTATTACGATATTCTCGTCGACCGATGCCATTTACGCAATGCCAAGATCTACTGATGACCGAGAACCCGGACGCCAAGATCCGCGACTCAGAGATGCCAGAACACCAAGTTCGTCGAGACCCTGAAGACCCGTTCCCGGAGGCGAAGTCCGGGCCCGAAGACCGCCAAGATCGCCACCGGAACGACAAGCACTTCACCGCGGAACGCCAAGCCCTTCTTCCCGGATGCGACAAGATCGTCTCTCGAACGCCAAGTCCTTCGACCCCGGGAAAACCAACGACCCGACCAAGATCCGAAGACCGAACCCTGGCACGCCAAGTTCTTCATCCCGGATGCCATGACCGTCTACACGGACCCGAAGACCACCGGTACCCGATCCATTCAAGTTAGCCATCGATGACAAGATCGACCGCTTGTAACCCAAGATCTCCATCACGTCGCAACAAGTTCTCCATCTGGAATTTGAACCTCGATCCCTGTTGAACCCTGAGTCCGGCCTCGAACCCCCGGAACCAAGATCTGCCGTACCCAGATGTATGACCCATTTATCCGGGACCCCTATTTTTATAATATGACATTATCAACTGATGCATATTAAATTGTTCATGCATGCATACTTGTCTGTGGTTTGGGGGCATTATGCCAATTCATCTCATAATTAAATATGGAGTCTATATGCGGGATATCTTTGTCTTATTCCGGACTTCATTTAAATTGGCATAGCGAACCGAAGCCATGTTTGGGCTTGCTAATCCAACATTTAATTTGCGGGGTAGATAAATAACTTGAACCGTTTAATTAAATGTCGGGACCCCGGTTCCGCTTAATATGATCTAATTGCATTGCACCTTTGCCATGTCATACATCATACATGCATCATGCCCGATCTTCTGTCATAGTATTAAATAGTGCATCCGGTGTTTGTGCTAGTGTTTTTGCTTCTTCACGGACTAGGCCGATGAGTTGATGCGAGTGTCGACCCGACCTTCGGATGAACCTTCGGCAATGTTTTTCAGGCGAGCATCTCCCCCTTTCTACCTATCTTACTTTTATAGTATTTATTCCCTCCTGTTGATCTATTGCTATCTGTGTTGCGATGCTCTAGTTTTCGTACCCGGAACATCCCTTGCAGCCTTATATTGCCTTGGACACATCCTATTACCTGTTGTTTGGTAGATAGTTGGACTTGCGCGTCGTAGTCGCTTGCTCAAGTGTTGTTGCGTGTCGTCAAGTACCACAGTTGTTGGAGTATTGCCGCATGTTTAATGTTGGAGATGATCATGGCTTTAAATACTGTTTAATAACTAAAATTGAAGTAGGTAAATGCAGAGGCACCGGTGGATAATAGACAATATTTGGTTTTTAACCGCTCACTGGTGTCCCGTAGGACCCCGAGTTCTTGACACATGTTCCGAGATCGAGCGCGCTAACCACAGGTGGGGTGTATGGGCACCCCCATCGATTTAGTACCTGACTCCAAGTATTGTACTGGGGGCCACTAAGTAGTTTGGAGCTTTATTACTATCCTGTACTTATGCCATGCTTTACTGCTTAATTTAAAATTGTGCGAGGAATGCACCTGTACTGTTTAGGGAAGCGGAGTGTTTTCGCGGTATCGACAAGCCCAGTCACACTTTCGGGTACCCAGTCGTTTACAGCCACTGACGCAAACCCTGGGTCCGTTTCGGAGCCGACCAACTTCGTTGCGGGTAGCTTAGTGGGGTGGCCCCCCGTGCTTGCTTTGGGTCTGGGAAACGTCGTGTCCGAAACCCCGTCGACATACCGTTGGGTGTATGTTTTGTGATCTTGTACCTACCTGATCTGACAACAAGGGTGTAGGTGCGTGTGGAAACTTTGGTGCACCCCTGCAGGGTTAAATCTTTTCGAGAAGCCGTGTCCGCGGTTATGGACGACTTGGAGCACAGTTCTTGATCATAGACAACCATAACTAAAGTTTACTGTTATAATTTGACTGGTATCCGATATGACTAGTAATCAGCTCCACTACCACGGAATGGCTAAATAAAAGTACCAACAACTGCTGGGTTTGGGATGTCTCATGCTAATTGTATCTGACTAGTAAGTGTTGCAACTACAACGGAATGGTTAACTAAAAGTGCCCACTGCTTATTCTATCAGGATGACTATCTATACCTGACTAGTAATTGCTGCAACGATAACTGAATAAATAAAACTGCCAACGGTGTGAGTTCCTCGGTTGACTTCCTCGTCTGGTCTCGAGGGGGAAATACCAGGATGGGTATGTTTGGTGGTAGTATCAGGTTGGTTCCGAATAGGTCTTTCTTACCCCTCTCTGATAGCCGCTATCTATATCGAGTCTCTATAGGTTGTTTAGTGCATGCCGCGCTGCCGCTTCAGTCCACCATACCTATGTAGGCGAGGACCGCCGAATTCTAGCCTCGCCGTGTACTGGCCTCAGTACTGACCGCTCTCTCTTTTTCCTTTGCCCTTTGTCGGCACCCCTTTTGTTTAAGCAGGTTTTGAGATCGACGTCGTTAGCAGGGTTACCCTTCCGGCTTGGCCTGGGCAGGGTTATGGACGCCATTGGTTGTTCTTCAGGGCTCTTAGCCCCATTTGCATCTTGTCCGTAGTCGGACGCTCTATCGTTTTCAAGGTGATTTGGATCTTTGTATTGTATATCTGTATTCTTGACTCTTTGAGTCGCTGTTGTATATATATATATATGTTTTGTGGGTTCCATCGAGGACTATTGTGTAATGATATTACTTCGTTTTCCACCCACACGAAAGTGCCTGGTGGGCACCTTTGAATCGTTTCTATGCGGGTCTGGCGGGAAGCGCTAAAACTTGCATAGGGACGATTCTGAGGGTGTTACATTCCTGCTCTAGTTGTTGCTGCTGTTTTTGGCTTGCTCCACTTTTGCCAAAATGAACTCTGCTGAGAACACCAAGTTGTTTGACTTCACTGGCACAAACAACAATGATTTCCTTAGCACTCCTATTGCTCCACCTACTCCTGATGCTACCTTTTATGAAATTAAGCCTGCTTTGTTGAATCTTGTGATGAGAGAGCAATTTTCTGGTGCTAGTTCTGATGATGCTGCTGCCCATCTCAATAACTTTTTTGAACTTTGTGAGATGCAAAAGTATAACGATGTAGATGGGGATATTATTAAGCTCAAGTTGTTTCCTTTCTCCTTGAGAGGAAAATCTAAAGAATGGTTGCTATCCTTGCCTATAAATAATATTGATTCTTGGATTAAGTGCAAAGATGCTTTTATTGGAAAGTACTACCCTCCTGCTAAGATTATATCTATGCGAAGTGATATTATGAAATTTAAACAACTTGATAATGAACATGTTGCTCAAGCTTGGGAAAGAATGAAATCTTTGGTTAAGAACTGTCTCACTCATGGACTTACTGCTTGGATGATTATCCAGACTTTTTATGCAGGTTTGAACTTCTCTTCAAGAAAATGTTGGATTCAGATGCTGTAGGTACCTTTATGACCATCACCTTGGGTGCTGCAACAAAACTCCTTGATAATATGATGGTTAATTATTCTGAATGGCACACTGAGAGAGCTATACATGGTAAGAAGGTAAATTCTGTTGACGAAACCTCCTCTTTGAGTGATAAGATTGATGTTATTATGGCTATGCTTGTTAATGGGAAAGCTCCTTCAGATCCAAATAATGTTCCCTTAGCCTCTTTGGTTGGTCAAGAAGAGCAAGTTGATGTGAACTTCATTAGAAACAATAATTTCAACAACAATGCCTATAGGAATAATTTTGATAGTAACAACAATTATAGGCCTTATCCTCCTAATAATGGCAATACCTATGGAAACTCCTACAACAATGCTAGAAGTTCCCCCTCTGAACTTGAAGTCATGCTCAAAGACTTTATTAGTAAACAAACCACTTTCAACAAGACTGTGGAGGAAAAGCTTTTAAATGTAGAGAAAAATATTTCCTCTTTGTCTGAAGCACAGTCCTCTTTGATTAATAAAATGGCTGCTAAACTTGAAACTATGGAAAGTACCTTTGTTGCTACTCATGTCATACAAGTTATTATTGACGAAAATGTTAGACTGTTAGCCCAACTTCATGCTAAGTGGGAAAGGGAAGCTGAAATTGATAGAAACAATAGTGTGTGCACCATCACCACTAATATGGATACCACGAAACCACAATAAGTCGCTATTCCTCCTACAATTCCTAAGGCCAATGAGTCTACTACTAGTGATGCTAAGTTTGATTTTGATCTCGATGGTTGCAATATTTCTGAAGTGATTATGTTCCTGCAAAAACTTGCTAGAAGTCCTGATGCTAGTGATATGCATGTTGCTTTCACCAAACACATTAGAGATGCTCTTGTTAAGATTAAGGAAGAGAAGTTAAAACACAAAGCTTCTATTCCTAGGAAAGTAGAAGATAGT
Source organism: Avena sativa (assembly GCA_916181665.1). NCBI lineage: Eukaryota > Viridiplantae > Streptophyta > Magnoliopsida > Poales > Poaceae > Avena > Avena sativa. Next base: position 170,391 of record OV702284.1, read on the forward strand.
TGGGAACCCATTATTAATATGCAAGTGAATGACTTTGATCTCAAAGCTTCATGTGATCTTGGTTCTAGTGTCTCTATTATGCCTAGGAAGATTTATGAAATGCTTGATTTCCCACCTTTGGAAGATTGTTATTTGGATGTCCCACTTAATGATAATGCTAAAAAGAAACTCATGGGGAGTGTTAATGATGTTCTCATCATGGTTAACAATGCTTATGTCCCTATTGATTTCTATGTTTTGGATGTTGAATACAATGCTTCTTGTCTTATTACTTTGGCAAGATCTTTTCTTAGAACTGTTGGTGCCATCATTCATACGAAAGAAGGCACCATTAAATATCAATTCCCATTCAAGAAAGGTATTGAACACTTACCTATGAGGATAGAGAAGTTTATTTTTGCTCCTCTTAAGAAAGCAAGGTTTGATGTTAATGCTTCTTCATTTGAAAATACTTGATTTCTTGTTTCTTGTGTCTAACTTAAAGGCGTTAAAGAAAAGTACTTGTTGGGAGATAACCCAAGAGTTTTCTTGAGTCTTGGAAGTTATTACTTCAGTAATGACCTCTCCTTATCCTTTTTGTTTGCTTTCTGTGCCAAGAATGACCTCTAATGAGAGGGAAGTAAGATTTGGGGAGTTGCTGTCCCAAAACAGATTTCTGTCCTCCACCATAAAAATTCGTGAGGAGTCTCTGTAAGTCAGATTGATATAAAAATTTACGAATAAATCCCCCCAGTATGTTAGACAACTTTTGTTAATTCAACAATTTTTTATTTGAGCAACAGAAGGTCTTTAAAAAAATCGGTTTCTACCTGCTTGTCTGTTTTGACAGATTTCTGCCATTATTTGCATTTGCTTCTTATTGATTCCTTTTTGGGTTCTTTTTGGGAAATTGAGCTTTTTCAAAGGAGTTGTTATAGTAGCTTGTGTTTTAAGTGAAAGTTTTGATGTTCTAAAGCTAAACCCAAAGGGTCTAATATCTTTTGAATACACTAATGTTGCTAATGAAAATTGTGTGAAGTTTTGTATGAAGGAAAATTTTCAGGTGTAGAGAAAGAATGATGTAATGAGATGAATAATGGACAAAATCTCAAGCTTGGGGATGCCACTGTCGTGGTATTGCCAACGAGTACGCCATGGAGGGGTCCTCAAAGTGCGTGTTTAGAGATGTGGGGTAAGGCGGACGGTTGACGGGTACGAGGTAACACAGATTACCCAGGTTCAGATCCCACAATGGCGGCGGAATCCTACTCCTGCTATAAATCACTATAATGGCAATACGCCGAGTTACAGAGATTAGGTTCGTTGTGCGAGGTGACTAGAAAAGTCTAAGTTATCGTCTGAGATTGTGTTGTGCCCTAAAGGCTCCCATAGGCCCGGCTTATATAGTCGTCAGGTCCTAGGGTTACAGGGAAAAGTCCTAGCCGGACAGGTTACAGAGTCCTACACCGTCTATTACTAGTCTTGTGTATCTTGCACTCCAAGGCTCCAGGTACGCTGGTGACTCCACCGTAGCCTTCCTTTATCCGGCATGGGCCTCCCTTCTAGATCCACCTAACTGGGCCGCCCAGCAGGCCATAGGCCATGCTACCGACTAGGGGCCACCCGGGTTAGTCGGATAAGAGACATGCTATGAGGATACCCATATAGCATATCCCCAACAGTAGCCCCCGGAGAACTCCGAGATCTTGCGCCGTCTTGCCTCTTCACATGGAATGCTCCGTCTAGATGGCTGTCGGCAAATCGTCAAGCAATATCTTGTAGTCCTCCCAAAGAACCCTGCAAGGTTTTCTCCGTCTTCTACAAGTAAGTCGGAGAAATGCTGAATCTTCCATCGTACGCTTCCGTTGTCGGATTAAATCCGTCCATGCCGGAATCTTCGATGGGACGGCTCATCTACCATGTCAGTTATGATGACGTAGGCTGTAGGTCAGCGACGCCTCGTAACTCGCACATGCAAAGAACATAATCATAGCCGATTTTCCCGCGCGAGCGATACGAACCGTTGGCGGCGAAAGTTGGAGACATGGTGAAATTACCGCACACGTTCACGAACACGTCGTCTACGCGGCAACCGTCCGATTAGCTGCACGAATCTTGACGCAGAGTAAGATAAATAGCGGCCGTGGGACACTTGCCACTTTTTCACCTCATTCTCTCGCGTCATCATCTTCTTCCTCCAGCCGCGCACCTCCTCGATCTCTCCGCGAAAACCTCGAGAAACCCTAGCCCTGCTTCCTGCACCAGTCGCATCCTCTTCCTCCTCCATGGCTAGCAGCGGTTCATCTCCATCAAGGGCGGCGTCGAGCGAAGCCGCGGCGAAGCCGGCGATCTCCGTCGTCGTGCCCCCAGAGGGCCTGGTTATTCCCGCATCGGAGGTGATAGAAACCACCGGCGGCGACCATAACTTGGTGGCGCTGGAGCCCCTGGAAGAGGAGCCTGACTCGCACAAAGGCGACTGGCGCGGCTCGGACATCACCGGCCGCGACATCCAAGAGATGGTCGCTGAGGGTTACCTCCCTGCGACGGAGGGGCTCGTCTGGCGGGCGGCGCCGGCCGGCGAGGTGACCCCTTCTCCCCAAGTCAGAGAGAAGGTATACCTCAAGGCGCAATTGGTACGCGGCGTTTCTTTTCCCATCTCCCACTTCTTCCTGTCCGTCTTGAATAACTTCTAGGTCCAACCCCACAACCTCTCCCCCAATAGCATCCTAGTGCTTAGCAACTTCGCGGCACTTTACGAGGGTTACCTAGGGATTAGGCCTAGGTTATATCCGTTTGTCTACTTCTTCACCGTGAAACGTGAAGCCGGACACAGCAAGGAGGAGCTTAGAAACTGCGGCACCATAAGCTTCAAGATCCGACCTGGCCGGTGGTTCCCCGACATTGTCGGCCAAGAGTCGTGTAAGAACTGGCAGCGGACGTACTTCTACGGCCCCGACATTCCTTTGTCGGGCCGAGAAGCAACGTACCCGGACTTCGTGGATGGAGCCGCTGCTGAAGTCTCCACATGGCGGTCCCATGCCTCCCTTCCCTCCGACCTCAACGCTTCTCGCGCAATAAGGCGGATCGAATGGTTTGTAGATACGGGTCTGACCGGCTTGGACCTAGCCATGTGCTGGTTCATCAGGCGGATCTAACCTCTGCAGCACCGTACGAAGGTCATGCACGAGTACACCGGTGACCGAAGGGATACCCTCCGGATCTCCGAGGACAACTTCTCGAGCGACTCCGTCAAGTTCCGTCTTAAGGACATCGTCAAGGTGAAGGACAAGAAGCGTGGCTTCACCCTTACCTACAACATGTTCGTAAACGGAAAGTGCCCAAAGGTAGGTATTTATTCTCCGTGTATGACATTGCTCCAATTTTTCCGTCTTGCTAATATCATCTTGTCTAACACGGTGATTTCTCACTTAACAGGTTAGCGATCTAGAGGAGGACAACCTGGCCGCCCAAATCTATGATCCCAAGATGAAGGAAGTCATGGTCGTGTCCGACGATGACGCCCCGTTGGCGCGAAAGCGGAAGAGCTCCACCTCTGACGTTGCCGACGGAGGCAAGAAAAAGAAGACGGAGGGTGGAGCCTCCAAAAAGAGTACTGCCGCCCTGGAGGCGGAAAAGAAGAAAGCCACCGGGATGTTTGCCAAAGCACCCCCCTAGTGTAAGCTTCTTATTCTCTGACATTGCCTTGTTTATCTGTCTTATTCCTATACTTATGCATTTTGCACGTTTCAGGAAGAAAGCCACAACCAGCCTCAAGAAGTCCTCCAAGACTCTTGGGGCTTCTAGAAATATTAAAGATATGCTGCATCGCGACTCTTCCCCTGCCATCGCCCCTGCTACTCCTGCCGTCAAGCCCTCCTCTGCTCTGACAAGCTCCCAAGCCCAGGAGGCACCAGGCCCTTCTGCCATGGAAGTGGATTCTGGCGCCTCTACCGAACTCGCAATTGTCGGCGAGCAGGCAACGCAGGAGAGCGCTGCCCTTCAAATGGCTGAAGCTCCGGCTAAGGATGCCATCGGTAGTGGCAAGGCGGTGGCGGTTGCTCGTACATCCGCCGAAGGCGGTGCCTCTGCTCCCTAGAAACCCTTAGAACTGCCAAATATTATCTTTCCGGTGCTTACGCCGGGTAGCACAACTACGGTTCCTGGAGGAGTGCCGTCATCTCCGACGTGCGGTCTTGAGGAGCTACTCCGACAAGCAGACATCTTGCGAAGCAACAGTGTTTCCTTTGGCAAGCTGCTGGCCGAGAGTGCTACAAACCTCAAGATCATCGCACTTGTAAGTTTTACTTTACCTTTTGCATTTCATATGAGTATCCCACTGTAGCCCCCGAGGATGTAGACGGAAAACCATTGGTTTTGCATCTATATGCTCTAAGAGTGACTAAGTTAGAAAAAACTCTCACTGTAGCCCCCAAGCATTTAGATGGAAGGAACTATTCTGACTAGATGCTTTAAGAGTAGCATACACAGTGTTCATAATTTTAAGTGTTGTATCCCCCAAGTCTCTAGTTGTAACTGAATTAGTTCCGACTAGATACTTAAAGAAAAGCTAAGCATTTTCCGAGTTAAAACTTCATACTGTAGCCCCCAAGCATTTAGTTGAGAACTGAATTAGTTCCGACCAGATGCTTAAAGAAAAGCTAAGCATGTTGCTAAGTTAAAAACTCTCGCTGTAGCCCCCGAGCACCTAGATGGAAAAATCTCCGACTAGGGGCTCCAAGTAGACTAAACAACGACTTGACTTTGTACTTGTTTCCACAGAACGAGAATGCTCGGAGGGGCATGGCCAATGATAAGTACCAGAAGATGCGCGCGGACCTTGAAGCTGAAAAGGGTAAAACCGCCATCTTGAAGGAACAGATCATCAAAAACAAGAGTCTGTTTTCTTTTTGCGCACTTCCGTCTTACTTTTGTGCCTTCCTCCTTCGAGTACTCACGGTGTACTGTGTTTTCTCCGACTTGCAGAGCATGTCGCCAAGGATAAGGATATTGTCGAGAAGTCCAAGCACATCCAGCAGCTGGACAGCGAGAACAAGATCCTTAAGAAGGAGAGGGAACAAATGCTGAAGATGCATGAGGATTCCATGAAAGCCCTGCAGGACTCCGCATTCGCTGAGATCAATCGCTTGAAGGAGGAGCTTGCGATCCTAAAGGATCAGAAGCAAGCGGCCGATGAGCAAAACCTTCGCCATAGCGAGGCGTTTAAGCTCCTCCAACAAGAGAAAGAATCCTTGGCGGACGTCGTCTGGCGGGCTAAGGCCAGCATCTTCAGTAAGTATCCTCCGCCTTGTAGATATGTAATCTGGATACTTAGGATTTTTGAACTCATGCAATCATTGTCGGAATTTTCAGCACCCCTGGGTTTAACCCGCTTGCCTCCTTCGGACAAGGAATGCATGATTCTTGCCGGCAACTTCATCAACACCGCCATCACTCAAGCCAGGGAGATCGCCACGCCCCTGCAGATTTACATCAAGGCCTTGGACTCCATGGTGAAGTACTCGGAGATTCTGCGTCGAGCCCCCGAGCGTGTCGCAAGCTGGAAAGCTTCATGTGCACGGGCTGGCGCAAGGATGGCGTTATCCATGGTGAAGGCACACTATGAAGGTGTCGACATCGACACGGTGACATCTGGTATCCTCGACGTGGATGATGACGGCAAGGAAATTGATCACGAAGATATCCTGTCATCACTCGCGGGTTATGACACCAGGGTTGCCGAGCTGGTGGATGTCGACGTCTTCGTTCCCCGGAACTTCCTTGACAATGCCGACCCTGAATCCTCCGAGTCTCCTCACAGTGGTGACGCTGAGGGTGAATCTTCGGCTGGTGATGATGCGGCCTCCAAGTCCCCTGCACCCAAGGAGTGAAAAATACTTTGTAATTCTTGTTTCACCTTTGGAGTGTGCATTGAAAAAACTTGGTGATGTAATCTTAAGGTGCAAACCAATGGTTGTCGTATCCTGCTACTTAAGAATTAATGCCAGTATGTATATATTTTTTAAGCAAGTGTTGGCTTATCCATTACTTTGGTTCTTATGCTTGACTTTTCGTGAGTCGGAAGACTCGTTGTCGGAACCATGCGCTTAGGTGATGATACCCAATGGCACCGTCAAAAACCTTAGCACAAAATTACCGACAATAAGTGCCGAAAGTCACTACTCCAGAATCCACATAAAAACAACAAAGAACGTGTAGACCAGAAAACTTAAGCTAACGCCCGTAGGCAGAATTTTCACAAGTGCAATCACAAAGCTTGTGCATAAAGGTTTATATGATCCAAAAATGAACACTAAAGGAGGTAAAAGACTCGGCAATATGAGTGAACCAAAGAGCTTTATTTCATTGATCACATAAGAGATACATGATTAGATAAAAAATGCTAAGTGTAGAAAGGACGTAGCTGTGCTATGTTTCATGGTCGATCAAGCTCCGGGTAGTCATCATCCGGGTCACGTCGCTTACGCTTATGATCCTGCTGGGTCTATCCTTGAGCTCACGATTGTCGACAAGGTAGTAAGACCCATTGAGCAGCGCCTTTCTTATGATGAACGGTCACCCTAAAACCCTAAAACCCTAAACCCTAAACCCTAAACCCTTCCCATGGCGGGGATAATTTGTGTGACTTCTTCTGCTTAAGTCGGAGCACCAAATCCCCCTCTTTAAACGAGCGATGCCGGACATGGCGATTATGGTAGCTGCGTAGCTTCTGCTGGTAGATGGCGGATCTCTGGCATGCCAAAACGCGCTCCTCCTCGAGAAGGTCCACAACTAGGCGCCTGGATTCTTCAGCGTCATCTTCGTCATAGGCGGCAACTCTTGGTGCATCGTGGAGGATGTCGGAGGGTAGGATAGCTTCTGCTCCATATACCATGAAGTAAGGGGTGTAGCCGGTAGATCTGTTGGCGGATGACGATGCCGCACTCGCGATCATCGTCAGCAGCAATAAGTGGCCCCTTCCCCTTATCCAACGCCGTAGGTGGAGCTTGCCCGGGATGGTCTTCATCCATCGCTGTCCCAATGGTGACGAACACCCCTCGGGACATGACGGTGTTATTAGCTTGTTCGTCACGCGAGTACTCCTCCTCCATCTCCTGCATAGCGGAGTCTAGCTCTTCGAGGTGCTCCGTCAATGAGCGTGAGCGCTGTCTGAGCTGCCGCTTCAGCCTTCGCGTAGTTGTTGACGGTGTTCACCATGCCTTCGAAGGTGAGGCGTCCTGATGCCTGTTGCCGTCTTAGAGAATGTGGGAGAAGCGTGCCGTGGTCCAGTCCTTCCACAAAGTAATAGATGGCATCATCATTGAGGTAATTGGCCAGGTCGGCCCGTATACGGAGCCACCTGGCGAGGTAGTCGCGGGGGTTTTCGCCCTCTCTCTGAACGCAGAGCGCCAGATCGAAGATGGTAACCACGCCGACAAACTTGGATCTCTGCTGTCCAGACGCGCGGGCGAAGCCGGCGGATTTGCAGTGATCTTCCACCTTTATATCCTGCATAGGGGCGGTTTGGGTGGGCCTTGAATTTTTCTGATCTTTGTCGGCAAACTCCGAGGATAGATCTGACATCGATCCTTCCGCGAACGTATCCTGCCCGTAGGCGGTCCGTGCGGGTCTTGATGCTCCTCCGACTCCCAGGGAACTAGTGCCCGAGTCGGTTTCGCCGATGAAGAGGTGGATGTCTCTGATAGGAACGATCGAACACCGCGTAGGGTTCGTCTTCTCCGGGATCCAGAACTTGTCGGGAGGGACGATCGGAACGTTGCCGGAGAAGAGAACGCGACCAATGGCTACGGTTTCGCCGATTCCCGCGAAGATCTTGGTCCTCGCCCACTGAAGAGCCTGAAGCGCCTCCTGCCCCACGGTGGGCGCCAACTGTGGTGGTATTGCTGACGAGTACGCCATGGAGGGGTCCTCACAGTGCGTGTTTAGAGACGTGGGGTAAGGCGGACGGTTGACAGGTACGAGGTAACACAGCTTACCCAGGTTCAGATCCCACAACGGCGGCGGAATCCTACTCCTGCTATAAATCACTATAATGGCAATACGCCGAGTTACAGAGATTAGGTTCGCTGTGCGAGGTGACTAGAAAAGTCTAAGTTATCGTCTGAGATTGTGTTGTGCCCTAAAGGCTCCCATAGGCCCGACTTATATAGTCGTCAGGTCCTAGGGTTACAGGGAAAAGTCCTAGCCGGACAGGTTACAGAGTCCTACACCGTCTATTACTAGTCTTGTGTATCTTGCACTCCAAGGTTCCGGGTACGCTGGTGACTCCACCGTAGCCTTCCTTTATCCGGCATGGGCCTCCCTTCTAGATCCACCTAACTGGGCCGTCCAGCAGGCCATAGGCCATGCTACCGACTAGGGGCCACCCGGGTTAGTCGGATAAGAGACATGCTATGAGGATACCCATATAGCATATCCCCAACATCCACCCCGTGTCACCCCAAGAAATATCCAAGAGATACAAGCGTCAAAGCTTGGGAATGCCCAAGGCATCCCCTTCTTCATCAATAAAAAGCTTAGGTCTTTCTAGACACTTCGTTTTTATTGTTTCATGCACTGTTGTGTTGTTCTTGGAGCGTCTTAGTTTTCGTTTGCTTTGCTTAGTTTGTTTAGTTTGCTTGAATAAAGTAGTTTGGACCCCGTTCTCGTTGTGTTGTTTCAAATAAGTTGATTGGTGTTGGAAAGGAGTAGAGAATTCTTGCTTGAAAGTGCAAGAGGAGCTTGCATTGACTGTGACTTAGACTTTTGCATGTCATGCTAGGTGTTGTTTTGACCGTATGCTTAGTGATTATTGCTGTAGCATGAATTTTTCCAAACAATTGGGATTGCTTAGTGTGCCTTGAAGAAATCATGCGTTGTTTTAGCATGCAAAAGCATAGTATTGTGGTATTCTAATTTGATGCTTTGTTTGGGTTGACTTGGCACATGCTCACACCATGTTATGACTATGAACAAGCCACCATAGCCTCTATGATCATTTAGTCCTTGACTTGTAGTACCACTTTATGCTTTGATTAGTAATGTTTTGTCGCTCTGCATGATTATGACCATTATTGCACTGTTAGTTGGTTGCTCCCAGTCTTTTGCTAGCCTCCACTTGTATGAGTAAGCTCTACTCATGCTTACAACTCCCAAGAAACCAAGTTATTCCAAAGTGTCCACTATAAATTCCTATGCATGGTGTTTTACACCATACCAAGTATATTCTTGTTTTCAGCTATCTTCCAGTTAAAAGTATTTTTTTATGTGAAAACTTAGTGATTAAAGCTCTCACAAACTTGATGGCACACTTTATATTCCTTGCCCCTAATAAACTTGAACCATTGTGTCATCTATGTTATATATACTTACACTTATACGTTGGAATTAGCAGAACCATGTTGTCATGGGTAACGTTTTCAACATTGCACTTGTACTTTGTACACAGTTGATACCATGCTCGTTTGTCTATGGATGTCGCCGGTGTGAAATAAAAAGGGAGCTTGTAAGTCCATGGAGTTATGTATTTTATGTTAGATAAACACATGGGCCGCTAGCCTAAGCCATGCCTAATCATGGTGGAAACTTGCAGCATCACCATAATGAGCAATCTGTGAAGCATCCTCAATAAAAACCTATGCAAGTAGCAAATAAAAAGATCGCTGAGATGCTCATTGTCTGCTTGCCTTGTCATTTTTGTTATGGGATAGCTCATGTACCATGTGCAAGGGGTACAACGTTGGCGGTTCTCTATCATACACATGTACTTACTATGACAAGAACTTACAGGTGACTAAAGTTGAGTAGCATGAGGTGCGGCCCTCGTATTCAAGGGACATGAGATTGCCAACTTATACTTTGTCAAGCATATACTCCATAGTTTGTTCACTTTAACCTTAATCACTTCAAGATGCTTATGATAGGGGCAATGAGGGCTGAAAGCTAACCAGTACCATAATTTTTGGAAGCTCTTTTTGAAACTTGAAATCCCTGCTTCCCTTTATGAAGGGCCTTTCTTCCCCTATTATATTGAGTCTCCACCTTCTACCTTTAGGCACCAGTTAAGAGAGCATAGTTGCAATTCTTAGTTCTATGTGCATTGTCCCAAAACTTATTGATTGATGCATATTATTTATATTGCTTGTTATTGTTCTATTTGTATCTAGTCACCCTTATGAACTTTGAAGGTGTCCTATGCATCTATTTGCTACTCCATGAGGGACAAGCTGAATGCCACTATGCCATGTTTTCTGTATGTGAAACAAACAAACGTTTTTTAGTGCATGTTATTCATGATTTTTGTTTGTAACCTTTCATGTTGCATGCATAGTTACTTTGTATTGTTGTTAGAACTCCATCTTTTATGCACATGTTTAGAGTTCTTTGATCCTACCTTTCAATGCTTGCAAATGGTTTGATCTTGGTTTTGATGGTGCATGTCACCTCAAAAATTATTCTTTTATCACTTACCTACTCGAGGACGAGCAGGAGTTAAGCTTGGGGATGCTTGATACGTCGGAAACATATATATAATTTTTGATGTTCCATGCTTGTTTAGTATCTACTTTTCTTTGCTTTGTCCACACTTTGAGGTGCTTTTCATATGTTTTCTGGTACTAACCTATTAACAAGTTGCCAGAGTGCCAGTTGCCTGTTTTCTACTGTTTTTGGTTCTAGAAAAGCTAGTAAGGAAATATTCTCGGAATTGGACGGGACAAAAACCAAAGTCAATATTTCACCGAGAAGAACACGGAGTCCAGAGGAGAGACGGAGGGGCACAACAGGACGGATGCACCCCCTAGGCGAGGGCCCACCCTAGGTCGCGCCTAGGCAGGGTGTAGGCCCCCTGGCCGCCTCCCAGCCTCGCCCCTTCGCCTATAAGAAACCCTCGATGCCTAAACCCTAAGCACTCGATCAATATTACACGAAACCATTTGTAGCAGCCGCCACCATCGTCCCTATATCGAGGGATCTAAAGCTCTTCCCGGCACCCTACCGGAGGGGAGATCATCCTGGAAGCCTTCTTCTTCATCATGCCAGCCTCCGGTATGAAGCGTGAGTAGTTCCACCTTGGACTACGGGTCCATGTAGTAGCTAGATGGTTGTATATCCTCCTTGTGCTTTCATGTCTAGATCTTGGGAGCACTGTTCATGATCAAGATCTCATCTATTTGTAATCATGCATGTTGTGTTTGTGGGGATCCGATATATATTGACATTACTATGTCAGATTGGTTAATGATTCTATCATGTATGTGTTGTTTGAGATCTTGCATGCTCTCCGTTTCTAGTAGCTATCTTGGCCAAGTAGATGGTAGTGACTCCAAGAGGGAGTATTTATGCTCAATAGTGGGTTCATGCCTCTATTTAATCTGGGGAAGTGACAGAAATCTGTAAGGTTTTAGATGTGTCGTTGCTACTAGGGAGAAAACAACAATCTCTTATTCATGGAACAATTGTATTGTTTACTTTACACACTTTGCTTAAAGCAGTTATTCGTTGCTTGCAACTTAATACTGGAGGGGGTTCGGATGATAACCTGAAGGTGGATTACTAGTCATAGATGCAGTTGGATGGTGGTCTATGTATATTGTTGTAATGCCAATCAAATCTCATAGGATCATGAATGTCTAGTATTTCATTGTTATGCCTTGCTCTGTCTTGTCAATTGCCCCGCTGTAATTTGTTTACCCAGCATGTTATGTTGTTTATATTAAGGAGAACACCTCTTGTGAACTATGGACCCCGGTCCAATCTTTACCATTGATACATCTTCCATTGTTACTGTTTACTTTATGCAAGCCACCATTACCTTCTACACCATACAATTAATCCTTTGTTTACAACAAACCGGTGAAATTGACAACCTCACTGTTTGTTGGGGCAAAGTATTGAGTTTGTGTTGTGCAGGTTTCCAAGTTGCTAGCAACACCTTTGGGTCGTTTCCTTCCTCCTACTGGTTCGACAACCTGGGTTTCTTTCTGAGGTAAAACTTGTTGTTGTGCTCATCATAACTTCCTCTTGGGGTTTCCCAACGAAGCTCTACAGTGATCTGAGCCGCATCAATAACATATTCTTAGTTTTTCTAAAGATCATAAGAATATCCTTAGTATCGTCCAATGATCATCTTATGAGTCATTCTGGTATATGCTCATAACATTTAGAGCATAGGACATATCTGGATGTGTACATATCACGGTATGATTGATCAAAATATTCATGTGATTTCACTCACCAAGTGTCAAAACACTTGAATCTCGTTCCACTTACCAAGTATCAAAATGCTTGAATTTTGATTTAGTCCTTTTCCACGTGACAAGAATCTTTCTTGTAGTTTCCATATTGAACTCTTTCAATATCTCATTTATATACTTCCGGAACAACCATATTAGTGTCTCAATCTATCCATATATAAATCGATGCCTAATATTTGGGTTATGCCTAAGTCTTTCATCAAAATCAAATTTAATGAAATTCTTAATCTATGTCAATAAAAGATACATCATTTCCAATCAACAATATGTCTGCCACATAATGTATTAGAAATATGTCTTATCTCTTCCACTTAATTTCTTGCAAATTCAAGCATCTTCATCGTCTCTGATGAAATAAAACTCTTTTAACAGTTTCATCATGGTGAAGATTCCAACTCCGCGATGCTTACTTCAACCATTGAATTTTGCATGCGCTATTATCATCCTTTGAATTAACAAAACACTTTGGATCGTGTCTTGTACACGTCCTAGGTAACCATTCTATTAGAAGAACTTTGTTTTGTTGTTCAACTACCATATACCAAAATTATATGTAGTGGTTGCGACATTAATCTGTCCAGACTAAATATCGCTATGAAATATCAAATCTTGTCACAGTCAACTCCTTGAACATTGTCGTAAACTCTTTCCCGACATATCAACTATTTCATAGATGTGAAACATCCATGTCTATTTATTTATAGATCCAAACACGACTGAAAGGTTTTTTACCTTTATAGAGGGTCTTCTAAGTTCAAAAACTTAATTTCTCATGTATGGAACTATCACGGATTCTATGGTTTCAAGACATCTAATAGAGTCAGGGCCCATCACCGCTTCTTTGTATGTAGTCAATTTATCATTTTTAAACAATAATGATTTACTCTCAAATCTTAGTATTTGATTGTTTACCTGACCTACTCGGTTCAATAAGAACTTAGACCTCCGTTACCACAACCTTCGAGGCACGTGAGCCATGAGCATTGTAGCGGCCACCAGGACACTTTCCGACGATGCGCAACTCCACACATAAGCTAAGGTTCAATAACCTTATCAAAATTCTATTGTCCTTCTACTTAACTTTGCACAAAAACTTCCTTCTAAAGAAAATTGACGTTCTAAGTGACAAACAATTTTGTCTTATGTGTCATAGAGGAACACCCAACGGTTATTCTAAATAACATACAAAGATATGCTCATCCAACTTCGGTTGTAAACATTTTACTTATGCCTAGCATACCAAAATTTTAAAAAGGACAACTTGGGCTTTATCGTAGACCATAACTTATATGGTGTCATTTCAACGGATCACGATGGTCCTATTTTTAGTGTAAAAGCGGTAGTCATTAAAGCTTTAATCATTAAAATACAATGGCAGTTTTATAACTGACACCTTTGATCTCACCATGTCAAACAAGGTTTCATTACATATCTCGAACACTCCATACTCCTATGGTGTTTCGGGAAATGCAAATCCATGGAACGATTCCTTCAATCTTAGGCGTTATGCTAAACTTGTAACTCAAATATCTTCCTTTATGATCCAATCATAAATTCTTTATTTTTATTGTTACAATATTTTCCACTTCATCTTGAAAGTCTTTGAACATTTTCAAATATTGTACACTTCTTCCTCATTAAGTAAATATACACATATATTCACTCAAATTTCCGAAGAAAGCATATGAAGTTGAAATCCATCGCTCACGACTACACATAATGGAATATATACATCAATATGTACAAATTCCAATAAGTTAGTAGTTCGTTCTTCTTTGGCCTTTGAACGAAGTTTCAATTATCTCCAAGAAAGTCTCACAAGCGTCATTTGATCAAAATCAAAAGACTCCAAAATTCCATCAACATGGAGTTTCTACATGTTTTTTTTTCCAATATAATTTAAACAACGATGTCACGTCTTAAGTAATCTTTCAATCATTTGTCTTATGAACTTTTAGCATTTAGATTTATGGACATGATTTCTCCAACTGGATTTGTAAATCACCCATCTTTTATGGAATACGGTAATTATTTGAACAACCTTTTGTTCTCATAATACCTGCTCAAAGTAACCAAATATTGAAACAAATCTTGAAGGAAATCTTTGATGTCAACGAGAAACACAACAACACTTTGTTTGTTTTCGATGAATATCATCACATATTCTTTTGTTGGTTACTTAGGCCATTGCATTTCATGAATTGTGTTATCTTGCATGGCATTTCACACCAACCAATTTGGTATCCAATACCCAAGAACCATATTGTTTAACTAGCAAAGAATACAACCATAACATGTATATCATCTATATACCTAAGCTGGACAATTCTAGCCTTTCTTTTTCTGTCAAATATTTCTGAGATTCTCTTTCAGCATTTCCTTTCCCTTTTAAAAGAATCTATCAACATCAATAGTGGCGCCATACACATGACACATGGTCCAAAGCGTGTATAGTCAAATACTAATACCTTTGGACTTGCACTTTGAAGTAGATCACCATCATCAAATGTTTGGCGTTCTTTCAAAAAACCATTCTTTAGTAATCTTTTAGTGTAGTAAACATGTTACCAACATATTCTATTCATCCTTATCATGACAACTTTCATGATCTGACTACTATAGCTTATAAAGGTGAATCACAGGTACAATGTTATTTTCCAAAACCCTTTTGGAGGATTAGGACGTCTAGCGTCTCCAACCTTCGCAAATTCTCATACAATATGAGAACATGTATTTTGCAAAATCATACTCTATTATATTGAAACCAAAACATGTTTTTAGATATCGCAATATCTTCCACACATGATAGTTTCTGAAACATTTCTTTCATCCCCTAGATAACCTTGATATTAAAACAATCTTTTAAATATCAAGAATCATGGAGGCAAACATGATACTTTAGATACTAACACTAGAATTGTTACTCTTAATTTAATACCAATTATTAAACTTCATGGAGTAAACGGAGTTTGTTGAAAGTTTGCAATAGGACTTCTAAACTTTAGATTGACACTCAAAACAATATGATACTAGTTCGTCAAGTAACTATACAGAATTCTATAGTTATATTATCTCAATTATAACTAATCATAAGGTGGTGAACGAATGCCAATGACTACAACAATTATGCAAATTCACTTTGATTTAATTTATGATAAATTGTGTTCAACTTTAATCATATTACTATTTGAACTTCCACTCAAAACAACATCCCTCATGTTGTCTTAGTGATTACACGAACCAAATCCACTACACCAAGTACGGTCTTCACGAGAGAAGATGTAGCTTCAAAGGCGAATAATCAACATGTTCATCATATCATCCATATGACTCATGATTTACCTTTCGGTATTTCGTGTTCCGAGGCCATGTCTGTACATGCTAGGCTCGTCAAGGTTAACCTTAGTATCCGGATGTGCAAATATGGCTTGCACCCATTGTATGCACACATAGAATCTACAACACCTGATTATCACGTGGTGCTTCGAAACGACGAGTCTTAGCAACGGTGCCTACTAAGGATGAACACTTTATTACTTGATTTTTAGTGAGAGGGGTCATCTTATAATGCTACTGTCGCGATCTAAGCAATACAAGATGCATAAAAAGGATTAACATCACATGCAATTCATAATATGTGATATGATATGACCTTTATCCTTGTGCCTTTGATCTCCATACCCAAAGCACGGACATGATCTCCATCATCACCATCATGGCGTCAAGGTCAATGGCGCCGCTTCATGGTTTTCCATCCCCAACAACAACTATTACAAATACTTGGAACAAAGCTATTACATGATGAATAGACACGCAGGTCTTAACAAATTTAAAGACAACCATTAGGATCCTACGGTTGCCATATTACAATAAGGATCATTGCATACATCAAATATAATCACAATCATATTATGACCATATCACATCACATGCCCCTACAAAAACAAGTTATATGCCTCCAATTTTCTTTGCATGTTTTACGTGGCTTGGGTCTTTCAAATAAGAACCGTTCTTACCTACGAACAAGAACCACAACGCTGATACAAGTGATGTCAAGTGCAGATTGTAAATTGAATCTTAACTATGGTGGGAGAGACATGCACCCGCAAATCCACTTGTGCAATACAAGTTGCATGTTGAGTGTGGAGCAAGTCTCATGTACGCTGACATTTAAGGTTAGCCCGGGCCGCTTCATCCCACCAACCTGCAAGATGCAAAGAACACGAAAAGCAAGCGACAAAAAGAGCATAAACGCCCACAAAACCATTGTGTTCTACTCGTGCAACAGATCTACGCATATATTCGGCTCTGATAGCACTGTAGGGTTCGTTGCATGGAAAACAAAAAATTCTATCACGAGAACACATAAAACCAAGATCCAATCTATGGAAAATCCAAGATCGATGCAACGATATTGAAGAGAACTAACTGTTGTAGATCCAAAGCGTTAACGAGATCGAATATCGTGGTTGATATAGTCGATCACTTGCCGATCTCAGGATCGCGTAGACGATCCTTCTAGCGCCGCGTTCCAGCAGCGCTTTCGCACTCGGTCACACGTACGGAGTCGATGAAGACCTTCCTCTCCCTATTCTAGCGGGTAGCGGAGGTAGTATATCCCCTTGGAATCCCAGTAGTACGATGGCGTGGTGGTGGTGGTGGAGGAGGAGAAGACTTGCATGTCTTCTCCTAAGCCGGAGCAGGACGATGGAGGAGGGAGGAGGGTGGCGGCTAGGGTTAGGGAAAAGGGGGTAAGGGTGCGCCCTACCCAACCCTCTTTATATATAGGAGGGTGCGTCTAGGGTTCCCAGCCCTTGGCCGAGTCCTTCCCCAAGTCGGCGGCCAAGAGAGAGGGAAAGGGTAAAAACTTACCCCCCCAAGTTTCCCTCTTTCCTTATTTGGGTTTTTGCCCCTTTCCTTGTGTTGGCCGGTTGGTCCCTTTGGGTCATGGTGCGGCTGGCCCATGGCCCCGCAGCATACCCTCCTTCCATGTGGCCCCTCCTGGGGCAATGGGCCCACTGATGGCCCCTTCTAGAACATTCTAGAAGCTTCCCGTCAAAACATCAAAAATGTTTCCGAACCCCGAAAAATGAATTTCTTATATGAATCTTATTCTCTGGACCATTCTGGATCTCCTCGTGATGTCCTGGATCCAATCCGAGACTCCAAACAACATTCGGTCTCCAACTCATATTCCATATCTACTTAAACAACATCGAACCTTAAGTGTGTCACCCTATGGTTCACGAACTATGCAGACATGATCGAGACACTTATCCGATCAATAACCAATAGCGGGATCTGGAGATCCATAATGGCTCCCATATATTCAACGATGACTTCATGATTGAATGAACCATTAACATATGATAACCTATTCCCTTTGTCGTGCGATACTTTACTTATCTGAGGTTCGATCGTCGGTATCTCCATACCTAGTTCAACCTCGTTACTGATAAGTACTCTTTACTCGTTCCGTGATATGACATCCCTTGTGACCTAGTCACATGGTTGCAAGCCAATTGGATGACATTCCACCGAGAGGGCCCAGAGTATATCTATCCGTAATTTGGATGGACAAATCCCACTGTTGATCTATGTGCTTCAACACATACTTTTAGAATACCCAATGCCACCTTTATAACCACCCAGTTATGGAAGTGGTGTTTGATGTCATCAAATACTCATCCGATGACGCTGATTAACATGATCTCATGGTCGAAGGATTAGGTTACTATGTATCTGAAAACTTGTAGCAAAACGAACTTAATGACTTGATCTTATGCTATGCTTATTATGAGTGTGTGTCCATCACATCATTCACCTAATGATATGATCTTGTTATTAATAACATCCAATATCCATGATCAGGAAATCATGATCATCTATTAATCAACTAGCTAGTTTAACAAGAGGTTTACTAGGGACTCTTTTATGTTTATAAAACACATAAGTATTAATGTTTCCTATTAATACAATTATAGCATGGGATGTAAACATTTATCATAAATACAAAGATATAATAATAACCACTTTATTATTGCCTCTTGGGAATATCTCCAACATAATGCATTCTGAACCTGGGTAAAAATACATGTGTTCTCATGTGTTGATTCTCGCCGACCGATTGAGCTTGCTATGCGTTGCGTCCTGGCCAAATTAAAAGGGGATCCCCACCCCGCGTGTCCACAAATTTGGACATGACAAACCTAATCGCTACATGCTAGGTCGAAAAGGCTTTCTTTGGAGTTACTTTGCGTAAAGCAATATTTGTTCATAAAACCATGTAGGAATAGAAGCTCGATTAAACATAACATTTTAAAAGGGATAAGAGAGTGATATGTCTAACTTTACTGATCATCTTTTGCTATCCACTAAATCAGCATTAGTTGAACATGTCCACTAGGATCACTCCCTCAATCAACCCGAGGAAGCACCTTAACCACAATTTAGTTGCCAAGTTTTATGATTAGGTTAAAGTTCTCTATTATAATCACGTATTTTCCCACATCGTCCATAACGGTGCACATGGATTTTCTAAAATATTTAAACCTGCAGGGTGTACAACTTTACCCACTCGCTTCGACTGACTCTTAATGCTAGTACATTAGTTATCCTCCTTGGAAAGTTGGCTTAGGGTAGTCTACCAAAACCTTTCTCTTACTTTCACTGAATCCATGAGTCACTCGGAAAGGGCTCTCTGTCTTCTATAGTCCGCCGCACTCTCCGCTTGGTCCCAGTCTCTCTTTACCTAGGATCCTTGGCGAAAGTCCCACATAACCCTTCGCGTTGTATGGGATGCACCATCTTCAAACAATTCCAAATGTAGATGCCAAATCAAAATCTCAAACTGCGGAGTCATGGATCAAACTAGGTAAGTTGGGGTCAGGGGTTTCCAAGTACAATGTGATTGTACGCTCGATCTTGGTTCCAATGGCAGGAACTCGGTTCCTAATGGTGATACAGTTCATTATCAATCAATGGGGTGGCATGCTCACTCTCGATGAACATGTTTGCATGATCATGCAGACATTCATGACCTCTCACATCTGACCTGATCAAGTAATTAGAAGGGTAGAGGACAATAGAAAATCGAGCTTGTAACTCCGCTAGCACTAAGAAAACCAAGATGTTTCCCTAGAATAGGGTTTGATATTCTCTTCACAAATATCAACCATCTTGGATAGATCCATCCGCTAGGTAGTATCCCTTGGTGTACTGGCGGCCATTGAACTCATGGTGAACACATTCAAGCACTCTAGCACGTTGATGTCATTGTGAGATTCCGCCATATCGAACAAAGCGTGCCAAATCCAAAGATCTTTAAATGAAGTAGTCATCGAACTCCCTGGCGCAAATCACAAACTTCATGAACAAACTCCCATTCATCCTGAAACGCCGCTAAAATGTTACTGCGCCATGTGTTAGATCATCGGCGAAGTAGTCGGCGAACAACATGTAGTAACCCTCCAGCCTCTACCTCGTCTTGCTCTTGCGACACCCTGGCTCCAAGACTCCACGCCGTTGTTGTGCATCATGGGCTTGTAAACACAAGAGACAAGAGAGAATCCTCAATTTCTCATCCTCATCGGCGCCAGCAACGGCTTCCTCCTCCATCAGAGCGGTGACCATCATCCCGTCGTCTGAATCCATAACCTAGGCAAATCGCCAAACACCTCGTGTGTAAGGCGGACACGAGATTGTCTTGTAACTACCGGTGGCTACCAAAAGACGACGAAGTGGGTTAGTGGAAGCGGGGAGGTGTAAGGAAGGTCGATGCGGCGGTGTGGGATTTCTATCGGCTTGGAAATGGGACGATGTTGGGGAGAATGCGAGCGACGGGACAATGCTAGGTGGGCGGAGCAAGCGGGTGGATAGCTAACGGGTGAAGCCCTGTATGCGATCTTTGCCTTGCCAGCTCTATCTGGCGACCCGCTCGCCCCCCTTAATGACCCCAAGAAAAATCATCAAGCTTAAAAGTTCCAAGTCGTTTTATTTATTATGGTATTAATAAAAGAAATAAGGGGGCTCCAAAAGTCTTGCCTTCAGGGCCAAATAATGCCTAGGTCCGACTCCTTTTCATTTTGATCGGTAAACTGTAAAGATGAGTTGTTAGGCCGTTTCCAATGGTCGTTCCTTAGCACGAATTTATAGGAAAAAGCTGACATGGCAGCCTCATTAAGGAGGAAAGAGATTGCTGTCGTATACATAGAGTCTTAGCGTGAAGCTCGAGGCAAAATAAATATTAAATCAATCCGGTGCATCCAACCACTCCGTGTGACCCCTTGAATTGGAGTTTTCTATCAGCTGGGATTCAATAGGGGCAGACCACACATCAGAGCACATTCAGTTGGGCCACAAACTGATCTAAGGTTATGTTCTGTAGATACAATGCTTAGAAACGATTCATTAGAACCGGCCCGTTGGAAAAGGCCCTAGCTATATATCCTAGGCAATTTGCTTATGTGGCACCATAATTAATAAAGAAAGAGAGTGATGTTGTATCTTAGCTACACTCCTACACGCAACCATAGGCAAAAAACTTGGTTAGTCCAATCACACACACGCATGAGCCCAAAATCATTAAATACAACATCTTAAGAAACCCCATCTAAGATACACCCTATTATAACGGTTGTTTTTTAAGTTTTAATATCTCCTATAAAAACGTAGTAAGATGCACTCCACTGGAAAATGCCTTATCCCATTAAGAAACACGAGTTGTCAACTCTCCGGTGGCACGAAACCGCGGCATGTTTGGACACCTGGCGGCTCAAAACGGTGGTCGAATCACTGACTTGCGAGCCCAGATTTCCCAGCGCGGATGCATCCATGCATGCGTGTAGCAGCATGATGTGATTAGAACCAACGAGGAACCTGAGCAAGGAATACTGCAGCAGCCAGCAGGCCAGCAGAGCATGTAAAGTGAGACCGAGAACCAGAAGAAAGGAATGAGGGATTACAGTCCCCCTTTTCTGAACTCTGAAACTTTCACTGCAGAAGAACCGAGCAAATTAGGTACAGTACTATACCATGGTAGTACTCCATGGATGATGGATCCCATCCCCGCCGGCGAAGCAATCAGCCAGACCATGCCAGGCGTTCTTCCCCCGCCACCTCGATCTTCCTCCCCCGCACGTATTCGTGTTCCTTTCTTGATTCTCTCTGTACTTCTTCTCCATTCTTTACCAATTTCAAAACTGACGGGCACCCATCTGCCGATCGATGCTTCCCGCCATATTTATACCCGCGCGCAAAACCTCCATAGATACAACCTTCAAAATCTCATCTGCTTTTTCGTGCTGAAACATGATGGGTCGCTCGCCGAGAGCCGCCGTGATGCTCGCCCTGCTCCTCCTCCTCTGCTTCCTGTCAGGTACGCATTTTACTTTACACATGCAATGGCGGATCATGGCGCCTCTTGCCGTGACACGCGCGTCCGTGTGCACCACGCAGGTGCGACGGCGAGGACGTTCACGATCATCAACAAGTGCGGGACGACGATCTGGCCGGCGGTGACGCCGTCGCCGAGCGACAGCTTCGGTGGCGGCGGGTTCGAGCTCAAGTCGGGGCAGTCCGTCGTCTACGACGCTCCCCCGGCATGGTCGGGCCGCATCTGGGGCCGCACCGACTGCGCCTTCGACGGGTCCGGCACCGGCAAGTGCGGCACGGGCTCCTGCGGGCCCAACCTCAAGTGCTCCGGCGCCTCGGGCGACCCGCCCGCGAGCCTGGCCGAGTTCACGCTCGCCACGCCCGACTTCTACGACGTGTCCCTCGTCGACGGCTTCAACCTGCCCATCACGGTGCAGCCCGTGAAGGGCCACGGCCCGGGGAACTGCTCGGCGGCCGGGTGCGACGGCGACCTCCGGGACACCTGCCCCGACGAGCTCGCCGTCAAGGGCGCCGGCGGGAAGACCGTGGCGTGCCGCAGCGCCTGCGACGTCTTCAACACCGACCAGTACTGCTGCCGCGGCAAGTTCGCCGGCCCGTCCACGTGCCCGCCCACGCCCTACTCCAAGAAGTTCAAGGAGGCCTGCCCGACCGCCTACAGCTACGCCTACGACGACCCCAGCAGCCTCTTCCAGTGCTCCGGCGCCGACTACGTCATCACATTCTGCTCCAACAGGTCACGACGACCACATCTTCTTCGTGTCTGCACTCTGCACAACAGTTTTTCGTGTGATTTTTTAGCTGATGCATTCTTTTTCCTTTTGAACAGCAAGCAATCGGTGTGCACTTACCACAACAACAAGCTCGTGTGCAATGGCTCCGGTAGGTACTTGCCCGCCATGTCTGCAGCCATGACGCTCCTGCTGCTCTTCGGCTCCGTGGCACTGCAGTTCTCGGTCTGACTCAAGGAAGATTAAGGGAAACAGATCAATTGACTAATTGATGTGAGGTTCATTTGATCCAGCGAGCGGATTTGTGTGTTCTGTGATATGTGGATACCAGAATTTCTTTGGAGGTTTAAGGATCGGTGATTCTTTTTCTAATTGTGTTTTCAATCGTCTATTCTGTAAACTTTCTCCATGCCAAACTGAAATATGTCGGAGTTACTTTCTGCCATTCATGTAAGTTTTCGTAACCGAAGTTAAAAATTGACGGTCAATCAGATACTAGCTGGATTATGAGCAGAGGACACAGCTTCTGCAAGAAAAACTAGCAACGCTTGCATACATGGTTACGGTCCAGGGCTTGAGCTGTCAGACAGACAACCAAGGATGATCTTGTGGACTCGATGAAGAGCTGTCATACATGGTTACGGTCCAGGGCATGTTCCTACGACAGTTTGTTTTTTTTTTCTTCCAAACGACCTTGGGATCGAGCTCAGCATCCACGTGCGAAAGAACAACCAAAGAGTTACTGAAACTATTACAGCAGCGCCCAATGCTGCACCAACATACTCTTTTTCTTCATCATCATCAGTTTGCTATCAGCCTCCCAGATTCTCTTTCCAGCCTAGGAATGTTCATCATCATCATCATCAGTTTGCTGTGCCGCTACCGCCGCCGTCAGCTAGAGAAATCTGCCGAAGAATTGCAGCCGCTTCGATGAGCGCCTCCCTGTCCTGAGCTCACCAAGGAATAGGCGGCATGACAAAAATCAGTATAATCCAACAGAATGCAGAGAGCATGTGACTGCAGAGATGTAGTAACTTACATCGCCGGAGTCCAAGTCCATGAGCAACTCGTCCGCCTGCTGCCACTCTGCCGGCGTCAGTTCGACGCCTCCCAGCGACATCGCGGCATCCCCCTTCGAGCCCCACGTCTGCGCACCGCTCGGATGGCCGTGCACGCCCCGGCGGAGCTCCGTCAGGGCTTCTTGGACGCACGGCTCGGCTAGGAGCGGGGAGACGCCACCGTTGTCAGTAGCGGCGGGCTGCTCGAAGTTGGTTTTGGCAGCCGCGCCGTGCAGCTCGACGACCGCGGCGTCGAACGCTCTGGCGGCGTCCTCGGCGGTGTCGAAGGTCCCGAGCCATCTGTAGCCGTAAACTCCTCCCTTGAACTCTCTGACCTGCGCCCCGAACTTGCCGCTCGGTCGCCGGGTCACGCCGTGGAACTCGCTCCAGGCGTCCGGCCTCGCCTTCTTCCTTCTCCTCCTCCCGCCGGCGCCCGCCGCTTGCTCGCTCATGCCGGCGTTCGGACGCTCTCCGCCGTCACCACTATCAGCTGGAGCTAGAGCTGGAGTGGAGTGGAGTGGAGTGGACAAGAGGAGGCAGAAGAAAGAAACGCGTGAAATTTGTGGGTTCAGCGAGCAAACAGAGACTCTCTGCGTCAGTCTTCTTCAGAGAAACAGTGTTCCTCCATGAAGAAGGTGAAACAATGTTTCTGGCTTGCGATGGAAGGTTCCTAGGTGCTGTAACTCTAGGCTGCTCTTGTCAGTGCACAACCCACAAGGCTTGCAATGCAAGGAAAATTGCTTGCTGAAACAATGTTTTGTGCGTTGAAGAAACTCTTTTTTTTTTTCAAACCATGAAGAAGAAATGATCACGTGACTATTTTAGACCATCTGTTTGAGGGAGCGTCCTACTTAAAAATAGTCAAATTGGCTATCAACAATTTATCGCACCAGGGCTTGTTGGATAGATCTCAACGTGACTGGGCCCAACGTGACTGAGCCGGCAGCACGACCTACGAGGTTAGCCGTGCCCTAGCCGCCCCACCTACAAGCCAATCCGATCTAGGCTAGCGCTGCGCCGACGGGAAGCTTCACCGCCGCCACCCTAGCCACACGCTCGCCACACTCCCCCCCCTTTCCACCCATGGCCAACGACGGAGGTTCTAGCTCCGGCACCGGTTCGGGCATTCCCTCTGGCTCTTGTCTGTCGAGCCAGGGAGCAGGTAGAGCGCGTCTCTGTTCTCGCTCTCTCTCTCCGTTCTTGATCTACAAAGGTGATGTTTTTAGTGCTACTGTTAGATCTAGACTAGATCCGTGGTAAAGGTAATATAACATTGGTATCAGAGCGACGTTTTAGTTGCTAGATTTTACAGTGCCTTTTTTGTAGAAAGTAAGAGTTCAAAAGGAAAGAGTTAGATCCAAAGTGCGCCTGCCCCGTGGCCGCGCCGTTCCTCTCGATCTAGATGGGCATCCATTATGGAGACATCTAGAAGAAGAACACATCCTTCGGGGCAAAGCTAAACCCTAGATCTAAAACCCCATAGATCCCCAAAGAAAAGAAAATAAAAAAAAAGGGTCCACTCCGGCCATCGCCGGGAAAAGTCTCCGCCCCACACCTCGGCCACTTGACGACGGTGCACCCACCCTCGGGTGGATGCACACATCAGCAAGGAGCAAGGTGGGGGGCGCCGCCGCAGTTTTCACCATGGACCAAACAAAAAAAAGGGAGGAGCAAAAGGCTCCACCGCCGCCCCTCTTGACGGTGGTGCGCCCACCCGGGTGGGCGCACCGCCGGAAAGGAGGGCGGGGGGGGCATGGCTCACGGAGAAGGAAGAGGGAGGGGCGCGCGGAAACGCGGCCTCCTCGCCGGAGAAGAGGAAGAGGGAGGGGCGCGCGGAAACGCGGCCTCCTCGCCTTGGTTGTTCTCGCCGGAGTGGCTGGAGAGGGAGGGGCGCGCGAAGGCGGCCGCCTCACCTCGGCCTCCGGCGGGCCACGCCGCCGCGCCACGGGTGGGGACGTGAGGAGGGAGGGGCCGAAGCCACCTCGTCGGCTTCCCCACGCGCCGCCACACCGCCGCCGGCGGAGGACACGGCGACCACGCGGGGCAACCGGCCCGAAGGACGCGGCGCCGCCGCCGTGGACGCGGTGACCACGCGGGGCGGCCGCGCACGCGACGCGGCGCCGCCGCGGTGGCCACGCGGGAAGGAGGCGGCGACCACGCGGGGCAGCCGGCGCGCGAGACACGGCGCCGCCGCGGTGGCCACACGCTGGACGGGGACGGGGGGTTATGGGGCTAGGGTTTGACTGGGGGCGCGGGTGGGGGGTTTTATACCTCCGAAGAGGGCGGCCAACCGTAGGATCTAGGGCGCTCCACCTTGGACGGCTCAGATCGAGTGATCGGGGGAGCGGGCGGGGCCAGGCCAGCTGGGCTGCTTGCCGGGCCAGGCAGGCCGAGGCGGCTACGGCGCCGTGGGCCGCCGTTGGGCGGCAGACTGCCAGACGCCGTTGGGCCGCGTTGGGCCGCGTGCGCCGGCTGCCAGACGCACGCGGGCGGCAGCCAGCGAGGGCGCGTGCCGGCAGGCCGTCTGCGGGCCGCCCAAGGAGAGGCCCAGTAGGGCATGTTTTTTAACAGTTTTCTGTTTTATTTTTTACAGAGTTGTTTTTTAATGATTTTTGCTTAGTTTTAAGCAATTTTTGCATAGTTTTTTCTAGTCATCTTACTTTTATGTATATTTTGACTAGAGAAAGCTACAAAGGCAGAATTTTTTCTGCATAGTATGAGTTTTATGAAAGTCATTAATGAAAGTTTCCGCTGCAAATAGTCATATTAAATTGCAAATGTATGGTTTAAAATTGCGACAATGCAATAAAAGTTGATCAAATTTTTGCCATAAAGATGTGATTAAAGTGATTATGTCTCATGCTATTAATTGACCAACATTATTAATAATCATGACCATAATCTTTTCCCATTAAGTATTAAAGGTGCATTTAAATTTATTTCTGCCCAACGGTGATGTAATTTTAAATAGCACGAAATGATTGCATGCTTAATTTATACCAACGTTGAATTAACGCATACAGTTGTTTTACTTGGTGATCTCACATCTTTTGTGATTTTCAGGAGGTCTCAACCTCATGGCATGTTTGAAGGACATCCCGCTCCTAAGGGGGGACAACTACTCCGAATGGAGGAAGAAAGTTGATTTGGCGTTCGTATGCGCCGAAGTGGATTGGGTGGTTGACACCAAGCAACCAGTCAAGCCCGCTGACCCGGTCAGGGGGGGCTGCTGAGGAAAGTGCTGACTTTGAGAAAAGGAAGAGGGGCCATGCTCCATTGGAGCTAGCCCACTCTATTGATAACCAGAAATGGGTGAACGCCAACAAGAAGTGTCTGGCCTTCGTAAAGAACACAATTGAGAACGCGATAGTGGGCTCAATTAGAGAGTGTGCTACCGTGGGCGAGTATCTCGCCAAGATAAAGAGCCAGTTTACTGGCTCTTCAAAAATGTATGCGACCCAGCTGTTAAAGCAGCTGGTTACTGAAAAGTATACGGGAGGACCCCACGGAATAAGAGAGCACATCTTGAGGATGTCAAACATGGCAGCGAAGCTCAAGCCCATGGATGAGGACCTCGAGCTAAAGCCAACACTCTTGGTCCACCTTGTGATGGCCTCACTTCCACAGCCTTTTGAAAACTT
This sequence comes from Avena sativa, assembly GCA_916181665.1. Lineage (NCBI taxonomy): Eukaryota > Viridiplantae > Streptophyta > Magnoliopsida > Poales > Poaceae > Avena > Avena sativa. The sequence goes on from OV702284.1 coordinate 197,441, forward strand.
TGTGATAAACTATAATATGTCCCCTGAAAAGTGGGACATAGAAAAGACCATTGGGATGTGCTCCCAGGAAGAGGAAAGGCTAAAAGCCCTTCACGGCGGTTCTCTGAACTTCGTGAAGGACAACAGGAAGAGAGGCTTCACAGGCGGCAACCATGGTGGCTCACCCTCCAAGCCCCATGGCAAGGGTCCAATGCAGCACCAGTACCAGCATCACCAGTCCACCCCTGGGGAGAAGGATTAGTGCCATCACTGTAAAAAGCCGGGCCACTACAAGAAAGACTGCCCGATTTGGCTAAAGTACATCATGGCCAAAAATGGTAAAGATATTGTTTCTTTTGTTAATGAATCTTTGTATGAAAAGTTTACTAGATCCACTTGGTGGATTGATTCTGGAGCAACTGTTCATGTTGCCAACTCTTTACAGGGGTTCCATTCGACAAGGACCACGCCAAGAAGAGAAAGACACATTGAAGTGGCGAATGGAATAGAAGCAGAAGTGGAGGCCATTGGTGACGGCCCTCTGGAGCTGGCTGATGGCTCTTTGCTTTTGCTCAAAGATGTGCTTTTCGTTCCTTCATTACATAGGAATTTAATAAGTGGTTCCTGTTTGGACAAAGATTCTTACGAATGTTATTTCGGAAATGGCAAGTGTGCCATTTGGTTGAAAGACAAATGTGTGGGTGTTGCTACATTATTTGATAAGTTATATTTGTTATCCCTGCATGAGAAAGTTTTTTCTGTGTGTGATGTGAATGAAAAAGTTTCCTTGTCGAACAAAGAACAAAAGAAAAGAAAGCGAACTCTTGACTCATCAAAATTATGGCACTGTAGACTAGGCCATATTTCGAGGGGAAGAATAGAAAGCCTCGTTAAAAATGACATTCTTCCTCCGTTAGAGTTCTCCCACATAGAACAATGCATAGATTGCATTAAAGGAAAGTATGTCAAACAAATTAAAAAGGGTGCAAACCGAAGCATAACTACACTAGAAATAATCCACACGGATATTTGTGGACCGTTTCCGGTGAAAAGTGTGGATGGCTATGATTCATTCATAACATTCACGGATGATCACTCCCGGTATGGTTATATTTATCCAATTAAAGAAAGATCTGAAGCATTGGATAAATTTAAGATTTTCAAAGCTGAAGTAGAAAATCAGCACGATAAAAGAATCAAAATAGTTCGGTCCGATCGTGGGGGGGGAGTACTACGGTCGGCATACTCCATATGGTCAAGTACCAGGACCCTTTGCAAGGTTCCTGCAAGAAAATGGAATAGTCGCCCAGTATTCTATGCCAGGCGAACCTCAGCAAAACGGAGTAGCTGAAAGGCGCAACCGTACCCTTATGGATATGGTGCGCAGCATGATAAGCTATTCCACCCTCCCATTGGGATTGTGGATGGAGACGCTTAAAACCGCCATTCATATTCTCAACAGAGTACCAAGTAAGTCGGTGCCCAAAACACCGTATGAATTGTGGACAGGCAGAGTCCCCTCTCTGCACCACTTGAGGGTCTGGGGAGCCCAGCTGAGGCAAAAGTTTTCAATCCAAACATTGCAAAGCTAGACCCCAAAACAGTATTTTGCCATTTTATTGGCTATCCAGATAAGTCCAAAGGCTATCGTTTCTACTGTTCCGACAGATACACAAAGTTTGTAGAAACGAGACATGCAGTCTTCTTGGAGGAAGAATTGATGAGGGGGAGCACGGTAGCTCGGCAAATTGATCTTGAGGAGAAGAGGGTGCATGCACCTAATCCGATGATTCATGAGCCATTTTTCTCGCTACCTGTTGTGCCACCATCGACAACCCCTGAGGTTGTGGTGCCAGCACCTGCTGTGACTCCACACATGACAACAATGGGAGAAAGTTCGGAACCTGTCCATCAGGAGCCACCTGAACCCACTGTTGAGCACGAAAGGGAGCCAGAACAGCCACCTACTGTAAATGTGCCTGAACCCGAGGCAAGAAATGAGCAAGAGTCTGATGAACTCAGGCGGTCTAAAAGAGAACGAAGACCAGCCATTTCCAAAGAAATCTACAAAGTTTACAATGTAGTTCATATGGAGGGCGATCCTACCTCATATGAAGAAGCCATGAGTAGCCCTCACTTAGCCAAGTGGGTGGAGGCAATGGAAGATGAAATGAAATCGATGAGTTCCAACAATATTTGGGACTTAGAGGAAATTCCCGAATGAGCCAAAACAGTAGGATGCAAGTGGGTCTACAAAACAAAGTATGACTCCAATGGGAATGTAGAAAAGTACAAAGCTAGACTCGTGGCAAAAGGATTTACGCAAAGGAAAGGCGTAGATTACAATGAGACTTTCTCTCCGGTATCATGTAAGGACTCCTTCAAAATCATCATGGCACTAGTTGCACATTTTGATTTAGAGTTACATCAAATGGATGTCAAGACGGCATTTCTAAATGGAGATTTAGAAGAAAATGTTTACATGAAACAACCCAAGGGTTTTTTCATGGAGGGGAAGGAACATATGGGATGCCGCCTAAAGAAATCCATTTATGGGTTAAAGCAAGCCTCTAGGCAGTGGTATTTAAAGTTTAATGATACCATTAAAAGATTTGGATTCAAAGAAAATGTTGAGGACAACTGCATTTATGCAAAGTTCAAAAGTGGGAAATATATTTTCCTAATTCTATATGTGGATGACATTCTGCTTGCTAGCAGTGATGTTAGTCTACTACTAGAAACAAAGAAGTTCTTGTCATCAAACTTTGACATGAAAGACCTTGGTGAAGCTTCTTATGTTTTGGGCATAGAAATTCACCGAGACAGAAAGAATGGAGTGTTAGGACTGTCGCAGAAAGCATATTGTGAAAAGATTTTAAAGAAATACAATATGCATGCGAGTAATTCAACACCTGCTCCCATAGTCAAGGGCGACAGTTTTGGGAAATCCCAATGTCCAAAGAATCAATATGAGATCGATCAAATGAAGTCAGTACCATATGCTTCGGCTGTTGGAAGCTTACAGTATGCACAAGTGTGCACTCGCCCTGACTTAGCATTTATCACCGGGGTACTCGGTAGATATCAAGAGAATCCAGGCATAGAGTACTGGAAGATGGTAAAGAAAGCTTTGCGCTATGTGCAAGGCACAAAAGGCCTTATGCTAACATACAGAAGATCTGATTCCCTAGAGATAAAAGGGTATTCAGATGCAGATTTTGCAGGAGATAAAGACGACCGAAAGTCCACGACAGGGTATGTCTTTACTCTTGCAGGAGGTGCTATTTCGTGGAGAAGCGCCAAACAGTCGATAGTTGCATCATCTACGATGTATGCAGAATTTATAGCATGTTATAAGGCCATGGGACAGGCGTTATGGTTAAAGAAATTCTTACCCGACTTGAAAGTGGTTGACTGCATCAGCAGGCCACTAAAGATGTACTGTGACAACGAGCCCGCAGTATTCTATGTTCACAACAACAAGTCGAGTAATGCTTCAAAGTCTATAGATATAAAGTATTATGTTGTGAAGGACAAAGTCCAGGATCAAACTATAAGTCTCGAGCATATAAGGACAAAGGATATGCTTGCGGATCCCCTAACGAAAGGCTTACCACCCAATGTGTTCAAGGAACACATAGCCGGCATGGGTTTAACGGCAAGCCTATGATTCCTGGACTATAGAGGCCCAAAAGTAACATAATTTGTTTTAGAACATGAAGGTATATAGTAGCTGTCTGATTCTATCGGCAATTGAGCTGAGACGATGAAACATGCTCTATGTGTCATTCTGTGATGAAATAAGTAAAGAACAAGGTTAAAAGTAAAGTCGAGATCTAGGGGGAGAATGTTGGATAGATCTCAACGTGACTGGGCCCAACGGCCCAGCGCGCCCCCCTAACTGCGCCCTGATCGGGGGCGCCCATCCTTATCTAGGTTGGTGGGCCTGTTGGAGATATGCCCAAGAGGCAATAATAAAGTGGTTATTATCATATCTTCACACTTATGATAAATGTTTACATTCATGCTATAATAGTATTAACAAGGAAACCATTAATACTTGTGTGATTTGTAAACTTAATTTGAAGTCCCTAGTATAGCCTCTATACTTCACTAGCTTGTTGGTTGATTGATGATTGTGGTTTCCCTATCATGAACATTGAGATGTTATCAACAACAAGATCATATCATTAGGAGAATGATGTGATGGACATACTCCTATAGATAAGCGTAGCATAAAGATCAAGTCATTTCAATAGTTCAATTGCTATATGCTTTCTGATACATAGTAACCTAATTCCTTCGACCATGAGATCATGCATATCACCTTTACTGGATGGATGCTTTGATGTCATCAAACACCACACCGTAACAGGGTGGCTATAAAGGTGGCATTGAGTGTTCGGAAAGTATTGGTTGAAACACATGGATCAAGAGTGGGATTTGTCCATCCACATGACGGATAGATATTCTCTGGGCCCTCTCGGTGAAATGTCATCCAATTAGCTTGCAAGCATGTGACTTGGTCACAAGGGATCACATATCACGGGAACGAGAAAAGAGTACTTATCAGTAACGAGGTTGAACTAGGTATGCAGAGATACCGACGATCATAACCTTGGATAAGTAACATATCGTGAGACAAAGGGAAATTGGTATCGTATGTAAGTGGTTCATTCGATCGCAAAGTAATCGTAGAAATATGTGGGAGCCATATGAATTTCCAGATTCCTCTATTGGTTATTGTTCGGAGAAGTGTCTCGATCATGTCCGCATAATTCACGAACCGTAGGGAGACACACTTAAGGATTCGACGTTGTTTGAGTAGTTATGGTATTATGAGAAAGAGACCGAATGTTGTTCGGAGTCTCGGATGGGATCCGGGATATCACGAGGTGATCCGGAATGGTCCGGAGAATAAGATTCATATAAGGAAAGTCCCATTTCGGAGTTGGGGAATGGTTCCGGTGTTTTCATCGGGAACATTCTAGAAGTTCCCGGATTGTCCGGCACTCCGGGGGGGAAGGGGTACATGAATGTGTCATTACATGTTGGAATGATTGCATCATGTACTAAGTGTTCTTGCTGTCCCAAATAAAGGATTAAATTGAATCCTAAATTGAAAAAGTCAAACGGCTAGTTTGAAAGTCAAACGGCAGTTTTTGGGAAGTGGGAGGAGAGGAGGAAACCGACTTGAGGGAGGAGTCCTCCTCCCCAAGCCGGCGCCCCACCTAGGCCGAGTTGGGGAGGGACTCCACTCCCTCCCCTTGGCCGGCCAGCCCCTCCCACCTATATAAGGAGGGGCAGGGCTCCCTCCCAATACACACAAGTTTCCTATCCTCTAAACTAAACCCTAGATCTAGACCCCGGTTTAGAGCTATTCGGTTTAGAGCTTTCTAATTGGTTTAGAGCCCTCTAATTGGTGTGTCTAATTACTAGACCACTAATAGCCTCTCTCATAAGCTCCACCATACTCGCACCGGCTTAAGGCGAAGCCCTGCGGGATTTCCCCTCTACTTCCGGTACCACGCCGTTGTGCTGCCGGAATCGCGAGGAGAGTGCTACAACCTCCGCTGCCTGCTGGAACAAGGGAGAGGAAGGTCTTCGTCGAGTACCGAACGTGTGACCGACTGCGGGAGCGCTGCGGGAACGCGGCGCTGGAAGGATCGTCTACGCGATCTTGAGATCGGAAAGAGTACGACTACATCACCCACGAGAATCTGCTCTCGTTAACCGCTTTGGAATCTTCGAGGGTGAGTTCCTCTATCGACTCGTTGCTACAATCTAGTAGATAGATCTTGGCTTGTTTGTTTGTATGCGATAGAAAATTTTTGTTTTCCATGCTACGAACCCCTACAGTGGTATCAGAGCCGTGTCTATATGTAGATCTGTTGCACGAGTAGAACACAATGGTCATTGTGGGCGTTGATGCTTTTATTGTCGATTGCTTTTTGTGTACTTTGCATCTTGCGGTATGTTGGGATGAAGCGGCCCGGGCTAACCTTACATGACATCGTTCATGAGACTTGCTCCACGCTTAACATGCAACTTGTATTGCATAAGTGGCTTTGCGGGTGCCTGTTTCTCCTAGCATAGTAAAGATCCAATTTACAACGGGTGATCAACAATGCTAGTATCAATGTTGTGGTTCTTGTTCGTAAGTTAGAACGACACTTATTGAAAGCCCCAAACCACGTAAAATATGCAAAGAAAGTAGAGGCGTCTAACTTTGTTTTGCAGGGGTGTGCAGTGATGTGATATGGCCATGATTGTGATTATATTTGATGTATGCAATGTTCCTTATTGTAAGTTGGCAACCGGCAGGAGCCATATGGTTGTCTTTAATTTCTGTTAAGACCTGCGTGTCTATTCAAAATAGTTGTAATAGTTGAAGCTGGTGGACGACAACCATGAAGAAGCGTCATTGACCTTGATGCTACGCCGGTGATGATGGAGATCATGTTCGTGCTTGAAGATGGAGATCGGAAGCACAAAGAAGAAAGGCCATATCATATCACATATTATGAATTGCATGTGATGTTAATCCTTTATGCATCTTGTATTGCTTAGTAGACGACGGTAGCATTATAAGATGATCCCTCATGCACATAAATTTCAAGTTCTAAAGTGTTCGCCCTTAGTTAGCACCGTTGCTAAAACTTGTTGCTTCGAAGCACCACGTGATGATCGGGTGTCTTTGATTCCACGGGTAAATACAACGTAAGCAAGCCAGATTTGCTTATGCGGAAGCTAAGGTTTGTCTTGACGAGCCTAGCATGTACAGACATGGCCTCAGGAACACGGATCGCCGAAAGGTAAAGCATGAATCATATAGTAGATATGATGAACATGTCGATTGTTCGCCATTGAAACTATATCAACTCTCGTGATGATCGGTTTTGATGTGGTGGATTTGGTTCGTGTGATCACTAAAACAATGTGAGGGATATTGTTTTGAGTGGGAGTTCACCTAGATTAATTTAATTATTAATTAGAACTCAATTTATCATAAACTAAATCAAAGTGAATTTGCATAGTTGTTGTAGTCATTGGCATCCGTTTACCACCTTGCGCTTAGTTATAATTGAGATGATAGAACTATAGAATTCTGGTTAGTTACTTTACGAACTGGTATCGTATTGTTTTAAGTGTTAATCTAAAGTTTAAAAGTCCTATTGCAAACTTTCAGTAAGTTCCGGTTACTCCATGAAGTTTAATAATTAGTATTAAATCAAGAGTAACAATTCCAAGTGTTAGTATATAAGTATCATGTTTGTATCCATGATTCTTGATATTCAAAGGATTCCCTTAATATCAAGGTTATCTAGGATCTGAAAGAGTTGTTTCAGAAACCATGATGTGTGGAAGATATTGTGATATCTGAAACGAAGTTTTTGGTTACAACATGATAGAGTATAATATGGCAAAGTTCATGTTCTCATATTTTGATGAGAATTTGCAAAAAGGTTGGAGACACTTGTTGTCCTAATCCTCCAAAAGGTTTTGGATAGCAACATTATACTAATAATTCATCGTTATAAGCTAAAAGTAGCTTGATCATGGACGATACCATGATAAGGGTGAATATTTGATGTAGGTAAAATGTTTACTACACCAAGAGATTACTAATGAAAGGAATTTGAAAGAACACCAAACATTTGATGATGGTGATCTACTTCAAAGTGCAAGTCCAAAGACATTGGTATTTAACTATACACGCTTTGGACTATATGTCATATGTATGACTCCACTATTGATGTTGATAGATTCTTTCAAACTGAAAAGGAAATACTGAAAGAGAATCTCATAAATATATGGCAGAAAAGAAAAGACTAGAATCGTTCAGTTTAAGTATATAGATGATATACATGTTATGGCTATATTCTTTGCTTGTTAAACAATGTGGTTCTTAAGTATTTGATACTGAATTTGTTGGTGTGAATCGTCATACGAAACAACACAATTCATGAACTACAATGGCCTAAGTAACTAGCAAAAGAATATGTGATGATGTTCATCGAGAACAAATAAAGGGTTATTGTGTTGCTCGTTAAACATCAAAGCTTGCCTTCAAAGATTTGTTTTATCGGGTATTATGAGAACAAAAGGGTTGTTCAAATAATTGCCGTAATCCATAAAAGATGGATGATTCACAAATCTCGTTGGAGAAATCACATCCATAAAACTAGTGCTAAAATGTCGAAAGACAAATTGATTGAAAGATCACTTAGGAAGTGACATCGCCGTTTAAAATTATATTGGAAAGAAAACATGAAGAAAAATCCATATGGATGGAATTTTGGAGTCTATTTGATTTTGATCAAATGACGCTTGTGAAACTTTCCTAGAGATAATTAAAACTTCGTCCATAGGCCAAAAGGGAACGAATGACTAGCTTATTGGAACTTGTACATATTGTTGTACGAAGTCCATTATGTGTAGTCAAGAGCGATGGATTTCAACTTCATATGCTTTCTCCGAAAATTTGAGTGAATATATGAATATTTACTTAATAAGGATGAAGTATGAAATATTTGAAAAGTTCAAAAGACTTTCAAGATAAAGTGCAAAATCATTGTAACAAGAATATAAATAGTTTATGATAAGATCATAAAGGAAGATATTTGAGTTACAAGTTTAGCATAATACCTAAGATTTAAGGAATCGTTCCGTGGATTTGCATTTTCCCGAAACACCATAAGAGTATGGAGCGTTCGAGATATGTAATTAAACCTTGTTTGACATGGTAAGATCGAAAGGTGTAATTCATAAAACTGCCATTGTATTTTAAAGATTAAAAGCTTTAGAGATTACCGTTTTTCCACTGAAAAGAGCTTCATCATAATCCGTTGAAATGACACCATATAAGGTTATGGTTTGGGATAAAACCCAAGTTGTCCTTTCTTAAACATTGGTATGCTATGCATAAGAAAGATGTTTGCAACCAAAGTCGGATGAACCTGTCTTTGTATGACTATTAAGTATTCCTCCATAAACACCGGAGACAAAAGTGTTTGTTGCTTAGAACGTCAAGTTTCTTTTGGAAGGAATTTTTCGTGAAAAGTTAAGTGGGAGGACAATAGAACTTTGATAAGGTTAAGAACCTTAGCTGTATGTGCAAAGTTGCGCAGCGCCGAAAAGTGTTCCGGAGGCGGCAACAATGCTCATGGCTCACGTGCCTCAAAGGTTGTGGTCACGGAGATCTAAGTTCCTATTGAAACAAGTAGATCGGGTAAACAATCAAATACCAAGATTTGAGGGTTGAATCATTATTTGAGAATAATGAACCGACTACATGCAAAGAAGCGATGATGGGCCCTGACTCCGTCAAATGGCTTGAAGCCATAAAATCCGTGATAGTTCCATACACGAGAAATCAAGTTTTGAACTTGAAGGACCCTCGAGAAAGGTGTAAGACCTTACAGTTGTGTCTGGATCTATAAAGAAATAGACATGGATGTTTTACATCTATGAAATAGTCGACATGTTGGGAAAGAGTTCACAACAATGTTCAAAGGTTGACTATGACAAGATTTGATCTATCATAGTGATATTTAGTCTAGACGGATTAATGAAAGCAACCACTACATATAATTTGTTATATGGTAGTTGAATAGACAAAACAAGTTCTTCTAATAGAATCGTTACCTAGGACATGTGCATAAACACGGTCCATAGGGTTTTGTCAATTCAAAGGATGCTAAAAGCATATGCAAACTTCAATGGTTAGAGTGAGCATAGCGGAGTTGGAATCTTCACTATGATGAAACTGTTAAAAGGGTTTAATTTCATCAGAGACAATGAAGATGCTTGCATTTGCAAGAAATTAAGTGGGAGCGCTAAGACATGTTTCTAATACATTATGTGGAAGACATATTGTTGATTGGAAATAATGTATCTTTTATTAACACATATTAAGAATTTCATCCCGATGAAAGACTTAGGCAAAACTCAAGTATTTGGCATCAATAGACGCTAATATGGTTGTGCCAGAAGTACATAGACAAGATATTGAATGAGTTCAATATAGAAACTACAAGAGAAGGTTCTTGTCGCACAGAAAGGATTGAATGAGTTCAATATTGATGATATATTCAAGTGTATTGACATTTGGTAAAGTGAAACAAATAATCAAGTATAGATTGATACTTGATGTATGAAATCACAAAGAGTATTTATATCAATCATACTGTGATATGTACAAATCCAGATATGTCCTATGCTCTAAATGTTGAGAGCATATACCAGAATGATTCGTAAGATGATCATTGGACAATAGTAAGGATATTCTTATGATCTTCTGAAAGAACTAAGAGTATAATATTTGTAGAAGTGACAAATAGATGGTTAGTTCATTGTAAAAGTACTACATTGATACTAGCTTTGTCACAAAGTACAAATTAAGTTTATCTCAATCTAAAACTAAGGGTGGCACAATATAATGGAAAGTGAGTTCCATAATGGATTTGGATGATTTCCAAAGTTAAGACATTGTGACAGATACTACAACAAAAGGCTAAGTATATGACTGCTATTATAGCAGCAAAAGAGGGCATTTGTGTCAAGTAGTTTGTTATCAAACTAGGTGTAGTTCACAGCGGGATAATACTATGAAGATATATTGTACGACAATATTGTCAACATGTTTTAACCCTAAAGAACTAAAGGTCACACCGAAAGACCAAATTTATACAAAGCCATCTCATTAGAGAATGAGTGATGCGTAGAGACGCAAAGACATGCAATTACACACGGACCTGGAAGTGTCAGATCCGGAGATCAGTTGACCACTAGCAATTGTGTACATACAACACTGGAAAGCCATAGGTGTTATATACACAAAGGTTCGAAACTAGATTATTGACTCTAGTGCAAGTGGGAGACTGTTGGAGATATGCCCAAGAGGCAATAATAAAGTGGTTATTATCATATCTTCACACTTATGATAAATGTTTACATTCATGCTATAATAGTATTAACAAGGAAACCATTAATACTTGTGTGATTTGTAAACTTAATTTGAAGTCCCTAGTATAGCCTCTATACTTCACTAGCTTGTTGGTTGATTGATGATTGTGGTTTCCCTATCATGAACATTGAGATGTTATCAACAACAAGATCATATCATTAGGAGAATGATGTGATGGACATACTCCTATAGATAAGCGTAGCATAAAGATCAAGTCATTTCAATAGTTCAATTGCTATATGCTTTCTGATACATAGTAACCTAATTCCTTCGACCATGAGATCATGCATATCACCTTTACTGGATGGATGCTTTGATGTCATCAAACACCACACCGTAACAGGGTGGCTATAAAGGTGGCATTGAGTGTTCGGAAAGTATTGGTTGAAACACATGGATCAAGAGTGGGATTTGTCCATCCACATGACGGATAGATATTCTCTGGGCCCTCTCGGTGAAATGTCATCCAATTAGCTTGCAAGCATGTGACTTGGTCACAAGGGATCACATATCACGGGAACGAGAAAAGAGTACTTATCAGTAACGAGGTTGAACTAGGTATGCAGAGATACCGACGATCATAACCTTGGATAAGTAACATATCGTGAGACAAAGGGAAATTGGTATCGTATGTAAGTGGTTCATTCGATCGCAAAGTAATCGTAGAAATATGTGGGAGCCATATGAATTTCCAGATTCCTCTATTGGTTATTGTTCGGAGAAGTGTCTCGATCATGTCCGCATAATTCACGAACCGTAGGGAGACACACTTAAGGATTCGACGTTGTTTGAGTAGTTATGGTATTATGAGAAAGAGACCGAATGTTGTTCGGAGTCTCGGATGGGATCCGGGATATCACGAGGTGATCCGGAATGGTCCGGAGAATAAGATTCATATAAGGAAAGTCCCATTTCGGAGTTGGGGAATGGTTCCGGTGTTTTCATCGGGAACATTCTAGAAGTTCCCGGATTGTCCGGCACTCCGGGGGGGAAGGGGTACATGAATGTGTCATTACATGTTGGAATGATTGCATCATGTACTAAGTGTTCTTGCTGTCCCAAATAAAGGATTAAATTGAATCCTAAATTGAAAAAGTCAAACGGCTAGTTTGAAAGTCAAACGGCAGTTTTTGGGAAGTGGGAGGAGAGGAGGAAACCGACTTGAGGGAGGAGTCCTCCTCCCCAAGCCGGCGCCCCACCTAGGCCGAGTTGGGGAGGGACTCCACTCCCTCCCCTTGGCCGGCCAGCCCCTCCCACCTATATAAGGAGGGGCAGGGCTCCCTCCCAATACACACAAGTTTCCTATCCTCTAAACTAAACCCTAGATCTAGACCCCGGTTTAGAGCTATTCGGTTTAGAGCTTTCTAATTGGTTTAGAGCCCTCTAATTGGTGTGTCTAATTACTAGACCACTAATAGCCTCTCTCATAAGCTCCACCATACTCGCACCGGCTTAAGGCGAAGCCCTGCGGGATTTCCCCTCTACTTCCGGTACCACGCCGTTGTGCTGCCGGAATCGCGAGGAGAGTGCTACAACCTCCGCTGCCTGCTGGAACAAGGGAGAGGAAGGTCTTCGTCGAGTACCGAACGTGTGACCGACTGCGGGAGCGCTGCGGGAACGCGGCGCTGGAAGGATCGTCTACGCGATCTTGAGATCGGAAAGAGTACGACTACATCACCCACGAGAATCTGCTCTCGTTAACCGCTTTGGAATCTTCGAGGGTGAGTTCCTCTATCGACTCGTTGCTACAATCTAGTAGATAGATCTTGGCTTGTTTGTTTGTATGCGATAGAAAATTTTTGTTTTCCATGCTACGAACCCCTACAGGGCCCCTGTCGCCAGCGCTATATAAAGTGGTGGGGAGCCGTCAGCATGACCTACGAGGTTAGCCGTGCCCTAACCGCCCTACCTATAAGCCAATCCGATCTAGGCTAGCGCTGCGCCGACGGGAAGCTCCACCGCCGCCACCCTAGCCACACGCTCGGCACACTCCCCCCCTTTCCACCCATGGCCAACGACGGAGGTTCTAGCTCCGGCACCGGTTCGGGCATTCCCTCTGGCTCTTGTCTGTCGAGCCAGGGAGCAGGTAGAGCGCGTCTCTGCTCTCTCTCTCTCTCTCCGTTCTTGATCTACAAAGGTGATGTTTTAGTGCTACTGTTAGATCTAGACTAGATCCGTGGTAAAGGTAATATAACAGGGCTTCCTACTTAGAAAAAGAATCATGATCAGGCATTTTTTTTTTGATAAAATGGCAATCACGATATCAATTATATCTGACATCTATAACAATATACCCCCTCCGTTTTCTAAAATATAAGACACATGAGGATTAGTCAAAATTTATATCTTACTAACTTTAACCAATTTTTTAGGCATTGCATTTCCAGGTAGGACGAGAAAATATATCCGATGCATTTCCAGGTAGGTTTATCTTGCATTTCAAGGTAGGACGTGACTATTTTAGACCATCTGTTTGAGGGAGCATCGTACTTGAAAAATAGTCAAATATAGGCTATTTCAACAATTTATCACACCCGGGCTTCCTACTTGGAAAAAAAATTCATGATCAGGCAAACTTTTTTTTAACAAATGGCAATCTATTAATTCAAGACGATATCAATTATATCTGACATCTATGACAACATACTCCCTTCGTTTCAAAATATAAGACGTCTAAGGATTAGATAAAAATCATATCTTACTGCGAATTGTTGGGGTCCACCTGCACGTCCGCACACATCCGAGCCGGCGCAACCATTCTCTAGATTAGATGCACGGATGGGATGAGCTGGGCGCGTTTTTTCGAATAAGTCGGCCACTAGGACGCCGCGCACGTCCCTCGCATCCGCATAGACCGGTTCAGACACGTTCGGACGGGATGTGTCGGCCCCTCCATCGGAGATGCCCTAACAAACCAGATCATACACATCATTTTTTTTTGGAAAAGAGCATATATTAATATCAAATGATACCAATTACACCCATCCTCTGCAACAACGCATTGCCCTAACAGCCACACGGATGCACACAACCAAAAAAGGAAAGAAGAATTAAAAAAAAAGTCTTGCTACAGTGACTCATTCATTAAAACAACACTACTACCACCATCAAGATAGCACCAGAAGTCCAGCTTCTCCAAAAACAACGCTTCAAGAAGGAAACAGTGCACAAACACCGTCATCGCCCGATCAAATATCTATGTTTTCACCCTGAAGAAAGTCCGTGCTCTCAAAACAATACCTTTAATAAGGCCATTGCAGGCACAACCAATTAAGGCCAGACCCTGGGTTTTTATCCTGAAAGGTAGGACCATGAACCTCTCCTGTGCAGTCGCCCCACTTGCATGCCACTGCTCCAATTCACAAGTCATCTAGCTAATTCCTCATCACCACCCAGACTCGAACCACCATCGTATGTCCTCTGATCTCGGTCTCCATGACTTTCTCCGTCAGCGCAATGGAACGAGAACATGCCCCATGATAATAACAGCCAACAAAGCTTCAAAGCACACCCTCTAAAACCAAACAGTTAGGGTAAAACATGGGTGTGTACGACCGAATTCAATCCTTCCAGCAAACTCACAGCATAATAACACTTATGAAGTTCCCCGGTGGAGCCTTCCGGAACACGACACAGAAACCAGATCAATGGAGACCAACATCCGGCAGATCATTGTCTTGGCTTGAGAGGGATCCAGGACCACCTCCTTTATTGAAACCGAGCGAGCAACCCCCACCCCACCCGCCGAAAACTAGCAGGATCCGCCGCAAGACGACAAGACCACCCGGCCGACCATTCCGACGGAGAAGGAGGCCACCACCACCATGCCGGGGGCAGATGCCCCAAGCGCCCTAGTGTCACGGACAAGGCCCGGGTCGCCTGGGCGCCGGCATCGAGACCAACATACGGGACAGATCGCGGCTAGACCTAGATCCCCGCTACCGCCTGCCGCCATCTGGGCCAAGGATCACCGGCCGCCGCTCGCCGCAACACCACCACCAAACCAGCCGGGACGGACGCCGTCGCCTTTCCGCCAGATCGCGATTAGGGACGCCGCCGCCACGCCCCCAGGTCTTTGCCTGGCGACGATCCGAGCGACGGCGACGGAAGGAGAGACCACGGGAGGGAGGGCTCGGCGGGGAGGGGAGGCCGTCCGGCGCGACGCCGCCGCGCGGGTGCGGGAGGAGGAGGGGTCGGAAGGAAGATGCTAAGTAGTATACTCCCTCCGTCTAGAAATAACTGACTTGAGTTTGCTAAATTCACATTTTAATATATAGATACATTCAAATCTAGACAAACACAAGTCAGTTATTCCTAAACGGAGGGAGTTACCGATCATACACATCATTTGCATCATGCAGATCGTTGGTACTGGTTTTATATACCCTTTGAAAAAGATTCCACTCCTTAAAAAGGAAAAAAAAATTGCGCTCTAGGAACTGACTCGTGTGCTTTGTGGGCTGCGTGAGCTACCCGTGCCATGCCGACACGGGGAATACAATCGATCCGCCCACTCCAGAGTCGGAACTGATCGAATCAAAACCCAGCGGCGGGGACAGCAGCCAACAAAAGGGCCTGCCTTTGGTGGTAGAAGCCAGGCATAATGGCGGTCATGCTGAGGTGGTTCCTGCAGCAGCTCCAGCCCGTCCTCGCGCACCAAGCCGCCGTCCGCCGTACCCCCCACTACAGGCTCCTCCACTCCCCCTCCCCCCTCACCGCCGCCTCCGCCTCCGCCTCCGCCTCCCCGCCCGCACCCGCCGCATCCCCCTCCCCGTCGCCTAACCTCCTGTCGCGCTCGCTCCTGCCGACGAGCGCCGGGGCCTTCGTGGAGGCCGCCCGGACCGCCGCCGCGCGCGCCGCTCGGTCCTTCGAGCTGTCCTCTCTGCAGCTAAGCAGGACCACCTCGGCCGGGTTCACCTCGTCGTCGTCGACGTTGCTCCACGGCGTCGCTGCACCATGGTGAGGTTTCGGTTTTCGTACGACTCCGGGGAGAAGAAAGTTCTCGCCTTTTCTGGTCCTTTGGCCACTCAGTTTCGGTCTCGGTGTCTCGATCCGCCAGGGCGCACTGGACAACAACCCCAGCTGACGACATGGTGTTGATGCTCGCCGGCGCCAATGTGGCCGTCTACGGGCTCTGGCGCATGGCAGATCCCAAGTTCGCGTTTAGTCCTTCCGTGGTCAGTGATCTCCCAGGGAAATCATTTCTCTTTGATTTACCGAGTGGTGGGAACTAGTAGTGACGATCTTGTTGATGAGCAGATTTGGCTGGACATGTACACGGGCGGGCGGCTGCACGCGTTGCTCACCAGCGCTCTCAGCCACGTGGATCAGAGGTTCATGGTGAATCATTTCATGGTTCGTGGTTGGTTACACCAGCAAGGGACTTGTGCTTCAATTTCGCAAGCCGTGACTGGACAGTGTATCACTTGATGACTTTTTTTGTTGATGAGCAGATTTCGCTGGACAATTTCAAGAGCTTGCGCTGGCACACACTCCTCACCAGTGCTTTCAGCCACAAAGATGCTGACCACCTCTTCCGCAATATGATTGACTTCTACTTCTTCGGTTCAAGCGTAAGTCGCTCACTCTTCTACGATGCTATGTCGACGCGTATTAGTTTGTCATGCGGAAATCCCGGAAATAAACGTGCCAAAGGTGATATTTTACATAGTAGTTAAAATCCATAAATAACCAAGTCTGCAAGTGAGTAGATAAGTTGACAACTGTTGGCATTATACAGATAGTTCACCCCTGATTTCCCAATTCCACTGAGAGCAACCCCCCGTAGTAGTCTAGTAGAGCATGCCACACTCTCTGAAATATGATGTAAATGAGTTGCAATATACAATTTATCCAAAGCTATCTTTCCTGTATTGGCAATCGTCAGACCAACATCTTATAGAACTTGCACTTATACATGATCTATGAGTTGCTGCAGTCAGCTGATCACTAAGGACCCTATTACATTCTAATTTGCTTCAAGTGTTTGTCAATGCTTTGATCAACCTGTTCCGGGAAGTAGAGGTTAGCGGTCATACTGTCTAATCATTTGTACTCCGCATCTTCACTGAGAATTCTATTTCACCGGGTCCATGTGAGAGACTAGCGGCTGACCTTAGAGTACTTGCCGATCCATCACCAGAGACTGTATCATTAAACGAGCTAGCCTCCTTACGGAACTTGGCAGTTTTGCCAAGTATCTTGCAAAGAGACTACCGAGAGCCAAAAGTATTAAAGGCGCATTCCAAAAAGTAGTTTTGTTGCTTCCACTTTAATTCAGGAGTTTCAGTAGTACATGCTCACACTATGTGTTTATGGTGGCCAATTATCACCTTTCTTAGACATGCTGAATTTATTTTACCTTTTTTGCATCAGATTGCCCGCTTGTTTGGTCCTGGTTTTCTTTTACAATTGTACGTACAAGGAGCAGTTCTTGGATCTGCATTCTTCTTGGCAGAAATGGTTTTTCTAGCTCCACGGAAAGAGGTAACATGCTTATGAGATTTTGAGGTTTATACATCAGGGACCTGAATTCCTAACTTAATATGTAATGCTTCTATCGCAGGGTTTTGGAGGATGGAATACTCAAGCGCTTGTAAGTGAATTACTGTCTTACATTTACATCATAATTAAAGTGAATTTGACCCCAACCGACCAATTATTTATTATCCTATAGCAAGAAAATTATTTGGATGGTAAATATGGTGATCAGACTTGCATGGTGATTTACTCTTATATAAAATGAAAAATACCAAATTTTCACCTTTCACGTTTAGTGACTTTGTACAAAAGATACTGTTTGTTACACACTAAATATTACACTTTCATGTCACTCAGGGTGCGAGTGCTGCAGTGAATGCAACTATTCTTCTCTACATTTTTCTTTACCCGACGAATATATTATACCTACACTTCTTCATTCCTCTTCCAGCTGCATTAGTGGTGAGAAGCTTTTACTTGTATTGATGAAATCTGCTAAACATGTGGGAGGTTGGTAGTGAGAACAGAATTTATTTGACTTTACTTATTTCAGGGAGCTGGTTTGATTGGTGTTGACCTATGGAGGGTGAAGAAGGTATTCCTTTCTTTTCTGAATGTGGAACATTTTAGGCTTCTGAGAAGTGCCACAATGCAGTGCATTCTAGCTTCCCAATGCACATTTGCCTCATTAAATTTCCTGGTCATAACTTATTCTTTTCTTTTTCTGACCTACCCCTCATGCTTCAAGCTTTATGAGGGGGCAAATAAGTCTACATTCCATTTTCCAATGCACTTTTACATGAAGATTCGATAATCTTAATTGACATCATGAAGGCTCCTTGTTTTGTCTGAAAAAACCTAGAAATGCACTACATGGTGAAATGGGAAGCATGTATTTAACTCTAATCCCTATTATATTAAGTTTTTTTTTAAATTTAATATCTATTAAAACTGGTACTAAACAATTCTGGTAATGAGTATTTTTATTGGTGCCACTGTTGGGAACGTTCATTGGCCATGAGTTTTGATACTGTCACTGCTACTTTCATTTACTGTTACTCAGAACTTGAAAACTGCACGTGTATAACCATACAGTACAACTCCTGGTCTTTAATCTACCTAGGATTGAAAATATGGCTCAATATTCACGCCTCGTGAGTTTGGCGATAGTTCTAAGTTCACATCGATGTGATTACTTTGCATTGCTGGAGTTAGTATTGAGTAGATAACCATATGACATTTATTGGTTTTAGGCTTGTATAAGTCTTCCCCTGTTTGTTCTTCTATCTTTTGCACATTTTTGGTGATCATTGCTTCTACTATATATTTAAACACATCTAGTTCAATTCATTGCCTCGCCTCACACTGCCATCCATTCAATATGCTAGTCAAGCCATATCAAAGTACATCATTGCTTGAAGATCTTGCCCTGTCTGAAACCTCTAATTTCCACATTGCCGCTGACTATCTGATACCCAGATGTTAATCATGTCGTGATAGCCATGAATTCTTCATGCTTCCTGGTCTATTACAACGCAAGTAACTGATGCCCTGTTCATTTTCCAGGGCCAGAGCCGTGTGTCGGGTTCTGCTCATCTAGGGGGTGCATTTGTCGCTGCGCTTGTGTTTGCAGAAATGAAGGGCTGGATCTGATCGTGGTGCGTACTCATAGTGGTATGCAGTAAATCCAAATGTCGTGCCAGTCAGTACTTAACCTCACCCCAGTACTTGCGCTGGTGGCCTCTTGGGTTGTGTTATTTGACTAACGTGGGCCTGAGGAATGATTCCCTAGAACATGCTACTCATTATCCGAGTTTCCGAGGTAGAAGTCCTTAAACAAAGCTTAGACAACATGATTGCCAGATTTTGCCAACTGATTGGTAGAGACCTGTGAATTTATCTCCTCAGGAGCCATCCTCGAACATGAAAAAACTAGAGAATGCATTGTTAAATCTCATTTTCCTGTGTTAATTTTGAATGCATATTTTGAATTGTGCCGTTAGAAAGTAGGCTGTCCAATGAAAGAACCTGGAACTGTTCATGTTTATCTAAGATTCTCAAGCCCCAATATAGTCTAAATCCAGAGATCAGACCTTAAGCTAGTGATCGTGCAGCACCTAGTGGAGCTCCTTGGGAGCGTTCATCTTTCTCGGGAGATCGAGGACGCCTTGGTCTGCTGCCAGACTAAATCTGGGAAGTGCTCTGCCAAATCTTCCTACAATGCTTTCATTGATGGTTGGAGAAGCTCCTCTCTGGCAGCAGAATCGGCAAAGCTGACCCAATTTGAAATGCAAGATCTTTAGTTGGCTTGCAGTAAACCACCTCCCAAGTCCCACCTTATCACGGGATGTTGGCAGTAAAATTTCAGGGGGCTGCAGGATCTCAATCCTAGTACATGAGTTGAAGGCTTCCATCAGAAGCACCGCAAATGCTAGGGTGTTTGAGAGTGCAATGCCTGATTGGGAAGCGCTAAACTAAACCACCGGATCTTGGCATTCGACAACCGGGTGTTCTCTTTTGCCATTTTTTAGATAGGCTGGCAGTTTTCGTTTTTTTAGTGGTTCCAGGCTTGTGGAGTTGTGATGTTGTACATTGTGCCTTATTATTGGTGTTTTCTTCTAATATAAAGTAACACACACTTAGATGTGTGTTGGAGAAAATAAAAGGAAAAAAAGAAGTGTCTTTAAGACAAAACCATCATGAAATTGAGGGTATTTTCTTTTCCATATTCCACTATAAGAGAAATTACTATGGCTGGCGGTTTAAAGCTTCCCTTCAGAAGAAAATATGGCTTTGTAGTTAATATGGAACTTACCTTGCTACTCGTCAGTATGATGTAGTAGAAATTTTAGCAAGAACAAGTTTTATGCTATCTACGATTCCATGCTCTAACCTCACATATCTTACTTGAGAAATTCAGACGCCTTGAAACAATGTACGTACACTTCCTTTCTCAACTCAAACATTTGTTTGCCGTGAAGAATGATGAAGAGCACGGTTCTGCTGCCACATACTACTGCTAAGTGCCAAAAGTAATAAGGCCAAAATAGACTCACAGCCACGAGTATCAGCCTACGAGTCAAGGAATTTTCATCATCACATCATCAGTTTGCCGGTTAGCTTCTCCTACCATCTCCATGGCCAGCTAGCGAAATCTGCCGAAGAATTGCAGCCGCTTCGGTCAGCACCTCCCTGTCCTGAACCTCACCAAGGCACAAGTGAATGGCGTGACTATAACTGTATAGTCTGTACACAGCAGCAGCTGCAGATGGAGTAGTAACTTACAGCTGTGGAGTAGTCCATGTCGTTGAGCAACTCGTCCGCCCGCTGCCACTCTGCCGGCGTCAGGTCCAAGCTAGGAGCAGATGAGACGCACGGCTCGGCTAGGAGCCGTGAGACGCACGGCAAGGCTAGGAGCAGGGAGACGCCGCCGTCGTCAGTTGCGGCGGGCTGCTTGAAGTTGGTTATGGCGCTCGCGCCGCGCAGCTCGACGGCCGCGGCGTCGTACGCTCTGGCGGCGTCCTCGGCGGTGTCGAAGGTGCCGAGCCATCTGTGGCTGTGAACTCCTCCCGGGGGCTCTCTGATCTGCGCCCCGAACTTGCCGCTCTGTCGCCGGGACACGCCCCGGAACTCGGACCAGGCGTCCGGCCTCGCGTTCCTCTTCTTCCTCCTCCTCCTCCCGCCGCCGGCGCGCAGACCTGGTTGACCGTGGACTTCCGCTAGCTCGTTCATGCCGGCGTTTGGACGCTCTCCGCCGTCACCAGTCACGACGACAAGCTGGAGCTAGAGCTGGGCTGGACTGGAGTGGATTGGACAAGAAGAGGCCGAAGAATGAAACGCGTGAAATTTCGTGGGTTCAGCGAGCAAGCAGCAAGCAGAGACTCTGCGTCAGTCTTCAGAAACAGTGTCACTCCACCTGCGCAAGGCTTGCTACGGAAGGTTCCGTGTTGCAGTAACTCTACCGTGGGAACTTGTCAGTGCACAAGGCAGGCTTACCATGCAAGGAAACATGGTTGCAGAAACAACGTTTAGGGTTTGTTTGATTCATAGGATAGGAAAAATAAAGAAATAGGAAAACCATAGGATTATAATGTCGTGTCCACTTCAATCCTATAGGAACCCACATACAACAAAGTTTGTTTGATCCATCAAAGGATTCTAAGAAAGAGCTTTGGGTGGATGTTAGATTTCCTATGCAATCTAGTGCAAAGGATTTCCTAGGAAAGTTTCCTATAGAAATCAATCCTACAAATTAAACAATCATCATAGGAAAATTTTCTATAGGATTTAATCCTACAAATTTCCTATACAAATCCTTTGAATCAAACATGCCCTTATTGTAGGTCCCGGAAACGGTGTTTGTTTTTGAACGACGAAGATGCGGTTTGTGACCAGGTGCCTATTTTAGACAATTATTATTAGTTTGTTCGAGTTTAGCTTCTTCACAACCAAACACTTTCTTGACCAAACCAGGGTGGTTTTACTCTACCATGCCATCATGGAATTTATGGTATTTTCCTTACTATATTCCAAAATATAAGAGAAACTACTATGGAAAAATGAAAGAAGTCCACATAGCCCCCTAAGTATTGATTTTGAGACGCTAAACCTCCGCAAGTTTAGATTGGAGCACTTACCCCCCTAAGTATCAAATACCAGGCATATTACCCCCTCTGGCCGTAGATGGCTGTTTTGGTAGCTGCTTTGGTCTATATGGACGGTGGTTTTAGCCAAACGATGGAAATTAGCTGTTAAGATGCAACGTATTTTAAACAGAACAGAGATGATGTGCTAGCTAGATTATGTGCAAAAATTGCTACTCCCTCCGGTTCATATTAATTGACTCAAATTTGTATAGATTTAAATGAATATAGACACTATTTAGTATATAGGATTTGAACCTATAGATTTAGTATATAGGTTCATCCAAATTTTGACAAATCAAAGTCAATTAATATGGATAGGAGGGAGTAGCTTGTTTGAATTGTGGACGTGATTTACATGGCGGCAGCTCGGGTGTGTGGCGTGGACGCGCGTGTGCTCAACCATGGCGCTTTATGGCGTGCGTGTGCTCAACCATGGCGCGATCAAAGACTAGAGGCAGCGAAGTGGAGCTCATCGTGATCAATTGGCTGTTTTGGCAAGGTCGGAGGCGCCCGGAAGGAGAGGAAGGAGAAGCGCTCGACCTCTACGGTGCAGCAAGAGCTCGAAGCTGCTGTTGCTGACCCCATCTCCCGCTCCACCACCTCGGGCTCTTCCCGTACTACAACAATTACGTAGGCCTGAGCGACCTGGAGCACGGGCTCCTGTCCCGCGACGCGCCAGACTGCCTCGCCGCTCCGACGTGTGCGCATTCGTCGGGTCAGGCTCGCTGCCGCTAAGCTCGCTCCTGCTCACTACACGCCACATGCCAGACATCGTCGTCGACAGCTTCGATCGGTGCAGATATGCCACTTAGAGGCTGCTATTGTTTTGGTCCAGAGGATGCATGACCGAGCAATCAATCATTAATTTTCAGCATGGCTAAAACCACCTATCCACGTGGACCAAAACAACCATTACCTGCAAGAGGGGGTAATATGCCTGGTATTTGATACTCAGGGGGTTAACTACCCCAATCTAAACTTGTGGGGGGTTAGTGTCCCAAACCAAATACTTAGGAGGTTATGTGGACTTCTTTCATGGAAAAATTATCTATCTATCTATTATATTCCCTCCGACCCATATTAGTAGTTGATTCAAGTTTGTCTAGATTCATATGTATCTAGTATAGATGTATTCGTATCTAGACAAAGTTGGGTCAACTAATATGGATCGAAGGGAATACTAAAAGCAGTATATAAGGTCCGTTCGGATCAAAGGAAATTTATAGGAAAACCAAAGGAAACCGATTTCTGTAGGATTTATTTTCTTTAGCGCGTTCGGAACGCAGCAATGGTGAACAGTAAAACGCATGAAAGTTTTCCTTTCCTTGCGGTTTCCCGCAGATTTCACGGAAAAATAAAAATAAGGTCTGAGCTCATTTTTTTTCTCGGTCCTTCGCTTAAGAACGAGGCAAGAAATGCTGCCCCTTCTTTACTACAACACGCAGAAAACCAAAGAGACCACTCGAGCATGATGATGGGGTACATGATATAGACCCCAAAAACACCTTGCTCTTGACTTATCATACAACAGGAGATGGGGCAAACGGAAGAGGAGGATACAAATAGTAAGGAGGAATTTGAATGATAACACGGTTGGGTCTGAATCCTCAAGGGACAGTAAGAGATCCAAGAAGGAGACTGAAGAAAAAAAAATTGATGACTTGGCAACATCGGCAGGCCTCCTCGAGGGGCGCCGCCGGGCCCAATGAGTGCCATATGTTGGAACTGTCGAGGGATTGGGCGTCCATGTACAGTTCACGAACTGGTCAGCCTCGTGCAGACCCATCGCCCAAAACTGGTCTTCCTCTCGGAGACTAGAAAAGATAGAGAGTATGTACGGAATTTGAGATGGAGGCTTGGACTTCGCAAATGTTTTGTGGTGAACGGGGAAGGAAAGGGAGGAGGGATGGCGTTGTTCTGGGATGAGAGCTTGTCAGTTGAGCTCAAATCCTTTAATAAGAGACACATTGATGTGCTTGTGAGAGAGACGGAGTCTCACGCTGAATGGAGGGCAACATTTGTGTATGGAGAGCCACGAGTAGAGGACAGACATTTGATGTGTATGGTGATTTTAATGAGTGTATGTGGCAGACCGAACACCTGTCGAATACGCGGCGATCGGAAAGGCAAATGAAAAATTTCAGAGACGTGTTGTCCGAATGTGACCTCCATGATTTGGGATACTATGGCCAGGACTGGACATATGACAACAATCAGAAGGGTTCAAAGAATGTGAGGGTTAGACTGGATCGAGCGGTTGCAAGACCTGACTGGTTAGCACGGTTCCCATGTGCAAGGCTAACTCACATTGTGTCCTCGCGTTCGGACCATGCACCGCTCCTGTGGAATGGGAGAAAAAAATAACTACAAATTTGCGTGCCCAAAACATGCAGTACGAAGCTGTTTGGGAGCGAGAACCATCGCTGCCTGAGATAGTTAAAGAGAGTTGGGAAGGCCAGGATCAGGCAGCATCTCTAGGGAGTATTGCAGCGAAACTGAAAACCACCATGGAAAAACTCCAGCAGTGGAGTAGCACCACCGTGGGCAATGTCAAGAAGGACTTGGCGAAGGCAAGAAAAAAGTTGGGGTCACTTCGTGGCCAAGGGCTATGTGATTCAGACCCAGAAGTGAAAGAACTAAGGGAGAAGCTAGATGAGTTGTTCCGAAAAGAAATATTATGGCAGCAACGATCTAGAGTTAACTGGTTGAAGGACGGGGATAGGAACACGAGATACTTTCATCGAAAAGCCTCATGGCGATCACGAAAGAACAAGATAAAGAAATTGCGAAGATCAGATGGAACCTTCACGGAAAATAGGGAGGAGATGGAGGACCTGGCCCGTACCTTCTTTTGCAACTTATTTGAGAAGGATTGGGAAGTTGATCCACAACCTTTGCTGGATTTATTCGAGAACAAGGCGAGTGAGGAAATGAATGATAGATTATGTAAACCATTTACAGATGAGGAAATCTCGGACGCTCTTTTTCAGATTGGCCCCTTAAAATCACCCGGACCGGATGGTTTTCCGGCACAGTTCTTCCAAAAGAATTGGGAAATTATGAAAAAAGAAGTGATTGCAGTAGTGCGACAATTTTTCCAGGACAAGAATATGCAAGATGGAGTCAATGATACCATTGTAGTGTTGATTCCAAAAAGGAGTCTTTCGGAGGAGATGGAGGATTTTAGGCCCATTAGTCTGTGCAATGTAGTGTAAAAAGTGGTGTCTAAATGCATGGTTAACCGGTTACGACCTATGTTAAATGAACTAATCTCAGAGGCCCAGAGTGCCTTTGTGCCTGGAAGGATGATTACGGACAATGCGTTGATTGCGTTTGAGTGTTTTCACTCGATTTTTAAATGCAAGAGAGAGACTCAAATTTTTTGTGCACTCAAGCTGGACCTATCCAAGGCCTATGACAGAGTTGACTGGAGCTTCTTGGAAGGAGTTATGAGAAAATTGGGTTTTAGTGAGACTTGGATCCAATGGTGCATGGCGTGTGTAACATCAGTGAATTATATCATCAGATTCAATGGATCATTGACGGAACCTTTCGCCCCTTCGAGAGGATTATGCCAAAGTGACCCCCTGTCACCTTATTTGTTTTTATTTATTGCTGATGGATTGTCAAACATATTACAGAAGTACACAACAGAAGGCAGAATTCAATCCCTAAAGGTGTGTCGCCGTGCACCTAGGGTTTCACACCTTCTATTCGCAGACGATAGCCTACTCTTTTTAAGGCATCCCTAGAGCAAGCAAGGGCAGTGAAGGAAGTTCAGATGTATGTGAGGTGTACATGACAACTAATAAACTTGTCTAAGTGTTCTATGCTCTTTAGTGAATTTTGTTCAGAGGATATCCGGCTAAGCATGAAGAATGAGCTGGAGGTGGAGCAGATTCATTTTGAAGAGAAATATCTGGGGCTCCCGACCCCGGAAGGACGGATGAAGGCAAAAAGGTTTCAACCGATCAAGGAGAGGTTTACAAAGAGACTTACCGATTGGTCTGAAAAATACTGCTCCTCATGTGCAAAAGATGTGTTGATAAAGAGCGTGGCACAAGCCATTCCCACCTATGTAATGGGTGTGTTCAAAATGCCAGCTCAATTTTGTGAAGATTACATGAGAATGGTTAGAGATTTTTGGTGAGGTGACGAGAAGAATAGAAGAAAGGTCCACCGGGTTGCTTGGGAAAAACTCACGTGCCCCAAGACTTATGGTGGATTAGGTTTTCGAGATATGGCATGCTTCAATCAGGCATTGCTAGCCCGCCAAGCATGGAGGATTATGTATCCTGATAGTTTTTGTGGGAGGGTTTTAAAGGCTAAATATTTTCCTAACGGCTCCTTGTTGGATACAGCGTTTCCTTCGGACAGTTCAGCATCATGGAAAGGAGTGGAGCATGGGCTGGAGCTTTTGAAGAAAAGAGTTATATGGAGGGTCGGAAACAGGGAATTAATCAAGATATGGCGACACAATTGGATCCCCCGAGATCCACATGCGAAGCCGATTCAGAAGAGAAAGTTTAATAGACTAACATATGTCAATGAACTAATGATTACGGGAGAAAAGCAATGGGACGAACAGAGAGTCAGACATCTGCTACATGATGATGATGCAGAGGCTGCTTTGAAGATCCGGATTCCTCAGCGGGATACAGAGGACATCCTAGAGTGGCATTGTGAGAAGAACGGGCTTTTTACAGTTAAAAGTGCGTATAAGCTGGCATGGTCTCTTTCTGATCTGGGAGTGAGGCATCAATCTACCAGTTTGGCTCCTGATGGAGAGAGGAAAATCTGGCAAAGTTTATGGAATACAGACGTACAACCGAAAATACGTATCTTCGATTGGAGGGTAGCTCATGAAAGTCTCCCAACATGGAAAAACAAATGCAAAAGGAAGCTTGAAGATAGTAGCATATGCCCTGTATGTGGATAGGAAGATGAGGACAGTCACCATGCTATTGTTCGGTGCACTAGAGCATGAGCCCTCCGTAGAAGCCATGCGCAAGGTCTGGCTATTGCCTGATGAAAGCAAATTCAGCTTTTCAGGCCAGAATTGGCTCCTGGTATTGCTTGATTCAACCCCTAATGGCATGAAAGCACATGTTTTGATGCTATTATGGAGGTCTTGGCATCTGCGCAACAATATGATCCATGACAAAGGGGAGGCAACAATTGCAGATTCGGTGACCTTCTTAGTAAGCTATGCTGGTTCCATATATCCAACGTATGCCAGTGCAAGGGATAAGGGGAAAGGGCCACTGTTTGCATGCCCGGAACCAGTCACGCCTATGCCAGGGGCTACGGTAAAGGAGCATTGGACGGCGCCACCGGAGTACTGGGAAAAGATCAACGTTGATGCTGCTTTCAACCCTGTCTCTGGGATGGCGAGCGTTGGACTGATCGCAAGAGACTGCAGGGGCCTAGTCTTATATGCATCATCGAGACACATTGCAAAGTGTGCCTCGGCCATTGAAGTTGAATCGATGGCCTGTTTGTACGGTGCGCAGGCGGCAGCGGATCGAATCCAAATGCCCATAATTCTAGAGTCGGACAACGCGGAGATCATCACGGCGTTACAAGGGAAGGAAGGTAACCGGGCATCCTGGATGCCGGTTCTAAATGAGATCAGAGGAACCTTTGCACGACTTCATGAGGTGCAGGTTCATAAAGTGAAAAGAGTGTGTAATAGGGCTGCTCATGAATTAGCTAAACTGGCTACAAGTTCTCGAATTGACTTGGAGTGGATTCTTCAAAGCCCTCCGATGATTTTGGAACTGCTAAGCCTAGAGTGTAATCCCCTATTTCGTTAATTAATAAATCTCTTTTCACCCTCAAAAAAAAAACTAGCCCCCTCCTGCTACTAACGGCTGGTCCTGATTCTGTGGAGGACCCACCTTTTTAGATTCCGTGTATGTGTAGACTCTATTAAGTGCAACTCTGCCAAGCAGGTTTGGTTCATTGTTTTTTAATCTTTCCACTGTTTTTATCTTTCGTCCTATCGTCCAAACACCACAACTCTTTTCTAATCCTTTGTTTTGCATTCCTTTGGAAATCAACTACTATCCTTTTATTATTCTTATGATTCTACCGTTCCTAAGTTTACTTATCCTTTGCGCTCAACAGGACCTAAGAGGTTCTAATAGAGGCACTACATTGATCCACATCATCCAACTTATATTAATGATTAAATCTAAAATCTATAGCTATGATTTAATGAAGGAAAAGATAATAAGAGGCGCCACACACGGATCTCTTCTGTGCAGCGGTGCGTTATGATTCGGGAAACAAATTATGCGCTGACTCTACCTTATCCTATCTCTTATCCCCTCACTAGCCCTACTGGCCACACATTCTCTCTCACATCGGCACCGCCATCGGAGCAGCACGAGAAGGCTGAGCAGCACGGCGCCCGAGTGGTGCGAGAGGAGGAGGCCGCCACCGCAGATCAAGCGGTGGGGAGGCCGTTGAGCGTGACAAGGAGCTGCATACCGGATAGCACGGGGAGGGCACCGCCAGGCCGTCGACCAACGCAAGGAGGGCTCCGTCGGTGCTTTCCGACGAGTGAGGGCGACGAGGAGGCGTCCCTTGCCGGCGCAGGGAGAGCCCTGCCAGGTTGTGTCTGACGAGTGTTGAGACAAGGCGTTCATCTGTAGCGCAGGGAAGCAGTCGCGATCGAGCATAGGGGCAACGCCACCAAGTGCGGGAACGTCGGGGCCAACGAGCACGCTACGGGGACGCCGCCGCCGAGCGTGTAGAGGGGATGCGTCAAGACGTCCAGTCCACATGTGACGAGCGCATGGAGGCGTGCCCGCGACGAGCCGGAGAAGGCCGCCACCAACACGCCCATGGAGTCGTGCTTATGAAACCAGGAGTCCATCAGCTAGCGCTTGAAGAGGAGGACTCTGCCACCGAGCGCGTGTAGGCATTCAAGCGTCCTTCATCGACGAGCACGCGCACTCTACAACACTGATTTTTTCCTCTTCCTGTATCTTATTCTCTACGGTTGACATGCATGTGTATCTCCAATTCTGGATAAGAGAAGGACTAGCAGAGCAGTATGAACACTAGAAATTTAGCTATTTTATGAAATTAACCTTGTAATCCTGCAGTGTGAATTTGGTAGCTACGTAGAATTAATCTGGTAGTTGGACACTAATTTGGATGACAACCAAATTTGGTTAACCTAGCAATCATGCACTGCAAATTTGTCATCGAGGAAAAATTAACTTGGAATTAGGTCCTAATTTGTATGGAACCAAATATAATTAACTTGGCAATCATCACTAGAAAATTGGTAGCTATGGAAAATTAACCTGGCAATTAGTCATTAATTTGGCTGACGCCTAAATTTAATTAACTTGACAATATGCAATGTAAAATTGGCAATAAGATAAAACTAACTTGGCAATTTGGCACCAAATAACTAATAAATTGTATTGTTATAAAATATGTTAAGCAAGTGTAATTTACCTGGCAATTGCCTCCTTAGGTGAGCTAGCTAGAAAGTACATTCTGCAAATTTTTCCTAATTTCACCTTATTTAGAAATATGGTCGGTATGCTTATTTGTTTTTTTAGTTTTTTGTACCTAGTAAAACATGTAATTATTACTAGTGGTGTCGCTTTCGTGTGCTAGCTATAGTGCTAGTAGGAACAATTGCATTTTATAGTACTACTTAATACACTTGCATGATAACGATGGTTGCGTCTACACCGACAACCGCATACTGACAGCGCATACGCGCTTGGCTAATGGGATAGGCTTATGTATGTGTGCTCCCTTGTTCCAGCATACGAGGATGCATGCAGAACATGATGAGGGGCGAGGTGCCGCCGCACGAAACAACAAATATGGGGCGCCACTCTCTAACACATATCCTTTTATGTTTGATAACATAAGGAAGAGACTCAATAAATTTAATCCACTTTGCATGGCGACGATTCAGCTTAGCTTGACTATCAATATGCTTCAAACATTTATGATCAGAATGTATAATAAATTCTTTAGGCCATAAATATTGTTGCCAAGTTTCTAATATCCGAACCAGCGCATATAATTTTTTATCACAAGTAGAATAGTTCAGACTAGCTCCACTCAATTTCTTACTAAAATATGCAACAAGTTTTCCCTCTTGTAATAACACACCTCCCAAACCAATTCCACTAGCATCACATTCTAGCTCAAAAGTTTTATTAAAATCAGAAAGTTAGAGTAATGGAGCATGTGTCAATTTATCTTTCAATATCATGAAGGCCTGTTGTTGTGCATCGGCCCAAACAAAGGGCATATCCTTTTTGGTTAGTTCATTCAACGGCGTGGCAATTGATCCAAAATCTTTGACAAAGTGCCTAAAAAACCTAGCGAGGCCAATGATGGGGGAATACCGTTCGGGGTATTACCCACAGAGCGGGTCGACTCGCCGAATACGGCGACTGGCGCATACTGGACCCAGACGAGTGGCGCCGACTGGAGGCCCAATGTAGCGACTCCAATAGAAAGCCCACCAAAATACTTGTAAACCCTAACTGGCTGCATATATAAAGCCATCAGGGGCACCCCCATGGGGTATGCTTTCCCACATCTCATTAGATCTAACCTCCCCCTCCGCCTATGGCGGCTCCCATGTAAACCAATCTATGATCATATACTGGATTGACAGCAGGACGTAGCGATCCTCCACCGAGGGAACGTGAACCTGGGTACATCGTGTGCCAATCTCGCTCCCGGATTCTCCTACGTCGCCTTGCTCCCTCTACGTAAGCTACCCCAGTAGCATCTGCCGTGCAATACCACGATAGTTGGCGCCCATCGTGGGGCAAGCGGTGCTTGGAGGGTGATAATCCAGGTGAGATCCCTCGTCATCAACGCCGGCCGAATCGCAGTGAGACGATTCCTTCCAATCGATGCCCGACAAAACACCCGCAGACGGATGGTCGGCTGCGCGTACATCACCAGATTGCGGCGCCACGCCCGTTCGCGGAGTAGGCGTCTGCGCCAGATCAGCGCACTGCTAGTGACGATCGCCGAACATACAGGATCGATCGGCTAAGTTTTTAATTCAATCATGTCTCTCGTTTAATTACTTTTGTTACTCGATTATTTTATTTGATCCCTCCATGCGTATTGACATGTCCTGCAAGATTTTGACCAACACGGTCGGGTGCTTCAGGGACTGGAACAATTTTTAAAGATCAAGTCCCAAGGCACTCCTATTAATTTGGATCAAAGAAAAAAGGCACATAGCCATGCGTTCGCATGCATCGGATTAGTCTCTCTTTATTCGAGCCTGCTCTGATTATTATATTATATTGTATTTATCGGCTAATTCTTTGTGCATATAAGTACAAAAAGTCATGATGTGATCAGCTGCACGGAAGGCCGATGAAATTCCCTGAATTAACCAGTTCGCCGTGTCCGCTACTTCTACTACATGCACCATGCGACTCTAGGGTCCGCCGTGTCTGCCGTATTAACCCCGACATAGTGGGCACCGAAAAACTCCGCGCTCGTGTCGCATACCTACTACTCGTCATGCTTCCATGGATTTTTTTATTTCGATCTAAATATATATAGCTCATTATTCCTTTGATTTATTATCTAATTAAGACAAGCTAATCTTTTCTAAGTGGTTTTTCATGTGGATACCATGGAGAATTAATCCATGGGACGAGGCGACCTGGTGGTTTACGTATGCCATGGAATCGCCCCTCGCGACTCGCCTCGTCTTCCGCGGACTCTCCACACTCAGGGACTCGTCCTCACGTGTTCGCCGCGCTCGAGGACTTGCCCGCCGCGGACTAACCGCGCTCGGAGACTCGCCCGTCGCGGACTCGTCCATCGTGGATTCGCGATGGTCGTGGACTCGCCATGTTCGGCTACTCGCCCATCTCACACCCGCCATTCTTCCGGCTAAACGTCGCACGACTTCGCCATAGCGCGACCTCTGTCTACGGCGTCGACCCTGTGTCCGCCGTATCGACATCGCCATAGCGCGACCTCCGTCCGCCGCGTCGACATCGCCATAGAGCGACCTCCGTCCTCCGCGTCGACCCCATGTCCGCCGCATCGACATCGCCATAGCACGACCTCCGTCTGCCGCGTCGACCCCGTGTCCGCCACGTCGACATCGCCATAGCGCGACCTCCGTCCGCCGCGTCGACCCCGTGTCCGCCGCGTCGACATCGCCATAGCGCGACCTCCGTCCGCCGCGTCGACCCCGTGTCCGCCGCGTCGACCCCGTGTCCGCCGCGTCGACATCGCCATAGCGCGACCTCCGACCGCCGCGTCGACTCCTTGTCCGTCGCGTGGACTTTTTCGGCTAAACGTCGTGTGACCATGTCCGCTACGTCAAATGCGTTCGCCGCGCCTACTAAGGAACCTTCATCGTCCGAGTCGCCAGAGAGGGTCGCATGCCACGCTGCATGGACTCACCACTGGGTGTCTCTTCCCCCCGGGAAAAATCAATTCGCCTTTGTCAACCTTTGATAGAGCGACTCGCAATGGCCAAGTAGTGCGGACGAGGACTCGCAAAACGAGCCTTGGATCGTCCACAAAAAACGCTAACCGAGAGCCATCATTGAAGCCGCCTTGCTCGACTGGCCTTCCGGGCTAAGACAAATGGTCGTGCTACACAAACAGCACCATGTCCTCCTCAACCTTAGATAGTGCGACTCGCAAGGCCAAGTACTGCGGACGAGGACTCGCAAATGGAGCCTCGGATCGTCCAGGAAAAACGCCCCGCCGAGAGCCGTCTTTGGGGTCGCCATGCGACTGGCCCCCCAGGCCAAGACGAGAGACTCGCTAACAAAAACAGCGCAATCAACATCATCGTGGACTCGCAATCATCGTGGACTCGCCACACTCGGGGACTCTCCCCTCGCGGACTCGCAATCATCGAGGACTCGCCACACTCAGGGAATATCCCCTCGCCGACTCGCAATCATCGCGGACTCGCCACACTCAGGGACTCTCCCCTCGCTGACTCGCGATCATCGCGGACTTGCCACACTCAGGGACTCTCCCCTCGCCGACTCGCAATCATCGCAAACTCACCATGCTCGCGGACTTGCCGTCTCGGACTCGCCATGTTAACAGCTAAGTACATGCTATGAGTCCAAACATATATGCATCTTCATTCATTCTCCAAAGCCGACCTTGCAGTCGCATATGACCCTTCCAGGGACCAAAATCATACTTGGGATCGGTTTCAGTTTTATCTGTTGTTTATTCGCGTCCGTCGAAGTAGTGAGTCTGGGTACCAAAAGGCCGACCTTGTCTTCGGGTTCAACAGTCTGGCATCGCGTCCCTGTTACCCAGCAAGCGTTTGATGCTGGAGGTCTGTCTACTCATGAAAAGACACGCATAAACCTTACATACCGCTGATCGATCCACATAACAGAAGTCAAAATGGTGTCTTTCTCGCCACTCGCCGCGCTCGGGGACTCGGCGCTTGCCGGTCGCTCGGCCTCGCCGCTCGCCACGATCGGGGACTCGGCGCTCGCCGGTCGCTCGACCTCGCCGCTCGCCGCGCTCGGGGACTCGGCGCTCGCCGGTCGCTCGGCCTCGCCGCTCGCCACGCTCGGGTACTCGGCGCTCGTCGGTCGCTCGACCTCGCCGCTCTCCGCGCTCGGGGCCTGTATCCTTGCTTGCCGGTCGCTCGACCTCGCCACTCACCACGCTCGGGGGCTCGGCGCTCGCCGGTCGCTCGACCTCGCCACTCGCCATGCTTGGCACCAACCACTACTATTTTCAGAATATGCATCTCTAAAGAGCCTCAAGTCGCCTCTACAAGCCAACTCGAGCCTCGGGGACTACTCCTAGGCATGCTGCGTGTACGCGTGGTTCCACGACCGTGGCTCGCCCTCGTCGACTCGCCACCGTGGACTCTCCACTCGCGTACTCTCCATGCTCGGGGACTCGCCGCCGCGGACACTCGCCATCGCGTACTCAACGCGCTCGGGGACTCGCCGCCGCGGACACTCGCCCTCGCGTACTCAACACGCTCGGGGACTCGCCACCACGGACTTGTCCTCGCATACTCAACACGCTCGGGGACTCGCCACCGTGGACTCGCCCTCGCGTACTCAACGCGCTCGGGCACTCGGCACGCTACAGACAGCGCCACTCACCGGTTGCCCGACCTCGCCACTCGGCACGCTCCGGGACTCGGCACTCGCAGGTCGCTCGACCTTGCCACTCGCCGCGCTCGGGGACTCGGCACGCTCCACATTCGAGGACTCACCGCAACTGGCGACTTCACCGATACCCTGCGTCTTTCGCCAACTGGCCATCACCGACTGGCTCACGCCGACCGCCTCCTGCTTCACGGTTCTTTTCTCTGTTCAGGAGCTCGTCGCCGATTCGCCACGACTCATCGTCAAGACTCTCCGCGCCCTGCCTCAAGCCCGCGTCGAATCGACAACGCGTTTTGGGACTACTGATGGGGGAATACCAATCAGGGTATACCCACGAAGCGGAATCGCCAGCTGGATCGCCGATCCCAGAGCGGGTCGACTCGCCGAATACGGCGACTAGCGCATACTTGACCCAGACGAGTGGCGCCGACTGGAGGTCCAATGTAGCGACTCCAATAGAAAGCCCACCAAAATACTTGTAAACCCTAACTGGCTGTATATATAAAGCCACCAGGGGCACCCCCACGGGGTATGCTTTCCCACATCTCATTAGATCTAGCCTCTCCCTCCGCCTACGTAGGCTCCCATGTAAACCTATCTATGATCATATACTGGATTGACAGCAGGACGTAGCGATCCTCCACCGAGGGGACGTGAACCTGGATACATCTTGTACCAATCTCGCTCTCGGATTCTTCTACGTCGCCTTGCTCCCTCTACGTAAGCTACCCCCAGTAGCATCTGCCGTGCAATACCACGACAGCCAAGAAAACCCCTCACTTGTGTGACCCTCTTGGGCTGCGGCTAATTCTCAATCGCTTCAATCTTGGCAGGATCCACTTCAATACCCTGTGATGTAACAACATAGCCAAGAAACGTAACTCGATCGGTGCAAAAGGTGCACTTTTCAAGATTACCAAACAAACGTGCATCACGTAAAGCATTGAAAACAACACGCAAATGATCCAAATGATCCTCTAAAGATTTGCTATAGATCAGAATATCATCAAAGTAGACTACCACTAATCGTCCAATGAAAGCACATAAAAAATCGTTCATTAATCTCATTAATGTGATGGGTGCATTAGTTAAACCAAAAGGCATTACTAACCACTCATATAAACCAAACTTAGTTTTAAATGATGTTTTCCATTCATCTCCTAATTTCATATGAATCTGGTGGTAACCACTACGCAAATCAACCTTAGAAAACATGGTAGAGCCACTCAATTCATCAAGCATTTAATCTAAACGTGGTATAGGATGACGGTAGGGAATAGTAATGTTATTGATAGCTCTACAATCAGTACACATGCGCGAAGAACCATCTTTCTTAGGTACCAAAATAATAGGAACATCACATGGGCTAAGGGACTCACGAATGTGATCTCTTACAAGTAGGTCCTGAATTTGGCGTTGTATCTCCTTTGTTTTCTCAGGATTGGTTCTATATGGCGCGCGGTTGGGTAGTGTGGCACCAGAAATAAGATCAATTTGGTGCTCAATCCCTCTAATAGGAGGTAGTCCTGGTGGCATCTCAGCTGGAAAAACATCCTCATATTCCTGCAAAAGGTTAGCAATAGCAGGTGGCAAAGAAGGAGGCATATCTTCAAATGAAAACAAAACCTCTTTGTAGACAATTTCATAACATTGATTATTGTTTACATCTAGTTCAGCAATATCAAGTTTATTTGCAACCATACACGGACCCTTCAAACGAATTTTAGTAGCATGTTTAGAATCAGATTTAGTGTTCTTTGGTGGTACAAAATCTGCAACAACTATCTGATTTTCACTTTTGTGTTTCTCCTCAGTTTTAGCTCTAATTGCTCTAGCAAGATCATCTTTTAAAATTTGTTCAGGAGTCATAGGTTTTAGACCAATTTTCTTACCATCATGCATAAGAGAATAGTGATTAGTTTTACCATTATGAACAGATTCTCTATCAAATTGCTATGGTCTACCAAGTAACAAAGAACAATCTTGCATAGGTACAACATCACAATCAACAAAATTAGAATATATACCAATAGTAAAATGCACGTGTACCGTTCTTGTTACCTTGATCTTACGAGAACTCTCAAACCATTGGATGTAATATGAGTGTGTGCGTTGTCTTGTTGGGAGCGCAAGCTTCTCTACCATGTCAACACTAGCCAGATTATTACAACTCCCTCCATCAATGATGGTCCTTATAGCTCTTTCCTTGACAACGCCTCGTGTTTGGAACATGTTGTAGCGTTGATCATACTCAGATTTTCTCAATTGCACACTCAACACAGGTTGTGCAAATAAACTCTTGTATCGATCAGCAATTTTAGTTCCTATTACCTATGTCTCTTCTTCAGAATCAGAATTATCTCCATCTCTAGAAGAAGAAAGAGCTAATGTATCTTCATCAAAGTCACTTGCTAAATCATATTCACCATCATCATGCACCATCATAACATGCTGTGTTATGCACATCCTCTCAATATGACCATATCCCCAGCACTTGTGGTATTGTATGTCCTTTGTCTTGCGCATGAAAGCCATAGAAAAATCACTAAGAGCAGGGGCATTGGACGACGACAGAGGAGTAGCCGATGGTATTCGTGTTGTAGGCGTATTCGCTTTGGACGTGGTAGGTGCTGGTGGAGTACCACTAGAATGCGCTAATTGTCGGGATGTCCAAGAATATGTATGACCTGCAGAATTATTAGTCTTCCTTCATGGTGGTTGGCAACCCTGTACTTCACGTTCAACTTTGAAAGCAAGATGAAACAAACGAGTGATAGTAGTTTAGTCCTTATAGTCTAATATATTTTGAATGTCCTTATTTAACCTATCAAAGAAACGTGCAAACATTTTCTTCAGGATTTTCAACAATACCACACCGAACTATCCTTGTTTGCAATTCCTAATAATACTCCTCTATAGATTTTTTTTGTTCTAAACATATCAATTTCTTTAGTAAATCACGTTGATAAGTAGGAGGTACAAAACTAACACGCATTGCATTTTTTAAAGCAGTCCAAGTATTAGGAATAGTAGTTATATTTAAGCGACAATGTTCAGACCACCAAAATGAAGCAAGATCTGTAAACTCGCAAGTAGCTGCACTAACACGCATATTCTCAGGATATCTTAAACATGAAAAGGTTGATCTACTTCTAATTACCATGTAAGATATGCATCAAGATTATATCTACCCTTAAAAGGTGGAATGTTTAGCTTAAGCTTAGCAACATGATCATCATTACGTACCGGTGGTCGAGCATTGCGGTAGTAATGCCGAGGACGACCAGCAGGTTGTTCGACATACTCATCGAACCCATCCTCATCTTCATGCCCGAAGTCACCATCTTCATCATATGTCGTGAAAGCGTCATCCATGGTAGCGGTGGCAGCCGGTGGTGCAGCAACTTCGGTAGCAGGAGCAGGAGGTGGTGCGGTTGCAGCAAGAGCAGAAGACCCAGCAGTACCTTGATCCGTGTGTCGTATACGTCATGCTTGTCCCATCTGGTTGGGTAACCGCTGTCGAGGACGTGGTGCAGCAGTAGGTGCAGGTGCAGGTAACCTGTTGAGGATTTCTTGAAACTTGGTGTCGATCTTGATGATGAAGGATGTCTCTAGTCCTTTTATCTTGTCAATTGTTTCATTGAGCTTGACGTCAAAATCCTCCGGTCTGTAATCAACATCTTGTGCACGCCCGACCAAAAGCTTGGTGAAGTGAGCATGCATCTCTACATTCGTCATGTTCTTTAGTTCAAGAGGTAGATTTGCCATGGTTAGTCCTTAAAAGCACATGTATATATGCCTATGAGTATGGAAAGATAGTGGAATACACGCGTAATCCATCAAGCAATATACAAAGATCTTACAAGTTCTTACCAAACAGCATGAAAAGATGATGTGCAACCGCAAGGATTAGTTGATCCAGAGATTGAACCGAGCGATTACCAGGAGTCAAGACACCGCACGTGGAGAAATATGTGGAGCTCTGGGAAGGCTTAGCAAAGGGGTTAGAAATTATCAAAACAGCAATGCAAAGTTTAAAAGATGCTCAATAACGGTATCGTACTAGTCCTAGGCTAGACCGTACTAGAGACGCCAGCCTAGAGCACTAACGATGTCACGACGCGGCACAACTAGCAATGGTATGATGATATGGCACCCTGAAAAGCGAACCGAGATGTCAAAAACTAATATGATGGTGAGTGTCCAAAACTGTTCTACGTGGTCTAAAAATAGGATAGCCCCCAAAAAAAATTGTCGAAAATTTTCTATCGTGCTCTGGAAAGCGCGCAGGTGCAAAAAATGTCGCTATAACGGCCGATGGAGAAAAGTGATCCCAAAGATCGAAAACTAGTATAGCTAGAATTTTTTTGCACTCCTTTTAGACTTGTGGCCGGACTTTAGCTCAACACGGACTTAGAGTATTGCATGAAAACAACAAGGAAGGAAAGAAAAAAACTAGGGAAGAACAACTCTACTCGAACTCGTGCCATGGCAGGAAAACAGATCGGATCTTTGTCACAGTAGGAAGACGGTGGCGGAGTCTATGGTTTATAGTGGCGGCAGAATATGGTGATGGATGTATGGCAATGGCGGAGATCTACTAGCGTGGTGGCAGTGACTAATGTGACCAGAACTCGAAACTCTAAGGGGTGAAACTCTAAGACTAGCAACTCAACGCGACGATGTAGACACAAATTCAACAATGCAAAAACTGAAAAGATAATGCAAGGCGGAGATTGGTGATGGGATAGATCTAACTCTAATAGTATTTTTTGGATTTTTCGTGGGTTATAGGTAAAAAAATCTATACTACAAGAACAGCAAATCTCACCAAGCAACCTGAAATCTGATACCACTTGATAGGGCAAAGGTATCCAACCTTTCGATGAGATGGTGATAGTCGATTTGGTAGAGTTCGGGCTTAACGATCCGACCACACGTGCGAGCATGAGCGCCAATGCAATCGCTAGGCAAATCTCCTAGAGGTTACTGATCTTGCAAAAACATGATCAGCCTGACCAGCGAGGGTCTTAATTTCTACCTGAAATCGAGAACAAGTAAGAACTAATATTGCAATCAAGAAATTGCGGATTGAGATGAAAGCTTTATTGAAAAGGTGGGATCCTGTATTGGTGCGAAGTACAAGAGGCCTCTACGACATTCGAGCCTTGGCAAAGTTGCAATGATAGCTAACTTTTAATCTAAACAAAATCCGAGTCCAAAGTGATGGCTATGGGCGATATTTAAGAAGGAAAAGGTGTGATTTCGGCAAGCCATGGAGGTGGTGGCCGAAACCAAACCTAGAAGTCCTTTTCTCCTCAAATACAGACTCTAAAAAGTGGCTATTTTAATTTCTGCGAAAATTACATGGGCCTAGCCCAAAATAAAGATGTCGCGGCACCGAATTAAGCTATGGACGAATTTATGAAGTAATATCCTTGAATATTTTGTCCAAGCCTTCTATCTTTATTATGGTGTCTTCAAAGTTCTGAAATCTCCACTCATGGTGTCCTCTTTAATCCTCACATGCTCGCTTCCATCCCCATGCATGATCATGCTCCAATGCTTGTCCCGCTCGTCCATGCTTGGTCCATCATTCCTAAGAGTAACAAATACATCTGAGTTAGGCATCATCATATTCTCATGTATATGAGGAATAGTTCCAAGGTACGAAAGTCCCTGATAGTTAAGTTGCTTTGCACGATCTCGAGTGATAGGTCCTTGTATTTGTGTAGCTATAGGTATAGCAGTTGTATCAATAGATAGGATGTCCTCATCATTATTGTGCTAAACAGATGTGAAAGTCGTGTTAAAGCCCCAAAGTACTAGGCCACGGGAGCACCAATCATCGTTGATGAAGAGAAAGAAGTGTAGATCAGAAGGAAGAACAACCAAAACCAGTGAGATTCGCCAGAGACACACCTTCACACGCCCTTCGATGTCGCTAGACGCACCACGGGGAAAGGAGCTAGACAAGAAGAATTTATCCTATTTTCAGAGAGCTGTCTCTACCACACCTTCTTGAGTATCACACAAACCCTAACCAAGGTGAAAAACATCAAGAATCAGAGTCCTCCTGCCAAAAAGAACTGGGATCTACCACTTCTATATGGACCTAAGGCCACATGAGACGAAGCAAATTGTCTTCGATGCTGATGTAAGGGAACGAAACCCTATTCGCATGCGTCTCCCGAGCATTGGGAATGAAGGGGTAATATGGAGACCTTGATGTTCAATATCCCAACTAGCCCATGTTTACCCATAAGAATCTAGTAAATTTTTTTCTCAGTTGTAGTTGAGGCACGAGTTGCACTATAGTTGAGACACGAGGTAAAGATGGTAAGGAACATCTATTGGGGAGCTAAGGATGGCAAAAGGAAAACTCACTGGATGGCTTTGGAAAAGATGCAACGCCCCAAGAGTTAGGGGGTTCGGGATTCCATGACTTCCATGTGTTCAACCAAGCGCTTCTGGCTCGTAAAGCATGGCAGATAATCTCTAAGCCTAATAGCCTTTGTGCTAGGGTTCTGAAGGACAAGTATTATCCAAATGGCAACATTGAGGACATTGTATTTGTTGGTAATGCGTCCTTGATGTGGCAAGCAATATCATATGGACTAGAGCTTCTTAAAAAAGGTATGGTATTGTGGATGGGTGATACGTCGGAAATGTATCTATAATTTTTTATGCTCCATGCTTGTTTAGTATCTACTTTGGTTTACTTGTCTACACTTTGAGGTGCTTTTTACATGTTTTCTGGTACTAACCTACTAACAAGTTGCAACAATGCCAGATGCCTGTTTTCTGCTGTTTTTGGTTTCAGAAAAGCTAGTAAAGAAATATTCTCGGAATTGGACGGGACAAACGTCAAAGTCAATTACTTTCTGTGGGGAACAAGAAGTCCAGAGGGGAGCCGGGGAGGCGAGCCAGAGGGGCCAAACCCCCCAGGCGCGGCCATAGGTGGGCTTACACCTGGCTAGGGTTTGGTGCCCCTGGCCGGCCCCTCTGCCTCCCCCTTCGCCTATAAGAAGCCCTCGATGCAGAAACCCTGAGTACCCGATCAAATATCCACGAAACCGTCTGTAGCCACCGCCACCATCGTCCCTAGATCGGGGGGGGGGGATCTGAAGTTCTTCCCAGCACCCTGTAGGAGGGGAGATCATCCCGGAGGCCTTCTCTCCGGTATGATGCGTGAGTAGTTCCACCTTGGACTATGGGTCCATGTAGTAGCTAAATGGTTGTATCTCCTCCATTGTGATTTCATGTATAGATCTTGTGAGCTCCGTTCATGATCAAGATCTAATCTATTTGTAATCATGCATGTTGTGTTTGCGGGGATCCGATGGATATTGAGATTATTATGTTGGTTTGATTAATGGTTTTGTCTTTATGATTCTATCATGTCTATGTTGTTTGTGATCTTGCATGCTCTCCGTTGTTAGTAGTTATCTTGGCAAGTAGTTGCTAGTGACTCCAAGAGGGAGTATTTATGCTCGATAGTGGGTTCATGCCTCTAGTTTCCAAGGGAAGTGACAATAATCTCTTCGGTTGTAGATGTGTTGTTGCTACTTGGGAGAAAACAACAGTCTCTTATTCATGGAACATGTGGACTGTTTACCTTACACACTTTGCTTAAAGCAGTTGTCTGTTGCTTGCAACTTAATACTGGAGGGGTTCGGATGATAACCTAAAGGTGGACTTCTAGTCATAGATGCAGTTGGATGACGGTCTATGTATCTTGTTGTATTGCCCAATCGAATCTCATAGGATCTTTTTGACTAGTAATTGCATTGTTATGCCTTGCCCAGTTCCTATCAATTGCCCTGCTATAATTTGTTTACCCTTCATGCCATGTTGTTTATCTAAGGAGAGCACCTCTAGTGAACTATGGACCCTGGTCCAATATTTACCATCAATACATCTTCCACTATTACTTGTTTACTTGCTGCAAACCATTACCTTCCACACCATACGTTTAATCCTTTGTTACAGCAAACCGGCGAGCTTGACAACATCACTGATTCGTTGGGGCAAAGTCTTGAGTTTGTGTTGTGCAGGTCTCCGTGTTGCTTGCAACACCTGTGTGACGTTTCCTTCCTCCTACTGGTTCGATAACCTCGGTTTTTTACCGAGGGAAAACTTGCTGCTGTGCTGCTTCACACCTTGCTCTTGGAGTTTCCCGACGAGGCGCTCCCACTTGGACTAGCGCCGCATCAAGATTTTTCTGGCGCCGTTGCCGGGGAGGCCATGGACGTCTTCACAAGGGGAGTCCTTCACTTACTTTCTCTTTACTTTGTTTTTAGTTTGCTTTGTTTTTCTTTCTTGGTTTTGTTTGCCTCTTCCCCCAAAAAAACACAAAAAAATTAGTTCCTGCTCTAGTTGCTGGTCTGTTGTTGCCTTGCTTGGTCATGCTTTCTATCAATGGATGGTTTCTTTGAAACTAGCTCTTATTGGCAAGGTGGGTTCACGGAAGAACAAAAGTATTATTACAAGGAACACCGTTTGTCACAAAAAGGGAAACACTTATGGGAACAAATTGATAAGTTGAATACTATTGCTAGAGACGTGTGCTCTACTTATAATGTTACTTATTGCTTTGATAAGTCTTGTTGCTGTAGGAGGTATAAAAACCTGCCTTTTCAATGTGAGTATAATGATAATGTTACCGTATCTTTTTATGTTAAAGGAAATTATGACTTTTATGATGTGGAACAAATTGAAGAATTTATTGCTTTCAAGGGTGCATTTGAACTTGCTAGTTTGCTTGAAAATACTGATGATGCACCTTATGAACATGAGGTTTATGAGATACTTAAATTTTGCTTTGATAATTACAAGGAAGCAAATGGATATATTTTTGAATATTTTAATAGATGCTTTCCACAAATGGAAGAGACTAATGCCTTGCAGGAGCCTATGGAAGAAGAAATTATTGAAACTTGAAGCTCATTAGATGAAAAAGAGGAGGAGAGTGATGAACAAAAGAACGAAGAATGGATTATCTACCCATGCCTACCTTCTAATGAGAGTAACTCTTTATCCCTTACGTTATTTGATTGTCCCCCATGCTTACCAAAGGAGGACGAATGTTATGATCCTGTGGATCCTTCTGAAATATCTACTTTGGGTAAAACCTGTAAAGGTTTTAATCCCACTATTTTTGAGCTTGATAGAAATTATGTGTTTGTAGATCATGAAAAGCATGCTTTATGTGATAGATATATTGTTGAGTTTATTCATGATTCTACTGAAAGTTATTATGAGAGAGGGAAACATGGTCTTATGTATCTCAACAATATTAAGTTTCTCCTCTTTATGTTGAAAATTTTGAAGTTGCGCCTGTTTTGCTTTCCTATGCATGTTGCATTGTGCTTTAATGAATTGTTTCTTTACAAGATTCCTATGCATATGAAGTGGGTTAGAATTAAATGTGTTTTGAATTTGCTTCTTGACGCTCTCTTTGACTTCAATTCATATTTCTTATGTGAGCATCTTCTTAAGCTATCAAGCCTAACTTAAAGGCGTTAAAGAAAAGTACTTGTTGGGAGATAACCCAAGAGTTTCCTTGAGTCTTGGAATTTATTACTTCAGTAATGACCTCTCCTTATCCTTTTTGTTTGCTTTTTGTGCCAAGAATAACCTCTAATGAGAGGGAAGTAAGATTTGGGAAGTTGCTGTCCCGAAACAGATTTCTGTCCTCCACAAAAAAAATCACGAGGAGTCTCTGTAATTCGTATTAAGCTCAAATTTTACAAATAAATCCCCCAGTATGTTAGCTAACTTTCGTTAGTTCAACACTTTTTGATTTGAGTAACATAAGATATTCGAAAATATCGGTTTCTACCTGGTGGTCTGTTTTAACAGATTTCTGCCATTATTTGCATTTGCTTCTTATTGATTCCTTTTTGAGTTCTCTTCAGGTAAATTGAGATTTTTGAAGGAGTTACTACAGTAGCTTGTGTTTTTAGTGAAAAGTCTTGCTGTTACAAAGCTTTGCCAGTGGTCTAATATCTTTTGAATAAGCTAATGTTGCTAATGAAGATTGTGTGAAGTTGTGTATGAAGGAAAAAATTCAGGTGTAGAGAGAGAATGATGTAATGAGATGAAGAATGGACAAAATCTCAAGCTTGGAGATGCCACCATGGTGTCACCCCAAGAGATATCCAAGAGGTACAAACGTTAAATCTTGGGGATGCCCAAGGCATCCCCTTCTTCATCAATAAAAAGCTCAGGTCTGTCTAGACACTTCGTTTTTATTGTTTCATGCACATTTGTGTTGTTCTTGGAGTGTCTTAGTTTTCGTTTTCTTTGCTTAGGTTGTTTAGTTTGCTTGAATAAAGTAAGTTTGGACCCCCGTTATCGCTGTGTTGTTTTGCAAATAAGTTTGCTTGGTGTTGGAAAAGGAGTAGTAAGTTCTTGCTTGAAGTGCAAGATGAGCTTGCATTGACTGTGACTTAGACTTTAGCATGACATCTAGGTG
Source organism: Avena sativa (assembly GCA_916181665.1). NCBI lineage: Eukaryota > Viridiplantae > Streptophyta > Magnoliopsida > Poales > Poaceae > Avena > Avena sativa. Next base: position 242,135 of record OV702284.1, read on the forward strand.
TTGTTTTAGCATTATGCTTAGTGATTATTGCTTTAGTATGTCTTGTTCCAAACAATTGGGATTGCTTAGTGTGCCTTGAAGAAATTATGCGTTGTTTTAGCATGCAAAAGTATAGTATTGTGGTATTCTCCTTTGATGTTTTGCTTGGGTTGACTTGGCACATGCTTACACCATGTCATGACTCTCACAAGTCATCATTAGCCTCTATGATCATTTAGTCCTTGACTTGTAGTACCACTCTTTGCTTTGATTAGTATGCTTTGTTGCATTGCATGATTATGGCCATTATGCTCTCTTAGTTGGTTGCTCCCAGTCTTTTGCTAGCCTCCACTTGTATGAATAAGTTCTACTCATGCTTCCAACTCCCAAGAAACCATGTTATTCCAAAGTTTCCACTATAAACTCCTATGAATGGTGTGTTACACCATTCCAAGTATATTCTTGTTTTCAACTATCTTTCAATTAAAAACTATTTTGTTATGTGAAAACTTAGTGATTAAAGCCCTCACGAACTTGATGGCACATTTTATTCTTTGCCCCTAATAAACTTGAACCATTGTGACAACTTTGTTGTATATGCTTGCACTTATAAGTTGGAATTAGCAGAACCGTGTTGTCACGGGGAACGTTTTCAACATTGCACTTGTACTTTTGTACTCCATTGATATCTTGCTCTTTTGTCTATGGATGTCACCGGTGTGAAATGAAGTGAGAACTTTGTCTATGGAGTTTGTATTATGTGTTAGAGAAATGCCTGGGCCACTAGCCTAAGCCATGCCTAATCATGGTGGAAACTTGCAGCATCACCATAGTGAGATATCTATGAAGCATCCTCAATAAAAAGCTATGCATATGGTAAATAAAAAGATTGCTGAGATGCTCATTGTCTGCTTGCCTTGTCATTTTGGTTATGGGAAAGCTCCTGTACCATGTGCAAGGGGTACCCCGTTGGCGGTTCTCAATGATATGCAAATACTTACAGTGACAAGAACTTGCCTGGGCCCAAAGTTGAGTATCCATGAGGTGTGGCCCTCATATTCAAGGGACTTGAGATTGCCAACTTATACTTCGTCAAGCATATACTCCAGCTTTGCCACTTTAACCTTAACAACTTCAAGATGCTTATGATAGGGGCAATGAGGGATGAAAGCTAATCAGTACCATAATTTTTGGAAGCTCTTTTTAAAACTTGTAATCCCTGCTTCCTTTACAAAAAGGCCTGTCTTCCACCACTATTGAGTCTCCACCTTCTACCTTTAGGCACCGTTAAGATAACATAGTTTTCATTCTGTGTGCAGTGTTCCAAAGCTTATTAATTGATGCATATTGTGATATTACTTGTTCTTGTGATACTTGTTTCTAGTCACCCTTGTGAACTTTGCAGGTTTCCTATGCATCTATTTGCTACTCTATGAGGGACAAGCTGATTACCACTATGCTATGTTTTCTGTATGTGAAACAAACAAACATTTTTCAATGCATGTTATTCATGATCTTTGTTTGTAGCTTGCCATGTTACATGCATAGTTACTATGTCCTACTGTTAGAACTCCATCCTTTCATGCACATGTTGAGAGTTCTTTGATCCCAGTTTTCAATGGTTGCAAATGGTTGGATCTTTATTGTGAGGGTGCATGTTCACCTCAAAAATTATTCTATTTATCACTTACCTACTCGAGGACGAGCAGGAGTTAAGCTTGGGGATGTTGATACGTCGGAAACGTATCTATAATTTTTGATGCTCCATGCTTGTTTAGTATCTACTTTGGTTTACTTGTCTACACTTTGAGGTGCTTTTTACATGTTTTCTGGTACTAACCTACTAACAAGTTGCAACAGTGCTAGATGCCTTTTTTTCTGTTGTTTTTGGTTTCAGAAAAGCTAGTAAAGAAATATTCTCGGAATTGGACGGGATAAACGTCAAAGTCAATTACTTTCTGTGGAGAACAAGAAGTCCAGAGGGGAGCCGGGGAGGCGAGCCAGAGGGGCCAAACCCCCCCAGGCGCGGCCATAGGTGGGATCACGCCTGGCTAGGGTTTGGTGCCCCTGGCCCGCCCCTCTACCTCCCCCTTCGCTTATAAGAAGCCCCCGATGCAGAATCCCCGAGTACCCGATCAAATATCCACGAAACCGTCTATAGCCACCGCCACCATCGTCCCTAGATCGGGGGGATCTAAAGTTCTTCCCGGCACCCTGCCGGAGGGGAGATCATCCCGGAGGCCTTCTCTCCGGTATGATGCGTGAGTAGTTCCACCTTGGACTATGGGTCCATGTAGTAACAAGATGGTTGCATCTCCTCCTTTGTGCTTTCATGTATAGATCTTGTGAGCTCTGTTCATGATCAAGATCTAATCTATTTGTAATCATGCATGTTGTGTTTGCGGGGAGCCGATGGATATTGAGATTATTATGTTGGTTTGATTAATGGTTTTGTCTTTATGATTCTATCATGTCTGTGTTGTTTGTGATCTTGCATGCTCTTTGTTGTTAGTAGCTATCTTGGCCAAGTAGTTGTTAGTGACTCCAAGAGGGAGTATTTATGCTCGATAGCGGGTTCATGCCTCTAGTTTCCAAGGGAAGTGACAATAATCTCTTCGGCTATATATGTGCTATTACTACTAGGGAGAAAACAACGGTCTCTTGTTCATGGAACATGTGGACTGTTTACCTTACACACTTTGCTTAAAGCAGTTGTCTGTTGCTTGCAACTTAATACTGGAGGGGGTTCGAATGATAACCTGAAGGTGGACTTCTAGTCATAGATGCAGTTGGATGACGGTCTATGTATCTTGTTGTATTGCCCAATCAAATCTTATAGGATCTTTCTGACTAGTAATTACATTATTATGCCTTTCTCAGTTCCTGTCAATTGCCCTGCTGTAATTTGTTTACCCTTCATGCCATGTTGTTTATCTAAGGAGAGCACCTCTAGTGAACTATGGACCCCGGTCCAATCTTTACCATCAATACATCTTCCACTGTTACTTGTTTACTTGCTGCAAACCATTACCTTCGACACCATATGTTTAATCCTTTGTTACAGCAAACCGGTGAGCTTTACAACCTCACTGATTTGTTGGGGCAAAGTCTTGAGTTTGTGTTGTTCAGGTCTCCGCATTGCTTGCAACACCTGTGTGACGTTTCCTTCCTCCTACTGGTTTGATAATCTCGGTTTCTTACTGAGGGAAAACTTGTTGTTGTGCTGCTTCACACCTTTCTCTTGGGGTTTCCCGACGAGGCGCTCCCACTTGGACTAGCGCTGCATCAATGGGTAATGGACAGAGTATGCGTATTTGGAGGGATCCCTAGACTTCCTTTTTCTAGGGATCGAGGGATCCCTCGATCCCTAGACTACCCTCGCTTAGTCCTACCACTCTAGTGAGGATATAGTAAAAGGGAAATTTATCCTGAACATTGCTGACAAGGAGATGTATTCTACGCATGAACAACAACTATAAATTGAGCTTAAGTGGGAACCTCCTCCTCAGGGTTGGTGTAAGCTTAACACCGATGGTTCCTTTGGTACTATGGGAAATGCATGTGCCAGTATGGTTGTGAGAGATCATAACAGTGAGAACTTGCTGTCACCTTGTCGTCAGCTACTGTCTTGTAGAGATGCACTCGAGGCAGAATTAGCGGCAGTCTTGGATGGTTTATCATTGACATTGCATTGGTGCAATATGCCAATTATCGTGTAAATAGATTGCTCGGAAATCATCAAACTCGTTAGTACTAAAGAGGTGGATAGATGCATTCATACTACAATTATCGAAGAGATAAAGACCTTGCTTAGGGTCAGATATTCTTGCATTACTCATGTTAAAAGGTGCCAAAATATCAGCACCCACTTCATGGCTAACAATGCTAGGAGGATGTGAGTACCTGACACATGGATTAATAGAATTGATAATATACCCATACCAACAAGTTGCAACTTCTTTTCCGGAAGCTCATCTAAAAAGAACTCTGAGGTTAAGCATGCTTGGCCTAGAGAAATTTGAGGATGGGTGACCGACCGGAAAGTGGATACCGGGTGCACATTAGTAAGTACAAACTGCGCAGAAAAGACTAGTGTTGGTTTGTGGGGTTAGTCTAGAGATCCCATTGAGCTGCCAGGAGTGACAACCGCTGGTCCGAAGAGGCCGGGGCGTTACAAGTCGTATCAGTGCCGACACTTGCGGTTACACGGGCGTGTGTGGCTCATTGGCAGATATGTTGAGCATGGCGCGTGTGTCCTAGAGTGGACACGACATGGCACATGTGCTGGCACTAGACGCACAGACGTATGCCAAGAGGGGACGTTCATGGCTTGTGGTTGATCGACGGGGGTGTCGATCTTCTAAGGGTGGGTGTATGTGAGACACTGACGCATGGCTTAATAGGATTGATAGTATACTCATACCAACAAGTTGCAACTTCTTTTCTGAAAGCTCCACTAGTAGAGAAAAACCTACCGCCGGCTAACCAAAATGGCCTACTGCCGGCGAGTTCAGGCTCGCCGGCGAACATCGCCGGTGCATTCCAAATTCGCCGAGGGTATTCTCTGTTATCGCCGGCGAGGGTAGTGCCTTTACCATCGGCGTCCATCCCATTTCGCCGGGGATATTATGTACCCGAGCGAAATAATAATAAGAAATAGACAGAATACACAATATACATGATAATGACAGCAAAATACATATTAACACAGGAAACAATAGCAGTGTCCACCAAATGTTCAATATAGCTAGGACATTGGTTCATAGGTAGCATTATCTAGAGTTCACTCATCTTCACCCTTGTCGGAAGAGTCGGGGGAAAAGCAAATCGTGCACCGCAAGGAATTGACCATAGGACATAACAATTAGTCGTGAGTTTCATTGAACATTTATATTTTTTCATTCTCCACATGAATTTCAGAGAACATAGCGTCTCATTCAAAAAGAAAGAACTTCTGCGAGTCACTTTAAATGGCTAACACCAAAGTTCGCAGAGAGCGGTATGGTAATCTTCATGTGCATGCAATGCTGAAGTAAGTAAACATAGTTATAAAGTAAGTAGCACAAACATAGTTATAAAGTAAGTACGTAACACAAATAAAACATCACAAAGTCTAGCAGGATAAGTAATATATGACAAGTATCTGATCCACGTCTCTGTCCTAGCTAGATCAGGCGTCGTCGTCATCATCGAACAAACCTAAGGAAGACATGTCAACAGACGACGTGGGTGTGACGGTAAAGCCGCAGGGGCTAAACCAGTATTATGGGCCCTGAGGGCACGCGGTGGAGGAGTCTGCGTTGTCGGACCTAGAGGGACCCGCCTCCTGGACGGGTTGCTGACGCTGAATGGCCACCAAAACCTTGTACTGTTGCGCCATCACCGTAGGATCCACGCAGAGTGTCTGGACAAGGGGCCAAGAAGCTATCCCTCGACCAGTTAGTGCCCGCTCCTCCGCTATCATGGCGATCCTCATATCCACAGGTCTATTCTGAATGGCCCTAGCTCGATGCTCGGGGAAGTTTAGGATCACCTTCGCCCCGAAGTGCTAGACTGCCATGCAGTCGTAGGCACGTGCCGCCTCCTCGGGGGACCTCCATGTCCCAAGGTGGCGCGTCCTCCCATTGATGGTGATCTTAGCCTCCCAAGTGGGGATACTCATCGGCTTCTTATACACACCACGGTACATCGGTCGGCTCCCCCTGCATCATACTACGTAAAAAGACAATAATCATTAGACATATAACAAAGGGTGATAACTGCACCATCTAGTAAAAAACCAACTGTGTCTACATGAATAGCATAAACTAAAAATGTCTTATAAGGAGGCCACAACAGCTCAAGGAAGAGCTAGTTAGCAACACTAGGGAGGTAAATGCCATGAGATCAAGCAACAGCTGATCAAGGATAGATACAAACACACAAACCATGGAGTAGCAACCACTCTACAAGTCACATGTGAACATATCAATAGAATGGTATATGTCCTTATCAGTTCAGCTTTAGAAACAATAGTACCAGATCCCCAAGAGGAATAGAAGTAACGAATCTCTCATATATGTATATAAATGCTATACTAAATCATTATAGAGATTTAAAGCCAACAGTACGTATGTGTTCTGATCCAACACACTACCTCAGTCTATGCATCATTGGTAGCTAAAACATGAAATTTGACTAATTAATCAAGTAACTGATCATGCATGTGATCTTGCTACTATGCACACTCTCGGGGAGGCTCCACAGTACCAAGATCATCCTAGCAGGATTCACTGAGTTAATTACCAATTTCAATCCCAATATCTTATGCCTCTAAAGGATTTGCAAATAATCATGAAGAATTTCAAATCATTTTCCTAGCAAAACACTAGGAACCATTTTTATTAGATCTTTACAAACAACATGGTTGTTTAATAAATTTATAAAACCAAGATCATCACTAAACCAAGGTTCAGCTCATCATCCATGTTTTATATTTAGCCAACTCAATAACTAGTATCCTGAATGTTCAATTTACCAAGTAAAACTTCCAAGACCAGGCCACACATCAAGCAACGAGCAGATCAAACCACACATGCTTGGGATGACTCTATCATCCCAAGTTGACACATTAGATCAAGCACAAAATAATGCTTTATCTAGATAAGAACATCTAGGAATCATTCTTTTAAGTCATCTATGATAAGCTAGTTACAGTTAAAGTAATCTACCCATAAAGAATGAATCATTGTTTCAAGTTTGGATCACAAGCATCAAGTCCAAGCCATTTATCTAGTCCAAGGACTAGAAAACCTTGATAAGATTCATCAAAATTTAAGTAGATAATGAGATCATCAGGCCAATATGAATATGGGACATCATTTAGTATAACCACACTATTTTTCACCACTAACGGGAGGAATACAAAGGTCACAGGCACTGTATGATACATCTTAAGTATAATGTAAGTAATAAATCACCACTAATATCACAAAAGGCATAGGAAGCGCTCATGATTTGGAGCAGCCGACATGGCGTCCATCAGTTGTGGCGTCGGGGTAGGCGTACGTGGGGGGGGGGGTGTAGAAGAGAGGAAAGGACGCGGTCGCCATGGTCGCGAATTAGATCGGAAGCGAAGAAGAGAGGAGGCTCACCACCAAGACGAGGACGACTACGAGAGCGTAGAAATGACGGCGGGCGAACGACAACGAGCTCCTCCATGGGCTGCTCCTCCAAGGCCTCGTCCACGTACGGATTTCTCCTCCATGGGGTGGTCCTCCACGAGCTGCTCCTCGGCGGACATGGGACAGCGACGACGAGAGGGACGCGGGGCGACAATGACGGAGGGAGGGTTGCGAGGGGAGAAGGAGGGGTTTGGGGATCTTCGCGGCGGTGCAGGTTGCGTCAGGAGGGGATCGGGGATTTTCAGTAGAGTGAGACAAGGGCCCTGATAGGTGGGACCCGCATCACTTACCCTCTGCGAATGGGCGCATTCGCTGGCGACAGCTGAGCACCCACTTACAGGTGTGACCCCTTACAGGTGGGCCAATGGTAATGGGCCCTAGCCCCGGCAAACGGGGCTATATTTCACCGGCGCTAAAGAGCGGCCCATCAGGGGGCACGCGGCCCATCCGGGGGCACGTGTCCCACCATAGCGCGCGCGAGGCCTGTTCGCTGGTGGTATATGGGCTAGCCCTAACGAACATGGTATCCATTCGCCGGCGGTAACGCGAGAAAGGCGTGGAAGGCCTTACCGCTGGCGACCCCAGGCCCACTTCGTCGACGGTAAAGAATCCAACTATAAGGTTTTTCCTACTAGTTCTCATCTGAAAAGAACTTTGAGGTAAAGCATGTTTGGCCTAGAGAAATTTGAGGATGGGTAACCCACCGAAAAGTGGGTACCGGGTGCGCACGAGTGAGGACAAAGTGCTAAGAAAAGACTAGTGTTGGTCTGTGAGATTAGTCTAGAGATCCTATTAAGCTGTCAGGAGAGACAACCACTGGTCCGGAGAGGCCAGAGTGTTACAAAGGAGTACTTGTACTACTGTATGGCTAGCTTCTGCATCATAAGGTCTAGCAGATACGTGCCAATCATTTGTAATCTCTGATCTTTGAGTAACATAAGACACTTCACAAAAAAAAAGAGATGTTGAAGTTGTGACAAGAGTTGAAGTTAAGGCGATGCAGTTAGAACACAAGTTGATGTTGTGAAACCGTTTACTCTAATTTTCACTTCTGAGTCATTGGTCCTTTTTTAATGTGAGGTGTCTTTTAAGAGCATAGTTCATGCATTTCAACCATGTTGTTCATCAGAGTTTTTGATATTTTCAGGAGAGAGTATTTTGTTGTTTTACCATGATGGATCACATTGCAAAATAGTTAAGCAGACTCACTTTTGTGGGTTTTGTATAGATGATTTTGTTTTGTATGTTAATATTACACCTATCATTTTGGGCCTAAAATCTTCAAGTTACTCTGTAAGAGATAAGTCCATTCTCTCTACGGATCATTTTTATATGGCTACCAATGCATAAATTGGGGCTAATTTAAAACTCCCTTCGGTCTAAAACCGCTTCCAATAGAGTCTTTGCTTTTTTGATAAGGATCGGACAATGCCTCTATATTGATAGAGGGTGGACACATATAATCAAAATATCTGAAAATAGTAAACTGAAATATTGTGATATTTTCAAAAAGTTCTAAAAGTAAACAGCTAGACCGTTCAAGATAAAAAATTACATATAATCAAAATATCTGAAAATATTAAACTAAAAGATTGTGATATTTTCGAAAGTTCTAAAAAGAAATAGCTAGACCATTCAAGATAATTTTTTTTCCGAAATCCTAATATTATCATAAGATTCATTCATATAAATTGGGGTAATGACAAGAATATGGTGCAAGTGAATGAAGTTCAGGAGACAATCATCTATTATCTATCTGTTATATACTAAAAGCAATATAAGGGTATTTTTCGAGGCACATGGTTGATCCACATCACTCAAATTATATCGACCGTTAGATCTATAATTTATGGTTATGATTTAAGATAAAAAAGTTAACGTAAATAGTGATTGGTACAAACACTAATCAACAATGTCACGTATTAGAAGTTAATAAAACAACCTGCAAATCGGTAACAATACTGACTCACAGGTGCATGCTCCAAACGGGTTTAAGCGCAGAATTTTTTTGCCGAATATCTATGTGCCCACAAACCGACAAACTGATCCAAACTGATACGTCAGTGCCTCACGATTGGAGTCCAATTTAAAAAGTAAAAAAAATAAAAGAATACGGTGCCACTATATCCTGGGTCGCTACATGTCAAAAAGAAACCCAAACATTCCGTCAAAGATTGGTAGCATGCATGCAAATAATGTCCGCTACTTAACAATAGAAAGATATTACTCCTCTCCATCTCGAATTAGATATCAAAAATTTGTCTAAATTTACATGTATTTATAAACGCGTCTAGATACATGTAAATGTAGACAAATCTTCGACATATAATTCAAGATGGGGGAAATAGATACTCCCTCCGTTTCGGTTTACAAGTCCTACACATATACCTATGTTATCAATTTGACCACTGGAATATTATTTTTATAGCACACAAATTTATATCATTAGAAAATATAACATCTAAAGTTTTTAACGGTATAATTTTTGTGCTATATAATTTTTATTTTGTTAAGTAAATTGATGACCTAGATATACGGGCATGACATGTAAACTGAAACAGAGAGAGTAAAAAATATCCACTAGAAAAATTATCTTGCTTGAGATGAATAAAGGAGAGTAACAACTCTGGCGTCTGGCCGAGGCATCACAAAATTCACAACTGGCTGAAGGAAAAATAGAGTGTGTGTCAGTTCAATTGTTAATATATTTTGTCAAATGAGAGATAGTGAGTCTTGGGTATTATTGATCATGGTGTATGGGAGTTATACTTTACCACTCCCATATCCCATCATTATGCCTCACATATTGCACCTAAGCATGAGAAATAGACTATATATTATATTAACATCTAGATATCATTATATTATTTAAATCATTGGAAAATAGATTATCACGTTTGTTCATCTAGGCTAAAAATTATATTCATATATAAAACTTTGATAAGGTGGATGAATATTACAATCCTATCATATAAATTCATAGCTATATAAAACTTACTATTCCTTTTTTTTCTCATTTTCTTTGTGAAATTCACAATAAAAAGAGAGAGAAAATGTGTTTTTTTGCAAGAACTCCACATGAAGTAATATGACCGAGCTGTGCATATAAATTACCTATAATTATTCGTTATTTCATGGACAAGTGTCATGGGCAATTTGAGTATGATGATCATGAATAGAAGCTTTTGGAAAAAAATGCACTATAAAATCAACTCGAATCACATTGATGTGTTTTGTACAAGAGAACATGCATGCATAAGACACGTGTACATGCGAACAATGTGTTCTAATTTAGTAGCACATCATATCCAATAAGGGATAGGTATGAATAGTTGAGTTATGCATGCATGTGATTTAAGTGTGTAAGAATGACTGAGTTTGGTAGATACACGTTTGAGTGTACGATGATGAAGACGAGATGAGGCATGCATGAACAGATGGTCCCGTGCAACGATCTGGCTGAAACAAACCAAGAAGAAATTTATTAGGAACCACCAATTCTAATAAGGACCGCACAAAAGGGACATAATGTATTACGATAGATATAGGAAAATATGATATGTGTGCAAGCAATAGTATCACACAAATAGATCAATAGGGTAGCATGAGTGCACCAGTAAAAGATGAGACCAACAGACTAATTAACGTGTCATGAATCATCCAAAACGTGTATATTATTGTGGGCTCTAGAAAAATGAGTGAACTATGATGAGGTCAAGAGAGTGAGAAACAAAGTGTTTTCTAATATGGCACAATGGGGAAACACCTTGAAATATTATGTTGCATAACATAATAATCATTGCTCCTATGTTGCAATAGCAACAAGAGTGAGGCAGTTGGAGGAACACCAACACGGTTTAGAACCAAGACATACATTAATTTAATTGTTGGTGAACTTCCTAAAACTTATTGATGGAAATATACAAATGTCAGGGATAGGTGGAAGCTGGAAAGTTGAATATTCATATGAAATATAATACATTTTATCTACGTTTGTCAACGATGATGAATGATGTAAATATTTATACCAAAACTTTGCCCGGATGTACAAATTGCTCAAACCTCATTATTTTATTTTAATTCAATAATATATTGATTATATAGAAAATATTTAATACAAAACATACATGGTGGATATGGGAGAAAACAAGCAAAGAACAGTACCAAATACTCTAATTTTAGTTCATATATTCCTTAATCTATGATATATATATATATATATCCATCCAATATATACTAAAACCAAGATACGAAGTTCTAAACTAGAGACACCACGTTAATCCATCACTTAAATTAATTAAATTGAAGGATACACAATTGAAAGACATGATTTAACAGAGACTCACGGCATATAATTAGATAACACACTTGATTTGTTACTGATATACAAAGTTAGTGGAATAATAAATTTTATTTCCTCCATGTCAAAATAGATGTTGGAAATTTATCTAAATTTACATATATCTAGACATATTTAGTACTACATACATTCAAAATTAGACAAATTTGCGACATATATTTTGAGACGCAGGGAGTAATATATTTACAACAAGTATGACATATTTGTCATGGAAACAGAATCACATTATTTCCTACCCTAAAATGCAAAATGTGAATATCCAAAACTATAAAATTAATTCCTGGCCACCTATCCAAAAAATAAAGATGTCGCCCTCGCATTTGCGAGGGCCACTATGCTAGTTATATACTAAAAGCAATATAAGTGTGTGTTTCGAGGCATTAGGTTGATCCACATCACCTAAATTGTTTCAACAATTAGATTTAAAATTTACGGCTTTGATTTAATAAACAATTATATTTTACGTAACTGTATAGGTCCAGTTGACACGCCTTATATATATATGTTTTGATACGTGTCCTGAGTTTGACTCATCGACTCCGGTAATTAACTGAACACATGGAAATCAATTATTAGGGAATACGTACCCTAGGAATAGATGAGTCCGTTCCAAAACAAACTTCTAGGCTCTAGCTAGCAGGCAGGGTCCGTTCGTGAAAAAAAAAATACAATAAGAGTACACCAGCTAGCTAGCAGGGTCCGATCGTGAAAAAATAGCACAATAGCGATAGCTAGCTAGCTGGCTGAGTCCCTTTCAAGAAAAAAAAAGTACGTATGCAAAGTCTAGCTAGCTAGGATATTGCACGCTTTAGTGTGGAAACATTTTCTATGATTTTAAATTATTACCAAGACGTAGTTGAGTGTACAAAATATATACAAGCGCATGTTTGCGTATATAGAAATAGCCAAAAGACCCCTAAAAAAAGAAATAGCCAAAAGACATCTCATATTAGATTTGAGTGGAAATCAATTAAAGAGATCCAAATATTCTTAAACTCAGTGTAATAAAAAAACCAAAGGACGGCTACAATATCACATCCTTAGGATATTAATAGGGAAAATATAAACATCTAATTAGCTACTTTTTAGTTTAACCATCCGGCCCATATAATTAGATTTTGGCACATTGATTTTTTTAAAGAACAATTTTACTAAATCAATGTACATAGCCTAGAAATTATCAGACTTGGTCAATTATACATTACAATTAGCATTAGAGCGGAAACAAGAAATATAGAAATTTCTATGAAACATCAAAATACCGGGCTGCCCATCCGATAGATCCTATTATTTATCATAATTATATATACCCCTAAGTATCATAAGCAATATCCCACCACTAAGACTACAAGAATGTAGTAATTCTCACAGAAAGAAAAACATCCGGTTGTTAATATTGTATCCTCTTTTATTTGTTACACACCTATTATTTGTGAAACACTCGTCACTAAAAGGATAAAAAAATCAATAGATATTCTTAATCATCTTGAGATTTGAGCAACAAAATCTTGATTATATTATACATAATTAGTATCGTTGGATTCGTATTGAAAAATATTTTCTAGTGATACTAGTTTTATACCAAAACTCTTTACGTATTTAGAGTAATTCTTGGTCAAATAAAAAACACGCAAAACGAGGACGCCTTAAGCCCTGAAACGGAGGGAGTATATTATAACTAAACGATAGTTGATAAATATATTTGTAAACTCGCTTGTGACCTGGATGATATGTCTCACTATTCCCCGACCTTGATGATAGGTCTTCTGATGTCCTCGAACTAGATGGCAAACCTGATGATTTCTTAGTCTTTGATGTACCCTTTCGAATAATAGACAACTCAGAAAGTTGAAAATTTACTAAAAATCATTGAATTGGATTGACACATCTAGATATCTGCATGGGAGAACAAAAAATTAAGTGACTTTAGTTCCCAATTCCAATGACTACAAATGCCAAAATAGGAAAAAAATAAAACATTACCATGAAGAGAAGAGACAACTTTCGGGAAAGTCCTACAACCAAAAAGTGACTACATAGTACGGTCTTATTTTCCTTTTCATTAAAAATACACAACATTTTATACTTATGAGAGGAAATATATACACCCCACATTACCAAGAGGGTTGGACGAGTTATCTTTATGGATTAATGTTTTTGTCCGGTAAATTAATAGATGTATTTCATCTTTGTTCTCCACATCACAAATCCATGCACTAATTCTTTATTTTCATAAAACCTAACATGTGTATATTTAATTTATTAGATATTGCTCTGGTGGATTTTTTCTCTTATATGATTAGGCATCCTTAGAATATTTTTATGCCTTTTTGGTGATGTAGTGAAGTCAACATAAGAGCATAGATCATTCAGTCACTCAATAAAACTGAACACTGGTGAAGAGGCTAAACCTTTCTAATCGAGTATTAGAGTTACAATGAACCACAAATACAAGCAGAGTGTATATAAATAATGAACTGAGGATCGAGATAACATGTACATATTTTAATATATAGATAAAAATAGATGTCATTATATAAACTTGTAGTTATATTTTTGTAACTTTGACTACCAACCTATAAACATGTTAATGGATACAGTGAAAATAAAAAAAATGTAAAAGTGGCATCGATTTTATATTGGTCCCTTTTAGGATTATATTCATATACAAAAAAATGTAAAAGTTTTATCATGGACACTTTTTGAAATTCTAAATTTTCCTTTTAAAGCTACATAAGTAGTAGTTTGGTTTTTAAGTTGCATAAGTAGTAGTGTGGAAGAAACACGAACTGATGTAACAATTCTAAACGTTTACTTTAACCTAAATACTAATGATCAGAAATTAATTTTCTTTTATTTTAATCAAGAAAAAATATCCATGTCAATTAAGCTCTCATACTATCTAACTTCACAAATAGTTTATGTATTGAGCTAATATTACATACAAACAACACACAATCATGAGCCCACAAATTTAGGTTGGCTAAATATATTAATCGCATATGCGATACTTTATTTACCATAACATTATTATAGTTCTAGATCCATATTATGTCTTATCCTAAAATTTGATACCCAGAAACTATAACTCTATTTCTTTGACGCTCTCGATTCATTAAAGATGATGATGCCCTCGCATTTGCGAGGGCCACCACGCTAGTTTTATATTAAAGGAAAACACTGAAGCATGTAGTTTTTCTTGATGTCTTCAGTTAAAAGGGCAGTAGATGATATTTGTAACGAACAGCCCACTTTCCTTGGAAATCCTTAAATTCCGGAAATTCAGTTTCTTGATGATTTATTCCACGTTATCCAAAATTCAGTTTCTTTGATGATTTATTCATTTCTTAGGCTTTTCAAACTAACTTATTTTTGTTTGTTTTCCTCGTTTCTATTTGGAGATTTTGCTTGATTTTGAACATTTTATGTTACTTTTCACGGCGAGGTGGGGATCCATTTATAGCCAAGTTTTCATCCATGTGATTATGTGAATGGCATGGTGGACTAAAACCACCCTGGTTGATGTTGTTTTGTTACGAAGTTGCAAACCTTGTCTCCTAAAGTATTTTCCCTTCCATTGCAAGCAAGCTTTGTGCACTGGCGGACTGGCCAATGCAGTGTACTGCAGTCCCCTGGTGTACTGTACCAAGAAATCTTGCGTCGCAAGTCGTGCGCACAGCACAAATGAAGCACCGCAGGCACGAAGAACGCGGTTTCTAAGCAGAGCCTCTGCCTAGCTAGCTTGCTCCACGTCCTCCCCATAATCCCGAGCCTGCCAAAACTTCACGCGTTTCTGCGGTGGTGCTCACGGCATCTCAACCGGGGTGACCAATCCGGTCCGAGCATGTTCGAAACGGTCCGCACGGACACGCGGGACGTGCGGCGCTCCAGCGGACGTGACCCAAACGGACAGAAACGGACAGTTTAGGTCGACCGGATGGGTCAGCCCGGTGGAGATGCCCTTACGGCGAAGAGCTTCTAAAGCGCCGGCATGAGTGAGAGAGGGGGAGGGAGAAAGGAGAGGGCGGACGCCGGGACCGAGTTCCGCGACGTATGTTGTCGACCCAAAGGGAAGTTCGGGGTGAAGATCCTAGAGTCCAAGGGAAAATCCTAGACATGGATCGGCACCTTCGACACTGCCGAGGACGCGGTGTTGCCTACCAAAACCCACCGACGAGCAGCGACGGGCAACACGAAGAGCCGGGAGGCTCCCAGGACTGCTGGTGGGCCCTGGTCCCTCGGGCAACGGCCCGCAAAACTCCGGCACACGTCCTGGCTTGGTTCGAGGGCATGCCACCTGACCTATACCTGGTCAGGAAGGTGAAGGATTGCTTCGATTGGTTTCCTGCATGGTAAACAAGTATACGTAAAATTCGAGCCGTGACCGGCTCCCAGGTTTCTCTGTGAATCGGCTCCCAGAGCCGATTATCCCATGGTTCTGCATTAGATCTATTATAACATGGCGTTTTGCTTCATCAATACAAGTTAAATCGATCTACGACAGTTTAATGTTTTTACTACATGACTGGAACATCCTACACGTAATTGAGCCTAGTAGATACAAAAGATAATAGAAAACTAATCCTAGAGAAGGCCTAAAAACCAACGTAACGTCAATTCCCGGAACACCCCCTCTGGGATTGGTAAACCATATCTTACATACTACTGGATCGTTCAACCCGTTTGCAAGGCCTGATCATGTGGATATCAAACTAAACCTTGGAGAACAAGGCACAACTATAACAGATCAAATCGACTTAAATAAAGATCAAGCAAGATGCCACCCTTACACCCGGGAAAAGGTGCAACGGCGGCGAGATAGCTAGAGGTAGCATAACTAAACAATCATAGCGAAAAGTACTGATGCTAATCCAAACAAATCTATGATAATAGTGTTACTCGCCATCAACAAGGCTTCAGTACGAGTAACACTAGATAACGCATAAGTAGATACTGCCTAGATCGCACGATCTAGGCAGCATGGCACTTACCCGAGAAAAACCCTAGAAACAAGGGGTGGCGATGCGCCGAGATTGTGTTTGTTGTGAACGTGATTGTCCTCCTTTTCTCGATAACCTTAGGTACATATTTATAGTCCGGAGACTTTCTGTCTTTGGAATAACTCTACAACTCTATCTCTTACCTAAATCTAAACGGAATCTATTACAATATAAGATACACGGGCAATTTAGCCCAAATCAACACACGAGGCCGATTCAACAACACGTTGCATATACGTATCTTCTAAGCCCATCTTGACCACGGCCCAACTCCTCCTTTGGCCAAAATATGGCGATAACACATGCCCCCTGGTTTTGTAATAATAATTCCAAAACCACTCTGTTTTTTCCCTTCTCCTCTTTTTTTTTCCTGTATCGGGTTACGCGTCGTCAGAATGCGTTGCAGGACAGAATCGTCACGCTACCCCTTCATCATGATGCCCTGTCTTCTCAACTTCTTCGCAGTGCATGATCTGACAATTTCGGCAGTGCTTTCTGGGAAACTGCTATAGCATTGAACCTCTTCATACTATTCCCCTTATTTAAATTCACCTAAACAGTTCGCAGTCCCCATCTTCCTCCAGTAGCCAAAAAAACCCTTCCTCCTCCGCCGCCGAAAAACCCTCTTTCTCCGCCATGGCCTCCTCCGGTTCATCTGGCCTGTCCTCCCAAGCCTCCAACTCAATGAGCGACCGAGAGCCGACGCCAGAACACCCGCCGATGGCGGCGTACCACACTCTCACCCCACAATGGTGGGACGAGAGGGATTGGGACTTCGCCGCTTGGTCGGAGGACGACGCGTCCTTGACTGACGGCGAGGAAGATCTGCAGTTCCTCGCTGATGGGGAACTGGAGGCGGACAGCACCGACGACGCCATGTCCTGGGACGGCGTCGACTCCTCCGACGAGGAGGAGGAAGCGGAGGAGGACAACTCCTCCGACGAGTACCAGCCGGTGAGGTACTTCCGCGCCGGGTCCAGCGAGGACACCGAAGACGACGACGAGGATGAGGAGGCCCCCGCTGGCATCTTCAGCAGCAGCAGCGAAGACGACGCCGGTAGCAGTGCTGAGGACAGCGAACAGGACGGCGGCGACGACAGCGACGATGACCTCGGCCTCTAGATTAGGAACCAGTAGTAGTAGTAGTAGTAGTAGTAGTAAGCTCCCTTTTGTAATCAATCACCCCTTTTGTAAGCAATCAGCTTTTGAATGAATGAATGAAAATCTGTTTCTCGAAGATTGCTTTTTTTTTCGTCCCAATTTTTCCGATAGCCAAAATAGGTCGATGCTCCAGAAGCCGATAATGCTGTATCGGCTTTTACCGCACTCATTCCGTTAATTAAGTCAAAACTTAAAGAGCCGATGGACATCGGCTTTCCCAAAAACGTTGACAAGGTCAAAACTTGGTCGCATATTTAGGCAAACCTAAGCGGCTGCTTTTCAGTCTCAAACGGTAACCTGCGACCTTCTTCAAAAAAGGCGACCTAGATCTTCAATCGCCCACTGACCAGATCGAGCTCACAGCGACAAAAAACCCTCGATCCCCAACTGCGCAGATTCATCTCCGCCGGCGAACTAGATGGCGGAATCGTCCAACACCAACCCAGAGGTCTCCGGTCTGAAGGTACGCCTACTCCTCGCAGTCTGAACACGATGGTAGACTTAATGGCGAACACCTGAATTAATGCCTTATTCCACCATTAAATTTTCTAGGTTTCAGACATTCTGCTGCCGCATCCGTCTCTCCCAAACTCCCTCTGTCTTGGCCCTCGCACACAATCTAGCCCTGCTCATCTGATTTCTTGCGAAGCCAATAGAATCCCCTTCGTAAGCCAAGACCTAGATCTGAACTCTTGGGCCGACTGTCTACGAGCCTGGCCTAATCCCCCTGAACACTGGGTCTCTTGGTTCAGTAGAGTAGTTAGAGCTTACCAATCCCAATGGGAAACCACGGGAATAGCCGATGCCTTGCATTTATCATTGTCTCCTCTTGAGAAACACGAGAACCTCCTGAAAACCATCGGCTACTTCTGGTCTGACGCTCTGAATTGCTTTATGTTCGGTCATGGCCCTATGTCACCAACCCTGTTAGACGTGGTGATGATCACCGGCCTGGATGTCACATCACCCAGCCCCTCTGCTTTTAAACTGACCAAAGTCCCCTACAAACTGTCTTCTAAAACAGACTGCACAAACTGGGGTTCCTACCTCCAACGCCATATGAAAACAAAGGGCCCTGTCTCAGAGAAAGAACATACAGCCTTTCTCAACTTCTGGCTGGAGCATTTCATATTCTGTGGCCCTTCTCTTGCTCCAACCAAGAACTATCTCTCCCTAGCCCACGAACTGGCCAAAGGTACTCAACTTGGCATCGGCAAACTATTCCTTGGAGAGGTCTATCGATATCTTCAGTTGATGTCTGCCAAGCTGTCCTCAGGCATAGCAGTCAAAACAGGTGGTCCTTGGTGGTTCATTCAACTATGGGCTCAGCTGTACTTTCAGAATCATATCCCAGACTTCCCCCTTTTGGCGAGCTGTACCTTTCCAGATGTCAAGGGGAAGCAGATCCGATGCACTAGTTATGGCCAAGCTTTGTATAGGCTGCCAGGCAGCAAACTATCCCCTCAGGAAGCAGCCAAGTGGTTCAGCACTTTCTTTCAAGGTCTGGACAATCCTACCTTCTTCCCTTACATGGAAGAGTCTGAACATTTCGAAAATCCACTCTCCTTCAGGCTAGATAACTTTGCCGATGACACCAGCACCCGGCAACTCTTTTCCATTGTGATCCGACCCTGTTTCCTTCCAGTTGGTATGAGTACATCCAACAGAATCATCAAGCCTGGGTATGAATTCTACCAGCCGGTCATAGTGGCCCGGCAATTTGGCCTTGGGCAAGTACCTCCCCATCTCTTCCTCCATCATCTTACGGAGTGCAGGGCCGACCTGCCTGATCCTCTCACCAGTCAGAGGTGTTACTCCTTCTTTGATGCTCTGACCATCCCCATTCCAAATGACCTCACCTTCGCTTCATCAATTGATGGCTTCGAGGACTGGTGGTCGATGTGGAAAACCCACACTTTCAGGAAAGCTCTGGGGCCGTTGCTGAAACACCTTGATGCCGATTATGACATCCCCGTGGAACAGGTACCACTGCTTATACCTTTTCTTAACGCAGCTCATAAATGATTCTTTTACTAACCCAATTTCTCCCTTTGCAGCAACAAGATGGCCCTGAACCCACACACAGCGATGGCTCCCCTTTTGAGTTCTTTCCGCCAGCTCCTGTGGTTCTTTTCTGCAAAAATTCACCGCCTTTGAAAAAGGTAATAATGCAGAAACAGCCGATAACACCTCAATCGGCTTCTAAGAAGCAAGGAACTTCAACATCAGCTGCCCCTCGAGTTCCCACCAAGATAAGAACGACGACGAAGAATGTAGCTGCCAGGAAGACTTTGAGACACCGGAGCCCTTCTCCAGAAAGCTCGCATGTAGGCTGATCCATGTCTTGGCCGTTTCTTCTCATTTTTTCATTCTTGCAGATGTGCTTGTGTCTAACAGCCTTCCTTCTTTTGCAGGCTTCCGTCGAAGAAACATCCCACGAGGACACACAACCCAATGAGGGAGAATCGAGCCCAACGGATTCTGAGAGGACCATCACCCCGAGCCAGCCAGATGTGCCACCATCGGCTTCCAGGAAAAGGTCGGTTCCTGAACCTGCTGCCCCCCGAGCACCAGTCGAGGCCGGGCCAGCTGTGGGTCCCAAGAGAGCTCGTAAAGGACTACAAGCTTCTTCATCGAGCCAAGAGGTTCCGAAAAATCATCATCCTTTATGCTCTTGCCCCTTATTCCCTTTTGTCTGCCAGTTCACCATCATCTTCATCGGTTAAACACCTTTCATGCAGACAACTGAGGCTTCTGGTGGGAAGGTAGGGGCCGCGCCGACGCCTTTAGCCAAACCAGACCTGGCAATCCCCGAAAATGCAGATGAAATGGCTACCACTTTGGTAACGCCCCCAGCAACCACACACAAACCGATCGCCTCGTCGTCTGCTACCCCCTCGGTCTTAGGAGAGGTATGTTAACCTCTGTCGGCTTTATTCTTCCCTATTGGACGCACACTGACGCCTTTTCGGGCTGCCAGGGTGGTGACATTTTAGGCTTGCTGACCTTTGATCCTGACTCCATTGATCCAACTCCCTCTGTTGCCACCGATGAACCACAAGCCAGGGCTGTTCTACCTCAATTCCAACGACTTAGAGCCTTACTGTCTTCCCCGATCGAGGAGCTGATCGAGGGTTCTGAAGAGGTGAAGGGCGTTCTTGCTGAAATCCAAGACCAACTCCCAGTAACATTGCAGGTGAAGCTTTGGCCCGTCATAACTTTGTCCTTCTTCGGGTCAAGGGTGAAGCTAGCTCGTGAAAGGATCAACCTGCGCCGTGCCCAACTCCCGCTGAAGGCGAATATTGCCGACAGATGTCAGCAGCTCAATGAGAAAAAGGCGTCCCTTGATGCCAAAACTGACACCTCTGTCAGTACCACCGAGCTCGCATCTCTGAAAAAGGAGCTGGAAGATCTTGAAGAAAAGGTCCGGGTGACAAAACAACTCATTTGTGACAAAGAAGCATCCATCGCCCGTTCCCAAGATGAAGCAGAGAGCCTCAAAGCCGAACTGAAGACCGATCTGGCAGAAATACGTGCCCTGAACAAGCAGTTGGTGACGGGCAAGGATGAAGATGACGAAGCCGAGATCGCCGAGGTGGACCGTGTCCGTGCTGACGCCCTCCAAGCCTTCGAGGCATTTCTTCAGTAGCTCGTTTATGTAAACTGGCGTCTGCTTGTAACAGTTTTGAACCTCTAAAGTCGATGACTGTGCATCGGCTGTATACTTCTATTGGCCGATTTCATGTATCGGCCCCCATATCTCGCTGTCCATCATCCCACGTACTTGGGAAATATATAATAATAAGTTTTTTATTGGCCGATTTCGTGTATCGGCCCCCATATCTCACTGTCCATCATCCCACATGCTTGGGAAATATTTCTTGAGATGCTGACCGTTGACAGCCACTGGGAATTTCACGCCATCCAGCTCCTCCAGCATGTACGCGTTACCTCTTAAAACTTGATCTACCCTGTATGGCCCGTGCCAATTTGGAGACCATTTACCATATGCTGCATCCTTAGTCCCTAATGGCAACACCGCTTCCCATACCAGATCGCCAACATGGAACTCCTTAGGCCTCACCTTCTTGTTGTATGCACGAGCTACTTTGGCCTTGTTCTCTTTGATTTTCTCAAGCGACCACAGCCTAAGCTCAGTCAAATCTTCAACGTTGTCACTCATCAAGGCTGCATATTCTTCAGTCGTTAGATCGTTCTGAAAAGTGACACGTCTCGACCCAGCCGTAATTTCCCAAGGCAATACGGCTTCTTGTCCATAGACTAGATGGTACGGCGAGGTTTTTATCGCCCCATGACATGACATGCGGTAAGCCCATAAAGCCTCTGACAAAACCTCGTGCCAACGCCTAGGGTTCTCATCGATTTTCCTCTTGATCAGCTTGATAAGGCTCTGGTTGGACGCTTCAGCTTGCCCATTTGCTTGAGCATAGTACGGAGATGATCGCATCAGCTTGATCCCTGTGTCCTCACAGAACTCTCTGAACTCGTGAGAAGTGAAGACCGAACCTCCATCGGTCGTGATAGTCTGGGGAATCCCAAACCTATGAATGGCGTGTTCTTTCACAAAATCGACGACATCCTTTGAACTTACTGACTTCATAGGGACAGCTTCCACCCACTTGGTGAAATAATCCGTGATGGCCAAAATCCACATGTGGCCTTTGCTTGACGGAGGATTGATCTTGCCGATCATATCCATGCCCCAACCTCGGAATGGCCAAGGCTTGATGATGGGGTTCATTGCTGACGCGGGTACCATCTGAATTTTTCCAAATCTCTGACATGCTTGACACCCTTTGTAGTACTTAAAACAGTCCTCGAGCATGGTAGGCCAATAAAACCCTGATCGCCTGATCAACCACTTCATCTTGTGAGCCGATTGGTGAGTTCCACAAGCGCCTTCGTGTACCTCGTGTAGGAGCCGATTGGCCTCAGCTGTCCCCAGACATTTGAGCAATAACCCCTCTAGAGTCCTGTAAAACATGTCGTCCCCAATGAGCACATACTTCATGGCCTTGTATCTTATTCGTTTAGGTGCCCCCCGAGCCGAATCCTTCAAGTAATTGAAGATATCGGCTCTCCAGTCGTCTGCGTCCAGGAATTGCACCTGAACATCGGCTCCCTCTGCCGCGTCCTTGTAGCCTGAAGCCATTTGTGCAAGATCATTGGCCTCGGTATTCTGCGATCGTGGGATCCAGGTGAAGTTTATGTATCGGAACTGTGCCATCAGCTCACGGCATTGCATCCATAATGGGAATAGCGACTCGCTCTCACACTTGTATTCCTCCGTGAGTTGAGAAATCACCAGCTTGGAGTCTCCAAAAATTTCCACTGCTTCCGCTCCAGCTTCGATGAGCAACTCCATTCCCTTGCGTATCGCCTCATACTCAGCGACGTTGTTGGTGCGAGGGGCTGACAACCTGATAGAGAAGGAAAATGTTGCCCCCCGGGGTGACACGAGTAGCATGCCGATGCCGCACCCATCGTCACAAACCGATCCGTCAAAGAACATAGCCCACGCTCGTATGGACAGTGCTGCTATATTGGTGTTGATCCTTTCAGCGATAAGGTCGGCCAATGCCTGCCCCTTAACTGCTTTCGCGGGTTGATACCGGATGTCAAACTCCGATAATGCAAACATCCATTTGCCCAGTCGGCCTTTCAACATAGGAGCCGACAGCATGTGCTTTATAACGTCTGATTTGCAGACGATGACAATCTCTGCTGATAGCAAAATGTGGCGCAGCTTGGTGCAGGTGAAAAACAGGCAGAGGCACAACTTGTCGATCTCAGAGTACCTCGTTTCTGCATCCAGCATCCTTCTGCTGATGTAAAATACCACTCGCTCCAGCCCGTCATAAACTTGCACCACCACTGAGGCGATGGACGTGTCCGCTACTGACAAGTAAATGTAGAATGGCCTATCCGGCTGGGGCGGAACCAATACTGGCGGCTTCGTCAGATATTCTTTGATCTCGTCGAAGGCTCGTTGTTGTTCTGCCCCCCAGCTGAACTCTTCATCAGATTTAATCTTTACAAGTCCCATGAACGGCTCTATCCTTCCTGACAGATTGGAGATGAATCTTCTGACGAAGTTGATCTTGCCGATGAGAGACTGCAGTTCTTTCTTCGTGGTAGGTGGCTTCATTGTTCGCACTGCCTCCTGACTTTTCAGGCCGATCTCAATTCCTCGTTCATGGACCAAGAAGCCCAAGAACTGACCGGCCGTCACACCGAAGGCACACTTCTTTGGATTCATCCGTAGCCCGAATTTTCTTGTTCGGTCCAGGACGTGTCGCAGATCATCCAAGTGTCCTTGTACTGAGGCTGACTTGACCACTACGTCATCGATATAAATTTCCACCAGCTTGCCGATCAGGTCATGGAAGATGTAATTCATGGCTCTTTGGTATGTGGCGCCGGCGTTCTTCAGTCCAAACGTCATGACTACATATTCAAACAACCCCACCGAACCTGGGACTCTGAATGCAGTCTTGTGTATATCTTCCGGAGCCATAAAAATTTGATTGTAACCGGCATTGTCATCCATGAAGCTCAAGATTTTATGACCGGCAGCTGCGTTGATTAACGTCTCTGCTACTGGCATCGGATACTCATCTTTCGGGGTAGCTCTATTGAGATCCCAAAAATCTATGGCCACACGCCAGCGGCCATCCTTTTTCTCTACAGGTACGATACTAGAAATCCACTCAGCATACCTGCATGGCCTGATTAAATCGGCTGCCAACATTTTCTCGATCTCCTTCTTGACTTCTTTCAAAATTTCGGCCTTCATCTATCGTGCTCGCTGCTGGAATGGCCGAAATCCTTTTTTAAGTGGGAGTCGATGCTCGATGATGCTCCTGTCTAGCCCAGGCATCTCTGTATAATCCCAGGCAAAGCAATCTGGATATTCTTTCAACAAAGCTATCATCGGACCCCGCAGATTCGGATCCAACTTCTTGCTGATAAATGTTGGTCTTGGCTTATCCCTAGGACCGATGTCAATCTCTTCTAGTTCATCAGCAGATGTAAATCCATATCCTAGCTTTCCGTCACCTGTCAAATCGATGCTAAGCACAGGGCAAACAGTAGGTGAGGTTAACAAAAATAACTTGGGCCGATTGCCTGAATCGGCCCCCTTTTTGATTGTATTAGTCAAGGACGGTTTACACCTTATGGTTTTACAATGGCTGGGAATCTCCCTGCTACAACTGCATGATCTGCTCGTCGCAAGGTTGCTGCTTTTTGTTTTTTGTGGCCGATCGCAGGGATCGGCCGTACCATGTACCATCGTGGGCTTTGCTACTCTGTCAGGCCGGTGGATAAGACCAGCCTCACCCCGTTTTTTGTAGCCTCAATGCGTTCACAGCCGTCTAGACTGATTCCAGAGATCGGCTCTTGGTCTTCTGCTTCCCAGACGTTCATGCCAGCAATGGAGACCTCGACGGAATCGTCTGCATGAATGACCTCCACCTCATATCCATCCCACTGTATTAGGCACTGGTGCATCGTGGATGGAATGCAGCAGTTGGCATGGATCCAATCTCTCCCTAGCAAGACAGCGTAGGTGCTTTTGCTGTCCACGACGAAGAATGACGTAGGGATTGTTTTTCTGCCCACGGTCAGGTCCACGTTTAGTACGCCTTGCGTTTCTGAAGTCTGGCCGTTGAAGTCGCTTAAAGTGACGTTAGTTTTGATAAGATCTGCAGTGGAGCGTCCCAAACGCCGTAGCATGGAGTATGGCATTATGTTGACTGCCGCTCCGGTGTCCACTAACATCTTGCTGACAGGTTGCCCATTGATGTAACCTCGTAGGTACAGTGCTTTCAGATGTTTGTAACCCTTTTCACGTGGCTTCTCAAAGATAACTGGCCGTGGGCCGCAGTCGAACTGTGCCACTGGTAGCTCGTTGGTTCGTGGCGCGCAGAACTCTGACGGAAGTATGAATACCATGTTTGTGCCAGCCGATGTCTTTGCATCGGCTTTTACCGGTTTGGGGCGCCACTCTTTCCTTTTCGGGTGATCTTCCGTTTCCAAGGTCTGCCTAATTTTAACGGCCAGATCGGGCCGTGCTTTCTTTAGAGCGTGGAGATACTGCGCTTCGGCTTCCTCCAAGTTACGCAGCCGCTGTACTCTATGCTTTTGGGTATGTCTGAGTCCGTCGGGACACCACCTTGGACGGTGATACTTGTCTTTCTCTTTGTCATCCATTGGCTCCTTGAGACCTTGTGCTCGAGACGACTCCCTGCGTCGGCACTGAGGCGGGAGAGGCCCTAGGCGCTTAAACACTGACACCGGCTCCGTGTCCTCCTTCTGCTGTCCGCATTCGGGGCAGTTATCGATCGTAGGCAATCGGCTCATTCCCGCGTCCCAGCAATACTTGAAGAACGGGCAATCCCAATGCTTGTCTGTGCCTTCTTTTTCTTTTGACGGTCCCCAAGCGAGGTGCTCATATCCTTCATATTCTCCATCGCGTCGGCGACGTTGGTCATACTGACGCTCATACTTATTAAGGAGATGCGTGGAATGTGGTTTCTGATATCGCACACTTTTTACTTGTTCCTCAGTTAAGTACCGCCTGTTGTCGTAGCTGGGCCGGTCGCGTGGACCAGCCTCCTCTCTTACTCTGCCGTGAGAGCGACCGCCTTCCTCCCTGTACGTGCCATGGTGGTACCCTGTTCCTGCCATGTTGACATCGAACGAGAAGTCCAACTGGCGCCTCGTGGAGTGGCTGTGTTCTACCATGTTGACGCTGGGGAACGGGTTGGTGTCTACTTTCATGGCGAATTGCCCCAGGATGAGGCGGCCCTGCTCTATCGCTGTTTGGATCTGGCGACGTAGCTCTTTGCAGTCATTGGTGGTGTGGGTGAACGAGTGATGCCACTTGCAGTACGGTCTTCCGTTCATCTCTTGAGCCGTAGGGATTTTGTGGCCTTCAGGTAACTTCAGCTGCTTTTCTTTCAGCAGTAAATCGAATATTTGCTCAGCTTTGCTCACATCGAAGTCGAACCCTTTTGCAGGCCCTTGCTGTTTCACCCATTTGCAGGTTACGGGGTCTGCCCCCCGAGCCCATTCAGCCACGGCCACCTCCTGGTCTTGCGCGGGGTCTTCTTCTTCTGTATCGACCAGGCCTATCGGACGTTTGAACTTGTCCTGGTACAACTCAGGGTGGCGCTGCTCATACATCGTCAGCTTCTGGGACATGTGCGCCAACGAGTTGTACTCTACTTGGAAAGCCAGATCTTTGATGGGTGCTGCGAGACCCAACGCTGCCAGCTCGACCGCTTCCTTCTCAGTTAAACGAGCTGAGTAACATCGGTTCTTGACAGCCCTGAAGCGTTGGATGTACTCGGCTACCGTTTCTCCTCGCTTTTGCCGCACCTGTGCCAGGTCTGCAATGCCAGCCTCGGTGGCTTCTGAATGGTACTGAATGTGGAACTGCTCTTCCAGTTGCTTCCAGGTCTGGATCGAATCAGGTAGTAGCGAGGTGTACCACCCAAAAGCTGGTCCTGTCAAAGATTGCGCAAAGAACCTTACGCGCAACTGATCTGATGCTGATATCATGCCTAACTGTGCCAGGTATCGGCTCACGTGCTCGATCGAGCTCGACCCTTCTGACCCGCTAAATCTCGAGAACTCAGGGAGCCGATACTTGGGTGGCAGCGGGATCAGATCAAACTCGTTGGGGTACGGCTTTGAATAGCCGTTTGTCCTTCTCTTCGGCACGAAGCCGAACTGGTCTCTCAAGATGGTACGGATTTGCTCCGTTGTTTGGGCTGCAGGGGCTAGATTCTCATGACTCGTTCCAGTGGCATACTTGGCTAGCCACGCCTGTTTGTCGGCGTCCATCCCAGAGATTCCTGCTCCAGAAACACCTGCTCCCGAAGCCCCTGCTCCAGAAACTCCTGCCCCAGCACTCCCTGCGGTTGCAACCTGGTTCGTGCGCGTCAAGCTGTTGCAGTCTGGCACGTAGGTGCACACGTATCCATGTGGGATTTCTTTAGGTGGTTCACACAGGAATTGGCAATCGCCAGGGTCGCCTCCGACCTTGTAGACGACGTACGCCGGTGCCCCTGGTGGCTCTGGAGCTGCAAGTGTGAATGGCAGCGGTGGCCTGGCCTGGAGTGGTCTTTCTCCCTGGTGAGTCCCCAGAGTAGGCCCCGACGGAGAGTACTGATGTTTCGCGATCTCCTGAACTACGCGAACTGCGATCCGCTCGAAAGCGTTTACCAAGCTCTCAGAATGGCGGTGAAGAGAATGAGCCACCATGTAGTTGACTTCCTGGCGCAGAGCTCTGGTGCGCTCCTCTGAAGGAACAGACAGATCCACCTCATCAAGAGCACCCTCGGGTGAGAACCCTTTCCACCTGATGCCATGCTTACGAGTCCTCTCAAAAGAGCCGATGAGATCGGCTTCGAAGAGAGCTTTGACGTCATCATACTTCGCCTTGTGCTCCTCAGGCAGCTCATCGTACGTGACCGGTCTGTTGTCCATCGCAGCGTCGGATGTTGATGTAGACGTTGTTTTAAGTGTCCCACCGGGCGTGCCAGAATGTGTTGCCTACCAAAACCCACCGGCGAGCAGCGACGGGCAACACGAAGAGCCGGGAGGCTCCCAGGACTGCTGGTGGGCCCTGGTCCCTCGGGCAACGGCCCGCAAAACTCCGGCACACGTCCTGGCTTGGTTCGAGGGCGTGCCACCTGACCTATACCTGGTCAGGAAGGTGAAGGATTGCTTCGATTGGTTTCCTGCATGGTAAACAAGTATACGTAAAATTCGAGCCGTGACCGGCTCCCAGGTTTCCCTGTGAATCGGCTCCCAGAGCCGATTATCCCATGGTTCTGCATTAGATCTATTATAACATGTGGTTTTGCTTCATCAATACAAGTTAAATCGATCTACGACAGTTTAATGTTTTCACTACATGACTGGAACATCCTACACGTAATTGAGCCTAGTAGATACAAAAGATAATAGAAAACTAATCCTAGAGAAGGCCTAAAAACCAACGTAACGTCAATTCCCGGAACACCCCCTCTGGGATTGGTAAACCATATCTTACATACTACTGGATCGTTCAACCCGTTTGCAAGGCCTGATCATGTGGATATCAAACTAAACCTTGGAGAACAAGGCACAACTATAACAGATCAAATCGACTTAAATAAAGATCAAGCAAGATGCCACCCTTACACCCGGGAAAAGGTGCAACGGCGGCGAGATAGCTAGAGGTAGCATAACTAAACAATCATAGCGAAAAGTACTGATGCTAATCCAAACAAATCTATGATAATAGTGTTACTCGCCATCAACAAGGCTTCAGTACGAGTAACACTAGATAACGCATAAGTAGATACTGCCTAGATCGCAAGATGCGATCTAGGCAGCATGGCACTTACCCGAGAAAAAACCCTAGAAACAAGGGGTGGCGATGCGCCGAGATTGTGTTTGTTGTGAACGTGATTGTCCTCCTTTTCTCGATAACCTTAGGTACATATTTATAGTCCGGAGACTTTCTGTCTTTGGAATAACTCTACAACTCTATCTCTTACCTAAATCTAAACGGAATCTATTACAATATAAGATACATGGGCAATTTAGCCCAAATCAACACATGAGGCCGATTCAACAACACGTTGCATATACGTATCTTCTAAGCCCATCTTGACCACGGCCCAACTCCTCCTTTGGCCAAAATATGGCGATAACACGCGGCCAGAGCGTTTGACGCTGCGGCGGCCAGAACCAACTTCAGGCAGCCCGCGGCGGCTGACGACAGCGGTGTGTCCTCTCTCCTGCACGTCCACGACGGCCAGACCAAGTTCCGCGGCGTGAGCAGGCAATCTAGCGGCAGGTTTGGGGGCGAGGATCTCCGAGAGGAGAGCCGAGACGTGGCCTGGTACTTTTGACACCACGGAGGAGGCTACCAGAGCTTACGACGCTGCGGCCGTCGAGGCGTTCGGCGCGAGGGCAATAACCAACTTCAGGCAGCCTACCGGCTGCTGATGACGACGGCGTCTCCCGGCTCCTAGCCGAGCATTCCGGCCCGTGCGTGCACCGGACCCGAGCGGCAGCGGGACTAGACCCAGTATCCTGCAAACCACCAATCGAGTCAGACACATTCATAGCATCGTCAGAGGGCTTCCCGTTGGCATCATCATCAGCATCATCGTCCTTCTTCCTCCATAAGAACGGTACAAACTCCGACTCCGGAACATAACCCTTAGGCCTCGTTTGGCGGAGGGGTTTTAACCGGGTTCGTCGTGTATAATCCTGGCCCAACTTTAATACACGTGAAACCAGGAGTGGGCCGTTTGGCAGGCCGGTCTTGACCAGGCTCGTCCCCAAAAAAACCCTACTAGACACGTTGGGTTGGCGTGTTTTCAAAACGCTCTTACCCCTTCGCGTTTTGGATGTTGGCGGCGCAAGAGGCTCGCAGGGACGCCCCACTGCCCTGCTCATCCGCGGCCAGGAACTCCGCCGTGTCCGCAACCTGGAAGGCCATCATCCGAGTCCATCTGCTCCGCCCCGTCAACGACCTGGAAGGCACCGCCAAAGTCCAGCTGCACCGTCCTATCCAGGACCGCCAAGGCCGCCATGGTTCGTCGGGTCACTGCCTTGCGTCTCTCCGTTGTTGGGTTTTGTCCTGTATTCCGATTCAGTTGATTCGTTTTCTATGGTTTGGAATTTATCACTAGTATTGGTTCGAGCTTGTATTTTTCTCACTCTTCTCAACCGCAGTTACACCAATAATCTTAAACTAGTACGGAAAGTTGCTTCTCTTTTTAGCCGATTCTTGTCAAGTCTGATTTCTGAAATTCTCAAGTAGCAGTGATCTGTTCTTGGAGCTCATATTTCTCTGTCTAAGAGATTCCAATTCTTAACTTGTGAAGTCTAAGTCTGCTAAGATTTCAGTTATAATCCCTGTTTTCCAAACAGAAAAACAATGGAGTGTATTTATGAGGAAGGGGATTGTAGTGTAACAAACTGTTTTGGGTGGCACGAGTGTTTTCACCCAATCCACCTAGGAAAATACTCTGAAATACTTTCTGATACACTCTTGCCAAACGAGGCCTCCGGCTCCAACCAAAAACGAAACTCATAGGCCTTGAGCCTAACCACAGCATCAGACAAAAGATAATGTCCCAAGTAATCATGCATCTTCAAGAAAACACTGATATTCGTCATTGCAACAAGAATCCAAATGACTCCGCGCCCCCGGAGGCTGAACAAATCAACATCTAACATAGTCCCCGTGAGGCCTCCAACAACCCATAAACCCCAGAAGGGACTCAAACAGTGAGAAACCCTTCAACATGCAGCCAAACCTGCTTCAGCTCAAAATTGTGGGGCACTTTCTATGTACGATAGACAAAAAAGTAAACTGAGCGGTACTCGGAGGCACCGACACCTAGATCCCATCGACCCTGTCCAGATCCTCCAAGGATGGGAAGCTCACAAAAAAAGCAGACTCTTCATAAGGCAAGGCCTTCCACTTTCACTGAGCCCCCACACAAGACATCTCCTGGCAGACTCTTCATAAGGCAAGGCCTTCCACTTCCACTGAGCCCCCACACAGGACATCTCCTGGCAATCTAGCGTTGAACAACATCAGCAGGAACCAGTGGCGAACCTTGGAGAGAAGTTAAGGGGGGCCAAGATGTTGATTAGACCATTTAATAGCAATAACTTTCCTAATTTTCATTAATTTAGTCTTAACAACAGTCGTAATTAGAGAATTTGCAACAATGTTGGGGGGGGGGCATAGCCTAGTTTGGTCTCCATGAAGGTCCGCCACTGGCAGGAACCATCGGACCAGAAACACACACAAGATCTATAGGAGTCAGTTTATCCCCCAGATGATCACGAACAACGCTATCAGGAATGTGAGAGAACAAAGTAAGCTCATTGCCAATACCATCCATATGAGGAGTAGGGCACGACTGCTTTGTTAGATGTATATATCTGTATATTGTATTTCCCCCATATGTTAGGGGGCTTCCTGCATATTTGCCTTGTACCTGTACTATATATTGTGGCCTTTGGCCCCCAGAGGAATATATGTTGCATATTCCTGACATGGTATCAGAGCTAGGTTAGACCGTTTTCCTGCTGCAACATCGTCACAGCCGCCACCGTCCCTATCGCTGTCGTTTTTCCGACGTCGCCGTCGTCGGTGTGCCGCTGTTTCCGGCCACGTCCGCCGTCTTCTCCCGTTGCTGTGCCGTCCGGCCGGATCTGGCTCGAGTGGTGTCCGTCTACAACTTGTCGCCTGTGCCCGTCTGCAACTCCAACTTGTCCCCGACCGTCATTGCAGTGTCCTCGTCTTCAACACCTGGACCGACCGTCCTTGCAAAGGAACACCCGGTGGAAGATATCTCTTTTCTTCTATTTCCTGACACACCTCCTTCTACTCCTATTGTGTCTCCTTCAGGATCTCCTCCCCCTGATGTCTCTTCTTCTACACCGACCTCCTCTGCTCTGTCTAGTTCTCCTAGTTCTCCTCGTTCTCCGGATTCTTCCTCTGCTATTCCTTCTTCTTCATTATCGTCTCCTGGGTCGTCTTCCTCTGACGACCTTCCCTCTACTCGTCCTGTTCGTCAGCGTTGTGCCCCCAACCGTTACTCTCCTAATCAGTATGGTCTTTCTGTTGCCTCTGAGCCGACTTCTTATCGGGATGCTGAGCATCATCCTGAATGGCAGCTGGCCATGGCTGAGGAGATTGATGCGCTTGAGCGCACTGGCACCTGGGATCTTGTTTCTCCCCCTCCTGGTGTTCGTCCTATCACGTGTAAGTGGGACTATAATATTAAGACCCGCTCTGATGGATCTCTTGAGCGCTATAAAGTGCGTCTTGTGGCTCGTGGTTTTCAGCAGGAGCATGGTCGTGACTATGATGAGACCTTTGCTCCTGTGGCTCATATGACCACTATGCGTACTCTTCTTGCTGTTGCTTCTGTTCGTCACTGGTCTGTGTCCCAGCTTGATGTTCAGAACGCCTTTCTCAATGGTGAGTTGAGTGAGGAGGTTTATATGCAGCCTCCTCCTGGGTATTCTGTTCCCGAGGGGATGGTTTGTCGTCTTCGCCGTTCTCTTTATGGCCTCAAACAGGCCCCTCGTGTCTGGTTTGAGCGCTTTGCTTCTGTAGTGACTGCTGCTAGTTTCTCCCCTAGTGCTCATGATCCAGCGCTGTTTGTTCACACTTCTCCTCGTGGACGCACTCTTCTTCTTCTCTATGTTGATGATATGATCATTACTGGTGATGATTCTGAGTATATCGCCTTTGTTAAGGCTCGTCTTCGTGATCAGTTTCTTATGACTGATCTTGGTCCTCTTCGATACTTTCTTGGGATTGAGGTTTCCTCCACCTCTGATGGCTTTTACATCTCTCAGGAAAAGTATATTCAGGATCTTCTTGCTCGTGCTGCTCTTGGGGATGAGCGCACTGTTGAGACCCCTATGGAGCTTAATGTTAAGCTTCAACCTACTGACGGTGATCCTCTTTCTGATCCGACGCGTTATCGTCATCTTGTTGGGAGTCTTGTTTATCTTGCTGTCACTCGTCCTGACATCTCTTATCCTGTTCATATTCTGAGTCAGTTTGTTTCTGCTCCTACCACTATTCACTATAGTCATCTTCTCCGTGTTCTTCGTTATCTTCGTGGTACGATTACTCGTCGCCTTTTCTTTCCTCGTTCCAGCTCCCTCTAGCTCCAGTGCTATTCGGACGCTACGTGGGCGAGTGATCCTTCGGATCGTCGTTCTCTTTCTGCTTACTGTGTGTTTCTTGGTGGTTCGCTCATTGCTTGGAAGACGAAGAAACAGACAGCGGTTTCCCGTTCGAGTGTTGAGGCTGAGTTGCGTGCTATGGCCTTGTTGACTGCTGAGGTGACCTGGTTACGATGGTTACTTGCGGATTTTGGGGTCTCTATTACCACACCCACTCTGGTTTTGTCTGACAGTACAGGTGCTATTAGTGTTGCACGTGATCCGGTCAAGCATGAGCTTACCAAGCATATTGGTGTTGATGCTTTCTATACACGTGATCAGGTGCAGGCTCAGGTTGTTGTGATTCAGTATGTGCCTTCAGATTTACAGTTGGCAGATTTTTTCACGAAGGCACAGACCAGAGCGCAGCATGATTTCTTACTCTCCAAACTCAGTGTTGTGGATCCACCATGAGTTTGAGGGGGGTGTTAGATGTATATATCTGTATATTGTATTTCCCCCATATGTTAGGGGGCTTCCTGCATATTTGCATTGTATCTGTACTATATATTGTGGCCTTTGGCCCCCAGAGGAATATATGTTGCATATTCCTGACATGCTTAAGCACCGGGCATCTCAAGGTCGGGTGAGCAGAACTATCATAGATATAGCAGTAGTGGACTGTTGTATAGTACTTAATGAACAGACTTTTGGCTCTTCTTACTCCCAGTAGAAGCGATCGGTGCTTTGGTCACAGTCTCCGTAGCAACTGGCGGCAAAGTAGTGTCCGTATTACCGTGAGAGCCGAACTGTTGCTGTGCCTGCTGATCATAACCCTATAAGGAAGTATCTTTTGTTCCGAAAAACACTCTTATATTACTTTTAGTATATAATAACTAGCACGGAGGCCCTCGAAAATGCGAGGGAATCACCTATCATCATCTTTAGTGTTTCTAAATTGATGAAAAAATACCTCCACGAATACTATTGAAAATAATAAATTATATAGCCAACATCTATGTACGTTAATATATGCCACTCTTAGAAGACATCATTAATTAATTTTAATTTATGGGTGTGAGATGATTAAGGTAATTCCAAAACACTACATTAATCAATATGTGAAGTTTATGCTTGAGTTTTAATTAGAATATTCTATTAAATTTTAGACCCCAAGTTAGCTGGTAGTTTTATGTGTATGTGAGGTAAACCTCATACTCTTAAATAATTAAGGTTTGCTTGAGCAATGATCCTACAATGTTTAGAACATTCTAATGGAAGAGAAACATTTTTTAGTATTATGTAAAACAAAAAGAATATATATTTCAATAAAAAGTATTAAAAATCACTTTTATATGATCTTTTTACCTCTTGTTTCATTCATTTATTGTATTAATATGTGACACTCTCATGTTGTGAAATACATAACCTCTAAGATATGGTCACGAACGGTCTAAAGTTTACAATTTAGATATCGTAATACCTTATTTTGTCATGTTATACAATTTACAATTTATCAATTTTAATTTCTTTTGCATGTTCTAGTAATATATTTTACATATGTATTAAATCTGTTGACATTGTGTCGTGTCATTATTTGAATGTATTAAATCTGGTCCCTTATAATTAGGACCCACCACATGATTAATGGAGGAGATTATTTTGCATATGTGGATCAACGTGGTGCCTCAAAACAACCCCTTATATTGCTTTTAGTATATAACTAGCATGGTGGCCCTTTCAAATGCGAGGGCATATAGTGTGTTTAATATGTATGATAGATTTATTTATAGTTTTAAAAAATTATGTGATAGACATAAAATAATATGGTTATATAGCCACAGCAAAAAAAAATTTATATAAAATATCACATGAAAAGGAAATAACTTTCAGTTTGTGGGAGCATGATTAGTGTGTCATTATGGAAAAAGCATCATATTTTTTCATTGCGTACATAATATTACAAAATAGAATAACTTCTCATTGTTAGCTAGCCGGTAGTATTTATGTGATATTAGGTCAACTTATGAAGTTAATAAAAACAATTCAGATTGTTGGTTATGAGACGTAATTGGAAAAACGTATATTTCTCATCTACTAATAATGACGGTACATTGCAACAACCAGCCGATAATGTTTTGGTAAGTTATAAAAATTTAAATTAAGTAAGAACAAGCAATCAGTATTAAGCGACCGAGCATTTTGCTTTGTGGGAATATTATTCATAAAGAAGTGAAGAGTAAAATGATCCTTGTTAATAGGTAGGCTAAATAAGATCCATCACTCTTTTTTAGTCTGTATATCTTAATTTTTCGCACAAAATCAAAATATTTATTCCCTCCTTGTGCACTAACATGCCATTCTGCCTTTGATATGGAATAAATCACTTCTTTACATAGGGAAATCTTGTAAAATACAAATTTGACCATTATTTTTACAAAAACGAAGAATTATTATATGGTGGAAAGTTTCACTAGTATGTTTCTCTACCAGTAACTAACGTTAGAGAAGTTTGTCTCCAAAGATTTTAGTATAATTTCATTTACCACAAAATGGACTATATATATTGACAATCGACGTTAGATAAGTATCATATTTTTGAGATGGATATGATATTATTTTTATCTTCATCCACTTTTTCTTGACCATATCCCATTTTTGAATCTCACTCACATGAATTTGTTGTGTTGTGTAACATGACTACAATGTCTTGGATGGCATAGTTCTAGCTGTATTAGGCATCACTTTTACTACATATCCTAATCTTTTCCGGTCCGAAATCACCAATATGTGTTGAGCCAGTCATAAATAATTCATAATAGATGAGAACTACCTAGTGAGTACTCTAGGGAGAATAATTGACACACGTATTTAAATAAAAACTGAATCAGATGAACCTACGATAAAATAATATGAACTACTCCTAATCGATTAGAAACTATTTAGTGTGGAAAATCATTTCAATTTTATCTACAGAATATTCCCTAGAGTTAATAATCTAATAGATCAAATAATATTTATCAAAAAATTATTAAGAACTAAATTCTATAAACCTATTTTCAAATTCCTTAGATTGAAAGGGGATGTACGTCTGAGCTGTCGATATAGAACATAAGACCTTGTCAGTGACTTCTCCTATCATTTTTGTCCTGGCTGTTGGAACAAAATTGTAGTTAACATTCAAGAAAAATTACAAATTTGTCTATGCAGTTGTGGTGTATAAAGAGAAGCTTTTTATGAGAATTCGTACAATACATCATTTTGTTGTATTATCTCTTGGATAATAATAAGAGTAATGATGATGATAATAAAAATACATTTGGTATTTGTTTTCTTACTTTATGGTGGCATATTAATTATTTTAGTTTAAATACGCTAATAAACATATAGCTACAAATAGTAACATTGTTGTCCCTATTGAAAGAACATGCCTATTTAGCCTTTGGACACAATTATAATGTTGTCTCCCTGTTGTGGTCTACAAAAGTAACTTTTTCTTATCAGAATTCGTAGCATAATTGTATACTTTGTATTGTAGCGAGTCTTGGATTATAATAATAGTACTCCCCCTGATCCATAATAAGTGTCATTGATTTAGTGCAAAATTATACTAAATAAACGACACTTATTATGGATCGGAGGGAGTAGTAAGGATGACCATGATGATAATAATAAGTTTAGTAATAATAACATGTGCGATCTATTTAAACATGATTTTATGCCTATTCCTATCCATATGTGCTTTTACGCCAGATTTTAGTATAATATATATTTATATATTTTGGTGAAAAAATCGCTATTTTCTTAGATCAAGATAGTGTCTTGTCATTATAGTTTTGGAGCGATGGCATATCTCCTTCGTTGTCCCGCTGATAATGAGGGTAATGTTTTTGTAGACAACTTTTATACATGTGTACCAACTTTACTCCTTGTAGTCTCTATACAATGATTTTACCTATACAAAGAGTAGTAAGCTTTTCGGTCTCGGCCAAGATCTTTCACCTTCAGTAGCCAGATGCACGCTGAATGGAACACAAGGTTAAGCGACTTGGATTTGTCTATATTTGTATGTATCTACACAGTAAAACACGTCTACGTACATGTGAATCTAGATAAATCTAATTCACTTATTTCCAGATAAAGTGAGTAAATTTTACATCAGTAGTCTTATTAGTAACTCATGTGTCTTATTTTCCTATACTCATTTCGTTACTGTATGAAAATAAGTTTAAAATTATAAGCAGTCTTGCATGTATTTACTTGGCATATTGTATTTATCTGCCAAGTCCTAGCATGATTACTCTATGCTCATGTCCTCGGAAGAACATAAAATTTTATCCGCCAACTTGTTGTGTGATGTGCTTTACTTGTACCGAAATATGTTATCGAGATCAATCACGAGAGGGCTCATGCCGGACACACATACTAACCTAGCTAGCTGATCGATCTTTTTTTTGACACGCTAACTATGATCGATTAGGTTCATAGCTTGCTGACCTTACAAAGCTAGCTAGCTTGGTGCATATGTAATTGATCAATTGATCGGCAGTTTTGGTATTTATGTGCGCACACTCATCCACACGTAGGAACGTATCAGATCGTAATAACGTGTACCGAGGCCTGGTATAGGTATCTTAACTACCCCACGTACGTGCAGTTAACGCAGAAGTTTTTTTTTACAGACATACCGGCAGATATTTGCCTATTGAGACTTAACTTGTAACACCTAAACACCTAACGTGACATAAGACTTTTTTTTTGTACATGTTTACTTTTACGTAACATTACTTATATTTCAATCTCGGATTACATCTTCACCTTTAATTATAGATCTAACAGCTAAAATAATTTTGATGATGTGGATCAACGTGGTGCCTCGAAAAACAACCTTATATTACTTTTAGTATATAATAGATAGAATAGATAAACTGTTTTTTCTTAAGTTCATGGATTTTCCTCATTTTCTATTCACTGGATTAGCTAATTTAAACACTTTGTTTACTTTTTACTGTGATGTAAGGGCCCTTTACAGCCAAGTTTGCATCAATGTGATTATGTGAATGGCATGGTGGAGTAAAACCACCCTGGTTTTGCTTTGGTCAAGATGTTGTTTTGTTACAAAGTTGCAAGCCTTGTTTCCTACTATGTATTTCTCCTTGCATTGCAAGCCTTGTGCACTGTTGGACGGACTGACCACTGTCCACTGCGCAGTGTACTATACCACGGAAACTTGCATCCCAAGCCGTTTACAACGCAGGCACGAACAAGAACGCGGTTTCTCTGAACTCTAAAGCACACTCTCTGGCTAGCTTGCTCCACATCCTTCCCCTAATCCCGAGTCTGCCAAAACTCCACGCGTTTCTGGGGTGCTCCTTACGGCGGAGAGAGCTTCCGAAGCGCCGGCATGAGCGAGAGAGGGGGCGGGAAAAAGTCGAGGGCACACGCCGGGACCGAGTTCCGCGGCGTGTGCTGTCGACCGGGCGGGAGGTTCGGCGCGAAGATCCACGAGTCCAACGGGAAATGCCAGACATGGATCGGCACCTTCGACACCGCTGAGGACGCGGCCAGAGCGTTCGACGCCGCGGCAGTCAAGATGCACGGCGCGGCGGCCAAAACCAACTTCAGGCAGCCCGCGGCGGCTGACGACGGCGCTGTGTCCGTCCGTGCCGAGCCGTCCGGCCACGACTGCCCGACCAGGTTCCGCGGCGTTTCCCGGCAATCCACCGGCAGGTTCGGCGCGAGGATCTCCAAGGGGAGAGCCGAGACGTGGCTCGGCACTTTCGACACCGCAGAAGAGGCTGCCAGAGCGTACGACGCCGCTGCCGTCGAGGCGTTCGGCGCGAGGGCAATAACCAACTTCAGGCAGCCCGCCGCTGCTGACGACGACGGCGTCTCCGGGCTCCTGGCCGAGCGCTCTGGCCCGTGCGTGCACCGGAACCCGAGCGGCGGCGAGCACATTGCGCTGGCGCCGGGAGGCTTCGACGGCCCAGCTATGCGCCCTGTCTACCTGCCGGCGGCGGAGCGGCAGCAAGCGGACTACTTGCTCAAGGACATGCTCTCCACCGACGTAAGTTTGATCCGCAGATGCTGTTTCTTTGCCTTATGACTGTAGAGTATAGTTCTGCTTGTACTGATTTAGTTATATATTGCCTTCGCGAGGCTCAGGACAGGGAGCTGATTAAAGCGGCTGTAATTCTTCAGCATATTTCGCTAGCTGGCTATGGAGAATTGGAAATGGCGGCAGAGCAGACGAACTGGTGATAATGGCAAACTGGTGAAGCTGTGGTGGCAAACTGGTGATAATGGCATTCCTGACTCGTAAGCTCATACGAGATTCCTCTCTGCTGGAAGAACAATGTTGGGCTACCTGTGTTCTTTTTTTAGTTTGCTGAGTGTAGCAGTCTGTGGCAGTATCATATAAACATGCTCTTCTATTGTTCAGTTCAGTAATCCAGAAGATCTTCTCAAGTGCTGGTTGTAATCGAACAATAATTCAGTTTAGTACAATCCCTTGAGTGTAGCAATGTATTGTAAAGTTTTTCTATTTTTTCTTGTAACCCAGTGTATGCAGAAGATCTTAGTTGTAACTGACTACGCGTGTCTGTCTGACAGTACGAGCCCAGTGTAGCCATGTATGTAACCTTTGCTGGGTCTTCTTGCAGAAACCAGATCGACTGTCTGTCAGGTTCGGCACAAGCGACATGACATGGTTTAGCATGCGGCTCTCACTTAGCTGTGAGGCGCCCTGACTTCTCCATATTCATAATGCAAAAGAGTCCAACATGAATCATTGATTTCTTCTTTATGAGAAAAATATAATGTTTCTTAGATTAAATTTAAATTCAGTTTCTGCTCGTTTCTCCATCGGGCTAATGTAGAGGAAGCAACTCCGGTGATTGGCTCCGTATTTAGGAAGCAAAAGGCGTCACCGTTGCTGGTCCTCATTGTCTGCTGGCAAGATCGGCGCTACATAGCTCGGGGCAAGAGGGCAAGCGTCCCTCTCCGGCAAAAGCTTGGTGAGTGTGGTACAACGATGTCCCATGCTATCCCAGTGAGGTGATAGATTGCGGAAGTATAGATTGTATTGATATTGCGTGGGTGATTACACCGTGAGCCCTTAGACTGTTTATACAGTACTAGAAGACTTGGGGTCAAGAAGACTACTAGAGATAGAATTGGATTACAATATTTAAACTACCAAATATGCCTAACCGACATATACTCTAATACCCCTGCAGTCGGATCGGTAGTGACGCGGACGATCTGACTGGAGCATAAGCTGGAGGTGAGGTGGTAGCCCTTGTTGCCGATGTCGATGTAGCTAGGAGTGGGGCGTTGTAGTCGTGGTCGATGGTGCCGTTGGTGAAGTTGTCGCCGTTGATGAAGTCGATAAAGTTAATGATGTTGTTGTGTTGTGGTCGATGTCATCGTCGAGCCTGGAGAATTCGCCGTTGAGGTAGACGTAGTTTGAGTCGGAGTAGTCGAGGTAGGCAACACGCCTTGCCGAGCTTGCCAAACTCGGGAGCGCGCCGAAGACGAAGGCACGCGTCGATGTTGCCAATATCGGACGTGTGAAGACAGGGACCATCATAAACGATGCGAACCAGAGCCGGAGGGAGCAGCAGAGAAATTCTCCGTGAATGGTCGGTGCGTAGAAGTTGTCCGCCGATTTGTCGGAGTAGATGAAGTAGTTGCACAAATAAATTTGATTAGTGCAAAAATAAAAATTTAGACCGCGACTCTGGCGGCGAGGTCGTGATGGACGAAGATGACGAGGTAGTTGTCAATGGCGATTGAATTGTTGTGGTAGTCGATTTCGGGGATTAGACCCGTATTTTCCGCTTGTATGAGTGCGGCGTCGCTCGTGGAGAACTTGTGGGTGTTGACGATGACCACGATCAGGGGTGGCGGCGACGATACGGCGATGTTGTTGGTGTAGATGGTTGTCGGCGATGATGACGAAGGGTGATGAAGGTGCAGCCCTTTGTTCACGGCGAGGCACGTACTCGGGGATGTGCGTCCCGGTTGATGTTGGCGAAGACGGGCCGGAGAGGTGACGACGTGAGGACGGAGAAGCCGACGCAATGCGTGAAGGCGTTCCTTGGGGCGCCGCACGGAGCCTCCTTGGCACGATCGTTGGCGATGATTTGCAGAAAATGTGTCGATGCCAAGATTGAAATAGAGGCGCGTGATGATGACATGCAGCTATGGACGACGCAATCCGATCTATGATCGGTGAAAGAAGAAGAAACGCTGGTCAAGCTGACGAGGTTTTGACTCGTCAATGCCCATTGTTATGAGCTTGGGTTTTGGAGAAGATGGGGATGCTAAAGATCGCGAAACGGTTAATAGACAAGCAACCAGGGGATACGGGATTTACCCAGGTTCAGGCCCCCGGAGGGAAAATCCTACTCATGTTTGACTGCTCTTGATTACGGCGGAACCGAAAGTTACAGGGGTGCGCAGATGCAATCTGGCATGAAGGTGTGTATGCGGTGGAAAAGATTGGCCCTCCTCGCCGTGCCCTCCTGGCCTTTATATAGAGCTAGGCAGGTCTCGAGTACAGATCGAGTCAGTTACAAGTTTAGGGTTTACCCCTTTGCATATTCTATCTGTTCTAGTCTTGCTCTCCAAGGACCCGAAGATGTCATGGGCTTGGGCCACCCGAAAATCTCCACGGACCGCGTATATTCTTGTGGGCCTTTCTTGGGCAGGACCAGGTATGCTAATGTCGTGTACCCACAGGGTATAACCATGTCAGTAGCCCGCGAGTGTTCAGTCGAATCGCAGATTCGGCTGAGGACTCTTTGACCTTTCGGGTGTAGCTGTTTCTGTTCATTAGAGAAAAAAATGATTTTAGTATGTAGGGATTGTTGATGCGCGTGCCTGACTCTCCTGACGGATCAGGGTCAGTTAACTGTCTTAGGACAAAACAACACGATCTTCTTCAGATTCGAGTCCCTAGACTCGAACCCGGAACAAATGCTGGCGTAATTCGACTCAGACCGTTGAGGTCTTACATGATTCGAATCCCAGTAGTTTTGGAATGATGTACCCAACGCGTCCGTCGAGATTTTCATCGCGCCTGTTGGCA
Source organism: Avena sativa (assembly GCA_916181665.1). NCBI lineage: Eukaryota > Viridiplantae > Streptophyta > Magnoliopsida > Poales > Poaceae > Avena > Avena sativa. Next base: position 284,624 of record OV702284.1, read on the forward strand.
CGGATTTTTACTAGCAGAGCGCAGTCGGGTGCGTTACTAGGCCATCAGATGGTATCTGTAGGTCTTATCATTGCGTCGCAGACACAACATCCAAAATTTTATCACCTCAGAGGTGTTTCGGGTGGCCAAGGAGGATGTTACTCGCTTAGCGTTGATTGGGGCAAAGTTGCCAAAAAAGTTTTTGCATTTTGATCCGAAGGATCGCAGTCGAAGAATTCATAGGATGCGCGACCAGCGCTCCCTATGGGAGTAGCCCCCGAGTGTCTGGTCGAGTCGTAGACTCGAGCAGAGACGTTCAGCCATTGTTAGCTTCAGGTCCGTAGGACACAATTTTTTCGGATGCTTGAATCAATCCTTCCTATGAGAGTAGCCCCCGAGTCCGTAGTGGAGTCATAGACTCAACGTAGGACTCGAAGAATAGATCCATGGTGTAGTACCTTATTCGTGTCTCGGGTGCGCAGCCAGCGCTCCCGATAGGAGTAGCCCCCGAGTAGTTGCTCGAATCATAGATTCGAGTGAGTACTTTTAGCTATTAGCCGAAGATTTCTAACTGTTGCTAGTGTGATTTGATGATGTCAGTGCTGATGTTCGGTGACCTCAACTGTCTGCGGCGCTAGAGGTGACGTGACCGGACGAACGTGGGTCCCACTTTCTGACTTGGAGTTGACTGGTCATGCACGACGTGGCGCGAATTACGGCGTCTCCTCGGTTTCCATGCGTAGTGGACGGCTGCGAGCGACGGTTCGCTGCTGTGTTGACACGTGGACGGGTGGATCTGATCCTGGTGTTAGGTCTTCCAGATGAATGGTCCATGTTCATCGTCTTTGTCCTTATAACCGTGGGGAAAACTGTGGTTTGTTTTCACCTTAGCCATTTGCTTTCTACTGCCTCCATTTTCTTGAGCTCTTCCCTTTGCGCGTTGGACGTTCTCCGATCGTTCCCTTCCTCGTTCTTGCGTGCACACCACCGCCATCAACGCGTCGCGATGGGGAAATCAAAGAAGACCTCCACCGGAGCGGGTACCAGTGCTGCTGCCGGCGGCAATAAGGGCACCGCCGCCGCTCGTTTCACTGAAGGTGGGTGGCGGCGCTCGGAGACGCGCGAGGGCGACCTGCGCAAGTTGCGTGAGGCGGGTTTGATCCCGCAGGACAAGGACGCCGTCAGGGTTCCTGGCGATGAGGTAACTCCCCGTCCACCCGCAGGGTTTCGGGTGATGTTTGTTTCTTTTGTCCTTCGCGGCCTCTCGCTCCCAGTCCACGATTTTGTTCGTGGATTGTTGTTCTTCTATGGCATCCAACTCCACCATCTTTCGCCAAATTCTCTTCTCCACATCGGCTGCTTCATTGCTTTTTGTGAGTGCTGGCTCGGTATCGAGCCGCACTTTGGCCTCTTCCGGAAGCTCTACTCCGTGAAGAGGCAATCCAGCTCTGACGGAGTTTATCCGATCGGCGGCTGCATCATTTCTCTTTGATCTACTGTTATTTTCTTCTCTTTCTCTATGTCGGAGTCCGTACAATACTGGCGGAGGAAGTGGTTTTATATCCGCGACTCCACAGTGGACGGGCAAAATTTTGGCCTTGCCCCTTTCGACTCCATCCAGGAGATCTTGAAGAAGAGATCCTGGAAAAATCATATCCTGGAGGGCGAGGTGGAGGAGATAGAGGAGCTCTACCGTCGGGTGGAGGCCCTCCAGGTGGTTCCGGAGAAGGAGTTGAACGGTGTGGATATCATCTGCACCTTCCTCAAATGTCGGGTGCAGCCGCTCTAGGCTAGGGCGCATCCGATGTTTCTTTATTCTGGCCGCCACGACCCGACGAGAGTTTCGGTTGAGGAGCTCTCCAAGGGGGACCTCGACAGAGTTCTTTGGCCACTGCTGAAGTACAAGTCTGACGAGGACATTCCCGGGAAATCGTGGACGCCCCCTTTCAGTGCCTCTCGACCAGTTCCATGTAAATATTTTTTTTGAAAGTTTATGTAAATATTTGTTCTGAAAGTTTATGTCTTCACTATGCAGGATCTCAAGGTGGCTGACATGGTGCCTCCACTACCCGAAAGGTTTCCGGATGCGCCGGACAACGAGGTTGTGGACTCCGAGTCCGAGCTTCTGCCGGCGCAGTCACCGACTGAGGAAGCCCCCGAGGCGAGTGAGGGGCAGACCCGAAAGCGGGCACGGAGCTCGAGCGAATCTTCGGAAGTCCGGGATGATCTCCCCTCCGGTAGGGTGCTGGGAAGAACTTCAGATCCCCCCGATCTAGGGACGATGGTGGCGGCGGCTATAGACGGTTTCGTGGATTTTTGATCGGGTACTCAGGGTTTTGCATCAGGGGCTTATTATAGGCGAAGGGGGAGACCGAGGCAGCGGCCAGGGCGACCAAACCCTAGCCAGGCGTGGGGTGGGGCCCACCCGTGCCTGGGGTGGGTCTGGCCCCTCTGGCCGGCCTCCCGGGCTCTCCTATGGACTTATTGTTCCCCACAGAAAGTAATTGACTTTGTCCTTTGTCCCGTCCAATTCCGAGAATATTTCTTTACTAAATTTTCTGAAACCAAAAACAGCAGAAAACAGGCATCTGGCACTGTTGCAACTTGTTAGTAGGTTAGTACCAGAAAACATGTAAAAAGCACCTCAAAGTGTGGACAAGTAAAGCAAAGTAGATACTAAACAAGCATGGAGCATCAAAAATTATAGATACGTTTCCGACGTATCAGCTGTTCTTGCTCTCGATTTTTTATCTCCTTGCTCAGCCCATCTTATCTGCTGATTTTTGGAGGGCTCTCTGGTATGTGCCTCCTCCGCTTGTCCAAGTAGATTTTTGATTGGTGGATTGTATCTTGAGTATTTTACTACTGTAGGTGACAGGTTATGTGAGTTTGCATGCTTGTTATATGCTTAGAGAATTCATTTTGATGCATGTTTAGCCTTCTTGCAAGTCTCTATAGTAGTTCCCCATCACTTATTAGCTTTGGAATCACTTGGTTTGATGTTTGTCTAAAAATTTCAGAAAATAAGATGAGTGAATACTAGCTGAATCAACATGAATTAAGGGTACCCGAGATTACGAAAGTCCACCGCGAGGAGGAATTTTTCCCTTCTATTTATCCATGCCCCGAATTCATGAGAGCTGCAGGGACTCTTCAAGATTTCCAAACTCTAATTTCTAATGCAGGGTTGGAGCATTTTGTTGGAGATGAACCTTACCAATATGTGAAGCTGACTATGTCTATGGTGCAGGATTCTTAGTTGGGATTTGCCTAACCCCATGGTTCACTACAAAATTTGCAATGTAGTTGTCAATCTCCCTTTTGATGATTTTTATGCAGCTATTAAAGTGCCACATTGGGGTTCATGTGAGAGGAATAGGGAGCGGCCCACACCTCTCATGGACTTATATGCGGAGATTTGCCAAGGAAGCAACTTCTCAAAGGAGAGTGGTAAAATTCGGAATATTCATCTCCCATCTATTCGATATTTTGCCTATTTCATTGCCAAATGTGTTCTTTCTAGGAAGACTGCTAGTAAATTATCTTCATATGATCTAGATTTTATCTCAGCTGATTTGAATCGGGATAGGACTTATAACTTGGGTTCTTTGATAGCTTTCCATCCTGCTTCTAACCGTGAGAAAGGTGGAATTTGTGGAGGCCTCATTGCCTCTCATTTATTAGCTTTGCATGGTTTGGCGCCTCATCATTCAGACTTACAGTTTCCCATAGAGAGTCTTGATCTTAATTCTATGATACAACATAAATTTGTTTCTTCTTGGGATAGCTTGAACAAGTTATCTTATGAAATAACCTTGATATCAGGAAACAATGGTCACTCACGGAGGAAGAACTCGACACATACATGGCGAAGATCTCCTAGCAAGCGGAGGATGTTGGAGAGGAAGCCGAAGATAATTCGGTCTAGCCCTCCAACACGGGGAAGTCTTCATACCAGCAACCCACTTATGATTGGAGCGCTTCTTCTTCTTCTTCTTCACGAGGGCCTGATTATGATCATTATTATGATGATCCACCGGCTTGGAGTTACTACCCGCATTTTGATTGATCTCCACTTAGGCCTGATACGTCAGAAACGTATCTATAATTGTTTATGCTCCATGCTTGTTTTGTATTTACTTTGCTTTGCTTTGTCTACACTTTGAGGTGTTTTTATATCTTTTCTGGAACTAACCTATTAACAAGTTGCCACAGTGTCAGTTTCCTGTTTTCTTCTGTTTTTGGTTCCAGAAAGAAAGAAAATCAATATTCTCGGAATTGGACAGGACAAAATCCAAAGTTATTATTTTTCTCGGAGCAACACGGAACCACGAAGCAGATCCAGAGGGGGGCCACACACCCCCTAGGCGCGGTCAAGCCCTGGAGGCGGTATGGGCCCTTTGGACCCCCACCGACCTTGATTCATGCGCCTATAAGAAGCCTCCGACCCAAAAACCCTAGGGCATCCAGAAAAAATCTACGAAATCCTCTGTAGCGCCGCCGCCACCTAAGGGGAGATTCGGGGGACAGAAAGTCTCTGTTCCGACACCCTGCCGGGACAGGGAAGTGCCCCCGGAGCCATCTCCATCGATCTCCATCGCCATATTCATCACCATTGCTGATTACCATGATGAGGAGGGAGTAGTTCTTCCTCAGGGCTAAGGGCTCTACCGATAGCTATGTGTTCACCTCTCTCTCTCTATGCATGATCTTGTTGTGGTCATGAGCTTTGTAATCTATTAGATCTACCTTGCTACTCATGTGCTTCATTAGATCTCTGCTCTCCCCATGTGTGTGAAAGTGACAGCGTGCAGGCCATGGTGGCACCTAGGTTTGAGTCTACATAAATTCTCTTTGTGCTTTAATAGATCTATGCTTTTCCCCACGTGTGTGTGAAAGTGATAGCGTGCATACCGTGTGTGGCACTTTGGCTAGATTGAATATTTGTTATGAGTTATATTTGGAGTTGAATGTCTCTATGAAATTGTGGTGTTTGTTGGAACCATCTAGTGCTCAAGGTGAAAGTGTGGGGTTATCTAGATTGGGGAAGGCGGGCTTTGAGGTGTGCTGTTATAGCCCTACCATGGATTAGAGAGTCCAACCGGAGAGTAGTTAAGAGTAGTATCATGAAGAGAGGATATTTATATGAGAGAGTGTTCACTAGTGAAAGTATGATCCCTAGGCCTTGTTTCTAAGCATTGAAACACCGTTTGCTACTAGATATGTTGCATGTTGCTTGATTCCTTCAGTTTGCCTTTAGTCTGTTCCTCCACGCCATCAGCTATTTTCTGGCACCGTTATCCCACGTCAACAACAAGCCAGAAGCTCTTTTATGGCACCGTTACCACTTGTATTTCACTATCTCTTCGCCGAACTAGTGCACCTATACACCTGACAAGTGTATTGGGTGTGTTGGGGACACAAGAGACTTCTTGTATCTTGATTGAAGGGTTGCTTGAGAGGGAATACCTTTGACCACTTCCTCCCTGAGTTCGATAAACCTTGGGTAATCCACTTAAGGGAAACTTGCTGCTGTTCTACAAACATCTGCACTTGGAGGCCCAACAACTGTCTACAAGAATAGAAGTGCGTAGACATCAAGCTCTTTTCTGGTGCCGTTGCCGGGGAGGTAAGGTAAAAGGTACTCACATCCTCCGGTGTGAGTGCTTGAAGTTATTTCCTTTAGATTCTGCAGTTTTGTCTTTTTGTTTATTGTTTTCACTAGTTAGGCTTAATGGAAAACAAAAAAATTAGAGAGCTTTATAGTGTTTATCTTGAGTTAGGACATGAAGTGTTTGAAGAGAAAATTAAAAAACCTATGGAACTTTATTTGCATGCTAATAGCAATGTTATTGGTATGAATTTTTTGAACACCATTGTTTCTAATGCTATGGAAAGGTCTAAGCTTGGGGAAGCTAGTTTTGATGAAAATGATCTTTTTAGTCCCTCAGCTTTGGAAGATAGCTATTTTATTGCTTATGATGATACCAAACCTCCAATATATGATGATTACAATGATGAATATGATATTTTCAGTCCACCTACTATTGAGGATAAAGTTAATTGTGATTACAATATGCCTCCTATATTTGATGATTATGTTGATGAGAATAACAATGATAGCTATTTTGTTGATTTGCTCCCACTACAATTAATAAGAATGCCTTTGCTTATGTGGAGAGTAATAATCATTTTATGCATGTGGATCATGATAAGAATGTTTTATGTGATATTTATATTGTTAATTTTATTCATGTTTCTACTGAAAGTTATTACGAGAGAGGGAAACATGGTCTTATGCATCTCAAAAATATTAATTTTCCCCTCTTTATGTTGAAATATTGAAGTTGCACTTGTTTTGCTTTCCTATGCTTGTTGCTTTGTGCTTTCATGACTTGTTTCTTTACAAGATTCCTATGCATAGTAAGTGGGTTAGACTTAAATGTGTTTTGAATTTGCTTCTTGATGCTCTCTTTCACTTCAATTCATATTTTTTATGTGAGCATCTTCTCAAACTATCAAGCCTAACTTAAAGGCATTAAAGAAAAGTACTTGTTGGGAGATAACCCAAGAGTTATCTTGAGTCTTGGAAGATATTACTTCTGTAATGACCTCTCCTTATCCTTTTTGTTTGCTTTTTGTGCCAAGAATGACCTCTAATGAGAGGGAAGTAAGATTTGGGGAGTTGCTGTTCCGAAACAGATTTCTGTCCTCCACCATAAATATTCATGAGGAGTCTCTCTAAGTCGGATTGAGCTGAAAATTTACGAATAAATCTCCCAGTATGTTAGCTAACTTTCATTAGTTCAACACTTTTTGATTTGAGCAACAGAAGGTCTCAAAAAAATAGGTTTCTACCTGCTGGTATGTTTTGACAGATTTCTGCCATTATTTGCATTTGCTTCTTATTGATTCCTTTTTGGGTTCTTTTTGGCAAATTGAGCTTTTTAAAGGAGTTGCTACAGTATCTTATGTTTTTAGTGAAAAGCCTTGTTGTTCCAAAGCTTTTCCAGGGGTCTAATATCTTTTGAATACACTAATGTGGCTAATGAAGATTGTGTGAAGTTTTGTATGAAGGAAAAATTCCAGGTGTAGAGAGAGAATGATGCAATGAGATGAAGAAAGGACAAAAGCTCAAGATTGGGGATTCCAACATGGTGTCACCCCAAGAAATATCCAAGAGGTACAAGCGTCAAAGCATGGGGATGCCCAAGGCATCCCCTTCTTCATCAATAAAAAGCTCAGGTCTGTCTAGACACTTCGTTTTTATTGTTTCATGCACAGTTGTGTTGTTCTTGGAGCGTCTTAGTTTTTGTTTTTGGTTTTTGTTTGCTTAGTTTTCTTGATTTAAGTTGGTTGCTTACACCACACTTCTTTTGAAGAGAGACACACTCTGTTTTCACTCTTATTGTTTTGTGAGTGTTCTCTTTTGCTAGCACTATGTTTAGCCTTAGTTTTCTTGTGCTTTCAGCTTAGAACTTTTTAGTTCTTCTTTGTGGATTTGTGAGACAAGCTCACTGGTCTTTATTGATTACTATCTTTGTGAGTTGTTTCAAATAAGTTGCTTGGTGTTGAAAAGGAGTAGGAAGTTCCTGCTTGAAAGTGCAAGAGGAGCTTGCATTGACTGTGACTTAAACTTTAGCATGACATGCTAGGTGTTGTTTGACCTTATGCTTAGTGATTATTGTTGTAGCATGACTTGTTCCAAACAATTAGGATTGCTTAATGTGCCTTGAATGAACCATGCATTGTTTTAGCATACAAAAGCATAATATTGTGGTATTCTCATTTGATGCTTTGTTTGGGTTGACTTGCCACATGTTCACACCATGTTATGACTCTCACAAGTCACCATTAGTCCTTGACTTGTAGTACCACTCTATGCTTTGATTAGTATGCTTTGCTGCACTGCATGATTATGGCCATTATGCTCTCTTATTTGGTTGCTCCTAGTCTTTTGCTAGCCTCCACTTATATGAGTAAGCTCTACTCATGCTTCCAACTCCCAAGAAACCAAGTTATTCCAAAGTGTCCACTGTAAACTCCTATGCATGGTGTGTTACACCATTCCAAGTATATTCTTGTTTTCAGCTATCTTCCAATTAAAAACTATTTTGTTAAGTGAAAACTTAGTGATTAAAGCCCTCACAAACTTGATGGAACACTTTATTTTGCCCTTAATAAACTTGAACCATTGTGACAACTTTGTTGTATATGCTTGCACTTATAAGTTGGAATTAGCAGAACCGTGCTGTCACGGGGAACGTTTTCAACATTGGACTTGTACTTTGTACTCAGTTGCTATCATGCTCTTTTGTCTATGGATGTCACCGGTGTGAAATAAAGAGGGAACTTGTAAGTCCATGGAGTTTGTATTCTGTGTTAGAGAAATGCCTGGGTCGCTATCCTAAGCCATGCCTAATCATGGTGGAAACTTGCAGCATCACCATAGTGACATCTATGAAGCATTCTTCTTATAAAAAAGAGAGATTGAGAAAAAGAGACATATGAGAAAAGAGGAAAATAGAGAAAAAGGCACCATATTCCCATGGTAAATAATAAGAATGCTGAGATGCTCATTGTCTGCTTGCCTTGTCATTTTGGTTATGGGGTAGCTCCTGTACCATGTGAAAGGGGTACCCCGTTGGCGGTTCTCAATGATATGCATATAATTACAATGACAAGAATTTACCTGTAACCAAAGTTGAGTATGCATGAAGTGTGGCCCTCGTATTCAAGGGACTTGAGATTGCCAACTTATACTTCGTCAAGCATATACTCCATCTTTGTTCACTTTAACATTAATCACTTCAAGATGCTTATGATAGGGGCAATGAGGGCTGAAAGCTAACAAGTACCATAATTTTTGGAAGCTCTTTTTGAAACTTGAAATCCCTGCTTCCTTTATAAAAAGGCCTTTCTTCCACCATTATTGAGTCTCCACCTTCTACTTTTAGGCACCATTAAGAGAGCATAGTTGTCATTCTGTGTGCAGTGTCCCAAAGCTTATTGATTGATGCATATTGTGATATTACTTGTTCTTGTGCTATTTGTTTCTAGTCACCCTTGTGAACTTTGAAGGTGTCCTATGCATCTATTTGCTACTCTATGAGGGACAAGTTGAATGCCACTATGATATGTTTTCTGTATGTGAAACAAACAAACGTTTTTCAATGCATGTTATTCATGATCTTTGTTTGTAGCCTTTCATGTTGCATGCATAGTTACTATGTCCTATTGTTAGAACTCCATCTTTCATGCACATGTTAGAGTTCTTTGATCCCAGCTTTCCATGCTTGCAAATGGTTTGATCTTTATTGTGAGGGTGCATGTCACCTCAAAAATTATTCCTTTTTATCACTTACCTACTCGAGGACGAGCAGGAGTTAAGCTTGGGGATGCTTGATACGTCAGAAACGTATCTATAATTTTTGATGCCCCATGCTTGTTTTGTATCTACTTTGCTTTGCTTTGTCTACACCTTGAGGTGTTTTTATATCTTTTCTGGAACGAACCTATTAACAAGTTGCCACAGTGCCAGTTGCCTGTTTTCTTCTGTTTTTTGTTCCAGAAAGGCAGAAAATCAATATTCTCGGAATTGGACGGGACAAAAGCCAAATTTATTATTTTTCCCGGAGCAACATGGAACCACGAAGCAGAGCCGGAGGGGGGCCACAGGGTGGCCGCACCCCTAGGCGCGGGCAAGCCCTGGAGGCGCCTAGAGGGGGTGTGGGCCCCCTGGACCCCCATCGACCTTGATTCCTACGCCTAAGAAGCCTCTGACCCAAAAACCCTAGGGCATCCAGAAGAAATCCACGAAAACCTTAGTAGCGCCGCCGCCACCGAAGGGGAGATTCGGGGGACAGAATGTCTCTGTTCCGGCACCTGCCAGGACGGGGAAGTGCCCCCGGAGCCATCTCCATCGATCTCCATCGCCATCTTCATCACCATTGTTCATTCTCATGATGAGGAGGGAGTAGTTCTTCCTCAGGGCTAAGGGCTCTACCGGTAGCTATGTGTTCATCTCTCTCTCTCTATGCATGATCTTGTTGTGTTCATGAGCTTTGTAATCTAGTAGATCTACCTTGCTACTCAAGTGCTTCATTAGATCTTTGCTCTCCCCATGTGTGTGAAAGTGACAGCGTGCACGCCATGGTGGCACTTAGGTTTGTGTCTACATAAATACTCGTTGTGCTTTAATAGATCTATGCTTTTCCCCACATGTGTGAAAGTGACAACGTGCATACCGTGTGTGGCACTTTGGATATATTGAATATTTGTTATGAGTTATATTTGGAGTTGGATGTCTCTATGAAATTGTGGTGTTTGTTGGAACCATCTAGTGCTCGAGGTGACAGTGTAGGGTTATCTAGATTGGGGAAGGCGGACTTTGAGGTGTGTTGTTATAGCCCTACCATGGATTAGAGTGTCCAACCAGAGAGTAGTTAAGAGTAGTATCATGAATAGAGGATATTTATATGAGAGAGTGTTCACTATTGAAAGTATGATCCCTAGGCCTTGTTTCTATGCATTGAAACACCGTTTTCTACTAGATATGTTGCATGTTGCTTGCTTCCTTCAGTTTGCCTTTAGTCTGTTCCTCGACGCCATCAGCTATTTTCTGGCACCATTACCCCACGTCAACAACAAGCTAGAAGCTCTTTTCTGACACCGTCACCACTTGTATTTCACTATCTCTTCGCCGAACTAGTGCACCTATACACCTGACAAGTGTATTGCGTGTGTTGGGGACACAAGAGACTTCTTATATCTTGATTGCAGGGTTGCTTGAGAGGGAATACATTTGACCACTTCCTCCCTAAGTTCGATAAACCTTGGTTAATCCACTTAAGGGAAACTTGCTGCTGTTCTACAAACCTCTACACTTGGAGGCCCAACAACTATCTACAAGAATAGAAGTGCGTAGACATCAAGGCCAAAATCCTAATCTTGGGGGGAGGTATACCGACATCACACTCATTTACATATCATGTTCCGTCGGTACTTTGCATATCCATATTTTGCTTTCTTTTTAGTTTTTGTTTATGCTTTCCAAAACACAAAAAGACCAAAAATATTTTTGTTGTTTCTCTTTGTTTTCTTCTTTAGCTTTTAGCTTTGGTTTGTTTCACCTCTTTTAGCTTTGGTTTGTTTTAAGAAAAATCCAAAAAGATTTTGCTTTGTTTGCTTTTGCTTTCAGCGCTTGCTTTAAAAAATCAAAAACCCAAAAATATTTTTTGTTCTTCTCTGGTTTTGTAAAGTTCGTTGCAGGGTTCAGCGGTCCTCACTCACTCCTTTGGAGTATGGTTTTATATTATTATTCAAGCCACACAAGTGAAAGTCAATGCTGATTTATGACAACTCGAGGTGTGGTAAGAGGCTGGTATGAACTCTATTTGTTTTCATTTTTCTACATATACTCATCATTATGGGCATGCTTAGTCTGTTCATGTAGGGTGTATTATATTAATGGATGCTTAGTAGTTATTGCTCTCTTAGATTAGTTCCAACTTCTTAATAGTTTGTAGCATGTCATATAAATGTTTGCTTGCATTGTTCTATTCATAACTTGGTATGACATTGTGGTATCCTCCTCTGAATTTTTCATTTGAATCGACTTGGCACATGCTCACGCATGCATATGACTGAACAAAAGTTAGTTAAGCCTCGATGATTTATTTTTCCTCAGAGTTCTTGTTTCACTTTTATGTCATAATTAATTTTATTTTGTTGCAAGCATGATTATGACAATGAATTCTGTCTCGATTGTCCCTCCCTTTCTATTGCTACCCTTCAATTGCATTGGGTATGAGCTCTACTTGTGCATCCAACTCCCCAAAACCAAAATTATCAAAAAGTGTCCACCAAATCAACCTATTAGCATCATTGCTATTCCATGCATATTTATTATGCCTTGTTTTCTTCCAAATAAAATGTTTTCTTGTTATGATTAATTTAGTTAGTAAAGCTCTCATGAACTTGATGGCACACTTTATTTTCTTACACTTATTAAACATGAACTATTGTGGCGATCTATGCGGTTATATGCTTTCAAATTATAGGCTAGGAGTTAGCAGAACCATGCTGTCATGAGGAACGCTTCCAACACTTGTACATATCTACCCAGTTGATATCATGCTCTTTTGTTTATGGATGTCGGTGGTGTGAAATAAAAGGGGAGCTTGTAAGTCCATGGAGTTATGTATATGTGTTAGAGAAACGCCTGGGCGGCTAGCCTAAGCCATGCCTAATCATGGTGGAAACTTGCAGCATAACCATAGTGATCAATCTATGAAGCATCCTCAATAAAAACCTATGCAAATAGCAAATAAAAAGATCGCTGAGATGCGCATTGTCTGTTGCCTTGTCATTTTGATATGGGATAGCTCCTGTATCATGGGGCAAGGGGTACCCCGTTGGAGGTTCTCTATGATACACATACACTAACAATGACAAGAACTTACCGATGACTAAAGTTGAGTAGCATGAGGAACGACCCTCGTACTCAAGGGACATGAGATTTCCAGTTTATGATCTGTCAAGCATATAACTCGTAGTTGACCTCACTTTAACCTTAACCATTTTAAATATGCTTATGATAGGAGAAATGAGAGCTCAAAGCTAATGAGTACCATACTTTCAGCATTTTGAAGCCTTTCAAACTTTTCAAAACCTTCTTTGTCGAGTCACCATTTATTCTATGAGCACCTTCTCGAGAGCATAGCTGTCATTCTTAGTATAATGTTCTTGTCCCAGAACACGGTTAATTGTGACATACTCCCTCCGTTTCAAAATATAAGATGTTTTAGCTTTGTGAAGCAAATGCATCTAGACTACTTTTAGTATGTAGGTTCACTTAGGTTTGGAGTGAATCTACACATAAAACAAGTCTAGATACACTTTCTTCACAAACCTAAAACATCTTATATTTTGAAACGGAGGGAGTAACTTTGATGCTTGTATCTTTGATATTTTTATTTCTAGTCTTCATTTGAACTTAAGAGGTGCCTTGGCATTTATGTTTTGCTCCACAATCAAAGGCAAGCGAGATACCACTTTATCATAGCTTCTTATGAACATTACAATGTTGCATGTGCTTATGTTTCATGTTGCTTATTATTATTCTGTTTGAATCTCTTCATAACTTGCATGACTATTGGGTAGACTTAGTTGCATACTCCTTATTATGAATTGCCTAAGTATTTGATCATATGCTGAGAATATATACATCTTATGAAGCAAATGTGTTCGTGAAAGTTTCTTTTATCGCACTCAGTTTTTAAATGAATTGCTTGAGGATAAGCAATAAGCTAAGCTTGGGGGAGTTGATACGTCCAAAACGTATCTAATTTCCCGAACACTTTTGCTATTGTTTCTCCTCTAATTTGTGTGATTTGGATACAACTAACACGGACTGACGCTGTTTTCAGCAGAATTGCTTTGGAGTCTCATTTTTGTGCAGGAAAAATCCTGGAAAATATCGCAAAACTCCTATTTTACGAGAAGACTCACGGAGCCAGAAGACGAGACGAAGAAGGGCCACGAGGGGCCCACACCACCTGGTGGCGCAGGCCAGGCCAGCTATGCCGGGGGTGGTGTAGCCACCTCGGGCACCCCCTCGACCTCTCCTTCCGCCTACATAATCCCTCTGACCTAAAAACACAGGGGCGGTTCGATGTTTTTCTAGATAGAGTTCTGCTGCGCTGCCACCACCAGAAACCGTGATTCGGAACCAGAAACTCCGCTCTGACACCCTGCCGGGACGAGGAATTGGAGGAGATCATCGCCATCATCATCACCAATGCCTCTCCATCAACCATCCATTATTCCCCCATCCATGAGTGAGTAATCCCCCGATGTAGGCTATGGGGATGGTAGGGATTGGATGAGATCTATTGTGTAATTGAATAAGATTGTTAGGGCAAGGTGCCTAGTATCTATTGTTAGTTCTTTTTGAAATTGTTGCAACTTGTTATGCTTAAATCTTGTCACTAGGTACCGAGTGCCCTGATCTCAGGTCTTAACATGCTATTAATGCATGATGATATTATTGTTTGTGATCTTATCCGCAAGTTGTGTAGACATATTATTGTCCGTAACCCGAGGCCCCGAAGTGCCAGAAGTCAAGATAACTGGAGGGGATGGCTGTGATGTGAGGATCACATGTGTTCACGGAGTGTTAATGCTTTGCTCTCGTGCTCTATTAAAAGGAGCACCTTAATTGCCAGTAGAATCCCTTGAGGCCCCGCTGCAACGGGCTGGCAGGACAAAATATGTTGTGCAAGTTCTCATTGCGAGCACGTATGACTATATAGGGAACACATGCCTATGATTATTTAGTACTTGGATGCTTTATTTTATTTATCTACAAATGCCCTTGATCTTGATATTACATGAATAGTCTTGTCCATGCAACGCCCATCCATCCATCCCTATGCCTATCGCACTCAAATCCTGTTGTTTACTACAATTGTTACTACTGCCTTTATTTTACTACTGTTGTTACTTTGCTATTGCTACTATAAAACTGTTGCTACTGATAAACTGTTGTGAGCAAGACTATTTCCAGGTGCAGCTGAATTGACAACTCAGTTGTTAAGTCTTATAAATATTCTTTGGCTCCCCTTGTGTCGAATCAATAAATTGGGCTTTACTTCCCTCAAAGACTGTTGCGATCCCCTATACTTGTGGGTCATCAGTTTCTAGGCGGCGACGACTTTAGAGGAGCTCTAGATCGACGGTGTCTTGAGAGGGGTCTGCAGCCAATCTAGGGTTTGGGTTGTGGGGCAAGGGGGCTCCCCTACCCCTTCTTTTATGGGAGGGAGAGGCGGCAAGGTGAGGGGAGTCCTCCCCAACTCCCCTTGATTGGCTGGCGGCAAGGAGGAGGGGAAACCTTCCCTAATTACGTTTCCTCTCCTCCCTCCACTAGGCAACCATGTTGGGATTTGACTTTCCAAACTGGCATTTGACTTTTCAAACTAGATTTTGATTTCTCTCTTCCCATTGCCCAGCCAAGTGACCTAGGACATTATGCAACCATTCCACTTTGTTATGACACATCCATGTACCCTTCCCACTCCGGAGTGGTGGACCTTCTAGACCCTTCTAGAAGATTCCGGTGAAAACGCCGAAAACATTTCCAAACTCCGGAATTGGACTTTCCATATATGAATCTTATTCTCTAGACCATTCATATATGTCCTAGATACAATCCGAGACTCCGAACAACATTCGGTATCCTACTCATATTCCATATCTACTAAACAACATTGAATCCTTAAGTGTGTCTCCCTACGGTTCGTGAATTATACAGACATGATCGAGAATCTTCTCTGATCAATAATCAATAGAGGAATCTGGAAATTCATATGGCTCCCACATATTTCTACGATTACTTCGTGATCGAATGAACCATTTACATATGATACCAATTTTTCTTTGTCTCGCGATACTTTACTTATCCTGTGATATGTGATCCCTTGTGAGTTAGTCACATGCTTTCAATCCAATTTGATGACATTCCATTGAGAGGGCCCAGAGTATATATATCCATCATATGGATGGACAAATCCCACTCTTAATCCATGTGCCTCAACACATGCTTTCAGAATACTCAATGCCACCTTTATAACCACCCAGTTATGAAGTGCTGTTTGATGTCATCAAAGCATCCATCCGGTGATGGTGATTAACATGATCTCATGGTCAAAGGATTTAGGTTACTATGTATTTGAAAGCTTATATCAAGTGAACTATTTAAATGACTTGATCTTATGCTACGCTTAACTATAAGAGTATGTCCATCACATCATTTTCCTAATGATATGACCTTTTTATAAATAACATCCAATGTTCATGATCAGGAAACAATGATCATCAATCAATCAACAAGCTAGTTTAACAAGAGGCTTTACTAGGGACTCTTTCATGTTTACAAATCACACAAGTATTAAAGTTTCCGATTAATAAAATTATAGCATGGGATGTAAACATTTATCATAAACATAAAGATATGATAATAACCACTTTATTATTGCCTCTTGGGCATATCTCCAACAGTCTCCCACTTTCACTGGAGTCAATAATCTAGTTTCAAACCTTTGTGCATTCAACACTTATGGCTTTCTGGTGTTGTATTTACACGATTGCAAGTGATCAACTGATCTTCGGATCTGATACTTTCAGGTCCGTGTGTAATTGCATGTATTTGCGTCTCTACGCATCACTCATTATCTAATGAGATAACTTTGTATAAATTTGATCCTTTGGTGATACCTTTAATTTCCTTGGGATTAAACTATGTCAATAATTGTTGTACAATATATCTTCATAGTACTAGCCCGCTGTGAACAACACCTAGTTTGATAACAAACTATTTGACACAAATACCCTCTTTTGCTTCTACAATAGTAGTCATATACTTTACCTTTTGTTGTAGTATCTGTCACACTGTCTTAACTTTGGAACTCATCCAAATCCATTATGGAATCTCCTTTCCATTACATTGTGCCACCCATAGTTTAAATTGAGATAAACTTAATTTGTACTTTGTGACAAAACTAGTATCAATGTAATACTTTACAATGAACTATCTATCTATTTGTCACCTCTAAAACATTCTTAGTTCTTCCAAAAGATCATAAGAATATCCTTACTATTGTCCAATTATCATCTTTATGAATCATTATGGTATTTGCTCATAACATTTATAGTCACTACTAGGAAAAGGCCTATCAGTGGCGCATCATTTTGGGACTTCTGTGGCGCATATGGGATGCGCCACTGTTATATCGCCACTAAAGTGTAGTTATGTGGCGCATATTGAAATGCGCCACAAAAGTCTCAAAAACTTCTGTGGCGCATATTGCCAATATGTGCCACAGAAGTCCCCAACCAGATCTTAAACTTTTGTGGCGCATATATGTTTTTTTCAAAATTCAAAAAAAGGAGGTGGGGATCGCCGGAGGTGGGGGTCACCGGAGAAGGAAAAGGAGGCCGATGGTGGCCGTAGGAGGAGGAAGAGGTCGTCAGTGGAGGAGAGGAGGAGGCCACCAGTGGAGGAGGGGCTCGGCAGAGGAGGAGGTGGAGGTCGCCGGTGGAGGAGAGGAGGAGGCTGTCGGAGGAGGAGCTCACCGGGGTGGTGGAGGAGGGAGGAGGGAGGTGGGAGGAAGAGTAGGAGGAGCTCGCCGAGGAGGAGGAGGAGGAGGAGGAGGAGGGAGGAGGAGGAGCTCACCGGGGTGGAAGAGGGAGGAGGAGGAGCTCACCGGAGTGGAAGAGGAGAGAGGAGGATCTCACCGGGGTTGAGGAGGAGGGAGGAGGAGGAGAGAAGAAGTGGAGGAGGAGAAGGGTGGAAGAGGATAAGAGAGGGAGAAGGGGCAGAGGGATTCAAAATTCTAATCCCGCCCAAGACTTCTGTGGCGCATATGGGAGAAATGCGCCATAGAAGTTTCTCCCCCTTTTTTATTTTTTTGCAGGAAAAAATCTTCTTTCTGCCATAACTTTTTACTCTTTTCGAATTTGGGAAAGATGTAAAACTCGGCCATTGAAATCGAGTAGGAAATTTCGAGACGATCATTTTGATATATTAAACTTTTTTCCGACATCGTATGCAAAAGTTATGGCCGTTTTACTGTCCCATTACCTTATTTTTGCAAAATACATTGAAATTCATGTTTTTCAATTTTCCCTACAACTATACCCAAAAATACAACTACATCTCAAAGGAATTATTTTTTTGAAATTTTTATCATTTTCATTTATTTTTTTACAAAAGTTAGGGGGTGGGATCTGGTATTCCATATTGTGTGGCGCATATATAGGTATGCGCCCTAGAATATTAGTCAACTGAATTTTGTGGTGGGGCCTACCCTCACTTTCTGTGGCGCATATGTCCATATATGCCACAAAAGTTGGAACTTTTGTGGCGTATATGGACATATGCGCCACAGAAAGTGAGGGAGCGCAACCTCGGCGGTGAGTCCACCAAACTTCTGTGGGGCGCATTGTTTTCCTATATGCGCCACAGAAGTGTGAAGACTTCTGTGGCGCATTGCCTAAAATGCGTCAGTGGAGTTTATCTGTGGCGCATGGTCACACATATGCGCCACAGAAGATTTGTCTATTTATAGCTAGTTTCCTAGTAGTGAGTATAGGACGTATCTGGATGTGTACATATCACAGTATGATTGAAACATACTCTTTGTGATTTCATTCATCAAGTATCAAAAATCCTTAAATTTTTGTTTCACTTACCTTTCTTGTCATTTCCATACTGAACTCATTCAATATCTCATCTATGTGTTGGAATTATGCCCTAGAGGCAATAATAAAGATGTTATTATTATAATTCTTGTTCATGATAAAGTTTATATTCCATGCTAGAATTGTATTAAGCAGAAACTTTGATACTTGTGTGGTTTATGAACAACACCGTGTCCCTAGTACGCCTCTATGGACTAGCTCATTGATTAATGATGGTTAAGGTTTCCTAACCATAGACATGAGTTGTCGATTAACAATGAGATCATGTCATTAGGATAATGATATGATGGACAGACCCAAATTAAGCAGAGCAATTAGATCGTGTCATCGTGTTCATCTTTGCGACGCTTTTTACTATGTCAAGTATTGTATTCCTTAGACCATGAGATAATACAACTCCCTGGTATCGGAAGAAAGCTTTGAGGTCATCAAACGTCATCCTATGTGAGGGTGATCATAAAGGTGTCTCTCAGGTGATCGGAAAGTACTTGTTGGGTTGTATGTATCGAGATGGAATTTGTCCCTCCCGAGTCCGAGAGATATACTTCGGTCCTACTCGGTAATCGATATCAACACTGCTTGCAAGCACGTGGTTAAGGAGTTAATCACAAAGTGATATCGGATTACGGAACGAGTAAAGTACTTGCTGTGAACGAGATTGAACTAGGTATGGCGATACCAACGATCAAATCTCGGGCAAGTAAAATATCGCGTAACGAAGGGAATACATATATGGGATTAATTGAATCCTGGCATCGTGGTTCATCCGATATGATCATCGATGAATATGTGGGAGTCAATATGGGTTTCCAGATCCCGATGTTGATTATTGATAGAAGATCATGTCTGCATATTCTCGAACCCGTAGGGTCACACACTTAACGTGCATCGACGCTAGGATAGAATGGATAATTGGTTTATGAGTTTTTGTTTGGAGTCTCGGATGATATCTAGGACACCACGAGAGGTTCCGGAATGGTCCGGAGAATAAGATTCATATAAAGGAAAGCAGTTTTTGGATTTCGGAATCGTTTCGGAGTTTATCGGTATTGTACCGGAAGGTTCTAGAAGCTTCTGGAGTGGGACCAACGTGGGCCCACTTGTCGGAATCCTGCGTGGGCCTAAGGGGAAGTGCCCTGGCCGCTTTGGGCCAGGGGAACAAGGCCCCAAAGGCCTAGCCGGCCAGCCCTAGGGGAAACCCTAGGGAACCCTTCTAGAAGGAAGGGGGAAACTTGCCCCCCACTCCACCCTTGGGGCCGTCGCCCTAGGGCTTGGAGGAGGGCCAAGGGGGCCGGCCAGCCCCCTATATAAGGTGGGCAGGGGAGCACCCTCCCCCTACCACTCCTCCAACCCTAGCCGCCGTCCTGCTGCCCCTCCACCTCTCTCTCTCTCTCTCGACTGCGCGTAGGCGAAGCCCTGCCGCAGAAACTCTCCACCATAGCACCACGCCATCATGCTGCAGATCCAATCCATCTCTCCACCCTACTTGCTGGACCAAGGAAGGAGGAGAAGTCGCGGCACCGTATGTGTGCATCTCTCGGAGGCGCCGTCACTTGTGGCGTTGGATCGGATCGGATCGCGAGGAGGAGAAGGCTAGTTCGACTACATCACCCACGTTCCGTTGAACGTTTCCACTGTGCGATTTCTTCAAGGGTATGAAGATCTCATCTATATATCTCGTTGATTGCATCTCCTAGATTAGATCTTGGCTTTCTTGTTCGCATCCGTAGATTTTTTTTGATTTACTATGCTGCGAAACCCTTCAGTGGTATCAGAGCTAGATCTATGCGTAGATGTGTTTCACGAGTAGAACGCAACATGCGTATTGCGGGTGTTGATGTTTTCTATTGCAGGCCTCTTGTTGTGTATTTCTTACGGCGCGGCATAGTGAGATCGAAGTGGTCCAGGCCAACTTTACGCGACCTCGTTCGTGAGACCGACTCCACACTTGACGTGTGGCTTGTTCCACACATGCGGCTGGTGGATGCCAGTTTCTCTCACTATAGTAGTCATGGGATTTACACCGGATGTTAGAAACCATAATATCACCGTTGTGGCTTTCCGTAGGTAAGAATCGTTCTTAGCTTGTTACTCCCATAAGCCACGTAAAACATGCAACAACAAAGTAGAGGCGTCTAACTTGTTTTTGCAGGGAGTGTTTTGTGATATGGTATGGCCCAAGACATGATGTGTATGATGTATGCAATGATCATGTTTTGTAATATTTCACGACTTGCATGTCGATGAGTTCACAACCGGCAGGAGCCTTATGGTTGTCTTTATAATTGTGTATGACCTGTGTGTCAACTTCTTATACGCCATGTAATAGCTTTACTTTATCGCTAAGTAGTTAGCAATAGTTGTAGTTGCTATTCGTGGTGGAGGCAATCATGGTGGAGTGATAGAGATCATGCTAGCGCGCACAAGATGGAGATCATTGCGCGGAGATTGGCTATACCATGTCACATAAAATTATATGCATGTGATGTTTATCCTTTTATGTATCTTATTATGCTTAGATCGCGACGGTAGCATTATAAGATGATTCCTCACTTAAAGATCAAGATAAAATTGTGTTCTCCCCATGTATGCACCGTTACGAAAGTTCGTCGTGTTCAAGCACCTCGTGATGATCGGGTGCTATAAACTCTACGTTCACATACAACGGGTGCAAGCCAGTTTTGCACACGCGGAAATACTTGGTTTTGACTTGACGAGCCTAGCATGTACAGACATGGCCTCGGAACACACGAACCGAAAGGTTAAACATGAGTCATATGAATGATATGATCGACACTTTGTTGTCCACCATTCAAACCACATCTCTTCTCATGAAGATCGGATTAGGTGTGGTGAATTTGGATCGTGTTCACTAAACAACTTGAGGGATGTTGAATTTAGTGGGAGTTCATCTAGTAATTTGATTAAGTTGAACTAGTTATGAGGAACATAGTCTAAATTGTATTTGCAAATTTTGTCGATCAAATGGCTGAGTCCAACTTCAACTTCAACGTTTTTGCTGAGAAAGAAAAGCTTAAGAATAATGGGTATAACTTCACCAACTGGTTCCGCAATCTGAGAATCATTCTCGCTGGTGGACAAAAGGACTATGTACTTGAGAAAGCGCTAGGTGACGCCCCTGCTACTGATGCGCTGGCTGATGAAAAAGCTGTTTATCAGTCATGCAAAGATGATTATGGAGTGATTAAGAGTACCATGTTGTTTGCTATGGAACCGGATCTTCAAAATCGTTTTGAGGAGTTCGCCGGGCCCTTTGAGATACTTGAGGAACTGAAAACCATGTTTCAGACTCAGGCCCGTTCTGAGAGATATGAGATCTCAAAGAAGTTCTTTAACTGCAAGATGGAGGAAGGGAGTTCGGTTAGTGAGAACGCCATTAAGATGTCGGGCTACACTCAACGTCTTGAGCAACTGGACTGCAAGATTCCAAAAGAGATCAAGATTGACAGAGTTCAGCAATCACTCCCTCCTAGCTACAAAGGTTTTGTAGTTACTCACAATCAAATTGGTTCCACTGATACGATCACTGAGCTCTTCGCTAAGCTGAAAGTTGCGGAGGTGGATATCAAGAAAGATAATCATGTGTTGATGGTCAACAAGACCCCCAGCTTTAAGAAAGCTAAGGGTGCAAAGAAATCCTTCAAGAAAGGCAGCGGCAAGCGCGTTGCCCCTACAGAGAAGAAGCTCAAGTCTGGACCTAAGCCGGACACTGAGTACTTCTATTGCAAGGACAAGGGTCACTGGAAGCGCAACTGTCCGAAGTACTTAGCGGACAAGAAGGCTGGCACCATTAAAGGTATATTTGATATACATGTTATTGATGTTTACCTTACTAGCACTCATTGTAGTGCCTGGGTATATGATACTGGTTCAGTTGCTAATATTTGTGACTTGAAACAGGAGCTACGGAATAGACGGCGGCTAGCAAGGGATGAGGTGACGATGCGCGTTGGCAATGGATGAAAAGTTGATGTGATGGCCGTCGGCACACTCTCCTTTGTTTTACCTTCGGGATTAGTTTTAAACCTTAATAAGTGTTATTATGTGCATGCGTTGAGCATGAACATTATATCTGGATCGTGTTTATTGCAAGACGGTTATTAATTTAAATCGGAGAATAATGGTTGTTCTATTTATATGAATAACATATTTTATGGTCATGCACCTGTTGTGAATGGTTTATTTCTTATGAATCTCGAAAGCAATGAAACGCACATCCATAACATTGAGGCTAATAGATGCAAAGTAGATAGTGACAATCCAACTTATTTGTGGCACTGCCGTCTAGGTCATATTGGTGTAAAACGCATGAATAAACTCCATTCTGATGGACTTTTGGAGTCTCTTGATTTTGAATCATTTGACACGTGTGGGCCGTGCCTCATGGGCAAGATGATCAAAACCCCGTTCTCCGGAATAATGTAGCGAGCAACAGACTTATTGGAAATCATACATACCGATGTATGCGGACCAATGAGTGTTTCGACGCGCGGTGGATATCGCTATTTTCTCACTTTTACCGACGACTTAAGTAGATATGGGTATATCTATTTAATGAAACGTAAATCTGAAACATTTGAAAAGTTCAAAGAATTTCAGAACGAAGTGGAAAACCATCGTAACAGGAAAATTAAATTTCTACGATCCGATCATGGAGGTGAATATTTGAGTTATGATTTTCTCACGCATCTTAAAGCAAGCGGAATCGTTTCGCAACTCAGGCCACCCGGAACACCATAGCGCAAAGGTGTGTCTGAACGCCAGAATCGAACTCTATTAGATATGGTGCGATCAATGATGTCTCTTACAGATTTGCCGTTATCATTTTGGGGTTATGCATTAGAAACCGCTGCATTCACTTTAAATAGGGCACCATCTAAATCCGTTGAGACGACACCGTATGAACTATGGTTTGGTGCTAAACCTAAGTTGTCGTTTCTTAAAGTTTGGGGATGCGAAGCTTACGTCAAGAAGTTGATGCCGGACAAGCTCGAACCCAAAGCGGAGAAATGCGTCTTCATAGGATACTCTAAGGAAACGATTGGGTATACCTTCTACCACAGATCCGAAGGCAAAGTGTTTGTTGCAAAGAACGGATCCTTCCTTGAGAAGGAGTTTCTCTCGAAAGAAGTGAGTGGGAGGAAGGTAGATCTAGACGAGGTTATTGAACCTTCTCTCGAGTTGGAGAGTAGCGCAACACCTGAAATTGTTCCAGTGCCATCTGCACCAACAAGAGAGGAAGCTAATTACGAGGATCATGAAACTTCGAACGATGCTGCTACTGAACTTCGCAGGTCGACAAGGTCACGTGCCACTCCTGAATGGTACGGCAACCCTGTCTTACCCGTCTTGTTGTTAGACAACAGTGAACCTGCGAACTATGAGGAAGCAATGGTGAGCCCAGACTCTGAGAAATGGCTAGAGGCCATGAAATCCGAATTGGGATCTATGAGCGAAAACCAAGTATGGACTTTGGTGGACCCTCCTAGCGACCGTAAGGCAGTTGAGTGCAAATGGATTTTCAAGAAGAAAACAGACGTGGATGGTAATGTTACTGTCTATAAAGCTCGGCTTGTCACAAAAGGTTTTCGACAAGTTCAAGGTGTTGACTACGATGAGACTTTCTCTCCCGTAGCGATGTTTAAGTCCATTCGGATTTTATTAACAATTGCTGCATTTCATGATTATGAAATATGGCAGATGGATGTCGAGACTGCGTTCCTCAATGGCAACATTGATGAAGAGTTGTATATGATGCAGCCGGAAGGTTTTGTCGATCCTAAGGATGCTAATAAGGTGTGCAAACTTCAGCGTTCCATTTATGGACTGAAGCAAGCATCTCGGAGTTGGAACCTTCGTTTTGATCAAGTGATCAAGAGCTTTGGATTTGTTCCAATTTGCTACGAAGCTTGTATCTACAAGAAAGTGAGTGGGAGCTTAGTGACATTTTTCGTACTATATGTGGATGACATATTGATTATTGGAAATGACATTGGTATGCTTAATGATGTGAAGAGTTATTTGAATAAATGTTTTTCAATGAAAGACCTAGGAGAAGCTGCTTATATATTAGGCATCAAAATCTATAGAGATAGACAAAGACGCCTAATAGCTTTAAGCCAAAGTACATACCTAGACAAAGTTCTGAAAATGTTCAGAATGGATAAAGCAAAGAAAGGTTCATTGCCCATATTGTTAGGTAAGATATTGAGCAAGGCTCAGTGTCTAGCTACGGTAAACGATAGAGATACTATGAGCAAAGTGCCATATGTCTCGGCCATAGGTTCTATCATGTATGCCATGCTATGTATTAGACCGGATGTGTCCAATGCTCTTAGTTTGACGAGCAGATACCAAAGTGATCCAGGAGTGGAACACTGGACAGCCGTAAAGAACAACCTAAAGTATTTAAATAGGACTAAAGAAATGTTCTTGGTCTATGGAGGTGATGAGCAGCTCGTCGTAAAAGGTTACGACAACGCTAGTTTCGACACCGACCCGGATGATTCTAAATCTCAGACAGGATACGTTTATATTTTGAATGGTGGAGCTGTGAGCTGGAGAAGCTGCAAGCAAAGCGTGATCCCGGGATCTACAATAGAAGCGGAATACATGGCTGCTTCAGAAGTGTCAAGTGAAGGAGTTTGGATCAGGAACTTCATCACTGAGCTTGGTGTGGTTCCAAGTGCCTTGGACCCACTGGAGATATTATGCGACAACATTGGTGCCATAGCACTGGCTAAGGAACCAACATATCATCCAAAGACGAAGCACATCAACCGCCATTTTCATATAATTCGAGATTATATAGCAGATGGAGATCTGAAGATTAGCAAAGTACATATGGATCTGAATGTCGCAGATCCGTTGACTAAACCTCTTCCACGAGCAAAACATGATCAGCACCTTAATGCCATGGGTGTTAGATTGTTGCCAGATGTAAACTAGATTATTAACTCTAGTGCAAGTGGGAGACTGTTGGAATTATGCCCTAGAGGCAATAATAAAGATGTTATTATTATAATTCTTATTCATGATAAAGTTTATATTCCATGCTAGAATTGTATTAAGCAGAAACTTTGATACTTGTGTGGTTTATGAACAACACCGTGTCCCTAGTACGCCTCTATGGACTAGCTCATTGATTAATGATGGTTAAGGTTTCCTAACCATAGACATGAGTTGTCGATTAATAATGAGATCATGTCATTAGGAGAATGATATGATGGACAGACCCAAATTAAGCAAAGCAATTAGATCGTGTCATCGTGTTCATCTTTGCGAAGCTTTTTCCTATGTCAAGCATTGTATTCCTTAGACCATGAGATAATACAACTCCCTGGTATTGGAAGAAAGCTTTGAGGTCATCAAACGTCATCCTATGTGAGGGTGATCATAAAGGTGTCTCTCAGGTGATCGGAAAGTACTTGTTGGGTTGTATGTATCGAGATGGAATTTGTCCCTCCCGAGTCGGAGAGATATACTTCGGGCCCACTCGGTAATCGATATCAACACCACTTGCAAGCACGTGGTTAAGGAGTTAATCACAAAGTGATATCGGATTACGGAACGAGTAAAGTACTTGCTGTGAACGAGATGGAACTAGGTATGCCGATACCAACGATCAAATCTCGGGCAAGAATCGCGTGACGAAGGGAATACATATATGGGATTAATTGAATCTTGGCATCGTGGTTCATCCGATATGATCATCGATGAATATGTGGGAGTCAATATGGGTTTCCGGATCCCACTGTTGATTATTTATAGAAGATCATGTCTGCATATTCTCGAACCCGTAGGGTCACACACTTAACGTGCATCGACGCTAGGATAGAATGGATAATTGGTTTATGAGTTTTTGTTCGGAGTCTCGGATGAGATCCAGGACACCACGAGAGGTTCCGGAATGGTCCGGAGAATAAGATTCATATAAAGGAAAGCAGTTTTTGGATTTCGGAATCGTTTCAGAGTTTATCGGTATTGTACCAGAAGGTTCTAGAAGCTTCCGGAGTGGGACCAACGTGGGCCCACTTGTCGGAGGCCTGCGTGGGCCTAAGGGGAAGTGCCCTGGCCGCTTTGGGCCAGGGGCACAAGGCCCCAAAGGCCCAGCCGGCCAGCCCTAGGGGAAACCCTAGGGAACCCTTCTAGAAGGAAGGGGGAAACTTGCCCCCACTCCACCCTTGGGGACGCCGCCCTAGGGCTTGGATGAGGGGCCAAGGGGGCTGGCCAGCCCCCTATATAAGGTGGGCAGGGGCGCACCCTCCCCCTACCACTCCTCCAACCCTAGCCGCCGTCCTGCTGCCCCTCCACCTCTCTCTCTCTCTCTCTCTCTCTCTCTCTCTCTCTCTCTCTCTCTCTCTCTCTCTCTCTCTCTCTCTCTCTCTCTCTCTCGACTACGCGTAGGCGAAGCCCTGCCGCAGAAAATCTCCACCATAGCACCACGCCGTCGTGCTGCAGATCCAATCCATCTCTCCATCCTACTTGCTGGACCAAGGAAGGAGGAGACTTCGCGGCACCGTACGTGTGCATCTCTCGGAGGCACCGTCACTTGCGGCGTTGGATCGGATCGGATCGCGAGGAGGAGAAGGCTAGTTCGACTACATCACCCATGTTTCGTTGAACGTTTCCGCTATGCGATTTCTTCAAGGGTATGAAGATCTCATCTATCTCTCTCGTTGATTGCATCTCCTAGATTAGATCTTGGCTTTCTCGTTCGCATCCATAGAATTTTTTTGATTTACTATGCTGCGAAACCCTTCACTATGTACATTTGGCACAACCATATTAGCATCTCAATCTATCCATATAGATATTAATGCCAAACATTCGGGTTTGGCTAAGTCTTTCGTCGAGATAAAATTCTTAACTTATGTTAATAAAAGATACATCATTTCTAATCAACAATATGTCTTTCACATAATGCATTAGAAATATGTCTTAGCGCTCCAACTTATTTTCTTGCAAATGCAAGCTTCTTCATCATCTCCAGTAAAATTAAACCTTTTAACAGTTTCATCACGGTGAATATTCCAACTCCGGGATGCTTACTTCAACTATTGAAGTATGCATGCTCTTTTAGCATCCTTTAAATCAACAAAACCTCTTGGATCGTGTCATGTACACGTCCTAGGTAACAATTCTATTAGAAGAACTTTGTTTTGTTTGTTCAACTACCATATAACAAAATTATATGTAGTGGTTGCTACATTAATCCGTTTAGACTAAATATCGCTATGAAGGATCAGATCTTGTCATAGTCAACTCCTTAAATATTATCGTAAACTCTTACCCGACATGTCGACATGGGAATAATGATGACGACTAGCTTTGCACTCGCATGGTTTCTTGGTCGCGTGGCGATATCTATACCATGGCCGTACATTTGAGCGGTTGTCTCTAGATGTGATCGCCGTGGATGTGATTGAAGAAGATGATTCACGACATGTTGTGTGAACACGCCTTCGTTTGCGTGGTAATGTCAAGTTCTAAATATCGCATGACCTCTATGAACCAGTCAGATTGGTGTACTGTAGCGGTATTTGCAGTCCAGACCAATGATGGTGGTTGCTTATGAGTTGTCGATCTCTTTGGCGGGGATTATTCTTTTTTTCATGTGGTTTTTAGCTGTGTGCATCCTTAATATCCCTGTTGATATTATGTTAGTACGGAGTCTAGGTCTAGGTGTAATTGCTATCAATTTTTATACTAATATATTTCCTTTATCAAAAAACTAAGCGCCTACAGATAAACAAATTGCATTACCGGCTGAGACACTTAGTGAGGACAGAGAAAGAAGATTTTACCACCAATATAAACGAGAAAAGTGTAATCAGCTAGAGAGAGAAGGTACGAGACATGACGACAATTTAGGGACACACTAGAATTTTCTACCAGTTACACTAAATGAGACAATTATACTCTACAATACATCTATTAGGATCTTTGTTAGGCTCATATATTATAATACCCTCTATCATGCTAATAACTCGGGTACACATTATTATGTAAATGAATGGGATTTCACTATTATTCTTATGCTTGGAGTTTGATTAAATTCAGCTCAAAGCAATGTTTCAATCTAAAAATTCATGAAAAAAGGTTGATTTATATTGGAGCTCTTCTCCAAAAATATTGCAGTGCAATAGAAAATTTAGCCATATATAATTCTATATACGACAACACAACAATGTTTTTGGTATTGTTGAATACTATAATAAGATAATTTGATAAATGTTACATGGATTAAAAATTGAGATTCGCCGACATGATAGCCGTAAAATAAGTAAAAATAATTTGTATAAATTTTGGATGGTTTTTGATATATTTTTATGTATGGAGTTGTATCCTAAATATGAAGCAGAGACAAGGTCAATTTTGTCGTAATAGATAGAGAGTGTAGATTTGGTTGACTAGAAAGATGATCATAAGCATAGGATAAGAGACAGTATTGATAATGCCGGTTGGATCTTGTTCACGGCACAAGATTGGTGGATTGAAAGCTGGATAAGCAAACACTCAATTACCTAAATATGAGTTAAACTAAGTATATTTTTTGAGCTCTAGCTCTCCCATATTAGAAAAGCACTTAACTATTTTTAGGTGAAGTCCTAAAGATACTTTAAGATCGTCAATCAACATTTTCTATTAGAAATATATCAAATATGATGCATACAACCATCACATGTGCGTATTCATACTATTAATTTTGATGCTAGAAAAACATCAAATCTTGCACCCTACCCGTTTAGTTGTTTCACCATAGATGACAAAAGTGACCGGCAAGCGGAAACCTGTTGGAGATATGCCCTAAAGGCAATAATAAAAGTAGTTATTATTATATCTTTGTGTTTATGATAAATGTTTACATTCATGCTATAATAGTATTAACCGGAAACATTAATACTTGTGTGATTTGTAAATTAAATTAGAGTCTCTAGTAAAGCCTCTTTGTAATACTAGCTTGTTGGTTGATACATGATCGTGGTTTCCCGATCATGAACATTGAGATGTTATTAACAACAAGATCATACCATTACGAGAATGGTGTGATGGGCATACTCCTATAGATAAACGTAGCATAAAGATCAAGTCATTTCAATAGTTCGTTTGCTATAAGCTTTCTGATACATACTAACCTAATTCTATTCGACCATGAGATCATGCTAATCACAATCACCGGAAGGATACTTTGATGATATCAAACACCGCACCGTAACTGGGTGGTTATAAAGATGGCATTGAGTGTTCGGAAAATATGTGTTGAGGCACATGGATCAAGAGTGGGATTTGTCCATCCATATGACTAATAGATATACTCTAGGCCCTCTCGGTGGAATGTCATCCAATTAGCTTGCAAGCATGTGACTGGCTCACAAGGGATCACATATCACGGGAACAAGAAAAGAGTACTTATTAGTAACGAGGTTGAACTAGGTATGTAGAGATACCGACGATCAGACCTCGGATAAGTAAACTATCACGAGACAAAGGGAAATTGGTATCGTATGTAAGTGGTTCATTCAATCGCAAAGTAATCGTAGAAATATGTGGGATCCATATGAATTTCTAGACTTCTCTATTGGTTATTGATCGGAGAAGGGTCTCGTTGATCTATGCATAATTGACGAACCGTATGGAGACACACTTAAGGATTCGATGTTGTTTAGTAGATATGTAATGTAAGTAGGGAGACCAAATGTTGTTCGAAGTCTCGGATGGGATCCGGGATATCACGAGGAGATCCGTAATGGTCCAGAGAATAAGATTCATATAAAGAAAGTCCAATTCCGGAGTTTGGGAATGATTCCGATGATTTCATCGAAGAGGTTTTAGAAGGGTCTAGAAGATTCACCGGACCGGAATGGGAAGGGTACATGAATGTGTCATGGATAAGTGGAATGATTGAATCATGTCCTAGGTCACTTGGTTGGGCATTTGTAAGAAAGAAATTAAGCTCCAAATTGAAAATCAAAAGGCAAGTTTGAAAAGTCAAACTGGGACAATGTATCCTGGTGGAGGAAGGAAAGAATCCTTCTTTCCCTCCACCACAAGCCAACTAGGAGAGGGAGTTGGGGAAGGATTCAAACTCCCCTCTCCCAAGCTACCCTCCCTCTCATAAATAGAGGGAAGGGGTGCCCCAAGGATACACAACACCAGCCCTCCCCACCTACCTGTCG
This sequence comes from Avena sativa, assembly GCA_916181665.1. Lineage (NCBI taxonomy): Eukaryota > Viridiplantae > Streptophyta > Magnoliopsida > Poales > Poaceae > Avena > Avena sativa. The sequence goes on from OV702284.1 coordinate 315,064, forward strand.
CGTCGCAGCCGCTTCATCGCCGCCCTAGCCACCGCCGTCCACGCCTCCTCCTCTCCCTCCCTCTAAACCCTAGATCACCGGAAACCCTAGATCCACCATAACCTGCTCCGGCTTAGGCGAAGCCCTGCAGGATCTTCCCTCTACTTCCGACACCACGCCGTCGTGCTACCGGAATCGTGAGGGGAGAACTACAACCTCCGCTGCCTGCTGGAACAAGGGAGAGGAAGGTCTTCATCGAGTACCGAACGTGTGACCGACTGCGGAAGCGCTGCCGAAACGCAGCGCCGGAAGGATCGTCTACGCGATCTTGAGATCGGCAAGTATACGACTACATCACCCACAAGAATCTTCTCTCGTTAACCGCTTTGGAATCTTCGAGGGTGAGTACTCTAATCGACTCGTTGCTACAATCTAGTAGATAGATCTTGGCTTGTTTGTGTGCATGCGGTAGAAATCTTTTGTTTTCCATGCTACGAACCCCTACAAAACCGTACTCACGAGTGGGCCTTTTCCCACTACTATTAGGAGTGTTTGGAATGTTTAAGTCTTGGTGGCTGAAGGGTCTCGGTCTAATTGGTTTTCATCATAACATGTTAGTTACGATGGTATCAAACTGTACCTTGTCAAATGTTCGCATATTTCTTCAGCATGGCACAACGGTTCAACTTGCAACTCAACTGTTAGCCTTAGCAGGAGTGGTGCCCGCGGCTACAACCCATTCAAATGAAGAAGTATCAAACCAAAATACCCAATAATAATAAGCATTGCCTCTCCCTGAAAAGGAGGTGATCCAGCCGCACCTTCTAGTACGGCTACCTTGTTACAAATCCCTCTCTTTCTGCTCCCTCGGATCATTTGGGACTTTCGAGTTGGAAGGAATTCTTTTTTAAGTAAAAGGGCTATGATGTGTATTATATTTATACTTAATGCTCTCTAATTCTACTGGGTATTTGAACCCGAGTACCTAGGAAAAGGCAGCCAGGACAAACAATATCCCACCCCAGGAAGGGATGAGTTGAGTATGATTAATTTAGAAGACATTCTCCCCTTCTTCCTGCTCGTCCTTAGTTTAGGAAAGTGGATGGTTGACCCGTGATTACTGCTTCATGCCGACGAGTTGGAGCCTACAACCCGTCCTTGATATTTTAGGAACTCATCGAGCAATGTTCAACTAATGCGTATCTATGAAACTCTATGTATAGTCTTGTTGTTTGTATGTTTGTTCTTCTACAGTATGTTTGAGGGAGAGGAATATTGAGATGAAAAAATGCAACTGAAGATGCCTTGAAGAGAACTTGATATAACTTCTAGTTTTATTAGGGGATCTTTGTTACCCATGTTTGCTTGGTGTATATATCTTCTGTTTTGTAGTTTGTTTGATACTTTTGGCTATAAAAAATATTTCTTATAATGTTAGATGTATGTCAACTGCATGTGTCACGTTCAAATGATCTCTGCCCTATGCACCATACCAGTCATCTTGAACAGTAAGATTTATTTCGTGGTTAAAACTTGTACAAGAAGGTTGCTGAAAGTTGATCCCTGCTTTCAAATTTCAATGATATTATAACACACATGCTTAATCACGTCATGTTCTAAACTACCATAGTAAACAAGATTAAAGTAATGGTCTGCAACACGGACATATCACATAAGATATTAGAAAACATAGAGAAATATTTGCTGGATTACAAGGATGGGCCAATCTTATTTGAGTCAAGATGAAGTACTGGGAAGAAACACACAAAAATCAATCTAACTTTGTGTATTGCTTGCATGTATCGTCAAAAGAGGGGTCACAACTACAAACTTATATTTTGATGCCCAATAATAAGGAAAAAATCCGGATATAGTAACTCAGGTGTCTCGGTGAAGACCATGCACGTTCCAAAACTATACTTAACTCAAAGAACATTGTTTGGAAAGCTCTGCCTTGCTCCTTTGAGCAGATTGTTTGAAAAGCTTGGGCTCCCTCAAATGTCGCTTCTTCACCTGGCTCGCCGACCAAAATCGTCTCTGAACGGTGAAGCGCGGTTGGCACACCAGCCCTCTTGTCATCTTTGTAGGTGCGCCCCTGAGACGATGCACCATATCCTTTTTGAGTGCCGATTTTCCATAAGGATCTGGTTTGCTGCAGCTTGTTGGATCTCTTGTCTAGACCTGGTCCTTTGCCTTGGGTCGGAGAGACCTAAAGTGCTGGAGTATTGGCACGCCATCGCTAGGACCCCCACCTCTTCTTCCAAAGGCATACGGACTGCCAGTATGCTTATCACTTGAGAGATATGGAAGGACCTTTATCAATATAAGGCAAAAGCTTTTTTTGCCTCGTTTTAAAAAAAAACTCAAAGAACATGCAGCTGCAGATATAGTAACCACAACCATTGAAATAGCCAGGAGATTAAGAAGTTGTATCACCCAAACAGAACGTAGATGTCAATACACTGAATTCTGAACCAACTAAAATCTGAATGTGTATCTATCAGCCACCCAAATCTCTGAGCTCACCTAGTACTGTCATTGTTTCTTCCATGATTTTCTTATCTCTGTAGCTTCTTATACTGCACAAAAAAGAACCAAGTACCAAAGGAAGCTAGAAACTATTGCTGTTCCAAGCCAAAAAGTGATCCCACCACCTAGATTATCGTATCAGCCTACGAGTTAGGAATTTGCATCATCGTCATCGCTTTGCCGGGGCGCTTTGATCATCGTTTATGTTGGCTAGGCTCTCCCACCATCTCCATGCCAGCCAACGAAATCTGCTGAAGAATTGCAGCCGCCTCAATCAGCGCATCCCTGTCCTGAACCTCAACAAGGCACAAATTACATGAATATCAGGATGACAATCCATACACCAGACGTGCAAATAAAGGCGATTTTTTTTAAATAATACATTTTTTTAAAATTTTCTAGATCTATTGCACGTTTTAAACATTTTACAAAAATAGTACTTTGTCGCCCGGAGGAGGCCGATTGGGCCAGTCGGCCTGGAGCAAACCGACTGAACGTCGGCGCGTGAGACAGCTGGGGCCCGCGTTGGCCAATCGGCCTGGAGCAGGCCGACTGCCCAATCGGCCTGGGCCAAGCCGACTGCCCCTACTCTGCATGCATGTGTTGGTCATGCATGCTTGAGCCAATCGGCCTGCCCCAGGCCGATTGGGGCAGTCGGCCTGCCCCAGCCCGACGCAGCCCAGCGGCCCCACGCGCCGACGCCCAGTCGGCTTGCTCCAGGCCGATTGGCCCAATTGCATTAGCATGGAATCTATTTTGTGGATGTTCAGTCAATCATTTTTTGGATGTACTCCCTCTGTTTTAAAATATAAGATATTTTAGGTTTGTGAAGAAAAATGAATCTAGACTTCTTTTAGTGTATAGATTCATCCTAAAGTTGAGTGAATCTATATACTAAAACAAGTCTATATATATTTGCTTTATAAAGTTAAAACATCTTATATTTTGAAACGGAGGAGGTAGTATTCATTTTCTCGTAACCGCAAAAAAACATGATTTTGATCACCTGTGCAATTCTGAGCCCAGATAAAATTGGCCGCAGTTCGTGTCTCTTTTTTACGCTTGTACGCCAGGAAAACGAAACAAAGAACAGAGTATTTCCCACACCTGTTATGTTAGGCCGCCACATCGGTGAAGTCCATGTCCTGGAGGAGCTCGTCCACTGCCTGCAACTCCGGCTGTGGCAAGTCGGTCCAGAGATCGTCGAGCTGCGCCCCAGCTGGGATGGTGCTGCCGCAGAAGACGCCGAGCGCCGCCGGGAGCTCCGGGAAGTCGCCGAGGCCCATGCCTGGTCGCTTGAAGTTGGTGACAGCCCGCTCGCCACGCAGCCTGACGGCCTCCGCGTCATAGGCATTGGCGGCATCCTCGGCTCTGTCGAAGCAGCCGAGAAACAGCCTAGTTCGCTGAACCGGGTCCCGGATCCGCGCACGGTACTTGCCGCTCGGTTGCTGGGACACGCCGCGGAACTCTGACGGAGCTGCCGTCTTCTTCTTCTTCATCGCAGCCCGCTCTGCGGCTCGCAGCTCGGCCGCCCTCTTCTTCTTCGCCGCCCGCTCTACGGCTTGCAGCTCGGCCGCCGCCTTCTTCTTCACAACCAACTCCGCGGCTTGCATCTCGGCGGCCGCCGCGTTGTAGGCTTTGGCGGCGTCCTCGGCCGTGCCGAAGGTGCCGAGCCAGACATTGATTCTCCGCAACGGGTCCCAGATCAGCGCCCCATACTTGCGGCCTGGCGTCCGACGCACGCCGAGGATCTCGGTTCCGGCGTCCGGCCAAGCCATGTTCTCCCTCCTCACAGCTTCTACTGCCTCCCCTTGCGCCGCCGCGATCTCGCTCATGCCGGTGCTCAAGCTTCGCTCTTGGGCGCTCTCCGCCGTCACCACCATCACGCTCGCGCTGGACTGGACTGGGAGGCCGCGACAAGGAGCAGCAAAAATGAGCAACCTTTTGGAAGGCCGGAAGCAGAGATGCTAGCTAGGCCGGACGGACCAATGGTCCTCTTGGGTGCCCCTGCTCAAGCCACTTCGTGATCCGTGCACAAGCCATGCAATGGAAGATTTCCCTCTGCGATGCTCTACTACACTTTGACCAGCAGACCGAGCCTCCTTTCACCCAAGTGAATTCATTGGCACCCCTATAACGAAGCGGTTGCTGCCCAGCCGAACCGGGACAAAAAGTGAACGGCTCGCTCACGTCGCGTGCCGCAGCACTGCAACGTGAAGTACCGGGGGGCAGGAACCCGGGAATCTGGCGGAAGTACTCCTACTCCACCGCGGCCTGCTCCCCCCGAGACCCTGCCGTATCAGGAACTCTGTAGCCTGAAAAAGGCTGCACATCCCAGACCGGCAGCAGCAGTGCTCCGGCATCTGCAGCTGTCTCTTCTGTGTTCAAAAAAAGCCGCGCCTTTTTCTCTTCTGTGTCTAGAGTAATCTACATTTTAATAAATCCAAGACATATATGAGAGTACTACTATCAAAAGAACAAATGTAACTCCCAGACGCTTGATCACGTACACGGCACACGCGCACAGGTAGCCATGGTCACGCACAGGCAGGCAGGAGGCAGCGTGCAGCATTGGAGCGGCAGGAGTTCCCAGCTGCCACTTCCACCAAACCGGCAACCCAGCCGCCTGAAGACCCCACTTCCACACGTGTCAGGCCACCACATCGTCGAGGTCCTTGAGGAACTCGTGCACCAGCTGACGCTCCGCCGGCGGCAGGTCGGTCCGGAGATCGCTCATCTGCGGGCCTGGGATGAGGCTCTCCGAGAAGTCGGGCGCTTGCAGATCCGGGAAGTCGTCGAGGAGGTCCACGGGCTGTTCTTGCTCCAAGTTTGTCGTGGCCGCCGCCGCCGTGTCATATGCCCTTGCGGCCTCCTCGGCGGTGTCGAAGCTTCCCAGGGACCGCGCGGATTTTCCCTTCGAGTCCCAGATCCGGGCGGCGTACTTACCGCTCAGCTGCCTGTGCACGCCGGGGAACTCGGTCCGGGCGTCGGGCCTGACCGCCGCCGGCTTCTTTACCTTCATCTTGACGACGTTCCCCGTCGACTCGCCGCTTGGGTTGAAGTTGGTCACCGCCGTCGCGCCGTCCAGCTCGACGGCCGCGGAATCGTACGCTCGAGCGGCCTCCTCCGCGGTGTGGAAGGAGCCGAGCCACCGCGCAAACGGCACGACCCCCTTCGAGCGTCTTATCTGCGCCCCGTACTTGCCGCTTACTGTCCGGTGGACGCCGCGGAACTCGGTCCGCGCTTCCGGCCGCCGCGCCGCCTTCTTCTTCTTCCTCGTTGACTCGCCGCCCAGCTTGTTCCCGGTGGCCTCCTCGGCAGTGCTGGAGGTTCCGGCACACTGCTCCGTCGAGGGAACGCCCACGCCCTCGCGCAGATTCCTCCTGCTGCTACCCACAGATTCTGCTTCCTCGTCCTCCTCCTCCGCCTCCATCACGTCCACGCCCGCGCGCAGGCGGCCCTGGTCTTGGACGCTCTCCGGCGTTACCACCGCCACTGAACTGGACTTGGCAGGCCGCCGCAAGAGCCGACAAGAGGCTGAAAAGCGCGAGCTTTTGGGGGGTTTAGGGAGGCAGAGGAGGAGCCGAGGAGGTCGAGGATCTGAGTTCTGACTTCCACTTTGGGAGCGGTCGTGGCTTCGTGCGGAGTGGCCTTCATCGGTTTTTTTTTTTTCATCCGTGCAGTGTCGAAGATTTCGTGTCCCAGGCTCGCCTCCACAGCTGTCATGTTGCTAGCTTGTGACATTTTATTTGCCCTAACCCTCGTCTATTTATTGTGCCAAATGTTAGTGTTCCTTCTACGTATTTTTTTTGAACACCAAGCACAACACAAGACATCAGTGTACCCATATCAGAACAAGCAAAACAACCATTCTCTCCGATCCGATTTACTTATGTAGGTCTAGATATATCTTTTTTTAAAGTATTTTATTGTGACATTTCTTTTGCACTAACCCTGGTTGATTCATTGTGCCTAATGCTACTGTTTGAGTATTTTATTTTCAACACGACGCACAATTTAAGACACGCACACCCCACAAGCAAAACAACTACTCCCTCCGATTAAAATTAGTTATCCCGGATTCAGACAAAATATTGTCTAAATTTGGCCATATTCAATAAACGTGTGACAACTAAGTAGGATCGCAGGGAGTACTTGAAGATGTGAGTCGGTGAGCTTCAAGATTGAAGCGGTAGCCACATACGTCATACCATTAGTGCGAACATCGGGTTTCATTGAAAGAAAATTCCTCATTAAATGGGATGCACAACATAAGACAACTATTCTCTCATACCAGAACAAGCAAAACAACTATTCTCTCCTATCCGATTTACTTATCGTAGGTCTAGATTCATCTTTTTTTTAGTATTTTATTGTGACATTGTTTTTGCACTAACCCTGGTTGATTTATTGTGCCTAATGTTATTGTCTGAGTATTTTATTTTCAACATGAAGCACAACTTAAGACACGCACACCGCCACAAGCAAAGCAACTACTCCCTCCGATCAAAAGTAGCTATCACGGATTTCGACAAAATATTGTCTAAATTTATCCAAAAGAACGTGCGTCAAGATTAAATTGGTCGCCACATGCGTCGTACCATTAGGGAGAACATCAGGTTCCATTGAAAGAAAATTCCTCATTAAATGGGATGCACAACCGTGAAATTTGGGGTCTCAGCATTATTCTACCTGAAGAAATGTATCGACCTCAACCTCTAGCCATAGGTGAGCATTTGAGGCAAAAATAGGGTAGAAGCCAAGGTGACGCGGAGAAGAGCATTGAGCAAGGTGGAGATGGTGCCTACGGGATAATGACGCAGACAAAATATAATTTTTGGGGTTTAAAATGCGTGTGTCATAGTGGAGTGGATGGATCATGTGGTAGAGCTATTGTCGGTAGGGGTTGGGTCATGATAGAACGAGCAACAAGGTATAGGCATTGATAGCAAAGGGGGAGATCAATTGTTCCAGTGTTCGCGGAAGTATTTCTCCCAGTTTAATATCAAATCCCGACGAAGAGATTCAGCAAGTGTTTATCTGCGGCATTTCTTTCACGCCTAAGGTGTCACCTTGTCTTGAGCGAATTGACTCCAAATATCAAGGTGGAAAACGTGAGATCAGATTGTTTGTTGAAAGAGCGGTGAAGCACAACTGAAATGTAAATTGTATTAAGGTAAAAGAATGATTTGTTGATGTTCGGAGTTTCTTGCAGAAGAAAGATTAGACGTTGAGAGAATCGGTTCATGGTGATAGTGAGTGTGCCGGGTGGAAGAGTGAGTGTGCCATCTAGGGCCTCATGCTCATGATCTTCCATCCTATTCTTTAGGTGCATTTTTCCTCGAATTAATTGAGTTCTGAAAGGTCCTTGAAACTTAAAAATACGATAAAAAGGTTCTTTTTGCCTCCTATAATTAAATACCAATGGAAGTTTTTTTTTGGAAGAAAACCCTATAAATCATCTATATGAAGTAAAATAATGCTATAACAAAGTAAATAACCATATAAACTAGAGCAATATGATGATACAGAATGCATGCATGACCTGCTAGGGTTTCAGCAGTAGGCACCGCCACTTGTAAACCCACTGGGCACTCTCTAACCCTAATTCCCACCATGTATATCAGGGGAAATACGAACCGCCGAATGGTAAGTCCTGATATTTCATCTATTAACTCACGTCTTACACGTCACATTCACTGGCCTATCGGGACATCATCTGAGCCACCTTCAAAACACCATTGATGAGATCGATTTCCACCTCAAGATTGTCGAGCGTATGATAGATAATTCTAGGTCGCCACAAACATGAGTAAGGTTGTTAACATGTATAAATCTTTGTCTCCTATGTGCTATCATCCTGATATCCAAGAGGGGCCCCTTCGAAAAAAAATTACCTTCATGAAACACCTCGACACATCGATTGCACTCGACCTCGAGAGAACAAAAGAGTAATGCAAGGTGGGCAGCAATAATGGAGAAGCAACACAACAAATCGATCTTGAGAAGACAAGAGTTGTGGTGGAAAAGAGGAAATAGAACTACATGATCTTGATGGCCGACACGTCGAACATAAATCCGGAGGTGAAGGCGTTGTATATGGCAAATCGTGCCACCATCTTGGAATACATGGGGATTGCTAGGGCTTCTGCATCATCTTCGGCAACACCAACAACGGTGGCGATGGAAGAGCCAACACCAGCGGGGACAGATAGGAGCTGCCAGTGACGCACGAGTCTGCATTTGGTGACGTTTTTGTGGCTGGGACTTTCAATTTGTGGCTATGCTCTATTTGTGTTTGTTTTGCATTCATTTTTCCAAAGAAAAGATGAAAACCACTATTAGGGGCACCGTATTGGGAGGCTAGCTGGGTGCAACTGCTCCCAATATGGCAACAACTAGTGATGTGCCCCCAATAGCTCTTGTTCGGCAATGTTGTCGGACGCCCTATTCGGGGCTCTACTAGAGATGCTCTTAACCCGTATACTGATTTGCCTCTATCATCAAGGGTGACTTTCATTTATGCAGATGAGGTCAGATTTTGGTACAACAAAAATTGGTGTGATACGTTTTCTTGTTGTTCTTCACAAAACTATGTACATATTGAACCGCAAAGGGCAAAAATTGTGCATAATAAAGCCAGATAAAACCTAAAAGGGGAATCTATTGAGTGTTGGGATACCTATGTATACCAAATATCACGGTTATGGATTAAAATAGGGTAACCAACAAGGGATGCGGCGTGATGGATCCCAGGCTCCTAAAAATATTACGACGATGTAGCTAACTGTGTGCTATCATAATGTAAAATTTCAGCTCAAAATAATTTGTATTTTAGGCTCATAGAAAATAACAAATTGAGTTTTTGTTGTTGGTGAACAAAGTTAAATAGTACACGTAAATAATATTTTGAGCTGACAATCTAAACATTGGTACATTTCATGGTTGGCTACATGGAGAAAAAAATCAGTTTTTTTTTTGAAAAAATATGAATTAAATTTTTCGGAATTTTGGTAAAAAAAAAACTACCCGGTCTACCTGGAGCCCAGGTTACATCCGGCTTATTTGAACCAACAAGGCGGTTTATATCAAAAATTGAATTTTTGTGTCTCCTGTGTTTTAACAGTTCAAGGCAACATTCGAGCCGGCTAAAATTAGAATGTTCATTTTATCATCCAGCTCTATGGTTCTATTTTGAGTCCAGCAATTGCTCCATCTCCATCTCCATATACATATACATATATATATATATATATATATATATATATATATATATATATATATATATATATATACATATATATATATATTCTCTCCCTACGGCCCCACTATTTTACCGATCGAATTAACATGGCCCCACTATGTTAGTACTCTCTCCGTTTTATAATATAAGATGTTTTAGCTTTTTAAAAAAAATATATCCAGATCTCTTATAGTGTGTAGGTTCACACATATTCACTCCGAACCTATATATATAAATCCATGTTTTCCACGAAAACTTAGGATTTCTGTTCACCTTGTGTAGCACGAACGAAAAAACTTGCAGTAGTGCAGTATTTAATCAATTCAAAATAGAAATCAAATAAATAAGATCCGATTACCATGTTGCAGATCCAATTGCATTAGCATGGAATCCAGTTTGTACTGGTCAATTCAACAGTTTGAACCAAAGACCTTGTAGTACTCAATTAATTCACAGATTACAGTACAAATCTAATAAAATCGTGTCACCAAGTTAATGATCCAACTACATTAGTAGAAATCTAGCATGGGGTCCAACTTCTGAATGCTCAGGCACTCATCATGGGGAAACATATATAGCATCCTGTTAACCACAAAACGAACACGGACGTAGTATTCATGTTTCTAGCTAGTAACCACAAAAGCAGAACAGGATTTTTTTGATCACTTGTGCAATTCTTAAGCTCTTATAAGTGATAAAGTTGTACGCCAGTAAGACATAAAAAAGAACAGAGTTTTTCCCCACACCTGTTAAGCCCCCATCACACCAGTGAAGTCCATGTCCTGGAGAAGCTCGTCCACCGGCTGCAACTCCACCTCTGGCAAGTCGGTCCAGAGATCGTCGATCTGCGCGCCTGGGATGATGCTTGCCGAGAAGAAGTCGAGCGCCGGCAGCTCCGAGAAGTCGTTGAGGTCCACGGGTGGTTTCTTGAAGCCGGTGATCGCCCTCCCGCCATGCAGCCTGACGTCCCCCGCATCATACGCACCGAAGGGATCCTCGGCTTCGTCGAAGGTGCTGGGGCAGCTCTGTTGCAGGTACACGCCACGGAACCCCGACCCAGCTGCCGCCTTGTCCAGCGCGGCCGCCTGCTGCACGTCGACGGCATCACCAACTACGAAGTTGGTTTTGGCAGCCGCGCCGTGCAGCTCGACGGCCACCGCGTCGTACGCTTTCGCGGCGTCCTCGGCGGTGTCGAAGGTGCCGATCCAGACATTGCTTCGCCGCGACGGATCCCAGATCTGCGCCGTTTCGTTGCCGGCGGACGCCGCGGAAATCGGTACTCCCGGCATCCGGCCTGGCCTGCCTCTTCCTCCCCACAGCTTCTACGGCTTCGCCATGCGCCGCCGTAGTTTCACTATTTCCGGCGCTCAGGCCTCGCTCTTGGGCGCTATCCGCCGTCGCCATCATCACGCACTCGCTGGACTGGAGTCTGGACTGGGCGGCCGCCACAAGGAGGAGAAAAAATGAGCAACCTTTTGGGAGGCAAGGGTTGCTAGCTAGGCCGGATGGACGAAATGGTCCTCCTGGGTGTGGTGCTGCGTACTTGCCGTCCACCACCGACCTCGTGATTCGTGCACAAGCCTTGCAATGGAAGATTTCCTGCTGCAGTACTGTACACTGCTGTTCTGGTCAGTATAGCTGTCACGTTTCCTTGTGACCTGTGGATCAAGGCTGCATATTTCTCTGAGCACGAAACGTAGGAGTGCGAATTTATAAATAAACATAGGACAGTGCTACGCGTTCCAGGAAATAAAAAATTCTGATCCCGGTCCTCGTGTTGACACGTGTCCATCCAAATCCTGTTTTTGCTATACTCAGACCCACTTTTAATACATATGTCCAGCTTTTGCTACACTGTAGCAAAAAACGGTTCAACACAAAAATAAAAAACATACTAATCTCGCCGGAGAGTTTGCCGGAGACCTCGCCGGCGACCGTGTAGCAAAAAAAAGTACTAATGTAGCAAAACCGACTTTGCCGGAGACTCGCGGGAGCCTTTCGCCGGATACTGCGTAGCAAAAAAATTGCGCTTTTGTAGCAAAATCAAAAAACGGATGTAGCAAGATGATTATGCTGATGTAGCAAAAGCCTAACTTCGCTGGAGACATCGTCAGAGCAAAAATTGTAGCAAAGAAATATGCCATAGAGCTGCGTTGCTCGCGCATGTAGCAACACCACAAGTCATATATAGCAGGTCCGGTCACCGTGTGTAGCAGGACTGCTCGCTACAGGTATCAGCACCGCTCACCACAGGTAGCAAGTCCGAATGCCGGAGGTAGCAACTACTATAGCCGTAGGTAGCAACATGAGAAGCCGTATGTAGCAGGTTCGGTCGCCGTGTGTAGCATCACCGCTAGCTGTCTGCACATGTCCACGGCAGGCCACGACTTGCAGCAAACAGATGGTGTGCGAGCAGAGCGGCCATGGAGCAGAGGTGTGCATGGGGAGGGAGAGGCAGGGAGAGGGCCGGCGACGACAACATCGGGCGGGAAGAGGTGCGGCGAAGCGAGCTCCCCGCGTCCAGATGCCATGGAGCGCCGGGAACTAGAGCTCCCCGCATCCAGATGCCATGGAGTGGACGGCGGTGGAGATCCTGGCGGCGGTGCGGCGGCCGAAGCTACAGGGGAGGGTGGTGACGCGACCAGATCTGCAGGGTGGTATGGAGGCCGGAGCTGCACGCGGGCGGATGGATAACGACGGCGGCTGCAGGTTCCGTGAGGAAGAAAACGAGAAAGAAGAAAGGAGATACGAGCGTGCTGGACCCTCCCACATACAGCTGCTAGCAACGACCCGGGGGATTCGATCCCCCGGGGGAGTAGTATCATTTTCCATAAACATATCACCATGTAGGAGCTAAAAACGTAGGAAGTAACTCGGTAACAAGTACTCCTTATGTTCGGGATTACTCGATACACGTCTAAGCGTGTTTTACTGTACATATACACGTCTAAGCAAGCATCTGATGCCAGGTCATTCATCTTTCTGCAATGGGAGTTGTACTTCAGAGTATTGATCACCGGAACACCAAATCTCCATGCGATTTGTCCCAAGGTTAGGTGCATGAGTTGTTGTTGTGGAAGACGAACGTCGAAGAATTTACTGTTTTGGTATTTCCTGCACATTGAGCTGCACCATCACCCTAACGATAAGCATGCATATCAGCCCACACATCTCGATTCTCGAATGTGTTACACCCACACGAGTATACTTCCTCATAATGAACACTTACACCCGATATGTTTTGACATTGTAATCGGTTTGGGACAATGTCAAAAAATAGGATGTCTCCTTCTGCCTGGACCGGATGAAACCTTGTCGACGATTCAATCATATTCTAGAACCTTTCGAAGATCTCCCTGTTATAGGCCCTGTTTTTCAATTTTTTAACGGTAGGACATAATGTTGTTGCAAACACTATGATAAATTGCTACAATAGTTGTTATGGCATGCGACAAATGGAGTAAACCTATGCTACAAGAAATCAATCTGCAGGGTGAAAAGACAAAAAAACTCATATGCCCCAAAGCGGTGTTGTTGTTGTATCCACTGTGAATCATGCGTTGTCTTCGTGATCTAGCATTAGGTTTTGGAAAAGACTCAGATAGCTGCACAAAATTCCTAACCGAGTCGCTTGGGCAAACTAATGTTTTGAAGTATGAGTTGAGCCCTTCAGATCTTTCTGTTGTGCTAGTAAAGGGAAAAAATTGTGCCTAAAGAGGACAAGTGCCCATGTTTTTCTGCTCTTCCACATGTTCTGGAGATGTGTGTTCTTAGCCATCGCAAAGGTTTACAGGATATGCTGCCGGCAGATCTCAAATTCTTATACGTAGTCTATGCCATATATGTATGAGTAGAATGCCACAACAAAAGGGTTACACTGTGCTAAGTGAGGTACAAGCTTTGTTCTCGCTAGGCACATCACATCGAAGATGTAACATCTGTGAACCGAGTCCGGAAATATGTTGGAAATAGTTGCCGCCATCGTTTGGCCCTGATTTGTTATGATATGGCCACGAGCCAAATCATTTATTAATGCCTTCAAATTCTTGAATACCCCATGAATGTCTCAATTATTTTGTCTGGCAGCAAAGGGTGGCCCAACACAGTAGTGTGTATGTGTGTGATTGTTAATGCTCACTATTGGAGAAAAAGGCATGTTATACTTGTTTGTACGAAATATCGTGTTTAAACAACAAACAATCCTTGTACTTGAGATATGGTGACCTTGTTCTGCCATCCACCCCAAAAAGTGCTCGTACAACGTTGTCCTTATCAAGCTTCTTTGCAAAAAAGAAATGTGAGAGTTCAGTCTGCCTCCTCTCAAAGTACTAAATCGTCATGTTGAGATCTCGCTATGAAACTTCCTCCCATAACATAGTCCTTATATTGGAGACATCACACTTGATGTAACCAAGTCACCTCGGGTCACCAGCATGCGCACTTCCGAGGCATCCCTTCATTTGAGTTGTTGTAATGTTTTGGTTGTGCAAGGTTTGGATAAACTATAAATCCTCCTCGTTCACTTTCCGGTTTGATGCATTAGTACCTACGCCTACCAATTTGATGCATCGTAGGGTGTGTATGTGTGTGCTCTTCATTGAAAACCATGACTGTCCAAAGCTTGTTCCGCTTCCCAACAAACATTTTTCTTTACAATCATGTCGCATCACCCTGTTTTGCTGATTCGTTTCTTTCACATCCATCTACAAACCAGCTTTCTTACTAGATGACTTTTCGAAAGTATAGTTGCTCATGTTGATGGTAGCCTGTTGTCCTTTCTCAACACCAGTTGTGCAGCACTCAACTTTGGCTTCATTAGCTCTTTGCTATTATGAACACACTCAAATACCCTGCTCAGACATGTATCCTTTGGCACACCTCTTCGTGTACTGAACTTGGTATTTCCAATATGTGAGTTTAAAGGCATAATCATTGTAGACTAGCTTGGCTACATCAAGATCATCAAAGGTCATACCAACAAAAGGAACAACCGGGTGTAGCTTCTTTAGGAGAATTTGAAGCATTGCCACGTGTTGTACTTCTGGCCCCAATTCAAATTCAGGTGCAACATATACTTCATGTGTAGTACTGGCATTTGGCATTTCAGTAGCAGAACCTCCCGCATCCGGTGGTTGGTTCAGGTCAAAACCACTAAGTATGCTATCGGCAACAAACGCCTGCAATTCAATAAATAGTATTGTTGTTCTTATTGGGAATATGCCCTAGAAGCAATCATATATGATGATATTCCTTAAGGTATTCATAAATTTATTAAGTTTTCCTTGTATGAACATCTAATATATATCATAGAATACATGATTCGGTTGTGGTACTATATATTCATGATGGTTCATACTAGTTGTCCTTAGTCATTGAGGTTGTGCCGGACACACAACTTAGACTAATGTGAAAGTTGGTTGATGACTCGGTTCCACTTGTCATGAGCTTGGAGATGTTATTCCAACTTACATGGACTCGGATAAAGAGTTTAGCGAGTCGGACATGCATGGTCGGAATATTCAATGGAAGAAAATTCCACCTTAAACATGCCAGCATTTGAGGCGAAAGCATGGTAGACATGGCGGTATGGAGGCGAGCTGCGGCGACCCAGCATACCACTGCATGATGTAGTACACTATAGTCGTTGACATAACACCAATGAAACACCGTTCACTAGTATTACATCCCTCAGAGTGGTACAACAGAAACACAGCAGGTCCAAGACATGACTATAGGTTACAACTCAACTCTTTACACAAGATCCAGAGAACACTCTAGGGTAAAGAGAGAGAAAGAAACGTCTTACAAAGAAGAATTAGAAATAAACAACTCAAAAACTATTATACTAATAAGACTAGTATCTAAACTATTGGTTTGGCATTGCTGCTATTGCAATACACTACAAAAATAGGTTCTATGACTAGATATTATATTCCTATTTAGTCAGAAACTTCGTCTTCACTTGAGTTGATGTATATGTTGACTTCCTTGACTTCATTGAAGAGCTCGAGCTTTTTATGATGATTCCTGGAGCATAACTTGATGTAGTCATCGTCTATACTGGCTTTAGAACCTAGCAAGGGTTAAGAAGATACTTTGAGTACCAGCGTACTCAACAAGTTCACTAGAAAAGAAGTGTTTGATGCACTATATCTACAGCCACAGGCCATAGGTCGTAGGCAATGCAAGTTTTCGTAAACATTTCTTCAAAGGTTGCTTTTATTCTGAAAAACTATGTCCTTCAGCCTTCACGGGTTTACCAGAACTTTCATGGAGTTCCTTTCCCGCCGTGTTCGCAGCTCCTTCCCGGAACAGGGAGTAAGAAGTTACAGTTCTTACACTCTGCAGAGGTGCGTTACTTTACCCATGAGAGACCTTAGCCTTGTTGCACAACCAAGTCATGACCTTGTCCATACTTCCTTGGTATGGGGACCAGTCTAAGATCCAAGCCAATCACTGCCCCCTTCGCGACCCCGCATGCCTTCTTGGTGTACACCATGCCCACATATTGAATTACGGCAATGGTTTGTACAGACCGTTAGATGCCAGAACTATCGTGGGACGTTGAGGGTTCCCACCCATATGCTGCATATCCTCTACGAATTACCAATTAATATGCACGGTACGAGTGATAACAGCCATGACCCGCACATCCGGCTTCATGCGAGAGGAAGAAGATACGGCTGACTTCTCTGTCCCATTCCAAATCTCATGGTTAACGCGTGATATACGGCGCAAGAATCTCTGGCGACATTGGTTGTTAAGTCCTAGATAATATGTTCCTTTACCACCGGAACTTTCATAGTAGGTTATTAACTCATGGTAAATAACCTATAATCACATTATTATGAAAATAGTGTTTTCGGACCTTTTTCAAATGCAGGTGATGACAACATTGGATTTGCAAAATACCTTACAGAAAATAATCAAAGGACATGAGCAAGTGTGAACTTGCCTTTTGTGATTGCAAGATTATGCACTCACGGTCTTCGAGACGACATAAGATCCAATATCTGAAATCTGCATCATTGGTCCGGTAAGGACTAATGTTTAAAGAAGCAATATGCAATTATGCATAAGTAATGCTATGCATTTTGTAAAACTCCCAAAGTAGATCCCCACTATTTTGAGTGGAGTGAGGTTGGGTGATTCTTTTAAGAATTGATTTATCTTCAAGTTTTACTTTACAAGTAATGGTATTTATAGGTGTTATTAATCTAAAATATACAATTAATGTGTAATTTTTATCTGGTGACTATGATAAAAGTCCTTGGGATTGAGTTGTTAATTGTTGAAGGAGCTATTATAGAGTTATTGTTTGAAATGGCAGAAAGAATAACATTTGAAGAAAAGATTTCTTTTCTAGGGTTTAAACAATTTTTTATTGTTAATAGAATGTGATCAATGTCTTTTGGGTTTTGATCGATTAGTTTGGACTTGAGATGCTTTATGTCTTAAGATAAATAGACCAAAGTTAACTATAAAAACATAAGTGATTTATTAGACCTGATGTTTATAAGCTTTGAGACTAAAGTTTACTTTAAAAGGTTAAGTAAACTTAAGATGTAATATGTTTTAATTATTCCCAAGTTTTAGATTTATGACAGGTATAACTAAGGTGTGGAATTATTCACTTTATATTTAAGTGAATGATTAGATTAAATTTGTTTTGCTATTATGAAAATAATATGTATTTATTTAATGGAAGCATAATTAGATGATCTTAGCAATTTGTTAGAATTTGAAGTCATGTTAATAGTGGTTGAGATATAATGACTATTCACCATATTATATATATGACTGATACCCAATGTTTATTTAAAAGGGTTTTAATCAGATTTTTAAAAGAATATTTTAAAGTTAAAAGTTATACTTAAGGTTGATTATGAATTCAAGTTATGGGTCTGGAATTAGTACTTAGTCACTAATTGCTCAAGGTTTTATAAAAATTTGGATTACTTCTTACTTAAGAATTGTTTTTAAAGAATTTACAAAATAAGTAATAGATAAGGATTTATTATTTAAAATATTAAAGACTTTTTTAATAATATATTTAATATTTTTCTAGTGTAATATGTTTATTCAAGACCTTAAAAATGAATTTTATTTATTTTTAAGTATTATCTTTATTTTTATAAAATTCATCAAAGAATTAAGTGTCTTTAAATATTTGTTTTATGTTTTATTTGTAAAACTCTAAGTTAGTATTTTTATAAAATAGTAGAGTTATTTTGATACACAAAAATGATTTTTTATTTATTTTTAGAGTTTTTTGTTTTATTTTATAAAATTTCATTTAATATTTAATGGTGTTAATAATTATTTTACTTTATATTTATTTTAAATAATTAAAATTATATTTTTATTAGGTAGATATTATTTTTATGGTCATTTTGATATATCATATGAATTTTTTGGGATTGTTTTTATATTTTTCTAGGGTATAAATTATGTGCAAGGGTAGTTTGGTCATTTAGTGATTTGATAAATATCTTATTTTCTTATTTTTCCTTTGAAATTGGGCCAGGCTTACCTATGGGCCCATTTGGACCCAACTTGGCCCAACTGGCTCAGGATCAAACCTACCCTGGCCCAGTACCCCCTCTTCCCTACGCTCGAACTTATCTCTCTCGTCCTCGTTCTCGTGTTGCCATGGCCGCTCCCTGGCACAGCTCGATTCCGGCAGACTCCGCCGTCGTGGCCATGCCACGGTGCAAGACTACTCAGTCAACGCCGCCGCTCGATCCTGTCCAAGCCGATTCCCCTCTAGGGTCTTCTCCTGGCCGCGCTGACCCTCACCCGAGGCTAGGGTTAGGGTTCAGCCGCCTTGGTGCTTCGTCTACGCCGTGCTGGGTTGCTCATGACCTTCACCCCTTCTCCACAGGTTGCTCCTGATGAGTTGCAGGTGCGGGTTGCAGCGCCCCTCCGGGGGTGCTCCCCGTGCTGCCGCCTCCTCATCGCCGCCGACCACTCCTCTGCTTCCTCTTCTAACTTTTTGCGAGGAACTCGGGTAAGTGTGCTTCCCCTACTGCTTTTCTCTCTATGCCCCATCTACCTTGCTATGTCAAGCATGCTTGCTATGATTACCCCCTATCAAGGTTACATCTCTGTAACCATGGTTCATTTGCTTGACGAGATTACTTGTGACCTAGGGTTCGATTAAGTTAAGATTAGTGAGTCTTGGTATTGTTCTTGATACATGGTCTTTGATATTGTATATGATTAGTGTGCTTTAGTAAGATTACTAGCTTATGAACATTTGTTTACTGGCTATGGTTTAGTCTAGTGGCCTGTTTTATTGAGGAATGGCTTGCAGATGTGATTGGTTGAATGATTCCTAGTTGGTGTGACTTAGGAAGATGATTTGAATAACTTGGTGTAATTTCTTATGCTTGTACTTCTGATTTTGAGAAATGGTTAAAAAGAAATGAAACTGCTATAGAGGTGCTACCATTCCATGGAATGTGTCCTGTAGTAGTTCATTAAAGAAAATCTACTGTCACCTAGTTCTAAACTAGTGAACAGTAGTTTAGGTCAATGGTGTATGATCTGAGACCTTGTCCACAGATGGAAAAATGTTGTTAGACCCTCCTCTAGTTATCCATGTTGATAAACATTTCATCTGAGTGTGTCTCTGAGGATATATTCTATCCAACAGATCTTACCCTCCTGATGGATGTAAATCCATAGGAAACTTGTAAAAAAATGATCCCTAAAATGTTAGGGAGATGATTTGATCCAATTTTCTGGTGGTAGATTATAAATGATGTACTTGGATCAATGTTGAGTTTATATATGAAAGGTGCATGCTGAACTAAACCTATGGTCCAGTAGTGATATTAATCACATATAAAACAATTGATTCCTAGCTTACTGAACTGGGAAAATGATAGAATTTGTTGGGTTTGGATAACTTGTGAGCTAGTTAATATGTAAGGATCCTTCTGGTGGCTTTAGCTGACCTTGGGTTGCTATTGTGGTGCCTCCAACCTTGGAGAGTGCACAATAGTAGCCCATGTAGCATGGCTTGCTACAGAGAATAACTACAGTGGTGTAGTTAATGTTGATATAAACAAGAGAGAAACGTAGCTTGTGATGCAAAAGGCTGAAGCTAATTTGGTGGCTAAAAATGCATATTCTTTCTCTTGCATTGATCTTAGCT
Source organism: Avena sativa (assembly GCA_916181665.1). Taxonomy (NCBI): domain Eukaryota; kingdom Viridiplantae; phylum Streptophyta; class Magnoliopsida; order Poales; family Poaceae; genus Avena; species Avena sativa. The sequence continues at coordinate 334,977 of OV702284.1, forward strand.
CTAGGATGATATTGGGGTAGAACTTATGCCTAGTCTGAGAGCTCTCTCTCTCCAACCTCATGCTCTAAACCATATGATAAGAACATATACTAAAAGTTATCTTGATATACTGATAGAAATGGATAAGTGCTTAATTTCTTGGCTCAGCCCATGATGCATAGGCTGAGGTTTTGATGATGCTTGGATAAATTAGTTATTACTAGCTTATAAAAATTATCCAGTGATGATCTGGTACTCCACTTGAGTACAGATCTGAGGATTTTCTATCACCCCATCCATTTCTAGGATGCAATAGTAAGATCAGATATAAAGGCATGATCTTAAATGGATAACATGTGGTTCTGAAGCTGTGGTTGCTTTTGGTAAACTTGTCCTACTGATCTTGTTGATGTCCTGGTAAGCTTGTGATTCAACTGCTGATACATCCCTCTTCTCCTAGTTCCTGACTTGATCTATTGGATTTTCTATGGTTCTTTTCTTCTGGTATACTTGCCCCTCCTAGCTCTTGGATGGCTCCAGTGAGCAACCAGAATTAGAGATGTGGTGAGATGGTGGAATAATCTGTGTGGTTATTATCCAGTGGGTGGCTCTGATGATAGATAAGTATGTGTTCTTGCCTTGCTCAGAGAAGTGTTCTTGATACACTTTACTACAGGGAGAGAGAGGTGTGGTTTCGGCTGGAGGTTTGATATGTGAGAACAGCCCCTGGAAGTTCCCTTCTGCTACCTTTGCACTGTTATACCACTTACTATGGTAGTGACAACACATGCCATGCATGTGTTGTGCGAGCTACTTGTCTACTTCATCCATCATGTGGATCAGATCAAGTACACTAGATCTTTTGCTGGAATTACTGCTTTTCCTTTTACCTGTTACTAGTTTGGTGAAACTTGCCCCATTCCTGTGATGCATAGACTGAGGCCCTTTTTGGAATAAGAACAGATTGCACACTTTGGCCCCTTTTTATCAGTTACTCAATGATGAGTTTTGCAATGCACTTCATTGCTTAATCTGAGAGTAGCATAACCCCACATAATCTATGTTTTGTTTTCCATTTGTGGAACTTTGTTTTCTTTTGAGTTGTTTTGCAGGTACAGAAGGAAAAGCAGAAAAGAAGGTTCAGGAAATAATATAGGAAAATACTTTAGGTTTTCTTTTTTATCAATCAATGTAATTTCTTTTCTGTTTGATTATTGTAAAGACATTGTATTATTGTACTTTATTTAGTAAAATTACTTGTTTTCCTTTTCTTTTATGGTTCATTTGGAAAGACAATGTAATATTGTATAATATTAATAAAGTTAAATTTTCTTTCTACTTGTAATCTAAATTCTTGTAATATTTATATCTTGTTCAAAAAAATATATGAATTCCATTCTTATTATTATTGTAATTCTTTTTTCCTTTTGTTTTTAAATTTCAATTATATTTTCTCATTGGATATTTGTAACTCTTGTATCTTATTTATAAATAAAGTTCATCTCTTATTTCCTAATACAATTCGATTTCCATTTACTATTTTATTTCAAATCCTTTTTTCTTTGTATTCAAATTTATTAATTAAATATTCAAATCTTGAATTCTCTTCCCCTCCAACACAAAAGTACAATATAGGTCATGTCGAAATCCATTGCACATGTCCTGATGTTTCCATTAGAACAAGAGAGATCCTGATCCCTCTATAGCTTCTTTAGGTTTGCGCGAAAATTCCCCGGATTTTCTGATGCATGAATGCAATGCACACACCTGCGTCCTCTATAATTCTAGGTGCTAATCCTGGGATGTTACACGAGCATCAAGCAAGGTGGAGATGGTGCCTAAGGGACGATGACAGGGACATAATCGAGTGTTTCAAAGTGTTGGGGTCCCACCAAAAGTGCATGTTTCAAGGGATAGTTCGTACTATTTGGGTCTTAACACGATGAGCAACACGGTATATGTCCCGAGAGCAAAGTTGGAAGATCACTTGTTAGGCGGGGTTTGGATGGATTGACAAAGAGAAATAGGATGATCTATCCAACATAATATCTAGGTCCAACTATCCGAAATCTCGACTCAAAAATCATGTCCTTAAACTATAGGAAAACCAAATGTCCACAACAGTAAGAGTTTTTAAAATACTGCAAGTTTATAGAATCCAAACAATTGCAGTCAACAATTCAACTCTAGTCTAAGGTCTAAAGAATTCAGTTAGTTAGTAACTAACTTGAGATACCGACCAAACCGGTATATGAGGAAATGCGAGAGGTGAATATGCAGCGGCGGACCTAAAACCAATCAAGGGTTTTGTACTCCTCGCCAATAACATCGGTAGTCCACTTCTCCTATGATGGCCTTGGGGTCTTGGTAGTGTGGTGGACCACGACCCCTTGTAGGCAGGAGGATTCCTTATTTCTGTTTAGGATGATTTTTAGCTGCCTTCTTCTAGATGGTAATGCGGTGGCTACATATCGAAGTCCAAATAATGTCCTCCCCGCTCTATCCTATCATTCCGGTTGTGCGTCTAGCTCAGGTAGAGGGCTCATGGAGTCATGTGTGTGACAGATTTTTTGGGATCTATTCGGTTTTAATGTTCTCTACCGTGGTTTCAGGTCTCGGTCTCTTCTGATCTATGGTTGTCATCAACAGCGATGGTTGTTGCTCTGTTTCTTTGGTCCTTTAGGCCTTGGCACGACGACTTTCCATATGTCTACTGATACGTCCAATTTGCATCACCATTCTATATCATAATTTGCCTCTATTCATTGATATATTTCTTATTAAGAGGTGTTACTTATGTTTTTTCATCTGTTTTTGCATGTTGGATGATTCTTGGAGGATGAACTGCCGGAGTCAGGATTCTGATGGAAAAGAGGTGTTTTGATGCAATTTCGCGAAGATCAGAAAAATACCAGAAAAACTATGGAAAATCATATTTTCCGAGAAGACGAAGAAAGCCAAAAGGGGAGGCGGAGATGGGCCACAGGGGGCCCACACACACCCAGGCGCAGGCCGCGCCTATAGGGTGTGTGGCCCACCTGGCCCACCTCTGGCTCTACCCTCTCGCCTATATCTTCTCCTCGAAACCCTAAAACACGGGGGGCGACCACATAAAGATTTCGCCGCCTCTACGGGGCAGAAAACACCGAGAGAGAAAGAGCTCTCCGACAGATAGATTTTTGCTGGGGAAATTCCTTCCCGTAGAGGGGAGATCGTCGCCATCAACACCATCATCAAGCTAGACTTTATCGGGATCATCATCATCCACACCATCATCTCCATCAGCACCATCATCACTACTCCATCCCGCTGTAACAATTGTGTTGAATACTTGCATAGTTTTTAGGGGAAACTTTCCCAATGTTGATTACTATTGTAGTTGATGCTTGTGAGTGGAACCATTGGATTATTGTTTATGTTTAGATTGTTATCCATCACCATATCATCTTTGATCTTGATCCATATGATGTCTTGTGAGTAGTTTGTTTAGTTCTTGAGGACATGGGAGAAGTCATGTTGTTAGTAGTGGATTTGTGTTGAGATATTATTCAGTGGTTTAGTATTTAAGTTGTGGTGCTATTCTTCTAGTGGTGTCATGTGAACGTCGACTACATGATACATCACCATTTATGGGCTTAGGGGAATGCATTGTGTATTTGGCTACTAATTGTGGGGGTTGCCGGAGTGACAGAAACCTGAACCCCCCTTAGGAAACCATTGCACAAGGGAGTGTAGGATCTCAGAGTTTAAGGCCGTGGTTAGGTTTTTACCTTAATTGCTTTCCTGTAGTTGCAGATGCTTGCAGGGGGTTTAATCACAAGCATGTATTAGTCCAGGTAAGGTCGGTACATTAGCACAGGTTCACCCACACAACACTTACAACACCAAAGAAGACTACTCATCTATTTGAAGCGAAAGCACTTGACAGAATTCCCATGTGTCCTCGAGAACGTTTGGTCCTTATAAGTATTTCCACCGGCTTGTCCTTTGATAAGAAAGGATTGGGCCACTTGCTCCAATTGTTTGTTGTCTTTATTACTTGCACTTTATTTCTTTGCTTTATCAGAAAACCCCTAAAAATTCGTTTGCTAAGTATTTACAGAGATTTCCTGCTCCATAACACTAGTCAACACCTTCTGCTCCTCATTGGGATCGACGCTCCTATTTATCGAAAGTACTACGATACACCCCCTATACTTGTGGGTCATCAGTTAGTACCAGAAAACATATAAAAACACCTCAAAGTGTAGATAAAGCAAAGCAAAGTATGGTCGGTACATTAGCACAGGTTCACCCACACAACACTTACAGAACCAAAGAAGACTACTTAGCTATATGAAGAGAAAGCACTTGACAGTATTCCCATGTGTCCTCGAGAACATTTGGTCCTTATTAGTATTTCCACCGGCTTGTCCTTTGCTAAGAAAGGATTGGGCCACTTGCTGCAATTGTTTGCTGTTTCATTTACTTGCATTTTATTTCTTTGCTTTATCAGAAAACCCCTAAAAATCCGTTTGCTAAGTATTTACAGAGATTTCCTGCTTCATATCACTAGTAAACACCTTCTTCTCCTCGTTGGGATCGACACTCCTATTTATCAAAAGTACTACGATACAGTCCCTATATTTGTGGGTCATCAAGACTATTTTCTAGCGCCATTGCCGGGGAGTGAAGCGCTATTCAAGAGTGGAACTGGAAAAGGAAAACTCTACTGTGAGTATTGTTTTTTATTTATGTTTATTACTTTGTTTCCAATATAGATAACCCACTTAGTTTTCTGTTTGGGAAAAATACTACCACTATTAGGGTAGTAGATGAACCACCACCTGTTGAGATAGATCATTTTAAGATACCTACAAGTATTGTTGATCGAGTTATGGATAATTATTATTTAGAGGATGGAACTGTCCACCCCGGTGATTGATACGTCCAAAACGTATCTACTTTCTCGAACACTTTGCTATTGTTTCTTCTCTAAACTTGTGTGATTTGGATACAACTAACACAGACCAACACTGTTTTTAGCAGAATTACCTTGGTGTCTTGTTTTTGTGCAGAAAATGAACTATCAGGAAAAATCGCGAAAAATATGCCAAAAACTATTTCTCACCAGAAGATCCACGGAGCTAGAAGGGGAGACAGGGGGAGTCCTGGGGGGCCCAGACCCACCCCAGGCGCGGGCCCACTGACCCCGCGCCTGGGGGAGGTCTGGCCACCCCAGGCAGCGCCTCGGCCTTCCTCCACGCTTATAAGTTGCCTTCTGACCTAAAAACTCAGGAGGGGTTCGATAGTTTTCTAGAGAGAGTTCCGCTCCGACGCCGCCACGAGAAACCAAGACTCGGATCCAGAAACTCCATTCTGGCACCCTGCCGGGACGGGGAATTTGGAGAGGATCATCGCCATCGTCATCACCAACGCATCCCCATCAACCGCCGATGTTTCCCTCATCCATGAGTGAGTAATCCCCCGATGTAGGCTTGGGGATGGTAGGGGTTGGATGAGCTCTATCATGTAATCGAATAAGATCTGTTAGGGCATAGTGCCTAGTATCTCTGTTAGTGCTATTTGACTTTGTTGCAACTTGTTGTGCTTAATGCTTGTCACTAGGGCCCGAGTGCCATGATCTCAGATCTGAACTTATTATTGAATCATTATGATAGTATTGTTTGTGATCTTATCTGCAAGTTGTGTACACATGTCATTGTCCGGATCCAAAGGCCCCAAAGTGAAAATAATTGGGACAACCGGAGGGGATGGTTGTGGTGTGAGGATCACATGTGTTCACGGAGTGTTAATGCTTTGCTCCAGTACTCTATTAAAAGGACCACCTTAATTGCCAGTAGTTCCCTAGAGGCCTCGCTTCCACGGGCTGGCTGGACAGAAGATGTTGTGCAAGTTCTCATTGCGAGCACGTATGACTATATATGGAGCACATGCCTAGGATTGTTTAGTACTTGGATGCTAGTTATTATTTATCTGCAATGCCCTAGTTCTTGAAGTTACATGTTTAGACTCGTCCATGCAACGCCCGTCCATCCATCCCTATGCCTACCGCACTCGAATCCTACTGCTACCATTACTGTTACTATTGCTACTGTTTCACTGTTGTTGTTACTGCTGCTGTTGCTACTACAAACTGTTGCTAATGATAAACTTCTGTGAGCAAGAACTATTTCCAGGTGCAGCTGAACTGACAACTCAGTTGTTAAGGCTTGCAAGTATTCTTTGGCTCCCCTTGTGTCGAATCAATAAATTGGGTAATACTACCCGCGAAGACTGTTGCGATCCCCTATACTTGTGGGTCATCAGTGATCATTTGCTTTTTATCCATGAATTATGCGGGTTGTTTAAGTGTGCATGTATCACAACTGAACAGGTGAATAAGAAGTTACTCTCTATATCCTTGAAAGGGAGAGCTGAAGAATGGTATACGCTGCTTAAGAATGGGCAATCCATGGAATGGGAGGAAATAGTACCTCTCTTTTATTCTAAATTTTATCCTCTTAGTGAAATTCATAAGGATAGGAATCTGATATATAAATTTTGGCCTCATGATGGAGAGAGTACAGCTCAAGCTTGAGAAGATTGAAGTTACTAATGCTTAAATGTCCTATTCATGAACTCCCTAACAATATTATTATCAATTACTTTTATGCTAGGCTTTCTCTTCATGATAAAGATTTACTAGATGCTTCTTGTGCTGGATCATTCACACGTATGAAGGAAGAAGCTAAATGGGATCTCCTAGACCGTATTCAAGAGAACACTGAAGCTTGGGAGAATGACAAAGGGAGAAACTCGGGTATAAATTATGTTTATGAATGCATTAAATATTTTATGGGAACTAATGACTTCCGTGATATTAATACTGAGTATGGTATTGATTCTCAAAGTATTGCCAATTTTTTTAAAGACTTTGCCTCTTACATAGAAATTCCCAAAAAGAAGTGGAATAAGTACCATGCACCTTATAAAGATGTTGTTAGTCATGTTCCTGTTAGAAGCACCGAAGTTTGTACTACTAATCATATTGTGCCTGAACCTTATGTTGAGAAAACATCTTTCCCAGCTAAGGTAAAGGAGTACTCTATGATAATTAGTGCGAATAATAAAGGTACAAAGAAAACTGTGGAACCTGATGAGCGAATGAATACTAATCCTGTGGTAGCAATTCTGAAAGATATCGTCACTAGAAATATAGAGGATGAGCACATTGTCTTGTATGAAGACACTTCTAATATTATCTCTCATCCTAGTAAAGCTAGAAAAGCTAGTGTCCCTATGCTTTCTGTTAGAATTGGTGATCATTGCTATTATGGTTTATGTGATATTGGTGCTAGTTCTAGTGCTATGCCTTATGAGCTTTACAGGGAAATTATGCATGAAATTGGTCCTTGTGAGCTTAAGGACATTTATGTGGTTATTCACCTTGCTAATAAGGAAACCATTTTCCCTATTGGTATTGTAAGAGATGTGGAGGTCCTCTGCGGTAAGATTAAGTATCCTACTAATTTTCTAGTGCTTAATTCAGCACTAGCAGAACTTGTCCTATCATTTTTTGGTAGACCTTTCTTGAGCACTTGTGGAGCTATTATAGATTGTAGGAAGGAAAAAGTTTTGACTAAGTTTGATGGAGAGTCTTATGAATTTATTTTCCAAATTTGCGAAAGCTCCTTGTGGAAATAGTTTGCCTAATGAAGATTTCAGGATGGAACAACTTGCTTCTATTGATCTAGTTTATGACCTTGGACCTCTTTTTGGTGATTGTAAGTATGCTCATTCTGATGATAGAGTTGTTTCTTGTGACAGTTATATTGTTAACTTTATTCAAAGTGCTACTGAAAGTTATTATGAGAGAGGGAAACATGGTTTTATGCATCTCAATAATGTTAAGTTTCCCTATTTTATGTTGAAAGCTTTGAAGTTGCATTTGTTTGGTCTTCCTATGCTAGTGGATTTTTGTTTCAACAATTTGTTTTCTCATGATACCCCCAAGCATAGGAAGTGGGTTAGACTCAAATGTGTTAGTTATTTGCTTCTTGATGCTCTCTTTCACTTCAGATATATATCTCCTTTGTGAGCATCTTTGAAACTATCAAGCCTAACTTAAAGGCATTAAAGAAAAGTACTTCTTGGGAGATAACCCAATAGTTTTGTTGAGTCTTGGAAGTTATTACCTCAGTAATAACCTCTCTTTATCCTATTTTGTTTTGGTTTTTGTGTCAAGATCAACTACTTTTGAGAAGCAGAGGAGTTGTGAAAAGTGGATGTTTTGGGACAGATTTTTTTGTGCTGCATTGTAAAAATTTGTGAAGGATCTCATTACTTCGGATGGAGCTGTATTTTTCTGTGATTGTTCTCCAAGTTGTTACCCAACTTTCATTAGTTTTCTACTTTTTTATTTGAGCAACAAAAGGTTTTCGAAAAAAAATCAATCTTTACCTGCTGGTCTGTTTTGACAGATTTCTGTCATCATTTGCATTTGCCTCTTATATTGATTCCCTTCCAGATTCTTTTGGGGTTTTGGAAAGGAGTTGCTACACTAGCTTTTGTTTTGTTGGATTTTAGTTGAAGTGTGAACCTAAAGGTTTATTGTTATTGCTTACACTAATGTTGCCATTGAGGTTTGTGTAATGCCTTGTGAGAAAAGGAATTTCCAGGAGAAGGAGAAAAGGAATCTGCAGAGTTCGTCTTTGAATAGGTAAAAGAGGTGAAAGCAGAAGGTTCGTGAAAACCCTATCTTTTTATATTTTTGATTTTTTTATTACATACGGAAGGTTACGAAACGAAACAGAGGAGGAAACAGAGGACAGGGTGGTCACACCCACCCTAGGCGCAGGCCCCAGCTGGCCGCACCTCGAGGGGGTGTGATCCCCCTGATCTCCGTCTCCGCCTTGTTTTCGCACCAGTACCTTCCTTATGCTTTGAAACTTCATAACATATAACCCCCCGGATCCCCCGAGGTTCGTATATCATGTTCTCGTCATGTTTTCATTTCGATCTATTTCTGTCAGAAATCTTCTCAAAGTTTAGAGTACCATGGTCTCTGCCAACGACAAAGGCAAGAAGCCCGAGGAAGATGATCCTCAAAACCCCAAGGAGGAGGAGATTTTGGTAGGGGATGAAGAATACATGGAGGAGGACGAGCATCCGGACACTCGCGCTACCTTCGCAAGCATTGGATTGGTGGCAAATCCTACCAAGCTAAGGAGGACAGCACAAATGTCTACAGGAGGGAAAACTCCGTGTCATATCCTCTCTCCACGGTCACTTCCTCCATCCACCAAGAAACCCTTCCATACTATTATACATGAGCAACAATTCCAAAAGGTGCCCAAAAGGAGGTTGCCTCTGTTTGGGATCTGCCTCGTTCTAACCATTTTGCTTGCTACCCAGCCTTGCTAGCCAAAAACCTGTTTTGAGAAGGCCTACTTCTCATGCATCCAATCCCCTTGAACAAAAACCTATGCCATTTGTGTCCACCATATCTACCTATTAGCATTATTGCTATTTCAAGCAAATTATCAAGCTTCATCTATCTTTCGAATTAAAAATTATTTTGTTATGTGAAAATTAGTTAGTAAAGCTCTCACGAACTTGCCCCTAATAAACTTGAACCATTGTGTCATCGAAGTTGTATATGCTTGCATCTATACGTTGGGATTAGCAGAACCGTGTTGTCACGGGGAACACTTTGAACACTTATGGATACATATCCAGTTGATATCATGCTCTTTTGTTTGCATATATTGTCGGTGTGAAATAAAAGGGGAGCTTGCAAGTCCATGAAGTTATGTATGTGTGTTAGAGAAACGCCTGGGCCGCTAGCCTAAGACATGCCTAATCATGGTGGAAACTTGAAGCATAGCCATAGTGAGCAATCTGTGAAGCATCCTCAATAAAAACCTATGCAAATAGCAAATAAAAAGATCGCTAAAATGCTCATTGTGTGCTTGCCTTGTCATTTTGATTATGGGATAGCTCCTGTATCATGTGCAAGGGGTACCCCGTTGGCGGTTCTTTATGATACGCATGTACTTACAATGACAAGAACTTATCGGTAACTAAAGTTGAGTAGCATGAGGAGCGGCCCTCGTACTCAAGGGACTTGAGATTGCCAACTTATATTTCGTCAAGCATATACTCCATCCTTGTTCACTTTAACCTTAATCACCTCAAGATGCTTATGATAGGAGCAATGAGGGCTCAAAGCTAGTAAGTACCATAATCTTTTGAAAGCTCTTTATTGTAGGGTTCGCAGCATAGAAAACAAAAAATTTCCTACGATGTGAACTATGTACCAAGATCTATCTATTAGATACAAAAAACGGGCGGATGTATATCTGTAGAGAACATACCCTTGAAGACCGAAAAAGCTTAACGAGTTCAACTCGTGGTTGATGTAGACGATCTCTTGCCGATCTCAAGATCGAGAGGAAGTCCTAGCGCCGCAAATCAGCAGCGCATCCGTGCTCGCACACACGTTCGAGGTACCGAGCAACCTCCGCCTCCTCGCTCCAGCGATGCAGCGGAAGCACAACTCTTTCTTGCCGAATAGCCACCGGGAACATGTATCTCGCTAGTCCGAGACCATGGGGGATAAATTCTAGAGGGGGAGAGAGATCCTTCACGAGGAGGTGTGGGAGAAAAGTGAGAGGAGGGGCTCCTTTTATAGGAGGAGGGGGGCACCCAAGGGGGTGGCCTCCGGCCATGGGGGCTGCCCCTCCCCTCCTTCATTCATGTGGGTGGACACTCCACTCACAAAATGGCCCTTCAATTTTCTCCACTCAAAAGTCCACTCAAATTCCCATTAAATTTCCACCAAATTTAATGCAAACTCTCATTAAATAAAACTCTTTTATTTTATTCAGAATTTTGTCAATTACTTTAATGACAAACATTCACAAATAACCCCTTGCTAGAATTCTATTTCACATGCATAACCACTTTATGCAATTTCACCCGAAAACCTGTTTCGGTATCTAGTGAAATAAATTCCTGCGCTTGTTCATTCTTTCGGCATGAAACTTTTGCTCCAATTGGATGTCGGTGTCTATTAAGTGTGTCACCCTACGGTTCGTGAATAATGCGGACATGATCGAGACCCCTCTCGGATCAATAATCAGAAGCGAGATCTGGAGACCCATACTGACTCCCACACATTCGACGATGACTTTCTTGTGATCGTCGGAACCTTTTACGCTGGTATCTTACTCCCTTTGTTTCACGATATATTACATGTCCGAGATTCGATCATCGGTATCTCCATACCTAGTTTGATCTCGTTACCGACACGCACTCTTTTCTCGTTCCCGTGATATAACATTCTAGTGATCAAATCACTTGCTTGCAAGCTAATCAATGTGATATCACCGAGAGGGCCCAGAGTATATCTATCTGTCATCAGGATGAACAAATTCCACTCTCAATCCATGAGCCTCAACATAACACTTTATTAGTTCTGAATCCATCTTTATAATCACCCTGTTACGGTGTGACGTTTGATGTTATCAAGAAACTCTTCCGGTGTTAGTGATTGACATGATCTCATGGTCTAAGGATTAGGATCACTTCGTAAGTTGTTATAGCAATATAAACTCAATGACTTTGATCATAATTCTATACTTCGGATGAATGTTCATCACACCATTACACTAATGTTGTGATCCCGTTATTAACAACATCCAATGTCCATGATCAGGAAACCTTGATCATCTTGTTAATCAACGAGCTAGTTTATGAGAGAGGCATAACTAGGAACTTTATTTTTGTTTATTAAACACACATGTATTAATGTTTCCGTATTAATACAATTATAGCATGCAAAATAAACATCTATCATATACTTGGAATACACATAATAAACACTTTATTATTGCCTCTTAGGGTATATTCCCTTCAATATCACCGAGAGGGCCTAGAGTATATCTATCCGTCATCGGGATGAACAAATTCCACTCTCGATCCATAAGCCTCAACATAACACTTTATTAGTTATGAATCCATCTTTATAATCACCCTGTTACGGTGTGACGTTTGATGTTATCAAGAAACTCTTCCGGTGTTAGTGATTGACATGATCTCATGGTCTAAGGATTAGGATCACTTCGTAAGTTGTTATAGCAATATAAACTCAATGAATTTGATCGTAATGCTATAATTCGGATGAATGTTCATCACACCATTACACTAATGTTGTGATCCCGTTATTAACAACATCCAATGTCCATGATCAGGAAACCTTGATCATCTTGTTAATCAACGAGCTAGTTTATGAGAGAGGCATAACTAGGAACTTTTTGTTTGTTTATTTAAACACACATGTATTAATGTTTCCGTATTAATACAATTATAGCATGCAAAATAAACATCTATCATATACTTGGAATACACATAATAAACACTTTATTATTGCCTCTCAGGGCATATTCCCTTCAGTCTCCCACTTGCACTAGAGACAATAATCTAGTTACATAGTGATAAATCTAACACCCATCGAGTTCTGGTGTTGATCATGTTTTTCTCTAGGGAGAGTTTTAGTCAACGGATCTGCTACATTGAGATCCTTATGTACTTTACAAACCTTTATATATCCATCCATGACATGCTCGCGGATGGAGTGAAACCGGCGCATAATATACTTGGAATGCTTGTGATACCTTGGCTCTTTGGCATGGGCAATGGCACCATTGTTGTCACAATAGATCACCATTGGTTTCAATGCGTTTGCAACCACTCCTAGTTCGGATATGAACTCCTTCATCCAAACTGCTTCCTGAGCCGCTTCTGAAGCAGCAACATATTCGACCTCCGTTGTTGATCCCGCTACCACAGGTTGTTTGGAGCTCCTCCAACTAACCGCTCCGCCATTAATGAGAAATACGTATCCGGATTGAGACTTAGAGTCATCCGGATCGGTGTCAAAGCTAGCGTCAACGTAACACTTAGCGACGAGCTCTTCTTCACCTCCGTATACAAGAAACATATCCTTAGTTCTTCGTAAGTAATTAAGGATATTCTTGACCGCTATCAAGTGTTCCGAACCTGGATCCGATTGGTACCTACTAGTCAAACTAATAGCATGTGCCACATCCGGTCTTGTACATAGCATGGCGTACATTATAGAGCCTATGGCTGAAGCATAGGGGACCTTGTCCATTATCTCTCTTTCTTCCGCCGAAGCCGGACTTTGAGTCTTACTCAATGTCTTGCCTTGCAACATAGGTAAGAACCCCTTCTTACTTCCGTCCATTTTAAACTTCTTTAAAATCTTATCAAGGTATGTACTTTGCGATATCCCTATTAGGCGCCTTGATCTATCTCTATAGATCTTTATGCCTAATATGTATGACACTTCACCTAGGTCCTTCATTGAAAATTTGCTGTTTAGATAACTTTTAACACTGTTTAGGTAACATAGCAGGTTGAGCCCACTCTAGAACAACTTCCGGAGCTGTGCTACTCGCCATACTTTGAAGAGAAGGTTCAATAACCTCTTCGAGTTCTACCTTCCGACTACTCACACCTTTCGCGAGAAACTCTTTCTCTAGAAAGGATCCATTCTTGGCAACAAAAACCTTGCCCTCGGATCTGTGATAGAAGGAATACCCAATAGTTTCCTTAGGGTATCCTATGAAGACGCATTTTTCCGCTTTGGGTTCGAGTTTATCCGGTTGAAGTTTCTTCACATAAACATCGCATCCTCAAACTTTAAGAAAAGACAGCTTAGGTTTGTTTCCAAACCACAATCATACGGTGTCTTTTCAACGGATTTAGATGGTGCCTGATTTAAAGTGAATGCAGCAGTTTCTAGTGCATAACCCCAAAATGACAACGGCAAGTCCGTCAAAGACATCATAGATCGAACCATATCTAATAAAGTACGATTACGATGTTCCGACACACCATTTCGCTGTGGTGTTCCGGCAGGCGTGAGTTGTGAAACAATTCCACACTCTTTCATGTGAGTGCTAAACTCGTAACTTAGATACTCACCTCCACGGTCGGACCGTAGAAATTTTATCTTTCTATTACGATGATTTTCCACTTCATTCTGAAATTCCTTGAACTTTTCAAAGGTTTCAGACTTGTGTTTCATCAAGTAGATATAACCGTATCTACTCAAATCATCCGTGAAAGTAACAAAATAACGATATACACCTCGCGCCGACACACTCATTGGACCACATACATCAGAATGTATGATTTCCAATAAATCTGTCGCCCGTTCCATTGAACCGGAAAACGGCGTTCTAGTCATCTTGCCCATAAGGCCTGGCTCACATGTATCAAATGATTCAAAATCAAGTGATTCCAAAAGTCCATCCGAATGGAGCTTCTTCATGCGTTTAACGCCAATATGACCTAGACGGCAGTGCCACATATATGTGGATATATCATCATTAAGTTTAATCCTTTTAGCATCAACATTATGAATATGTGTAACATTATCATCGAGATCTAATAGAAATAAACCATTCATCATCGGTGCATGACCATAAAAGATTTCATTCATATAAATGGAACAACCATTGTTCTCGGATTTAAATGAATAACCACTTCGCATCAAACACGATCCGAATACAATGTTCATGCTCAGTGCAGGCACCAGATAACAATTATTCAAGTTTATAACTAATCCCGACGGCAAGTGGAGAGGCAGCGTTCCGACGGCGATCACATCAACGCTTGATCCATTGCCGACACGCATCTTGACCTCACCCCTTGCTAGCGGTCGCTTGTTTCGCAGCCCCTGATTCGAGTTACAAATATTAGCAACTGAACCGGTATCAAATACCCAGGAGCTACTGCGAGCACTAGTCAAGTACACATCAATAACATGTATATCATATATACCTTTGTTTGCCTTGCCGGCCTTCTTGTCTGCCAGATACTTGGGGCAGTTGCGCTTCCAGTGGCCAGTCCCCTTACAATAGTAGCACTCGGTATCAGACTTAGGTCCAACTCGGGGTTTCTTTTCAGGCACGGCTACAGGATTGCCACCCTTACTACCCTTCCGTTTTCCCTTCTTGTCTTTCTTGAAACCAGTGTTCCTATTGATCATCAACACTTGATGTTCCTTTTTGATCTCCACTTCTGCAGTTTTAAGCATTGACAGAAGCTCGGGGAGAGACTTCTTCATGCCTTGCATATTATAGTTCATCACGAAGCTCTTATAGCTAGGTGGCAGAGACTGCAGAACACGATAGATGCCTAAGTCAATGGGAATCGTTATTCCCAAGGACACAAGCTTATCGATGTAACCCGACATCTTGAGTACATGCTCACTAACGGAGCTATGCTCTTCCATCATGCAACTAAAGAACTTTTCTGAAGCGTTGTAGCTCTCTACAGCAGCATGTGTGTCGAAAATCATTTTCAACTCACCCATTGTATCAAAAGCATTGCCGTTTTCGAAACGCTTTCGAAGTTCCGGCTCTAGATCATACAATATGCCGCAATGAACTAAGTTGTGGTCCCACTGACGAGTCTGATAGACATTCTTCTCCTCGTCAGGGGCATCCTCTAAAGGTGGGGGGCCTAGTGGCGCTTCTAGCATGTATTGCTTTTGTGCAGCAGAGAAGAGAATCCTCAAATTCATGGCCCATTCGGTAAAGTTGCTACCGTTCGTTGCTAGTTTCTCTTTCTCCATGAACACATTGAAATTAAAAGCAGGTGGTGCCATCTACAACAAAATTTGTAAAGTTTATACTAAGTGTATGATAGATTGAGTTCAACTAATCCATATTACGAATGAACTCCCACTCAAAAACGACATCCCTCGTGCCTTTTTGGTGATTACATGAACCAAATCCACTATACCAAGTCCGATCATCATGTGAGTCGGTATAGCTTCAAAGGCGAGCATCAAATGGGCATCGTATCAACTATATGACTCATGCTTAACCTTTCGGTCCGTGTTCCGAGGCCATGTCTGTACATGCTAGGCTCGCCAAGTTAGAACCTTAGTATTCGCGTGTGTAACTGTTTTACACCCGAAATATGGTCGTGGATCCAAGAACACCCGATCATCACGTGATGTCTTGGAGCGACAAAACATAATCGGTGCATAATAAAGGAAGAACACATTCTTATCTTGATATTTAAATGAGGGATCATCTTATTATGCTAACAAAGTGCTAAACAAGCAATATAAGATGCTATCAAACATCACATGTTTATTAGTGAAATGTTATGGTTCCCGCAGATGATCTCTATCATGTGCATCGTGGTATGATCACTATCATACCTATATGTGTAAATCCAAGGTCTATGGAGTTTACACGCTATGTGTGTTATAAGAGTATCATCTCATACTTCTACTTACAACACTACCATATCATAACACTAGCCCAGCAACAATCTAAACTAGACGCCTCTGATTTATCCATTGCAAGTTTTACGTGGCTTAGGGATTTCGAGATAGAACCGTTCTTACCTATGAACATGAACCACAACGAGGATAACCAAATTGTTGACAACTCGTTTGCAAAATAGATATTGACTATAGTAGGAGAGACAGACACCCGCTAGACACTTATGCAAACTAGTTGCATGTCAAGCGTCGAACAGGTCTCATGTGCGAGGACATGTAAAGTTTGTCCGGGCCGCTTCATCCCACTATGCCACCAATATCCAAAATTACAACAAAGGAGCAACAACATGATCATCATCGCCCACATACTCATATGTGTACTACCCGTGTAAAGCATCTACGCATAGATCCGGCTCTGATACCACTGTAGGGTTCGCAGCATAGAAAACAAAAAATTTCCTACGATGTGAACTATGTACCAAGATCTATCTATTAGATACAAACAACGGACGGATGTATATCTGTAGAGAACATACCCTTGAAGACCGAAAAAGCTTAACGAGTTCAACTCGTGGTTGATGTAGACGATCTCTTGTCGATCTCAAGATCGAGAGGAAGTCCTAGCGCCGCAAATCAGCAGCGCATCCGTGCTCGCACACACGTTCGAGGCACCGAGCAACCTCCGCCTCCTCGCTCCAGCGATGTAGCGGAAGCACAACTCTTTCTTGCCGAATAGCCACCGGGAACATGTATATCGCTAGTCCGAGACCATGGGGGATAAATTCTAGAGGGGGAGAGAGATCCTTCACGAGGAGGTGTGGGAGACAAGTGAGAGGAGGGGCTCCTTTTATAGGAGGAGGGGGGCACCCAAGGGGGTGGCCGCCGGCCATGGGGGCTGCCCCCTCCCCTCCTTCATTCATGTGGGTGGACACTCCACTCACAAAATGGCCCTTCAATTTTCTCCACTCAAAAGTCCACTCAAATTCCCATTAAATTTCCACCAAATTTAATGCAAACTCTCATTAAATAAAACTCTTTTATTTTATTCAGAATTTTGTCAATTACTTTAATGACAAACATTCACAAATAACCCCTTGCTAGAATTCTATTTCACATGCATAACCACTTTATGCAATTTCACCCGAAAACCTGTTTCGGTATCTAGTGAAATACATTCCTGCGCTTGTTCATTCTTTCGGCATGAAACTTTTGCTCCAATTGGATGTCGGTGTCTCTTAAGTGTGTCACCCTACGGTTCGTGAATAATGCGGACATGATCGAGACCCCTCTCGGATCAATAATCAGAAGCGGGATCTGGAGACCCATACTGACTCCCACACATTCAACGATGACTTTCTTGTGATCGTCGAAACCTTTTACGCTAGTATCTTAATCCCTTTGTTTCACGATATATTACATGTCCGAGATTCGATCATCGGTATCTCCATACCTAGTTTGATCTCGTTACCGACATGCACTCTTTTCTCGTTCCCGTGATATAACATTCTAGTGATCAAATCACTTGCTTGCAAGCTAATCAATGTGATATCACCGAGAGGGCCCAGAGTATATCTATCTGTCATCAGGATGAACAAATTCCACTCTCGATCCATGAGCCTCAACATAACACTTTATTAGTTCTGAATCCATCTTTATAATCACCCTGTTACGGTGTGACGTTTGATGTTATCAAGAAACTCTTCCGGTGTTAGTGATTGACATGATCTCATGGTCTAAGGATTAGGATCACTTCGTAAGTTGTTATAGCAATATAAACTCAATGACTTTGATTGTAATGCTATACTTCGGATGAATGTTCATCACACCATTACACTAATGTTGTGATCCCGTTATTAACAACATCCAATGTCCATGATCAGGAAACCTTGATCATCTTGTTAATCAACGAGCTAGTTTATGAGAGAGGCATAACTAGGAACTTTCTGTTTGTTTATTAAACACACATGTATTAATGTTTCCGTATTAATACAATTATAGCATGCAAAATAAACATCTATCATATACTTGGAATACACATAATAAACACTTTATTATTGCCTCTTAGGGCATATTCCCTTCATTTATGACTTGAAATCCCCGATTCCCTCTATGAAGGACCTTTCTCCTATTTCTAAGTTGAGTCAGTAAACCTATTTACTCTCTATCTCCAGCAAGCATTTGAGTTGATGTGTTTCAAGCATTCATATGATGATTTATTCAATCATGTTCTTTATCTTCCTTGTTTGCACAAGACACTTATCTATTGAGGATTTATTTGAAAGCCATCATTGTGAAAAACCTTATCTGTTTGAGCAAAGAGTACTCCTGTTGTGAAACTTCTACAAAAGCTTTTTATGAAACTGTTTGCCAGTTGTTCGCTGACCAAGAACAAAAGTTTGCCAATTCCAATTATGATTTATCTTTACGCATCTCTATTGTGATTCTATACTTGTTGCAAGCTAAGTTATATAATGGTGAGTTGCTTTCTTCTATGAGTTATGTAATGTTAAATGTGATGCTTCTTATCCGTATTCTTGTATCGACACTTCACTCTATAAACCTGTGGGAATGTTTACAGAGCTCAGTTTTCGCTTGGGGACAAGCGAAAGTCTAAGCTTGGGGGGAGTTCATACGTCCAATTTGCATCACCATTCTATATCATAATTTGCCTCTATTCATTGATATATTTCTTATTAAGAGGTGTTACTTATGTCTTTTCATCTGTTTTTGCATGTTGGATGGTTCTTGGAGGATGAACTGCCGGAGTCAGGATTCTGATGGAAAAAGAGGTGTTTTGATGCAATTTCACGAAGATCAGAAAAATACCAGAAAAACTATGGAAAATCATATTTTCCCAGAAGACTAAGAAAGCCAGAAGGGGAGGCGGAGATGGGCCACAGGGGGCCCACACCCCCCAGGCGCGGGCCACCTCTAGGCCGCGCCTACATGGGGTGTGGCCCACCTAGCCCACCTCTGGCTCCGCCCTCTCGCCTATATCTTCTCCTCGAAACCCTAAAACACGGGGGACGACCACAGAAAGATTCTGCCGCCTCTACGGGGCGGGAAACACCGAGAGAGAAAGAGCTCTCCGACAGACAGATTTCTACCGGGGAAATTCCTTCCCGGAGAGGGGAGATCGTCGCCATCAACACCATCATCAAGCTAGACTTCATCGGGATCATCATCATCCACACCATCATCTCCACCAACACCATCATCACCACTCCATCCCGCTGTAACAATTGTGTTGATTACTTGCATAGTTCTTAGGGGAAACTTTCCCGGTGTTGATTACTATTGTAGTTGATGCTTGTGACTGGAACCATTGGATTATTGTTTATGTTCAGATTTTTATCCATCACCATATCATGTTTGATCTTGATCCATACGATGTCTTATGAATAGTTCGTTTAGTTCTTGAGGACATGGGAGAAGTCATATTGTTAGTAGTGGATTTGTGTTGAGATATTATTCAATGGTTTAGTATTTAAGTTATGGTGCTATTCTTCTAGTGGTGTCATATGAACGTCGACTACATGATACTTCACCATTTATGGGCCTAGGGGAATGCATTGTGTATTTGGCTACTAATTGTGGGGTTGCCGGAGTGACAGAAACCTAAACCCCCGTTAGGAAACTATTGCACAAGGGAGTGTAGGATCTCAGAGTTTAAGGCTGTGGTTAGGTTTTATATTAATTGCTTTCCTATAGTTGCGGATGCTTGCGGGGGGTTTAATCACAAGTATGTATTAGTCCAAGTAAGATTGGTACATTAGCACAGGTTCACCCACACAACACTTACAACACCAAAGAAGACTACTCAGTTATTTGAAGCGAAAGCACTTGACAGAATTCCTATGTGTCCTCGAGAACATTTGGTCCTTATAAGTGTTTCCACCGGCTTGTCCTTTGCTCAGAAAGGATTGGGCCACTTGCTGCAATTGTTCCTTGTCTTTATTACTTGCACTTTATTTCTTTGTTTTATCAGAAAACCCCTAAAGATTTCCTGCTCCAAAACACTAGTCAACATCTTCTGCTCCTCGTTGGGATCGACACTCCTATTTATCAAAAGTACTACGATACACCCTCTATACTTGTGGGTCATGTTAATTTAATAGTTAATCAAAATTATTATTTTATTCATAAATCCTTAGACCATGAGAATATCAAGTAACCTCATGTTGGAAGGTTTGGCGAGGTTATTCAAACATCACTTGAATAAGAAGGTAATAACAGTGACCTTTAGGTACGTAGGAAAGTATGTACGAGAACTTGGATAGTTCGAGAATGGGATCTTTATCCTGCTGACGATAGAGAGATACTCTGGATCCACTTGATATTACAATTTCACCATATCTTCTGCACAGACAAATTATGATGTTGATCGTAAGGACATTAGAATACAAAGGAGTAAAGAGAGTGAAAATAGAACAAGGATAACATATATAATGATCAAGAGTTGCTTCGCAAGGATACCGACATCTCGCCTCGCCTAGGGGACATCACTAGACGAAACCGAATGTTTTGGGTTTAAAGTGCGAGGGTCAAAGTGGGAGTTTAGGTCTCGGTAGCGTTATTGTCAATAGTTAATAGTGGTAGGGTCATGACGGGACGAACAACAGGGTATTGGTGCCGATAGCAAAGGGGGAGATAACTTGTTAGACGGAATAAGATGGCTTGACGTACGTCATACCTAGGTTCAACTATCTCAAATCTCGAATCAAAACGACATGCACTTAAACTATAGGCAAACTAAATGTCCATATCTAGTAAGATTTTTTGAGAATACTAAAAGTTCACAAAATCCAAATAATCGGCAATACAACTCTAGTCTGATAGTCCGATGGCTCAGGAATTTTAAGTAGTCACTGGATTGAGTGTTTTTTGTGGGGCAATGTAGTTTTAGTTGCGCTTTCTTGCAGAGTTAACACTAATTGTACATTATTTATGCTATCTAGTGATAACATTTGTAGAAGCCTTTCGGGGCAACATTGAGGATATAATATAGTGGTTTCTGACTCTTCTTTTTTTTGAAAAGAACTCCATTGTTCTCGAAAATATTTAGATCGTTTATGAGTATAGGAAGTAAAAAACACTTCAGAATATTCCTTGATCATGTAAATTTCTAAGCTAAGTCACGAATGATTACATGTCTATTTAAGTTTCGGCCAAACACATGAATCGACATTTCAAGACCAAGCATCTATCCTTTCTTGGCGATCAAAACATAGAGGAGGCTGTCATGGCAGACGTTGACGCCCCAGAGACGAAACTTGGTCTCCTTGAAGGCCCAGATCTGGACGACGTCACCCGCCTGGAGGCCGCTCTCGTTGATGAACCCCAGGTATCCCTCCCCCTTGATGACGGTGCCGCGGCTGCTGTCCCACGTGGACAGCTGCAGCTCCCTGACGCCGGTGCCGATCCCGACGACGAGCACGGGCAGCCCGCCGTGCCTCTTCCCCTTCCGCTTCTTCCTGACCACTCTCTCGCCAGCAGGGACGGCCGCGGGTGGCAATGCCGGCAGCCGCGGCGGTCTGGGCGCGTCCGTGGCGAGCAGGTTGGCGGCGACGCGCTCGACGTCGGAGAGCACGGGCAGGAGGTTGCGCAGCACGCCCTCGCTCGGGAGGCGGAACCGGTTCTGCTGCCGGTCCAGGTCGGTGGCGGTCACGGTCTTCTCGGCGACGAAGTGCACCGGCAGGTCCATGCGGAGCTTGAGGTGCGGGAGCAGCCTCCTGCGCAGCCACGGCGGCTCGGCCCGGACCTCGGGCGGGAGCGTGGGGGCGACGGCGCGGAGCGGGGCGGCGTTTAGAATGACGACGGGCGGCGGTGGTGGCGGCACGAACGGCACCAGCGCGCCGGCGTCCGCCGTTGGTGAATGGCTTGCTGCCGTGTCTTCCGCGGCGTCAGGGTCGTGGGGAGGTAGTGTAGTCAGCTCCTCGAGCGGCCGCTTGCAGCCGGAGAGCGGCGCCTCCATCGTCGGCAGGGGAATGGCTGGTTCTGGCGCGCGGCGGAGCAATGGGTGTCTGCTGTGTTCGTCTTGCGTCGCGGCGGTGACACGTAGCGCTGTATGCTGGATGCTCGGTATGCGGTTTCTTCCGGCGGAATCGAGCTGGGCGATCGATCGATGGATGCAGACGAGGGGGGCGCCGGCGTATATATATATATGGATCGCGGCAGTCCGACTCCGACTCAAACACGAGGGAAGGAGAAATCATCAGGAAGACGCGGGCAGCTGTGCCTGCCATCTGATCTGAGCGCCAGTCCGTGTGGGATGGGATTCGCATTCCATACATCTCAGCATTTGGAAACCGGGCGGATGAGTCGGACGCGGTTTCATGTTACGTTCCGACGGCGATTAAAAGCAACTCAATGTAACAAAAATAGATGCTATCAGACACCAGAGTAGAAAACCTTGAGCAACCCCTTCTTCCTTTTTTCACTTTCTGCGAAAAATTACTACTGCCATATATAACAAAGCCAAATAAGCCATCAAAGAGAAACCTGGAGATGTACATTGTGAGATGACCATACCAGATGCCGAAGTTGTAACACCAAGGAGAAAGGTAATTTCCATGTGAATTTACTAGCTTCCGTAACACCAAGGAGAAAGGTAATTTCTATGTGAATTTACTCGGGAAGAGTTGTTTGGAGAGATAGTGAACCAACTTGGCATCATATGTGAGAAAGAACATTCACTTGACGTTTCCACACGGTGGAACTCAACATACCTTATGATTGACTCGGCATTGCCGTACAAGGAAGCATTTGAGGAGTTAGCTATGCAAGATCCACAATTTAAGTATGCTCCTTCAGCAGAAGATTGGAAAATGGCCGAAGAGATCCGCTCATTGTTAAAAATATTCTATGAAGCTACAAATGTAGTTTCAGGCTCTAGCTATCCAACGGCAAACCGATATTTTCATGAAATGTGGAGCGTTAAGCTGTTGTTGGAAAAACAAGCAAAGAATAAAAACAAAGACATCGCAACCATGGTGAGCGAAATGCAGAAAAAATTTGACAAGTACTGGAAGGAGTCGTACTTAGCGAATTGCATACCAGTGGTCCTCGATCCAAGGTACAAATATGAGTTTGTTAAATTTCAGATCAAGCAAGGATTTGGAGGGAGTGCAAGAGAGCACCTTAAAAAGGTGGCAATGATTATGAAGAGTCTCTTTGAAGAATATTCTCGTAAAATGGGAGATTCTTTTCCTGATCCTTCGGAAGAAGTTGACATTGATGAGCTTGAGGAGATTGATAATCCATTGGCTGATTGGGAAGCTCATTTGAGGGTGCAAAAAAAACAAACAATAAATGAGCTTGATAGGTATCTGAGTGACGATCTGTTCCCTCAAGAAAAAAAATTTGACATCTTGGAATGGTGGGAAATGCACAGTCCTAAGTACCCAGTTAGGTCTCACATTGCTCGTGATGTGCTTGCTATCCAAGCATCAACTGTGGTATCAGAGTCCTCTTTTAGCGCTGGTGGAAGAACAATCAGCGATCACAGGAACAGGCTAAAGAGCGACACAGTTGAGGCATTGATATGCCTCCAAGATTGGCTACAGGCTGCTGGTAAGTTATTCTAACTTGAATAACGGAATAATATTTGAACTTTGTTTTAACTTGATGATCTTTCAATCTTTCAGACCATAAATCATCCAATAAAGATGATGAGGAAAAAGATTACTTGGTATTCTACCAAGGAAGCGAGTGCGATGAAGAAACCGATGTCCCTCACAACCAAAGGTTAGTAATTTTACATGAGTGAGTTGCTAGCCAATAGCCATGAATGCTCTCTCATATAACCATGTTGCCAACTTGCAGTACTACGGGCAGGAGTGATCTCCAAACCGCGCCAAGTGATTAGTAGCTTGTTGCACAATTCAAATAGGTAAGCGAACTGCATTCACCATTAGTTAAGATGTACAGGTGTTACTGTTGTTAGTGTAATATTTTACTTGCTGGATGAGTGTCCATGTTGAGCTAATCATGTCCCTGTCTAAACAATTCAACTTGCTGCTGATGAAAGTTTGACTGAGCCTAATATATTAATGTTTGTATTTTTCTCACCTGCCTCAAAGCAAAAGGTCTATGCATTTTATATGTGAAAAGAATTCTGGAAACAAACTTGCATGATTTGATTATATTGTGATTCCTATACCAGATGCCAGTAAATGAAGCTAGCCCAGATGCTATTCAGGTGCCAGTAAATGAAGCTAGCCTATAAAGGCTGTAGTGCTGAAATGTTGATTGGACTAGGATGCTAGAAACCCATCTGCATTGTGTATTGAGGTTCACCAGCCTTGTAGAGTACAGGAAAAAGGAAAAAGGACACGGCCATCCATTGTTAATCCTAATCTTGAATAATTAATCGATAAAAGCTCTGTCTTTCTAGTTTAAAAAATTTAATTAATTCATGTTTCTGTAAGGTAAATTATTTCTTCATATGCACGCTTTGTTGCGAGCTTCTGAATTATTTCTATATAAGCACCCTTGTTGCAAAATTTTTAATTTTATTTGTAATCTCTTTTGTAGTACTAAGTTTATGTACTCATTTGTTTAATAAAATTCATGTTAATATTATTACAGATTACCCAGCTACAACAGTTGGGTGGTGCCGAAAAGATCCAAGTGTTGGCTGATCTAGTGAACAATGCCTCACGGCAACAGATTACCCAGATTACAGATTACTCTTTGTCTTTTTTTTTTGTGAGCTGATCTAGTGAACAATGCCTCACGGCTGCAGATGTATGTGTAGTTTATATGCAAAAGAGGGTGGCACAAGTGAGAATGCAGTCATAAAAAAATGTTGATTGTGTGAACAAATATTCTCATTTGATGACCGTTCTTGTAATATCAGTTGACTACTAGAATCAAGTTTACAAAGATCGTTCTTATAGTAATAGCAACAGTTTCTTGTATCGGCTAACTGAACGGTTGATCTGCTGCTAACTGAGCCCTAAGCTAGCTGCATGCTGCAGCGGCTTGTCCGCCTATGTCCGTCGGTCACAACGGACAATTAAATTAGCGGACGTGGCTTCCGCTAATCCTGCTAATTAGCCTTAGCGGATGAAGCGGACTTAGCTCTGAGCACAGCTGTTACTCCCTCTCAGTACCGATGATTTTCTCTAAGCCTAGACCATCTCGTTAGCATTATACTGCACATAGTTGGGCCTATTTCTGAAGCATATATTACCCATGATTTTATCTAATGAGTTGGATACGCATCCCGATTAATTTTCCTACTCAATTTAACGAATAAACCTGAAACCTTGTACTCCCTCCGACCCATATTAGTTGACTTCAATTTGGATGTATCTATCACAAAAACATGTCTAGATACATCCAAATTGAAGTCAACTAATATGGATCGGAGGGAGTAACACTAAGTTAAATCATCACAATACAATGCTAATAAGGCATTCCATAGTCTACCAAATTTGGAACGTCGGCATCCAGATTGTGAATTGTTCTTCTCAGTGATAAGGGAGAAGGAAGGCTACCAAACAACAGCCTAGTAGCTTACAGTGGGGAATCCAGCAGACGAGATGATGGGCTCGATCATGCCCGATGCTGAAATCAGAATAAACACGTGGTCTCAGGCATTTTCTTCTGTTTTGAGATTAACTTACATGACCCTAGAAAAAAATACTACAGTACCTTATTTGCAATTCCATATTACTGAATTCAAGGCCCTTTAGGTTCAGAATCCTGGTACTATTACTATTAGGCATCCTTAACAAACTTCGTCCTTGGTTAGAACAAAGCTTTGTGCAAAAAATTACAGTCCATAACAAAGCCAAATCAGCCATAAAAGTGAAATCCTAACATGCACATTGAGATGACTATACCAGATGTCAAAGTTGTAACTCCAAGGAGAGCATCCCAAAAGGTAATTTCCATCTGAATGAATTTACTAGCCTTGCATACTCAAATCTGAATATAATTTCCTAACAGTTCAAGACAATTATATAAGTTCCAAACATTTCAAGACAATTATGACCAACAGCGAGCAAATTATGAGCAAACTCAAATCTGAATACATATGTATATCACCCAGCTCGAGCTCAGAGCCCAGCCGTTACTCCCTCTCAGTACCAATGATTTTCTCTAAACCTAGACCATCTCGGTAGCATTATACTGTACTGCACATATAATTGGGCCTATTTTTGCAGAATATACTGCCCATGATTTTATCTCATGAGTTGGATAAGTGTCCCAATTAATTTTCCTACTACTCAATTTAACGAATAAACCTGAAACCTTGTACTAGCACCAAGTTAAATCGCAATATATTACTCTAAAAAGGCATTCCATAGTCTACCAAGTTGGAGCAGCTGCATTCAGATTGCAAATTGTTCTTCTCAGTGATAAGGGAAAAGGAAGGCTGCTAATAAGAAAGCACAAAGTCAGTGAAACTGTGTGGAAGCATATATAACATTTCCTAAAAAGCTAAGGTTGGCCCTAACTTTATTTTGATCACCTGTGCGGCTGTTTTCCCAAACAAAATTGGCCCTGGTTCGTCTCTTCTCTTCCTCAATTTATACGCCGGACAAGTCCTTGAGGAACTCGTGCACCAGCTGTCACTCCGCCGGCGGCAAGTCGGTCCAGAGATCGTTCATCTGCGGGCCTGGGATGAGGCTCTCCGAGAAGACGGGTGCCGGCAGCACCGGGAAGTCGTCGAGGAGGTCCATGGGCTGTTGTTGCTCCAAGTTTGTTGTGGCCGCCGGCGCCGCGCCCTGCTGTTTCACGGCCGCGGCATCATACGCCCTGACGGCCTCCTCGGCGGTGTCGAAGCATCCCAGCCACCGCGCAGATTTCGCTTTCGAGTCCCAAATCCGCGCAGAGTACTTGCCGCTGGGTCGCCTGCGCACGCCGCGGAACTCGTTCCAGGCGTCGGAACTAGCCGCCGGCGGCGGCGGCTTCTTTGCCTTCATCCTCACGGTCCCCCCTGACGCCCTGAAATTGGTTACCGCGCTCGCGCCGGGCAGCTCCAATGCCGCGGCGTCATATGCTCTCGCGGCCTCCACGGCGGTGCCGAAGGTTCCCAGCGGCAGCGCATGCTTGGACTCCAGGTCCCATATCTGCGCATTGTACTTGCCCTTCTTCTGCATTGTCACGCCGCGGAACTCGGTCCGGGCGTCCGGCCTAGCCGCCGCCAGCTTCTTCACCTTCATCCTGGCGCGCCCCGTCAATTGACCGGACGACTCGCCGCCTTGCGTGAAGTTGGTCACCGCGCTCGCGCCGTCCAGCTCGACGGCCGCGGCGTCGAACGCCCTGGCGGCCTCCTCGGCGGTGTCGAAGGTGCCGAGCCACCGCACAAACCCCTTGGAGCGGCTGATCTGCGCCCCGTACTTGCCGTTCTGCCTGCGGGACACGCCGACGAACTCGGTCCGCGCTTCCGGCCGCCTCGCCGCCATCTTCCTCCTTACCGCCATCCGCAGCTCGCCGGCGGCGCTGGAAGTGCCAGCACACTCCCCCTTCTTCTTGTTTACCGCCGCATTCCTCTTCTTCTTGGCTGCCCTCCCCGCGCCGCCCAGCTTGTGGGCGGCCTCCTCGGCGCCGGCGGCGCTGAAGGTGCCGGCACGCCCTCCCCTCTCCTTACTCACCGCCCACCGCTCGCCGCCCACCTCGGCGGGGCAGACGGTGCCGGCACACGGCTCCTTGGAGGCAACGCGCTCGCCGGTTTGGGCCTTTTTCTTCCTCCTCCTAGTATACACAGCTTCCTCTGCCTTGCTTCCCTCCACCTCCACCGCCATCACACCCACGCCCGCGCGCAGGCCCTGATCTTGGACGCTCGCCGCCGTCACCACCATCACTGGACTGGACTGGACTGGGCAAGCCGCCGCAAGAAGAGGCGGAAATGGGCGAGCTTTGGGGTTTACGGAAGAGGCAGAGTAGCCGAGGAGGCAGAGGATCTGATCTCCACTTTGGGTCGTGGGCTCGTGGCTTCGTGTGGAGTGGGCTGCTTCATCTGTTTTTCGTCATTCGTGCTAGTAGTACGTCGAACATTAGAGCATCTCTAGTGGCTCGTCTATATGACCGTCTAAAGCGATTTGGACGACCGTGGATAAAAAAAACCTTCCAAGTGGCTCGTCTAAACGGAGGTCTAAATTTAGACGTTCTCCCAAACCTGCTACCCATCGTCCATATATGGACGACGGTGCCATGGCCGTCCAAAGCAACTTCTCATCCGGGAGCTCACTCCCGCGCCCATACGGAGCAGTTGGATAGGTAGGACGCGGGTGGCACTCGCACGAGGTCGACGTCCCTCTGCTCGCCGGCTCCATGTACTCTCCTTTTCCATGTAGATTTGGCGAGAGGGAGAGAGAAATTGTACGGGAACGAGAGGGTGCTCGACCATGGTGCCTAGGCTCATGCTAGATCTGTCCGCCGACAACCAATTTTTGCTGGATCCTCGTCTGGTCCTGTTGGGGACAGGCTCGGGCGTGGAGGGGGCATGGGGTCGCGCGAGGCGTTCGGCCTAGCGGCGGACAGGGAGGAGAATGAGAAGGGGCATGTCGGCGGTTGGGGAGGAGCAGCGGCAGTGGAATGGTGGGGGGCTACAGCTACTTCGGCGATGTTGAAGAGAGGAGGCTTGTCTACTAGTAAACTTGTTGCTGCTTGTGCATCGATACAAAATATAGAGATGGAGCGATGTACTATCTTTGGATAATATATAAATATTTGCTTGTATTGATAATCATGTTGTTGTCTTGTTTGCTACTGAATATTGCTTCTAAATTTTGACGGTAGTTATAAAAAAATTACTAAAATATTGGAGAGAGAATGTAGACGTTCTACATATACACGTTCCGCTGAAAAACTAAGATCGTCTATATTCTCTCTCCTTTAAGACGATCGTCTATACAGACATATAGACGTCCATATTTAGACATTCCACTAGAGATGCTCTTACGTGTTGCAGTAGCTCTACGTTGGACTGGCCTAGACCTACTGGCTTGCACAAATGCCAGGCCATTTTTGACTTTTTATGTATAGCATTAACCCCGCTAGATTAAATGGCGATTTTTTTTAAATAATACGAATTAATTAATTAATTTGAGTTCTATTATGCGTTTTTTCGAAATTCCAGATCTAGCACTTTGTCGGCCAGGGGCAAGCCGACTGGGCCAATCGGCCAGGCCCTGGCCGACTGCATGTGGCACCATGCAATCGGCCCTGCCCCACACATGCAATCGGCTTGGACCAAGCCGATTGGTTCAATCGGTCTGGCCCAGGCCGATTAGTGCAATCGGCCAGACCTAGACCGATTGCCTAATCGTCCTGCCCCTAACAAAATCCTGCATGATCAATGCAGCCCTTCCGCTAAATAATCCTTCGCGCCGATTTTTCCTTCGCGCCGATTTTTCCCGCCAGTCCTTCGCGCCGATTTTTCCCGCCAGTACTTCCCGCCCTTTGTTCCCGCCACTACTTCCCGCCCTTTTTTTCCCGCCGCTACTTCCCGCCCTTTTTTTCCCGCCACTACTTCCCGCCTTTTTTCCCGCCTATTCGCTTCGGTGCCTCTATAAATCCGGGCAACGAGATGTATCCTTTACCAGTTTATCTCTTCCTCCTCTTACTCTCTCATTTCCCTCCTCTCCTCTTGCTCTCGCATTTCCCTCCACTCCTCTCCACTACGACCGACGCGTCTCCCTGGCCTGTAGATATGTCCATTGGGATTTTCTTCATAGCCAGAACTGTTGTGATAGGCGATACGTATCCCGACTTGGATACGTTGGTAACGAACCATGATGCTCTCGTTATGCTTGGTAAGTCACTTCATCGAAGAGGGTGGAAACTGAAGACCCCAGATCAGGTACGAGCAGAGCTTGTCAGGATCCAGGCAAGGTGGAACAAGCTCACCTCGGTACTGGGACAAGCTCGCAGTTTGGAGCGGGCGGATGCACCTTGGTCCTGGATAGAAGATAGCGAAGATGAGGATGATATCTTCATGCCGCCACCCGTTGGAAGCAAGGCAAGAGCTGAGTGGGACAAGAGGCAGGAGAAGAAGAAAGAGCAGGCCAAGAAGAGTCAAGCTGACATGACGGAGCAGGTTGTGGCACGTAGGGCCTGGATAGAAGAGAGCGAAGATGAGGATGATATCTTCATGCCGCCACCCGTTGGAAGCAAGGCGAGAGCTGAGTGGGACAAGAGGCAGGAGAAGAAGAAAGCGCAGGCCAAGAAGAGCAAGTGCGAGGGATCGTCCAAGGGAAAGGGTGAGGCATCATCGAAGGGAAAGGGAAAGGCATCATGCTAGGGATAGATAAGACTCTTATTTATGTACCGCAAGTTATGTTGAACTATGTTGCAAGTTATGTTGAACTGTGTTGCAATAAAAATCGTGAAATGATAGAATGGTGTCTCATATATAGGTAGATATATATCTCATACATAAGTAGATGTCTCATGCATAGATAGACATGTCTCATACATAGATAAATATATGTCTCATACATAGATAAATATATGTCTCAGCGACGTCGTCTGCCGCGACGCTCGGGTGGTGGGTTAGGAGGCGTCGTCCAACCGAACCTGTGGGGCGGCTGAACCTGTCGGGGAGGAATCACCGACCCGTGCTCACCGTACTGTGTCTCCTGTGTGGGGTCAGGGGGGAGTCTGAAAAATGTTCAGCCAACTGCTCTGCGTCATGAAATCCTGAGTGCTATGATCAACGTCCTGATCAGTCCAGGCGGATCCAGACATAGACGACTGATAGCCAGGCATAGACCCCTGCATTTTGAATGCTCCTGCACATAAAAACAAAGTATATAAGAACTTGACATGAACTGAGCCTCGACGCTTATCTTGTAAGACACATACCCTGTGGTTGTGGTTGTGGGCGAAACCCGTAGTTTGACATGGGAGGGTGACCCCAAGGCTCCTGCTGCTGGTGCTGCCACGACGAACCTCCATCGTGCAAAGGTGGCTGCTGCTGCTGCCAACAGTCGAAAGAAGACTGCTGATGCCACGTCGAACCTCCAGCCTGGTCTGGGGGAGGAGGTCTCGGAGCCGTCTGTGGTGTAAGCCGTGGACGGGGAGAGTGTCGTAGGGGCGAGGGTGGCTGCTGCTGCTGGTGGTGCGTCGAGTGCCGCGGAGGACGCTGTGGTGCCGGGTGGTGAGCAATGTACGAAGGGCGGGTGCACGTGATAACCCCGTAGATACGCCGTATCTTCTCCTCCAGGCGACTCAGCCAGGTCTCCTGGTCCCGCCAGTGAATAAGTAGGGGTCCGGATGAAAGAGAGCGTCTGTACTCAGCACTCTCCGTCTCAAGATCGACTAACAGCTGTGCCTGCAAGAGATACCACAAGGTTCGCCATATATAGATGGAAAACTATGTAATAAATAGGTGCATTAGATGAAGAACATACCGCGTATTGTCTGCTGCCCACAGTCGACTGGCTCGGATAACTATCCCAAGTAGCCGCGTCCGGCATCTCCTCTGGGTGAGATTGCTGCGTGATGCGTAGTCGTGTGGCGCTCATGTAGCTATCCAAATACCTGTTGAACTCTTCCATGTCAAACGCGTCGTTCGAGTCCTAGACTCGGGCTGTAGCGGTGTCCCACTCTTGAACGTACACCCCAACCCTGTGTAGCCAACCCGTGGCGGTCTTGCTACTTCCCTTCCTCGACAACCTAACATTTAACATGGTTACTGCCATGTCAATAAATCATGTTAAGATGGAAGTAATGTGTAAATGAAACATACGTGTGTACGACTGAAGGTATGGCGCTCTCCGTAGGACGAGGATCAGCCAACTGGCGAAGACCAACTGCCTCATTACTCTATGTAGGCTCATCTCCTCTGCCTGCATGTCGAAGATGATCTTCGATTTTGTGAGCCAATACGGCTCGTCCCTGGCGCATAGAAAAGACATTTGTATGTTGTCCCCATCCCTCTGGAATCTAGCAGCGACAGCTTCATTACCGTAGGGCTCCCACATCACCGAACTCGCTAGCAGTACGTCAAACTGCTCGGACAATGCGGGGTAGCAACCCCTCACCTGACTGTGAGAAAAGCGTCTCTGCGAATAATAATTTGTTAGCTCCATGCATAGTTTATGTCAACTAAATAATGAATGTAACAAGTAACTTTGCACATACCTGGCGATGTGTCCAAACTGAACCGAAAGTAGGCAAGTCAATGTGGTCTGGATCCAACAGTCCAGTCAGAGGGTCGCCCAAAGTAGCTGTAGGGTAAGGCGTCTCAACCATAACGTCCGGCCGGCCGATAGGAAACCGCTGCCAGGACCAAAGCTGCAACAATAGTGGGCATCCAAGCAGGCCTGACTTCGGCGCCCTCCGTTGGCAACCGCTGCACATACCTCGGTACGTGGCCGCTAAGACCGCAGAACCCCAACTCCTCTGTATAATCATGTCAGCGCTAGTTGCATTTGCATATTACAACATAGAACATAGTTCGCCACATATTACAACATAAAACATAGTTCGCCACATATTACAACATAAAACATAGTTCGCTACATATTACAACATAAAACATAGTTCGCCACATATTACAACTTAAAACATAGTTCGCCACATATTACAACATAAAACATAGTTCGCCACATATTACAACTTAAAACATAGTTCGCCACATATTACAACTTAAAACATAGTTTAACCCGCGTCCTCTACCTCTTCGACCTCGCGCACCCCGTCCTCGCGTAGGTGTGCCGCCTGTACCGAAAGTGGGACAATGAGTATCCCTGTGACCAAATGCATTGCATAGAAAACACTGCCGA
This sequence comes from Avena sativa, assembly GCA_916181665.1. Lineage (NCBI taxonomy): Eukaryota > Viridiplantae > Streptophyta > Magnoliopsida > Poales > Poaceae > Avena > Avena sativa. The sequence continues at coordinate 368,019 of OV702284.1, forward strand.
GTTGGGCCACCAGCTTCTGATTCGTCCATATCATTCCGGATGCGTCTACACTGGCGTCTACCTCTGCTTGTTCGCATTAGAGCAGGGTGTGGGATGTACTGCCTTTCACCAGGGTTCACGGTGTTGAAATTAACCATTACTCGAAACCCTGACATCTCACACGTCCAAGTATTGACCACAGATTCTTTCAGGTAGTAGGGAGACACGAACGATATGGCGTCCAACCCTAGCTGCCGACAAGCAGCAAGCACGTGAGAGCAAGGCAGGTGAAGCAACTTTGGTTTGTTGCAGGTGCACTCGCAGGTTGGCCATTGCTCATTACCAATCTTCACCTCATGCGTTCTTAGTTCATTACCACACCCAAACTTGCCGGTGGCTAGCCGCACCTCAAACCTTCTGTCCTCATTACCTATGCACACGACGGTGTGTGACATAGCCTTCGTCATCTTCTTATCCATGTACCTCATAACCTTTTCACAGAACCGGGTGTTCGGATTGTTCATGATATGCATCTGAGCACCCTGTCGTCTGGTTCTAAAATATGAAATCGTGCCATACAGAATACCTTCGACTATGGCTGTCAGTGGAAGTGCCCTGTTACCTCTGAGGACAAAGTTATATGACTCAGCTAGGTTTGTAGTCATGACACCATACCTAGCTCCATGTGTGTCGTGTAGCAAATACCACCTCTCCAAAGGCTCGTGCTCTATCCACTGTTGGAAGTTCTTGATCGATCTGCCGAGCCTTCTCCTTGTACCAGGTGGATCAAATCCAGGCAAGTCACAAAGCCCTACAGGATCTTCCTCTACAGGCGCAGCTCCAGTAGCAACCTGTGCAGCTACTGCTGCTTGATGTGCAGCTACGGCTGCGTTTTGCGCAGCTTTCCTTGCCCTCACATGTTTCTGAGTAAATTCATCGAGCTTTGCGCGTATGAAATCGTGCTTCCATTCTTGGTTCTGCTTGCACAATTTTTTGAATAGATTCATGAGGTTCTTGTTTCTGAACTGTGAGAAGAAATTAGCACCCAAATGGCGCATGCACCATCGGCTTTGCATGTCAAGCCAAGGTGTTTGCTTTTCCGGCCCTGGCTGTGTCAGCCGTTTTACGGCATTGAGTATACCTGCATGCCTATCATGAATGATGCACACATTGGGCTTGTCTTTCACAACTGCTATTTTGAGCTGCCTGAAGAACCATGTCCAACTTTCAGTGTTTTCGCCCTCCACGAAAGCAAATGCGAGTGGGATAATCTGATTGTTGTCGTCTTGACCAATGGCGGTAAGAATCTGACCCTTGTACTTGCCAGTTAGAAAAGTACCGTCTACACATATCACTGGACGACAATAAGTGAAAGCTTGGATGCATACAGCAAAAGAGAAGAACACTCGATGAAGCACCTTCATGGATGGATCCTCGGGTATCACATAATATTGTATGTCGACATAGGTGCCTGGGTTTCTATCCTGCAGTGTCTGAAGTTGTCGGACCACGGAGTCATACGCGTCTCTAAACGAACCAAACCTCTCCTCAAGAGCCCTTTGCTTTGCCCTCCAAGCCTTGCCATACGAAATGGAGTACTTAAACCGGGTCTTTACTTTCTTCTGTATACTGGGTACTGTCATCGCTTTGCACTCTACTAAGTCCGTGTAAAGCAGCCGAGCTAGAAGTGTGGAGGAGAGGTTAAGATGATCTTCAGGAACATTGTGTAGCTCACATGTGTGCTGCACATAGTCGCTCACCAACCAAGTTGTGTCATACGTAGGGACATAGGCATGCACCCTGCCTGGACAATTTATATCCACGCATTCCATTGTCAAGTATTTCTTAGAGGACACCGTTGTTTTCAAAACCCTGTGTGTTGACATTGCCCAAACAACGACTGCATCTTGCAAATGTTGCTTGTCTTGATATCTGGCACCCTGGGCAATTCTGTTGCTGTGATATTCCCACGCAGAATCATGACCATCATCAACGGTCATTCCGGTTGACATGTTTTGATTTCATGAAGCAGGAATCGGCATGTCCTCTCCACCATTGCCTTCTCCATCAGAATCATCAGGGTCATCAGAATCACCACTCTCGCCATCCATGTAATCCTCCTCTTCCATCATGTTCTGCATGCCTCCATCTTCCTCGTCCGCATCTGCCTCTCCACTATAGTCTTCTCCACCTCCGGCCTGACTGCTCTGCCCCGATTCATAACTACCGCCTCCTCCTCCTCCTATCTGACTGCTCTGCCCCGATTCATAACCATCGCCTCCAGCACTGGACATAGAGTACATCCCGTAACTTAAATCAGCACTATGGCGCGAAACATGTCCACCATCGATCTCCTTCAAGACTGGAAGCACTAATGCGCGAGGGTTTACATGCCTATCTTCGCAGCCTTTTAACCACTTAAACCAGTCTCTGTCTGTATCTACATGCCTTAAAGTCTAGAAAATATTTTTTCTCGACTTTGTCCATAATGCTTGCACGCTAACAGTGTACGTCTCGATGTTATAGCCTAAACATCCTGTCAACCATTCCTTCAACTGACTAACACTCCAGGTTTGAGGGGCAGTCAAATCTAACTATGTACACATAAACTCTCCCAGATCTGCTCCAAAGTCATTTGTTCGAACATTCCCAGGACCGTAATAAAATACGAACTTCACTAAATTGGTCATCTCTGCTGACATAAAATAAACAACCTAATCAATTAATTATCGACAACGCGTGGGCAATGCTTGCAAATATTCTAAAAAATATGATATTATTGCTACCGGTCAAATATTGCTACTAATCCACCGGCCAAATTTTTGTGCCTAACCCATCGGTCAAATATTTTTACTAATCAACTAGCCAAATATTTTAATAGACTAACCATACGACGAACGTACGTAACCATATACAATATCCATTGATTATCGAGGGATTAGAGTTTACCTTTGAAGCGAGAGAAGCTACCACCAACACAGCTCGAACACTGCTTCACCACCACAGCCTCAGCTCCTCCACCACAGCTCCACCACCATTAACATTGCTCCACCACAGCTCCACCACCGTTCCTCCAACAAACCAACACCAAATCGAGCCATGAGCTAACCCATCCGTAGATCGGGCTTCCACTCCCTCTCTAATGGTTTTGGATTGAAGTTTTGGTGGTCAAATCGAGCAAAATCTGAGAAAAAAGGTGGCTGAAAATGAAGAACACGAAGGGGAGAGAGAGAGGCAGCAGCTGGCCAGGCGCGTCGCGTGGAGAAGAAGGCCAGGCGCGGCGCGGCGTCGCCCTTATCTGGCCCCAGTCGGCGTGGGCCTGGCCGATTGGGCAGTCGGCCTGCGCCTGGCCGACTGGACCAGTCGACCGTTATGGGTCCCGCGGCCCCACTGGCCGACCTGCTGTCGGCTATCTGCTGAACGATTGCGCTGCTGTCGGCCAGGGCCTGGCCGATTGGCCCAGTCGGCTTGCCCCTGGCCGACAAAGTGCTAGATCTGGAATTTCGAAAAAACGCATAATAGAACTCAAATTAATTAATTATTTCGTATTATTTAAAAAAAATCACGATTAAATGTGCCTATACTGATCAATTTTTTAAAGAAATTTGTCCGAAAAAGTTGATTAATTTTTTAAAGAAATTTGTCAATATACTACGCAGTACTCCCCTGGTTCAACGTATCTTGGAGTAAATCTTACAGATAATTAGGTGTGTTTTATATGCAGACAACATCAGATTATGGATTTTAACGAAACTCGCATTGTGGCATTTGCGAGGGCATTGTCTCTATAATTTGTGAGGACATCATTAGTAGGTTGTTAAATTTTTATAAGTAGTTAATTTATGGTTTTAAAAATATTTTTATTATATGATAAGAGAAACTGTATAGCCACTAAAATGCGATGTAAAATAAGATGTCACATGGGTAGATAACATGTTTTGTCAACTTTTTCACTTTTAGCTCGACAGATACTTCCTTCTTGTGGACATGGGTGTCTAGTCTCCAACATAAAACTCTAACCATAATATTTATATGAATATATTTACATAAAAATAGAATTTTGTTAGCATAATTTTACTTACTTTGTTTTCTTCTCATTTCAATAGTCCATTCATCTACTTTGACATGTGTGTCGCATATTATCTTATCCCAACTATCCTCTACACTTCAATCAAGTCATTATATGTTCTTCCTCACTGTTATTGATATTTGCAATAAAATAGGACTGCCAATTTGAGTGCCATAGTGTCGACATCATTCACGGTCACTTATTTTGCCATGTGTCTTCACCAGCATAGTCTTTTCCAATCCCATGACACCCTTAATATTATCTCAAGCTGGTAATCAACGCTATTCAGCAGAATCACCACACCGCCTAAGTATTTTAGAGTCATTATTCGACTCAACTCAAATAAAATTTTCATTTCAAATTGAGTGTCCTGTATAACATGCTGTGACTTCTATGCATATAAATAAAAAAACACGACAATATTTCCTAAGAAACATAAATCTACAAATTCCGACAATTACTTTTAATTTAGTGAGGTATACTTCCAACTATCACGTATATCATGTTATTGATATTATAAGCAATTTATACTTAAATAGATTCATTCTATGCTCTTGCTCATAGTTACTGGTCACACTTTTTTACCGTGTTTCTTCACCGCATAATCTTTTCCAACCCCATGACAGGGCCAATATATGCTCAAGTTGGTCATCATAACTGATTAGTAGAATGATGATCCACAAGTATAGGGGGTGTATCATAGTATTTTCGATAAATAAGAGTGTCGATTCCAACGAGGAGCAGAAGATGCTGGCTAGTGGTACTGGCTCAAGAGTTCTCTGTAAATACTAGCAAACATATTTTTGGATTTTCTGATAATGCAAAGAAATAAAGTGCAAGTAAATAAAGACATCAAATAATTGCAGCAAGTGGCCCAATCCTTTCTTAGCAAAGGACAAGCCGGTGATATTATTTATGAGGACCAAACGTTCTCGAGGACACATGGGAGTATTTTCAAGTGCTTTTGCTTCATATAGTTGAGTAGTCTCCTTTGGCTGGGTAAGTGTTGTGTGGGTGAACCTGTGCTAATGTACTGATCTTACTAGGACTAATACATACTTGTGATTAAACCCCTTGCAAGCATCCGCAACTACAAGAAAGCAATTAACTCTGAGATCCTACACTCTCATGTGCAAAGGTTTCCTAACGGGGCTTCAGGTTTCTGTCACTCCGACAACCCCACAATTAGTAGCCAAATACACAATGCATTCCTCTAGGCCCATAAATGGTGAAGTATCATGTAGTCGACATTCACATGACACCACTAGAAGAATAGCACTACAACTTAAATATCAAACCATTGAATAATATCTCAACACAATCCACTACTAACAACATGACTTCTCTCATGTCCTCAAGAACTAAACGAACTACTCACGAGACATCATATGGATCAAGATCAGAGATGATATAATGATGGACAACAATCTGAACATAAACAATAATTCAATGGTTCCACTCACAAGCATCAACTACAATAGTAATCAACATCGGGAAAGTTTCCCCTAAGAACTATGCAAGATTCAACACAATTGTTACAGCGGTACGAGGTGGTGATGATGGTGCTAGTGGAGATGGTGGTGTGGATGATGATGATCCCAATGAAGTCTAGCTTGATGACGGTGTTGATGGCGACGATCTCCCCTCTCCGGGAAGGAATTCCTCCGGTAGAAATATGTCTGCCGGAGAGCTCTTTCTCTCTGTATTTTCTGCCCCGCAGAGGCGGCGAAATCTTTTTGTGGTCGCTCCCCCCGACTTTAGGGTTTCGAAGAGAAGATATAGGCGAGAGGGCGGAACCAAAGGTGGGCTAGGGTGGCCACACCCCCTGTAGGCGCGACCAAGGGTGGCCTGTGCCTGGGGGTGTGGGCCTCCTGTGGCCCAACTCCGCCTCTGACATGGATCTACCCCACGGGTACACGACATTGGTATACCTAGTCTAGTCCAAGGAAGGCCCACATCAAGACATACGACCCATGAAGACTTCGGGTGGCCCTAAGCCCATGGCGCTTTTGACTCCTTGGAGGATAAGTCTAGATTAGATAGAATTTCAAAGGGAACAAACCCTAATTTGTAACCGACTCGACCTAATCCTGGGACCTTCCTATCTATATAAAGGCCAGGAGGGTACAGCGAGAAGGATCCTCTTCCACCATAGCATACACACCTCACGCCAGATTGCATCTGCGCACCCCTGTAACTTTCAGTTCCGCCGTAATCAAGAGTAGACAAGTAGGAGTAGTGTTTTCCCTCCGGGGGCTTGAACCTGGGTAAATCTCGTGTCCCCCGTTGCTTGTCTGTTAACCGTTTCGCGACTTCCAGCATCCCCATCTTCTCCAAAACCCAAGGGCATTGACAAGATCGAACCTCGTCAATTGGCGCCGTTTGTGGGAACTGGGGACGCTGATCGTGCGGTAGTGACGGTTCCATCCGGAGCGATCTACAACTCATCGGCAACGGAGAGTCACCTCCTCTTCGGCGCCTTCGACTTTACTGCCCACTCATCGGCCATCGTGAAAGATTTCGAGTCCGTCGGGGACGGGCTCGAGATGCTGTTAGGGAGCTTCTGCTTCCAGGTGGGGAAGACCGGCACACTCCTCCTTCAAAACGGGTGCCACCACCATCCATCAGGCCTGCTTCGTGGGTCCCACCTATCGGCGTGTTACACGCGTCGACGATGACAGACAAGTAGATGACAGCAGCAGCTGCAACGCAGATCGGTGTGGCCCTCCCTCAGATGAAGGAACCTACGGTTCTGGATCCGAAAGCTACGGCAGCAGTGATCCAATCTGCTGACGCTACCAATGCGCCGTCGTCATCAACAATGCAACGGACCCGTCGCCAGGTTCGAGTGCGCGACAAACACCTAACCCCCCTCTCAACCTGCAAGATGTGAACGGAGGAAACGAGGAAGATCCGCCGCTCAGGCCCAACGAAGGCAACACTCATGCCTACAACAAGATCAACCTCAACGACGAAGGCTGGCGCGGCCAAGCACGCGAGGCCGTGGTAGGCAACATCATCCTACCTGTGAATTCTTCACGGGATCTGCTGATGGCCTACCACCTCCTTCTCATCAACGAGCATAACCGCAAGGTGAAGCTGATGGAGGATCTCGACAAACGTAAGCAGGCGGCTTCGGAGTCTAGCGCATGGCAAGCTACGCTCTCCGACGCAGACGGCTCCAGTTCGCACGCCAACAACGCCAACAAGCACCGCTCCCGCACGGAGCACATGGATCCCGCCGCACGACGCGAGGTCACCATAGCCCTCAATACGTCCTTCATGACGATGGACGCAAACAGCAACGTCATGCCGAAAACACCGCAAGCCGCAATCATGGCGTCTACCACTTATCTCGCGTCCCATCCGCCTCCGGCGGGCGACCCAAAGAGTGCCATGCATAAATCCGCGCTAGCAGTCCTCGGACTCGTCGGAGCTGCGTTCCACAATGAAGCTCATGCGGAGCCAACGAAAAAAGCTACGGTCATGTTCAACCGCAGCCCTACTACCTCATCCAAGGAGGACGAGCACGATCTGCCCCGACGTTACAAGAGCCCACGGTGCCGCAGCATCGACTATGACGCTCGCAACAAGCTCACCCAACGCAAGATCGACAAAGAACGTGCTAAACGCGCGTGTTCAACTGAATCCGACGAGGAAGATGATGGAGAGTTGTGTGGAGCCAGATGCTTCAGCAGATCCGTCCGGCAAACGCGGATGCGAAAAATTTCAAGCTCCCTTCGGACACTTCGAAGTTTGATGGCACGCAGGACCCAAAGGCCTGGCTCAGTGACCACATTTCATCCGTCAAGCTGCACGGCAGAAACAGGAACACTGCCTTACAATGCCTTCAGCTACAACTGACAGGCGCAACTAGGATCTGGCTCAGCAGGCTGTCTTTCGGCTCCATCCGAAGCTGGGAGGAGCTGGCATACAGCTTCATCCGCAACTTCAAGGGCACCAGCAAGAGGCCAGCCTCAATCAAGGAACTACGAGCCTGCACCCAATGTATCGGCGAGTCCATCCGCTAGTACATACTCCGTTGGTCCCATATAAAAAATTCCGCCGCACATATCTCTGAAGAAAGGACAATCGACGCCTTCAAGGACGGTGTCAAGCTCCCGGATTTTAAGAAAGAACTTGGACGCGTCAAGCCCAAGATGCTCGACCACTTGATGGACATCGCTAACCGATGGGCAGATGGCAAGGATTCCGTCACCCGAACGCATTCAGATGACGAGGACGACTACGGCCGCAGGCGAGAGCACCGCAGCAAAAGAAGATCGCGCGTCTACGACGATCGCGGCGGAGTCGACATGGTCGCGGCTGGATGTGCCGACCGACGCAACGACGACAATTGCAGCAGCGGATATCGTGGGGGCAACTACCGCGATGGAGGACGACCCACATAGACGTGGCAATGTCACAGCCGCGACGACGAGCCTTCATCATACGACAAGTTGCCTGGTCCTTGCACCATCCACTTCTACATCGACAAGCAGGATGGCAAGAAAAAAGCCAGCCACATGCTCAAGGACTGCTGCGAGTTCCAGAAGCTCAGCGAGGGTCTCACCCAAATACAACGCCAGATCATAAACCCTGGATTTGGGCCCGCACCCATACCAGGTGACATCGCCCACGGAGCTCCTCCACCACCACCCGTCGGACCATAACAACCGACGATAGCAGCAACACCAAATAACGGTGCGGGAGGGTACCCACCGCCAAAAGGGTCCCTGATGATCCAGAAGGGGCGCCCAACCAACAGGTTGCAGAAGAAGATCACCCGCCAAGTCAGCCTGGCCGTGACCTCCCACCATCCATCCCTGAATACCTTAGTGGCTCGGAGTCCTGCATCACATTTGATCGTTCAGATCACCCACGCCAAATCCCTCGCCCAGGTCATGCTGCCCTGGTGCTTGAGGCACATATCGGGGGGTTTGAGATGATCCGCGTCTTCATGGACGACGGCAACGGCATCAATCTGATGTTCGCCAGCACCCTCGCAGCGATGCGGATCCCGTTGTGCAGCCTGGAACAATCAGACATGACGTTCCATGGCATAGTCCCAGGGAAGGGCATATACCCTCTGGGCAAGATATGGCTCGACGTCATCTTCGACCAGCCTGACAATTTCAGGTGCGAGCGGCTAGAGTTCGAAGTGGTGGACTGGCCATCACAGTACCACGCCATCCTCAGGTGCGTGGCATTCGCATGATCCCTGGCAGTAACGCACTACGCGTACCTGCTACTGAAGATGCCAGGACCCAGGGGCGTCATCACCATCCAGGGAAGCTTCACCCGATTCGACCACTGTGACAGAGACTTCAACAGAATCTCCCAGTCGTTCGGTATGCAGGAGGAACTTACAAGGCTTCGAGAGGTGAAAGACAACGGGGCACCCCCAGTCACCAGGCAAAACGAACCCGACATGTCATCCGACTCCACAGTCAACACAAAGAAGGTGCAGGTCCACCCGACGGATGCCTCAAAGATGGCGTTGATCGCCAATGATCTCAGTCCCGCATAGGAAGGCGCGCTCATCGAATTCCTTCGTGAGCACTGGGAAATTTTTGCCTGGTGTCCTGCGGACATACCAGGAGTTCCCAGGGAATTCGCCGAGCACGCATTCAACGTGTTTCCGTCAAGCAATCAATCCGATGACTGTTCGAACCAAGAGTTGAAGTTGTTGGAATCGAAGTCAACAGACTACTCGATGCCAACTTTATCCAGGAAATCAAGGAGAGCGAGTGGCTGGCCAACATCGTGTTGGTCCCAAAAAAGGACACGGACATCCTACGGATGTGCGTGTACTTCACATCGCTCAACAAGTACTGTACCAAGGACCACTTCCCTCTACCGCGGATCGATCAGATCATCGATTCGACTGCAGGATGCGAGAAACTCTCCTTCCTCGACGCCTACTCATGATACAACCAGATTCGGCTGAAGGTCTAAGACCAGGAGAAAACGACGTTTATCACACGGTTTGGAGTGTTTTGCTATAACATCATGCCCTTTGGGCTGAAGAACGAATGCGCCACATACCAGCGATGCATGCAAGCATGCCTGAAAATCTAGATCGGTCGCAACATCCAAGTCTATGTCGACGACATAGTAATCAAGAACAGGGAGGCCAAGACGCTCATCGACGATCTCTGCGAGATGTTTGATAACCTTGATCACTACAAGATCAAGCTAAACCCAGACAAGTGCGCCTTAGGCGTCCCGTCTGGTCAGTTGCTCGGCTACTTCATCTCCTAGCGGGGAATCGAGGCAAATCAGAAGAAAATCAGGGCCATACTAGCCATGGCGAAGCCGAAGAACCTCAAGGGCGTCCAGCAGCTAGTCGGGCGGATCACGGCGCTAAGCAGATTCATCAGCCGAATGGGCGAGAAGGCCCTACCCTTTTACCAGCTGTTGCGCAAGACGGATAAGTTAGAGTGGACACCCGAAGCAGACAACGCTTTCAAGGCCCTCAACCGGTTGCTCTCCACCTCGCTTGTCCTTGTCACGCCAAAGGAGCGGGAGCCTTTGTTGCTATACATCGCAGCTACACACCAGGTGGTAGGCACCGTCCTCATGGTCGAGCGACCCGAAGATGGCAAAATCCACGGGGTCCAGCGCCCAATCTACTACCTCAGCGAGGTACTGACTCCAACAAAGAAGAGGTACTCTAACTACCAGAAGCTCACCTATGGCGTATACATGACGACGCATCGGCTGAGCCACTACTTCTAAGAGCATCAGATCATGGTCGTCAATGACGCCCCACTGTCAAACATCCTGAACAACCCCAAGGCCACGGGGCATGTAGCCTTATGGGGCATCGAGTTTTCCTCCTAGACATAGTCTACGAGCACCGCAAGGCCGTCAAATCTCAGGTCCTCCCTGACTTTCTCGTCCACTGGATGGAACTCCAGCTGTCGAATACTCCGGACATGTCGCAATCATGGATGATGCACTTCGACTGCTCCAAGCGCGAGGCTGGAGCAGGGGCCGGCATCATACTGACGTCCCCACAGGGCGACAAGATGAAATACGTCCTTCAGATGAAATTTCGCGCCTCCAACAACGAAGCCGAATACGAGGCCCTCATCCACGGCATGAAGGTGGCCAAAGTCTGCGGTGCAACGCGCCTCGTCATCTATGGTGACTCGAATCTTGTCGTCCAGCAAATAATGAACGAGTACGACGCTCACAACGCCAACATGATCGTGTACCGCGCGCTCTACAACTCACTCGAAGGAGACTTCGACGGCTGCGAGCTTCGACACGTCAGCAGAGAGAGCAACGAAGAAGCTGACAGGCTCGCCAACATCGGTTCCACCTGTGCACGGGTGCCACCAGGCATGTTCCTCGAGCAAATCTGCGTACCCTCCATCAAGAGAAATTTCCCAAAAGGTTCATCCGACGAAGCAGAGCACTCGGGGGCTGCACCACCCGAAGGACATGAAGGACCCAAAAAGCTCGACACCAAGGCCGAGCTGGTCAGCCTGATGCAGGTCATGGTGGTTGAAGAGACGTAGACGTATCCGTACCTTCGGTACCTAATAAACAACCACCTGCCCGACGACCCGACAGATGCCCGACGCATATCTTGCTGATCAAAAGCCTTCACCATAATTAACGGCGAACTGTACAAGCGCAACATTTCGGGTGTGCTACAACGATGCGTCACCATCGGTGACGGAAAAAGCATCTTCCAAGATATCCACGAGGGCATCTACGGCCACCACAATGGCAGCCACGCCCTAGTCGCTAAAGCTCTATGAGCTGGATTTTACTGGCCAACCGCCATGAACGACGCCCATACCACTGGCATGGCCCTTTGCTCAATGGGGCCTCGACATGATTGGCAAACTGCCAAAGTCCTCGCCAGGAGGCCACGTCTTCCTCCTGGTCGCAGTCGACAAATTCACAAAGTGGATCGAGGCCATGCCCGTCACCAACCAAAGCAGCAAAACTGCCGTCAAATTCTTCGAGTCCATTGTCTACAGGGTCAGCATGCCTCATAGCATCATAACGGACAACGGCTCGAACTTCATCTCGAAGAATTTCAAGCCTTCTGCGGGTACCTTGGCATCAACATATCATACGCCTTAGTGGCGCACCCATAGACCAACGGACAGGTCGAAAAGGCCAACAGCTTTATAGGGAACGACATAAAAAAGCGCCTGTTGTCCCCATTCGAAAGGCTTGCGGGAGCCTAGGTAGATGAGTTACCCTCTGTCCTCTAGAGCCCGCGAACAACGCCGAACAACTCAACCGTCTACACGACCTTCTTCATGGTGCACGGAGCCGAAGCCGTGCTGCCTGCCGAAGTACACCACAAGGCCCCACGGGTCGTCGCCTACAGCGAAGCCGAATCATCGGCCGCACTCGAAGACGCCGTCGACACACTCGATGAGGCAGGCGACATCGCCACAGTCCGCTCAATGGTCTATCAGCAGAGCCTCCGCAATACCACAACCATAGGCTGCGCCCAAGGTCCTTCGTCGAAGGAGACCTCGTCTTGCGACTCAAGCAAGGACGTCCCAAAAAGTTCGAGTCACCCTGGGAAGGACCCTACATCGTCACTGAAGTCATCCCAGGTGGATCCTATTTCCTCATGGACGTTGCATCAGGAGTCGAATACTCCAACCCCTGGAACGTCGCACAACTACGACACTTCTACCCCTAGTTACGATTTACGTTCAATAAGGCTACTCAGCCGAACAATGTACCTCCTCGCTTGCTATGAATAAAAACTAAGTTCCTTGGCCCCAATATCCTTTTTCTTTTACATTATTTCTTGCTAAACACGCTCGGGGGCTACGCCTCACCCGGCGACCTCGTCGACTGCAAACAACGCATACAACCCGAGTAGTTGTTCACGTTAGGCTAACGAAAGGGACATGCAAATTACAAAACACCTTCGTTCCAAATATACAGATAAAGGGCATTACGAGCCCACTCGAATAAATACAAATTTTACATTAAGTTCTTCTTTACAGGGTCTACCTATTCTAGAGCATTACATTCGCTTGTTGCTCGAACAGATCTACAATCTCCTCAGCATGTTGTGCCACAGACGCATAATGTGGACGCATGTCCCACAAACTGCCATCCGACCAAAGGGGTGGCCCAGTCGCCACCTCCGCAAGGTTGACATCACGACGATGCAGCCGCACGAGTGATAGGGCAGCCTTGACCCCAACAATCAGCTGGTGCCGCACCAACTCTTTGACGTGGCCCATGTTCCGAAACTTCGTAAGCAGACCCCCAAGGGTAGAAGGCGCGACATCCAAGGGGAACATAACTGACCAAATGGATGTCAGCGTAGACCTTTCCTGCCCAAGCACCCGAAGAACCTGGTGCACGCGATCTTGCACTGTCGCAAGGACGATGGCCCGATCACGGTTCATCCAGAAGAAACCACCAGCTTCCAGATCCTGTTGTGTCAGGCAATTCATCTGAATCGCGACATGCTCCTTCTCTTCCCTCGAAACGAGTTTTACATCTGCACCAAGCACGGAATAAGATGGCATACAAATAAAGTGCACCCGAAAGAACATCGGTTCATAGAAGACTTACATTGAAGTTTCTCACCCAACAGCTGCAACTCCCCGGGCAAGAACTCCTCCTTGGTCGTGCCCCACTCAGCCTTGGACTTCCACACATCCGCGTGGCCTCGGATGCTAAGGATGTCCTTCTCCAAGCTGCGGACACGATCGCGAAGAAAATCCAACTACGACGCATCATCCAAGGATGGTCGCGACTCAGGAGAAGTCGAAGTAACAACTGGAGCCTCACCCGAAGGACCCTAAAGGCAAATAAGCAACCATAAAGATCACAAGCACTTCTGGCAGCAGCTCAAAAGACAGACTTATATACATAAATAAAGCCACCTCGTGGCATCATTGGATTTGTTCATCAGCATGATGTTACAAAGGGAAGCAAAAGAGTAAGCTAGTCTAGCTACAACACATGGGCCTAAGCAGCCGCATCAGGAGCAGCCTCGGAGCCCGACTGCCTGCTCTTGGCCTCAAGCTACTGCTTCGCAGCATGCTCAACTAGGAGGACGATGAGCTTAGGCCCATAACGCTTGCAGCGAGAAGCAAAGAGGGCGAAAGCTACCTCAGAGCCATCCGCCGTTGTTGGCATCCGAGATGTGATCTGGTGGAGGTCAAGCTCGGCTCCAGACGCCAACGCCATCACCAACCCCATGGAGGCGTCGATGCCCTTCTGCTTGCGCTTATACTCCGTTGGTGCTTCCTCTGACAGAGCATCCGCAAGGGCGTCGAAATCTTCAAGGGTAACGCCCTTGGGGACGACCTCCTTGTAGAAGCGCGTGACCACTTCTTTGGCCTTCGCCAAGGAGCCGGCGTCAGCAATGCAGCAATCTTCGACCTCCGCGGCATCAGCCAACGCATCTCCATGCTCCAGCGCACCACGATCAAACGTAATGCATGAAGCATCTGAAACAAATAAGAAAAGCACTCAAATGGGGAAGGATAAAAGCACACTCGAAAAATAGAAGACCCAAAGTATACAAGCATAACTCACTGGAAATAGCCTTGGTAGCAGCCATGAGCTTGTCGGCCGTCTCCTTCTCCCGGGCGGCTGCAACGGCCGCGAGCTGCTGCTCACGATCCTTAGCCTCCTTCTGTAGGCGCTCCTTGGCATCCGCAGCATCCGTGGCCTTCTTCTCCGCTCGACCAAGGCTCTTCTCGAGAGCATCCAGTCTTCGAAGAGCCACATTGTTTTCATCTGCAACATGATGAAACACCTAATCAATACAATCAAATCCTTGGGATAGACGGACTAAAACAAGGTGAAAAGTTACGTACCTTGAAGCTGCTGCAGGTTAGCTTCCAACGCCAGGTGCTGCTGAATAAGGAGGTTGGCGCAGTGCACAAATGGCTGCAGAAGAAACAGAAACAAAAAGATCAAGAAATCAACCAAAAAAGTCTTGGGGGCTCCCACAAGGAGTAAAAAAGACAGTACTTACGTGTTCAGGCATGGACTCTGAAGGTCTGTGTGCTGTCTTCTGAGCTATGACTGCCCGGGCTTCTCGTCTGGAGGAGTTCGGTTCGTAGTCCTCAGAGTTGGCCACCACCTAGGGGATAGAAGCTGTCGGCTTCGACTCCGCTACAACGTCCTGACTGTCCCCGTCAAGGGACTCCTCCAAAGAATGGTTGCAAGTAAAGATTTGAACAACAACAACTCACAATACTCAGACAGATGACAGAAAAAAAGACAGAGGTGAAGTCACTTATGACTCGATGTCCGATAAGTTGAAGATGGGATCCGCCTTCTCCTTCTTCTTCTTGGCCGGCGGCTGCGGAGCCACCGCCCGAAGGGGCACATCAGGGAAAGGCGTAGACGATGCACCTTCATCCTCGCCATGCTGCTCGAGGAAGGACGGACCCCTTGGAGTTGGCGGGGTAGACGCATCTGAAGAATCGCTTCGGGAGCGCTTTCGAGTACGCCCTTCGCTCGGCTCGGGGCTTCCAAGGTCGGAGATTGCGCCGGAGGAAGCTCGAACTCAGAGCCCACCTCCTCATTGTCTGTCGCTTCCGTATACTTCTTAGGAAGAGGAGACATAAACCCCGTTACCTTGAGGCGCTGCAAGCGAAAGGAAAAGGGAAACACGATAAATAACAACATCAAACAGCGAACACTTGAAAAAAGCGTTACGCGCACGAACAAGTATCACCTGATAAACCACTTTTTTGGCGCTAAAAGGAGTGGTCAAAGACTTCCCTGGGAGGTCCTCGCTGGCCTTGGCCTTCAGCAGGGGCTGCAGGGCCCTATCCAGGTCACCCGAAGAAAATTCTTTGGATTAAATCCTCGTCGGATCACTGGAGCCGGCGTAGAGGAACATTGGGTGCACCCTCGCTTAGAGTGGCTGCACCCGGCGCTTGAGGAAGGTGCGGATGATGTCGACACCGTTGACCTCTTTGCCTGGCACCAGCTGAAGAGCCTCACCCGCTGATAGAGCCCCTCTATTTCTTGGGATTCACCTTCCAGGATGTGGTTCTTCCACGATCTTTTTCGGATGATCTGTTGGGTAGAGTCGAAAGGGGCAAGCCCATAGTGCTGACCATCCAGCTTAATGTCACGGATGTAGAACCACTTCCGGCGCCATTGTTGGACAGACTCGTAGATATAAAGGGAGAAGAATTGTACGGAAGAGCGGATGGAAATGATACAGCCGCCAAGTGGATAAACACCACCGGTGCCAGATTGTCTCTTCAAGGAATATAACTTCCGGAAGAGGCCAAAGTGCGGCTTGATACCGAGCCAGCACTCGCAAAGAGTGATAAAACAAGCGATATGGAGAAGAGAATTGGGAGACAAGTGATGCAACTGAATCCCATAGAAAAAAAGTAGTCCGCGAAGGAAATCGTGGACAGGAAGGGAAAGACCGTGGATGACAAAAGCTAAAAACATCACCCGAAACCCTTCAGGTGGGCGGGGTATTACCTCATTACCGGGGAGGATGGCGTCCTCCTTGTTCTGGGGATCAACCCAGCATCGCGCAGCTTGCGCAGATCCCCATCGCGCATCTCCGTGCACCTCCACCCACCGTCAGTGATGCGGGCCGTAGCGGCGACCTTCTTGCCGCCAGCGGCGGTGCTCGAACTGGCTCCGGTGGTGGTCTTCTTTGGCTTGCCCATCACGCGGCGAGGAGTGTGGCGGTGCGCGCGGAGAAAAGCAGAGGGAAAGGTGCGAATAACTTCTAGTGCCGAGTGGAGGAAAACAAAGCTTGCGAAAATGGAGGCAAGAAAGTTGAGGAAATGGCAAAGGGTAAAAGAAAATCACTACTTACCCATGGTATTAAAGGAGAAAGATGACGCACATGAGCCGTTGATCTAGAAGCCCTAGTGCGCACCCCCAATCTAACCCTACACGTGTTAGCACAGCAACGAACCGTCACCAGCACGCCGTCCACTATGCACGGAAACTGATGAGACGCCGTAATTTTTGCCACTTTTACGCATGACTAGTCAACGTCAGGTTAGGCGGTGGGACCCATGATCGTCTCGTCATATCACCTCTGCGGCCGCAGATGGTTGAGATCATCAATCATCAGCACTAATGTCATCAACACAAAGCTAGCAATGGCTCGAAGTTTTCGAGTGATCAATCAAGTACTTACTCGAATCTATGATTCAAGAAACTACTCGGGGGATACTCCTATCAGGAGCACTAGCCACACACCTAAGAAATGGCTAAGGTAATTACACCTTGCAATTATCTTCGAGTCCTACGTCGAGTCTGCGACTCCATTATGGACTCGGGGGCTACTCCCATAGGGAGGATCGACTGAGCATCCGAAAAATTGTGTCCTTCGGACCTAAACTAGAAATAATTGAATTAAAGTTTACGACTCGAACAGACACTCGGAGGCTACTCCCATAGGGAGTGCTGGCCGCGCACCCTATGAATTCTCCGACTGTGATCCTTCGGATCAAATACGAAAAAAATCTTTTTGGCAACTTTGCCCAAACCAACGCTAAGTGAGACACAACCTCCTTGGCCACCCGAAACACCTCCACAATGATCAAATTTTGGATGTTGTGTCTACGACACAAAGATAAGCCCTGCAGATATCATCTGATGGCCTGGTAACGCACCTGACTGTGCTCTGCTAGTAAACTTCCGTGTCAATAGATACGATGAAAATCCCGACGAACGTGTTGGGTACATCACTTGAAAATCACTGGGATTCGACTCCTGTAAGACCTCAATGGCCTGAGTCGAATTACGCCAGCATTCATTCCGGATTCGAGTCCGGGGACTCGAGTCTGAAGAAGATCGTGTTGTTTTGTCCTATGACAGTTAACTGGCCCTGATCCATTGGGAGAGCCAGGCTCACGCATCAACAATCCCTATGAACTAAAACATTTTCTAATAACAGGCTCAACTGCACCCGAAAGATTGAAGATTCCTCAGCGGGGGCTACTGATATGGATATACCCCACGGGTACACGACATTGGTATATACCTGGTCTAGTCCAAGGAAGGCCCACATCAAGACATACTACCCATGAAGACTTCGGGTGACCCAAGCCCATGGCGCTTTCGACTCCTTGGAGGACAAGTCTAGATTAGATAGAATTTCAAAGGGAACAAACCCTAATTTGTAACCGACTCGACCTAAGCCCGAGACCTGCCTATCTATATAAATGCCAGGAGGGTACGGCAAGAAGGATCCTCTTCCACCATAGCATATGCACCTCATGCCATATTGCATCTGTGCACCCCTGTAACTTCCGGTTCCACCGTAATCAAGAGCAGACAAGCAGGAGTAGGGTTTTCCCTCCGGAGGCCTGAACCTGGGTAAATCCGTGTCCCTCGTTGCTTGTCTGTTAACCGTTTCGCGACTTCCAGCATCCCCATCTTCTCCAAAACCCAAGTCCATAACGATGGGCATTGACGAGACTGAACCTCGTCAGCCTCCCCTTCTGGCGTCCTTCTTCTTCTGGAAAACTATAATTTTCTGTAGTTTTCCTGGTATTTTTCTGTTCTTTGCGAAATTGCATCAAAACACCGCTTTTTTCATCAAAATCCTGACTCCGGCAGTCCATCTTCCAAGAATCATCCAACATGAAAAATAGATGAAAGTGACATAAGTAACACCTCTTAATATGAAATATATCAATAAATAGAGGCAAATTATGACATAGAATAGTGATGCAAATTAAACGTATCATAGAATCACCACACCAGCACAATATTTGAGAGTCATTATTTGATTGAACTCAAATAAAATATTTTATGTCATATTGAGTGGTTGAAAAAAATACCATGACTTCTAAGCATACCAATAAATTAAAATTGATATTAATATTCTCTAAAAAACATAATTTTAGAACATCCGTTTATTATTTTGATAGGGTGGAGATAGGTGTTTCCGATACCAAATATGAAACTTTTTTGGCGAGTTATGCTGCCAACTACCATTCTTTCCCGCTACTCATACGATTAACTCGTTTACAATTCAATAAAGTTTTATACGCTCTTGCTCATGGTTATTCGTTTATTGTTGTAAAACATGGCTATATCACCATAATGTCAACATATTTATTGGTTACTTATTTTATTGTGTTTCTTCACCAGCATAATCTTTTCCAACCCATGACACCACCAACATCGGCTCGAGTTGGTCAGTAGAATCACCACACTACAAAAATATTTGAGAGTCACTATACGACTCAACTCAAATAAAATATTTTATTTAAAATTGATTGGTTAAAAAAAATACTATGACTACTAAGCATACAAACAAATCAAATTCTATATTAATATTTTCTAAGAAACAAAATTCTACAAAAAAATACGTTGATTATTTTAATACAATGGAGATAGGTGTTGTCGATATCGAATTTTCAACATTGTCGGTGAGTTATACTGTCAATTACCTTTTTTCTGCTATTAATTTTATAGACAATTTACACTTTAGTAGTCATTCTACGCTTGTCTACACCCGCATAATATTCTCCAATCCCATAATTATCGGTGATTTCCAATCCCATGACATGACCAATATCTGTTTGAGTTGGTCATCGACAGTATTATCTAAGAGACATTCTGTTACTGAATACATGAAACATTGTTGGTGTTTTATACTGCCAGCTACCCTGTTTTCCACCATTGGTATTATAGACAGCTTAAGACGTGCATGCACACTTGAGGGAAAGTTTTGAAAATTTTCCATTTTCCATTTATCTCTTTATTTGTTTCTTGCACACATTAACATATATGTACAAATCAGCATATAATTTGTAGGTCCTAGCATAGTTCTTGTAAGACGTATATCTTGTCATGACACATGTAGGTCTGAATTTTTGCACATTTCTTTCGTTGTGTATTCTTTAGTTGAGCAGCGGGTTTTCAACTTTCCATTCAGTTTCCAAGGTGTACATCCATTTTTTTTGGAAAAGGGGTCGACGCCCCGCCCTCTGCATCGATGGATTTATACGACATGTATTAACCGAGGTTTGCATCCCTGGATGCTTCCTAAAATGGATTGTAAATTTAGCTCAAAATCTAAGAGTTAGTTCAAATTTTTAGGTTGATCATCCAAAAATTGTATACTCAATCGTTGGTTAAAATTCCAAATTGTGTAGGTTTTATACCATCTAGAAAACATATATTCACTCCTACCTGCGTATATGTATATTAGTTTATCCATTAAAGTCTCACAAATAGAACTTCGGTAGTCCGCGCTTTGGAAATATGTGCCACGTAGTCCATCAAAATTGATGTATTTTTGTTGTCACGCTTCTATTCCTATATTGCATAGAGTCCATGGACTTGAAAACTGGTAAAATAGAGTTATCTTGTTATAGGTCTCATACAATAGTTATAGCTGGCCGTTTCAACGTGTCATAACGGTTTTGCTCCTTGTCTCACGCCTCCAATTAAATTCGTAGGCGTATATTATAGATCTAATGATGGTAATATTTTTGATGATATGAGTCGCACGTCAGACTTGGAGTTTCCAAAGGAACGTGTCTTGTGGTTGGTTACAATACACGATTTGTCTTTCTTTCTTTCTTTCTATTGACACATAAACTAGTGTTATATACTGTCACGATAAAATTAGGAAAATGATACACATCCCCCGGAGGATCGGAGGAAGCGATCCCCCGGGTCGTAGCTCGCTCGCTCGCGTACATTGGAAACCCACCCAGGTACCTCTCCTCCTCTAGTTTTTCCTCTTTTGCCTTATCTCTTCCCAGTTCCTCTACGCCTCATAGGAACAGCCGTCGCCGATTCAGCCACCGTCCGCCGAGCTCCTGCCCCTCCTTTGGTTTGACGCAAGCTCGAGCGCTGCCATGTCCACGCGGCCACGCCCCCATTGATCTGCTCTGCCATAGCCCTTGGACATGTTTCCCATACTCAGCGACCCGCAAGGATGACGGCCGGCGCCGCCGTCGCTCGACCACGCCTCCTGCCGCTCCCTATTTTTTCTCCCCCATCTCCGTGCGTGCGCCATGGCCGAGAGCATGAACATACCCTGATTTCCGCACTTTGCTGCTAAATCCCCTCGTCTACGACCATAACGGCCGGGATGTTGATGACGGATTTTGCTACACCGCACGGTGCTACATAGGCAGGACGGCGATGCTACTGAAAGTGGTCATCGTTGCTACAGATGAAGGGTCGCGATGCTACTGACCAATAAATGAGTTTTGAGATTTTGCTATAGGCGATGCTACAATAGTAGTAATTTTTTGCTATTTTTGTTCTATATTTTTGCTACAATAGTACAAAGTATTTGCTACGACATTTTCGACGAAAGTCCCTAGCAAAATCGATTTGCTACGGCAGGCACCGATGATATTTCCGGCGAGGTCGTTTTTTTTGCTACATTGGTACTTTTTTTTTGCTACCACCGTTTTGCAGTTTTGCTACAATAGTGTAACGTTTTTGCTACTCGGTCTTCGGTGATGTCCACCGGCGAAAGTCTCCGGCGAGGTCGGATATGCTACATTAGCACAACTTTTTGCTACACGGTCGCCGGCGAGGTCTCCGACGAAATCTCAGGCTGTTTTTCTATTTTTTGAGGCGAACCGTTTTTTGCTACATGTAGCAAAAACGGGGCATTATGTAGCACAATCGGGTCATTTGTAGCAAAAGCGGGAGGAAGTGCTATTTTTAGGGACACGCGTCACGCTGTCCACCCGGGGGATCAAGGGCAAATATCCCCCGGGGGACGCGTAGTACTGCCCATAAAATTATGTAATCTCACGATAAATCCTAACCGCAAATTGCAAATCTAATAGCAAAAATAATATGGATGAGAAGGATCAACCAGGTGCCTCGAAAAACACCCTTATATCGCTTTTAATATAGTATAATATATGCATTTCAAGCGAAGTGGAGTCTTGATGTCTTTTAAATACTATCTTGTAATACGCATAAATTTTTCACGTGCAATATGTTTGCATGAGTAATCGAGAAAGGAAACTTAAGAGGCCGTCTTTCTCAATCGCACATGCACTCTGCTAGTCTATGTAGTACGGAAATTAAATGTATGATGAATTTAATGCAACAAAACTGATTTTCTAGATGTTCATTTATTTTTCTATAAATTTGGTCAAACCTTGAAGTTGTTTGACTTAGTACAAAACTATAACTTCAATTATTTTGAAACGGGAGTTGCTCACAACGTCTACTCAAGACAAGAGACAATGGACTTCAAAATTGAAGTTTTGAGATACAACAAAATTCTTAAGATGGGCCAAAATATTATTTGGTAGAAATCAGCAGGGAGAAGTGGGTTTGAACATAACATAATTATGTTTTTTAACTAGAGGGGCCATGACACGGGTTTGCTTCAATGCAGGTTCGCCCTGTGGATTGAAGAGTCACCACCACAAGTGTGGTACCATCAGAAGAGAACGTTGGTTTTAGTTGGAAGAATATTCCTCCTTAAAGTATGACATACAACCGTTAAATTTGGGGTTTAGTCACTTATGTGGACGGGTTCAACCATCCTCATAACCATGCAACCATTGGGTTGGTTCTCATTGGTGTTTTTTCTACTTCAAGAAATGTATCGACATCAACCTCTAACCAAGCGATTGAGGTGGAAAGCAAGGTAGAACGGTAGAAATGGAGCGGTGCTGCAAAGGGGAGGATGACTGGATGGAGACGATGACAACATAGACAACGATAGAGGAAAATTGGAAGGTTTCTGGTTCACGATGTGGGCATTAGGGTTGGAGTATGGGGATCTAGTGGTACAACTACTAGAGATGATGGTTGGGGTCATGAAGGGATGACGAGGCAACTCGGCAGAGGCGTCGTCAACGAAACGAGATACCACTTGTTAGGCGGGGTAGGATGGCTCGAAGAAAAGAAATAGGATGGCCTCTATTGCGTAAGATCTAGCTCGAAGTTTCTAGAATATTGACTGTGAGTTGAAGACAACATTTCCCTTAACAATATAAGAAAATCCAATATACATCTGTAGTAGGAGTGGTGAAAGATCAAGGTATTTCAACTAGAAAGGGTGAATAGGTGATTATAAATAATATTTCGCGTTAGAGCAACTAAAAGTTGATGCTTCAGAAAGTAAAGTAGAACTAAAGGGATACGGGTAAGCTACCGCGTAAACCAGGAATACTGTTATCATAGATCACGAGATTACCACTAGACGCGCAGTTACGGAATTGATGAAGCGCGTCGAGGCAGTGCAGACGTTCCACGTCTCCTACTTGTTCTCGTCCCACGAGCAAGTCCCCTTGCGCGGCTCGTCCAAGTGCCACAGATGCAGCACCTCCGAGGTATCCACACGTGCGGGGTGGAAGCGTCAGACACCAGACTGCTAGGTCCGCGCGTGCGATACAGGCGTGAGGAGTGCCGGCTAGATGGAATGGTCTGAGGTCTAACCTTGGTCAGCTCGCCCCACCCTCTTGTATATAGGCGTCCCTAGTGGACTTCTACATTAGCAGCCCAATAATAGTCTAAGTCTGGTTTAATTCGGATCTAATCCTCATTAGGCTTCCAGCCTCTTAAGTATGTGACCCTATAGGTTCATATACGTATAGACATGACACAAATACACTTATTCTGCCAATAGTTGGTAGCGGCCTCTAGCAAGACGTGCCAACTCCTAAACGCATACAAAGATCATATCGAACGAACCATCACAAGGTTTAGTACATGTCTTTCCCTTCTCATGATATTTGGTCTAGCTCCAAGCTGACCTCCCTTTCTCGATACTGTGATTCGGAATCCCTTTACTAGGTTAACTCTTAACCTTATGTAGCACGGCCATACATTTCTGGATCCGGTCACTCGAGGGGACCAGAGATATCTCTCTCAAGTAGAGAGGGGCAAATCCCATCTTGATTGACCATGCCTTGCAACATGTTTCAGGACAAACCCGAAAGCTACCTTTATAACTACTCAGTTATGGAGTAGCGTCTGATAGCCCCAAAGTAGGTCGATCCACATCTCAAGTACATGCGACAATCTCAGGTCTAAGAACAAAACATACACGATGTATAGAGAGAGCTGCAAGTCTAATTGCCAGTCTCATGTTGGGCCAGTCCAACCCCATGTTCATAACATGTGTCCACATCATTGGTTTGACATCTCCATGTCTATGACTTGCGAAACATAGTCATCAACCAATCGATATGCTAGTCTAATATTCACGTGTGTCCTCACATGAACTCCGACTAGGGACAACTATTAAATAACCATACAAGTAAAGAGTTTCACAAACAATTTATATAATTGTCAGTCAATACAAGTTGCCTGATATGGATATTTAAGGAACATTACAATAACTCATGGATACATATGAAATATAATTATCTCTATGATTGCCTCTAGGGCATATTTCCTTCAAGAACTAGAAACAATATCCAACAATAGTAATGCAAGAAGTAAAAGCCAGAGACCTAGCACATGTTCGGAATCATTTAATCTATAATCACGAGCAAATGCATAGATATACTCCTGAAAGAGAAGTGGGTAGACAAAGTATTGGTGACAAGATTTATGTTTTTCTGAATACCCTTCGAATTTTTTCCATTTGTATTTCTACTTGAATCAGTGAGAAGAAGCAGTTTTAAGTTGTTAGCAATAGTTGCACATCACCGTTGGAGCCTTCGTGACCGCCACATTCGTTCTGCCTTTGGTGCCGATTTCCATGTTGTCGCTTGATCAAGCCTAGATGAGTTTGATGACTCTATGGATGTGAATGTTGTATAAAGAATGTTCCTAAAGCAATTATCGTAAATAGAGTACGACCCTCCAATGCTAAATCAGATTTCTAGGATTAGGCTTGGATCGACCGAACTTGTTAGCGCTCATCATAATAACAAGCTAGCTATCTCGTCTTGACTCGTTCAAATATCTACAACCAACGTGGCATCCCGCAAAACCACTACTAGAAAATCGCGTTGTTTTTGTGCATTGCATCGTCTTCATCATGCATTGTTTGCATAAAACTATTTTCGCAAAGCCCGTTTTGTTTTCTAAACGCCCCATCTTAATTCAAACGCAAAACCTGGATCGCCGAAATATTTTGTTTTGATTAAATAGGTTTTGCAAACGGTCCGTTTAAATAAATAAATTATTGCATTATTTTAGCGGGGCAGTCGAACGGGCCGAATGACCCGAACGACCACCCCAGGGATTTAATCGGTCCAACCAACCGGTACACCTAAATCCTAAAGCTACCCATCCTATCTACCCATCCCATCTGGCCACATCACCCCGGCCAACCCCGTCGCGCCACCTCATCTCTCCCCAAAGCCCCAACCAATCCTATGCTGCCACCTAGACCAATCCACCCCCTCTCCTTTTTCCTCTCTCTCTCCCAACTCAACCCACTCACACAACACACACTACACACGCACACAGCGCGCGCACACCCTCCCCACCGCAGCAACCCACCACCCCCTGGCCCGCGTGGACCCCCGTCCTCTTCCCCACCTGCCCCGCTCCTCTTCCCCCCGTCTTCCCTCCTCTCGGCTCGCAGCTACCGGCGGCCTCTGCTCCGGCGCCGCCGTGCCGCCCACCTCGCCCGCCTGCCACCGACCCTGCGGTCCCACCTCCCACCTTCCCCGCTCGCGCCTCTCCCACCATCCTCTCTCCCTCCCTAACCCGACGCCCCGCCCCCCCGTAGCCTCCTCCCGTTGCGCCTCGCCGGACTCGCGCCTGCGCCGCCGCGCGGTCTTCCCTCCCCGAGCTCCCCTGGCCGCCCTCCGCTCGCCCCCTCCTCTCCTTCCTCTTCCCCGACGAGGCCCCGCGTCTCCCCGCTCTCTCCTCCTCCCCGGCGCTCCCCTGCTGGACCCGGTCACCGGCCACCTCTCCCGCCTCAGGCCCTCCTCGCCGCGCACCACCCCTCTGCCTTGCCGTCTCCCCTTCCCCCCGTCGAGCCATGCCCCCCAACCGCACCTCTCCGTCGCTCTCCGCCCCGGCGCCCCTCTCCTCGACCTCCCTCTCTCCAGCGCCCTGCCGCCCGAGCGGTTGCCTCTCTCTGCTCCGGCCGGCGCCGCCTCTCTGCGGCCGATGCCCTGCTCGCCCCACTCACCAACCCGCCGCCGCCGCGAGCCCCGCAAGCTCGTCGCTGGAAGCCGTGGCCACCGTCTTCCGGTCCCGCGTCAACGAGCTCCAGGAACTCGCCCTTGCCCGCAATATGTACCCGGCAACGGCGGTGACCGACCTCGCCGCCGTGGACGCCTCGGTGACGGCCATGGAGGCGCATGTGCAGACCATCCGCCGCCAACTACAGGAAGAGCTCGATGCCATCCCGAAGGCCAAGTGCAACGGAGTTGTCCTGCGATGGGGATGTGGTGTGGTGATGGCACATCGACAACCATGTAAAGTTTGGGTGTTGAGACTGGTCCCTATGCAAGACCGCGACAAGATTGCCGACATGGAACCTCAAGATCCCCGGTCGAACCTGATGAACCCTCAGAGCCGGAACCTCATGATCTACGTCACGGAGTCCGAAGATCAAGACCGATCCCCGAAGACCGATCCCGGAGCCCGATCCGAAGACCACATGGGCGACAAGTTCTCCTTCCCGGAGACGGACCCGAAGGTCTATCCAAGGCCACCGGCGCCGGATCCTCAAGACCTTCTTCCCGAATGCGACGTCGAGAACCCGAACGCCAAGATCACCGACTCGGAACGATAAGACCCCGCTGTTTTGATGCCGCGCCTTGGACACCAAGACCTACGGACGCCGATACCACGGACCCGAAGGTCGATCCCGTAACCGGTGCCGCGCCAAGATCTCCTTCTCGGACCCCGATGACGCTAAGTTCTTCGCCGTAGAGCAACAAGGCCTTCGACAAGACAAGGAACGCCAAGGTCCCCGAGAGAGACGACAAGACCGACAAGATGACCCGAAGACCACGGATGCGCCAAGACCTACCTCTGTTATCCGAGAATGTTTCCGTCGAACTCTGGACCCTGAGACCGACCCCGAACCCCGGAACCCCAAGATCGTCGAACCCTAATGTGTGAACCCTTCCCGAACCCTATTTTTATAATATAATAACGACTTGTTGCATATTAATCATTCATCTCGCATGCATATCATTGGTTTGGGGGCATTATGCCGATTCACCTTATAATTAAATATGGGGCCCATATGCGGGCAAATCTAGTCTTATATTGGCCTCATTTAAATTTGTGTAGCGAACCGGTAACTTATCTTGCCCTGTTGTTACAACATTTAAATGGCGGGGTAGTCAAATAACCCGAACCATCTAACTAATTGTCGGGACCCCGGTTCCACTTAATATTGACCTAATTGCATCGCACCTTTGCCATGTCATGCATCATACATGCATCATGCCGATCTTCTGCCGTTATATTAAATATTGCATCCGGTGTTTATTCTAGTGTTTTGCTTCTTCGCGGATAAGGCCGTTGAGTTGATGTGAGCTTCGACCCGATCTTCGGTTGAATCTTCGGCAATGTTTTCAGGCGAGCATCTCCCCCTTTCTACCTATCTTACTTTTATAGTATTTATTCCCTCCTGTTGATCTATTGCTATCTGTGTTGCGATGCTTTAGTTTCCGTACCTGTGATATACCGTGCAGCCCTATATTGCCTTGGACACATCCTATTACTTGTTGTTTGGTAGATAGTTGGACTTGCGCGTCGTAGTCGCTTGCTCAAGTGCTGTTGCGTGTCGTCAAGTGCCACAGTTGTTGATGTATTGCCGCATGTTGATGTTGGAGATGATCCTAGTTTTACTTATCGTTCACTTTAATTTCTGTTTAACAACTAAAATTGAAGTAAGCAGAGGCATCGGTGGGTGATATAAAATATTTGGTTTCCGAACGCCCACTTGTGTCCCGTAGGACCCCGAGTACTTGATACCTGTTCCTTGATTTATCGCGCTATCCACATCCGGGAGGTATATGGGACCCCCCTTAGCCAGAGCTTGATTCAGTCTTATTTCTTGGGGCCACAAACTAGTTTGAGGTTTTATTTACGATCCTGTACTTATGCCATGCTTTACTGCTTTATTTACGATTGTGCGAGGAGCACACTGTACTGTTTAGGAATTGTGACCCGTTTTCGCGGTATCGACAAGCCCAGTCACACTTTCGGGTTCCCAGTCGTTTACAGCCGGCCCCACAAACCTTGAGGCCGTCTCGAAGTCAGCTAACTTCGTTGCGGGTCTACTTTAAGGGGTGGCCCCCTGAAATATTTCTGAATCTTGTGATTGCTTTGTCGTGAAGGCCTCGTTGGGTTTTGATTTGGTTTTTCCGAGGTTGATCGAGTGTGTGTTGCTATTGGTGCACCCCGGCCGGGTAAAACTTTCTGAAAGCCGTGTCCGCGGTTATGGACGACTTGGAGCACAGTATCTCGACCATAGACAAGCATAACTAAAGTTTATTGCTATAAATTTGACTTTATAATGACTAGTAATCAGCTTCACTATAATGGAATGGCTAAATAATACTGCCTACAATTGCTTGTTTGGAGTGTCGCTTGCGACCTTTGTATCTGACTAGTAAGTATTGCAACTACAACGGAATGGCTAAATAAAAGTACCAACAACTGCTGGGTTTGGGTTATCTCATGCTAATTGCACCTGATTAGTAAGTGTTGTAATTATAACGGAATGGTTAACTAAAATTGCCCACTGCTTATTTTATCAGGATGATTATCTACATCTGACTAGTAATTGCTGCAACGATAACTGAATAACTAAAACTGCCAACTGTGTGAGTGCCTCGGTTGACTTCCTCGTTTGGTCTCGAGGGGGAAACGCCAGGATGGGTTTGTTTGATGGTAGTATCAGGTTGGATCCGAATAGGTCTTTCTTATACCTCTCTGATTGACGCCAGTTGTATCGAGTCTCTATAGGTTGTTTAGTGCATGCTGCCGCTGCCACTTCAGTCCACCATACCTATGTAGGCGAGGACCGCCGAATTCTAGTCTCGCCGTGTACTGGCCTCAGTACTGACGCTCCTCTTTTCCTTTGCCATTTGTCGGCACCCCTTTTGTTTAAGCAGGTTTGAGGTCGACGTCGTTAGCAAGGTTACCCTTCCGGCTTGGCCTGGGCAGGGTTATGGACGCCATTGGTTATTCTTCAGGGCTCTTAGCCCCATTTGCATCTTGTCCATAGTCGGACGCTCCTTCTTTCAAGGTGATTTGGATCTTTGTATATTATATCTGTATTCTTGACTCATGGAGTCGCTGTTATATATATCTGTTCTGTGGGTCCCATCGAGGACTGTAGTGTAATGTTATTACTTCGTTTTCCACCCGCACGAAAGTGCCTGGTGGGCACCTTTGAATCGTTTCTATGCGGGTTTGGCGGTTTTCGCTAAAACTTGCATAGGTCCGATTCCGAGGGTGTTACAGAGTGGTATCAGAGCTCAGCAGTTGCGATACCCCACCAGTCCAGCCTGTAGGATAACCTAGCTAACGGCCGAAGTAGAGTGTCAAAACTATTTTTGAAAAATCGGTTGGATAGTTCTGATTAGGTCTGATTTTACTCCTTACCCCTCTGCTGTTCTCCTCTTACCTCTACGTGTTTTGAATCCGCTCTCCTCTTCCTCTTCGAGTCCAGGAATTCTCGTGGTTGGGCTCCGTCGTACCTTCAGGGTTTCGCTTCCTCCTTTGATAACGGTGTTCTACCATCCGGTGTTCATGCTGCCTGAGGAATCCGTCTTCTGTGGTACCATTCTTTGTTCCTTGTTTGTGCCTTCCGGTGTTTTTCGACGCGACGACATCCTCTACGCCAGATCCGATGTAGAGTCTGCATCACTCCTTTGTTTCCGAACCTCGATTGTCGAGATCTTCAGTCTGATTCCGAGAATGGTTGTACGCTTTTCCACTGATTGTGCGGAGTAATAGTTTGGGTGCGTGATGGATTGGCCCCCATGCCGACTACCCCTTCTATTCGCTTTTGTACATTGAAGTGGATGAGAATGCATCGGTTCCCCCTTTCCATCGGAGCTAGAGGTGGCTTTATTTGTGGATACCTCTACCTTCGTCCTTTTGTTTCCGGAGTGTTTCCTCGACGATTACGGACAACGACCTCTTGTTAGTGGTGTCGCGAGGATCTACGCAAAGCGAGAAGACGCAGACCGCCGACCTTCCTTCCGGTACCATGAGGCGGATCTCGAGGGCGAGATCCATTGTTAGTGGTGTCGAATTGTGGCATCCCGCAAAACCACTACTAGAAAATCGCGTTGTTTTTGTGCATTGCATCGTCTTCATCATGCATTGTTTGCATAAAACTATTTTCGCAAAGCCCGTTTTGTTTTCTAAACGCCCCATCTTAATTCAAACGCAAAACCTGGATCGCCGAAATATTTTGTTTTGATTAAATAGGTTTTGCAAACGGTCCGTTTAAATAAATAAATTATTGCATTATTTTAGCGGGGCAGTCGAACGGGCCGAATGACCCGAACGACCACCCCAGGGATTTAACCGGTCCAACCAACCGGTACACCTAAATCCTAAAGCTACCCATCCTATCTACCCATCCCTCTGGCCACATCACCCCGGCCAACCCCGTCGCGCCACCTCATCTCTCCCCAAAGCCCCAACCAATCCTATGCTGCCACCTAGACCAATCCACCCCCTCTCCTTTTTCCTCTCCCAACTCAACCCACTCACACAACACACACTACACACGCACACAGCGCGCGCACACCCTCCCCACCGCAGCAACCCACCACCCCCTGGCCCGCGTGGACCCTTGTCCTCTTCCCCACCTGCCCCGCTCCTCTTCCCCCCCGTCTTCCCTCCTCTCGGCTCGCAGCCACCGGCGGCCTCTGCTCCGGCGCCGCCGTGCCGCCCACCTCGCCCGCCTGCCACCGACCCTGCGGTCCCACCTCCCACCTTCCCCGCTCGCGCCTCTCCCACCATCCTCTCTCCCTCCCTAACCCGACGCCCCGCCCCCCCGTAGCCTCCTCCCGTTGCGCCTCGCCGGACTCGCGCCTGCGCCGCCGCGCGGCCTTCCCTCCCCGAGCTCGCCTGGCCGCCCTCCGCTCGCCCCCTCCTCTCCTTCCTCTTCCCCGACGAGGCCCCACGTCTCCCCGCTCTCTCCTCCTCCCCGGCGCTCCCCTGCTGGCCCCGGTCGCCGGCCACCTCTCCCGCCTCAGGCCCTCCTCGCCGCGCACCACCCCTCTGCCTCGCCGTCTCCCCTCCCCCCCGTCGAGCCATGCCCCCCAACCGCACCTCTCCGTCGCTCTCCGCCCCGGCGCCCCTCTCCTCGACCTCCCTCTCTCCAGCGCCCTGCCGCCCGAGCGGTTGCCTCTCTCTGCTCCGGCCGGCGCCGCCTCTCTGCGGCCGATGCCCTGCTCGCCCCACTCACCAACCCGCCGCCGCCGCGAGCCCCGCAAGCTCGTCGCTGGAAGCCGTGGCCACCGTCTTCCGGTCCCGCGTCAACGAGCTCCAGGAACTCGCCCTTGCCCGCAATATGTACCCGGCAACGGCGGTGACCGACCTCGCCGCCGTGGACGCCTCGGTGACGGCCATGGAGGCGCATGTGCAGACCATCCGCCGCCAACTACAGGAAGAGCTCGATGCCATCCCGAAGGCCAAGTGCAACGGAGTTGTCCTGCGATGGGGATGTGGTGTGGTGATGGCACATCGACAACCATGTAAAGTTTGGGTGTTGAGACTGGTCCCTATACAAGACCGCGACAAGATTGCCGACATGGAACCTCAAGATCCCCGGTCGAACTTGATGAACCCTCAGAGCCGGAACCTCATGATCTACGTCACGGAGTCCGAAGATCAAGACCGATCCCCGAAGACCGATCCCGGAGCCCGATCCGAAGACCACATGGGCGACAAGTTCTCCTTCCCGGAGACGGACCCGAAGGTCTATCCAAGGCCACCGGCGCCGGATCCTCAAGACCTTCTTCCCGAATGCGATGTCGAGAACCCGAACGCCAAGATCACCGACTCGGAACGACAAGACCCCGCTGTTTTGATGCCGCGCCTTGGACACCAAGACCTACGGACGCCGATACCACGAACCCGAAGGTCGATCCCGTAACCGGTGCCGTGCCAAGATCTCCTTCTCGGACCCCGATGACGCTAAGTTCTTCGCCGTAGAGCAACAAGGCCTTCGACAAGACAAGGAACGCCAAGGTCCCCGCGAGAGACGACAAGACCGACAACATGACCCGAAGACCACGGATGCGCCAAGACCTACCTCTGTTATCCGAGAATGTTTCCGTCGAACTCTGGACCCTGAGACCGACCCCGAACCCCGGAACCCCAAGATCGTCGAACCCTAATGTGTGAACCCTTCCCGAACCCTATTTTTATAATATAATAACGACTTGTTGCATATTAATCATTCATCTCGCATGCATATCATTGGTTTGGGGGCATTATGCCGATTCACCTTATAATTAAATATGGGGCCCATATGCGGGCAAATCTAGTCTTATATTGGCCTCATTTAAATTTGTGTAGCGAACCGGTAACTTATCTTGCCCTGTTGTTACAACATTTAAATGGCGGGGTAGTCAAATAACCCGAACCATCTAACTAATTGTCGGGACCCCGGTTCCACTTAATATTGACCTAATTGCATCGCACCTTTGCCATGTCATGCATCATACATGCATCATGCCGATCTTCTGCCGTTATATTAAATATTGCATCCGGTGTTTATTCTAGTGTTTTGCTTCTTCGCGGATAAGGCCGTTGAGTTGATGTGAGCTTCGACCCGATCTTCGGTTGAATCTTCGGCAATGTTTTCAGGCGAGCATCTCCCCCTTTCTACCTATCTTACTTTTATAGTATTTATTCCCTCCTGTTGATCTATTGCTATCTGTGTTGCGATGCTTTAGTTTCCGTACCTGTGATATACCGTGCAGCCCTATATTGCCTTGGACACATCCTATTACTTGTTGTTTGGTAGATAGTTGGACTTGCGCGTCGTAGTCGCTTGCTCAAGTGCTGTTGCGTGTCGTCAAGTGCCACAGTTGTTGATGTATTGCCGCATGTTGATGTTGGAGATGATCCTAGTTTTACTTATCGTTCACTTTAATTTCTGTTTAACAACTAAAATTGAAGTAAGCAGAGGCATCGGTGGGTGATATAAAATATTTGGTTTCCGAACGCCCACTTGTGTCCCGTAGGACCCCGAGTACTTGATACCTGTTCCTTGATTTATCGCGCTATCCACATCCGGGAGGTATATGGGACCCCCCTTAGCCAGAGCTTGATTCAGTCTTATTTCTTGGGGCCACAAACTAGTTTGAGGTTTTATTTACGATCCTGTACTTATGCCATGCTTTACTGCTTTATTTACGATTGTGCGAGGAGCACACTGTACTGTTTAGGAATTGTGACCCATTTTCGCGGTATCGACAAGCCCAGTCACACTTTCGGGTTTCCAGTCGTTTACAGCCGGCCCCACAAACCTTGAGGCCGTCTCGAAGTCAGCTAACTTCGTTGCGGGTCTACTTTAAGGGGTGGCCCCCTGAAATATTTCTGAATCTTGTGATTGCTTTGTCGTGAAGGCCTCGTTGGGTTTTGATTTGGTTTTTCCGAGGTTGATCGAGTGTGTGTTGCTATTGGTGCACCCCGGCCGGGTAAAACTTTCTGAAAGCCGTGTCCGCGGTTATGGACGACTTGGAGCACAGTATCTCGACCATAGACAAGCATAACTAAAGTTTATTGCTATAAATTTGACTTTATAATGACTAGTAATCAGCTTCACTATAATGGAATGGCTAAATAATACTGCCTACAATTGCTTGTTTGGAGTGTCGCTTGCGACCTTTGTATCTGACTAGTAAGTATTGCAACTACAACGGAATGGCTAAATAAAAGTACCAACAACTGCTGGGTTTGGGTTATCTCATGCTAATTGCACCTGATTAGTAAGTGTTGTAATTATAACGGAATGGTTAACTAAAATTGCCCACTGCTTATTTTATCAGGATGATTATCTACATCTGACTAGTAATTGCTGCAACGATAACTGAATAACTAAAACTGCCAACTGTGTGAGTGCCTCGGTTGACTTCCTCGTTTGGTCTCGAGGGGGAAACGCCAGGATGGGTTTGTTTGATGGTAGTATCAGGTTGGATCCGAATAGGTCTTTCTTATCCCTCTCTGATTGACGCCAGTTGTATCGAGTCTCTATAGGTTGTTTAGTGCATGCTGCCGCTGCCGCTTCAGTCCACCATACCTATGTAGGCGAGGACCGCCGAATTCTAGTCTCGCCGTGTACTGGCCTCAGTACTGACGCTCCTCTTTTCCTTTGCCCTTTGTCGGCACCCCTTTTGTTTAAGCAGGTTTGAGGTCGACGTCGTTAGCAAGGTTACCCTTCCGGCTTGGCCTGGGCAGGGTTATGGACGCCATTGGTTATTCTTCAGGGCTCTTAGCCCCATTTGCATCTTGTCCGTAGTCGGACGCTCCTTCTTTCAAGGTGATTTGGATCTTTGTATATTATATCTGTATTCTTGACTCATGGAGTCGCTGTTATATATATCTGTTCTGTGGGTCCCATCGAGGACTGTAGTGTAATGTTATTACTTCGTTTTCCACCCACACGAAAGTGCCTGGTGGGCACCTTTGAATCGTTTCTCTGCGGGTTTGGCGGTTTTCGCTAAAACTTGCATAGGTCCGATTCCGAGGGTGTTACAACCAAGGTGCATGGTTACATGCTAAACGTCTTCAAGATGCATAGAGCCTTTTTCTATAAAAAAAATAGGTGGCTAATTCATGTAGCCACTCTAATTAAGTGACCTGATTTATAAACTATGTAATAAAATTAGGGTTGTGTGTATAGTTTCGATGCAGAGGCTGGGGCGGAGCTCCCATTTGGGAAAATCCGCTCGTTTCACGGGCTTAAAGTTGAAGCATAGCTCAACTCGTTGAACACCGAGTTCGAGCCGAGTTGACACTGAGTTGTGCGCTACTAGTCTAGCGTGTTTTGATTTTAATTCAAGGTTTATTTGATGATTCTCAAGGCAAGAAGGTGATTGATATGAGAACTATGGTTTTAATTTTATTCGAATGTTTGGATTATGCATCTTAATTGGTACTACATTGTTTGATGTTGAGTTGCGAAATTATTTATTAGATATATGTCAATTTGGATTCCGACTAGATCAAATAGATAGAAAAATAATTATGTGCACCGCAGTCCCGTAGATAAAAGGCGTTTTTTGCATATTACAGTTTTGCGTAGTTGCTAGAGTTGCACCAGATGTTAGTGCTATGAATCAATTAACAGAGGTTAATCCAACAAGATAGTTTCTGTCTAAAACTGAAATTTCTTGTCTAATGATTCTATTGAGGGCTCAAGGCAACATTCTCAACCATCTAAAGTCAGAATGTTTCTCGAGTCTAGCCATTATTGAATGTCAGTATGCATTCTGCACAAAATAGTCATCATCAGTATGCATTCTGCGCCAAATTTGGCCGGGCACATTAGTAAATTTTCCTGCTCAAACCAAAGTACAAACCCATAACCGTTATGAGCATGTACGTAGGTCGAAACTAGCACAGCCAGGAGATTAAGTTCTTCCATCATCTAAACAGAAAGCAGAAACCAGCACTCTGAACTAGCTACAACCTGAATTTAATCCAACACCACCCAGCACTATCTCCCCAGCCCAGCAAATAATCCCATCCTGTACTGACATGTTTCCTTAACGATTTTCTCCCTAAACCATCTCAGTAGTATTTATACTGCACAGAAACTGACCATATTTATGCAACATGGACTTAGCAGTGATTCAGTCCTGCGGATACCATGTATCTGGTACGCATCTCACTGAATTTTCTTGCTAAATTCAACACTAAGAAACTAGTAAGACCTTGGAGCATCAAGTGAAATCACAATGCAAGTCTAATAAGGCATATAATCTAAAAAGTTTGAAATTTTGGCATCCAAACTGAACATTGTACTAGACAGATTCATACGTTTGGCATCAAACTCTGACCACTGGTAACACCGCAAAGAGCAATGCTCCCTCTGTCTGAAATTTTTGTTGCATACATGATGTGTTCTTCATCAGAAACATAACAACCCAAAGAACCAGCATTATAGCTTGTTTTCTACTAGTTAACAGAGAAACATAAGAGGATCCTGATAACACTTGCAACAAACACAAGGAAAACGGTGTTTATAATCCCCAGCAAAAATTGGCCATGCTTCCTCTCTTTTCTCCCTCAGTTTATGCGCCAGACAAGGAAAACAGAGTTTTTCAAGAACCTGTCAAGCCACCACATCAGTGAACACCTCCACTTCTGCCCCTACAGATCGAGCTGCTTACCGGCAGGTCCGGTAAGTCGTTGAGGAGGCCCATGGACGACTCGTCACTGAAGGCGAACCTGTTGCCTCCGTTGCTCGCCTGCATCTGCGTTCCTCCGGAGACGCCGCCAACGTCGTGCCCGTTGCCGTCGTTCTTGGACACGGGTGGCAGGGTGTGCGGCTGCAGAGCCGTCGGCGCCGCGACAGTGAACGTCTCCATGCGGTCCTGCGGAGCTGCATTGGCGTGCGACGCGGCCGCGCCACCGGCACCGGCAGGGGAGCCGAGCGCCGCCTTGTTGCGGTAGAACGCCTCGAGCTGGTGGAAGTAGGAGGGGCACGACGTCTGGTTGCTGCCCTTCACCTTCTTGGAGTGGTACTTCATGTTCTGCCACTTGTTCA
Source organism: Avena sativa (assembly GCA_916181665.1). Classification (NCBI taxonomy): domain Eukaryota; kingdom Viridiplantae; phylum Streptophyta; class Magnoliopsida; order Poales; family Poaceae; genus Avena; species Avena sativa. Next base: position 404,702 of record OV702284.1, read on the forward strand.
TGCACTGCTTCGAGCTCCGGTTGTAGCCCACCCGACGCATCCCGGCGGAGATACCCTCCCAGCCGAGCGACCCCTTCCGATGCATGTTCAGGTTGTTGCTCCGCAGCTGAAACAGCGCGTGCACCTCCGCCTCGGACCACCTTGACCAGGGCGCAGCCCCGCCGCCGCCGCCTCCGGGCCCCGACGTCATGGCGGGCGTCATTGTCAGCGGCCGCGGCAAGAGGCTCCGCAGCGTACTCGCGGGTGGTTGCGACGACGGCGGCGGCGGCGGTGCGGCGGCGTAGGGGATTATCGTAGAGTGAGTCCGCGACGACGCCGGCGGCAGTGACACGAACCTGATGGGTAGCGCGGCAGTGGACGCCATCTGGATGGCCTCCCTCTGCCCCGAGGACACCTCGCCGCGGTCCAGCGGAGCTTCCTTGGCGTGCTCCGCGGCCGCGCCGCCGACGCCGCCGAACGGCGCCTTGTTGCGGTAGAGCGCCTCGAACAGGTGGAAGTACTCGGGGCGCTCCTTGTTGTTGCTGTCCTTCGCCTTCTTGAAGCACCTGTACATGCCCTCCCACTTCTCCTTGCACCGCTGGGTGCTTCGGCTGTAGCCCATCCGACTCATGCCCGCGGAGACATCCTCCCAGAGCAGCGACCCCTGCCGACGCATGCTCAGGTTGCTACGCAGCTGGATCAGCGCGTCCACCTCCGTCTTGTGCCACGGCGACGACGACAACGCCCCGCCGCCGCCGCCACCGGACCCCGACGCGAGTGGTTGCGACGACGGAGGCGGTGCGGCGGCGTAGGCGACGGGCGTGGCGTGAGCCCGCGACGACGGCAGTGGCATGAACCTGATGTGATGCGCGGGGATGGGCGGCATGGTGATGGGCTGCCCGGTGAGCTTCTGTACGAAGCAGAGCACGGCGGCGTTGCGGGTGGCGTGCTCCTGCGCCAGTATCTCCTGCCGCCGCCACGCCTCCTCGCGGATCACGCGGTCCTGCTCCCGCCGCGTCTCGATGGCCGCCAGGAACCGCCCCTGCATCGCCTCCTCCTCGCTCGCGCATGTCGTCGTCCGAGGCGTAGCCAGGGCACCAACATGCGGCGGCTCGGCTAGGGCCAGGACGGTCGAGGGTCGCTCCATCCCGGGCACTCCAACGGGCGGCGCCACCGGAGACGCCGTACTAGCCGGGCCGTGCAGCGCCTCCATCTGCTGGAAGAAGCGGGGCTTCTTGCCGGCGCTCATGCCTTGCTCTTGGGCGCTCTCCACCTTCACCGCCGTCATGACTCACAAGATCGCGCTGGACAGGACCGGACCGGACCGGACCGGCGGCCGCCACAAGACAAGAAGAAGCAGAAATGCACCAGCTTTTTTGGGGGTTGGGGAGACACTGGACTGGAGGAGCATTATTACCCGTCAGGTTTCCTTTTGACCTGTGGACCGAGCGTTCACCCTGGCTGTTCCATTGGTCACCCATATCTTCTGAGCATGAGTCATCTCAGGAAATTGGTTCTTCAGCAAAGGTCATATGAAGCTGGAAGAGTAGTAGACGCAATAAAATCAGGATGTATAAATTTATTTTCTAGAAAAGGAGCGGATGATTACATGATTGCAGTGTATATATTACTAGTTTAAATCCTAGGAAATAAATGTCAAGTTTACATAAACGATAATTTACAAAATATGCAAGAAAAAATATGGATACGGTAAAAAAATTGAGAAAAAAAAGATTAAGCTGCATCTAAAATAAGTTCTGTTTTATCAAATTCCCAAAATGCGAAACCAAATTGATTAGTTTAGATGTATTACAAAACTAAGGTACTTTGAAATATAATTAATAACCTCCCAAGTTCCCATGGTTGAAATTTTAAAATGCATACAAATAAAAAACTATTTCGATGTGAAGATTTAAACTAATGTATGCTAAACTCCGTGCCACACGGGGGCAGAAAGAAGGCACAGCTCCCTGCCATTTTCACCAGCCCGGCAAGGCAACGGTACTGAACCTGAACCACCAGCCGCCAAGCTGCTCCCCCGACCGGAGAGAGACCCACAGAATCAGGCAAGCTTTGGAGGCTGAAAAGGCTGCTGCTGCGCTTCTCTCCGGGACCCGCTCCCGCACCTGCACCTGGATTTTTTTACAAATATGCCCCCCCTCAACAATGCATCGCCAGAACTGTCCTCCTCTCACTGCAAATGGCGAAAGTGCCCTGGCGGGAGGCTAGAAATGTGACGCGTGTCACATCCCGCCAGGGCCGGTGGCGGGACAGGCTTCGAGCCTTAGGCGGTGGCGGGAGGTGCTCTCCGCCCTAGGGACTGGCGGGATGCGGCGGGCCCCACCACGCGGGCCAGCGGGATGTCCGGGCCGTCCTTTCCGCCTCGGGACTAGGCGGGATGTCCTTTCCGCCTCGGGCTACGGCGGAACGCGCATGCAGCTTTGGGACAGCGACGGTGGCGGAGCCTTTTGTGCCGCCCTAGGCTGTGTCGGTTTGTGCTGCCTTGCAGCGATTCGACATGATTAGACTACACAGTAATTAGACGACTGGAGCTACAGAAAATAGACCGCCGAAAGAGCACCGATACAGCAAATTGATTACCGAACTTTACAGCGCACTCGCATGTCAATTTGTCCCGCTAGTAGAGGGAGAAGGCTGGCTTATAAAAGGAGTAGTATCACGCTCTTCACATATGCATCCTTCTTCGTTTCTTTCTTTGTTTGCTATTTTCTTCGTTACACCATATTAATTATATATAATCTTAATGATAGTTCATTAATATAATTATTTATATTGACAAAATACATTAATTGTCTAACCTAACGTGTAAGAAATATTATTACACGAGTTCAAATATTTGGAAACGATATATTTAAGTGGTATACCTAATATATTGCTACAAGAGTCTAAAATATTTCTACACGATCTAATTACTTTGCATAGCTAAAATATTACTACACTTTTTAAAATATTTCTGTATTACCTAATTACGTTGCATAGCTAAAATATTACTACATGAGCTAAAATATTTCTACACGTTCTACTTAAGTTGCATACCTAAATATTGCTACAAGAGCACAAATATTTCTATATTACTATAAGAGGACAAATATTTCTACACGACCTAATTACGTTACATATCTAAAATATTATTACATAAGCTAAAATATTTCTACATGTTCTAGTTAAGTTGCATACCTAAATATTGCTACAGAGTACAAATATTTCTGCATTACCTAATTACGTTGCATAGCTAAAATATTACTACATGAGCTAAAATATTTCTACACCTTCTAGTTAAGTTGCATACCTAAAATATTACTACACGAACACAAATATTTCTACACGATGTAATTATGTTGCTTAGCTAAAATATTACTACATGAGCTAAAATATTTCTACATGACCTAATTAAATTGCATAGCTAAAATATTACTACACGATCTAATTAGGTTACTTTGCTGAAATATTATGACAAGAGCTCAAATATTTCTACACGAGCTAACTAAGTTGCAAAGCTAATTAATAGTTCAAGCATTGCATGGCAAATTATGTCCTAATTAGCTGACTAATATATACAACATGCAAAACTTTCAACCGAAACAACTCACCTTGATCAATGGCTACCAGTTCTCAGCCTCCGAATATTGGTGCAGGCTTGTTTCAGCAGCCTCAGGCGATTACAGAGTGTGTGACTGTATAAGCAAAGAGATAGAGAGAAGAGGCAGCAAATGGATCGATAGAAGTCGCAGTGGTTCTGAGGATGCCTGCCGCCTTTTTTAAAGAAATGGAGCTGCACTATCTGCCAACAATCAAGTTTCGAGAAACGGTCACAAGTTTCAACGAATGCGGCTTTCGGTGGTTATCGGACTGTTTAGCAATAGGAAACGTCACTCGTGGTGTTGGGAATATTGGAGCAGGCAGACGTGTCAGGGCATCCCGCCGTGTCCCGAGGCGGTAAGGGCAGGAGCATCCCGCCTTGGCCCGAGGCGGCAGGCTCGTCCCGCCGAGTCCCGAGGCGGAAAGGACGGCCCGTTTCCCGCCAGCGTGAAGTGGACATCCCGCTGGCCCGCGTGGTGGGGCCCGCCGCATCCCGCCAGTCCCTAGGGCGGAGAGCGCCTCCCGCCACCGCCTATGGCTCGAAGCCTGTCCCGCCACCGGCCCTGGCGGGATGTGACACGCATCACATTTCTAGCCTCCCGCCAGGGCACTTTTGCCATTTGCAGTGAGAGGGGGGCAGTTCTGGCGATGTATTGTTGCAGGGGGGCATATTTGTAAAAAAATCCCTGCACCTGTCTCATCCTTTCTTCCATCAGAGGATGAACAGGAGGAGTTCCCCTGTTTCTACCGCATGAAACAAAATTCATTTTTACTAGTAGCTGGTTATTATCGGGATGTTCCAAATCGTGACTTGCTCACCTTGCAGAAATAATATAATCCCTCAGTATTAAAATAGATGTCATCGTTTTTATTAAAATTTAGAAGAATCTGTCTAGATTTATTCAAAATTTTACAAATCCGTGACATCTATTTTAAAACTGAGAAAATAGTAAAGTACGGGTTTTCTTGTGTGTGTTTGCGGGTAGTTAGACAATATCCAACGGACCGATATACGACACTTCATGTCCATTTAAGGTGTGTTTGGTAGCCCGGGTCTGCCCAGAATCTCTATCTCTCCTTATATATGCTGAGTCTAGCCTAGTTAAACTGATATTTTGGCATGTGTTTGGTAGCACGTGTTCGTTGATACCTGTTGAGGTTAGATGTTGTTTGGTGGGTTCTTTTCTGTCTAGAGATGCTGAGGCACATGTCCAAAAAATAAAATTACAAGGAGGTCCAAAAAAGCAATCGCGTCCTCAGATCCCGACCACCGCATCGGGCTGGAGGCGGCGTGAGGAGGCGCTTGGCGGCGGGACGTCGTGGCTGCGTGAGGAGGTCGACATGCCTTGGTGCGGTGGCCGGCGGAGCTTGGTGCCGTGGAGGAGGGCGGCGGAGGTTGGTGCCCTGGGGGATGTCGACGGGAGCCCTGGCTGGCGGTCGTGGCGGCGTGACGAGGCGCGTCCTCGTCGAGGCGAAGATCGACCGTGCTCGTGGCTAGCGGTCATGGCCGATGGAGCTTAGTAGCGTGAGGAGGCGCGTGCTCGACCTTCCATGCCGCGGAGGCCGGCGAGACGATGAAGTGCAGTTCTGGGCAGGCAGCGGCGAAGTCCGGTGTCAAGGAGGCAGCAGTGGTTGACTGCGTCGAGGAGGTGGTTGCCGGCGTCGAGAAGAGGTGGACGGAGCCACGCGTGAGAGAGAGAGGAGAGAGCCGGCTAGGGAGGGGGAAATGAGGGGGTGGGGTGGGTGGGGCGGTTGACCCCTGTTTTTTCGGTCCAGTTGCGACGCGCGGGAGGGTATTTTCCGGGCAAGCTCAGCCATGCCGAGTAGCGAAGCTCGATTTCAGCTTCGCTATCGGGCAGGGCTGCGAGGGCTTTTTCGTATGAGTTGGACAGTGCTGAGACGGGAAACACGGGCTACCAAACACCCAAATTGCTAAAAATCTTGATTGAGATGGCAATTTCTGGGCCGTCCCGGGCTACCAAACACACCCTTAGGGCTATGTGATTCGATCATCGTCCTCATACCAAAGGTATCTACAGGTGCATTCATGCTGGCAGCTTCTGAAGGCTTGGATGGCCTTTCTTCCCCTGAACTTGCCGAGACTATGGCAATTAGACGGGCCCTGACGGTAGCAGCGAACAACGGCTTCCAGGATATAGTCCTTGCTTCAGATTGTTTGTCTGCGATACAACGTATCAATTATCCAATTCAGGATCGGTCGGACGTTGGCTCAGTGATTGCTGATATCAAAAACCTAGCAATTGAGTTTAACTCCTGTTCCTTCAAGCATGTTGGTCGACAGACGAATGTAAGCGACCTCTTCGACGACCTCAACATGAGCGACAACGCCATGGCTAGTGCTGCCACCACTGCTGCTCAGGCTGCATCGTACGTGACCCTAAAGTTTCTTTTTCAGATTATGCTAGAATTCCTTGTCCTAGCGTTAGGAGTAGATGTAATCAGTTTATCCTATTTAGATCAATGTGCTAGTTTGCATGATCTGTTTAATTGCTATTCGTATGACCATGCTTGATCAATTGTTTATTCGGATTATATCATATGGATATTTATATTTTTAACAGTTACGCTACTACTAATCTCTTGTTAAATCTTAACTACAAATCTAAGATCAAACCATCCAAATAATTTGGAATAATATGGATTAACATGGTGTCTCTAATTAGACATGTAAATTGCCTTTATAGTATATACTAGATGTTTGAATTATGCATCTCAACTATGGAAAATCACTTTAGGTCCCGTCCACCATGGTGGACTTTTTTGAATTTTTGAAAAGCATAAAATATTATCTAAAAATATATATTCATGTAGTTGACAACACAAGATCCAAGCCTACAAATTTTTGATGAAAACTATTTTGTATTTCAGGCGTGGCAAAAAAGACAAATATAATAATTTTTTAGCAAACTGAGGCTCATTCAAAATTAGAGTGCTCATGTCAAGATATGCACTTTTCTCTTTTTTGCTAAGGCCAAAACAAAAGTTTTATCACATGATTTTCTGCACGCACGTATTATAAATAATTATCTACAGCCTGGATTTTTTTAGATTTGTTTGAATCTTTAAATTTGAATTTTTCAAAAAAAATTAAAGTTCCCCATGGAAGACAGTGTGATGTGGACTATGCTTCATAGGCATTGACTAGATCAAATAGATGGAAAAATTAATTCCTTCCACCGTTGTCCTTGGATGGAAAGCGTTTTTCGAATACTGCTTTTTTGCATAGTTGCACCGGATGTTAGGGATATGAAGTAATGAAGCAATTAACAAAGGGTATCCAACAAGGTACTTTCTATCTGAAACTGAAATTGCTTGTCTCGTGTTTTTATTAAGAGTTCAAGGCAACATCCTGGACCAGCTAAAGTCGATTTTGTTTCTTAGAGTCTAGCCATTATTCAACCTCAGTAAGCATCGTGCACCAAATTTGGGCATAATTACCACAGGCACATCACTAAATTTTCCTGCTCAAACCAAAGTACAAAGTGTACTAATTACAGGGGAGTTAACTTATGAACCATACTATGAAACTTTGGGAGAGAGTGATTGAGCATCACTTGAGGAGAGTGAAGAATGTCACTAAAAATCAATTTGGCTTTATGCGTGAGAGGTCAACTACAAAGGCGATTTTCTTGCTTCGCCGGCTTATGGAGAGATATAGGAGCAGAAGAAGGACCTACATATGGTTTTTATTGACTTGGAGAAGGCATATGACAAGATACCAATGATAGTCATCTGGTGGGCGCTAGAGAAACACAAGGTCCCAACAAAGTACATTTCTCTCATCAAAGATATGTACACTAATGTTGTAACATGTGTTCGTGCCGGAGATAGTGAGACCGACACCTTCCCAGTTACTCTAGGACTACATCAATATTTAGCTTTGAGCCCATACATTTTTGACTTGGTGATGGATGAGGTTACTAAAGACATACAAGGAGATATTTCTTGGTGTATTCTTTTTGCTGATGATGTGGTACTGGTGGATGAGAGTAGCGAGGGTGTCACTAGGAAACTGGAGTTGTGGAGACAAACCTTAGAATCCAAGGGATTTAGACTTAGTAGGACAAAAGCTGAGTATATGTGGTGTGACTTTAGTGGCATTAGATGCAACGACGAAGGGGTTAGTCTAGGAGGGCAAGTTGTGCCCAAGAGGGACACTTTTCGATACTTGGGATCAATGCTACAAAGCAATGGTGGTATCGATGAGGATGTTAGCCACATGATCATGGCAGGGTGGATGAAGTGGCGGCAAACATCCGAAATCCTATGTGACAAGAAGGTCTCACAAAAGTTAAAAGGTAAGTTTTATAGGACGGCAATCAGACCTGCCATGCTTTATGGAGCAGAATGTTGGCCCACTAAGAGGCAACACATCCAACAAATGAGTGTCTCCGAGATGCGTATGCTAAGGTGGATGTGTGGCCACACAAGTAAAGACTGGATTATGAATAAAATGACACGCGAGAGGGTGGGGGTGGTGCCAATTGAAGAGAGGCTTGTCCAACACATGTTAAGGTGGTTTGGACATGTCCAACAGAGGCCACCAGAACCACCGGTTAACAGTGGGATTCTAAGGGGTTTTGATAACGCAAAGAAGGATAGAGAACCACCGGTTAACGGTGGGATTCCAATGATAGGCGATTTTCTTGCTAAATTCAACGGAAAGAAACTAAGACCTCCGGGCACCAAGTGAAATCACAATATAAGTCAAAAAGGCATAATCTACCAAGTTTGAACTCTTGGCATCCAAATAGTACAATGTAGACAGATTCATATGTCCAGTATCAAACTCTGACCACTCGTAAGATCAAAAAGAGCAATATTTCCTCTATCTGAAATTTCCATTGCATATATGGATGTGTGCTTACAGAAACATAACATCCCAAAAACAACAACATTAGAACTTGTTTTCCACTCTTTTCTAGATAAGCCCTGCAATAAACAATCACAAGGAAACCAGAGTTTATCCCCAGCAAAACTGGCTATGTTTCAGTCTCTCTTCTTCCTCAAGACAAACAAACAAACCGATAGGAAAGCAGGGTTTTTTTCAGAACATGTCAAGCCACCACATCAGTGAAGGCCTTGAGGAACTCCTCCACTCCTGCCCCTGCAGAGATGGCTGAGCGGTGCACCGGCAGCTTCGGTAAGTCGTTGCGGAGGTCCATTGACGACTGGTCTCTGAAGAAGAACCTGTTGCTCGCCTGCATCTGCGTCCCCCCTGAGACGCCACCAACGCCATGCCTGTTGCCGTCCTTCCTCGCCACGGCTGGCAGGGTGTGCGGATGGAGAGCCCTATGCGAGATCGGCGCCGCGACAGCGAACGCCTCGATGCGGTCCAGCGGTGCTGCATTGGCGTGCTCCGTGGCCGGCGGTGGCAGGGCTGCCGCGCGGCCGGCACCGACACCAGGAGGACAGCCGAGCGCCGCCTTCTTCCGATGGAGCTGGTGGAAGTAGTGGCACGTCTCGGAGTCGTTCTTGTTGCTGTCCTTCACCTTCTTGAAGTAGTAGTTCATGTTCCCCCACTTCTGCATGCACTGCTTGGAGCTCCGGCTGTAGCCCATCCGGCGCATGCCCGCCGAGATCTCTTCCCAGAGCAGCGACCCCTTCCGACGCATGCCCAGGTTGCTCCGCAGCTGGCACAGCGCGTGCACCTCTGCCTTGGACCACCGCCACAAAGACGCGCCTCCGGACCCCGACGCGTCGTGCGACGTCTCGGCGGTGCTTTGGTGTACCACCAGCCCTTGCTGCGGCGCTGCGGGCGGCATTGTCGACGGCTTCTGCGGCCGCGGCGAGGGTTGTCGCTGCGTACCCGCGGGTGGTGCTGGTTGTGAAGACGGCGGCTGGGGCGGGGGCATGAACCTGATGGGCTGCGCGGCGATGGACGGCATGGGGATGGGCTGCCCGGTGAACTTCTGGATGAAGGAGAGCACGGCGGCGTTGCGGGCGGCGGCCACGGCGTGCTCCTGCGCGAGCACCTCCTGCTCGCGAGCGAGGCGAGCCATCTCCCGCCGCCGCCACGCCTCCTCTCGGACCATGCGGTCCTGCTCTCGCCTCTCGATGGCCTCCAGGAACCGCTGCTGCATCGCCTCCTGCCGCTCCATCGCCACCTTCATCAGACCCTCGAAGAATCTCGCCATCTCCCGGCTCGTGGCGCCGGCTTCAGCGCCACCCCCCGACGCCCTCTTCGTCTCCCCTCGTTCGCCCATGTCGTCGGTGCTCTCGTCTTCCGTGCTGGACTTCGAGAACCTCGGGCTGCGCCCAACCACCGGCGTGGCCATGGCCATGCCAGCCGTGGCAGCAACATGCGGCGGCGGCTCGGCTAGGGCCCGGAGGGTCGAGGGTCGCGCCATCCCTGGCACTCCAACGGCCGGCGCTGGCGGCGCCACAGGAGACGCCGTGCAGGAGATCTGCGCCCCGTTCTTGCCGCTTCGCCGCGGACGCACGCCGCAGAACTCGGTTCCGTCGTCCGGGCTACGCCTAGTCTTCTTCTCCCTCCTTCCAGACTCCACTGCCGCCGCCGCGTTCTCACTCATGCCGGCGCTCTCCGCCTTCACCATCATCGCGCTCGCGCTGGACTGGATTGGACCGGGGCGGCCGCCACAAGACAAAGAAACGGAAATGCACCAGCTTTTGGGATGGGGAGACACTGGACGGGACGGGCCTGTATACCGTCAGGTTTCCTTTTGACCTGTGAACCCAGCGTGTTGCCCATATTTTCTGAGAACAAGTCACACCAAATTAGTTTTTGAGCGAGAGTCATATGAAGCTGGAAGAAATAGACACAATAAAATCCGGAAATCCAATTCGGCTCACGGTTACATATGAACCCATTATTGCAAAACACATTTTAGAATATAAAAAAAAAAGAAAAAATATATGCATGTACATGTAGATATTACATGTTCGCACACAAGTTTTCGGGAAAAAGGAACATTTTGTGTGTCCCATGTAAAAAAATGAGTGCTCCAACATGACTATTTATGGACATTTTTTTTGTCTTTTTACACAAGCCACATAAAATGTTCATTTTTCTTCAAAACTTGTGTATCAACATAGAATGTTTGGATGTACTTGTGAATTATTTGTTCAATTTTTTTGACATTCTAAATTTTACTTTTTATGCATTTTCATAATAGGTCCATTTGCACCCATGGACCAAAACACCACCTTCCAATAAAATTACCATGTACATATTTATGTTCCAGCAAAGAAGCGGAGAAATACATGACTGCAATGGAGTACAATGTGTATGTTAGTTTACAAAAAACGATAATTTACAAAATATGCAATAAAAAGGATTAAAGTGCATCTAAAAATAAGTATTATTTATTATTTTATTTGATTACTGAAATACAAAACCAAATTGATTAGTTTAGATATATTGCAAATTTAAGGTATTTTGCAACATAATTAATACTCAAATTTAAGGTAGTAACCACTCGAGTTCCCATGATTCAAATTTTAAAATGCATACCAATATATTACTATCATGATATTCAAATTTAACAAATACTCCCTCTATACTAATGTATTGTACATGTTTAATTACTAGTTAGTCCCATTAATGCTATTATGCCCCGAATAAAGTTCACTAAGAACAAATTATGTACTCCATATAAATACTTAATTTCTTTACATTGATGAAATATACTCACCATAATGGTGAAAGAATTTAGTCTCACACTACAAGATCTTCTAATAGATCAAGGGGCACTAGCCAATTTTCCCTACAAATATCTTGTAAACGACATCGTATAAAACACTTGGAACCTTTTAGCTATTTTCAGCAAACAAAACAAACATATTCCAGTAAGCAATCAACAAAGTAGAAATGGTACAAATCAAAACTTGAACTCAAAGCTCCTACAAGCATGGAGAGCCTCCAACCAACTCATCTATTTGGAATTTGTGTTAGGTCTCTACAACAAAAGTTCTATTTTTTCTACTTCTTTGTACATAATACAAATTGATTTCATGTGAATATTAATATTTGAAACCTTCGTTGGGAAACAACCTAAAACATAAAGAGATGCAATTTATAACAAGACAGTCAATACAATATATATTTTTATGCATGCTAGAATATTACTTGCGAGTTAGAGAAGATGACATCATATATAACTTTCAAGGATGATGCCCTCGTATAATTTTACTATTTGCTACAAATTTCTTTTAGAGAAAATAGTTACTGCATTGTTCAAAACTATTAAGAGTAGTTTATATATTCCGCAAAAAAGAATAGTTTATATTATAGTTCTTTATGTCAAGGACCTTAGAGCTTCTCCATCCACGAGCCCAAACAACGTAGGGCCACAGCCTGGGATCGGTCGTTTGGGGAGCGCCGACACGAGTATCCGCCTTTAGGGCGTGCCTTTCCGAGCCCCCCCCCCCCCCCCAAGGCGGCCCCTTATGGGGTTTTCAAACATTTTTTTAGCAAATTCGAATAAAAAACAAATAGTTTGAACACATAATTCAAATCCTGACCACATTAAAGACATAGTTTGAGCATATAAAAATAGAAGTTCTACAGTAATTCATATACTTCAAATAAAATGAAGTTTACTCTTGCGGTGTTGCCCTCTCTTTGAGCCTCCACAAATGGTCTATCGGATCATTTCTCTATTGGTAATGAATAACCTTAACACGAATATCCATATGCATAGTGACAAAATCAACCCAATTTGTTGGCACTGGGTGATCAACAAAGGTAATAGGGCCATGGAAGTCATACAGATGGTCATCATTCGTTGGATGTTCATGCTCACTCTCGTTGATCATATTGTGCATGATCACCTTAGGCATTCACCACCTCCCACATATGGTCTTGAGATTAGGTTAGGAAAGGGTACCAAACAATAGAAAATAAAGATTGAAGCACACCAAATGTTCGCTCGACATGCTTCCCGCGACTCTCATGATGCAAACAAAAATGAGACTTTGCTGGACCTAAAGGTTTGGTGATTGTCTTAGGAAATACCGACCATTTTCGATAGATAACATCAGCTAGGTAGTACATTTTGGTATATGGATGGCCATTTATCTCATAGTTGCAGTATGTATCATGATCTTCAACAAGTTTTATAAACACCGGAGAGCGATGTAGCACGTTGATGTCATTGTGAGACCCCGCATGCCAAATTCAGATTTCTTGATCTGTCACAGCTCCAAGTATCACACGGCAATATCCATGATGCCCCTTGTACAAATATTGCCAAGCAAATCAGTAATTCTTCCATGACTAGCGCATGCAATCGATGCTGCCAAGCATCTCGAGATATCCTTCCGCTGAATTATGTGCCATGATCCTAGAAATCTCTGCTTCATTTAGCCCTCTCAAATAGTCTTTGCCCAAACACCCTGATCACCGTCTTGCAAAACTAGTACATGGCTTTAGTTGTTGTGGACTTAGAAATGCATAGGTACTTGTCTTTTAAATCTCTAGGAGCCCCATATGCAAGCATCCTTATCGCAGTCGTGCATTTCTGAATTGAGGAAAAACCTACCACTCCGAGGGCATCTTTATCTAGCATGAAGTACGGGGCGTAGACTCACATCATGCACCACGCGCACCACGCGCGACACGTCTGCGGGCGGAAGGAAGAAACAACGACTAGGTCGATGGCAAGTGGAAACCAACTTTTTTGTATATGACATGGCGAGGCACGCGGTGTGTCCAACACGCCTAGAAGGCTCCTTGTGGCGTGGGGGAGGTTGCGCGTTCCAGGAGTCTATTGGGCTGCGCCGAACAAAATGTGGCTTTCGGGGCGTGATTTTGTGTCCGGTGCATCTAACTTGAGTAGCCCTTTAAGGCTTGCAGGTGGAGATGCTCTTATAATCTATCGTGGATTACTCCCTTTATTTTAGTTTTTTCAGAAGGAGGGAGGCTCATATCTATCTATTTAACTTATCTAGTGAATTCCACCTTTTGCCCCCTATTTTATGCATTTGTGATAGTAATTACCCTATCGAGTAAATTTTCATCCTCATTGCCTCCTTTATAAGCTTTGGACCCTCGGTTTTTGATGCGTGTCCATTGGGCAAGGTGTGAGGTGATGACCAGTGTTAAGAAATATCACTACTGTGATGTGGAATGTGACAAATAAATAAGATCTTGACAAAATCGCCGATGATATTCTCCTATCCTTACAAATTTTATCGCGCCCATCGACATAACATGTCGCTTTTATCTAACAATAAATAGCAAAGTGCTAAACTGGGATAAAATCATGTATAAATCCTCCTCCTAGATGGTATATTTTAGCGGAAGTTACACTAAATGGGTTAATATTTGTCACAAATGCACAACCACAGGGGAAAAAGTGAAACTTACTCTTAATGTTAATCATTAGTTAAACTAACAACATATATAGTTTGCACCATTCTCAACCTTTTTAAAATACAAATTAAACTGTATAATTTCATGAAAAATGACGTGCGTTTTATGAGTCAAATACGAATGTCGGAAACACGTGTGTGCCACCTAAAATGTGACGTGTGAGCTGCAACTAATAATCCCATTCCGAAATCCTAGATCATGTATTTTGTAACATATGTTGGCTCGTGTTGCCTTTTTCTGATAAAGTGAGTTTTTTGTGAACGATAGAGTGAGTTTTTATTCACTGAAACATTGGCGAGAGAAAGAAAAGATCAATTAAAACATTGATCGTGGTTAGAAAGGTTTCAAAGCATTGTTGCCCCGCCAACCAAAACTATACTTAAATACTCCTATGTACTCCCTCTGTTTAGAAATATAAGATGTTTTAGATTTGTGAAGGAGATGTATCTAGACACGTTTTAGTGTATAAGTTCAAATGAATCTAGACACTAAAATATGTCTAGATACATCTTTTTCACAAACCTAAAACATCTTATATTTTCAAACGGAGGGAGTATAAGTTAATCTAATTCGTTTATTAGCGTACAAGTCGACATTTGTTTATATTGCTTCTTCTCTGTACTAGTACTAGAAGTCTAGTCCAGACGGAGAGCATAAATTTATTTGCATGCACACCTGTGTGGTCGTGTTCGACGCAGGCTACAAGCATGGGGCAGCAAGATGGAGCAGCTTCCTGCCATTTTCACCAACCCGGCAAAGGCACTGGACCAGGAAGCACCAGACTGCTCCCCTGGCCCGAGACCCAGAGAATCACCGAATCGGCAAACTCTGGAGCCTGAAAAAGGCACCTGCGGCACCTGCATCTGTCTCATCCTTTCTTCCATCAGAGGATGAACATGAGTTCTCCCATTCCTACCGCATGAAACACAATTCCTTTTTAGCCGGTTATTATCAGGATGTCCTGAATCGTGCCTTGCTCACAAAATAATTTGACCAAGTTGGATTTTGGAGTAGTAATACTACTAAAATACAGTTTTTCTTGTGTGTTTACCGATGGTCATCACCATACACAATTGCGAGCATAGCTTTGCCTGCACTTTTTTCTTGCCGCCCCACAAAACCAACATTATATAGTAGCTATAAACATGTTCATGTTTCCTTCCAATCGGAATAAGAGAATATGATTTTTTTTTGTCATGTGCAATACTAATAACCCCAATAAAGGTGCCTCTAATTTGACTCGTAGGATCAAATTTGTTGCGGTCAATGTTCCGAAAACCTCCATTATCCGGACTCCAAAAATTCTGGAAAAAGTATGCAAGTGCACATGGATGTTTACCATCGCACAAAAATTTCCATAGAATAATATATTTATACGCAACCAACAAAAAATTGAGAAATTTTAAGACCAAGAATACAAAAAGAGGAAAAGTGGCAGTAAGTTTAAAATTTATGTATTTTACCCTCTCTTGAGTCATAAGTGTGCTGCAATATTAAGAGGGGTACACTTGATGAATGAAATGGGAATGATTAGTGTCTTCGCCTTTTCCACATACACACCCCATCTACCGTATACTCAGACAAAAGGGAGTGTTGAAGTATGATCCAAATTTATTAAGGAGGCTAACTTCTGACGAGCGGATCGTTGAAGGTCTAGGTTTCCACCGCACCTCTTGTAAGCCGTCGACTGGGATAAGTTGCATATGTGAAATCCCCGGCGTAATGAAAACTCTCCTATTATAGTGAAGTTTCGCTGGCTGGCACCCGTGGGTTTTTTTTCTCTTTGTTGGAGAGATTTTTTCATGTTAAATATGTGTCACTTGCTGTGATTTCTTTTTTGTTCTTCGTTATTTGCTTGTCGCGATTATAACAGAATAGAGCCATATGTGCCTTATCAGTCGGTTTACGGAGTTTACTTCGGGCTCCCGAATAACTTCATGTGGCCCTCCGGGTGAGTCGAGTAGGTTATGGATACCCTAGAGTAGACCTTGGAGTAGAACACAGATTATTCTAGGCCATGGATTAAATCCCGGAATTTTAGACCTGGCTCCGGGCTTACTGAAAAAACACATAACAACCATATTTTCTCTAGACCATATAACAGGCACACCTTATCTAAAGGGGCAAACTCGCCAGAATTTTTAGAGCCTTCCATCATACTATATCTCCTCCATTGTTGAGTACCTTAAAGCTTCTAGATTTTCATGGCAGGATATGAAAACCGTGATGCCGTCCAAATCCAATTTTCATGGCCACCACACATGCTGAGTAATAGAAGCAATCGTGTTTCTTACTATTGTTGTTACCGGCTGATGTCGATGCAACCTCGCTTGTTGTCTTGGCGATGTAACCTAACACGCGATTAGCCTCCTCTTCTTTAGCGTTGTCGAGCAACGAGAGGAATCCCATATTGTCGCCCTAACTACGCCTCCACTGAATACACTCATCTATTTGACTATATGCGCTTCTTAATCAATCTTGGCTTCTTGTGATATTATAACTCATAGGTTTTAACATTTTATTTATTCCATGTGACTCAACTGCATGAAAAAAGGGCTGAGTTTCTTTGCATAATGTAAAAATGTGCCTGGGATCTCAATTGCACGATGCAATTGAATCAAACAGTTTATCTAGTAAACATGCACTAATTAGCATTCCAAATAAAATATTGACCATGATTGTTTGTGTTTGTGTTTGTTGTTATGTTGGTTGTGCATCTACGATGCAATGGCCGAAATCTGAACTCCTTTGTGGACCTATGATCTAGATACAAGGGAATAATCAATAAAAGATTTCATTTATAGAAAAAAAGAGTTCACTTTAGGCTTAATTGAGGGACTTTCTATCACCAAGTCAAAATTACTAGTATGATCATATTTCATGCTTTTTCGCATGCCATGGATCACCTATTTCAAGACTTCTTTTATATAAAAATTCCCATCCATAGCTTTTGAGGAACAATAGGGCTATAATTCATGCTCTGGCCGTACTAAAACTCAAGCATATGTTGTTGGGATAACTCAAGGATTTACATATCTTCATTCAACAATTTGGAGAAAATAGTATACATTTACTTTCACAATTTGAATCATTGCCCCATATACATGCTGACATGGCGACCATACCCAATTGGGGCAGCGACCAACTATGTCGATGCTTCGACGAGAAATCATTCCCAATACATAGCACAACTTTAGCCTCATTCAGTGCGTCCACTGTCAAACAATGATCAAAGGATAATAGCAATGTTTAGAGATGGCAAAACATCCCTATCCGCCTAAATGTATTGAATCAACAGAGCCATTGTGGGCAACCAACAATCTCAAAGTGAAAATTCCTTTCTGATGCTGTTAACAGATTCCGAAGTCCAACATTATTCCAACCCCATATGTATTATGCACCAAAATTGGGCACATTTGTACAGCGTGCAGATCGCTAAATTTTCCTGCTCAACCCAATAGTAAAAACCTTCGATCGCGTTAGGTTAAACGGCAATACAACTCAAATAAGTCCTAATCGACCAAGCTAGAGCTTTAGTATGGGATCCAAGCAACATTAACATGGCCCCATCTTGTTAGTACGTTCTGATTAGACTGTTCTTTATTCAGTAATATAAGAAAGTGCATGGTTAGTTATCCTTTCTGGAGTTGATAATGACAAACACAAAAGAAAATCCTTGCCATGAACTCATGCTACATGTGGATGGAGAGTATACAAGAGGTTAGAATTATGAGCATAGAGTAACCAACAAGGCAGATTCTATCCGAAATTGCTAAATTTTGTCTCATTTTTTCTAAACCCTGAAGAGAGAAAAGTCGACCGCGAGACGAAAGAAATATAGAAGACTCAACTCGTCGTCCCGTCTCAAGAAGGAAGTACCTCGTCGACGCAAAACCTACCTAGACTTGTCCTAAGGGGAAAATACTACGTATTTTCTGTTTGTTTAAAGCTAAACCGCTCGGTCCAAAGCCACTCAGCTCCAACCCGTGACTAACCACGTTGGGTCTTTGCAAAACTTATTAACGCCTAATAATTTCCACCGCTGAAATTGTTAAGCGGGTGTTATCACCCCAACCCTACTCCTCCCTAATCTCGGGACGAGATTATTTTAAGGGGAAAAGGTCTGTAACATCCCAATTTCAGTAACCCTGATTAAGTGTCCAAAAGGCAAAAATCAGGGGGAACAAAAACTTTTTATTGCATTGTGTGCTTACCTGTTTGCTTGTGCTCAAGCAACTGCTTGTGGATTAGTTGTGTACTCCTCATCTCAACACTAGTTTATAAAAACTATTTTACAAAAGAGATGTCTTGGCTCATCTTTCATATTCTCAAATGTTCGGGCATTTCAAAAACCTGAGCCAAGATGACTTTGACACAACCAAATACTTTACTAGTTTCTATTGCCAAAACTATGGAGACCTATATATACTCTCCTTATGTTTTCAAGACAGAACCTTCAACTACCCTTATCTCTAGGTTTCCAAAAAACCTTTATTAAATTTTTTCATCTCAATCTTGGTAGATACCAAGATGGTACTTATCTTACTTCAAAGCAAAACCCCTTTCAAAATACCCCTCCTTACCTCAAGCTAGTCTTGATGGTAACCTTAGTAGTAGTTAGATAGTAACAAGATGAATTGCCTTGATCTGTTGGTTGGTGAATTGCCTTGATCTGCTGTCTGATGAATTGCCTTGATCTGCTGATTGCCTTGTTTGCTTAGGAACTAGAATGAGCTAATTTCGTAGCTCATCCCTTAGGACCCAAATCCTTTATTGTGATCATCAAGCCCATATTAAGCATCCAAGTCTAGATCTATCCTAAGCCACTCAAGTGAATCATCTCATCTCATGCTTATCTCAACCCAGGGATAATCCCTCTAGATGGTTTCCAACTCACTGGAGACCCAATCTAAGCATGCATCTTATCTACTTAGTTATTACTTCAACATCATCTCCTTTATCATGAGTTTGGAACCTGACATCCTCTCAGAAGCTTCTACACTTGCACTCTAGTCCAAAACCCTAAATCTGCCAAAATGGCTGTCTGGATTTCTTATCTAGATTCAATCTTTGGAGCTTTACCTTTTCCAACCTATGTGCATTCTTGAGAATGTAATTGAACCATATTGTAGTACATAATTAGTACCACCAGAGACCATTATTTCCCTTGGCTAAGACATTCTATGTCCCACTCATCCACGATGGTTTTCTAGTCAAGATAATAATCTTTTCTGCAAATCTTATCATCTTGCCTACTTTGGCAGAAGCTCACATCTATATGCCACCTCCCCTTGACAAACTCCTTGCTTGGTTATGACCTACTAATCATAGACCATCAATTCCCACTTCACTTGTTTCCAGTGGAGCCTTGTGCTTCCTAAACCCCCATGGTTTAGAAGGCTACTTGATGTATCTCTTATGGCAGCCTTATTTTCAACAAAGTTTGCCATCTCATCATGATCACCTCAAATCCAACTAAGCACAAATATTGCTTCCATGATCATCTATATGACATGATATATCCATCCAGAAACTCCTTGTACCTAGTTGAGCTCTAAGCCCCCTAATCCAACCATGTTTAGGTGGCATCAGAATAACCAAACCCTAGATCCTCCAAGAATCTAGTTTCCACCCTTTGCACCACTTTTCTCCAAAACCAAGGTTGAACTTGATTCCTACATCAAGTTTACATCATCTACCTTGGATATCAGCATCCCCAAATAATTCCCACAATTATTTGGTTTATTAAACTATTTTATTTCTTTTATTTACCAAATTCTCAACAACCTTGACTTCAATGGAAAGTTTGTTTTTCTCCACATCACCTTGCCAACTAAAGGCACATTTTATGCCTATTTATCATATCACATCTTTCAAACTCAAAAATGAATATTTTTTAGATTCTTTATTATTTCTTTTTGCCCATTTTCTTAAATGGCAGAAACAAGAAATAATTCTCCAAAAATACTTTTCCACCTCAATAAATCCCCATAAAATTCCCCATTGTGTGTTATGGTATTTTGGACCATATCACATAAAACTAAGCTTGTCCAATGTAAAAATATCATCTTAGCTTCCATAATCTCTTTCTGCACTTTTTGAAGAAATGCATTTAAATGGGATTATATTGATCAGAAAAATCCCATTTAAATCATGGAGAGATTATTTGACCTACTCCACCTACCAGTACCATTTCCACACTTTTCTCAATGCAACATTTTCAACCTTCTTCACAAGCCTCAACTAACCAATTTTGCTAGAGCAATGCAAACATATTTCAAACCAACACCAAACCAGATCTAATCTTGTCAAGCACTCCTCCACAATAGCACACACACCTCCCCTGGTCTACCAACACTGTAGAAGGCCCCACACCCCTTGTCCCACATGATTATTTAAGAGCGAGACAAAGGCAATGTCTTGTCTAGCCACTACTTTTCTTATACACCACCCCACCCCCTCTCTGTCCCCCAGCACGACCAGGACCCTCTCTATCACCTCCCCACTGCCTTCCTTGCCCAATGACTGGCCAGCACCCCTCCTCCCAAGCTCCCCATGCACATGGTTCACCATGGACCCATCTAGCTTGGTTTATAAAGCTTGGGGCCAGCACCCCGCTCCCCCTCACCCTCATTTGCCCCTACCACTCCCACTCACCTCCAAAGCACCTCCTCTTCCTCTCCCTTGCTCTGCATTGCCAGAGAGAGAGGAAGAAGCAAGGTTCGGCCATGACAAAGGAACCAAGCCCCAAGCTCCCCTCTCTCCTCTTCCCTCTCTGCATGTCACCCTGCATGAACCCCCTCGCTCTCCTTCCCCTAACCCTACCCTTTTCTTCTCGCAGGACAGCTCCAAGAAGTAGCCCGGGCGAGCTCCCGAGCATGCATCGGCAGGCGTCGTCGCGCGAGAATCATCCCCGCGTCGAACCACCCCGTGCCGCCCCTCCATGTTCTCCTCGTCGTGTACCGCGTCGTCCCCGCACCTCGCCGATGCCCCTCCGTCGCCTGGTGCGCCCCTCCCTGACCCTACTGCTCCCCTGTTAGGGTTTCCACCCGGTGGAGCCCATCCCGCGATGAAGAAGGCGGTGCGTCGTCGATCTCCTTAAGATCGAACGGCCACCCCTCCCTCATACCCCTTCATCTGGCAGGCCTGCGGCTGGGCCGCTGCCGGTTGCACATCGCCCGCGTGCGTCCTTCGCCGCTGGGTCGGCCTGCCCCTGCATGGCCCGTCTGCCTCCCAGATCTGGCCCGAAATCCCCTTCCCCCTTTTTCTTTTAATGGATTTGCCAGATCTGAAAAACCATCTGTTGGTTTAAATACAAAATAAATTGAAAAGTAGATATTTATGCCTAGATCCAAAAACCCCCCAAGTACCTGGAGGTTTTCCCCAACATGCAGACCAAGTTTTACACCAAAATAGTATATAGAATAAATAGGATAAATGTTCTCCCTAGATCTGTCTAGAACACCAAATAAAGTCTCCAGTGTTTTTAACAAACCCAAATGGAGTAAATCCAACTGTTTTTGGAAGGTATAAACCATACCTTCCATATCCCATAGGCCCCATATTGTTTTGCCACCTAGTTTACCCTTGGCAAAAATAACAAAACAGAGACTTACTGCCTCTAGGAAATTCCCTAGGTCAAACCAAGTGGAGTTCTAACCTAATTCCAACTCCTAGATGACACACCTATCCATATACTACATAATCCAGCAGCTCATAATTTTATGAGTCTCTGTTGATTTTTAGTGAATTAAACTCTGCTGTGCATGGTTTATTCACTAATAAAAACATTATAGTAGCTCTGTAAATCCAAAAAGGTTGATTACAAGTTCTACAAAATAGTATTATCAGTACCTAGCATGTGTCTTTGGAATCACCTATAAAGCTTCTTTACATTAAATATGATGAAAAAGACAAATCCCATCTAGTACTGCTTTTGGGAATTTCTCAAGGGTATTCTGTTAATTTTTTTGAGGTGATTCCAAATACTCTTGAATCAGTCCACCAAATTCTACTTAATAACCCAAGGAAATAATTTTTGGAACTCCAGAGAAGTTCTGGTGAATTATTTCCTAAAACTAGAGCTTTAATCACTATAAAACCCATTATAAATCAAGGGAATTTGATAAAATAGTGAAACCACTTTTGTTGGCTTCATTATATGAATACCCATCTGACGGTATCATTTTTAAACAATGGTATTATACAGATCCAGCCCTTGGTCAAAAAACCGTCTCTTAGGTAGTTCCTAGACTCTAAATCCAAAGGGATTCTTTCCCTAATGCCTCCAAAGCTTCTACCAATCCAATCGAATCAAACCTCCAACATCCTACTGATGTATATCTTGTAGTTATCCTTTACTTGTTGTATGGTTTGTTGCTTGTATTCCTTGTATTGATTGGTGTATTGTTTGCTTGCATGTATGCTCGATAAACGGCGATAGTTGCGATTGTGTGACGCCGAGAAGAAGGAAGGATCGGGATATTCTTATTAGTGCTATTATTGGTATTCTGGTATTATAAAGAAGTCAAGGGACATCTCTCTGGTCACAGGCAAGCCACCATTCCTTAACTCCTATATTAACCTACTTCTGTTTATCAACTGTTTTATATCTCGTTTATAAATTTCCTGATCACATGGCATGGTTTGCTTCAAATAAAAGTGCGCGAGTAACTTGGCACCTCCAAGTTACTGATGAGTGTCCATTAGGACACCTACCATTTTTGCACCTAATCTACCCCTTTAGACCGAGGCTAAGATGATTAGCATCTTCCCTCTTGGAACCCGTGGATTTTCAAAGATAAAACTATTTTGGGTTCTTACCCTACTACAAAGTTTTCAAAATAATACCCTTGGAAATAGGAATCATTTCTGAGTGGAAGTTTTACTAAAAGAAGATATGAGGTGGAGGAAGAGAAAGTCAAGCAAGAGACAGAGAAGGGATGTTCTAAGCCAATGTCCGGGACAATTTTATTCGTGCAACCACATTACCCCAGACGTTGGGGCTTAGTTCGTAGTTTGTGATCCTTAGCCGGGGCTGCTCGTACTCACTAAAGGGGAGAAATCCCCTGAAATCCGGGTTGTCTGTAGGACAAGGCACTGGTGCAACAATTGGGTCTCCCGCGGACGGTATGCTTTTAGGTAGTACGGATGGAAGATTGTCACTATTGCTATCTGCCAGACTTCGGTCTGGAGATAGGGGTCAGTACGGGAGGAAGGACCTGGGTCGTCGTACCCCATACTCGTACCGGAGAGAACAACCCAAAAGTAAAAGCCGCCGTTGCTAGGGATGGACAAATAAAAAGTATAAGTTTGATTATCCGAGCCCCTGTCTACCGTGTGTAGCAAGCCGTGGTTTAATCCCGGCGGATGTATTGATTCTTGTGGGTAAAGTGCGCAAACTCTGCAGAGTCTAATCTATTCGAATAGCCGTGTCCACTGTCAAGGACAGTTGGAATGGCAAGTGCTAGGAGGACCCTTTGGTTATGTTAATATGAATTAAAGGATGTGACTTGGTCACGAGGAAAGATAAGAACAAGTTTGGTTTTGACCAGTGATGGTCGAAGACGTTTAAAAAGGTTTTTACAACAAAACTATTTTAACTATTTTTAAAAAGGATGTGTAGGGGTCCGGATTTCCAAAAAGGAGGCATCTGTTATAAAAACTCATTTTCAACAAAGATATAGAAATGCCAATGTTAGGTCTTTCAAAAACAACTATAGTGTAGAGCTATCTCGCCACGGCCAAATATGCATTTCCGTATTACTTTGTCTCGGTGGTTTGCGAGTCTATTCAAAGTACTCACCGGCATTGTCCCTGGCTATTTACTTGGCTAAATTGCAGATGTTAAGAAGGAATGAAGGTGCTGACGTCTATGCGAGCTAGGTCGTCTTCCCAGTCAGTTGCCTGTTGGTTAAGGCACGGGATCTGCGCTGAAGACTTCCGCTAATTATGTTGTACTCGCCATAATGGCCACTTTGTAAGTTTTGTACTCGTTACTTTATGGATGATGAAATGATACTAGTCGGTTATGCTCACGGCTCATTTATCATGGGAACGTGAATTATATGCATAACGGGTATTCTCGGACTGTAAATCTGGGGTGCCACAGACATGGTATCAGAGCCATCCTGACTGTAGGAGACCTTAGTTAGCATGGTCGTTAGACAGGACAACCCCTATTTATGAAAACACTGGTTTTCGCAAACTATTTTCTCAAAAGCTTTTCGAAAGAATTCTTATCTCATCTTATCTGAATTAAACACTTTGAAAATGGATTACTCTACATCTCGTCTACTCCAAATGTCCCGTTTTCAAAAACAAAGTCCGAATTGGAGACTATGAAGCCGAAGATCCCGGAACAAAGAGACCCCGAAACAAGCAAAACAAAGGAGCTACCAACAACGAAAGGCACTACAAGATCGCCCTACCAACGGAGTCCTTCATCGCCCCCAAAATCAATCAAGTACGGAACTGATGACAAAAGACGACAAGACAGCAGTTAGGATCTCCGTAATGTCCGTACTTAGGATTAGCATCCATAAAGGAGGATTCCCTTTATGGCGTGTAGTCACCACCTTAGTATTTATGGTATGCCTTGTTTGCTTGTCATATGCGTGTTTGATGTTTGGAAGGTGTTGATTGTCTGCCGGGAATCATCCGATACTGTAGTTTTGTCCACCTAATTGGTAGATCCCGATGCTAAACCTCTTAACCTCCTAGCCAGAACCCCTACACAGCAGGATGGCCACCTAAGAAAAACCTCGACAACCTCAGGTACAACCCTAAGGTGGAAAGACTGCGTCTTTCCACTCAACTCCTACGAACCTCCCACTCTCTACTTTGAGAGTCGTCCGAAGAAGAGCAAGCCATGACGCCGTTTAGGAATAACTGCGTACCCGGATAAATCTGTACCTATGTGTTTTATCTCACCCCTGAACCACAAACCCTCCTCTGTGCAGATGGAGACCGTTGATGAGACATGGCTGAGCGCAGGATTCCCCATGCTCCTATGGGATTCCCTGCAGGTTTGTGGATACACCCAACCTCCTACCTACCAACTCCACAAAGGATTGGAGACCGGACTATATCTGGGTCAAGTGATCATTCAACCAAAGTATGGAGTACCCAGAGAACCCATTCGCGCCACAGGATTCCGTATGCCAACCCCAGTACTGGCTGTACAAATGGCGGCAAGAGAAACACTATTCCGCATTCGGGATGTCCTTCCCGAAATGAGGCAACCCACGACCTTATTTCTGCCCATCAAAGGAAGAGTGGATTCATCCGGTCAATCCCAAGATCCTTGTTTGACCTTCCCCGCCCTGCAGCCGCAAGCCCGTTATAGCTACGCTGGAAATGGGCTCCTCACCATAGTTGTTGATGAATATCGCCGCACCCAGATGGAACTTCATCATGTGCAAGCTATCCTGGATCACAAAGAAGCTCTAGAAGTCCAGCAAAGGAATCAATCCATAATCAAGGACCCGGAAGAAGCCTCTGGAAGCCCCATCCTCAAGGGAAGGAAGAAGTGTGTCTCCGCTCTGCAATATCTCAAGAGGTTCAAGCTACTCCAAGATATCCAAGGATTCTCCACCCTCCTTCCCGAAGACGAAGATAAAGCCAAAGAGAATCCTCCGGAATCCCCCGCAAGCGGCAACTAGCCTAGCACAGTATCTATGTATCGCCCCAAGACCTGTTCTGTAAAACCCTAAGTGCCTTGTTGCCTCGCGGCATAGACCTGTTTTGTAACCCCTTAAGTACCTCCGCCACCAACCGGCTTGAACTTGCTAAGAGTATGGATATTATGCAAGTATGATATCTTTCTTTGCATGTCTTACCCACGACGTTGCATCAGACCAAACCGGAATGACCCCATTCCAAAGGACCTCGTTTCCTAGACCATCAAACTCCAATGGCATCCTCCAACCCCTCGGACTTGTAAACCACTCAGAAGATAACTACCCGAAGGAAAGGCGTATGGCCTTACCCTGACATGAGCATACGACTCCAATCAAGAAATTCGGCAATTTCACCAAGCACCCGTAGTTTTGCTCTAAGGGGTCCCGCCCAAAAGCTCGATAGACCCCTGGAGTCAAGCACTAGCTAGCACTAAGTGATGACCACCCCTCAAAACCCAAATCGTCGACCCTGCAAGAAGAACAACAGTTGGCACTTCTCCAAAATCAGAAGGAACTTCAGGAAGATCCTCCACTCCAAGTTCGATTGACTAGCCAACATCCCGGTGTATCAAGACCCTGAAGAGAGAAAAGTCGACCGCGAGACGAAAGAAATATAGAAGACTCAACTCGCTGTCCCGTCTCAAGAAGGAAGTACCCCGTCGGCGCAAAACCTACCTAGACTTGTCCTAAGGGGAAAAGACTGCGTCTTTTTCGTTTGTTTAAAGCTAAACCGCTCGGTCCAAAGCCACTCAGCTCCAACCCGTGACTAACCACGTTGGGTCTTTGCAAAACTTATTAGCGCCTAATAATTTCCACCGCTGAAATTGTTAAGCAGGTGTTATCAACCCAACCCTACTCCTCCCTAATCTCGGGACGAGATTATTTTAAGGGGGAAAGGTCTATAACATCCAAATTTCAGGAACCCTGATTAAGTGTCCAAAAGGAAAAAATCAGGGGGAACAAAAACTTTTTCTTGCATTGTGTGCTTACCTGTTTGCTTGTGGATTAGTTGTGTACTCCTCATCTCAACACTAGTTTACAAAAACTATTTTACAAAAGAGATGTCTTGGCTCATCTTTCATATTCTCAAATGTTCGGGCATTTCAAAAACCTGAGCCAAGATGACTTTGACACAACCAAATACTTTACTAGTTTCTATTGCCAAAACTATGGAGACCTATATATACTCTCCTTATGTTTTCAAGACAGAACCTTCAACTACCCTTATCTATAGGTTTCCAAAAAACCTTTATTAAAACTTTTCATCTCAATCTTGGTAGAGATACCAAGATGGTACTTATCTTACATCAAAGCAAAACCCCTTTCAAAATACCCCTACTTACCTCAAGCTAGGATTGATGGTAACCCTAGTAGTAGTTAGATAGTAACAAGATGAATTGCCTTGATCTGTTGGTTGATGAATTGCCTTGATCTGTTGTGTGATGAATTGCCCTGGTCTGCTGTCTAATGAATTGCCTTGATCTGCTGATTGCCTTGTTTGCTTTGGAACTAGAATTAGCTAATTTAGTAGCTCATCCCTTAGGACCCAAATCCTTGCTTGTGATCATCAAGCCCATATTAAGCATCCAAGTCTGGATCTATCCTAAGCCACTCAAGTGAATCATCTCATCTCATGCTTATCTCAATCCAGGGATAATCCCTCTGGATGGTTTCCAACTAAGTAGACACCCAATCTAAGCATGAATATTATCTACTTAGTTATTACTTCAACATCATATCCTTGATCATGAGTTTGGAAACTGGCATCCTCTCAGAAGCTTCTACACTTGCACTCTAGTCCAAAACCCTAAATCCTCCAAAATGGCTAAGTCTGGATTTCTTATCTAGATTCAATCTTTGGAGCTCTACCTTTTCCAACCTATGTGCAGTCTTGAGAATGTAATTGAACCATCTTGTAGTACATCATTAGTACCACTAAAGCCCATTCTTTCCCTTGGCTAAGCCATTCTATGTCCCACTCATCCATGATGGTTTTGTAGTAAAGATAATAATCTTGTCTGCAAATCTTATCATCTTGCCTACTTTGGTAGAAGCTCACATCTATATGCCACCTCCCCTTGACCAAATCCTTTCTTGGTTATGACCTACTTATCATAGGCTATCAGTTCCCACTTCACTTGTTTCCAGTGGAGCGTTGTGCTTCCTAAACCCCCATGGTTTAGAAGGCTACCTGATGTATCTGTTATGGCAGCCTTATTTTCAACAAAGTTTGCCATCTCATCATGATCACCTCAAATACAACTAAGCCCAACTCTTGATTCCATGATCATCTATATGACATGGTCTATACATCCAGAAACCCCTTGTACCTAGTTGAGCTACGAGCTCCCTAATCCAACCCTGTTTAGGTGGCATCAGAATAACCAAACCCTAGATCCTCCAAGAATCTAGTTTCCACCCTTTACACAACTTTTATCCAAAACCAAGTTTGACCTTGATGCCTACATCAAGTTTAAATCATCTACCTTGGATATCAGCATCCCCAAATAATTCCCACAATTATTTCGATTATTAAAATATTTTATTTCCTTTATTTACCAAATTCCCAACAAACCTTGTCTTCAATGGCATGTTTGTTTTTATCCACATCACCTTGCCAACTAAAGGCACATTTGATTCCTATTTATCATATCCCATCTTTCAAACTCAAAAATGAATATTTTTTAGATTCTTTATTGTTTCTTTTTGCCCGTTTTCTTAAATGGCAAAAACAAGAAATAATTTTCCAAAAATACTTTTGCACCTCAATAAATCCCCATAAAATTCCCCAATGTGTGTTATGGTATTTAGGACCATATCACTTGTCCAACGTAAAAATATCATCTTAGCTTCCATAATCTATTTCGGCACTTTTTGAAGAAGTGCATTTAAATGGGATTATAATCATTAGAAAAATCCCATTTAAATTATGGAGAGATTATTTGACCTACTCCACATACCAGTACCATTTCCACACTTTTATCAATGCAAAATTTTCAACTTTCTTCACAATCCCCCACTTAACCAATTTTGCTAGAGCAATGCAAATATATTTCAAACCAACACGAAACCAGCTCTAATCTTCTCAAGCACTCCTCCACAGCAGCACACACACCTCCCCTGGTCGACCAGCTCTGTTGCAGGCCCCACACCCCTTGTCCCACATGATTATTTAAGAGGGAGACAAAGGCAATGTCTTGTCAAGCCACTACTTTTCTTATACACCACCCCACCCCCTCTCTGTCCCCCAGCACGACCAGGACCATCTCTCTCACCTCCCCACCGCCTTCCTTGCCCAATGACTAGTCAGCACCCATCCTCCCAAGCTCCCCATGCACATGGTTCACCATGGACCCATCTAGCTTGGTTTATAAAGCTTGGGGCCAGCACTCCGCTCCCCCTCGCCCTCATTTGCCCGTACCACTCCCACTCACCTCCCCAGCACCTCCTCTCCCTCTCCCTTGCTCTGCATTGCCAGAGAGAGAGGAAGAAGCAAGGTTCGGCCATGACAAAGGAACCAAGCCCCAAGCTCCCCTCTCTCCTCTTCCCTCTCTGCATGTCACCCTGCACGAACCCCCTCGCTCTCCTTCCCCTAACCCTACCCTATTTTTCTCGCAGGACGGCTCCAGGAAGTAGCCCCGGCAAGCTCCCAAGCGTGCACCGGCGGGCGTCGTCGCGTGAGCATCATCCCCGCGTCGAACCACCCGTGTCGCCCCTCCATCTGCTCTTCGTCGTGCACCGCGTCGTCCCCGTACCTCGCCGATGCCCCTCCGTCGCCCGGTGAGCGCCTTCGCGACCCTCCTGCTCCCCTACTAGGGTTTCCACCTGGTGGAGCCCATCCCGCGAGGAAGAAGGCGGTGCCCCGTCGATCTCCTTAAGATCGAATGGCCACCCCTCCCTCATACCCCTTCATCTGGCAGGCCTGCGTCTGGGCCGCTGCCGGTTGCACGTCGCCCGCGTGCGTCCATCGCTGCTGGGCCGGCCTTCCCCTACATGGCCCATATGCCTCCCAGATCTGGCCCGAAATCCCCTTCCCCCTTTTTCTTTTAATGGATTTGCCAGATCTGAAAAACCATCTGTTGGTTTAAATTCAAAATAAATTGAAAAGTAGATATTTATGCCTAGATCCAAAAAAAACCAAGTACCTGGAGGTTTTCCCCAACATCCAGACCAAGTTTTACACCAAAATAGTATATAAAATAAATAGGATAAATGTTCTCCCCAGATCTGTCTAGAACACTAAATAAAGTCTCCAGGGTTTTTAACAAATCCAAATGGAGTAAATCCAACTGTTTCTGGAAGGTATAAACCATATCTTCCATATCCCACAGGCCCCATCTTGTTTTGCCACCTAGTTTATCCTTGGTGAAAATAACAAAAACAGAGACTTTCTGCCTCTAGGAAATTCCCTTGGTCAAACCAAGTGGAGTTCTGACCTAATTCCAACTCCTAGATGAAACACCTATCCATATACTACATATACCATCAGCTGATAATTTTATGAGTCGTTGTTGATTTTCAGTGAATTAAACTCTTCTGTGCATGGTTAATTCACTAATAAAAACATTATAGTAGCTCTGTAAATCCAAAAAGGTTTATACCAAGTTCTACAGAAAGGTATTCTCAGTACCTAGAATGTGTCTTTGGAATCACCTAAAAAGCTTATGTATATTAAATATGATGAAAAAGACAAATCCCATCCAGTACTACTTTTGGGAATTTCTCAAGGGCATTCTGGTAATTGTTTTGAGTTGATTCCAACTTATCTTGAATCAGTACACCAAATTCTACTTAATAACCCAAGTAAATAATTTTTGGAACTCCAGAGAAGTTCTGGTGAATTATTTTCTAAAACTACAGCTTTAATCACTATAAAAACCCAGTATAAATCAAGGGAAATTGATAAAATAGTGAAACCACTTTTGTTGGCTTCATTCTATCAACACCCATCTGATGGTATCATTTTTAAACAACAGTATCATAGATATCCAGCCCTTGGTCAAAAACCCCTCTCTTAGGTAGTTCCTAGACTCTAAATCCAAAGGGATTCTTTTCCTAATGCCTCCAAAGCTTCTACAATACAATCGAATCAAACCTCCAACATCTTACTGATGTATATCTTTTAGTTATCCTTTACTTGTTGTATGGTTTGTTGCTTGTATGCCTTGTATTGATTGGTGTATTGTTTGCTTGCATGTATGCTCGATAAACGGCGATAGTTGCGATTGTGTGACACCGAGAAGAAGGAAGGATCCGGATATTCTTATTAGTGCTATTATTGGTATTCTGGTATTATAAAAAAGTCAAGGGACATCTCGCTGGTCACAGGAAAGTCACCATTCCTGAACTCCTATATTAACCTACTTCTGTTTATCAACTGTTTTATATCTCGTTTATAAATTGCATGATCACATGGCATGGTTTGCTTCAAATAAAAGTGTGCGAGTAACTTGGCACCTCCAAGTTACTGATGAGTGTCCATTAGGACACCTACCCATTTTTGCACCTATATTTACCCCTTTAGACCGAGGCTAAGATGATTAGCATCTTCCCTCTTGGAACCCGCGGATTTTCAAAGATAGAACTATTTTGGGTTCTTACCCTATTACAAAGTTTTAAAAATAAAACCCTTGGAAATAGGCATCATTTCTGAGTGGAAGTTTTACTAAAAGAAGATGTGAGGTGGAGGAATATAAAGTCAAGCAAGAGACAGAGAAGGGATGTTCTAAGCCAATGTCCGGAACAATTTTATCCGTGCAACCACATTACCCCAGACGCTGGGGCTTAGCTCATAGTTTGTCATCCTTAGCCGGGGCTACTCGTAATCGCTAAAGGGGAGAAATCCCCTAAAATCCCGACTGTCTGTAGTACAAGGCACTGGTGCAACAATTGGGTCTCTCGTGGACGGTATGCTTTTAGGTAGTATGGATGGAAGATTGTCACTATTGCTTTTTGCCAGACTTCGGTCTGGAGATAGGGGTCAGTACGGGAGGAAGGACCTGGGTCATCGTACCCCATACTCGTACCGGAGAGAACAACCCAAAAGGAAAAGCCGTCGTTGCTAGGGATGGACAAATGAAAATTCTAAGTTTGATTATCCGAGCCCATGTCTACCGTGTGTAGCAGGTCGTGGTTTTATCTAGGCGGATGTATTGATTCTTGTGGGTAAAGTGCGCAAACTCTGTAGATTCTAATCTATTCGAATAGCCGTGTCCACGGTCAAGGACGGTTGGAATGTCAATTGCTAGTAGGACCCTTCGGTTATGTTAAGATGAATTAAAGGATGTGACTTGGTCATGAGGAAAGATAAGAACAAGTTTGGTTTTGACCAGTGATGGTCGAAGACGTTTAAAAATGGTTTTACAACAAAACTATTTTAAATCTTTTTTACAAGGATGTGGAGGGGTCCGGATTTCCAAAAAGGAGGCATCTTTTATAAAAACTCTTTTTCAACAAAGATATAGAGATGCCAATGTTAGGTCTTTCAAAAACAACTATAGTGTAGAGCTATCTCGCCACGGCCCAATATGCATTTCCGTATTACCTTGTCTCGGTGGTTTGCGAGTACATTCAAAGTACTCACCGACATTGTCCCTGGCTATTTACTTGGCCAGATTGCAGATGTTAAGATGGAACGAAGGTGTTGACGTCTATGCGAGCTAGGCCGTCTTCCCACTCAGTTTCCTGTAGGTTAAGGCACGGGCTCTGCGCTGAAGACTTTCGCTAATTGTGTTATACTCGCCATAATGGCCACTTTGTAAGTTTTGTACTCGTTACTTTATGGATGATGAAATGATACTAGTCGGTTATGCTCACGGCTCACTGACCATGGGAACGTGAATTATATGCATAACGGGTATTCTCGGACCGTAAATCCGGGGTGCCACAGATATGGTAAATAAAAAGATTGCTAAGATGCTCATTGTCTACTTGCCTTGTCATTTTGGTTATGGGAAAGCTCCTGTACCATGTGCAAGGGATACCCCGTTGGCGGTTCTCAATGATATGCAAATACTTACAGTGACAAGAACTTACCTGGACCCAAAGTTGAGTATGCATGAGGTGTGGCCCTCGTATTGAAGGGGCATGAGATTGCCAACTTATACTTCATCAAGCATATACTCCAGCTTTGCCAATTTAACCTTGACCACTTCAAGATGCTTATGATAGGGGCAATGAGGGTTGAAAGCTAACAAGTACCATAATTTTTGGAAGCTCTTTTTGAAACTTGTAATCTCTGCTTCCTTTACAAAAAGGCCCTTCTTCCACCACTATTGAGTCTCCACCTTCTACCTTTAGGCACCATTAAGAGAGCATAGTTGTCATTTTGTGTGCAGTGTTCCAAAGCTTATTAGTTGATGCATATTGTGTTATTACTTGCTCTTATGCTACTTGTTTCAGTCACCCTTGTGAACTTTGCAGGTGTCCTATGCATTATATTGCTAATCTATGAGGGACAAGCTGATTACCACTATGCTATGTTTTCTGTATGTGAAACAAACAAACGTTTTTCAATGCATGTTATTCATAATCTTTGTTTGTAGCTTGTCATCTTCTATGCATAGTTACTATGTCCTATTGTTAGAACTCCATCTTTCATGCACATGTTTAGAGTTCTTTGATCCTAGCTTTCAATGCTTGCAAATGGTTGGATCTTTATTGTGAGGGCGCATGTCACCTCAAAAATTATTCTTTTTATCACTTACCTACTCGAGGACGAGCGGGAGTTAAGCTTGGGGATGTTGATACGTTGGAAACGTATCTATAATTTTTGATGCTCCATGCTTGTTTAGTATCTACTTTGCTTTACTTGTCCACACTTTGAGGTGTTTTTACATGTTTTCTGGTACTAACCTACTAACAAGTTGCAACAGTGTCAGATGCTTGTTTTATGCTGTTTTTGGTTTCAGAAAAGTTAGTAAAGAAATATTCTCGGAATTGGACGGGACAAAGGATAAATTCAATTACTTTCCGTGGGGGAAAATAAGTCCAGGGGAGAGCCCGGAAGGCTAGCCAGGGGGGGCCAGACCCACCCCAAGAGCGGGTGGGCCCAGTCCCGCGCCTGGCTAGGGTTTGGTGGCCCTGGCCGCCTCCTCGGTCTCCCCCTTCGCCTATAGGAATCCCCTGATGCAGAAACCCTAAGTACCCGATCAGAAATCCACGAAACCGTCTATAGCCGCCGCAACCATCGTCCCTAGATCGGCGGGATCTTAAGTTATTCCCGGCACCCTGCCGGAGGGGAGATCATCCCGGAGTCCTTCTCTCTGGTATGATGCATGAGTAGTTCCACCTTGGACTATGGGTCCATGTAGTAGCTAGATGGCTGTATCTCCTCCTTTATGCTTTCATGTATAGATCTTATGAGCTCCGTTCATGATCAAGATCTAATCTATTTGTAATCATGCATGTTGTGTTTGCGGGGATCCGATGGATATTGAGATTATTATGTTGGTTTGATTAATGGTTTTGTCTTTATCATTCTATCATGTCTGTGTTGTTTGTGATCTTGCATGCTCTCCGTTGTTAGTAGCTATCTTGGCCAAGTAGTTGCTAGTGACTCCAAGAGGGGGTATTTATGCTCGATAGTGGGTTCATGCCTCTAGTTTCCAAGGGAAGTGACAATAATATCTTCGGTTGTAGATGTGTTGTTGCTACTAGGGAGAAAACAACGGTCTCTTGTTCATGGAACATGTGGTATGTTTACCTTAGACACTTTGCTTAAAGCAGTTGACTGTTGCTTGCAACTTAATACTGGAGGGGGTTCAGATGATAACCTGAAGGTGGACTTCTAGTCATAGATGGAGTTGGATGGCGGTCTATGTATATTGTTGTATTGCCAAATCAACCTCATAGGATATTTCTGACTAGTAATTGCATTGTTATGCCTTGCTCAGTTCCTGACAATTACCCCGCTATAATTTGTTTACCCTTCATGCCATGTTGTTTATTTAGGGAGAGCACCTCTAGTGAACTATGGACCCAGGTCCAATCTTTACCATTGATACATCTTCCACTATTACTTGTTTACTTGCCGCAAACCATTACCTTCCACACCATATGTTTAATCCTTTGTTACAGCAAACCGGTGAGCTTAACAACCTCACTGATTCGTTGGGGAAAAGTCTTGAGTTTGTGTTGTGCAGGTCTCCATGTTGCTTGCAACACCTGTCTGACGTTTCCTTCCTCCTACTGGTTCTATAACCTCGGTCTCAACTGAGGGAAAACTTGCTACTGTGCTCTTCACACCTTGCTCTTGGGGTTTCCAACGAAGCGTCCCACGATAACACTGGGCAAGCCATCACCTGCTATGACCTGGTCAAAAGATCAGATGTGGGAAGTGATGAACTGTTGTGTGGTCTTGCACAACATAATCATTGAGGATGAGAGGAAGGATCCATTGAGTTTGCTCGAGCAGAACGAGCCATACTACAGACAAGGTCCTCTTGCCGAGCCTGATCATCAGGTGACTCCAACCTGGGCTGCATTCATCGCCATGCGTCAGGAGATCCGAGATCCAGCGATGCATCAATAGCTGCAGGATGATCTTGTTGAGCACCTATGGATACGCATGGGCAACACATATATGTCAAGCATGAACTAGCCGAATGATACGTTGAAAACGTATCTATAATTTTGGATGCCCCATGCTTGTTTAGTATCTACTTTGCTTTGCTTGTCTACACTTTGAGGTGCTTTTTACATGTTTTCTGGTACTAACCTACTACTCCCTCCAATCCATATTACTTGTCATTAGATTGGATGTATCTAGCACTAAAACATGTCTAGATACATCCATTTTCACGACAAGTAATATGGATCGGAGGGAGTAACAAGTTGCAACAGTGTCGGATGCCTGTTTTCTGCTGTTTTTGGTTTCAGAAAAGTTAGTAAAGAAATATTCTCGGAATTGGACGGGACAAACGTCAAAGTCAATTACTTTCCGTGGGGAACAAGAAGTCTAGAAGGAAGCAGGAGGGGCTGGCCAGGGAAACCAACCCCCCCCCAGGCACGGGTGGGCCCTGCCCCGCACCTGGGTAGGGTTTGGCCCTCATGGCCGCCTCCTCAGCCTCCCCCTTCGCCTATAAGAAGCCCCCGATGCAGAAACCCTAAGTGCCCGATAAAATCTCCACGAAACCGTTTATAGCCGCCGCCACCATTATCCCTAGGTCGGGGGGATCTGAAGTTCTTCCCGGCACCCTGCCGGAGGGGAGATCATCCCGGAGGCCTTATCTCCGGTATGATGCGTGAGTAGTTCCACCTTGGAATATGGGTCCATGTACTAGCTAGATGGTTGTATCTCCTCCTTTGTGCTTTCATGTATAGATCTTGTGAGCTCCGTTCATGATCAAGATCTAATCTATTTGTAACCATGCATGTTGTGTTTGCGGGGATCCGATGGATATTGAGATTATTATGTTGGTTTGATTAATGGTTTTGTCTTTATGATTCTATCATGTCTGTGTTGTTTGTGATCTTGCATGCTCTCCGTTGTTAGTAGCTATCTTGGCCAAGTAGTTGCTAGTGACTCCAAGAGGGGGTATTTATGCTCGATAGTGGGTTCATGCCTCTAGTTTCAAGGGAAGTGACATAAATCTATTCGGTTGTAGATGTGTTGTTGCTACTAGGGAGAAAACAATGGTCTCTTATTCATGGAACATGTGGACTGTTTACCTTACACACTTTGCTTAAAGTAGTTATCTGTTGCTTGCAACTTAATACTGGAGGGGGTTTAGATGATAACCTGAAGGTGGACTTCTAGTTATAGATGCAGTTGGATGGCGGTCTATGTATCTTGTTGTATTGACCAATCAAATCTCATAGGATCTTTCTAACAAGTAATTGCATTGTTATGCCTTGCTCAGTTCGTGTCAATTGCCCTGCTGTAATTTGTTTACCCTTCATGCCATGTTGTTTATCTAAGGAGAGCACCTCTAGTGAACTATGGACCCTTATCCAATCTTTACCATTGATACATATTCCTCTGTTACTTGTTTACTTGCTGCAAACCACCATTACCTTCCACACAGTACGTTTAATCCTTTGTTATAGCAAACCGGTGAACTTGACAACCTCACTGATTCGTTGGGGCAAAGTCTTGAGTTTGTGTTGTGCAGGTCTCCGTGTTGCTTGCAACACATGTGTGACATTTCCTTCCTTCTACTGGATAACCTCGGTTTCTTACTGAGGGAAAACTTGCTGCTGTGCTGCTTTACACCTTTCTCTTGGGGTTCCCA
Organism: Avena sativa; assembly: GCA_916181665.1. NCBI lineage: Eukaryota > Viridiplantae > Streptophyta > Magnoliopsida > Poales > Poaceae > Avena > Avena sativa. The sequence goes on from OV702284.1 coordinate 441,553, forward strand.
ATGAAGCGCTCCTACATCAACGCAGCGCTGCATCAAGCTTTTTTGGCGCCGTTGTCGGGGAGGCTAAGGACGTCCTCACAAGGGGAGTCCTTCACTTCCTTTCTCTTTACTTTGTTTTTAGTTTTCTTTGTTTCTTTTGCTTGGTTTTGTTTGCCTCTTTCCAAAAAAACCCAAAAAAATAGTCTAGTTTGGTTTGCTTGCTTTATTCAAAAACACAAAAAAATTAGTTCTTACTCTAGTTGGTGGTCTGTCATTGTCTTGCTTGGTCATGCTTTCCATCAATGGATGGATTCTTTGAAACTAGTTCTTATTGGCAAGGTGGGTTCATGGAAGAACAAAAGTATTATTATAAGGAACACCGTTTGTCACAAAAAGGGAAATACTTATGGGAATAAATTGATAAGTTGAATACTAGTGCTAGAGACGTGTGCTCTACTTATAATGTTACTTATTGCTTTGATAAATCTTGTTGTTGTAGGAGGTTAAAACACCTGCCTTTTCAATGTGAGTATAATGATAATGTTACCATATCTTCTTATGTTAAAGGAAATTATGACTTTTATGATGTGGAACAAATTGAAGAATTTATTGCTTTCAAGGGTGCATTTGAACTTGCTAGTTTGCTTGAAAATATTGATGATGCACCTTACGAATGTGAGGTTTATGAGATACTTAAATTTTGCTTTGATAATTACAAGGAAGCAAATGGCTATATTCTTAAATATTTTAATAGATGCTTTCCACACATGGAAAATACTAATGCCTTGCAGGAGGCTATGGAAGAAGAAATTTTTGAAACTGGAAGCTCATTAGATGAAAAAGAGGAGGAGAGTGATGAACAAAAGGAGGAAGAATGGATCTACCCATGCCTACCTTCTAATGATAGTAACTCTTTATCACTTACATTATTTGATTTTCCCCATGCTTACCAAAGAAGGATGAATGTTATGTTCCTGTGGATCCTTTTGAGATATCTACTTTGGATAAAACCTGTGGAGGTTTTAATCCCACTGTTTTTGAGCTTGGTAGAAATTATGTGTTTGTAGATCATAAAAAACATGCTTTATGTGATAGATATATTGTTGAGTTTATTCATGATGCTACTGAAAATTATTATGAGAGAGGAAAGTATGGTTGTAGAAGTTTTGATGGTATTGAAACACCTCTCTATGTGCTGAAAGTTTTGAAGTTACTCTTGTTTTATTTTCCTATGCTTGTCACTTTGTTCTTTGTGAATTTATTTGTGTACAAGATTCCTATGCATAGGAAGAGGGTTAGACTTAAATGTCCTTTGAATTTGCTTCTCGATGCTCTCTTTTACTTCAATTCATATTTCTTTTGTGAGCATCTTCTTTCTTGTGCCTAACTTAAAGACGTTAAAGAAAAGTACTTGTTGGGAGATAACCCAACAGTTTCCTTGAGTCTTGTTGGAAAAGTACTTGTCCTTATCCTTTTTATTTTCTTTTTGTGCCAAGAATGACCTCTAATGAGAGGGGGGTAAGATTTGGGGAGTTGCTGTCCTGAAACAGATTTTTCTCCTCCACCAAAAAAATCGTGAGGAGTCTCTATAACTCGGGTTGAGCTCAAAATTTACAAATAAATACCCCAGTATGTTAGATAACTTTCGTTAGTTCAACAATTTTTGATTTGAGCAACAGAAGATGTTCGAAAAAATCAGTTTCTACCTGATGGTCTGTTTTGACAGATTTCGTTCATTATTTGCATTTGCTTCTTATTGATTCCTTTTTGAGTTCTCTTTAGGTGAATTGAGCTTTTTGAAAGAGTTACTACAGTGTCTTGTGTTTTTAGTGAAAATCCTTTCTATTCCAAAGCTTTGCTAGAGGTCTAATATCTTTTGAATAAGCTAATGTTGCTAATGAAGATTGTGTGAAGTTTTGTATGAAGGAAAATTTTCAGGTGTAGAGAGAGAGAGAGAGACACTACTAGGAAAATGGCCATTGGTGGCGCACATGAAAAGGTAATCTGTGGCGCACTGGCCGTGCGCCACTAGCCTCGCGCTACGGCTATCTCCCAGTCATGGCGCACTGCCCTGTGCGCTACGGTTATGTCGAGATAGGCGTAGCGCACCTGCCAGTGCGCCACGGATAGGAATCCATATGCACCACGACTAGGATCTTCTGTGGCGCACATTGCAGTGTGCCACTAAGCAGCGCATGTGCGCTTTAAATACAGTGCGCCACAAAATCTATGCCATGTGCGCCACATGCGTTTTTTTTAATTTCAGAGCCAGATGATATACAATACAGATTATATACAATACGACAGGCAGATATACACACACAGATAGAAGATATATAGTTATATATATATATGAATACACAATTTTCTAAACAAGATTGAAACAAATACGTATAGATAAGTCCCATACATAAATACATAGTATAAGTTATATTGTTTCGATCAAGTTACAAAGTAGTTCATGTGTCTCGAACAAGTTAGAGCTCGGAAGCTCGCCTAGACATCTAAACTAGCTAGAAACAAGCGTGGGATAAACAACCAAAGATGATAAGCATCACCGCGACGAAGGTGTAGGTCTTCATCCGGTTTCTCATCCTAACTCCCACTAGATAGCGCGTGTATCTAGCTTCCGCCTCCTCCATAGTGTTGTACCCTTTATAGCTATTACCGCTGAAACGGTGCACCTGTTTCCGGCAGTCTTCCCAATCGTCGTAAACTCTGGGAACCCGTCCCTTGTACACGATGTACCACGTCATCTACAAGTTGACAATAATAATTAACCGGTGATTAAAAAGACCAAAGTATAATTAAAGTGTGCCACGACATTTCAATCATCGGCATTCTCAAAAAAGACCAAAGTAACTCAAAAAGAATGCCTCATATATAACTAGCTAGGTCGTTGGACACAGGAATATGCTATGATGGAACCGTAAGCCAAGTAGGATGCACAACATCTGGACTTATGCATAACACAAGGCTTACAATCCCATCACAACATATTCACATATATAGTGTGCCACGACATTTCAATCATCGGCATTATTCTCAAAAAAGACCAAAGTAACTCGAAAAGAATGCCTCATATATATAGGAAGCCCATATGGGACACCATGGTGCCCAGGCACCAAACCTGCATTTCGTACATACCCGAGATGTACATACCTAAGGTTTACATATGTAAAATATATTTATCCAAGTTATATATACCTAGGTATCACATACCTAAGGTATACGTACCTAAGTTGCATATATAAACACGTATCCTGGATACGTACACCTTAGGTATGCAACATCTTAGGTATATGATACCTAGATATGTGTAACTTAGATATATGATACCTAGGTATGTATAACTAGAGTACGTATACCTTGAGGTATGTATGGTTCAAAGCAAAACATCTGTGTATTATGTACGGTGTCTGGGCACCAAGGTGCACCAGTCATTTTACCTATATATATATATATATATATACATAGGTCGTTGGACATAGGAATATGCTACGATGGAACTGTGAGCCAAGTAGGATGCACAACACCTGGACTTGTGCATATCACAAGGCCCACAATCCCGTCGTAGCACATTCACATATATATTGTGCCACGACATTTCAATCATTGGCATTATTCTCGAAAAAGACCAAAGTAAATCAAAAAGAATGCCTCATATATATAAATAGGTCGTTGGACACAGGAATATGCTACGACGGAACCGTGAGCCAAGTAGGATGCACAAGACCTGGACTTGTGCATATCACAAGGCTCACAATCCCGTCGTAGCACATTCACATATATAGTGTGCCATGACATTTCAATCATCGGTATTATTCTCGAAAAAAGACTAATAAAGTAAGGAAAAAAGAAGGACCAAAGTGAGCAAAGGACCAAAGAGTAAGAAAAAAAACCAAGCATTGATTGATATATAATAATAATAAGCAAGAAAGTAAGTGATGATTCATACACCTAATAAGATAAGTAGTAGCATGTACACTTGTCCACACACACAAAGGTCATCTATAGTTTGGAACTACAACTAGGCCAACATCAAGCCTTATGGCTCGGCTTAGGGAACGGGAGGACGCCTTGTCTCTTCATGAACTTCCTATAGTCACCCTGCATCTCTAGGCGATCTTCTATGTCACAGTTATTTGGGATATTTCCTCCGTAGAAGATCCCCCCGCCCCCGAAGTCATGACATCACGAAAGATGATTGCCCCAAACTGCTGTTGGATGCGATACATCTCTTGTCTAATATCTGAATCAGTGATCTTGGCCTTGGCTTCGGCCCACTGTTTGAGATGATCTAGCAGCGTAGAATTCTGCTGGTCTAGTAGGAACACCCTCATGTGATGGAGTGCGTAGTAGGATTCCTTCTTACTGCTTTTCGGATGCTGCACGCAGGGGAACTCCGTTGCGTGGTTGAAGACGTGTCTGCCGAACTTGACCTTCGTACGCACGAAGGTGGTGCCTTCCGTCGAGGCATAGCCAGTGAGAGCATCATCCAGAACTTCCTTGATCTTGTCATAGTTTTTATTCTTTTCTAGACTCCCTGAGTCGAAATACATGGTGTGCGAATGCTTCGGCGATAAGGATATGAGCGTGCAGTGTTCAACTCTGCGCAAAAAATTCAAATGGAATGTGTTGGAAAAAGAATGATGATAATCTAATAAAGCCAATCGATGGTGGCAAGTGAATAACGACTTACTCGGGAAAGTAAGGCACGAGAGTGTATTCCTTTGTCTTGTTCGCCACGAAGATTATTTTTAGGTACGAGGCCACGATACGTCGTTCAACGACGCTTCCCAAGCAGCCGTCACGCATGTATTAGGGGTCCACTATAATGATGCTCGGTGTGTTCTCTCTAGTGATCTGCATGGCCAGGCTGAGAGAAAACAGGCGGACCATGGTATAGTGCAGCGGGTACAGGTGGAACATATTGAAGATGCCGTCAAACCGCAGGAAGAATAGATTCGCAGGGGCATTGTCGACGAAGCCCAAGCCTGGTGGCACCTTAACCACGAATACCGGGTGCAAGGGATCTTTCTCCGCCAGAAGGCGTCTCTCTATCGTCAGCACACCATCATGCACACTCTGCAGTTCCGAACTAGCGAGCCTCCGCAAATTCTTAGGTAGCATGGTCTCACCCGCCACATGAATCCTCCACATAATACCCTCGGGTCTTGGTGGCCCGTCCCAAAACCTGATCGGATTCGTAGTTGACGCCACCGGCTGGCTCGAGCTGCTAGATTTTCTTTTCCTGCCCTTTTTTCCTTGTGGAGAATGGGAAGGCACCGCAATCTAAGCATCGTACGCCCTATGTAGTGTGTTAGGGCTCAGAATAAATGGCTGGTTGGTTGTATCAGTTGGCTCTGTAAAGGCGCAAGCTGGAGGCATCTCCTGAGAACCAAACAGACGCTTGGTGATAGTGGGTTTCTCTGTGGGGCCACCAGCTAGGTCTTCGTTGCTAAACTGAGTGTTGAAGAAGTGATCATTCCAGTCTTCGTCGTCCTCGGCCGGATCCTGCGCCATGTGCATATCATCAACATGATCATCCGACCCACCGCGTGGAGGTGACGGCGAGGGCGGTAAGGGGGCCTTGCCACCGCTTGTCGCTGGCACGACAGGTGGTGCTGTTGTCTGTGGCATGATGGACCCCGCCGTCCCCAAACGGATCATGCTCTTTGGCCGTTGCAAGAATAAGCCGAAGCAACTTCTGAGGACAGTCGGCTCTTCTTCATCCGCTCCTAGGGGTTGAATGGGAGGTTGCAGGTCATCGCAGCCCCTTAGCACCCGACTAATTTTAACCCTGTGCACGCTATCTGGCATCGGCCTTGAGTGGAACATGCGCTGCAAGGGTTGAACGATGGTACCCTTAGCAACATCCCTCAGCTCATTGTTCACGTAGCATAAGAGAGTGCAAGGAACATCCGTCTGCGGAAAACATGTACGACGTCGTCAGAGATGCCATAAGAGTAATAGATGGCGTGAACGGCAGTAAAGCAATTTGTTTACCGTGATGGCGTCGAGATCGGCTAATGTCGAGGCACCGCATACGACGACGGGCGTGCAAAAGACGGAGGGGCTGCTTGATGGCGTGGTGCTGGCCGCCGGTGTATTCTCCCTACCGGGTGCTTGGAGCTCCGGTGCCGCCACAATGATGGCAGGGGGGTCACCAACATGTCCGGTGCCGAGGTGATGGCAGGGGGAGTCACCAACACTTCCGGCGCTGCGGTGCTAGCAGGCGGAGTCACGAACACATAGTTCGCCTGATTCGTCGGTGTCGCGTTGTTCGAGTGGCTTCTTACCATGCTTGGAATCAGGCACGACCCTTGTTGACCACCCGCACCCCAGTTCACTATTTACTCCACCAAGGTAGGTAGGAAGGACATGAGGGTGATTACCAGGTTGTCTTGGACGATCTGCGGGATCCGCGCCACTTGTTCCTTAAGTTCTTGAACCTCGCAGTTTTCCTCCTCGCTCCTTCCCGACGGCGCCACACGCGTCCTCGGTGGTGGACCAAAATGATCCACCCAATTCTTACCCCCGAGGACGGCCAAACGGCCAACCGAAGACGGCTTCTTCATAACCGACTCTATTTTCTTGGCATGGTTCATTGCCCTGTTAAAAGGGTTATCCCACCGGGTGGACGCCGTCGACCCCTGGGATGAGGAACCCTGGGATCCATGACTAGCAACAATTTCCTCCTCCTGCAGAAGAAGTAACAGTGAACCGTTTAGAAACCAGACTTCATCGATTAGAATGCAATCGAGTTGATCCGCGGTAAGTAAATTACTTACCACAATTTCCTCGAATTCCTTCACCGCGGTGAGTTGTTTGGTTTTTGGGTCCACATGGTAAGGGGCCCTGATGAATTTTCGAACCTGCCCGGGTTCGAATTTCGCAAAGGGCTTTTCTATACCCTTATATCTATACTCTTAGTCCTCCTTATTCCATTTGGCCTCCGCGGTTCTGTATCCACCAGATCCGAGATGGTGATGACCTATATTCATCGCCTGCAGCACCTTTCCCCGATTACTATTGGCCAGGGCTCTTTCGGATTCACACCTCTCCTTGAACTCCCGGAACTGATCTTCGGTGATCTGCGGGTCAATCTTCTAGATCTCCTCGAGACTTTTGCCTTCTTTATAGATCTTCTTCTTTATCCGGGTTCTCCAGCTGGCCAGGGAGGTGCTCATCTTTGTGAGGGCGGATTTGTTTACTTCGTTCCCATGATAATTTGTGTTCCGATACTCAACGAGGAACTTGTATCTTGCGTGCAGCTTCTCGAAGAGGAGTGTGCGCAAGTGGCCATTATCTTTATACCGGAGATTCTTGGTGTTGATCGAGATGGTTGTCCGGGTGATCGCCGCCACTTGCCCACTGTACCCTCTAACGACAAGGTCGGACGCCAAAGGAACCCCTATTGGGCTCACTTCGGTAATTTCCTCCCTGACGGTGCCGACCGTGTTCGGGGGCCGTTCCTTCCGCTTCTTCTTCTTAGGAGGATTGATACCACTCCATGTGCCCTCGCCGCCATCGGTGGTTTCATCATCCGCCGTTCCTCCGGCTTCTTCCTCCGTGTCTTCCATCTCATCGTCCTCTCTCTCCGAATAATGGTATTCTTCATCGTCTTCTAGCCGCTGGGCCGCCTCCGAGAATGTCAATTGTTTATTCGCAGGTCTAACTTCTCCTTCAGCGCTGATGCGCTTAGAACATCCAGCCCCGTCATTATCACACATCTTTGCCCTAATAAAAAACAAATAATTGGTTAAATGCACGAAAAAATCTGGCATGACCTTTGCTAATTTTCTTAAACTAGGAGTGCCCAATTCCTGCCGAAACGGAAGTTAATCAACATTCTGGCAAAAATCGGGACTCATTTCATACAAGAACCTGCATACAGATCATACACCTACATCATGGACTTGCCATTTCAAAACTGATATGTTGCATAGGAGATTCACAGCAGTAAAAAAGCAATCTATACATAGCTACAACAATAACAGCAACACTGCACAGCAATAACAGCATGTATAGCTACAGCAATAACAACAACAACATGTGCAAAAATTTCCTCCTCTACAGCAATAACAGCAACATCTTATCTCCACAAATCACTCACATGGACAGGGTTTTTTCTTTGTTTGACAGGTTAAAGCTGCTGGTGATAAAAGAATAACAGAAATGCATTGTTTTCATATAGTACAGAGAACCATCAGAGAAAGCTGCTGGTCCAAAAATTCCTCCTCTACACTTTTCTGTGTGTGGAAACTAGAGAAAAAATCACTTTGATTTTATTACAGGCCGAGAGCATTATCACAACCATCTAGTACAGAGAAACAATATAGTACAGAGAACTATATTACAGAGAAACGGGCTGGGAGACCATCTAGTATAGAGAAACAATATAGTACAGGCTGGGAGCATCATCACAACCATCAGGACCATCTAGTACAGAGAACCAGTATATAGTCATAGAACACGGTGCTGCTGCAGGGAGTCTACATATATCTCAAACAATGCTAAAATAAACAATTATTTGCTCTATAAACAACTATAATATTCTGCATTATTATTCAATAATACACAGAAAGTCACAACACTTTCTATATGTGGATGTTCCACTGACAAACACGACACACATTCATTTTGTTCTATCTAAGCCAAAGCCTAAGCCTAAGCCTCACTGTCAAACATAATGCACAAGAACATAATGCACTGTAAACTTTGTTTCAAACCTAAAATTTGTAAACTCACTATAAGCCTCACTGTCAAACCTAAAATTTGTTGTCTGTTTCAACCTAAAATTTTCTAAAGCTAAACCTAAGCCTAAGCACATGCCCTGTTCTTGTTTCAAGCTAAAATTTGCTAAACCTAAGCCTAAGCCTAAGCACAAGCACTGTCAAACCTAAACCTAAAATTTGCTAAAATTTTCTAAACCTAAACTAAAGCCTAAGCAGAAGCACTGTCAAACCTAAACCTAAAATTTGCTCAACCTAAACCTAAGCCTAAGCACAAGCACTGTCAAACCTAAACCTAAACCTAAACCTAAATTAACCGAGAAGTCGAGAGGGGAGAGAGGAAGAGAGGGGAGAAGGCTCACCTCTGAGACGAGGAAGACGACGAGCGCGCGGGCGAGGCGGCGGCCTCCTCCTCCTCAGCCTCGAGTGGCGGCGGCCTCCTCCTCCTCGAGCGGTGGCTGGTGGCAGGGCTGGCGGTGGTTGGTGGCAGGGCTGGCGGCGGCGACAGGGGGATCGATTGGGCTGGGAGAGATACGGGGGATGAGATGGGATCGATGACGTGGATAAAACCCAGATAGGCGTAGCGCACTATGCCAGAGTGCGCTACGGATATTGTAGCACACTCGGGCTAGTGCGCTACGCCTATCTGGGATCTAACCACTCTATAGCAAGGGTCCAACGCTCCTTCTAGCAACAACACTTGTCTATCCCACTGGTTCTGCCCACTGCTCTATTCTAAACTTGTGAGCACCCAGGTTCGAATCCTTGTGCTCCTCTTTTTTATTTTTATTTTAAAAAATACTTTTAAATGTTCCAAAAAATGCCCAAAAGTGGTGATATATGCCATACAAGTTTTGTTTTGTTTTTAAAATACTTTTAAATATTCCAAAAATGCCCAAAAGTGATAATATATGTCATAAAAGTGGTACAAATATGATTCAAAGTATAACTAAATTTCATAATTATTTGTCCATGAATATTACAATCTTTTCGACCACGCGTTTTACAATATTTTTTGAGCTAGCGTTTTATAATCTTTTTTCCCTTCTTTGTCGCGGTTGAATAATTTAGCCCCGGCACTTTAAATGTTTCTTCTTTCGAATGGGCTACCTTTTTGGCTAGGGTTGTCCTTTTTCTTCTTGTGATGTATGTTGATGCATCGTAGTCGTCGTCATCTTCAATCTTTGGATCGCCGTACTGGTCGAAGTCTTGCTCATTGGCGACTCCATCCATTCTGATGATGTTTCTTTTTTATCTCCTCACGACAACACGACTGGGCTTTGTCGGGTCGTTTATGAAAAAACATTGGTCCACTTTGGTAGCCAGTACCCACGGTTCATTTTTTTGTGGCCACGTTCGCACCGGCGGCCTTGGATTTGGCTGCTTCAGGTATAACCATGGTTGTGAAATACCGGTCTCGCTTTCGACGCTCTTTTCCCATCTGACACGGAACATCGGCACCTTTTCTCCACAGTAGTCGAGCTCTCAGATCTCCTCGATCCTTTCATAGAATCTTTCCTTCGCGTTGTCATCGGTGTAGAATTCTGACGTTACGCCTGAGTTCTGAAATCACACTTGTTGTCATTTTACTCCGTGTAGAATGTGTAGCCGTTGATATCATACGCCTGATAGGTCACTAGGTTTTGCATGGGTCCCTGCGACAAGGTGAATATGATATTTTCCGTGTCAGAAGAATGCGATCGCGGGGGATTATCAAGGAACGTCTGCCTAAACTAACGCGTGAAATCTGAGTTGTGCTCTTTGATTATTTCTCCATGCTTCCTCTGTATGCCCCGGTCATTGTACTTCTTCTCAATTAACCTTTTGTGATTCTGTACCCAAGGATCGACTAGTTCTAAATGTTGTAGCGCGAGGAGGTTTGCTCGATCAAAGTCTGCGCGTCGACAATCGAAGTGTGCATGCAGTACGCGACGACCCTCTCGGTGACCAGATCCGTCGAGCTTGCCGAGGTGCCTGTTGACGGGAAGACCGACAGGGTTCTCGATGTATAGATAATTCGTGCAGAAAGAGATGCACTCTTCGGCCAGAAAGCCCTTGGCTATGCTTCCATCTGGACGGGACCTGTTGCGAACGTATCCTTTGATGTGTCCATTCATCCTTTCGAACGCCATCATGCTGCAGAGGAACATCGGCCCAAGTTGGACGATGTACTCCACGACATGGACTAGCAAATGCACCATAATGTCGAAGACTGCGGGCGGGAAGTAGACCTTAAGCTTGCATAGTATCACCACGATCTCCTCCTGTAGCCTCTCGAGCTGATTCACGCCAATCGAGTTCCTAGAGATGACGTCGAAAACTTGCAGAGGCCAAATAACATTTCACGGACATGCTCGTCCATTATCCCTCTTAGTGCAACCAGAAGTACCTGCGTCATTAGCACGGCACAGTCGTGAGACCTCATGCCACTGAACCTCTGCTTCGCCTCGTCTAGGTATTTGCTTATCTTTCCCGTGTAGCCGTAAGGAAATTTGACTCCTAGAAGGCACTTGAAAAACCGTTTGATCTCATCCTGGCTTAGAGTGAAGCAAGAAGGAGGGCAGTAATATTCGTTCTTCTTGAACTTTTTACCCTTCCAACGACCTTATGTCGTCTTCGACTCACGATCATCGTCATCTTCCTGATCATCAGTGCGTCCTTCGTGAAGCTCCTTCTGGATACCCATGAATATTAGGTCGTGCCTTGCTTTCGGACCATCTTTCGTCCTATCTGGCATGTTGATTATAGTGGCAACCAGACTCTCGCACACGTTTTTCGTGATATGCATGATGTCAAGGCTATGAGGCGTGCGGAGAAACTTCCAGTATGGCAACTCCCAGAAAACAGACCTTGTTTTCCATACCTTCATCAGCGACTTGTCTTGCTGCCTCTTTCGCTTCTTTCCAGGCTTAGGACAATCTTTCCAGTTTTTCAGTAATTGTTCCACTTCTTCGCCGCTCCTCCGCTCTGGGATTCCTCGGGTCTCGGATTTGCCATCGAACAGGTCTCCACGTTTTCTCCATGGATCATTCTTGCCGAGCCACCTCCGGTGCGCCATGAACACGGTTTTCGAAGACCTTGGATCTTTCTCTAGTTGGAGATAGCTTGTGTTATCCATGCACCTAACACATGCGGAGAATCCTTGGATAACCTGCCCCGAGATATACCCACAACCGGGATAGTCTTGCACCGCAGTGACCAACGCGGCTCTCATAGTGAAATAATCTTGTGCGACGGCGTCGTAAGTATTGGCTCCATATTCCCATAATGTGGGTAGCTTCTCTTTCAAAATCCCGAGATACAGATTGATGTTGGTACCAGGTTGTTTTGGCCCTTGAATTAGCATACTCATTTGTATGTACTTCTTCTTCATGCACAGCCATGGAGGGAGGTTGTACATCCATACAAACACGGGCCAAGTGTTGTGCGTGCTGCTCTGGATACCGAACGGATTGAGTCCATCGGTGCTCGCACCAAGCCTGATGTTCCTCGAATCTCCACCGAATTCTGGGAATTTGAGGTCCAATGCTTTCCACTATCTAGCATCTGAAGGGTGCGTCAGCAGCTCATCCTTTTCGGGGTCATCGTCATCTCATGGATTCTTCCTTTCCGCATGCCATCGCATGAGCTTCACTTCCTTAGCGTCCGTGAAATAGCGCTGCAGACGAGTAGTGATAGGAAAGTACCATACCACTTTTCGAGGTGCTTTCTTCCCTTTCTTGTATCGACTCACGCCGCACACCGGACATGTGGTTTTCTCCATGTCCTCGCCTCGATAAATGATGTAATCGTTGATGCATATGTGGTATCTAACATGTGGTAGATCGAGAGGACAGACGATTTTCTTGGCGTCCTCGATACTAGTTGGACACGTGTTCCCCTCCGGGAGACGATCGTGCCAGAATGCCATCATATCGTCGAAGCTTGCGTCGCTCAATTTGTGTTTTGCCTTTATCTCCATAGCCTTGAGCGTTACATTTAACCGGGTATCATCCTTCATACAATGGAGTAACCGCGTCTTTCTTAAGTTGCGCAAGCTTGGATTTCTCTCTAGCGGCAGCCCTGGCGTTACTCGTCTGCTTGAGAAGCAGCTCTTGCACATAAGGGTCCTGCACACAGCCTGACGTTGTTCCATCGTCGTCTGCTCCTCCGGCATCTAGATCATCATCATCCCGGTCTGCTTCCACACCTTCACCATCTCCAGGAGACACTTCATCATCTCGCCCGTCCTCGCCGTGATGATCATCGTCATGTTTCCCACCTTGACCGTCTTCATCGTCTTCGTCATCACTTATCCAACGAGTGTATCCATCCATGAAACCATGGCGGAGCAGGTGCGCCTGCAGATTCCTGGAATCTGGGTCGATCACCCAGTTGAGTTTGCATCTTCTGCATGGACATATTATCTTTGTCTTGTTATTTCGTATCATGTCGGCCGTCGCACATTTCAAAAATCTAGCCACAATGCCTTCGCTCATTATGCGGACCATTTTTTCCTGCACAGTGTACACGGTTCAATTAGAAGTCTATTAGAACCACATAATCAATGCATGCATGCAATGGTCGATAGAAAATTTCGGCATGACCTATCCTAAAATAAGGACCTTTGCGAAATGCCAAAGTCTTGCCAAAATGGAAATGAATTAACATTTTGGCAAAACAAATGGCAACTCATTCACACACAAACACAAGAGAGAGAGAGAGAGAGAGAGAGAGAGAGAGACCGATCCATACACATGAACATATCATGTCCATACACACATGCATGAGCATCAAGATCGATCCTCTCCATATATACACACATGAGCATCGATCCTCTCTCCATAATACACACGCATGAGCATCGATCCTCTCCATACACACATGAGCATTGATCATCTACATACATATGAGCATATCATCCATATACGCATGAACACATCCTTACATGGACAACTTACCGAGATGAGAGACCGATCGCGAGAGAAGATGGAAAAGGAGGTGCGCGCGAGACCGGAGAGCTTCCTCTATTATGTATGTAACATCCAAGACAAGTTCTACATGCTAGAAATGGTGAATGAGTGGAGAAATTGAGGTGGGAAGGACAAGGATCCCGACTAGATCTAAGGAGGAAGAAGAAGGGGAAAGTGAAGTGTGGGTGTATGATCACATGGGCATATAAAAGTGGAGCTGCCAAAAAAAGTATCGACACATCGGTGGCGCACATGGCCCTAGTGCGCCACAAGCACTAAAAGCAACTATGGCGCACATGCCACAGTGCTCCACAGATGTGTTTCCCCACTTAAGGAGCGGAGGGGGCTTCACACATGCGTAGCGCACTCTCCACATGTGCGCTACGGCTATCCCAAACAACAGTAGCGCACTTACCCCATGTGCGCTACAGATATGTGGCATGCGGCTGGAAGGCCCCTGGCCCACACACACCTGTGGCGCACATACCACATGTGCGCCACGGTTGTTCTAGTTACTAGTAGGGCACTGCCCACAGGTGAGCCACGCCTATTTTAGCCATGGGGGCACTTCAACCATGTGAGCCACGGATGTGCTGATTACCTATAGTCATTTTCCTAGTAGTGAGAATGATGTAATGAGATGAAGAATGGACAAAAGCTCAAGCTTGGGGATGCCACCATGGTGTCACCCCAAGAAATATCCAAGAGGTACAAGCGTTAAAGCTTGGGGATGCCCAAGGCATCCCCTTCTTCATTAATAAAAAGCTCAGGTCTGTCTAGACACTTCGTTTTTATTGTTTCATGCACAGTGTGTTGTTCTTGGAGTGTCTTAGTTTTCGTTTGCTTTGCTTAGTTTGTTTAGTTTTCTTGAGTAGTTTGGACCCCCGTTCTCCCTGTGTTGTTTTGCAAATAAGTTTGCTTGGTGTTGGAAAGGAGTAGTAAGTTCTTGCTTGAAGTGCAAGAGGAGCTTGCATTGACCGTGACTTAGACTTTAGCATGACATGCTAGGTGTTGTTTTGATCTTATGCTTAGTGATTATTGCTGTAGCATGTCTTGTTCCAAACAATTGGGATTGCTTAGCATGACTTGAAGAAATTATGCGTTGTTTTAGCATGCAAAAGCATAGTATTGTGGTATTCTCCTTTGATGCTTTGCTTGGGTTGACTTGGCACATTCTCACACCATGTTATGACTACTAGCAACATACCCGCGCGTTGCTGCGAAACAACAAAGAAATGACCAACAAAATAAATTAAAAATTTAAATGACCTAGTTAATTCACATCAGATGCTGCATATCCATGCCATGACAGCAGGATCAGTGGAGGTTCTCAGCAAAAGAAAAATGGCCTAGTGAATTCACATGTATTTCCTTGATCATGAGCAATCTATGTATTCATCAAACACACAACAGCTGACCATTCACATGTATTTCCTTGATCATGAGCAATCTATGTATTCATCAAACACACAACAGCTGACCATTCACATGTATTTCCTTGATCATGAGCAATCTATGTATTCATCAAACACACAACAGCTGACCATTCACATGTATTTCCTTGATCATGAGCAATCTATGTATTCATCAAACACACAACAGCTGACCATTCACATGTATTTCCTTGATCATGAGCAATCTATGTATTCATCAAACACACAACAGCTGACCAATAGACTATGGGGATAAATAAATACTGAACATTTATTTACTATGATCTGACACAAAATTGTAGATCACCAACGGCTAAGAAAGCATATGAGCAACCATCTAATATTCATGGCAGACAACATCTAATCTTCTGCGTTTGCGTTGTTTTGTACTCTCCACCAGTCCCATAGAAGTACAACTATCAGGTTCTGTTTATCCATGCACAGTCCATCCATAGAAGTACAACTATCAGGTTTTGCTTATCCGTGCACAGTCCAGATCCAGCAATTGCAATCTCACATCTTCATGATTGAGGGCTCTCCGCACATGTTTTACCAGTTTACACCTTAGGAATATGTGAACCCCATCCCCATCTAGTCTGTAGCGGAGCGGGCATTGTGTATCTAGCTGGACATGCTTTCTGCTAATGTTCACTCGAGTAGGCAAACTGCTGAGTACAAATCACAGTGAAAATATTCCAGCGCACTATAAAAGTCTGTAAAAAATGGGAACAATAAACCAAACTCTAAACTCTAAATTCTCCCAAGTAGGGTATCTCTACCTAATCCAAAAGATTTTCTTTTTCAAAAAAATTACTCCAGTACATGATCCTCGTTTGGCACATAATCCAATAGCACACTGAAAATTTCTTCTAGCATGTCAGACACCAAATTATTAAATCACCTGACAAAAAAACCCACCATTGGGCCTACACTCTTAACATACGTAGCTCATACACTCCTCCATACTCTACTAACAAATCTGATTTATCATTGTTGGAAACTGACAAACAAAGAACAACTTCAGAACTGAGGCACCGGCTCCATTGCAAAGACCTAGCTAACTTCAGAAAATATACAGTCAAGTATACTGGTGCCGCGTCACTGTCATGCATTAGATGCAACATATTTAATCTACTCCTAGCAAAAAATCAGAACCACTTCCATGACAAGCAGCGACCAAGTGCTGGTGCTACCGGAAGGCCAGCTAAAGAAACTAAATCAAAACAATCGGTTGCTCCATTGTATAAAACCAGCTTTCACCAACGGTCATTGATGGGGATGATATATACATGTAAACTCAAGAGAAATCAAAAAGGAAAATAAGAAGGGTGAGATTTCAGCTGTGGCAAGTGGCATGAGCAAGATACTCCAATAGAATGTATACAGGTAAATATTGCAATTGGAAAACAGAAGTGATAGGACAAATGGAAAATAACACCGAACCTGCATTATGGTAGATACTGATATATGGTGACTGATTCCCAGCTGGAAGAATGACAGCTTCAGTTCAGAAACAAAATAAAAAAACTAATGCTCCTGCACCGCGCGGTGGGGGAGGAGGAGAAAGCTACAACGGAGGTCCTGCTGAAACACGGCGGAGGAAGGGGAGGGGGTGGTGCCCTGCGTGTCGCCGGAATTATGGGATGCAACCACAGTTGGTGAAGGAGGGAGCAGTGGGGGACGGCGCAGGATCCCCCATCGGCTCGTTCCTATCCGTCGTTGCTGACTCCCGACAGTGAGCTTCGGTTGGTGAAGGATGGAGCAGTGGGGGACGACAACGGCGGCACTGGAGTCGGAATCAATGGGAATCGATTTCGATGGATGGGATCATGGGAGTGAACGCTGAGCGGGCGCCGTGCGGGATGCCCCGATTAACTGCGCTGCCATGGTCGCCTCCACCTCGTGTCGCTCGTCACCGCCGTCCTCTACGCCACCAGGAAACCCGTCGTCTCCTCCCTCTCCCTGCTCGCCCTCCTCCATCGCTGTTTCGTCGAGTGGATAAGGTTGGGTGAGGAAGAGAGAAGACACAGAAACGAACCGATATTTGACTGGTTGACTTAGGCGGTGGCAAGGGCTATAATATCACTGAAAGGCTAGGGGCAAAACGGTCTTTTCAAGGCAGACGGTCTTTTTAATAGTATAGATGACAAGTCACCATTAGCCTCTATGATCATTTAGTCCTTGACTTGTAGTACCACTCTTTGCTTTGATTAGTATGCTTTGTTGCACTGCATGATTATGGTCATTATGATCTCTTAGTTGGTTGCTCCTAGTCTTTTGCTAGCCTCCACTTGTATGAGTAAGTCCTACTCATACTTCCAACTCCCAAGAAACCAAGTTTTTCCAAAGTGTCCACTATAAACTCCTATGCATGGTGTGTTACACCATTCCAAGTATATTCTTGTTTTCAACTATCTTCCAATTAAAAACTATTTTGTTATGTGAAAACTTAGTGATTAAAGCCCTCACGAACTTGAAGACACACTTGATATTCTTTGCTCCTAATAAACTTGAACCATTGTGACAACTTTGTTGTATATGCTTGCACATATAAGTTGGAATTAGCAGAACCGTGCTGTCATGGGGAACGTTTTCAACATTGCACTTGTACTTTGTACTCAGTTGATATCATGTTCTTTTGTCTATGGATGTCACCGGTGTGAAATAAAGAGAGAACTTGTAAGTCCATGGAGTTATGCATTTTGTGTTAGATAAATGCATGGGCCGCTAGCCTAAGCCATGCCTAATCATGGTGGAAACTTGCAGCATCACCATAATGAGCTATCTATGAAACATCCTCAATAAAAAGCTATGCATATGGTAAATAAAAAGATTGCTGAGATGCTCATTGTCTACTTGCCTTGTCATTTAGGTTATGGGAAAACTCCTGTACCATGTGCAAGGGGTACCTCGTTGGTGGTTCTCAATGATATGCAAATACTTACAATGACAAGAACTAACATGGACCCAAAGTTGAGTATGCATGAGGTGTGGCCCTCGTATTCAAGGGACTTGAGATTGCCAACTTATACTTCGTCAAGCATATACTCCATCTTTGCCACTTTAACCTTAACCACTTCAAGATGCTTATGATAGGGCAATGAGGGCTGAAAGTTAATAAGTACCATAATTTTTGGAAGCTCTTTTTGAAACTTGTAATCCCTTCTTCCTTTACAACAACAAAAAAGGCATTTCCTCCACCATTATTGAGTCTCCACCTTCTACCTTTAGGCACCATTAATAGAGCATAGTTGTCATTCTGTGTGCAGTGTTCCAAAGCTTATTAATTGATGCATATTGTGATATTACTTGTTCTTGTGCTATTTGTTTCTAGTCACCCTTGTGAACTTTAAAGGTGTCCTATGCATCTATATTGCTACTCTATGAGGGACAAGATGATTGCCACTATGCCATGTTTTCTGTATGTGAAACAAACAAACGTTTTTCAATGCATGTTATTCATGATCTTTGTTTGTAGCTTTTCATGTTGCATGCATAGTTACTATGTCCTATTGTTAGAACTCCATCTTTTATGCACATGTTTAGAGTTTTTTATCCTAGCTTTCAATGCTTGCAAATGGTTGGATCTTTATTGTGAGGGTGCATGTCACCTCAAAAATTATTCTTTTATCACTTATCTACTCGAGGACAAGCAGGAGTTAAGCTTGGGGATGTTGATACGTTGGAAACGTATCTATAATTTTTGATGATCCATGCTTATTTAGTATCTACTTTGCTTTTCTTTGTCTACACTTTGAGGTACTTTTTACATGTTTTCTGGTACTAACCTATTAACAAGTTGCCACAGTGTCAGTTGCCTGTTTTCTGTTGTTTTTGGTTTCATAAAAGTTAGTAAAATATATTCTCGGAATTGGACAGGACAAACGTCAAAGTCAATTACTTTCCATGGGGAACAAGAAGTCCATAGGGGATACGGAGAAGCGGGACAGGGCAGCCAGACCCACCCTAGGCGCGGGTGGGCCCTGCCCCGCTCCTGGGAGGGGTGTGGCCCCTCTGGCCGCCTCCTCGGTCTCCCCCTTCGCCTATAAGAAGCCCCCAATGCAGAAACCCTAAGTACCCAATCAAATCTCCACGAAACCTTCTGTAATTGTCGCCACCGTCGTCCCTAGATCGGGGGGGTCTAAAGTTCTTCCCGACACCCTGTCGGAGGAGAGATCATCCTGGAGGCCTTCTCTCCGGTATGATACGTGAGTAGTTCCACCTTGGACTATGGGTCCATGTAGTAGCTAGATGGTTGTATCTCCTCCTTTGTGCGTTCATGTATAGAGCTTGTGAGCTCCGTTCACGATCAAGATCTAATCTATTTGTAATCATGCATGTTGTGTTTGTGGGGATATGATGGATATTGAGATTATTATGTTGGTTTGATTAATGGTTTTGTCTTTATGATTCTATCATGTCTATGTTGTTTGTGATCTTGCATGCTCTCCGTTGTTAGTAGCTATCTTGGCCAAGTAGTTGCTAGTGACTCCAAGAGGGGATATTTATGCTCGATAGTGGGTTCGTGCCTCTAGTTTCTAAGGGAAATGACAGAAATCTCTTCAGTTGTAGATGCGCTGTTGCTACTAGGAAGAAAACAACGGTCTCTTGTTCATGGAACATGTGGACTGTTTACCTTACACACTTTGCTTAAAGCAGTTGGCTGTTGCTTGCAACTTAATACTGGAGGGGGTTTGGATGATAACCTGAAGGTGGACTTCTAGTCATAGATGCAGTTGGATGGCGGTCTATGTATCTTGTTGTATTGCTCAATCAAATCTTATAAGATCTTTCTGAAAAGTAATTGCATTGTTATGCCTTGCTCAGTTCCTGTCAATTGCCCTGCTGTAATTTGTTTACCCTTCATGTCATGTTGTTTATCTAAGGAGAGCACCTCTAGTGAACTATGGACCTCGGTCCAATCTTTACCATTGATACATCTTCCTCTGTTACTTGTTTACTTGCTGCAAACACCATTACCTTCCACACGGTACGTTTAATCCTTTATTAGAGGCAAACCAGTGAGCTTGACAACCTCACTGATTCGTTGGGGCAAAGTCTTGAGTTTGTGTTGTCCAGGTCTCCGCGTTGCTTGCAACACCTGCGTGACGTTTAAACTTGGTGTTGTGCTGCTTCACACATTGCTCTTGGAGTTCCCAACGAAGCGCTCCTACATCAACTCAGCGCTAGATCACCGAACTAGGCCGAACTTGGCCGAACTATGTTGTATTTTCACTGCAGGCCGAACTATGTTTACATTTACGCCGAACTATGTTTAAAATGTTATGTATTCATGGTATGCCGAACTATGCTGAAATCTGGACAAACTTGAGCCGAATTTGAGTGGAAACGGGCGTCCCGGGAACTCGGGCTGGGTACGCGAGTGGGAAACTCGGAGTACCGAGGCCGAAAACTTGTTTCGTCCGGCCAAAGTTTGGTCCGGCTTTCGACTTGAGTTCGCCCAACGAGTGGAAATGGTCTAAGCTTCTCATTTAATTTTGTTGCTCAAACAGTAAAACCTAAAACCTTGAGCACCAAGTGAAATCACGATGCAAGGCATGATGTACCAAATTGGGACTTGGCACTCAACCAGCATAAACACTGTGCCCAATTTGTAATATGTTCTAACAATACTAATTAAACTGTTATACTTGGTGATAAGAAAGCCATGGCCAACCCGATCAACAAAGCACAATTTAGGCAGATTCATATATTCAGCATCAAACTCTGACCACGGTAAGATAGTAAGAGCAAGCAATGTTTTGTTTGAACATTTTTGTGTGCTTCAGAAAGATAGCATCCCAAAGAACCAACATTAGATCTTGTTTTCGAGTAAGAACAGAAACATTAGAGAATTCTGAGAACCCATTGCAAAAACATAAGGAAAACAGAGTTTATGCCCAGCAAAATTGGCCATGTTTCGTCTCCTCCTCAGATAAACAAACACAAAGGGAAACAGAGTTTTTCCAGAACCTTTCAAACCACCATATCAGTGAAGGCCTTGAGGAACTCCTCCAATCCTGACCCTACAGAGATGGTCGAGCTGCGCACCGGCGGCTCCGGTGAGTCGTTGAGGAGGTCCATGGTCGACTCCTCGCTGAAGACGAACCTGTTGCTCGCCTGCATCTGCGTTCCGCCGGAGACGCCGGTAACGTGAAGTCCATCTCCTTGTGGAACTCGTCCACCTGAAGCAGGCGGTGCGGAGATGATCGAGCTGCGCACCGGCAGCTCCGGCAAGTCATCGGCAGCGGGGCCCCTGGGTGGTTGCTCGAAGTTGGTTTTGGCCTTGGCGCCATACAGCATCAGTGCCGCGGCGTCGTACGCTCTGGCGGCCTCCTCGACGTCGTCGAAGGTGCCGAGCTGCAGCCGAGTTGTTGGCCGCCCCGGTAACCTGATCTGCGGAATGTATCTCCCGCCATACAGGCGCACACCGCGGTACCCCGACCGAGAATCCGACCTCGCTGCCGCCGTCCTCCTGATGGCCACCACCGGCGCCTGCTTCAGGCCGACGATCTCTTGCACGTGCTCGGGGTTGATGCCGTCAGCAACCGGAGCAGGGTACGACATGTACGCGCCGCCGGTGGCCACACGAGGATGCACATCCGCCGCGTGGCCGCCGGCGTCGCTGAAGACGAACCTGTTGCCCGCGACGCTGCCTCCATTGCTCGCCAGCATCTGCGTTCCCATGGAGACGCAGCCAAGGCCGTGCACGCCGCTCTTGGCCACGGGTGGCAGGGTGTGCGGCCGCGGAGCCATCTGCAAGATCGGCGCCGAGAGAGCGAACGCCTCGATGCGGTCCTGCGGAGCTGCATTGGCGTGCACCGCGGTACCAGAAGGGGATCCGCGCGCCGCCTTGTCGCGGTAGAGCGCCTCGAACTGGTGGAAGTAGGGACACGTCTTGGACTCGTCGGGAAGCTTCTTGTTGCTCTCCTTCACCTTCTTGAAGTAGTAGGTCATGTTCCACCACTTCTTCCTGCACCCCGCGGAGCTCCGGCCGTAGCCCATCTGACGCATGCCCGCGGCGATCTCCTCCCAGAGCGGCCCCCTCGCCCCCTTCCGACGCATCTCGAGGTTGTTACGCAGCTGGATCAGCGCGTGCACCTCCGCCTTCGCCCACCGGGACGACAATGTTGCCCCGCCGCCGCCTCCGGACCCGCCGTATCCCGATGCATCGTGCGGCGTCTCGGCGGGCGTCGTGACGATGTCCGTGCTGCTTTGGTGTACCACCAGCGCTTGCTGCTGCTGAGACTGCGGCCTCGCGGGCGCCAGCGAGTTCAGCGGCTGGGGCGCCGCGGGCGGCGGCGCGGCGGCGTAGGCGACTGGCGTGGCGTGAGTCTGCGAGGACGGCGGCGGCAGTGGCATTGACGGCATGGAGATGCTCTGCCCGGTGATCTTCTGTATGAAGGAGAGCACGGCGGCGTCGCGGGTGGCGACCACGGCGCGCTCCTGCGCGAGCATCTCCTGCTCTCGCGCGAGGCGCGCCATCTCCTGCCGCCGCCACGCCTCCTCGCGGATCATGCGGTCCTGCTCGGGCTTCTCGATGGCCTCCAGGAACCGCTGCTGCATCATCGCCCCCTGCTGTTGCATGTCCTGCTTCATCAGACCCTCGAGCAACCTCATCATCTCCCCGCTCCCGGTACCGGCGACCTCCTCGTTCGCGTAGTTCTCTGTGTTGGACTTGGACGTCGCGAAGCCCAGGTTGCTCCCAACTACCGGCGTGGCCATGCCAGCCATGGCACCAACAGACGGCGGCTCGGCTAGGGGCCAGACGGCCGAGGCCCCCACCACCCCGGTCACCCCAACTGACGTCGCCACCGGAGACGCCGCACCAGCCGGGCCGTGCAGCGCCTCTGGCGGCTGGAAGAAGCGGTTCGTGCTACCGTCGTCGCGGCCGGCCTGGCTGTCCTTTCTGCGCTTGTAGCAGTACTTGTGCACGATCTCGACCTTGTTCTGCGCGTCCGGCAAAGCCCTCTTCTTCCTCCTCGCCGCAGCTTCGACGCCGCCCCCGTGATCCTCCGCGGTCTCACCATTGCCGGCGCTCATGCCGGTCTCCTCCTTCACCACCGTCACCCTCGCGCTGGACCGGACGGCCGCCGGACTCCTGAAGTTGGTTTTGGCAGCAGCGCCGCGCAGCTCGACCGCCGCCGCGTCGAACGCTCCGGCGGCCTCGTCGGCGGTGCCGAAGGTGCCGAGCCAGACACCGGCTCGCCGCGAGCGGTCCCAGATCTGCGCCCCGTACTTGCCGCTTCGTGTCCGACGCACGCCGCAGAACTCGGTACCGTCGTCCGGCCTACGCCTGGCCTTCTTCTCCGTGTTCACCGATTCTACTGCCTCCCCGTGCGCCGCCGCGGTCCCGCTCATGCCGGCGCTCATCAAGCCTCGCTCTTGGACGCTCTCCGCCTTCACCATCATCATGCTCGCGCTGGAGAGGACCGGACCGGACCGGCGGCCGCCACAAGACAAGAAGAAGCAGAAATGCACCAGCTTTTTTTGGGGTGGGGAGACACAGGACTGGACGGGCCTGTACTGTATACCCGTCAGGTTTCCTTTTGACCTGTGGACCGAGCATTCACCCTGGCTGTTCCATTGGTTACCCATATTTTCGGAGAACGAGCCATCTCAGGAAATTCGTATCCGACTCATTACAAAATCAGCGTGTAGAAAGAGGAGAAAAATGAAACAATACATGACTCTAGTGTACAATGTATCTGTTACTAGTTTACATCCCAGCAAAAACAATGTTAGTATACACACGGGGCAATTTACAAATTATGCAAGGAAATATAGTTTCACGTAAAGGCAAGGATAGATTAAAGTGCGCCTGATTTTTTTTTATTTTATACAGTTACAAAATGCAAAACCACACTAATTAATTTAGAGCAATTGCAAATTTAAGGTATTTTGTGTTACACATGCGACAAGCAAGAGAACGAAAAACCAACAAACCAATCATAGGGGACACAAGAATTTTAACATGAAAAACCCCCTCCAAAGAGAAGGATAAAAAACCGGTCGCCGGCCGGCAAAACATCACTACATCAAGAGTGTTTACATAACATCGTGGGTTTTTTATGAAGAGATAAAACCTACTTAGCGCTTACAAGAGGTATTTATACGATTCAGCCCAAGCCTATCGGCGACGGGCCTCGCTCCGTGAATCGGAAGTTAGCCTTTTATGAATTTGAATCGCAACTTCAAAATTTTGAAACTTAACTAGAATGAGAGTTCCTTTATTTAATGTAAAAAATGCATAAAAATGAGAATAAATTGTTTGGGTATGCAAATTTAATTCAAAACATAAGTTCCAAAAATATATTTGCAACATTTTCTTGTAATAATATAACTTTTAAGCGTTTGTTCTCAAAGTTATTATGTCTCGAATAAATATACTCACTCTTTTAGCATGAATGTGGTACTATTAAATTAGTACCATTGCGAAAATATACTCACCATAATGTCTTTATCAAGTCTAAAATTGTGGTAATCATGGTTTCGCAGTGAGGACCTAGGTATATAGATGGTAGCTGTCACATGAGTTACTTAGAAAACATATTAAATACACACACAACAGAAGTCTAACTCGTATAAAATAGAGAATTATAGTAGTTTAGAAATAGTAATATATGCTCATATACCTTACCTTGCAGGGTGAAAATTTAAGGTCTGGTCTTAATTGGTAATGCTTGACAATGACCTTGTTGAAGGCATTGTTTTATGAGCGAGGACTTTTTTCAGGGTGAAAACCTATGATCTCTAATCGGGCAGCGACAGTGCATGTGCACGGTTTTCTTCTTGAAGGCGTCTCTATTGGAGATTGGACTTCTTGTGTTGTTTTGGTGGTGTTAGTGTCGCAGCTACAAGAAAATGATCGTTGTAGTGGGTCATTTTTTTGCAATTCTTTCTTTTCTAAGTTGTGTGCATCCGCAAGACCGCTTGGGCAATGCGTTTTTGCAACGTTTGGATATAATTGGTATCTCTGCGATATTAATTTATGCTCCTTGTAAAAAAAATACTCACAGACCATAACTCAAGTATAGAACCAACCCAAGTTTCACTATATAATCCCATATATAGCTTAGTGTTTGTGGTGTAAAATTTAGTAGCTCTAGCTACTTAGTCTCGCACACGCGATATTGTAATATGGAAAGAGACACTAAAACCTACCTTTGTGCATGAAAAATCTTGGAAACATTTGGTAGCAAAAGAACCACCATCCTCGAGTTCGTGTCAAACTCACCTTCATCCACCTTTCATGGACTGGTGCTGGCAAGCACCGGGATGGAAGCTTGCGCTGAGGAGGCTGTCAAGGAGTCATCAAAAGCGATCGATTGGTTATATTCAGATGCGTTTGATTTTTTTTATTGTTTTTGTTGATAGGTCTAGGTCCATAGCTAGGGAACGAAGTAATAAATTCAATAAACAATCTCCAAAAATAGGAAATTACCCTAAGCATGACTTGAACTCAAACCTCCTACCAGTATTCGGTACCTCCAAGCTCCAACCATCTCATTTGTTCGGAATTGAGGCCATCTTCAA
Source organism: Avena sativa (assembly GCA_916181665.1). Classification (NCBI taxonomy): domain Eukaryota; kingdom Viridiplantae; phylum Streptophyta; class Magnoliopsida; order Poales; family Poaceae; genus Avena; species Avena sativa. The sequence goes on from OV702284.1 coordinate 467,191, forward strand.
TGGGTTGCCGACTAAACGGCCATATGATGTGTGTTTGTGGCCTTGCGGACATGGAAAACACAACCCAATGGAACGAATCGGAGGACCCGGACCGGTGCATTCTCGGCCCAATTCTAGGTCGGTTTGCGTCTTGCGCGGACCTCGCCAATGACCCAGCATATGCTGATGGGTCATGCATGTGGGACGACTTGTTCGAGCGCGAGCACGACGAGTTCTCCGCCAGGTTGGCGCAAAACCTTAGCTAGCTAGGCTAGGGTTTCAAGTATTTTTTTATCGATTAATCATGTTCTTATTTATGTGTTAAGTCTTCTTTTTCCTTTTTTGTCATATGTATATTTTATTTTCAAATAAAGTACAAATATAGAGAAAATGTCTTCCCCCGTTGGGCGCACACGTGGAAAGGGGAAGGACAACATGTCCGTTCCTTTCCCCACGGTCTAAACGGACTAAATCTGACCCTTTTGACGTTCGAAATGCATCGGCCCCCCGTTAGAGATGGTCTTATTTTTCTACTTGTTGGCAAATAATTCGAATTGATTCCGCGGTTGTTAAGTGTACTTTCAACAAGATGGCCGGTAGTATATTACAATTTCCTGTGCTAGAATATTTGCCGGTATATTAAAATTCAACTTGGGTTAGACAAATTAAGCAAAAACGTAAGGATGTCACGACAGAGAGACCCCACCGAATCACCGAATCGGCAAACTCTGGACGAGACTGAAAAAGGCTCCTGCCGCGGTTCTCTGCATCTGTCTCTTCTCCAAAAGGATCATCTTTTCTTTCCACCAAAGGGTGGTGGGTGAACAAGACTTCTCCTCTTTCTACCGCTATAATAATCACTGCACGAAACACTATTCTCAGTAACTACGGCAAAAAAGAACCTACGGTTGATTAACATGGGGCCAATCGGTTAGCATCTCCTAATTAGGCATGCACGGTCCATTGTCGTTTCTAGCATGGTTAAACAAAATCTCCTTTCTAGAGCATATATATAATAATAACACGGCACAATTTAGTCCCATTCAATTTGAGCACTATCAAACAATGATCAACAAATCATAGCAAGCATCTTTCCTGAGAGATGGCAAGCATAGTTCAGACTGGATTTTTTGAAGTAATCAACAAGGTAGTTCCTATCTGAAAGTGAAACCTCTTGTCTCATGCTATTATTGACACTTGAAGGCAACTGTCTGAACCAGCTAAAGTCAGAATGTTTGTCGGGTCCAGCCATTCTTCCATCCCAGTATGTATTCTACACCAAAGTTGGACACATTTGTGGAACATGCAGATCACTAAGGGTGCGTTTGGTAGATCGGGCCAACCGAGATATTTCCATCTTAACCCACTATTTATTGTTTGTTAGACTGGTTCGGGCCAACTCGGCACTGCTGGCTTGCGAACCTCAAATCCTAAAATGAGGAACCTAAAACTTAACATCGCTAGGTTAAACGTCAATATAACTCTAATAAGGCCTACGAAGCTGGAGTTTTTTTTTTTTACAGAACGCGTGCGCTTTATTCATCACATAGACATAATGTCAATACAAGGAGTTTGCCGGATACACTCCGGGGGCACACCACGCCACACACTAGACACAGAAGCATGGCTGGAGATTCAATACGGGATCCAAGCAGCATTAACGTGGACCGATTTGGTTAGTAGTACATGGTTAATTATCCTTTCTGGAGTTCATAATACATGTGTATGGCTACTATGTATTATCAACTTCAGAAAGGATAATTGTGTCGTGTTATTATCATATGTATTAACCCAATAGTAAAAACCTTGCATCGCTAGGTTAAATGGCAATACAACTCTAGCAAGTCCTACTCGACCAAGTTGAAGCTTTAGTACGGGATCCGGTCAGACATGGACCCAGTTTGTCAGTACCTTCTGATTAGACTGTTCTTCATTCAGTAATATAAGAAAGTGCATGGTTAATTGTCCTTTCTGGAGTTGATAAAGACAAACATAAAAGGGGAACCTTGTCATGCACTCATGCAACATGTGTATAGCTACTACTACTATACCAGAGGTCTGTGTTAGGAACAGAGGGAAACCAACAAGGGTAACTTCTATCTGAAACTGCTAGTTTGTGTCTCATTTGTTTCTAAAGAGTTCAAGACAATTATGAGCATGCACGTGGGGAGATTAAGAAGTTTTTTCATCATCTAAACAGAAATCAGAAGTAAACACTCTGAAATAAATAAAAATCTGAAGGTTTATCTAATACCTAGCACCATCTCCGAGCCCAGCCAATTATCTATTGGGTACTGACAATGTTTATTTCATGATTTTCTCTTCACCTAGACCATCTCAGAATCTCAGTAGTATTTAAGCTGCACATAAATTTAGCAATCTAACAGTAAAAACCTAAAACCTTGGAGCACCAAGTGAAATCACAATTCAACTCTAGGAAGTCCTGATCTACCAAGTTGGGGCCCAATTTGTACTATGTTCTAATTAAACAGTTCCACTCAATGATATGAAAGACATGACCAACTCAATTAACAAAGCACAATCAAGTCAGATTCATACATACCTCCAGTATCAAACTATGACCATTGGTAAGACCATAAGAGCTAGCATCGTATATGGATGCGTGCTTCAGAAAGATATAAGATCCCAAAGAAACAACTTTAGATCTTGTTTTCGAGTAAGTACATAAACATAAGAGGATCTTGAGAACCCTTGCAATAAACAAAAGGAAAACAGAGTTTATCCCCAGCAAAATTGGCCATGTTTCCTCTCTTCTCTTCCTCAGACAAACAAACACAGAGTTTTTCCAGAACCTGTCAAGCATCTCGGTTTGTGCGTCCGGCAAAGCCTTCTTCTACCTCCTCTGTCCTCTCCACAGCTTCCATGCCGTCCCGGAGATCCTCCGCGATCTCACAGTTGCCGGCGCTCAGGCCTTGCCCTTGGGTGCTCTCCGCCGTCACCACCGTCACACTCGCATCGGACTGGACGGCCGCGGGAATCTTGAAGTTGGTTTTTGCAGCAGCGCCGCGCAGCTTGATGGCCGCCGCGTCATATGCTGTTGCCGCCTCTTCGGCGGTGGCGAAGGTGCCGAGCCATCTGCGAGCTTTCCCCTTGCAACAGATCGCCGCCCCGTACTTGCCGCCACGTTGCCCCCACACGGAACCCACTCCGTCTGTACGGCCTACCCGACGCCTCCTTCTTTGCCGCCGCCTTCACGCAGCGAAGCTTGGGTGTGTCCGGCAAAGCCTTCTTTTTCTCCACAGCTTCGACGCCGTCCCGGCGCTCCTCGGCGATTCCACAGCTGCCGGCGCCAAGGCCTTGCTCACGTGCGCTCTCCGCCGTCACAACCGTCACGCTCGCGGCGAACTGGACGGCCGCGGGAATCCTGAAGTTGGTCCGGGCCGCCGCGCCGTACAGCTCGACGGCCACGGCATCGTACGCTCGGGCGGCCTCCTCCGCGGTATCGAAGGTGCCGAGCCATCTGCGACCTTTGCCCTTGGAGTCTCTTATCTCCGCCCCGTACCTCCCGCTCGGCCGCCGGCGCACGCCTCGGAGCCCTGCCCGACTGCCCGGCCTACCGGTCGCGCTCGCGCCCTTCTCGACCGCTTTCAGCGCGCAGGGCGGCTTGACGGCGGCGGAGTCGGCGTCCTTGGTTTGCCGCAACGAATTCCAGATCCGCGCCACGTACTTGCCGCATGGTCGCCGACTCACGCCGCGGAGCTCGGTTCCGTCGTCCGGCCTGGCCCTCTTGTCCCTCACAGCTTCTACTGCCTCCCCGTGCGCCGCGGCGGTCTCACTCATGGCTGCGCTCAAGCTTGGCTCTTGGGCGCTCTCAGCCTTCATCGCCATGCCGCTCGCGCTGGACTCGACTGGGCGTCCGCCACAGGACAAGAAGAAGCAGAAATGCGGCAGCTTTGGGCGCAGGGTTTAGGAGACACCGGTCCTCCCCTATTGGGTGTACAGAGTGTCAGGCTTCCTTTTGACCCGTGGACCAAGTCTGAAGTCTCCAGTCACGCCCTATATTTTCATCTGAAGTTGGTTTGTTGCCTTGAGTTTTCTGAAGTTGGAAATAACAAACAAAGTATAATTACGGTCTAGAAAGATTTCTTGTACTCCCTCCGTCCTAAAAAGGATGTCGCAAGTTTATCTAAATTTAAATAAATCTATATACTAAATAGTGTCTAGATACATTTAAATTTAGATAAATCTGAGACATCCTTTTTAGGACGGAGTGAGTAGAAAAATAGGGAGTAACAAAAAAACATGATTAAGTTTACAATGTATTACAGAAAAAAATGTTAGGCCATGTTTAACATCAAAGTATTTTTGATGTATTCAGAGAATACTTTGGTTCCTAAAATACGGAAGTATTAAATATTTTAAGGTGTTTATGGATCTAATAAGTATTGTGGTTTTAAAACCGAAGTATTCTCTAAAACTATGTTTTTTTTTAATATTGGAGAAATAGATCTGACCTTCTTATCTCTAAAACTCAGAAAGTAGATAAACTAGATTATTGATTAGCTATTTAGCTAGGTACTAAAATACTATGATATTGAAAAATCTAAGGTTCCAAACAGAGCCTTAGTGTACACAAATGACAATTTACAATAAATGCAAGAAAAAATTGTTTAAAAAAATTCTGGAAAAAGGATTAACGTAAATCTCAAAATAATATCTTACAGGATACAAAAATGCAAAACCACTCGAATAGTCCCAAAATATACATTTATAAACCCTTTGATGTCTAATATACTTTTTAATCACTAGTTCATCCTCAAAGCTGTTATTCCTCGAATAAATATATCCAACCATAATCTGACAATAGCAAACATAGCGTTGACTGCACATTGTCTTGCATGTGTGGATGTGCCGTCAGTCAGCCATGTTTCGCCTGAAACCAACATTGTAGCTAAATATCAGCTAAAAAAACATTATAGCTAAATATGGTCATATACATTGTACTGCACGAAAACTGGGCCTATTTATGCAACATGTACTTACTCCAGACTCTGCCCCTGTCGATCCCATGTGTTGGATAATTTTCCAGCCAAATTATATACAGTAAAAAAACTTTCTCTTTTGCAAACCAGCAAGAGCTTCATGCATTAAGTCAAACAGAGTTACAGTGTCGTTCGTTACAACGAAGGACGCTTTCCGGCACCTGGCTATTCAAGGCACACTCCGGATTTAGAACAAGAAGCAAAAAATTTAGCAAGTTCACCGGCAGCTTCATTTGCTTCCCTTTTTACATGACAGATTACAAAATCACATCCTCCTGACTGTGGGCACCTGGATTTGGCTAATAATTGGCAGAATCTGTTTCCAGAACAGCCCGTCTTATGTTCCAGGTTTTCACCAGTTCCACGCAGTCCCTGCAGGCATAAGGTTCAGCCAGTCAATGAATCAGGGGCATATCCATATACCAAGTGCTGCTCGCTGATGCTATGTTATACAGTATAAAAAAGAACGAATACCTACAGCACTAATATAAGTCTACCAATTCAGAAATCTTGGCATCCAAATTATGTTAACATGGGGACAATCTGTTAGCATCTTCAAATTAAACAGGCGCGGGGTTAATTCTCCTTTCTAGAGCTGGCTGATAATAACACAGCACAGTCCCATTCAATACGTCCACTATCACACAGGTTAATTCCAAGCATAGTTCTGCCTGCGTTTTTTGAATCAACAAGGTAGTATTAAGAGTTCAGGGCAACATTCTGAAACTGAAATTTCTTATCTCATGGCATTATTAATAGTTCAAGACAACATTCTGAACCAGCTATAGTCTGAACGTTTCTCGACTCCACCCATTATTCCATCCCAGTATGTATTCTGCACCAAAATTGGGCACATTTCTGCAACATGCAGGTCACTAAATTCCTGCTCAACCAAACAGTGCACTACAACAATAATAGGCCTAATCCACCAAGTTGGAACTTTGGGATGGGAACCAAGTAGCATTAACATGGAGCCTAGTTTGCTAGTACGTTCTGATTAGACTGTTCTCTACTCGGTAATAAGAGAAAGTCCATTCTCCTTTCTGGAGTTGATAATGACAAGCAGTATGTTGGAACAGAACCTTCCAAGTCAAATATGGGTATACCAGAGGGGAACCTAAAGCAGGACTGGTCAAATATGATATACCTAAAATCTGAATGAACTATCCAGGGCAACATGTGTATGGCTACCATACCAAAGGTTAGGGTTATATATGAACAGAGGGTAACCAACAAGGTAGCTTCTATCTGAAATTGCTAGTTTCGTCTTAGTTTTTCTCAATTATATATATGTAAATAGAAAATAGTACAGCCAGGAGATTAAGGAGTTCATCCATAACATAAAGAGACCAAGCAACCAGCACTCTGAACTAACTAAAATCTGAATTTTTGTCTATTACCTGGCACTGTCTCCGAGCCCAGGCAAATAATCCGATTCTGTTCCATCAGAGATAGTGCTGGATATATTAGACAAACAATCAGATTTGTGGTTCCCCTAGACCATCTCAGTAGTATTTATACTGCAAAGAAATTGGTATATTTATGAAACATGCACTTACCCATGATTCTGTCACTGCCGATCCCCCAATTTTCTTGGTCAATTCAGCAGTAAAAAAGTAGACCTTGCAGAGCCAAGTCAAATCACAAATCAACTCTAGTAAGGCATGATGTACCAACTTGGAACTTTTGGCATCACAACAGCATTAACACGGAGCCTAATTTGTTACTATGTTGTAATTGAACTGTTCTACTCAATGATAAAAAAGGAATGGCCAACTCTATTAACAAAGCACAATCAACCGAATCAAGTCAGATTCATATATCAAACTCTGACCACTCGTTAGACCCTAAGAACAAGAATAGCTTTGTCTGAACTCTTTGTTGCATATATGGACGTGTACCACGGAAACATAACATCCCAAGAACACAACATTAGAGCAGAAACACAACAGGATTTTGATAACCTGTGCAACTATCATCCCTAACAAAATTGACTATTACTAATCTCTTCTCTTCCTCAGTTTACACAACAGACAAACAAACACAAGAAGAACAGAGTTTTTCCAGAACCTGTTAAGCCACCACAGCAGTGAAATCCTTGAGGAACTCCTCCACTTCTGCCCCTAAATAGAAGGTCGGGCAGCGGACCGGCAGCTCCGGTAAGTCGTTGAGGTGTTCCATGGATGAGTCCTCGCCTTCATCAGCGGTAGCGCCCGCGAGTGGTTGCTCGAAGTTGGTTTTGGCCGCGGCGCCATACAGCCTCAGTGCCGCGGCATCGTATGCTCTGGCGGCCTCCTCCGCGTTGTCGAAGATGCCAAGCTGCAGCCGAGTTGTTGGCCGCCCTGGCTCCCTGATCTGCACCAAGTACCTCCCACGATACAAGTGCACTCCGCGGAACCCTGACCGGCAATCAGACCTAGCTACCGCCTTCCTCTGGACCTCAACGTTCGAGTTCACCTTCGCCACCACTGGCGCCTGCTTCAGGCCCACGTCCCCAGGGTTGATGTCATCAGCAATAGGAGCCGCCGGACTCTTGAAGTTGGTTTTGGCAGCAGCGCCATGCAGCTTGATGGCCGCTGTGTCATATGCTCTGGCAGCCTCCTCGGCAGTATCGAAGGTGCCAAGCCATCTGCCAACTTTCTCTTTGATGATCTCCGCCACGTACTTGCCGCTCGGTCTCCGGCGCACGCCGCGGAACCCTGTCCGACTGTCCGGCCTACACGCCGCCTTCTTCACGCAGGGCAGCTTGACGGCCACGGCGTCCTCGGCTGTGCTGCTGGGTCTCCGCCGCACACAGCGGAACTCGGTTTCTGCGTCTGACAAAGCCTCCTTCTTCCTCCTTTTCACAGCTTCGATGTCGTCCACGAGCTCCTCCATGAGGGCGCTCAGGCCTTGACCTTCGGCGCTCTCTGCAGGCTCCATCGTCACACTCACACTCGCGCTGGACTGGACAGCCACGAGAATCTTCAAGTTGGTTATGGAAGCTGCAACGTGCAGCTTCTTACTCCTTTCCAGGAGCTCCTCTGCAATCCAACAACTGCCGGTGCTCAGGCCTTGCCCTTGGGTGCACTCAGCCTTGAAGTTGGTTTTGGCAGCCGGCCCATGCAGCTTCTTCTTCTTACTTTCCACAGCTTGAACGCCGTCCACGAGCTCCTCCGTGATCTCACAATTGCTGGTGCTTTCTGTCGGCATCATCGTTACACTCGTGCTGGACTGGACAGCCACAGGACTCTTAAAGCTGGTTATGGCAGCCGCGATGTGCAGCTTCTTCTTTCTCCTTTCCACAGCTTCGACACTGTCCACGAGCTCCTCCGTGAACTCACAATTGCCAGTGCTCAGGCCTTGCCCTTTGGTGCACTCTGCCGGCACCATCGCCACACTCTCCCTGGACTGGACAGCCTTGAAATTGGTTTTGGCAGCCGGACGGTGCAGCTTCTTCCTCATTTCCACAGCTTGAACGCTGTCCACGAGCTCCTCTGTGATCTCGCAATTGCTGGTGCTCAGGCCTTGCCCTTGGGCGCTCTGTGCCGGCATCATGGTCACACTCGTGCTGGACTGGACAGCCACGGGAATCTTGAAGTTGGTTATGGCAGCTGCGACGTGCAGCTTTTTGTTTCTCCTTTCCACAGCTTCGACACCGTCCACGAGCTCCTCCGTGATCTCACAATTGCCAGTGCTCAGGCCTTGCCCTTGGGCGCTCTCTGCCGGCACCGTCCTCATACTCGCGCTGGACTGGACAGCCGCAGGAATATTGAAGTTGGTTTTGGCAGACGCGCCATGCAGCTCGACAGCTGCTACGTCATATGCTCTGGCAGCCTCCTCTGCGGTGTCGAAGGTGCCGAGCCATCTGCAAGCTTTCCCCTTGGAATATCTGATCTCTGCCCCGTACTTGCCACTCGATTGCATGCGCACACCCCAGAACCCTGTCCGACTATGCGGCCCTGTCCGACTGCACGGCCTACCTGCCGCCTCATTCTTTACCACCTTCTTTTTCGTCCTCCTTTCCACAGCTCTGACCTGGTCCCCGAGCTCGTCCACGATTTCACAATTGCCTGTGCTCAGGCCTTGCGCTTGGGCGCTGTCCGCCGTCACCACCGTCACACTCTCGCTGGACTGGACAGCCTCAGGAATCTTGAAGTTGGTTTTGGCAGACGCGCCACGCAGCTTGACGGCCGCTACGTCATATGCTCTGGCGGCCTCCTCCGTGGTGTCGAAGGTGCCGAGCCATCTGTAAGTTTTCCCCTTGTCATTTCTGATCTCCGCCCCGTACCGGCCGTTGAGGGTCCGGCGCACGCCCCAGAACCCTGTCCCGTTGCACGGCCTACCAGCCACCTCCTTCTTTACCACCTTCTTCACACAGGGAAGCTTGACGGCAGCACCATCTTCAGCAGTGCTGCTGGGTTTCCGCTGTACGCAGCGAAACTCGGGTTGTGTGTCCAGCAAAGTCTTCTTCCTTTCCACAACTCCGACCTCATCCCCGAGCTCGTCCATGGTCTCACAATTACCAGCACTCAGGCCTTGCCCTTGGGCGCCCTCCGCTGTCTCCACCATCACACTCTCGCTGGACTGGAGAGCCACAGGAAACTTGAAGTTGGTTTTGGCAGACGCACCGTGCAGCTTGAGTGCCGCCGCATCATATGCTCTGGCAGCCTCCTCTGCAGTGTCGAAGGTGCCAAGCCATCTGAAACCTTGCCCCTTGGAACTGATCTCTGCTCCGTACTTTCCTGTCGATTGTGTGCGCACGCCAAAGAACCCTGTCCGATTGCACGTCCTAACCGGCGCCACCTTTACAACCTTCTTCTTCTTCGTCGTCCTCCTTTCCACAGCTCCGACCCCGTCCTCGAGCTCGTCCACGATCTCACAATCGCTGGCGCTGAGGCCTTGTCCTTGGGCATTCTCCGCCGTCACACTCTCGCTGGACTGGACATCCGCGGGAATCTTGAAGTTGATTTTGGCAGACTCGCCGTGCAGCTTGACGGCCGCTGCGTCGTATGCTCTGGCTGCCTCCTCGGTGGTGTCAAAGGTGCCGAGCCATCTGTATGTTCTCCCCTTGTTAAGCCTGATCTCCGCCCCATACTTGCCGGTCGACTGCGTGCGCACGCCCCAGAACCCTGTCCGGCTGTACGGCCCCGTCGCGTCCTTCTTTACGGTTACAGCCTTCTTCATGCAGCGCTTGGATTCTCTGGGGCGCCGCAGGCCGCGGATTTCGGTCTGCGTGTCCGGCAGAGCCGTCTCCCTCCTCAGCCTCACGGCTGGGACGCCCTCCCCGCGCTCCTCCGCGTGGCCGGAGCAGCTCAGGCCATGCCCGGCCGCGGGATTCTCGAAGTTGGTCTGGGCCGCCGCGCCGTGCAGCTCGGCGGCCGCCGCGTCGTACGCCTTGGCGGCGTCCACGGCGGTGGCGAAGGTGCCGAGCCAGAGGTTGTTCCGCCGCAACGGGTCCCAGATCTGCGCCCCGTACTTGCCGCTCCGTGGCCTCCGCCGCCGCCGCCGCACGCCGCGGAACTTGGTCCCGGCGTTGTCCAGGCCAGCCTTCTTCTTCCTCCTCACGGCTTCCACTGCCTCCAGAATCAGACTCATGCCGTGGGTCAAGCCTCGCTCCCGGGCGCTCTCCGCCGTCGCCACCATCGCGCCCGCGCGGTCCTGTAAACGGGGCAGCTGCCGCCCCCGGCCGTCGCACCCTGGTCGGGGGAGGGAGGGGCGAAGGCGCGAGAGGTCGATGGGGGGCCGGCGAGCGGCGACGGGGACCCTGGCGGCGCGAGCCGCTCGCCTGAGATGCGTCGGGGGGGGATAATTTCTCGCTGGGGTTGGGGATTTTTTTTCGATGGCAGGGGCTGGGAAGGGAAGAGGGGAGTATACCCGTCACGTTTCCCTTTGACCTGTGGACCCGAGTCTGAGCACTGCACGACTCACGTAACGAAATCGGTTTCCGACTCAAGCTACCGAGTAGCAGACACGATAAAATCAGCGTGTACAAAGTTTTTTGTTCCAGAAAACGAACCAAAAACATGATTGTACTGTACAACTTGTATGTTAATTTACATCCGAGTAGAAAAAAACGTTACTACTACAGTATACACAAATGCCAATTTATTCAAAATATGAAAGTTTAAGAAAAATGCAAGAAAAAAATGACTGATTTGTTTAAATATAGGGAGTAACAAATTTAGGGTATTTTGAAAATTATATACTAATCAGTGGAGTTCTTTCAATTTAAATTGTAAAAATTCATATAAATATGGATAACTACTACGGTATTCACATTTGAAGCGAACTTAATAGTCCTCAAAATATTTCTCCACCCTTTTGATGTCTAATACTCCCTCCGTTCTAAAATAGATGTCTTAGGTTTTTCAAAATTTGGATCAATCTAAATACTAAATAGTGCCTAAATTTATCCAAATTTTGATAAATTTGAGACATTTATTTTGACACGGAGGGGGTATATTTTTTAACCACGGGTTCATCCTCAAAACTATTATGCTCGGAATAATTTTACTTACTTCGTATGGGTTAGGGGGGACCCATATTCTTTTTCTCAAAATATTTCGAAAACATGTGGTGGAAGAAATAAGAACCTTGTAGCTATTTTAGTGAGCAAAAAAAACCTCGATAAACGGTGTAGGAAATAGAAATTTTACAAAGCAAGACTTGAACTAAAACCTCTTGCGAGCACAAGCACAGAGAACCTCCAAACAGTTGTTTAGTTAAAATTTGTATTAGCTAGAGAAGATGGCATAAAATCTACTCCCTCTGTCTAAAAACAAGTGACTTGGGTTTGTCTAGATACACTAAAATGCGTCAAGATACATTTGAATTTAGATAACCCAAGTAAGTTATTTCTGGACTGAAGGAGCATCTATCATGACATGACACGCAAGTATAACTATACTACTCCCTCCATCTCAAAATAGATGACGGAAATTTTACAAAATTTAGATACATCTATATACTAAATAGTGCTTAGATTCGTCCAATTTTTAACAAACTTGCTCTATTTTCATATTTTGAGACGGAGGGAATTACTAAAAAATTCAAAAATATTCAACTCATGTCTCTAGTATAAGCAATTTGCACTGTAATTATTTTCTAGCATTACCTTAATACTTACAAAGAACTATATTTTGCAACTTGTAACACCCTTTCTGAAAATCATAGATCGCCGGTTATATCATCGGAGGTGAACTTGGATTGGAGAACTAGCGTTGGTGAGTACAAGATCAAGTGAAAAATGACCATAGTTAAATAGTTATACGTTCTCAAATTATCTAACCGTTAACTTAATGCATGAGTAAACATTTTTTTAGAAGGCACGCTAGTGAACATCTTGGAATCTATGGTTCCTAGCCGCATTGGGCATACCTCCATTTTACCCAAGTTTGACCAGGTTTATCTGAGTGTTTGGTTCCGATCACACATTCACACCTGTTCTTTTTTTCTAAAAATTAGAACATATACTGTGGCTTATTATACTCATCTAAGATTTGAGAAGTTAAGCAAAAAAATCTATAATAACAGTAATAACAAAGCTAGCCCCCAACCAAATATGATATGCTCCACTAGTTCTTCTCTTGTACTCCCTTCGTTCAGAAATATAAGACGTTTTAGTTTTGTAAATCGAATATATCTATACGTCTTTTAGTGTGTAAGTTTGTAGAGGTTTAGAGTGAACTCACACTAAAAGTTATATAAACACATTCATTCAAAATGTACTCCCTCCATTTCAAGAATAAATGTCTTGGGTTTTTTAAATTTTAAATGAATCTATATACTAAATAGTGTCCAGATTCATTAAATTTTAACAAATTTAAGACGTCTATTTTAGGACAGAAAAAATATTATATTTGTAAACGAAAGAAGTACCTACTGGTATCAATCTAGTCAAGACGGAGACTAATCGAGATGGAGAGCACCGACCAACCGCCCATCCTGCCACAGGCAGGCATAGGGGACGCAGCTCCCTGACTTTTTTTTTAGAGGAACGCAGCTCACTGCGAGGTTTACCAACCCACCAAAAGTACCTGACCACGACCACCATCATATCCACACGAGGCCCACCAAATCTACCGAAGCAGAAAACTCTGAAGTAGTTTTCTCATTTTTTTGGTTTTTTATTAGAGGTTGTTTGGTATCTATTATTTGAGGCAAGAATCATATCATTTATTTTATAATTTCATCTCTATGATGTTTGATTGACACGGAATTGAGTCGTTATTTCATTTGGCAAATCCATCCAAATATCTCTATGTGTAAACTCAATTTTCCAAATTCCGGTGGCAGCCAAACATATGGATGTTTTTGAAATCATAATATAAATGAAATGAATCCATGTATTCATTTCATTTCTACTAACACTGTGTTTGGATATTGGAAAATAACCTTGGAATTGAATTGGGCTGAAGATTCCAAATCCAAGATGGAAAGGAAATGGCCTCTATTTCCAATTCTGCCGTTTGGATGTGCAAGGAATTTTCTGTTGGAATCAAAGGATAGTACCCAATTCCAAATCATGTTTGAATGTACATAACATGGAATTGAATGTTTTTTTGAGATTTGACAAAAATTTTACAGCAACATCCATTGGAGAAGGGGAAGGAGGAAGGGAGAGGGACGGCGCCGCCTCCAGTGACCTGCTGTAGCCTGACCTCCCGCCGGCGCTAGGACAACCCCTTGCCACCGCCATGGGGTTAGGGTTCGGGGGGAGGGGCGCCCCAGCTGTGCCAAGAAGGGGGGGAGGAAGGGAAGGGGAGGGGAAGGGGGAGGGGAGGGAAGGGGCGGGACGGGGAGAGCTCACCGGCCGGAGGGAGGAGGGCGGGAGGGAGGAGAGTTGCAGGTCGCGCGAGGAAGAAGGTCGGGGGGAGGGGCGCCCCAGCTGTGCCAAGAAGGGAAGGGGAGGGGAAGGGGGAGGGGAGGAGCGGGGAAGGGGAGGGACATGGAGAGCTCACCGGCGGGAGGGAGGAGGGCGGGAGGGAGGAGAGATGCAGGTCGCGCGAGGAAGAAGGTTGGGGGCGGGCGGGCGGTCGGGGTCGGGAGCGGGGACGCTAACTTTCCAGGACGTTTCCGAGCGGAGAGGCTCGGAAAATATCGGGACGGGGCGAAGTGCTCGCACGAGCTGCTCGGAATCGGTCCGTTTTTCTACGCTTCAGTTTCCAGACCATTCCAAACGGCTGAATCAGGTCTAGTAATTCCAAAATTCCAATTCCAAGGTTATTTTTCAACATCCAAACACAGTGTAAATGAAATGAATACCTGGATGCCAAACGATCTCTTATATTTTATTTTCTTATATTTTTGAGAGATTTTACGGTGCATTGTACTACAGATTTAATGTGTAGTATTAAAATAGATCCAATGTCCACATGGTATATGTGGTGAGCAACTAACCAAATCAATATCGGAAAATAGATCAAATAGTTAATATGGCCTGGGCCAAAATTAGGTCATAGGATAGCTTGGTAATTTCCTATAGGAGTCATACGCGGTCTTTTCATCAAATCGTGATGGTCTATGAACTTGTCCATGGTGCACTCCTGCAACGGGTATGTGGGTCATGGTCACAGATCGATAAGCCAACGATTAATTGAGTATATCATTGTCGTCATCCCAGGTTTTTATGGCCCAAATATCACCGTACGAACTCCTTGTCATCAGGGCGATGATGAAGGTTGCAATCGTCATAGCCGTATCATTAGTGACACGGTTCAATTGGCTTCAACATGTACTCGTCGTCATTGTGGCGTCAAAAGGAGAGCAAGACACGTCGGCAAGGATTCCAAAATAAAACAAGAACATCTTTTAGCAGAGCCAGTAATATTTGATGTAAGACAAAGAACTATGCTTTGAAACTACAAAAGCTTACCCTTTAACCAAGGACGGAGTTCATGGTCGCTGGGTTAGAAGATACTTTGATGGATTCATCTAAGGTGAAGCCATGGTACTAGGGACTGGCTAGCGACAGGGAGGATGTGTCCTCTTCCATAGAATGTCGCGGAGACTCACTATCCACCACGACGTTCTCAACCTGGGCGTTGACAAGTCGACGACGCTTTTTCTAGTGTTTTGTGGTGCTATCTTTTTTTTAAGAAACACAGTACAAACACAGACGCTCACAATGCGTACATACACTCATCTCTATGAACACACGCACGCACACCCTACCCCTATGAACACCTCCGAGAGCAGGTCTTGAGATTGACGAAGTCGCCGCCGCTATCGACGGAAACGTCGCCTCTCACTAAAAGAATATTCCGCATTTATGAGGCACCAAAGCGTCAAACCTGGGGTTTGGCTGGGGGTACCACTGTCCTCCTAACCATCCAACCACGGGTTGGTTCTCTGTGGTGCTATCTTCTTGCATCCTAGAACCCAGGATCTTCCTGGTGGTCCTTCTAACCGGCTAGCGAATCAACATTTCAGCCAGAGGCACGGCTTCAGATTCATCACCTGACGATTCAGCAGCCCCCCATTGATGGTGCCGCGGAGTCGACTTCCTCGCCCTCCTGCAGAGAGACGTTGCAAGGCAGGTCGAAGTTGGCCAGAGTATGGCAGTGTGGATGCTTTGCCAGAAGTTCTCGTGAGAGAAAGAGAGCTGGTTAAAGAAATGTGGATTGGTGAACCGCAGAAAAAGGTTCTCCACGTGAAGATCTGCACAATAAACCGTCAAAGTAGATGACGCCTCCAAGGTATCCACACGTACGGGAGTAGACGATAAACCTGGAGGAAGAAGATATTGTGATGTCATCCAAACACCACAGCACAAAGTGATCTCTGTTGGCCAAGAATTACGTCGGCAACCTCCGCTTTCATGGATGAACTCCGTGACTGAGCTTCTTGCATCATCCCTAGAGCTCATGCCTCCACTGCATCCTCCACCTCCCAACGCCATGGCGCCAAGATGGAGAAGACAAGGGAGGAGCAAGATCTCTGACCTTGATCTCAAACCGCCATCCTTGTGATGCCGTGGAAAGTGTACCCCGTTGCCTCTCCTTCTCTCCGCCACGACCGCCCAGGAGAAACTCCGCACAACACCCCCTGCCGCTTTGCCTCTCCCCTTCGCTTCCATAGCCGACCAAGAGAGGGTCTATCTCACAACACCTCACCACCACCAGATGACCCGTGGTACCAACTTTATTTGTGGAGACGACGACCCCTCCCTCAAGACCATGCCCCAACCAAAGGAGCAACATTGGCAAGAAGAGGAGTCCTACACCCTGGATCTGGCCGCATCGATCCCGAGTCCTGCTCCAAAAAGGCTCTAAGGGACTACTCCTAGGGGCGGGTCTACATCCCGGGCAACCCGGGCCATGGCCCGAGGTGTAGACAAAATTTCCAGCTATATATTAGTAAAAATGCACTAATTATTTAAGAACTTAGCATAATTTTAACACACAATATGATCTTGGCCCGGGGTTTGATGGAATTCTGGATCCGCCAGTGCTACTCCTACACCTAGTAAACGTACAACTATGACTGACACCTCCCCTCCTCCATCACTCGTCGACGTCGCCGACAAAAGTGCCTTTGGTTCGGCTGGAGCTTCTTGAGAGCCTCTCAACTACTGTAGCAGGGGAGATGGGGAGCAGGGGAGAGAAAGAATAATATGCTTTTATATATAGAACTAGCAATGTGGTCGGAACGCCGAGGGCATCACCTTTACCTTATTAAACTTGTTAGTTTTACACAAATGCTGGCAGGGGCGAAGGACCCCTTTGGACAAGGCAGTGCGCCTGCCCTATCTTGATGTTTCCAAAAAATGAGTATACCTATGCCTCTGCCGATCAGATCTGTTCGGCGACCTGTTCAACTGTGGCCAGCGATTGGAGAAGAAATGAATGGAGAATGAAGCATGGGTCAGTCGTAGGGGCTGGTCCGGTCAGTTGGGTTGGTTGCTAGGCCTATGGGTTGAGCTAGAGGAGTTGTGGGATGCGTCTAACTTGGTTGGTGCCAGTTGGGACACGAGCACGACCACCAGGAAGTAGGATTCCAAAAAAAGAGGCATCTCTAGGAACCATTGATCCGCTGATGCCTGTGATTTTATCAACCAACCTTCACGTGTATTGTCCACGGGAAAGCAAAGAAAGAAACATAGATCATGTACAAATGTAAAAAAAGAAAAATTATCGGTAATTTCGAATTTTCACTCCAACCTCTCTCTGATCTGGATTTGGAGCTAGTTCGTCTCGCAAACACCTTTTTTAGCTGAAGATCGATGGAGTGAAGCTTGAAGGTGAAATGAAGTTAGGTGGAGAGTTTCTCTCCAAAGCATGCCCGAGAAGTGAGAGGGTGACTTGACAGGAACCCTAGCTTAAACTTTCGTATGTACTACTTTGGTTTTTGCATCACTTTTTCAATGATTTAGATTCCGCCCTACCTCAAAAATATTTCGTCCTTCGGCCACTGAATGCTGGTTTACATGTTTCGTAAACATTTACATGTATGATGTTCCAAGAAATAATAACCATGCCAAAAAATTATTATTATTTGCAATGTGCAAAAGCCGAATGTCAACGGGAATACCACCGACCGATCGATCGATCTATTCTATTATTTCCATCCCAATATATAGGATCACGGGAGCCATGTGCGTTAATCTGTATTGGAAATCACATTTTTCGCCACATGCGGTTGTGGTAATATTTTTATGCAAATATTGCCATTGGAATGATTGATCAAAGTTTGTATTATTTGAGGAAGCATGTCAATGTTCAAAATCACAAACACCACTCAACGCATGCCACACATGGCTGACTCCCTCTCCCACGGTGTGAGACCACCGTGTGGTCAGGCTACGAGAACTGCATGCAGCACGCAATGCATGCAGATTATAAGCTGTAACAAAGCCAAGACTGCAAAAAGATGGACTAGAACGGCAGTGGAAGAAAGAGACAAACATGATGTGCTGCTTGTACTACTCCACAAGAGCTGTGCTGCTGCACGGCTGCAGAGTGGCGATCGTGTTGCTGGCATAGCAACCTTTTCAGACAAGAATCTCAGAGCAGCTGTTGCTTTTGAGACAGGTCCTTCTTTAAGGATCTGTCACACCACCAGGGCAGGCCTTCTTTGCAGCACGAGACCGAACCGATGCGCTTCAGATATGCTGCTGCTAGCAGAGACAGCACCGCATCCGTGCTGGTGCTCTCCGTGGCAGCACTTGCACATATTTGGCCATGTGGGCCGCTTCTATTTTCACGCTTGGTCTAACAAGTCAAAAGCTGTTTGCAAGTTGGACCCATCTCAATCTTTCCCGTCGATACCTTTTCCGGTACATTCGTGTTAGAAATGCTTGAAACAGATTTCCGTCCTCCTTTATAAATAAAACGGTAACAGTCCAACCACCGTGACAAGGGAATTCTCTTACAAAACAGATTAAATATAAACATGAGATTTTTTTTAAAGAAAAAAAATAAACAAGAAGCGTCGAGCTTGCCACCGAAGATACCGGAGAGAGAACAAAAAAAAAGAGGCTCCACGACGATGCCCGCACGAGGGTAACAACGCTAACCGCCGCCGTCATCGAGACCAAGATGAGAGTGTTTTCACCCGGAGCCCGATTGTGGACATGATTAACCAAAACGACGCCCTCCCACAGGGATCACCGTCGTTGGCGCCATAGTGCAAAGATTCATTCCAGACCAACCTTCGAACCACACATGGTATGTTAGACCACCACTGACACTGAACCAAGCATTCACCACACGATCTAGGACCCGGCCTTGCCGAAGCGCTGCAAATACCAGGTCCGCCGTAGCCACCCTCATGGCCAAAAGAGTCATGCCATCACCACTGTCACGTCACTCGTCGTAGATACGTCCGTGCAATCCAATTTCCGGGGCCGCCACCCAGCACACGAGATCTCCCATCCGTGGCATGGCACAATGTACACAACCATGAGAGGTCCAACTGAACATACAGGAGAGGACGGAGCCAGTCAACTAGCCCTTGGATAGTGCAATACAGTGAGTAGGACGAACCCACAAATCGATCCAGAATTGCCCAGAAGGGGCCGCTAGGCAAATGTCAGATCTAGGCATAACTAGTCGGGATTCGACGCCCAACCACACCATGGCCAGGAGAGGACTCCCACTTTGGAAGCCCCTGAAACCTAGCGACCAGAGGGCCTATACAAACCTAATCCTGCCCCGATGGGCTCAGATCTAGGCTTAGGCTGAAGCCCCTCACCATCGCCGGCCAGCTCCACCAGCAGCCATCCAAGTGTCGCTCCCATCCCGTCCACGCCACCTCCTGCTCTAGTGAGACGCGTCACTGCCGTGTTGGGCCTCCAATGCCCGACGAGATCTCCTAGGTTGTCGCATTGCGCAAGAACCATCGATGATGTCGTCCCCAAGGAGCCGTCGTCGCAATCTAGGCACGTCTGCCTACAAGGCCATCACGCCGCCGAAGCCGTACCAGCGCGCCCTTCCTCGAGCCTACCGCTCGCCATGGACACCATGGCACACACCTCCACGCGCGGGGGAAAGGGGAACCCCCCTCCGCCGCCATCGCCCAGGATGCACCAGGCGACACCATCCGGCGGTGGCGTGGAAGGGGGAAGGTAGGTGAGGGCTAGGTCGAGGGCTAGGGTTTGGGTTCCCTCCCGTCGCCCACTGGAACGACTCATGAGGGAGGCAAATCCCTGGTGTTAGAAATCGCCACAAAGAATCAAGCAAATAATCAGTCGTGGGCGTTACCAGTCGATACATTGCGATAATTTCTAGTGTTTACCAAACCTTGTGGAGTTGTGGTGCTAAAGAAAAGGAAAGAAAGGTCATGAAAATCACAGAGAAATGAGCAACCTCGATACAGCACAAAATGTATCTCTCATATCATGAAATTTTGAAACGACATTCGATTTGCACATGAATGAAGATATAAAAGAAAAAAATTCTTTGAGATAATATAGAGAAAGAGGACGCACCAAAATCAAATTTATTTTTCACAACACAAAAGCTGCAGAGCACCAAAGATCACAATGCCACTGGACGGCTCCACAAAACTCTGGTGTCTACTGGCGTTCTCTGTACATGCTAAATGCTACGGCCACAATGCCACTGGACGGCACCACAAATCTCTGCCTCGCGAAAAAACCCCCCAAACCCCACGAAGCTCACCTCCTCCGTCTGTTCAGCCATGGCGGCGGAGCACGACGAGGCTGTGGCTTCGGTCCGCAGCAAGAAAAACACGTGCCATAAAGAGTTCCGCGTCGTGTGCCGGACGGAACAGGGCACGTACCGGGAGCAGATCTGGGAACCATGGCGGCGAGCCACGACATACCTCGGCTCCTCCGCCACTGTCGAAGAAGCCGCCCGAGCGTACGGTGCGGCGCAGCTGCACGGCGGGGCAAGGGCTGTCACCGACTCCCGGCGGCAGCGCACGGCCACCGTCGTCGCCGCGCGGGTCCCGCGCGTCTCCTGCGTGGACAAGGGCGCCTCGGCAGACTCGTGCTCCTACCACCGGGATGCTGGAACGCCTGGGAGCGCCAAGAAGAAAAGGGCGGCGGCGAGGCCGGAAGCCTGGACCGAGTTCCGCGGCGTGCACCGGAGACCCAGCGGCAAGTACGCCGCGCAGATCAGGCGCTCGAAGGGGACAGCTCGGTGGCTCGGCGTCTTCGACACGGCCGAGGACGCCGCGATAGCGTACGACGCGGCGGCCCTCGAGCTGCACGGCGCGGCTGCCAAGACCAACTTCGAAGCTGACGACGGCGTCGACGCGAGGGCCGGCGGTCTCGGACCGGAAAAGGCGGCGGCGGCCAGGCCGGGCGTGTACCAGCAGCAGAGCGGCGGGCACGATGCGCGGATCCGGGACTCGGCGAAGCGAGCTAGGCTGCGTCCCGGCACCTTCGACGAAGCAGAGGATGCCACCAGCGCGTGCGACGCGGAGGCCGTCAGGCCGCATGGCGAGCGGGCGATCACCAGCTTCAAGCAACCATTCGTGGACCTCAACGACTTCCCGGAGCTGCCGGCGATCGACTTCAGCGGCATCTCAGGCGCGCAGTTCGACGATCTCTGGACCGAGTTGCAGCCGGTGGACGAGCTCCTCAAGGACATGGATTTCACCGGTGTGGCGGCTTGACAGGTGCGGAGAAGAATTACGTCCTTTTTTTTTCTGTCTTTCTGGCGTACAAGGGGGAAAACCAGAGAGACGAACTACATTCTGCCAATTTTATCTGGGCTGAGAACTGAACCGGTGATCAAAATCATGTCTTTTTTTGTGGTTACCAGGAAATGTGAATACTACTGTACTACATTCATGTTGGTTTTGGTGGATGTTATGTTTCCAATGATGAGTGACTGAAGATTCCATGCTAATGCTATCAAAACTTGGTAATTGGATGGAATAATGGCCGGACATAGAGATATAGAGCTTGGTGACAGATAGACATTCTGATTTTAGCTGGTTCACAATTTTGGTTTCTTAGTTGTCTAGATCTATTGGGCAAGAAACAAAATAACTTTCAGATAAAATCTACCTTGTAACCTTTTGGGGGTGCTTAGCTTGGAGTCACACAATAAGACATAAAACACCTTCCTACGCAATTTATTTATGAAATCCGGGAAGTGCGTTATCGAATTTATGATCTACACAAAAGATAGAATTTTCTATTGAAAATTGAACTGTTCGAATCTCCGCAAAATTTGCACATTTCACATGTAATTTTTCAGGTTGTGTACACATTTGGAAACATTTACATGTAATAGCAATTTTTTCAAAATAATTTATTATGTTTTCTTTTGCTATGGCGCAACAAAGAAGACAAAAGGGCATGTCATAATTTCCCCAACACATTAAAACGAACCCAACCCGACGTTGATGGTTGTGAATGGAGAGATGTTTAAAGAAAAGGTAAATACTATGTATCGTCGTCCGATTTCTAGGCTAGCCTCGGCCCTCTTTGTAACCGTAGGATCTCAATACCCATCCAACATTTAGCAGCTGGCCTATATAACTCTGATTTCCCATGTTGCACACAGCCACAACCTAGCTACAATCGCTGCCACAGCCCACAACCGCGGTCATGATGCCGGCGATGGTGGCGACGACATCGATTTTGGCGAGGGCGTTGACCAGGAGCGAGGACAAAGATCCCGGCGAGGAGGTGCCACGATCGACTTTCATCGAAGGAAATTGGAATATTGGGTGATGGGATGCGGCCACTGATCCGATCTGTGCCGTCCCTCGATGCAATTCCACCGTGTAGAAGCGTCAGCGGCACATTCGTGAGTGCTGGAGGCGCAACAAGTTGGTGGAGGCTGCTTCCATTACTCTCCTTCCTTGCCATTCTCCTCAACAACGACACAAATCGGCAAGTTGCGACGCCATCGCTCCTTCTTCTGCCATGCTTCTGATCGACCACGTGGCCACTTCGACGATCGCCTCCGCTGCCTCACCTTGCCATACGATCCCATCAACAAGCGTTGGGAGCTGGCGAGGCATACGCTGCCACCACTCCGATGGATCCGACATCACGATCATCCATGCGGCGGCGCCCAAGTTATCGTCTCTTCTTGATGAAATTATTTCTCTGTTGTTACTTGATGGCCATGGTGTCCAGCTTGGACAGAAGCACGTAGGGAGCAATAAGGAAGCGAGCAGCAGGAACGGTCGAAGCATAACCTGATTAGCAATGGAAGCATGTATGGATGAATGCATGGGAGCAAATTATCTCAACATATTCTAACGATGTTCAAGTGGAAGCTATTCCCCATTTCACAGATGCACGTGTTTCCTCGATGGAAGCAATTAGTTATGTTGTTGGAAGTACGAGTATTCTCTAGCGGATACAAAAATATTAAAATATTGTGTTAAAAATATTTCTCAAATCAATGTAAACCATTATTAATTTCCTTGAAACATTTCCCTAATTGCTAGAAAAATATCTTTGCTTTTTAGAAGCACTTATCCAGTTATCGGAAAACCTATTTTTCGCTGCTATTCAAACAAAGTATTCCATTGAAGCAAATTTCCACTCAAGGCGGAAGCATCATTCTCTCTACAAAATTATAATTTCACATTAGAAATGAATTTATTCGACATCGAAGAAAATTCAACTACATAAGAAGCAAGTTTGTATACTCTAGAAACAAATGAATAATTATTGACAAATCAAATTGGAACTTACTACAGTAATTAGTATGACACGTACGTTACTAATCCTAGAAATTATGGAGAGGCGTGATCCTTGCAAGTAGTTAATAGGGAGCAAATCAAGGAAACTAACGTACCCGCTTTTTCCATGCATCAATCGGACGTCTGCAGGGAATTCTCATCCTAAGACAGTTGAGTAGTCCGATGAAACATTAGAGATCGGCATCCGATCCCTAGTGGTTCCCTAAAGAAAACTAACGTACCAACTGCATGGTGAAGCTAGAGGGAACTTTCATAACCTAGGAAATCCAGATCCTGTCTGAACAGTAAATTCGAAAAAAAAACACTGGTAGATAAATCAAAAAATCATGAACGCAAAGGGATGTTGCAGTTATGTGCATGGAAAATTTAAAACTAAAAAAAATCATAAATTGAGCAAAAGTTAACAAAATGCCATAGGAACACTACAAGCACCGGAATTTTTCCCAATGGAAATTCTAATTTCTCCTTTTTTGTGTGTGGATGGTACATGTAGTAGATTTTTTTTACAAATAAGTTTCAAGTTGGTACTTATGTATGTGCATGATTTAATTCAAAATATTCTGAAACTTACAAATACGAATTTTTTACATGTTTCTGGAACCTTGAGATCAATGGCATGTAATAAGACATAGTTTGACTACCACTAGTGGGTAGGGATGATGTCGCTGCCCAAAACCAAACTTGTCGGAAACTTTGCAGCTACAGTTATGGATGGCGATCACGCTATGGGAAACAGCACACAATGGAGATAGACGGTGAAAGGCAGCTTGGAAGGAGGAGACAGCATCCTGCGACGCTGTTCGTACAAGAGATGATGTTGTTGCAACATCGGGTTGCAAAGCGACAAGCAGGTGATCAAAATGGGAGGAAAGAGTGACCAACTTTTGATCCATGCAAGTCCATATAGTGTGTGAAGTTTGGTCACGAGCCCATTTTTTGAGCAATTCAAAAGCAGCACTTTCAAAATTCAAAAAGTTCCGAACAATTTTTTTGATGTAGAAAATAATGCACTCTATTAGCCGGAAAACTCTCAACTCCAAACACCCATGATTTTGGGCTACAACAAAAAAAGACAAAATATGGCATCAGAAGTAGTGAGCATTGCAAAGTTTCAGTCTCCAAATTATGTACTCCCTCCGTCCGAAAATAAGTGACTTACATTTGTCTAGATTGGAATGTATCTAGACATGTTTTAGTGTATAGATACATGTGAATCTAGAAAAACCCAAGTCGGGAGTAAGATTTTTTCATTGAGTAAGATTTTTTCACATTTTCACACGTTGAGAGAACCTCCATTTTTCAGGACCACAAGGGCTGGAGGGCATCACCGATCAGGACGGCACCAATGATCAGGGAGGCTCTCTGTCTACCGCCGAAGCTACAAGACAAGCACGGTCGGCCACCAAGGCACAAACCCCTCCTCCTCCTCCCTAAAACCCCAAGAGGCTCACGTGCTTCCTCTTCGACCGGTGCTGCCATGTCGCCGGTGGAGCAGGAGGAGGCCGTTGCTTCCGCCAACAGGAAGAACCACGCGGAGGCCATGGCCATGCCGGAGTCCCGCGGCGTGCACCGTGCCAGCGACGACGTCCGCGACGCGCCGGCGATGAGGGCGGCGTCCAAGGCCCAGGCCGGAGTGGAGGTGACGGCCGGGCCGGGCT
Organism: Avena sativa; assembly: GCA_916181665.1. Taxonomy (NCBI): domain Eukaryota; kingdom Viridiplantae; phylum Streptophyta; class Magnoliopsida; order Poales; family Poaceae; genus Avena; species Avena sativa. The sequence goes on from OV702284.1 coordinate 491,951, forward strand.
CCCCTTCGAGGCTCCTCGGCGCGCACCGGAGCCGCCCCAGGAAGCAGCCGCACCGACGGTGGCTCGGCACCTTCCGCACCGCCGAGGAGGCTGCCAGGGCGTACGACGCGGCGGCCGTCAGCCTGCGCGGCGAGGCGGCGAGGACCAACTTCAGGGACCCCGCGGCTCCTGCCACGAAGTTCAAGTCCGTGCCCAAAAAGAAGTCTCTGTCGGGGTTCATCGGCGTGTACCGGACCAGCAGCGGCAAGTACTGCTCGCAGATCCGGGACGCCGCCACCAACTACGGCCAACGCGCGGTGGCCGACGCCGATGACGGTGACGCGCCGCTCCTGCGCGTCTCCTGCGAGGACGAGGAGGTGGAGAAGAAGGAGAGGGCTGTGGCCAGGTCGGGGTTCCGCGGCGTGTACCCTGCGCAGATCGAGGACCCGGAGCGGCGAGCGAAGCTGATGTACCCACTGCCCACCGCCGAGGAGGCCACCAGAGCGCCACCAACTCCAACCAACCGCCCACTGCCGCCACCGCTCGGCAGCTTCGCCGCAGCCGAGGAGGTCGCCGGAGCCGATGACGCGGTGGCCGTCAGGCTGTACAGCGCCGATGCCATGGCTAACTGCGAACAACCACCCACAGCTGCCATCGACGGCGAGAAGTCGTCCATGGACGGCGATCTCTTGACCGACTTGACACCGGCAGAGTGGCAGCTGGTGGGCGAGCTCCTCAACGGAATGGACTTCGTCGATACGGCGGCTTAACAGGTGTGGGGGAAAAGCTCAGCCTTTTTTGCGTTTTTCTGGTGTAAGATCGGAGGAAAGAGTGACGAACTTCGGCCAATTTTGTCGGCACAGGTGATCAAAATCCTTTCGCATTATGTGTAACAAGGAGACATGAATATCACCAGCAGCTAAAAATGCTGGTTTTTGAGGATTGCATGAAAAAGTTCAGGCAACACTATATACTTGGTCTTGTCTATGATCTTTTTTTTACTTGTCTTGTCTGTGATCTTCGTTTGATAGTGGACGATTGTTTCTGATCTGATCCTGCTCTGTTTTTATGAAATCTAGAAAAGAGAATTGCCTATCCCTTTTCCTGTTACGGGATATAACAATGGATGCAAAAGCTCTAGTATGTCTTACCATATTTGTGTTGTTAATTAATTTAGTAGTATTACAAGGTTTAAGGTGTACTCTTGAATTCGGCAGAAAAGTTCAGTGAGATGTGCAACTGACACCTCTGGACATCAGGTATTATACATGTTGCATAAACACGGCTATTTCGGCGCATACTGAAATGGTCTAGATGAAGATAAAATAATTGAAAAAGAAAACATCATCAGTACTGAAATGGAACAATTGCTACTCAGTTATAGAGCTGGGAGATAAATAAACATTCTGATTTTAGTTTGTTCAGAATGTGTTTTACTTTTAGAAACAAAATTAGAAATTTATGATAGAAACTACCTTTTGGCCTTATTTAGTGCTCTCTGGAGAGTCATAACCTAATCTAGTATAGGTATCTCAACACTTGATATATGACTTGGTTTTCCTTTATGGTTAATCTGGCTTTATTTTAACCTGACTAGTAAAATGCCCGTGCGTTGTCACGGACTCCAGTTTTTTCTCCACATGTAAAAAAAGCCATTTGATGTACCAAACACATCAAGATTCTGCTTTGTGTAATGTTTATTTGATAAAACAAACAATTCAAATTCGACAAAGAAACCCCAACCAAATATCCAGTAGGATTTGCAAGCTTCGACGCACTTGTGACATTGATCAGTGAGCTTGATGTTTAAGATGTTTGTTTGGACTATGATTCTGTAATATTGCACTGTCTAAGGTTGTTTCTAAGGAATGCATCAAGTTGGGATGAAATAGGAACAATAATTCTACACTTATGGGAAAAAACTTACAGAATAGTTTTATGGCCTGAGGTGTCAATCACACAGGGGCCGCATGAGATCTTCTCGGAACTGCCATGTGAGTTTCGTCCAATTACTTGAGTCCACACTATGTCCATAATAAATATCCGTAACAGATTGCCCGTAAGTGTAGCATTGTTGCAATAGGAAACCAGAAGGTATAGACCAACACCTATAAACTGCATTAGAAACCAAATTATGTTGTTCGTTGAAGAGAAAAAACCCAAGCGAAGTATCTAATCAGAAAATAACACACTGAACTCCCATATATGCTCGATAGAGCAGCTATGTCACTAGATTGCACAAAGTACAAGGTAATAAAATTAAAATAATAATCATATTAGGGGTCAAAACCAACAAACCATGTACAGTACATGATTAGCATCCATATTCCATATGCTCAAATTTGCTAACTTTTTAGTAGTTGTGCTACAACCAAGGTAAAAGAATTCAGAAAGATGTTGTAAGAGATAACAAAAACCAAAACAATGAATACACGTGCAATCTTCCATAATCCAAAAAGAATCAACTTGCTGGTTCTCTCGCCACGTCAGTGAAAACTGGACAATCAATTCATTTTCCTCCAATGGGAAAGAATTTGAATAACCATTGAACATAAAAACTATTAATCGAATTGCGAACAAGATAGAGGATAGATATATAAGTTATTTGAACAAATAAATTGTTACAGGTTGCAAGGCATTCTTGGTATGTATACCATTCAAGATCATAATATAGCATACTTTGATGTTACCGAGAATAAAATCCGGAGTGTATGAAGCTCATAATAGCTCTTAGTTGTTAAAATAAATACAAATGTTACTCCTAGAGATTGTAACAAAGCTTCATCAGATATCATACCGAGAAAATTACAGAGTATATGAAGCTCATAATAGCTCATAGTTGTACAAATAAATACAGATGTTAAAAAAGCTTCACCGTAGACAAATATGCCAGTCACCAAAGAAACTTAAACTAACGTCTTGTCACCAATGCTACAATTCTCTCAACTTGACCAGACAAATTATGTTACAGCCTAGACTTGTCAGCAACACAACTTGCATGTATCAGTTGAGCTTGGCTTATATTTATCCACCTAAATGGCATCATCGACATCACCTATGAAGCTGCAACTTGCCGGGCAACTTTTGATGCCCTGTAGCTTAGTTATTTCGTTAACAAATTATTTTGAACTCGTCCCATAACATAAGCACATTGCTATAACAAATGTTACTCATCCATAGTCAGATCTAATTTGGCCTTTTTAGGGAATCTAACTTGGCATGTATAGTACTCCCTCCGACCTATATTAGTTGACTTAGATTCAAGAACTCATAATGTGCTTACCACTGTTACTTGCTACTCCCTCCGACCCATATTAGTTGATTCAAATTTGTCTATATACGGATGTATCTAGCACTAAACCTTGACTAGTGCTAGATTTGCTAATTTGTTAGATACTTATGGTCATGTTCAAATGTATGTCATAACAAGCCCAAATTAGCATACCTTAAAAGAATCATGTGATGATTCCAAAAGGTTACATGCATCTCCGTAGTAATAGAAATAAGGATTCATACCATTGGAATAGAACAATATCATATTTACTTGTTTTCACCTTAAAAGAACATGTAGAACATATATCTCTATCAGCATATACAACATGATATGCAAATAAGATGTAACCAAATGTATGTGTATTTGTTATGCAAGATTTAAGCCTAAATGGTAAAAATGGAAACAAACCAATATAGCTATAGACATAGAGCCTTGATATTCTGCTGGTAGGATCACCAGTTTAAATAATGGAACCACTGTTTTGGTAACGCAATGGAAAGGATTGCACTGTTTTCTCAAATATGTATGGTACACTATCTAGTATTCTAGCAAGACATGATATAAGCATAAAAGTTCATTAAGAAAACAAAGAGATACACGCATGTTGTTCTAATCATGAATTCCTCAATTGCGGGTGATATTTTTCTATAGAAAGTCTGCAGTGAAACCAAATCATAAATTGAAGAATCAAAACCCACAAATATCTAGATAAGATCAGTCAATTTTTGTTGTTCCTAGAGTATAAATTTTTGTGTAAGAAACAATCCATGAACCTCCATTTACCATAGATACAACAGTAAAGAAACCACTTATAAAAACATGTACTTGCACTTTTGATCTATCGCATATTCGTTTTTTTGCAGCCTAGAAATATACCCGCTGACTTAAAATGACCTCTTTTTTCATCTGCTACAACTAACATGTTTATAAGAAACACAACCTGTTACTGACAGACTGGAAAAGGCTCATCCCGAGTGTAGATATTTAGAAAGGGATGGGGCTTTCTCAAAAAATCTTAAGTTATGTCAAAGGAATGTCCTTTTTTTTCATAAAGATTTGTTTCACAATACAACTTTTCACGAAAAATCATGATTTGAATTAACTCTGAAATTTTCTTGATTTAAAGAATGAAATTTTCGCACCATAAAGTATCTGTTTGCATATACAACAATGAGTATTACGAACAAAATTCCACTACACTATGCGCGTCTCAAAGCCATCCACTTCCAGCCTCTCTTGGACAAGCTCGGAGCGCGGCTTGCTGGATGGTTGGGAAAGCATTCACGCATGCAGGGAGGGTACTTCTATGTCATGTTGTCCTTTCCTCCATGGTGTTGTACCATCTAGCAGTATTCAAATTGTCCAAGTGGATAATTCATAGGATTGAAAAGATTCAGAGATCCTTCCTTTGGATGAAGTCAGGAGCGGCGCCGAGGTCTCGCCCACATCCTCTAGTCAACTGGAGCACAATATGCCATCCAAATAAGTTAGGTGGCCTTGGAGTTTTCAACACCGAAAAATTTGGGAGGGCCATGAGGCTTCGCTGGCCATGGATTGCTTGGACTGATCCTTCTAAGCCTTGGCTCGGATCTGCCTTACCGTGTGACGCCGCTGATATGGAGCTCTTCCGGGCTTCCACGTCGTCATTGGGGATGGGACTCGACGCCTATTTTGGCATGATCATTGGCTTCTAGGGGGGGCCTCAAGTTACAGGCCCCGGACCTCTTCGCAATAGCAACACTCAAATGAAGGACGGTGCAAAAGAAGCTCACAAATAGAAATTGGATACGCTCCTTGGTTCATATCTCGACACCGACGCAGCTGTCCCAACTCCTCAAGATTTGGAGCCTATTGCAGAGCGTGGCCCTTCAACAAGGGCCAGACTCTGTCACAAGGAGATGGATGGCTTTCGGGATTTATTCGACGTCGTCGCTTACTGTTGCCAATTTGTTGGCTCACACACCATTCGTAACTGACAAGGTTTGGAAGGCGCGGGTGGAACCGAAATGTCGGCTTTTCGCCTGGCTTGTAATCCACGGGAAGGGATCACGTGAAGATACTCACCGCTGATAACCTGGCGATATGAGGCTGGCCCCATGATCCGCTCTGCAAGATATTGATGCTTCACCCCAAGACAATTCAGCACCTCCTTCTCGACTGCTCCTTCTCCTCCGCTGTGAGAGAGCAAATTTTCGCTTGGAATGGCACGCTAGGGGTGTCTATGCCTCCAGCTAGGCGAAGCCTAAATCAATGGTGGGAAACCGTTGCGGCCTTGCCTAAGGTAAAGAGAAGATAAGCTAGTGGCGCCTTCATCTACGCCATGTGGGGCGCTTGGAAGGAGCGGAATAGGCGTCTGTTGGAAACATGACTATCCTGCTGGACACCGTGGCTGCAATGGTCCGCAAGGAGATCATGCAAAGGGCGTACGCCCACACCCAGGACCCTCGAGATGTACATGTTGTTGTCTAGGCGCTACCGGGAACATAGCTTGCCTTGTGCCAGTTTTCTTTTGGTTGCTTCAGCCCTCTATATATAAAAATCTTTTATAACCTAATCGGATAGCAAAACGACGGCCTTTAATCTTAAAAAAAGTTCACTTGACTGATATAGATTGCCATGATTTTTTATAGTCAAAACTTCATCAGTCAAAGCAGTTAAACCAAACTATAATGACAACCAATCTGGATTCGAGTAATCAAGTAGATTAAGTACCTTGACATCCATCCTCTCTGTCTAAGGTGGTAGTTTTTTGAATGCTAACTGGAACATCAGCTGCTTGTACAAACACATTTCAACAAAAAATTAACAAGACAGAGAAGATAAATCATTTGAAGGTATCAACACTAGCAGAATACCCTCATGTTTCTCCTGTGCACAATTCGCAACATACTTCTTCAAGCCAACAAACCTTTGTGCACACTCCTAATTAGCCACAAGCTGCTTGTGCTTCTCCATCAGGTTGTTATACCTGTCTCCTACAAGTACAACAAACAAGACCGAATATCAATAATTTATCAAGCAATGAAGCAAATAAGCTTTTCACATCAATCCTTATGAGCACGCTTGTCTGTATACCTAGGAACCAGAGGGCATCAGGGCTGTCGGAACTTGCGATTAACTTCAGCCACGGCGATCGGACAAGGCAATCATCTTCTTGATCTCAAACTCCTGCGAGAACAAGAAATCTAACAATATTAATAAATATCAGAGTATGGATATAAATGAAAGAATGTTTGAGAGATTTATAGGCGCAATGAAATTCACGAGATCTGAATGGAAGAACCAAAAAATTTCCACCTCCAAGAAGCTGCAGAGAGCATCGCCTTCTCCTCCAGCAACATCCGCATGAATTATCCATAGTTAACAACAACAAAAGATACCATTCCATAACCCGGTTGGCAAGTCCTGAAGACGTACCCTCTCAACGGCCTTCTGCAATCCACCCGCACCGGCCTTCGGCGCGGCAGCATTGACATCGGCGGAAGCCAACAACGTGGCATCAGGAGAGTGCTCTATCGGAAACACGCCTGCCGCTAAGAAGAGCTCGAGAGCGGCACGATACTGTGCCAGGCCACAGTGCCCCTCCGTATGTATCCTGGTGTGTCTTGTATTCCTTAGTCGCACAAGAAAGTTTCCGAGAAGCCCGTGCAGCTGACGAAGTCGACCCCACCTTCCACTTTTGTAAGCTTTTCTACAGTCATGCTCTCTCTTTATCTGTGTCTTTCCAACCTAAAGTGGAAGGAGCAAAAGTCTCATACTATGATCGTTATCAGTAAAGTAAGGTTGTAAAGGGAAGCAATGCACATATGCCTATCTTAAATCTTTACCCAATCCGTGAGACTGTTAATCTCACATATGATTATAATAACGGATTGGCTATCAGCTCTTAGATGTTTTGCAAGAATGACATCAAGATCACATCGATGGCATATTAAAGTTGTAGACATAAGTTGAAATTGAATACTGTACCTACAAGGAACTCATGTTGGCTCATTGGTTTCAAGTAAGGCATAATGTATAGAAAATGGCAGATGGGTACAACTGATAATCGGTTTAAACTACCCTATATTTTCCTAATACAAGGAGTCTCTAGTGACTATAGCAATGACAACCACATTCAACAATTTGGCCCACAGTCTTTGCTGTAAAATTAGGGTCCTAAAATCACACGAACAAAACCACCACAATCTCCCCTAAAATCCACATCCTGCAATCACAGGAACCAGACCACATGCATACTCACTAATGCTTACCTAGATAGCTCACGGAACCAACGACAAATGTCGATGGTGTTGGAGATATGCCCTAGAGGCAATAATAAATATAGTTATTATTATATCTTTGTGTTTATGATAAATGTTTACATTCATGCTATAATAGTATTAACAGGGAAACATTAATACTTGTGTGATTTGTAAACTTAATTTGAAGTCCCTAGTATAGCCTCTATACCTCACTAGCTTGTTGGTTGATAAATGATTGTGGTTTCCCTATCATGAACATTGAGATGTTATCAACAACAAGATCATGTCGTTAGGAGAATGATATGGTGGACATACTCCTATAGATAAGCGTAGCATAAAGATCAAGTCATTTCAATAGTTCAATTGCTATATGCTTTCTGATACATAGTAACCTAATTCCTTCGACCATGATATCATGCATATCACCTTTACCGGATGGATGCTTTGATGACATCAAACACCACACCGTAACTGGGTGGCTATAAAGGTGGCATTGAGTGTTCGGAAAGTATTGGTTGAGACACATGGATCAAGAGTGGGATTTGTCCATCCATATGACAGATAGATATTCTCTGGGCCCTCTCGGTGAAATGTCATCCAATTAGCTTGCAAGCATGTGACTGGCTCACAAGGGATCACATATCACGGGAACGAGAAAAGAGTACTTATCAGTAACGAGGTTGAACTAGGTATGCAGAGATAGCGACGATCATAACCTCGGATAAGTAACATATCGTGAGACAAAGGGAAATTGGTATCGTATGTAAGTGGTTCATTCGATCACAAAGTAATCGTAGAAATATGTGGGAGCCATATGAATTTCCAGATTCCTCTATTGGTTATTGTTCGGAGAAGTGTCTCGATCATGTCCGCATAATTCACGAACCGTAGGGAGACACACTTAAGGATTCGACGTTGTTTTGAGTAGTTATGGTATTATGAGAAAGAGACCGAATGTTGTTCGGAGTCTCGGATGGGATCCGGGATATCACGAGGTGATCCGGAGTGGTCCGGAGAATAAGATTCATATAAGGAAAGTCCCGTTTCGGAGTTCGGGAATGATTCCGGTGTTTTCATCGGGAATGTTCTAGAAGGTTCCGGATTGTTCGGCACTCCGGGGTGGGGGAGGGTACATGAGTGTGTCATTGAATGATTGCATCATGTACTAAGTGTTCTTGCTGTTCCAAAAACATGAAAGTCAAATTGCCAGTTTGAAAGTCAAACGGCTAAAACAGGAAACTGTGGGAAACAGGAAACTGTGGGAAACAAGCAAGAGGAGTTGGAACCAACTTGGAGGAGGAGTACAACTCCTCCAGGCCGGCGCCCAGCCCTAGGCCGAGTTGGGGAGGGACTCCCTCCCTCCCCTGGCGCGCCAAGGCCCCTCCACCCATAAAAGGAGGGGCAGGGCTCCTCCTTGAGACACACAAGTTTCCACCTCTAATCTCAGGTTTAGAGCCGTTTGGTTTAGAGCTTCTAATTGCTTTAGCCTGCGGTTTAGAGCCTTATAATTGGTGTGTCTAATCTCTAGACCACTAATAGCCCTCTCTCATAATCCACCATACTCGCTCCGGCTTAAGGCGAAGCCCTGCGGGATCTCCCCTCTACTTCCGGTACCACGCCGTTGTGCTGCCGGAATCGCGAGGAGAGTGCTACAACCTCCGCTGCCTGCTGGAACAAGGGAGAGGAAGGTCTTCGTCGAGTACCGAACGTGTGACCGACTGCGGGAGCGCTGCCAGAACGCTGCGCCGGAAGGATCGTCTACACGATCTTGAGATCGGGAAGAGTACGACTACATCACCCACGAGAATCCGCTCTCGTTAAACGCTTTGGAATATTCGAGGGTAAGTTATTTCATCGACTCGTTGCTACAATCTAGTAGATAGATCTTGGATTGTTTGTTTGTATGCGATAGAAATTTTTTGTTTTCCATGCTACGAACCCCTACAGTGGTATCAGAGCCGTGTCTATATGTAGATCTGTTGCACGAGTAGAACACAATGGTCATTGTAGGCGTTGATGCTTTTATTGTCGATTACTTCTTGTGTACTTTGCATCTTGCGGTATGTTGGGATGAAGCGGCCCGGGCTAACCTTACATGACATCGTTCATGAGACTTGCTCCACGCTTGACATGCAACTTGTATTGCATAAGTGGCTTTGCGGGTGCATGTTTCTCCTAGCATAGTTAAGATCCAATTTACAACGGGTGATCAACAATGCTAGTATCAATGTTGTGGTTCTTGTTCGTAAGTTAGAACGACACTTATTGAAAGCCCCAAACCACGTAAAATATGCAAAGAAAGTAGAGGCGTCTAACTTTGTTTTGCAGGGGTGTGCAGTGATGTGATATGGCCATGGCTGTGATTATATTTGATGTATGCAATGTTCCTTATTGTAAGTTGGCAACCGGCAGGAGCCATATGGTTGTCTTTAATTTATGTTAAGACCCACGTGTCTATTCAAAGTAGTTGTAATAGTTGAAGCCGGTGGACGACAACCATGGAGAAGCGTCATTGACCTTGATGCAATGCCGATGATGATGGAGATCATGTTCGTGCTTGAAGATGGAGATCGGAAGCACAAAGAAGAAAGGCCATATCATATCACATATATATTGAATTGCATGTGATGTTAATCCTTTATGCATCTTGTATTGCTTAGTAGACGACGGTAGCATTATAAGATGATCCCTCATGCACATCAATTTCAAATCATAAAGTGTTCACCCTTAGTTAGCACCGTTGCTAAAGCTTGTTGTTTCGAAGCACCACGTGATGATCGGGTGTGTTAGATTCTGCAAGTGTATACAACGTGAGTAAGCCAGATTTGCTCATGCAGAAACTAAGGTTTGATCTTGACGAGCCTAGCATGTACAGACATGGTCTCGGAACACGGATCACCGAAAGGTAAAGCATGAATCATATAGTAGATATGATGAACATGTCGATTGTTCGCCATTGAAACTATGTCAACTCTCGTGATGATCGGTGTTGATATGGTGGATTTGGTTCGTGTGATCACTAAAACAATGTGAGGGATATTGTTTTGAGTGGGAGTTCACCTAGTTTAATTTCATTATTAATTTGAACTCAATTTATCATAAACTTAGTCTAAACTATTGCAAATATGTTGTAGATCAATGGCAGCCCCTACCATCAATTTTAATGCGTTCCTAGAGAAAGAAAAGTTGAAAAACAATGGAAGCAACTTCGTGGATTGGTTCCACAATTTGAGGATTGTCCTCACAGCTGGTAATTTGACCTATGTGCTGGATGCACCGCTGGGTGACCCACCTGCAGATGATGCTCCCGATGAAGTAAAGAATGTTTACCTCGCTCGAAAGAATCAGTACTCCATAGTTCAGTGTGCTATCTTGTATGGTTTGGAATCGGAGCTTCAGAAAAGGTTTGAGGATTCAGACCCATATGATATTGTCGAGGATCTCAAATTGATTTTTGAGACTCATGCGGCAATTGAAAGTTATGAAGCTTCTAAAAAGTTCTTTAACTGCAAGATGGAAGAGGGCAGCTCCGTCAGTGAGCATGTGCTTAAGATGTCTGGGCACGCAAACAAACTTCAAAGCTTGGGTATTGTGATTCCTAATGCTTTGGGGATTTACCGTGTCCTCCAATCACTACCACCAAGTTACAAGAACTTTGTGATGAACTACAACATGCAGAACATGAACAAGACGTTGCCAGAACTCTTTGCCATGTTGAAATCTGCAGAAGTGGAGATTAAGAAAGAGCACCAAGTGTTGTTGGTCAATACGACCACCAAATTCAAGAAAGGCAAGTCTAAGCAAAAGGGACACTTCAAGAAGGGTGGTAAGAAAGTTACCACGCCGGCGAAGAAGACCAAGGCTGGACCTAAGCCTGATACTGAGTGCTTTTACTGCAAGGGAGAAGGTCACTGGAAGCGGAATTGCCCAAAGTACTTGGCGGATTTGAAGAACGGCAACATCAAGAAGAAAGGTATATCTGATATACATGTTATTGATGTGTATCTCACTAGTACTCGTAGTAGTGCCTGGGTATTTGATACTGGTTCGGTTGCTCATATTTGTAACTCGAAACAAGTGCTGCAGAATAAACGGAAGCTAGCGAAGAACGAGGTGACGATGCGCGTGGGAAACGGATCAAAGGTTGATGTGATCGCGGTCGGCACGCTACCCCTTCATCTACCATCGGGATTAGTTTTATACTTAAATAATTGTTATTTAGTGCCTGTGTTGAGCATGAACATTATATCAGGATCTTGTTTATTGCGAGACGGTTACTTGTTTAAATCAGAGAATAATGGTTGTTCGATTTATATGAGTAATATGTTTTATGCACATGCACCTTTGATAGATGGTCTATTCTTATTGAATCTCGATAGTGGAAATACACATATCAACAACATTGAGGCCAAACGTTTGAAATCAAGCGATAATTCGACCTATATGTGGCACTGTCGTCTTGGTCACATTGGAGTGAAGCGTATGAAGAAACTCCATTCCGATGGACTTCTTGAATCACTTGATTTTGAATCACTTGAAAGATGCGAAGCATGTCTGATGGGAAAAATGACTAAGACTCCATTTTCTGGTATGATGGAGCGAGCTACGGACTTATTGGAAATTATACATACCGATGTGTGTGGTCCAATGAGTGTAGCATCGCGCGGTGGTTATCGTTATGTTCTTACCTTCACGGATGATTTGAGTAGATATGGGTATATCTATTTCATGAAACATAAGTCCGAAACTTTCGAGAAGTTTAAGGAGTTTCAAAGTGAGGTAGAGAATCAACGTAACAAGAAGATTAAGTTTCTACGTTCTGATCGTGGAGGTGAATATCTAAGTTACGAGTTTGGCGAGCATTTAAAGAAGTGCGGAATACTTTCACAATTGACACCGCCGGGAACACCACAGCGTAATGGTGTGTCCGAACGTCGTAATCGAACTCTCTTAGATATGGTTCGTTCTATGATGTCACTTATAGATTTACCGCTATCATTTTGGGGTTATGCATTAGAAACAGCCGCATTCACTTTAAATAGGGCACCATCTAAATCCGTTGAAACGACACCGTATGAATTATGGTTTGGGAAGAAACCTAAATTGTCGTTCCTTAAAGTTTGGGGATGCGAAGCCTATGTAAAGAAGTTACAGCCGGACAAGCTTGAACCCAAAGCGGAAAAATGCGTCTTCATAGGATACCCGAAGGAAACTATTGGGTATACCTTCTATCATAGATCCGAAGGCAAAATCTTCGTTGCCAAGAATGGATCCTTTCTAGAGAAGGAATTTCTCTCGAAAGAAGTGACTGGAAGGAAGGTAGAACTCGACGAGGTTGTCGAACCTTCTCTCGAAATTGCGAGTAGCGCAGCACCGGAAGAAGTTCCTGTGGTGCCTGCACCAATTAGAGAGGGAGCTAATGATGGTGATCATGAAACTTCGGTTGAAGTTGCTACAGAGCCTCGGAGATCAACGAGAAATCGTACCACTCCAGATTGGTATGATCCCGTTATGAGTGTCATGTTGGTGGACAACACCGATGACCCCGAGACATATGAGGAAGCGATGATGAGCCCAGATTCCAATAAATGGCAAGAAGCCATGAAATCCGAGATTGGATCCATGTACGAAAACCAAGTATGGACTTTGGTGGACTTACCGGATGGCCGAAAGGCTGTCGAGAACAAATGGATTTTCAAGAAGAAAACAGATGCTGATGGTAATGTTACTGTCTATAAAGCTCGACTTGTCGCAAAAGGGTTTCGACAAATTCAAGGAGTTGACTACGATGAGACTTTCTCACCAGTAGCGAAGCTAAAGTCTGTGAGGATTATGTTAGCAATCGCTGTATATTATGATTATGAGATATGGCAGATGGATGTCAAAACAGCATTCCTCAATGGAGATATTGATAAAGAGTTGTATATGATGCAACCCAAAGGTTTTGTCGATCCTAAAGATGCTAACAAGGTATGCAAACTTCAACGGTCCATCTCTGGATTGAAGCAAGCATCCCGAAGTTGGAATCAACGTTTTGATAAGGTAATCAAAAGTTTTGGTTTTATACAAACTTATGGAGAAGCTTGTATTTACAAGAAAGTGAGTGGGAGCTCTGTAGCATTCTTAATACTATATGTGGATGACATATTGTTGATTGGGAATGATGTAGACCTTCTTAATAGTGTCAAGGAATATTTGAATAATAGTTTTTCAATGAAGGATCTTGGCGAAGCAGCTTACATATTAGGCATAAAGATTTATAGAGATAGATCGAAACGCCAAATATCATTGTCACAGAGTACATATTTGGACAAAGTTCTAAAGAGGTTTGGAATGGAAGAAAGCAAGAAAGGGTTCTTGCCCATGTTGCCCAATACGACCTTGAGTAAAACTCAAAGTCCGACATCGGCAGAAGATAGAGAAAGGATGAGTAAGACTCCCTATGCATCAGCCATAGGATCTCTAATGTATGCCATGCTATGTACTAGACCCGACATCGCATATGATGTTAGTCTAACTAGCAGATATCAAAGTGATCCAGGAGTGGATCATTGGACAGCGGTCAAAAACATCCTTAAGTACTTGAGAAGAACTAAGGATATGGTTCTTTCTTATGGAGGTGATGAACAGCTCGTTGTTAATGGTTACACCGATGCTAGTTGGAACACCGATCCAGATGATTCTAAATCATAATCTGGATACGTATTTATTTTGAATGGTGCAGCAGTTAGCTGGAGGAGTGCAAAGCAAAGCGTTGTGGCGAGATCTTCAACTGAATCGGAATACATGGCTGCTTCAGAGGCTTCACAAGAAGCGATATGGATGAAAGAGTTCATTACAGAGCTGGGTGTGGTTCCTAGTGCGCTGGACCCAATGTCTATCTACTGTGATAACATGGGCGCCATAGCCAATGCGCAAGAACCAAGGTCACACAAGAAGCTGAAGCATATCAAGCTACGTTTCCATGCTATTCGAGAACATATCCAGGATGGGGATATAAAGATTTGCAAAGTACACACAGATCTGAATGTGGCGGATCCGTTGACTAAACCTCTCCCGAGGGCAAAACATGACCAACACCAAACTGCCATGGGTGTTCGGTATATTACCATGTAATCTAGATTAGATGACTCTAGTACAAGTGGGAGACTGTTGGAGATATGCCCTAGAGGCAATAATAAATATAGTTATTATTATATCTTTGTGTTTATGATAAATGTTTACATTCATGCTATAATAGTATTAACAGGGAAACATTAATACTTGTGTGATTTGTAAACTTAATTTGAAGTCCCTAGTATAGCCTCTATACCTCACTAGCTTGTTGGTTGATAAATGATTGTGGTTTCCCTATCATGAACATTGAGATGTTATCAACAACAAGATCATATCGTTAGGAGAATGATATGGTGGACATACTCCTATAGATAAGCGTAGCATAAAGATCAAGTCATTTCAATAGTTCAATTGCTATATGCTTTCTGATACATAGTAACCTAATTCCTTCGACCATGAGATCATGCATATCACCTTTACCGGATGGATGCTTTAATGACATCAAACACCACACCGTAACTGGGTGGCTATAAAGTTGGCATTGAGTGTTCGGAAAGTATTGGTTGAGACACATGGATCAAGAGTGGGATTTGTCCATCCATATGACGGATAGATATTCTCTGGGCCCTCTCGGTGAAATGTCATCCAATTAGCTTGCAAGCATGTGACTGGCTCACAAGGGATCACATATCACGGGAACGAGAAAAGAGTACTTATCAGTAACGAGGTTGAACTAGGTATGCAGAGATACCGACGATCATAACCTCGGATAAGTAACATATCGTGAGACAAAGGGAAATTGGTATCGTATGTAAGTGGTTCATTCGATCGCAAAGTAATCGTAGAAATATGTGGGAGCCATATGAATTTCTAGATTCCTCTATTGGTTATTGTTCAGAGAAGTGTCTCGATCATGTCCGCATAATTCACGAACCGTAGGGAGACACACTTAAGGATTCGACGTTGTTTTGAGTAGTTATGGTATTATGAGAAAGAGACCGAATGTTGTTCGGAGTCTCGGATGGGATCCGGGATATCACGAGGTGATCCGGAATGGTCCGGAGAATAAGATTCATATAAGGAAAGTCCCGTTTCGGAGTTCGGGAATGATTCCGGTGTTTTCATCGGGAATGTTCTAGAAGGTTCCGGATTGTCCGGCACTCCGAGGGGGGGGGGAGGGTACATGAGTGTGTCATTGAATGATTGCATCATGTACTAAGTGTTCTTGCTGTTCCAAAAACATGAAAGTCAAATTGCCAGTTTGAAAGTCAAACGGCTAAAACAGGAAACTGTGGGAAACAGGAAACTGTGGGAAACAAGCAAGAGGAGTTGGAACCAACTTGGAGGAGGAGTCCAACTCCTCCAGGCTGGCGCCCAGCCCTAGGCCGAGTTGGGGAGGGACTCCCTCCCTCCCCTGGCGCGCCAAGGCCCCTCCACCCATAATAGGAGGGGCAGGGCTCCTCCTTGAGACACACAAGTTTCCACCTCTAATCTCAGGTTTAGAGCCGTTTGGTTTAGAGCTTCTAATTGCTTTAGCCTGCGGTTTAGAGCCTTCTAATTGGTGTGTCTAATCTCTAGACCACTAATAGCCCTGTCTCATAATCCACCATACTCACTCCGGCTTAAGGCGAAGCCCTGCGGGATCTCCCCTCTACTTCCGGTACCACGCCGTTGTGCTGCCGGAATCGCGAGGAAAGTGCTACAACCTCTGCTGCCTGCTGGAACAAGGGAGAGGAAGGTCTTCGTCGAGTACCGAACGTGTGACCGACTGCGGGAGCGCTGCCAGAACGAAGCGCCGGAAGGATCGTCTACACGATCTTGAGATCGGGAAGAGTACGACTACATCACCCACGAGAATCCGCTCTCGTTAAACGCTTTGGAATCTTCGAGGGTAAGTTATTTCATCGACTCGTTGCTACAATCTAGTAGATAGATCTTGGCTTGTTTGTTTGTATGCGATAGAAATTTTTTGTTTTCCATGCTACGAACCCCTACAGATGGATCATGGGGATGTCCACCAATGGCACTCTGAGGATATTGTGTGGCGCCCGCAGTGACGACCAAGCGGTGGCCACCGACCGTACCCTGCGTCGAGAGGCAGCGGTGCCAACGGTGAACGCCCAGCGGCGGCAGATCCCTGTGGCGGAGTTGGGAGGAGGACGAGGTTGCATGCTAGCCTTAGGATACAAGAGGCAAGCATGAGCGTGGTTGTTTCCCGCAGGCGACAAAGCAAGTGAGGTCGGGGAAGACATGTTGGGGGATTTTTGCCGGCATCAGAGTCAGAGGCCGGGATCCAGGGAGGCGTGCATAGGTGGGTGGATAACGAAACCGGCAAAGTCAAGCACGGCGGTGCGGACCTCATTCATCCGATGTTGTGGACTGATCTCCTCGGAGGCGGAACCAAGCTTGATGTCGCGAACGACGACGTCCATGGCGCGGCATAGGGCTCACACCCAAACTCCACCACGCAACAAACCCTCGTTTTGAGGTCAGCGACCAGCAACGCGATGGTGCAAGGGAGCGGCGGCGGAACCCTAACGCCCGCGGATGGGAGAGGGAGAGGTAGGGAGCGGCGCACGGGAGAAGGAGGAAATCGCACCGGAAAAAGTTAGATGGATATGGATGGAAAAATAATTGTGGCTTCTGGGCCCATTTGTCGACGCGTTCGGGAGAGGGGAGCGACGAAAGGATGGACGAAGGCGAGAGCAAAACGCTCTGAGAGGCAGAACACGGAACCTTGGTTCATATCTCGACACCGACGCAACTGTCCCAACTCCTCAAGATTTGTAGCCTATTGCAGAGCGTGGCCCTTCAACTAGGGCCAGACTCTGTCACATGGAGATGGACGGCTTCCGGGATTTATTCAACGTCGTCGCTTACTGTTGCCAATTTGTTGGCTCACGCACCATTCGTAACTGACAAGGTTTGGAAGGCGCGGGTGGAACCGAAATATCGGCTTTTCGCCTGGCTTGTAATCCACGGGAAGGGATCACGTGAAGATACTCATCGCTGATAACCTGGCGATATGAGGCTGGCCCCATGATCCGGTCTGCAAGCTATTGATGCTTCACCCCAAGACAATTCAGCACCTCCTTCTCGACTGCTCCTTCTCCTCCGCTGTCAGAGAGCAAATTTTCGCTTGGAATGGCACGCTAGGGGTGTCTATGCCTCCAGCTGGGCGAAGCCTAAATAAATGGTGGGAGGAAACCATTGCGGCCTTGCCTAAGGTAAAGAGAAGATAAGCTAGTGGTGCCTTCATCTACGCCATGTGGGGCGCTTGGAAGGAGCGGAACATGCGTCTGTTGGAAACACGACTATCCTGCTGGACACCGTGGTTGCAATGGTCCGCAAGGAGATCATGCAAAGGGCATACACCCACACCCAGGACCCTCGAGATGTACATGTTGTTGTCTAGGCGCTACCGGGAACATATCTTGCCTTGTGTCAGTTTTCTTTTGGTTGCTTCAGCCCTCTATATATAAAAATCTTTTATAACCTAATCGGATAGCAAAACGACGGCCTTTAATCTTAAAAAAAGTTCACTTGACTGATATAGATTGCCATGATTTTTTATAGTCAAAACTTCATCAGTCAAAGCAGTTAAACCAAACTATACTGACAACCAATCTGGATTCGAGTAATCAAGTAGATTAAGTACCTTGACATCCATCCTCTCTGTCTAAGGTGGCAGTTTTTTGAATGCTAACTGGAACATCAGCTGCTTGTACAAACACATTTCAACAAAAAATTAACAAGACAGAGAAGATAAATCATTTGAAGGTATCAACACTAGCAGAATACCCTCATGTTTCTCCTGTGCACAATTCGCAACATACTTCTTCCAACCAACAAACCTTTGTGCACACTCCTAATTAGCCACCAGCTGCTTGTGCTTCTCCATCATGTTGTTATACCTGTCTCCTACAAGTACAACAAACAAGACCAAATATCAATAATTTATCAATCAATGAAGCAAATAAGCTTTTCACATCAATCCTTATGAGCACGCTTGTCTGTATACCTAGGAACCAGAGGGCATCAGTGTTGGAGATATGTCCAAGAGGCAATAATAAAGTAGGTTATTATCATATCTTCATGCTTATGATAAATGTTTACATACCATGCTAAAATTGTATTAACCGGAAACATTAATACTTGTGTGATTTGTAAACTTAAAAGAGTCCCTAGTAAAGTCTCTTGTTAAACTAGCTTGTTGGTTAATATATGATCATGGTTTCCTGATCATGTATATAGAGATGTTATTAACAACAGGGTCATATCATTAGGAGAATGATGTGATGGACATACTCCTATAGTTAAGCGTAGCATAAAGATCAAGTCATTTAATATAGTTCATTTGCTATAAGCTTTCTGATACATAGTAACCTAATTCCTTCGACCATGAGATCATGTTAATCACCATCACCGGAAGGATGCTTTGATGACATCAAACACCACACCGTAACTGGGTGGCTATAAAGGTGGCATTGAGTGTTCGGAAAGTATGGGTTGAGGCACATGGATCAAGAGTGGGATTTGTCCATCCATATGACAGATAGATATACTCTGGTCCCTCTCAGTGGAATGTCATCCAATTAGCTTGCAAGCATGTGACTAGCTCACAAGGGATCACATATCACGGGAACGAGAAAAGAGTACTTATCGGTAACGAGGTTGAACTAGGTATGCAGAGATATCGACGATCAAAACCTCGGATAAGTAAACTATCGTGAGACAAAGGAAAATTGGTATCATATGTAAGTGGTTCATTAGATCGCAAAGTAACCGTAGAAATATGTGGGAGCCATATGAATTTCCAGATTCCTCTATTGGTTATTGATCGGAGAAGTGTCTCGATCATGTCCGCATAATTTACGAACCGTAGGGAGACACACTTAAGGATTCGATGTTGTTGAGTAGTTTTGGAATGATGAGAAAGAGACCGAATGTTGTTCGGGGTCTTGGATGGGATCCGGGATATCACGAGGAGATCCGGAATGGTCCGGAGAATAAGATTCATATAAGGAAAGTCCTGTTTCGGAGTTCGGGAATAGTTCCGGTGATTTCACCAGGAATGTTCTAGAAGGGTCCGAAAGGTCCGACACTCCAGAGGGGAAGGGTACATGAATGTGTCATAACAAGTTGGAATGGTTGCATCATGTACTAGGTATCACGGCTGGGCAAAATAAAGGGATAAATCAAATCCTAGTTTGAAAAGTCAAACACCAATTTGAAAAGTCAAACGACAGTTTTGCTTGGTGGAGGGCGATTAGGAAACCTACTTGGGGAGGAAGTCCCACTCCCTCCACCCGCCGGCTAAGGAGGAGGAGTTGGAGGAGGACTCCCTCCTCCTAGGCGCCTCCCTCCCACCTATAAAATAAGGGGCAGGGGTGCCCCCTCTACCTACACCTCTCTCCTCTAAACCTAAACCCTAGCCGCCGGCCTCCACCAAAGTCGCCGCCGCCTCCTAGGGTTTGCCAAGTCGCCGAGTTGGGGCTCTCCTCTTGCCCTAGCCGCCGGCCTAGATCCCTCTCCTTGGTGTGTCTAAACCCTAGATCACCGAGGCTCTCTCATAGTCCACCATACTCGCTCCAGATTAAGGCGAAGCCCTGCGAGATCTCCCCTCTACTTCCGGTACCACGCCGTCGTGCTGCCGGAATCACGAGGAGAGTGCTACAACCTCCGCTGCCTGCTGGAACAAGGGAGAGGAAGGTCTTCATCGAGTACCGAACGTGTGACTGACTGTGGAAGCGCTGCCGGAACGCAGCGCCGGAAGGATCGTCTACGCGATCTTGAGATCGGAAGTGTACAACTACATCATCCACGAGAATCTGCTCTCGTTAACCGCTTTAGATCTTCGAGGGTTAGTACTCTATTGACTCGTTGCTACAATCTAGTAGATAGATCTTGGTTTGATCATAGATTAGATCTTGATTGTGTGTTCATGCGGTAGAAATTTTTTGTTTTCCATGCTACGAACCCCTACAATCAGGGCTGTCGGAACTTGCGATTAACTTCAGCCACGGAGATCGGACAAGGCAATCATCTTCTTGATCTCAAAACTCCTGCGAGAACAAGAAATCTAACAATATTAATAAATATCAGAGTATGGATATAAATGAAAGAATGTCTGAGAGATTTATAGGAGCAATGAAATTCACGAGGTCTGAATGGAAGAACCAAAAAAATTCCACCTCCAAGAAGCTGCAAAGAGCATCGCCTTCTCCTCCAGCAACATCAGCATGAATTATCCATAGTTAACAACAACAAAAGATACCATTCCATAACCCGGTTGGCAAGTACTGAAGACGTACCCTCTCAACGGCCTTCTGCAATCCACCCGCACCGGCCTCCGGCGCGGCAGCATTGACATCGACGGAAGCCAACAACGTGGCATCAGGAGAGTGCTCTATCGGAAACACGCCTGCCGCTGAGAAGAGATCGAGAGCGGCACGATACTGTGCCAGGCCACAGTGCCCCTATCCTGGTGTGTCTTGTATTCCTTAGTCGCACAAGAAAGTTTCCGAGAAGCCCGTGCAGCTGACGAAGTCGACCCCACCTTCCACTTTTCTAAGCTTTTCTACAGTCATGCTCTCTCTTTATCTGTGTCTTTCCAACCTAAAGTGGAAGGAGCAAAAGTCTCATACTATGATCGTTATCAGTAAAGTAAGGTTGTAAAGGGAACCAATGCACATATGCCTATCTTAAATCTTTACCCAATCCGTGAGACTGTTAATCTCACATATGATTATAATAACGGATTGGCCATCAGCTCTTAGATGTTTTGCAAGAATGACATCAATATCACATCGATGGCATATTAAAATTGTAGACATAAGTTGAAATTGAATATTGTACCTACAAGGAACTCATGTTGGCTCATTGGTTTCAAGTAAGGCATAATGTACAGAAAATGGCAGATGGGTACAACTGATAATCAGTTTAAACTGCCCTATATTTTCCTAATACAAGGAGTCTCTAGTGACTATAGCAATGACAACCACATTCAACAATTTGTCCCACAGTCTTTGCTGTAAAATTAGGGTCCTAAAATCACACGAACAAAACCACCACAATCTCCTCTAAAATCCACATCCTGCAATCATAGGAACCAGACCATATGCATACTCACTAATGCTTACCTAGATAGCTCACAGAACCAGCAGCAAATGTCGATGGAGCATGGAGATGTCCACCAATGGCACTGTGAGGATATTGTGTGGCGCCCGCATTGACGACCAGGCGGTGGCCACCGACCGTACCCAGCGTCGAGAGGCAGCGGTGCCAACGGTGAACGCCCAGCGGCGGCATATCCCTGTGACGGAGTTGGGAGGAGGACGAGGTTGCATGCTAGCCTTAGGATACAAGAGGCAAGCATGAGCGTGGTTGTTTCCCGCAGGCGACAAAGCAAGTGAGGTCGGGGAAGACATGTTGGGGGATTTTTGCCGGCATCAGAGTCAGAGGCCGGGATCCAGGGAGGCGTGCATAGGTGGGTGGATAACAAAACCGGCAAAGTCAAGCACGGCGGTGCGGACCTCATTCATCCGATGTTGTGGCCTGATCTCCTCGGAGGCGGAACCAAGCTTGATGTCGCGAACGACGACGTCCATGGCGCGGCGTAGGGCTCACACCCAAACTCCACCACGCAACAAACCCTCGTTTTAAGGTCAGCGACCGGCAACGCGATGGTGCAAGGGAGCGGCGGCGGAACCCTAACGCCCGCGGATGGGAGAGGGAGAGGTAGGGAGCGGCGCACGGGAGAAGGAGGAAATCGCACCGGAAAAAGTTAGATGGATATGGATGGAAAAATAATTGTGGCTTCTGGGCCCATTTGTCGGCGCGTTCGGGAGAGGGGAGCAACGAAAGGATGGACGAAGGCGAGAGCGAAACGCTCTGAGAGGCAGAACACGGAACCTTGGTTCATATCTTGACACCGACGCAGCTGTCCCAACTCCTCAAGATTTGGAGCCTATTGCAGAGCGTGGCCCTTCAACTAGGGCCTGACTCTGTCACATGGAGATGGACGGCTTCCGGGATTTATTCGACGTCGTCGCTTACTGTTGCCAATTTGTTGGCTCACCCACCATTCGTAACTGACAAGGTTTGGAAGGCGCGGGTGGAACCGAAATGTCGGCTTTTCGCCTGGCTTGTAATCCACGGGAAGGGATCAACGTGAAGATACTCACCGCTGATAACCTGGCGATATGAGGCTGGCCCCATGATCCGGTCTGCAAGCTATTGATGCTTCACCCCAAGACAATTCAGCACCTCCTTCTCGACTGCTCCTTCTCCTCCGCTGTCAGAGAGCAAATTTTCGCTTGGAATGGCACGCTAGGGGTGTCTATGCCTCCAGCTGGGCGAAGCCTAAATCAATGGTGGGAGGAAACCATTGCGGCCTTGCCTAAGGTAAAGAGAAGATAAGCTAGTGGCGTCTTCATCTACGCCATGTGGGGCGCTTGGAAGGAGCGGAACAGGCGTCTGTTGGAAACACGACTATCCTGCTGGACACCGTGGCTGCAATGGTCCGCAAGGAGATCATGCAAAGGGCGTACGCCCACACCCAGGACCCTCGAGATGTACATGTTGTTGTCTAGGCGCTACCGGGAATATAGCTTGCCTTGTGCCAGTTTTCTTTTGGTTGCTTCAGCCCCCTATATATAAAAATCTTTTATAACCTAATCGGATAGCAAAACGACGGCCTTTAATCTTAAAAAAAGTTCACTTGACTGATATAGATTGCCATGATTTTTTATAGTCAAAACTTCATCAGTCAAAGCAGTTAAACCAAAATATACTGACAACCAATCTGGATTCGAGTAATCAAGTATATTAAGTACCTTGACATCCATCCTCTCTGTCTGAGGTGGCAGTTTTTTGAATGCTAACTGGAACATCAGCTGCTTGTACAAACGACATTTCAACAAAAAATTAACAAGACAGAGAACATAAATCATTTGAAGGTATCAACACTGGCAGAATACCCTCATGTTTCTCCTGTGCACAATTCGCAACATACTTTTTCAAACCAACAAACCTTTGTGCACACTCCTAATTGTAGGGGTTCGTAGCATGGAAAATAAAAAATTTCTATCGCATACAAACAAACAAGCCAAGATCTATCTACTAGATTGTAGCAACGAGTCGATAGAGGAACTCACCCTCAAAGATTCCAAAGCGGTTAACGAGAGCAGATTCTCGTGGGTGATGTAGTCGTACTCTTTCCGATCTCAAGATCGTGTAGACGATCCTTCCGGCGCCACGTTCCGGCAGCGCTCCCGCAGTCGGTCACACGTTCGGTACTCGACGAAGACCTTCCTCTCCCTTGTTCCAGCAGGCAGCGGAGGTTGTAGCACTCTCCTCGCGATTCCGGCAGCACAACGGCGTGGTACCGGAAGTAGAGGGGAAATCCCGCAGGGCTTCGCCTTAAGCCGGTGCGAGTATGGTGGAGCTTATGAGAGAGGCTATTAGTGGTCTAGTAATTAGACACACCAATTAGAAGGCTCTAAACCAATTAGAAGGCTCTAAACCGCAGGCTAAAGCAATTAGAAGCTCTAAACCAAAACGGCTCTAAACCGGAGATTTAGAGGTAGAAAGTTGTGTGTCTAGGAGGGGAGCCCTGCCCCTCCTTTTATGGGTGGGGAGGCGCGGCCAGGGGAGGGGAGTCCCTCCCCAAGTCGGCCTTGGGTGGCGCGCCGGCTTGGGGAGGAGACTCCTCCCTCAAGTCGGTTCCCAACTCCTCTTTCTTGTTTCCCACAGTTTCTTGTTTTAGCCGTTTGACTTTCAAACTGGACATTTGACTTTTCTGTTTTAGGATTCAATTTAATCCTTTATTTGGGACAGCAAGAACACTTAGTACATGATGCAATCATTCCAATATGTAATGACACATTCATGTACCCCTCCCCCCCGGAGTGCCGGACAATCCGGAACCTTCTAGAACATTCCCGATGAAAACACCGAAATCATTCCCGAACTCCGAAACGGGACTTTCCTTATATGAATCTTATTCTCCGAACCATTCCGGATCACCTCGTGATATCCCGGATCCCATCCGAGACTCCGAACAACATTCGGTCTCTTTCTCATAATACCATAACTACTCAAACAACGTCGAATCCTTAAGTGTGTCTCCCTACGGTTCGTGAATTATGCGGACATGATCGAGACACTTCTCCGAACAATAGCCAATAGAGGAATCTGGAAATTCATATGGCTCCCACATATTTCTACGATTACTTTGCGATTGAATGAACCACTTACATACGATACCAATTTCCCTTTGTCTCACGATATGTTACTTATCCGAGGTTATGATCGTCGGTATCTCTGCATACCTAGTTCAACCTCGTTACTGATAAGTACTCTTTTCTCGTTCCCGTGATATGTGATCCCTTGTGACCAAGTCACATGCTTGCAAGCTAATTGGATGACATTCCACCGAGAGGGCCCAGAGTATATCTATCCGTCATGTGGATGGACAAATCCCACTCTTGATCCATGTGTCTCAACCAATACTTTCCGAACACTCAATGCCACCTTTATAACCACCCAGTTACGGTGTGGTGTTTGATGTCATCAAAGCATCCATCCGGTAAAGGTGATATGCATGATCTCATGGTCGAAGGAATTAGGTTACTATGTATCAGAAAGCATATAGCAATTGAACTATTGAAATGACTTGATCTTTATGCTACGCTTATCAATAGGAGTATGTCCATCACATCATTCTCCTAATGATATGATCCTGTTGTTAATAACATCTCAATGTTCATGATCAGGAAACCATGATCATATATTAACCAACAAGCTAGTTTAACAAGAGGCTATACTAGGGACTCTTATTTTAGTTTACAAATCACACAAGTATTAATTTTTCCGGTTAATACAATTATAGCATGGTATGTAAACATTTATCATAAGTGTGAAGATATGATAATAACCACTTTATTATTGCCTCTTGGGCATATCTCCAACAGTCTCCCACTTGCACTAGAGTCAATAATCTAGTTTCAAACCTTTGTGTATTCAACACCTATGGCTTTCCGGTGTTGTATGTACACGATTGCTAGCGGTCAACTGATCTCCGGATCTGACACTTCCAGGTCCGTGTGTAATTGCATATCTTTGCGTCTCTACGCATCACTCATTCTCTAATGAGATGGCTTTGTACAAATTTGGTCTTTCGGTGTGACCTTTAGCTCTTTGGGGTTAAAACATGTTGATAATATTGTCGCACAATATATCTTCATAGTATTATCCCACTGTGAACTATACCTAGTTTGATAACAAACTTCTTGACACAAATGCCCTCTTTTGCTGCTATAATAGCAGTCATATACTTAGCCTTTTGTTGTAGTATCTGTCACAATGTCTTAACTTTGGAAATCATCCAAATCCATTATGGAACTCACTTTCCATTATATTGTGCCACCCTTAGTTTAGATTGAGATAAACTTAATTTGTACTTTGTGACAAAGCTAGTATCAATGTAGTACTCTTACAATGAACTAACCATCTATTTGTCACTTCTACAAATATTATACTCTTAGTTCTTTCAAAAGATCATAAGAATATCCTTACTATTGTCCAATGATCATCTTACGAATCATTCTGGTATATGCTCACAACATTTAGAGCATAGGACATATCTGGATTTGTACATATCACAGTATGATTGATATAAATACTCTTTGTGATTTCATACATCAAGTATCAATCTATACTTGATTATTTGTTTCACTTTACCAAATGTCAATACACTTGAATATATCATCAACATTGAACTTATTCAATCCTTTCTGTGTGACAAGAACCTCTCTTGTAGTTTCTATATTGAACTCATTCAATATCTTGTCTATGTACTTCTGGCACAACCATATTAGCGTCTATTGATGCCAAATATTTGGGTTTTGCCTAAGTCTTTCATCGGGATGAAATTCTTAATATGTGTTAATAAAAGATACATTATTTCCAATCAACAATATGTCTTCCACATAATGTATTAGAAACATGTCTTAGCGCTCCCACTTAATTTCTTGCAAATGCAAGCATCTCCATCGTCTCTGATGAACTTTTAAACTCCTTTAACAGTTTCATCACAGTGAAGATTCCAACTCCGCTATGCTTATTTCAACCATTGAAGTTTGCATATGTTTTAGCATCCTTTGAATTAACAAAACCCTATGGACCGTGTTATGCACATGTCCTAGGTAACGATTCTTTTAGAAGAACTTGTTTTGTTTATTCAACTACCATATAATAATTTATATGTAGTGGTTGCTACATTAATCCGTCTAGACTAAATATCACTATGAAAGATCAAATCTTGTCATAGTCAACCTTTGAACATTGTTGTGAACTTTTCCCAACATGTCGACTATTTCATAGATGTGCAACATTCATGTCTATTTATTTATAGATCCAAACACAACTGTAAGGTCTTACACCTTTCTCGAGGGTCCTTCAAGTTCAAAACTTGATTTCTCGTGTATGGAACTATCACGGATTTTATGGCTTCAAGCCATTTGATGGAGTCAGGGCCCATCATCGCTTCTTTGCATGTAGTCGGTTCATTATTCTCAAATAATGATTCAACCCTCAAATCTTGGTATTTGATTGTTCATCCGACCTACTTGTTTCAATAGGAACTTGGATCTCCGTGACCACAACCTTTGAGGTACGTGAACCATGAGCATTGTTGCTGCCTCCGGAATACTTTTCGGCGCTGCGCAACTTTGCACATATAGCTAAGGTTCTTTTAACCTTATCAAAGTTCTATTGTCCTCCCACTTAACTTTTCACGAAAAATTCCTTCTCGAAGAAACTTGACGTTTTAAGTGACAAACACTTTTGTCTCCGGTGTTTATGGAGGAATACTTAACAGTTATACAAAGACAGGTTCATCCGACTTTGGTTGCACACATCTTTCTTATGCATAGCATACCAATGTTTTAAGAAAGGACTACTTGGGTTTTATCCCAAACCATAACTTTATATGGTGTCATTTCAACGGATTATGATGAAGCTCTTTTCAGTGGAAAAACGGTAATCTCTAAAGCTTTTAATATTTAAAATACAATGGCAGTTTTATGAATTATACCTTCGATCTTACCATGTCAAACAAGGTTTAATTACATATCTCGAACGCTCCATACTCTTATGGTGTTTCGGGAAAATGCAAATCCACGGAATGATTCCTTAAATCTTAGGTATTATGCTAAACTTGTAACTTAAATATTTTCATTTATGATCTTATCATAAACTATTCATATTCTTGTTACAATGATTTTGCACTTCATCTTGAAAGTCTTTGAACTTTTCAAGTGTTTCATACTTTATCCTTATTAAGTAAATATTCATATATTCACTCAAATTTTTTGGAGAAAGCATATGAAGTTGAAATCCATCGCTTTTGACTACACATAATGGATTTCATACAACAATATGTACAAGTTCCAATAAGCTAGTCATTCATTCCCTTTTGGCCTATGAACGAAGTTTTAATTATCTCTAGGAAAGTTTCACAAGCGTCATTTGATCAAAAATCAGAAGACTCCAAAATTCCATCCACATGGAGTTTCTTCATGTTTTCTTTCCAATATAATTTAAACGGCGATGTCACTTCCGAAGTGATCTTTCAATCAATTTGTCTTTCGACATTTTTAGCACTAGTTTTATGGATGTGATTTCTCCAACGAGATTTGTGAATCATCCATCTTTTATGGATTACAACAATTATTTGAACAACCCTTTTGTTCTCATAATACCTGATAAAACAAATCTTGAAGGCAAGCTTTGATGTTTAACGAGCAACACAATAACCCTTTATTTG
The DNA here is from genome assembly GCA_916181665.1 of Avena sativa. NCBI lineage: Eukaryota > Viridiplantae > Streptophyta > Magnoliopsida > Poales > Poaceae > Avena > Avena sativa. The sequence goes on from OV702284.1 coordinate 520,335, forward strand.
TTCTCGATGAACATCATCACATATTCTTTTGCTAGTTACTTAGGCCATTGTAGTTCATGAATTGTGTTGTTTCGTATGACGATTCACACCAACAAATTCAGTATCAAATACTTGAGAACCACATTGTTTAATAAGCAAAGAATATAGCCATAACATGTATATCATCTATATACTTAAGCTGAACAATTCTAGTCTTTTCCTTTCTGCCATATACTTATGAGATTTTCTTTCAATATTTCCTTTTCTGTTTTGAAAGAATCTATCAACATCAATAGTGGAGTCATACATATGACATTTAGTCCAAAGCGTGTATAGTTAAATACCAATGTCTTTGGACTTGCACTTTGAAGTAGATCACCATCATCAAATGTTTGGTGTTCTTTCAAATTACTTTCTTTAGTAATCTCTTGGTGTAGTAAACATTTTACCTACATCAAATATTCACCCTTATCATGGGATCGTCCATGATCAAGCTACTTTTAGCTTATAACGATGAATTATGAGTATAATGTTGCTATCCAAAACCTTTTGGAGGATTAGGACAACAAGTGTCTACAACCCTTTGCAAATTCTCATCAAATATGAGAACATGACTTTTGCCATATTATACTCTATCATGTTGTAACCAATACTTCGTTTCAGATATCACAATATCTTTCACACATCATGGTTTCTGAAACAACTCTTTCAGATCCTAGATAACCTTGATATTAAGAGAATCCTTTGAATATCAAGAATCATGGAGACAAACATGATACTTATATACTAACACTTGGAATTGTTACTCTTGATTTAATACTAATTATTAAACTTCATGGAGTAACCGGAACTTACTGAAAGTTTGCAATAGGATTTTTAAACTTTAGATTAACACTTCAAAACAATACGATACCAGTTCATAAAGTAACTAACCAGAATTCTATAGTTCTATCATCTCAATTATAACTAAGCGCAAGGTGGTAAACGGATGCCAATGACTACAACAACTATGCAATTTCACTTTGATTTAGTTTATGATAAATTGAGTTCTAATTAATAATTAAATTAATCTAGGTGAACTCCCACTCAAAACAATATCCCTCACATTGTTTTAGTGATCACACGAACCAAATCCACCATATCAAAACCGATCATCACGAGAGTTGATATAGCTTCAATGGCGAACAATCAACATGTTCATCATATCTACTATATGACTCATGCTCTACCTTTCGGTAATCCGTGTTCCTGAGGCCATGTCTGTACATGCTAGGCTCGTCAAGATCAAACCTTAGCTACCGCATAAGCAAATCTGGCTTGCTTACGTTGTATACACTTGCGGAATCTAACACACCCGATCATCACGTGGTGCTTCGAAACAACAAGCTTTAGCAACGGTGCTAACTAAGGGTGAACACTTTATGACTTGAAATTCATGTGCATGAGGGATCATCTTATAATGCTACCGTCGTCTACTAAGCAATACAAGATACATAAAGGATTAACATCACATGCAATTCATAATATGTGATATGATATGGCCTTTCTTCTTTGTGCTTCCGATATCCATCTTCTAGCACGAACATGATCTCCATCATCACCGACATTGCATCAAGGTCAATGACGCTTCTCCATGGTTGTCGTCCACCGGCTTCAACTATTACAACTACTTTGAATAGACATGCGGGTCTTAACAGAAATTAAAGACAACCATATGGCTCCTGCCGGTTGCCGACTTACAATAAGGAACATTGCATACATCATATATAATCACAATCATGGCCATATCACATCACTGCACACCCCTGCAAAACAAAGTTAGACGCCTCTACTTTCTTTGCATATTTTACGTGGTTTGGGGCTTTCAATAAGTGTCGTTCTAACTTACGAACAAGAACCACAACATTGATACTAGTATTGTTAATCACCCGTTGTAAATTGGATCTTAACTATGCTAGGAGAAACAGGCACCCGCAAAGCCACTTATGCAATACAAGTTGCATGTCAAGCGTGGAGCAAGTCTCATGAACGATGTCATGTAAGGTTAGCCCGGGCCGCTTCATCCCAACATACCGCAAGATACAAAGTACACAAGAAGCAATCAACAATAAAAGCATCAACGCCCACAATGACCATTGTGTTCTACTCGTGCAACAGATCTACATATAGACACGGCTCTGATACCACTGTAGGGGTTCGTAGCATGGAAAACAAAAATTTTCTATCGCATACAAACAAACAAGCCAAGATCTATCTACTAGATTGTAGCAACGAGTCGATAGAGGAACTCACCCTCGAAGATTCCAAAGCGGTTAACGAGAGCAGATTCTCGTGGGTGATGTAGTCGTACTCTTTCCGATCTCAAGATCGTGTAGACGATCCTTCCGGCGCCACGTTCCGGCAGCGCTCCCGCAGTCGGTCACACGTTCGGTACTCGACGAAGACCTTCCTCTCCCTTGTTCCAGCAGGCAGCGGAGGTTGTAGCACTCTCCTCGCGATTCCGGCAGCACAACGGCGTGGTACCGGAAGTAGAGGGGAAATCCCGCAGGGCTTCGCCTTAAGCCGGTGCGAGTATGGTGGAGCTTATGAGAGAGGCTATTAGTGGTCTAGTAATTAGACACACCAATTAGAAGGCTCTAAACCAATTAGAAGGCTCTAAACCGCAGGCTAAAGCAATTAGAAGCTCTAAACCAAAACGGCTCTAAACCGGAGATTTAGAGGTAGAAAGTTATGTGTCTAGGAGGGGAGCCCTGCCCCTCCTTTTATGGGTGGGGAGGCGCGGCCAGGGGAGGGGAGTCCCTCCCCAAGTCGGCCTTGGGTGGTGCGCCGGCTTGGGGAGGAGACTCCTCCCTCAAGTCTGTTCCCAACTCCTCTTTCTTGTTTCCCACAGTTTCTTGTTTTAGCCGTTTGACTTTCAAACTGGACATTTGACTTTTCTATTTTAGGATTCAATTTAATCCTTTATTTGGGACAGCAAGAACACTTAGTACATGATGCAATCATTCCAATATGTAATGACACATTCATGTACCCCTCCCCCCCCCGGAGTGCCGGACAATTCGGAACCTTCTAGAACATTCCCGATGAAAACACCGGAATCATTCCCGAACTCCGAAACGGGACTTTCCTTATATGAATCTTATTCTCCGGACCATTCCGGATCACCTCGTGATATCCCGGATCCCATCCGAGACTCCGAACAACATTCGGTCTCTTTCTCATAATACCATAACTACTCAAACAACGTCGAATCCTTAAGTGTGTCTCCCTACGGTTCGTGAATTATGCGGACATGATCGAGACACTTCTCCGAACAATAGCCAATAGAGGAATCTGGAAATTCATATGGCTCCCACATATTTCTACGATTACTTTGCGATCGAATGAACCACTTACATACGATACCAATTTCCCTTTGTCTCACGATATGTTACTTATCCGAGGTTATGATCGTCGGTATCTCTGCATACCTAGTTCAACCTCGTTACTGATAAGTACTCTTTTCTCGTTCCCGTGATATGTGATCCCTTGTGACCAAGTCACATGCTTGCAAGCTAATTGGATGACATTCCACCGAGAGGGCCCAGAGTATATCTATCCGTCATGTGGATGGACAAATCCCACTCTTGATCCATGTGTCTCAACCAATACTTTCCGAACACTCAATGCCACCTTTATAACCACCCAGTTACGGTGTGGTGTTTGATGTCATCAAAGCATCCATCCGGTAAAGGTGATATGCACGATCTCATGGTCGAAGGAATTAGGTTACTATGTATCAGAAAGCATATAGCAATTGAACTATTGAAATGACTTGATCTTTATGCTACGCTTATCAATAGGAGTATGTCCATCACATCATTCTCCTAATGATATGATCCTGTTGTTAATAACATCTCAATGTTCATGATCAGGAAACCATGATCATATATTAACCAACAAGCTAGTTTAACAAGAGGCTATACTAGGGACTCTTATTTTAGTTTACAAATCACACAAGTATTAATTTTTCCGGTTAATACAATTATAGCATGGTATGTAAACATTTATCATAAGTGTGAAGATATGATAATAACCACTTTATTATTGCCTCTTGGGCATATCTCCAACACTAATTAGCCACCAGCTGCTTGTGCTTCTCCATCAGGTTGTTATACCTGTCTCCTACAAGTACAACAAACAAGACCAAATATCAATAATTTATCAAGCAATGAAGCAAATAAGCTTTTCACATCAATCCTTATGAGCACGCTTGTCTGTATACCTAGGAACCAGAGGGCATCAGGGCTGTCGGAACTTGCGATTAACTTCAGCCACGGCGATCGGACAAGGCAATCATCTTCTTGATCTCAAAACTCCTGCGAGAACAAGAAATCTAACAATATTAATAAATATCAGAGTATGGATATAAATGAAAGAATGTCTGAGAGATTTATAGGCGCAATGAAATTCACGAGATCTGAATGGAAGAACCAAAAAATTTCCACCTCCAAGAAGCTGCAGAGAGCATCGCCTTCTCCTCCAGCAACATCCGCATGAATTATCCATGGTTAACAACAACAAAAGATATCATTCCATAACCTGGTTGGCAAGTCCTGAAGACGTACCCTCTCAACGGCCTTCTGCAATCCACCCGCACCGGCCTCCGGCGCGGCAGCATTGACATTGGCGGAAGCCAACAACGTGGCATCAGGAGAGTGCTCTATCGGAAACACGTCTGCCGCTGAGAAGAGCTCGAGAGCGGCACGATACTGTGCCAGGCCACAGTGCCCCTCCGTATGTATCCTGGTGTGTCTTGTATTCCTTAGTCGCACAAGAAAGTTTCCGAGAAGCCCGTGCAGCTGACGAAGTCGACCCCACCTTCCACTTTTGTAAGCTTTTCTACAGTTATGCTCTCTCTTTATCTGTGTCTTTCCAACCTAAAGTGGAAGGAGCAAAAGTCTCATACTATGATCATTATCAGTAAAGTAAGGTTGTAAAGGGAACCAATGCACATATGCCTATCTTAAATCTTTACCCAATCCGTGAGACTGTTAATCTCACATATGATTATAATAACAGATTGACCATCAGCTCTTAGATGTTTTGCAAGAATGACATCAATATCACATCGATGGCATATTAAAGTTGTAGACATAAGTTGAAATTGAATACTGTACCTACAAGGAACTCATGTTGGCTCATTGGTTTCAAGTAAGGCATAATATACAGAAAATGGCAGATGGGTACAACTGATAATCGGTTTAAACTGCCCTATATTTTCCTAATACAAGGAGTCTCTAGTGACTATAGCAATGACAACCACATTCAACAATTTGGCCCCTAGTCTTTGCTGTAAAATTAGGGTCCTAAAATCACACGAACAAAACCACCACAATCTCCCCTAAAATCCACATCCTGCAATCACAGGAACCAGACCACATGCATACTCACTAATGCTTACCTAGATAGCCCACGGAACCAGCGGCAAATGTCGATGGAGCATGGAGATGTCCACCAATGGCACTGTGAGGATATTGTGTGGCGCCCGCAGTGACGACCAGGCGGTGGCCACCGACCGTACCCTGCGTCGAGAGGCAGCGGCGCCAACGGTGAACGCCCAGCGGCGGAAAATCCCTGTGACGGAGTTGGGAGGAGGACGAGGTTGCATGCTAGCCTTAGGATACAAGAGGCAAGCATGAGCGTGGTTGTTTCCCGCAGGCGACAAAGCAAGTGAGGTCGGGGAAGACATGCTGGGGGATTTTTGCCGGCATCAGAGCCAGAGGCCGGGATCCAGGGAGGCGTGCATAGGTGGGTGGATAACGAAAACGACAAAGTCAAGCACGGCGGTGCGGACCTCATTCATCCGATGTTGTGGCCTGATCTCCTCGGAGGCGGAACCAAGCTTGATGTCGCGAACGACGACGTCCATGGCGCGGCGTAGGGCTCACACCCAAACTCCACCACGCAACAAACCCTCATTTTGAGGTCAGCGACCGGCAACGCGATGGTGCAAGGGAGCGGCGGCGGAACCCTAACGCCCGCGGATGGGAGAGGGAGAGGTAGGGAGCGGCGCACGGGAGAAGGAGGAAATCGCGCCGGAAAAAGTTAGATGGATATGGATGGAAAAATAATTATGGCTTCTGGGCCCATTTGTCGGCGCGTTCGGGAGAGGGGAGCGACGAAAGGATGGACGAAGGCGAGAGCGAAACACTCTGAGAGGCAGAACACGGAACCGTTTGTATTTTTTAAGTAGTAGAGATAGAGATGTGTGCATCATTCTTTTACTCCGTTTCCCATGTGATATCTAAATGGTTTTGTGAAGAACAAGAAGCTAGACAAGCGTATGACTGGCTGGGGTAACTAATTCTCACTTCATGTATGCAAATTAATAGATCTGCAGCTGCCTGTTCTTTGCCTGGAGTATTGTTATGTCATTCAGGTTGGACCATGTCAGATTGATCTTCATATAGACCCTGTCCAGAACACCTGGATTCAAGGTTTGAGTTTAGGGATTTCTAAATTCAGTTCGCATTCTGAGAAACAAAACGAACATCGAAAACTGAAACCTTTATCTACTCCGTATCTCATTTCCCCTGATGCTATAATAACACACTCTGCTCTGATGCTATAATAAGACACTGAAAATTCAGTTCTTAGAAACAAAAACAACACTGAGAACACAAGCTTTTCATACGTTCTCATTTCCCCCTGAAAACGAAAGCATCCACCCACGGCCGCCGCTGCTGCTGCCATCGGTGGCGAGAAGTCGTCCATGGCCACCAACTGCTTCCCGGAGCTTCCGGCGCTCTACTTCTTCTCAGAAAGCATCGTCCCAGACGCACAGCTGGATGATCTCTTGACTGACTTGCAACCGGCGGCAGGAGGACGAGCTCCTGAACGACATGGACACTTGTGGGGAAAACTCCGTTTTTTTTTCTGTGTTTAGCTTTATCCCCCCTCCACTTCTCTTCTCTCCTCACCACTCCCGCCTAAACCCTAGCCCCCGCCCCCCCCCCCTCCCTGATGCTCCTCGCCTGAGCGCCGGCGGTGGCCCCGCCCCTCGCAATGGCGCTCCAGCTCCGCCGCCTCCTCCCGCACGGCTACCTGTACCGCGCCGTCACCCTCGCCACCAATCGGCCGCTGCCCACCATGGTATTATTCCCCCCTCCCCCCTCCCCCCTCCCCCCCTCCCCTCTCACTCGCCTCCTCCTCGATCGTCACTAGGTCTAATTGCCGTAATGAGACATCAACTTCTAATTTCGTGTCTCTTCTGTAGCACCAACTTTTTTTCTGTTAAGATGAGACAACTACGATTGAGATGACACCACCCTTGTACCACTCTTAATTTTGCTTCAATTTTAATTTTTTTTGCTCGCTCTCTGAGTATCGTCTGTGCGTTATCACCTTTGCAGCTTCACTTTGGGGCTCTGAAGGCTAGCAGCATCATTGGTAGTTCTCGGTTCTTCTCGACTGCCTACGGTAAGAGGCTGAGGTTTCTCATCACAAACAGAAGCTCATTTAGCAGTCCGAGTGTGAATAGGAATGGTCAAAGTTTGTTTCGTGGATATGAGAGACGACTGGCTGCGTGTAGCACCGCCGTCGCTGATGAGGGTTCCACATCTATGAGCAACTGCAGTGAGAGTGGTACAGATACTAAAAAGGGCACTGCCCGGAGGAAAAAATATGCCAAGAAGGAGACCAGAGCTGCTAAAACTAGTAAAACAGAAGCAAAGACAACTGATAAAGCTAGTCTGAAGAACCAAGAAGAGAAGAAGGCAGACACATTTAAATCAAAGAAAGTGGTTGGTAGTTCTAAAGAGAAAAACACAGTAACCAGACCGAAGAGATCTCCAGAAGGAAAGGAATCTGCTGCTGAAGCCAAGAATCAAATGAAGACCTCTGCTAATGGTCCTGGCAGTGAGAGGAAGCCACTTATACCTCTGTATCCCCCCACAGCTAAATCAGTTGTTGTGGTTGAATCAGCTGCAAAAGCAAGAGTTATTCAAAAATACCTTGGGGACATGTACCAAGTATTGCCTAGCTATGGTCATATGAGGGATCTATCTCCAACGTCAAGATCTGTGCGCCCTGAGGATGACTTCGACATAGTATGGGAAGTGCCTGCTGCTGCCTGGACACACCTTAAGAGCATCAGAGTAGCATTGAAAGGGTATGTTTTCTAGCTAGGCTGATCCTATCAGTAACGTTAATTGTTCACATTTCCTTCTTTACATATAGGTTTGTTTGTAGGACATGTCACATTATTTACCCCTTTTAAGGAAAACATTGGGAGAGTTTCCACTGCAATTTTTATATAATTATAAAGAGATATACAAACAGAGTTACAGAGGGAAAAAGGAAAAATAAAAGAAATACAATTAATTACTTTTACTCTCTGTGGGTCATATGCTCCATAGAATTCCAATTCGTGGAAAGAGTGGCAAATTTCCGAACCAGAATTGCGAAACGGGTAATTATGAAATATATCAACCGAACTATTTAACTCTATACTTAAGTAAAAGATGCTCCATACTTACAAAACTAGAGTCATGCCGCTTCTTGTACTTGTTTAAATCTTCGCCCTAGCTGATTAAATTGGCTTCAACTGGAGCTTCGATAACATCCTGAATTATGGATATTTTTCTTCGTTACTACACCTTGACTACACACTTATTAGTTAAACCTCTTTTGTTTTTCTTTATATCTGCTTTCCACTGATAGTAAGTGTCTGACTGTATATGTGTTTGAGTGAATTCTTAACTGATACTAGAGCTAACTCTATACACTACATAAATTTCTTAAACTCGCTCTGTGCAAGATGCCATGCTGAGTTTCTCTGCTTTGTTAAGTCGTTGCCGATTGTTTTCTATTACAATTGCTTATTTCTTGTCTGCAGAGCAGAAAATCTGATTCTTGCCTCTGACCCTGATCATGAAGGTGAAGCGATTTCTTGGCACATAAAAGAAATGCTTGAACAGCAGAAGGCGTTGGGTTGCCATGTTACTGTTGCACGCGTTGTCTTCCATGAAGTTACAGAGGATGCTATTAAAAACGCTTTAATGTCTCCAAGATGTATTGATATGGACTTAGTTAATGCTTATCTTGCACGCCGGTCCCTTGATTATTTGATTGGATTTGGCATATCACCACTTCTATGGAGGAAGTTGCCTGGTTGTCAGTCAGCTGGACGAGTCCAGTCTGCAGCTTTGGCCCTTGTATGTGACCGGGAGACTGAAGTAGAACAGTTTAGCCCACAGGAATATTGGACTGTTGATACAGACTTCAAAACCCAGTCTTCAAAAGGCCTATGCCTCACATCCCGGATAAAACATCTCAATTCAAAGAAGTTGGATCAACTTTCTATAAGCTCTCAACTAGAAGCACAAGCTATACAAAAGAGGATTTATTCTTGCCAATTTGAAGTAAAAGGTGTAAAGAGAAGCAACATTCACAAGAACCCTCTGATGCCATATATAACATCAAGCCTTCAGCAGGATGCAGCAAACAAGCTACATTTTGCTGCAGGGTATACTATGGAGGTTGTTTCTACTTAATAATAAATCAGATGCGCTTATATCGTGATTTGTTATTATATTTATAGTTTTCTACCACTTAGGTGTAGCAATCTGCCTGTACTCACATGATTCACTATGTGACTGTAGGTAGCCCAAAAGCTTTATGAAGGGATCGGTCTTTCTTCAGAACAAGCAACAGGCTTAATAACGTACCTCAGAACAGATGGGTATCATGTAGGTACCATCCTACTTTAAGTTGATGACCAAAGTAGTCTTGCTATTCGTAAATGTATTATGTAGGTAGGATAAAACACACTCTTGATCTCTTTTGTGTAGTCTGTGTTTGTGGGTTAGAATGGGTGCATTCAGACCAAAAATGAACAAATTGGTCCCTCTACATGCAAGTGAACTGCAGAGAAAGATTCCACATGGCGCGATGGCTTAAGTGGAGTGCACCGCTAGGAAAAAGTAGAGATTACAGAGTGGGATGATCCTGTTTCTTGCTGACAAAGTGATAATACTCATCCTTAAATAGGCCAGCTTGATATTCAAATATGTTCTTTTAAGTAGAGAGTCCAGCTTGATGCTATGAACAAAGATCTGATCAGGAAAATGGAGGTCAATAGGTCGTAGTAAATGCTATTCCTAGTAAACTCTTCGCTCTATTGTTTTAGTCTTGCTGTTCTCACTATTTTGTTCGATTTATGTATTTCTAGGACCCTAGGTAGCTACAATAGTAATATGACAATACAAATTAACATATAGGAGGAAGTCATTTTCATTTTTATAATTTTATTAAAAATATTTACCTGAATTCTAGTGGGGATGACTCGAACTTAGATGGTGGGATTGTGCCTCCAGTCGCCCACCCAAGTGAGGTAGGTGTAATTCTAGCTTCACTTCAATAGCATGAAACACATCATGGGTGTATATGAACATTTACTCAATCGTGGCGACAATCTGTGTGGTTGTGCATGAACGATATAACTTTCTATTCCTCAATTTTGAGAATTTTCTTGTCAGTTATCAGTGTGATGTTTTACCTGTTTTAATAGACTGAACTTGGTTGTCTCGTTTATTCTGCCTTTTCCCTTGAAGATTTCTGATGGAGCCGCAGAAGATATTCGTTCATTAGTGAAAGAAAGGTATACTCAATTAGAAGCCTTTTTACTGAGTTTTTTCAGGGTTGCTAGTCTATCTTGTTTCCTGTTTAAATTTGTGAGTTATGAACTGCCCAATAATCTGGATTAGTGTTTGAGTGATCAATCTGTCATTCTGACATAGTGGAAGTTTGCAGTCTTGCATTTTTTTTCTCATTCTCCAGGATTTAAGGAATGGGTATTGTGAGACACAATATTTCAGATTACTAAATATTTAGAGCTCTTCAATCATGAGGGCTGGAGAGCTTTCTGGTATCATTTTTATGAGATTGTTTGTTTTCCTGTATGGTCTTGTCATTCTTTAGAAGTTAGTTTGAGACAATCAGTTTCTTGGGAGCTCAGCATTTTACTTTCCTGTTTATCAGTCTGTCACATGTGGCCTCCATTCTTGTTAACAAGTATTTGTTCTAGGTATGGTGAGCAGTATGCAACAGATGATATTAGGAAGTACTTAAAGAAGGTGAAAAATGCTCAAGAGGCCCATGAAGCTATAAGGCCCACCAGCATAAGGAGGTTGCCATGTAATAAACCCACCTGTAGTTTTCATGTATGCACTCTATTTGACAGTTCATGCCTGTTGCCAGCTCTGATTGCTAAAGTTCTTATTAACCAAAAGGTGCTTCCCATTTGTTCCGACGCGGAGATATTGGCGCTTGGGGAGGAATAAACCAAACGTAGACTCAATCTAAAATAGATAACCAAGGGAAAGACCATTGTAGGGTTTTCGGGGGTCATTTTGCTAGACACCTGCTCAATCCCTCTGACCTGTATTGCTTACAGTGGCGATCCAAAACCGAAGCCAGTAGAGGAGCTTGGCAGAAAACTAAGGGCGGGCCACAAATAGTTTCTAGGGAGAAAGCGATAGGGAACAGTGGGGTTGGATAGAACTAATTGCGTTTTAGTGTTGAATAATTGCTGATCTGGGCTGGAATTGTAAAACTTTTGGATGTTAAATTCGTAATAAAAGGCTGTGTGCATCGACTGATGCAGAGGCCGGGGTTTTACTCCCCTTTTCGATTTTTTTTTTGCTGAGCTGGGCGGGCCATGGCGCAGGTTTGCTTCAACTAAGCTCTGCCACTGACCGAAGCTCCTTCAGCCCATCCTTCTCTCTTCCCTTGTTGTCGGTGTCGGCAACCTATTGGCCGAACTTCTCCTAGGATATATATTTATTGTGTATTTGAGTGGTTTCGTAGTTCCTTTTTTTAAGTTCACATACTTGCTGTTCCACAACTACTATTACCTTGTTTATATCACCTCTTGATTCATAATACATAGTGTTTTTCCATCTGTTGTTTTTTAGCTGAATTTGCTATCTGTTGTGAACATGCTTTATGATTGATCCCTTGAGAATGAACTATGGGTATGCTTGAAATCTGCATGCGCTTTTCATTTTCAGAATTAAGAGTTGCTAATGTTTTCTCTTGTTTATGGCAAATCTTCTGTAGCATCTCTTGTTCTTACTTGAACGTATTTGAGCATTGTAGTTTGGTTTCTGGTTTTTGATGTATATAATTCTATCACATCTTTGGCAGCATCTTTGATTGGAATACTCGACGAGGATTGTTTAAAACTATACACTCTAATATGGAGAAGAACAATGGCTTGCCAAATGGAAGCTTCCACAACTGAGCTGGTTGGTTACTGTTTTACTCCATTTTTACCTGTTGTTATTTGTTATACTCCATTATTTAGGATGTTATTATTAATATCTTTACAAAGCTATATTTTCTACAGTAATGTTTTACAGGACCTAGGTTTATCTAGATCAAACAATCTCACTGTACACTTTTTAAGATTCGAGAATACAAATAGTATATTATGCGAAATTGCAAATCAACCCTCTCTCTTTCCTCATTAAAAACTGTGAATAACATGCACTTTCTGTTTGAAAGAAATCTGATCAACAAGTTTACAGCGCATTGGTAAGGTGCCGCTCACATGTGCATATTTTCTTTGCTGGCCCAGTTGACAGTAGGTTAAAAAAAATCTTCTCATCTGGCTTTGAAAATTGTAGTAGGTATTAGAATTAAGAGGGATTTATAAGTTGGCGTGTAATCAAGAAAACCTATGTTCAGTTTTTCCCCCGTTTATTTACAGAGTTTACCTTATTCATCTACATGTAAGAACTGAACATAGGTTTGTGTTTTTTTTGAGGAACTCAGTGTTTATGACAGGTATTTCTACCAAAATTGTTATGTTGGTCTTTTTTCTTCTGTTATCAGCTAAGCACTCAGTTTCACAACTGTCACCATGCTATCCATAGAAGTGAAATGTCTGACCCATGAACCTTTTTGATTTGGATTTCCAATATTTTATATATTCTGTAAAATTTCATACTTAGTTGCTTACTAATTGCATTGTAGATCCAAGTTGATATTGGTAATCCTGAAGGGGATATGACTTTTCATTCATCTGCATCAAGGCTTGACTTCAAGGGATACCAAGCTGTCTATGCGGTAAGTTCTAATTTCCTAGGCTCCTTGATCCTCTTTGCTCAGTTATGTTTGCTTAGGTAAGAAAATATGTTGATTGTCCCATAATGTAGCCTTCCTCTCTTTTCTTTATGCTACTTTGGTCATTCCATGAGTAGATTGAGTAGAAATATGCTAATCGCACCACCTGAATTTATTGAATAGCTTCTCTATATGGAATTTGTTTTGTCTGTTTTTTTGCGTGATCATGTAAATTTTCATTGATTCCCTGGTGGAGTGTGCTATCTCAGTTTCTCCAAACCATGTCTCTTTTCTTCACAGTTGCTTTAATGCATGAATTTCTGCTGATTCATCAGTATCTCTAATTTTTAGTGTTATGCATAAGCTTCTAGTTTTTTTCCTTAAAGAAGCTGACAGTTAAGCTTTAGCCTGGATAGAAGATGGTTGTATTTTTTTAAAAGCACTGCGCCCGGCATTCAATTTTAGGAGCTTATTAAAGCAACTAAAGAGAGAATCTGTTCCTTGCAGGATACTGAAGCAGGTGGGTCCAGTGAAAATTCTGAAGGAGATGCTGCGCATCAGGATAATTTCGAGGCATTGTCCAAATTGGAGGTTGGCAGCAGCTGTTGCCTCTGACCATACCATTTCTGTACCCATTTTTTTCATGTGACCACAGATTGCTGGCTATCATTCAACCATGTTATATCACATCTATTTTGTCTCAGATGAAGGATTTGGTGTCTCCAGTTAACGTGCATCTTGTGCAGCACTATACTAAACCACCACCCCGTTATTCTGAGGGTGCATTGGTCAGTAATAACCTCTGGTTTGGATTTTTCACTCGTTGTTCCTCTTATCACTGTCTATACCTGAAATAAGGTTTCCTTATTATTTTTTTGTTCAGTAACCTATGATTTTCACATTGGGCCTTATAATCTCCAGATTAAAAAGCTGGAGGAACTTGGAATTGGAAGGCCGTCTACATACGCTTCTATAATGAGGGTGTTGGAGGTAGCCTAATGTGCTATTTATCGTTATGATGCCCCAAATGCATCCCATTTCCTGAATGGCCGTGTAGCTATTTATAATGTGTCTGATGATTTTTTGAGTTTAGTCACATGAGCGCATACTTACTGAATACATGTTTGGGTTGGTTGGTTCATGTAGCTTCCGCTGGAGAGTTGCACATGGCCACATGCCATAAAGTGCACATTTACCATGCGGATTTAGTAATGCATTAACCTTTAGGTTGCTGGGAGAGTTTTTTTTTTTGAGAACCTGGCGTACTCGACTGAGTTGTGGTAACATGCTAATAAATAGGCCGCATCCGTGGTTAGTGGTTACTTCTATGCACAATTGGGTAGTTTACAGGTTTAACCAGGCTGAATGCAAGCAAAGAGTTTTGATAACAGTAACACATGATCGATCGAGCCTAACAGTTACAAAGTTTTAGGGATTCAGCATGCGCCAATTTCTAGTTTCGCTCATACTATTGGCGGTACTTTTTGATTCATTAGCAACTACTTCTGCAAATGGATAAAGAGTTTTTGCCATACTTGTGACATCCAGGACCGGAAATACGTGACAATGAAAAGTCAAGTTGTGCACCCTGAATTCCGTGGTCGAATGGTACATTCTTATTCCTGATGTGATCTTCACCCTTCTACAATCACCTTTTGTTGGTCTGAACAGAAATGACACTGACAGCTACGCATTGTTTTTAATTTATATTATCTTGAATGCCAGTGCATCTGTATACATTGTAGCAATGCATCATATCTGTATTGTACCTTACTACGCTTTCTCATGACTCGCATAAAGATGAATTATCGCTAAAACCTGTACATATTCCTCTGCATATTATTTCCTCTTTGTAAGGGGAAATATTTCATGGTTTTGCAGATGCCCAATGCACCTCACCAGTACTTAATTTTTCTGCAGTTTAATTTTGTTGCATATGTTTTTAGCCTGTGTTTGGGGCATTCTTTCAGTTCACCTAGCTGGTTTCTTATTATAAACTTATTTTAGTTTTCTTGTGTCTAATTCTGACACCATATGTTTCTCAGGTCTCAGCATTTCTTTCGCATCTTTTCTCTGAGATTGCTGATTACAGATTTACCGCTAACATGGAGACTGAGGTACTAAACATTTTACAGCTCGCGTGTACATTTTCTTCTATACTTGTTCTTTACTATGGTTTAAGAAACCAGTTTAGCTGGCGGTTTAGGTAATTATGAATTCCTGGAACTCTGAAGGTTAATATCAGTAGAAAGTGAGATCCACATACTTTGAAAAGAAAGACTGCAGTTGTGTTCATAATTTTTTCTTGCGTTAAAGAGTATTAATAACAATATTATCTAGATATGTTCAAAAATGCAAAATTGAGTAGTTTTGACCACTTGCTGCTTCACGTTCAGCCAGCATTGTAAAAAATGACGTTGGAGGGGGAAGAAACCCCTGGCCATGTGTTAGAAGAGCATGTGTGAATTCAAAAATGCAAGCAAGGAGGCTCAAACCTGGGTGTGGGTGAGGACGCAACAACCCGTCCTTACCATCCTAGCAATGCGTAGGTTCACTCAGCCAGCATTATGGCTGCATAACAATTTCGGATTATAATTCTGTACCCGTGATGTGGGAACTTGTTCTGGCAAGCATACATAATTTTTTTGAAACTAGTAGTTGTAGAATAAATTAAAGTCCCCATACTCACTGTTGGCCATGTGCGCATGTGCAACCGTGATGCACTAAAATCAGAATTTGAAGCAGGCTATTATGAAATGAATTATGTAGAAGGAGAAAACTGTTTTCGTCATAATTCACGATGGAAATACAAGACGGAGAAAACTTGGGACATATCTAAATGTATCAATAAGCCTGTTTGGCTAGGGTGGTCTTTACAGAGGTGGACTTTACGAATTTGTGAAGACTTTTGTTATTCTTTGCTTTATGAAAATAAATGACAATATGCGCAGCATTCTAGAAAGGACATCTAATGCGACAAATCAGCTATACCATTTGTGTCTAGATCTGAAGATATGCATTTAATGAATCCAAATATGAAGAAGCCCGTTCCAGCAGGGTAGCTCATATTCCATGTGCACATTCTCCTATTGAGCTTGGTGGAATAAGCCCACAGCCATGAAAAGTGTGTGCATCACTATTTATTCTTTCTTAAAACCTTTTACCAATAATCATAATGGAATCAATATGATTCCTAACCGGATAGGCCTTTTCCTTAAAGATGAGTGGGGATGATGTGCTGAGTAGAAGACGCGGGAATAAAAATAGTTTTCATTGTTTTGTTAGCAGTAAACACATGAGAATTCAGTAGTTGTACTAATCCTATTAATGTTCCTTTTATGTTACATTAATAGCTAGACAATGTCTCTGCTGGGTCAACGGAATGGAAGGGCCTCCTGAAAGATTACTGGGAACGATTCAACAAATATTGTGTAGATGCTAGTAAATGGGATGTCAGAAAGGTAAAGTTTTTGTGGTACCTGGGAAAATATCTTTTGCACCCAGATGGTTATCGCTCTAAGTTTTCTATCACAAAACACTTCAGTTCTGAAACTTGAATCTACATTTGAAATACCCACTTTGTTGCAGGTAGAAAGAATGCTCGAAGATAAATTCTGTTCTATCCTCTTTCCAGAACTTGGCGGCACTAGTAGGATTTGTCCTAGGTAATTTTAGTTATGCTGTTTAGGAAGTCTAATTTGGCATCCCCAAACATGTACTACCTCCGTTCCATAATGTAAGCCTTTCTGGCAGTTCAAATTGAACTGCTAAAAAGGCATACATTTTGGAACGGAGGTAGTATATGCTTGCACAATTTGTTCAGGATAATTTGGCATGGGAAACCTTCGATGTTACCCTATCATGTGATACATTAACCATGCTCCTTCCTTAATACTTAGCATGATTGCTGAATATCTGCAGTTGTTCTGAAGGAACCCTGAGATTCAAAGTTAGTACGTACAGCGAAGGCTATTGTCTTGGCTGTGATCGACATCCGAAATGCAAGTATGATCTTGTTATCCTCTCTAATGAACATTTAATGCCTTGAAGTTGAGCTTAACCTATGCTGCGAATCCTTGTTTTCTCCTGTTACAAGCTGTAGTTTGCACTGCAGTCTCTTGAATGTAACTGAATATCATAATATCTTTTATTGTAAGGACAATATCACTCAAACCTAATGACAAATAATTATGATAGGTACATCACTCGCACATTATCAGACGAAGATGATGAAAATGAAGCTTCCGAGGAAACCCCAATGCTTTTTGAGCCTAGGTTACTTGGTCTCATGCCTGATACAAGCGAAAAGGTTTTTCTGAGTCTGTTTTGTATCTGGCTTTATTTATATCTCAGGTACTAAATGTGTATAGCATTTTGCTCGTTCTACAGGTCTTCTTGAAAAAAGGTCCTTTTGGTAACTACATCCAGGTTGGAGAGGATAGGAAAGGAGCTTCTCAGAAAAAAGCTTCTCTTTCTAAGGTAACTATTACCTTTGAAAATTTTCCTTCGAGAGACTTACCACTGATATATTACCACTGATATATTTTAACCTACTATTCAGGTCAATGATGTCGACTCTTTCACTATTGAAGATGCAATTGAGCTATTGCATTATCCGAAAATTCTGGTATGCTTTTCTATAAATGTTAGCTTTTTGTATGCATTGTTGAGTGGAATCATTATGTCATCGTTGCCAACAGGGAAAACATCCTGGTGATGAGCATCCAGTACTTATAACACATTCTAAAGCTGGATTTAGCGTACGGCACAAGAGATCCCTTGCTCCATTGCCAAAGGTATGTGTTTGTTAGTACCAGAGACCACACGGAAATGGGATTCCTATGTTGTTGCTATCGTTTGTTAACTTGTTATGAAGAAACTTTAATAGAAATTCTACGCGATTATAATTATACAGTTTTCAATTTGGAATTTCTCATTGCAAGTCTAACAATGCCTTGAATATGGCTGATGACAGAGTGCAGACCCAAAGAAGATTACCCTTGAGCGTGCACTGAAGCTTCTGAAGGGTAAATATGTCAAGAAAAATGGTCGACCACCAGGAAAAACTAAGAAAGATGCAGAAGTCATTGAATGGCATTAAGTTATCAGTTATTACAGAATCCCATTGTGAAAACTTGCACATGCTCAGAACTAACAACAAAGGTCAACATAAGCCTGTGCACAAAATCAAGACTGGATTAGCAGTTAGAATGAGAAGTCAGTATTTATACAACTACTTCCGTCTGTCGTTGATACATTCCTGGTTATGCTGTCTGACGAAGGGGGCCTCAATACTTGACATGGGAGCTGGTCAGACAAGCACACAAAACCTGTGCTCAGACACTCATGGCTTCTGAGTTGTATTTACTGCTGGATTTCTCCATCCTAAGAGCATATATTCTTTTATGGGTCACCGTCAGCAGCTGTAGAGAAAACATAGATGAAGGACAACTTACCAGATTATACACCCATAGGATTTTTGACACTTCCGTTTGTAGCATTCTTCGGCTGCTATGTTATACTGTAGTTTGAATGTGCTCACCCTTTTGTTCCTCTGCAAATGTATCCCCTATTCTGTTGCAGCAAATAATGTAGTAATAAAAAAATTTGATGGTCTGGTTTAGAGGCCAATGAATGTTCTTGATACATGGCTGCCATTTACTCTAGCATGTTATTGGGCAAAGGACTGTTGAGTGCTCACAACATTTCATTCCAACTAGTGGGCATTATAGCTCATAACACGTCGGTGGCTAGCTAGTCACATTGCTGTATCCTTAGCCTGGTTGTTCGATTGGACAAGATTGAGTTAAAAGAGACAAAGATGCTTCAATTGTTTGAGACCTTCATATTGCTCACTGCTTCTGTGACTTGGGGTGTTCATGTTTCTCACTGCTTCTATCGTCTTGTATGGTTGTTCCAGCAGGATCATGTGTTCTAGTATATGATTCTCTTTCAGTTCATAGTTGAATTCAAACTCATTTTGCAAGCTAAATTTCACATACGTGAAGCCTTGGAAACAATGATTTTGTTCTAATAGCCGGAGTCAACATGTTCTTGAAGCAATGTTATGTGCAGGCTAGCTAGCTCTGTTTACAGATGTAGAGGGATATAAACACTAGCATAAGCCATGGATGTAAAACTAATATGCATCGAAACTATAGTTCAAAAACTTATCCGGCTTCAGAGTGCTACTTCCACTTAGAAGCATTTTCTGTTCTTGTGTTCATCTTCCCCTAGTTCAGGTGATAACAATAGGGAAGTGAAAGGCACATAAGCAAGGGTAGTCCCCTGATGGAGGTTTGGGACGCCCTTCAATCCCATAAAATTCCCCTAGTCCATTTATCAAGCCTGGTTTGGATGGGATAATCCAGAGATATCGCCACAATTTTGTGTGTGCCTAGATTAAAAACTCTCCACTATACTATTGTATTTTTGAGGATGGGTGGGTATTGGATGAACACCAAATCCTGTCATACTTAAACCCCTTGGGGTGAAAATCTCGAGAGAAGTAAACAAGGCCTTTCGGTGTTAGGCTTTTGAAAATAAGTTTGGAGGTAATAGCTGTTCTGCTCATTTTTCTCGTTGTTCTTCCTCTAGGACAGTCACCTTTTATTCCTTCTTTTATCGGTCGCTACTTTGGCCATTTTTGTGCATTTTGATATTTTGGTGTATGCCAGTTGTCTGGCTGAGGTCGTGTACTCTTGCTTTCGGGCAGTAAAAACACTCTTCTATGAGAAATTTCTATCTATTTATTCACATGCAGTTCTCCTGCATGGTTCGAAAAAAGTGGACACTAGGGCGGTTGAATATGGATTCACACTAACATGAACCCACACATCGCATCTAAAAAGCGAGCTGAGGTGAAGATGTTTGTTGTTCAGTGCTGCGAGTTGTTCGAGTTTTTCATAGTACTTGATTATGTTGTGTGCATCTCAATGCAGATTACTGAATCTTTGGTTGTTCTTTAGTCGTATCACCTAGATACCTCAAAATGACAATTGTACTCATGGATACGGGTACACGCGGGTACCGTACCAATATGGGCAGGATATGAGTACACGCTTATATCCATGAGTATTACGCTACTATACCATTAAGTCACGGGTAGGGCATGGGTAAAACCTTAGAATTTTTCTCTGAAATTTATATATTTGCCACATGACCACGACATGTCAGTGACACAACAAATGCTAAATATACAAGTTGTAAAAGAAGTATGGGAAATATGCAAAATCCCCGTAAAACCTTATACCTATGGGTATACTCATACCCTACTCTGACCCTATATTAACTTTTCATCAAATGTCAATTTTCCATGCATGTGATTCGTCTACTCTTGTTGACTTGTGAGTTATGAATACAAGATTGTAATTTTAAATTTTTGATAGTTGTCATGTAGTTTTTTTTTTTGAGAAGTAGTTGTCATGTACTTATTACCTGTTGTTGAGTTTGATTTTTTAAATGTGTTATGATAAATGTAAAATTTTGAATAACTTGTATACTATTTGATCTACCCGTTGGGTATCCAATAAGTACGGGTACATGTCAGGTATGAGTACAGGCAAAGTTTCATACTCGTTGATAGTATTTTGTACCCATTGGCTATCGGATATATATGATATTAATCTATCATGCTCTTATCCTACCTATTGCCATCCTTGTACTCCCTCCGTTTGGAAATATAAGATGTTTTAGCTTTATGAAGAAGATGTATCTAGACATCTTTTAGTGTCTAAATTCACCTAAAACATCTTATATTTCTAAACGGACGGAGTAGATACCTTTTGTAAGGAATCAATAAACTATTTTGTTAATGGTTGCTGCATTTGGACCACATCAAATAAAGGCCCTGCTCTTATTTAAAACTAGTAGGCGAGAAAGATAGCATATATATATACGCCTTAGTAACACAGAGAAACCTCACCTTAGGCTCCTGTAGAGAAGAGATATACATATCCATGTGCCACGCACTAGCCATTGCCCATGCAAGTTCATCTAGAATTTCTTTGGCTGTGGATGTGAGATTGGGAAACCACGCACATTTTAGGCCTAAGCTTGGGAGGCACTCAGGAATGTAGATACACAAGATAACAGAATTCCACTACAGCCGGCACCTCTCACATGGGACAGTGCCTTGCTTGTTCATCTCTGTTCCATAACATCAGTGTTTTTATACTCACTATCGCTCTATTTACTTGGAGATTCTGACGGCGTGTACGTGATCCATTATATTCTTTATTGATTCTGAGTAGTATATCACATGGTCTTCGTGAGTACCTAATGGATACGATTTTCTGCAATGTCTAGTGGTAGGATAACCTTTTTTATTTTTATCTTTTTGCAGTCGGGTAGTAATCTAAATTTGTTACCATCCCAGGATGTTCCTGCGACTATGTTGCAAAACACCGATGAACCCATCCTATCTATAGCGGGGCCGCCGCCCTCGACTCCTCCTCCTTCTTCTCCCTCGCTGCCACCAGAGGAAGCTGGCAGGCAAAGCCTGGCCGGTCGACGGTGGCGGTGTGGCTGCTTCCTTGCATGGTGGCCTCTCTCTCGTAGGGAGCCCCTTCGGCGCTCGAAAGTAGTCGCCTCGACGGCAATCTGATGGCGGCGGGTCCTAGAAGTCGGGGCGGCGGCCTCGGGCTTTGATGGCGGTCCTCCATCAGCGGATGGCGGAGCGGGTCGCATCTGCTGGCAGGGGCGCAGTCCTAGGGGTTCACTCACGCTAAGACGAAGATTTGTCTTTTGCCGGTTTTCATTGATCTGGTGGGAGTGTCGTGTTTCGGAAGGCTCTGCCGGTGAACTCCCATGGGCGATTCATGCCTGGAGATTGCTGGAACTGATGGGATTCAGTCACGCGCAACCGTTTTTTTTCTATCCGTTTGGTTTCAGAGGGAGGAGGCGAAGCTCTGTAGTCTTTTGACATCGTGGAACATGTCTTTAGTTCCATGGTGAAGTCAGTGTGCGGAGAATGTCATGAAAGCCAAGATTTGTGGACTAGCAAGGGTCGGTCGAGTCCTGGTGGTGATGAGAAATTGGCTTGGTGATTCATGACTTGTAGCAGCGGCATCGGAAAGTGGGGGCGGCATCATAGGAGGAGTTCACAGTTTTACCTTGGAGGGTGAAAATTCAAGGTCTCACCTTAATTGGTTGTGTCTAGCAATGACCTTGTTGAAGATATTGTTTAATGAACGAGGACTTTCTACAGGTGAAAACCTATGATCTTTGATCGGGCGATGAGGTGCTTGTGCTCTCTTTTCTTCTTGAAGGCGTCGATATTGGAGATGTTGTACTTCTGGTGTTGTTCTAGTGGGGCTAGTGTCGCTGCTACTAAGGATCTTATCGATGTAGTGGGACTTTTTTATTTCTTTAATTCTTCTTCTTTTTTAGTTGTATGCATCCATAATACCAATAGGGTAATGCATTATTGTAGAGACTGAGTGTAATTGGTATCATCATCATACTAATATATGCTCTTTTCCAAAAAAAATGTTGCAAACCACCATTGGTAGAAATAATGCTGAACATGGTTTTCATGCTTATTTTGTAAGCTGAATTCAAAATAAATACGTAGAACTAACGTCCTAAAACCCATGGCTTTGAAACTCGTGTGGTGATATTATAATCTAGATACTTACAAGATGCTCCTTTTGTTCCCCTAGTTTTTTGGTTCATTTAACCTGGCTCTTGTAATAATGGTGCAAATGTGGGAATGGACGAGAGAAACGGCCATGTATGGTGGAGAGATAGGAGGCTCCGCCTTTTTCTTACTTTATACTAAATCAACGGTACTTATTATGGATCATAGAAAGTATAATTTTTCTAACATGTTGAAAGTGAGAACAAGAACGATCTACCATAAGTTCCCCCTGCCCCTTGCGCTACAATCATGGTAGTGGTAAATAAGGCTGTGATATCTTGTAAGTATCTAGATTGATAACCTTCCGGGCTGTGATATCTCAGCTCATCACGGTAGGATGACCGTATATATGAGGCTAATCAGTCATCACATACTCGTGCATATATGGGCTTCCCTTCTATTACGGTCTGTGATGAATTCTATATCCATGATGTGCGGGTACAAATAAGCCTAAAGCTCAATCACAATGTACATATAGGTTCGTACGTCATATGCAGCCAAGTTCCTACATCCTTGCATGGTTGTTGGCATTGGACCAGATTAATTAAAGATGTTGCCTTATTTAGAAGTACTAGGGACGTGTTTGGTTCGGCCTTTTTTCCCCGGTATCCGATTACACCGTGATGTGATTCCGTTAAACATGTTTGGCTAGCAAGGTCCGTAAATCGATACCGTGTAATCGGATTACGGCTCAGCTTTAATCTGATTCCGCTGACTCTCCTCCGGAAACAAATCTCGTTACCGGATGGACTGAATCAGCCATAGCGAAAGCCTCCGTATACGTCTCCGCCTCCACCTCCGATTCCCTCTGGTCTCTGCCCCCACCCTTCTCTCGCACCGCCGGCGATGGTGACCATGGCGGCAGATCTCCCGCAACTCCCTCTCCGTCACAAGCAACGCGCGGCCGGAGGAGTAGTCGCCGGAGGAGCAGCGGCGGCCACGGATCCCCTTCACTGACCAGCGTTGGTGGCTCCTGATCTCCCCGTCGACTTCCTCTTTGCAGCCAACAGGCCGGGAAGAAGCAGCATCGTTGTCTCATGAAGAGCACGGGCAGCGCTTCATGATAGCCAGAGGCGGTTGCCGATCCTGTTTGCAAAGCGGATTATTTCTTGATTGCTGCCGTGTTCTGAATTTTGATACCATTACGAAGTCGAACCAAACAAAATAAGAGAAAGTCTCATTACGCCGCAATCCCACCGTAATTCGATTCCCTTGCCGTTTACGTTAACGTTGGTGGAAACAAACACGTCCTAGAAGGATAGGTTACAAGGGAAGCTAAATACTCTAATCATCTCCCGCTTCCTTTACAAGTTGGACTTTTGCAGCATGGACTTGCATCCGGCAAATAATTGCATCAATATTCAATACCGCAAGTATAAAGCGGATGCACACCATCATGCATAAATCCTGTGAATATCCCCTAGGTTACCACAAACATGTCTCTGACACAGTAAGAAATAATTGACTACAAATGCCGTATATTCTGACTCTATAGTTACTAGAAGGCTAGGAAATTTAGTCACAAACTAAAAATATAACTCATAAATCTGTACCTGTGCAGCCATGCTAGACCCTTTGCATGGTTGTTGCACTAGGGCAGATCACTTAAATACCAAGTGCTCTTATTTAAAAGTAGGAGGAAGGAAATATATATGCGTCAATGATTCATAGAAACCCCCCTCACTTTGGTAGAGAGCAACGACACACATATGTGTATCATATTGTGTTACTGATGGGGATATGCCTACCGGGGTATATCCAGCAGGACGTTTCCTACTGGCCCAAGCCGTCAGCGAGTGGGCTTGCAGGACGGCGAATGGATCAAGACTTGACGTGGACTCAGACGACTGGAAGCTGAAGGCCCAGAAGCGTAGCTAGGCCCAGTCGGACTAGGTCATAGAATCTCCGAATCCTTAACTAATTCGGTTGTGATCTGTAAACCCTAGCAAGGTGAGTCTATATAAACCTCCCTGGGGGACGCATAGAGGGTACGTTCCACCATACACCCAAGCGACTCGCCGTCTAGCCATCGAGCTCGCCCCGTTGTACTTTCACCATAATACAATCTAGCAGGAGTAGGTCTTTACCCTCCGGGGGGCCGAACCTGGGTAAACCCTTGTGTCTCCGCCCTCATCTCGCACCGCAGATGGCAGGCCGCCCTTGCCCCATGTTCTACTACTCGCTGCCGATTGCAGCATCTGCCGTGGTCATTCCCACGACAGTGGCGCCCACCGTGGGGCCTGGCCGGTCAGGCCGGTGTTCTGCGGCGAGATCCAATCTGCCCATCAACGAGTTGATTGCCACTGGCCGCATGATCGCGATCGGCGAGATGCTCCAGATCTTGCCGAGCAGCTACGTCCCGACGGAGCGACCCGTCACACATAGCGTGATCCTGCCGATTGGCACGATCAGCCTCTTCGTCGGCCTCACCGACGTCATCGTCTCGGAGGACTCGGCTCGCATCCGCGAGTCGCCGCCACGCGACCGGCTCTCTGAGAGCCAGGTCTGCATGATTAACCGCCACGCCTCCGAGTACGACTCGGCCCACAACAACGTGGCCGAAACCACCACGGACGACGCGGCCCTCGACGACGACGCCAATTCGGCGATCCCGGCGTCACTCGCTGGATCCATTGTTGCCGCGTCACCCGGGGGCTCCAACACCCAGGTCTCCAACGTCGGAGACTTCGAGGATCCCTCTATCCTCGGGATCTTCGACTTTGACTCCGGGTCGGAGAACTCCGCCGACCTCCGCGACGGGACCGGTCGCCACGCCGCGACCTACATGGCAACTGGCGCCAACCCGCCGGAAGACCCGTTCTCCATGCCGATCCCACCAAACGCGATGGCAACGAAGGTCGAGGAACTTCGCCTGAAGCTGGCGGAGGCAGTCCGCAAGGAACAAGCCGAGAGCGAAAAATTTCGCCTCGAGCAGGTGACAGCGCAGGAGCTGTCGCGCTACCACCAACTCCGAATCAGGTCACGCCTGAACCCCATCGTCCAGGGGCGCACGCTGAATTTCGACGAAGAGAACGAACCGGCCTGCGCGATTGAGCGCGCGATCTACGAGAACGCGCCGCCAGGAGGAAGCACTCGACCCCCACCAGGGGCAACGGCCAATGGCGCCCCGCCACCACCCAACCGCGCACCCCCCAGGGACCAGCCAAGGATCGTGGTCTCTTCACGGGAGCGAGACGCGAACGACCTCCCGCTGTTCTCCACCCCAATGGACAACCTCATCGCGGGACGATAAGCAGTCGACAACATTGAAGCCACTGGGGAAGGCGCCCTGCAGATCCACTACGCCAGGGCTCTGCTCGCCAAAGCGGTCGAGCAACAAAACGCAGGCGTCGACTCACAGGGTCGGATGTACTCGCATTCATCAGGCAGCAGAGCGGCCTCGAGCGGCCGCCCCATGGCGGCGAACACTCTCAACTGCCCGCCACCCGAACCCCTACAACTCCAACACCGACCCGTGAACGCGACACTCTCCACCAACGACCCCCGGCCAGCGAACAACTTCGTCGCCGCCAACGGACAACCCGTCGACGCCCGCACCCACATCATCAACAACCAGAGTTGGCGCGCACGCTAGCCTGACGACCTGCGGCACACCCTCACCATCGCCGCGACGGCGAGCCAAGGGGATCGCTGAGCCGAGTGGGGCCCCCGTGCTTCGGACCGATGATCCGAGGTGAAAGATACCCGGCAAACTTCAAAGCGCCGAAGGAAATAGAAAAGTACGACCCCTCGTACGACCCCTCCGTGTGGCTGGATACCTACCTCATGGCGATGGGGATCGCTGGCCACACCGATCTACTAGCCGCTCGCTGCCTCCCCCTGATGATGGAGGGGGTGTGCAGGCAGTGGATTAACACCCTCCTCGCGGATAGCATCGACTTCTGGGAGGAGATGCACGATGCCTTCGTCAGGCACTTCGAGGGTTCATACACCTGCGCCACCACCATCGAGGACCTGGAGCGGTGCATCCAGGGACCCCGCGAGTTGACCCGCAGCTGGGTCCAACGGTGGCAAGATCTGTGGTATAACGCGGCTGGGATCCACCCGGACACCGCGATCCACTGCTTCAAGACCTCGTGCTGCTACGAGCCCCTGGTCGCCAAGCTCAAACGAGTGTACCGCACACTTGACAACATACCGGACCTCCTGGAGATCGCAAAGAAATACGCGGAGGAGGACCCAAATCAAGAAACCGATGATAAGTCAGGAGGACACACTCGCCTCACCGGCAAGCGCCGCAGTGACGGGCGAGTCGACTTCGTCGCCAACGCTGGATACGCGCAGCGCGAGCCCAAGAGCTTCCGCCGCGACGGGGGACAGCGCCGCGACGGTGGCAACTACAAGGTGAAGCCGATGTTCGACCCTGCGGCCCTTCTTAACCAACCTTGTGTATTTCATAGCAGGGAAGGGAAGCCCGCCACGCACACGACTGCCAACTGCCACTCTCTCAAGGAGATCGAGAAGGCACGACACACGCGGGAAGACACCGACAACAACCCGCCAAACGGCGGAAAATTCTGCAGCGTCGCCGGCTCGCTCCACACCTTCACAGGCTTCAATACGAAGCGCGAGAAGAATGTCATCGCCCGCGCCGTTGCCGTCAACGCGGTGGCCCAGATAGATATCCCCCAGTTCCTCAACTGGTCTGAGCAACCAATCACCTGGAGCCGCGAGGACCACTCGCCACGGATCAAGTATCCGGGCCGAGTCGCTCTGGTGGTCAAGCCCAAGGTAGGAGACTAATGGCTCCCCAAAACATTGATGGACGGCGGTAGTTCCATCAACATCCTGTACCTGGACACCTTCAGGCGACTGCGGCTCCCGCAGTCGATGATCGAGACGACCTACACCACCTTCCACGACATCGTCCCTGGTCGGAAGGCGTACCCGATCGGCAAGGTGATGCTGCCAGTAACCTTCGGCACACCAGCAAACTTCCGCACTGAGCGGATCGTCTTCGATCTGGTGCCCTTCGACTGCCCCTACCACTGCGTCCTGGGGCGCCAGGCATTCGCCAAGTTCATGGCAGCGCCCCATTACGCATACAACGCGATGAAGCTACCCGGGCCGTGCGGCGTCATCACCATCCACGGCGACCCCGACATGGCCGCAGAGTGCGAGGCCAAAGGGGCCAAACTCGTTGACGCCGTCATCGCGGCAGAGGCCAACCACGCGGAGGAGCTCGCCAAGTACGCGAGCGGGGTCAACAGCGACGACCCCACCATACTCAAAAAGCCCAATTCGGAGGGCGGAAACTCCAACGCCTTCGAGGCAACGACGCATACCCGCACCATCGAGCTGGTCCCAGGCGACTCCAGCCAGACGATGACGACTGGGACGGGCATGAGCCCAGCATAGGAAGGCGCGCTCATCGAGTTCCTCCGTGAGAACAGGGACATCTTCGCATGGAAGCCATCCGACATGCCTGGTGTCCCGAGGGAACTCGCTGAGCACAAACTCAACACCGACCCCAAAGTGCGACCTGTCAAGCAGTCGCTGCGGCCCTTCAATGAAGAGCGCCGCCGAGCCATCGCCGAGGAGGTGTAACGTCTACTCGCTGCAGGCTTCATCCGGCCAATCAAGTACTCCAAGTGGCTGGCAAACCCAGTCCTGGTCGAGAAGAAAAACGGGACCTGGAGGATTTGTATCGATTACACGAACTTAAACAGCGCTTGCCCGAAGGAGCAGTTCGTCCTCCCGCGGATCGACCAAATCATCGACTCCACCGCGGACTCGGAGGCGCTGTGCTTCCTCGACGCCTACTCTAGGTACATCCAGATCAAAATGGCCGTCGAGGACGAAGAGAAGACGGCGTTCATCACGCCATTCAGAGCCTTCTGCTACACCGCCATGACCTTCGGCATCAAAAACGCTGGGGCGACCTACCAGAGGTGCATGCAGGAGTGCCTTGCGAGCCAGATTGGCCACAATATCCACGTCTACATCGATGACGTGGTGGTAAAATCCGCCCGCCAGGGCGATCTACTCGCCGACCTGGCGGAAACATTCGCCAACCTGCGAAAGTACAAGATAAAGCTTGTTGGAGATATGCCCTAGAGGCAATAATAAATATGGTTATTATTATATCTTTATGTTTATGATATATGTTTACATTCATGCTATAATAAGTATTAACAAGGAAACATTAATACTTGTGTGATTTGTAAACTTAAATTGAAGTCCCTAGTAAAGCCTCTTCACAATACTAGCTTGTTGGTTAATAAATGATTGTGGTTTCCGTATCATGAACATTGAGATGTTATTAACAACAAGATCATATCGTTAGGAGAATGATATGGTGGACATACTCCTATAGATAAGCATAGCATAAAGATCAATTCATTTTAATAGTTCAATTGCTATATGCTTTCTGATACATAGTAACCTAATTCCTTCGACCATGAGATCATGCATATCACCTTTACCGGATGGATTCTTTGATGACATCAAACACCACACCACAACTGGGTGGCTATAAAGGTGGCATTGAGTGTTCGGAAAGTATTGGTTGAGACACATGGATCAAGAGTGGGATTTGTCCATCCATATGACAGATAGATATACTCTGGGCCCTCTCAGTGGAATGTCATCCAATTAGCTTGCAAGCATGTGACTGGGTCACAAGGGATCACATATCACGGGAACGAGAAAAGAGTACTTATCTGTAACGAGGTTGAAATAGGTATGCAGAGATACCAACGATCATAACCTCGGATAAGTAAACTATCGTGAGACAAAGGGAAACTAGTATCGTATGTAAGTGGTTCATTCGATCGCAAAGTAATCGTAGAAATATGTGGGAGCCATATGAATTTCCATATTCCTCTATTGGTTATTGTTCGGAGAAGTGTCTCGATCATGTCCGCATAATTCACGAACCGTAGGGAGACACACTTAAGGATTCGACGTTGTTTGAGTAGTTATGGAATGATGAGAAAGAGACCGAATGTTGTTCGGAGTCTCGGATGGGATCCGGGATATCACGAGGAGATCCGGAATGGTCCGGAGAATAAGATCCATATAAGGAAAGTCCTATTTCGGAGTTGGAGAATGGTTCCGGTGTTTTCATCGGGAATGTTCTAGAAGGTTCCGGAATGTCCGGCACTCCGAAGGGGAAGGGTACATGAATGTGTTATATCAAGTTGGTATGATTGCATCATGTACTAGGTGTCGTCGCTGAACAAAATAAAGGGTTTAATCAAATCCTAGTTTGAAAAAGTCAAACGCCAATTTGAAAGTCAAACGACTATTTTGGGAAGTGGAGAGGGAGGTGGAAACCGAGTTGGGGGAGGAGTTCCTCCCCTCCACCGCCGGCCCACCTTGAAGCCGAGTTGGGGAGGGACTCCCCTCCCCTTGGCCGTGCCTCCCACCTATAAAGAGAGGGGCAGGGCTGCCCCTCCTAACACACAAGATCCCCACCTCTAAACCCTAGCCGCCGCCGCCCTCCATAGCCGCCGCCCCCTAGGGTTTCTCCCCTAGCCGCCGACTTGGGCACCTCCAAGCCCTAGCCGCCGGCCCTAGCCGCCGGCCCTAGCACCTCTTCCTCGGTGTGTCTAAACCCTAGAACACCGAGGGCTCTCTCATAGTCCACCATACTCGCTCCGGCTTAAGGCGAAGCCCTGCGAGATCTCCCCTCTACTTCCGGTACCACGCCGTTGTGCTGCCGGAATCGCGAGGAGAGTGCTACAACCTCCGCTGCCTGCTGGAACAAGGGAGAGGAAGGTCTTCGTCGAGTACCGAACGTGTGACCGACTGCGGGAGCGCTGCCGGAACGCATCGCCGGAAGGATCGTCTACGCGATCTTGAGACCGGGAAGAGTACGACTACATCACCCACGAGAATCCGCTCTCGATAAACACTTTGGAATCTTCGAGGGTGAGTTATTCCATCGACTCGTTGCTACAATCTAGTAGATAGATCTTGGCTTGTTTGTTTGTATGCGATAGAATTTTTTTGTTTTCCATGCTACGAAACCCTACAGTGGTATCAGAGCCGTGTCTATATGTAGATCTGTTGCACGAGTAGAACATAATGGTCATTGTGGGCGTTGATGCTTTTATTGTCGATTGCTTCTTGTGTACTTTGCATCTTGCGGGATGTTGGGATGAAGCGGCCCGGGCTAACCTTACATGACATCGTTCATGAGACTTGCTCCACGCTTGACATGCAACTTGTATTGCATAAGTGGCTTTGCGGGTGCCTGTTTCTCTCAGCATAGTTAAGATTCAATTTACAACGGGTGATTAACAATGCTAGTATCAATGTTGTGGTTCTTGTTCGTAAGTTAGAACGACACTTATTGAAAGCCCCAAACCACGTAAAACATGCAAAGAAAGTAGAGGCGTCTAACTTTGTTTTGCAGGGGTGTGCAGTGATGTGATATGGCCATGATTGTGATTATATTTGATGTATGCAATGATCCTTATTGTAAGTTGGCAACCGGCAGGAGCCATATGGTTGTCTTTAATTTATGTTAAGACCCGCATGTCTATTCAAAGTAGTTGTAATAGTTGAAGCCGGTGGACGACAACCATGGAGAAGCGTCATTGACCTTGATGCAATGCCGGTGATGATGCAGATTATGTTCGTGCTTGAAGATGGAGATCGGAAGCACAAAGAAGAAAGGCCATATCATATCACATATTATGAATTGCATGTGATGTTAATCCTTTATGCATCTTGTATTGCTTAGTTAACGACGGTAGCATTATAAGATGATCCCTCATGCACATGAATTTCAAATCATAAAGTGTTCACCCTTAGTTAGCACCGTTGCTAAAGCTTGTTGTTTTGAAGCACCACGTGATGATCGGGTGTGTTAGATTCTGCAAGTGTATACAACGTGAGCAAGCCAGATTTGCTCATGCGGAAGGTAAGGTTTGATCTTAATGAGCCTAGCATGTACAGACATGGTCTCGGAACACGGATCACCGAAAGGTAAAGCATGAATCATATAGTAGATATGATGAACATGTCGATTGTTCGCCATTGAAACTATATCAACTCTCGTGATGATCGGTGTTGATGTGGTGGATTTGGTTCGTGTGATCACTAAAACAATGTGAGGGATATTGTTTTGAGTGGGAGTTCACCTAGATTAATTTAACTATTAATTAGAACTCAATTTGTCATAAACTTAGTCTAAACTATTGCAAATATGTTGTAGATCAATGGCGGCCCCTACCATCAATTTTAATGCGTTCCTACAGAAAGAAAAGTTGAAAAACAACGGAAGCAACTTCGTGGATTGGTTCCGCAATTTGAGGATTGTCCTCACAGCTGGTAATTTGACCTATGTGCTGGATGCACCGCTGGGTGACCTGCCTGCAGCTGATGCTGCTGACGAAGTAAAGAATGTTTACCTCGCTCGGAAGACTCAGTACTCCACAGTTCAGTGTGCTATCTTGTATGGTTTAGAATCGGAGCTTCAGAAAAGGTTTGAGAATTCAGACCCACATGATATTGTCCGTGATCTCAAATTGATCTTTGAGACTCACACGGCGATTGAGAGCTATGAGGCTTCTGAAAAGTTCTTTAACTGCAAGATGGAAGAGGGCAGCTCCGTCAGTGAGCATGTGCTTAAGATGTCTGGGCACGCAAACAAACTTCAAAGCTTGGGTATAGTGATTCCTAATGCTTTGGGGATTTACCGTGTCCTCCAATCACTACCACCAAGTTACAAGAACTTTGTGATGAACTACAATATGAAAAACATGAACAAGAAGTTGCCAGAACTATTTGCTATGTTGAAATCTGTAGAAGTGGAGATCAAGAAAGAGCACCAAGTGTTGATGGTCAATAAGACCACCAAATTCAAGAAAGGCAAGTCTAAGCAAAAGGGACACTTCAAGAAGGGTGGTAAGAAAGTTACCGCGCCGACGAAGAAGACCAGGGCTGGACCTAAGCCTGATACTGAGTGCTTTTACTGCAAGGGAGAAGGTCACTGGAAGCGGAATTGCCCAAAGTACTTGGCGGATTTTAAGAACGGCAACATCAAGAAGAAAGGTATATCCGATATACATGTTATTGATGTGTATCTCACTAGTACTCGTAGTAGTGCCTGGGTATTTGATACTGGTTCGGTTTCTCATATTTGTAACTCGAAACAGGTGCTGCAGAATAAACGGAAGCTAGCGAAGAACGAGGTGACGATGCGCATGGGAAACGGATCAAAGGTTGATGTGATCGCGGTCGGCACGCTACCCTTTCATCTACCATCGGGATTAGTTTTATACTTAAATAATTGTTATTTGGTGCCTGCGTTAAGCATGGACATTATATCGGGATCTTGTTTATTGCGAGACGGTTAGTTGTTTAAGTCCGAGAATAATGGTTGTTCGATTTATATGAGTAATATGTTTTATGCACATGCACCTTTGATAGATGTTCTATTCTTATTGAATCTCGATAGTGGAAATACACATATTAATAACATTGAGGCTAAACGTTTGAAATCGAGCGATAACTCGACCTATATGTGGCACTATCGTCTTGGTCACATTGGAGTGAAGCATATGAAGAAACTCCATTCCAATGGACTTCTTGAATCACTTGATAGATGCGAAGCATGTCTGATGGGTAAAATGACTAAGACTCCATTTTCTGGTATGATGGAGCGAGCTACGGACTTATTGGAAATCATATATACCAATGTGTGTGGTCCAATGAGTGTAGCATCGCGCGGTGGTTATCGTTATGTTCTTACCTTCACAAATGACTTGAGTAGATATGGGTATATCTATTTCATGAAACATAAGTCCGAAACTTTCGAGAAGTTTAAGGAATTTCAAAGTGAGGTAGAGAATCAACGTAACAAGAAGATTAAATTTCTACGTTCTGATCGTGGAGGTGAATATCTAAGTTACGAGCTTGGCGAGCATTTGAAGAAATGCGGAATACTTTCACAATTGACACCGCCGGGAACACCACAGCGTAATGGTGTGTCCGAACGTCGTAATCGAACTCTCTTAGATATGGTTCGTTCTATGATGTCACTTATAGATTTACCGCTATCATTTTGGGGTTATGCATTAGAAACAACCGCATTCACTTTAAATAGGGCACCATCTAAATCCGTTGAAACGACACCGTATGAATTATGGTTTGGGAAGAAACCTAGATTGTCGTTCCTTAAAGTTTGGGGATGCGAAGCCTATGTAAAGAAGTTACAGCCGGACAAGCTTGAACCCAAACCGGAAAAATGCGTCTTCATAGGATACCCGAAGGAAACTATTGGGTATACTATTTATCATAGATCCGAAGGCAAAATCTTTGTTGCCAAGAATGGATCCTTTCTAGAGAAGGAATTTCTCTCGAAAGAAGTGACTGGAAGGAAAGTAGAACTTGACGAGGTTGTCGAACCTTCTCTCGAAATTGCGAGTAGCGTAGCACCGGAAGAAGTTCCTGTGGTGCCTGCACCAATAAGAGAGGAAGCTAATGATGATGATCATGAAACTTCGGTTGTAGTTGCTATAGAGCCTCGCAGGTCAACGAGAACTCGTACCACTCCAGATTGGTATGATCTCGTTATGAGTGTCATGTTGGTGGACAACACCGATGACCCTGCGACATATGAGGAAGCAATGATGAGCCCAGATTCCAATAAATGGCAAGAAGCCATGAAATCCGAGATTGGATCCATGTACGAAAACCAAGTATGGACTTTGGTGGACTTACCGGATGGCTGGAAGGCTGTCGAGAACAAATGGATTTTCAAGAAGAAAACATATGCTGATGGTAATGTTACTTTTTATAAAGCTCGACTTGTCGCAAAAGGGTTTCGACAAATTCAAGGAGTTGACTACGATGAGACTTTCTCACCAGTAGCGAAGCTAAAGTTTGTGAGGATTATGTTAGCAATCGCTGCATATTATGATTATGAGATATGGCAGATGGATGTCAAAACAGCATTCCTCAATGGAGACATTGATGAAGAGTTGTATATGATGCAACCCAAAGGTTTTGTCGATCCTAAAGATGCTAACAAGGTATGCAAACTTCAACGGTCCATCTATGGATTGAAGCAAGCATCCCGAAGTTGGAATCAACGTTTTGATAAGGTGATCAAAAGTTTTGGTTTTATACAAACTTATGGAGAAGCTTGTATTTACAAGAAAGTGAGTGGGAGCTCTGTAGCATTATTAATACTATATGTAGATGACATATTATTGATTGGGAATGATGTAGACCTTCTTAATAGTGTCAAGGAATATTTGAATAATAGTTTTTCAATGAAGGATCTTGGTGAAGCAGCTTACATATTAGGCATAAAGATTTATAGAGATAGATCGAGACGCCTAATATCATTGTCACAAAGTACATATTTGGACAAAGTTCTAAAGAGGTTTGGAATGGAAGATAGCAAGAAAGGGTTATTGCCCATGTTGCCCAATACGACCTTGAGTAAAACTCAAAGTCCGACAACGGCAGAAGATAGAGAAAGGATGAGTAAGACTCCCTATGCCTCAACCATAGGATCTCTAATGTATGCCATGCTATGTACTAGACCCGACATTGCATATGCTGTTAATGGTTACACCGATGCTAGTTGGAACACCGATCCGAATGATTCTAAATCACAATCTGGATACATATTTACTTTGAATGGTGCAACAGTTAGCTGGAGGAGTGCAAAGCAAAGCGTTGTGGCGAGATCTTCAACTGAATCAGAATACATGGCTGCTTCAGAGGCTTCACAAGAAGCAATATGGATGAAAGAGTTCATTACAGAGCTGGGTGTGGTTCCTAGTGCGCTGGACCCAATGTCTATCTACTGTGATAACATGGGCGCCATAGCCAATGCGCAAGAACCAAGGTCACACAAGAAGCTGAAGCACATCAAGCTACGTTTTCACGCTATTCGAGAATATGTCCAAGATGGGGACATAAAGATTTGCAAAGTACACACATATCTGAATGTGGCGGATCCGTTGACTAAACCTCTCCCAAGGGCAAAACATGACCAGCACCAAACTGCCATGGGTGTTCGGTATATTACCATGTAATCTAGATTAGATGACTCTAGTGCAAGTGGGAGACTGTTGGAGATATGCCCTAGAGGCAATAATAAATATGGTTATTATTATATCTTTGTGTTTATGATAGATGTTTACATTCATGCTATAATAAGTATTAATAAGGAAACATTAATACTTGTGTGATTTGTAAACTTAAATTGAAGTCCCTAGTAAAGCCTCTTCACAATACTAGCTTGTTTGTTAATAAATGATTGTGGTTTCCCTATCATGAACATTGAGATGTTATTAACAACAAGATCATATCGTTAGGAGAATGATATGGTGGACATACTCCTATAGATAAGCGTAGCATAAAGATCAAGTCATTTTAATAGTTCAATTGCTATATGCTTTCTGATACATAGAAACCTAATTCCTTCGACCATGAGATCATGCATATCACCTTTACCGGATGGATGCTTTGATGACATCAAACACCACACCGTAACTGGGTGGCTATAAAGGTGGCATTGAGTGTTCGGAAAGTATTGGTTGAGACACATGGATCAAGAGTGGGATTTGTCCATCCATATGACAGATAGATATACTCTGGGCCCTCTCGGTGGAATGTCATCCAATTAGCTTGCAAGCATGTGACTGGTTCACAAGGGATCACATATCACGGGAACGAGAAAAGAGTACTTATCAGTAACGAGGTTGAACTAGTGACATGGTTATACCCTACGGGTACATAACTTCAGCATACCTAGTCCAGCCCAAGGAAGGCCCACTGCAGGCATACGCTGGCCCATGAAGATTTTCGGGTCCAAGGCCCAAGACATCTTCGGATCCTTGGAGAACAAGACTAGTTTAGATAGGAAACTCAAAAGGGCAAACACCCTAGAACTTGTAACCGACTAGGACTATGCCCGGGACCTGCCTAAGTCTATATAAAGGCCAGGAGGGCACATCCTAGGGCAACTCAACCAACCTCGACTCATACTTTCGCGCACGCATACACGCCAGATCGAATCTGCGCACCCTGTAACTTTCGGTTCCGCCGTAATCAAAGAACAGACAAGCAGGAGTAGGGTTTTCCCTCCGAGGGCCTGAACCTGGGTAAATCTCGTGTCCCCTGGTTGCTTGTCTGTTAACCGTGCCACGATCTCCAGCATCCCCATCTTCTCCAAAACCCAAGTCCATAACAATGGGCATTGACGAGATTAAACCTCGTCAATTGGCGCCGTCTGTGGGAATTGGGGCTACTGATTGTGCGGTCGTGACGGTTCCGACCCGATCGATCTACAACTCTGCAACGACGGAGAATCACCTCCTCTTCGGCACTTTCAACTTCACCGCCCACTCGCCGGCCACCATGAAGGATTTCGAGCCCGTAGGCGACGGACTCGAGATTTTGTTCGGGAGCTTATGCTTCCAGGTGGGACAAACTGGCACCCTCCGCCTCCCTGAGCGGGTTCCCGTGCCGTCAATCAGGCCCGCTTCGTGGGCTCCACACCCCGTGCTACGCACGTCACCATCAACAGATGAGTTCCACAGCAGCAGCAGCTGCAACTCTGATCTATGCAGTCCACCCTCGGATGAAGGAACCTACGGTTCCGGATCCGAAAGCTGCGGCAGCAGCCAACCAATCTGCAGACGCTATCTGTGCGCCGCAGTCATCCAGACCGACGAGGAAACGCCTAACCCGCCGCCCAACCCCAACCCGCAGGACGGAAATGGCGAAAACGGGGAAAACAGAGGCCACCTCATCCAACTTAGCAAAGAAGGATGGGTCGAAGCACGCCGCGCCGTCGCATGCGAAATAGTCCTACCTCTGGACTCCCCACGTGATCTGCTAAGGGCATACCACTACCTTCTCATCGAGGAGCACAAGAAACAAGTCGAGATGCAGAAGACGCTCGACAAGCGCAAGCAGGCAGCCTCTGAGTCCAGCGCGCAACGAGCTGCGCTCTCCGCCATGGAACCTGGATCTAGTACAAACAGAAATCAAGGAAACAAGCACCGTTCTCGGATGGAAAACATGGACCCCAAGGAGCGGCGTGACGTGACCCGAACTCTCCACACATCATTCATGGATATGGACGCTGACGGCAACATCACCCCGAAGACGCCACAAGCAGCGATCATGGCAGCCACTGCGTATCTCGCAGCTCACCCACCTCCGGAGGGAGACCCGAAAAGGGCCATGCATAAGTCCGCACTCACCGGACTAGGACTAATCGGAGCTGCGCTCCACGAAGACGCTCCTGCGGAGCTGAAGAAGAAAGCTCCGGCCAGACGCGACCGGAGCCCCACACCCTCATCCGAAGAGGAAGAGGAGCACGATCTTCCTCGAAGGAAGAAGAGCTCCAACCGCCACAAACGCGACTACGATGCCAGAGACAAGCTTACACAACGCAAGATCGACAAAGCACGCGCCAAACGCGCATGCTCGTCTGAATCTGAGATGGACGAAGACGAAGGAGAACTCTGCGGGGCTCGATGCTTCAGCAGATCCGTCCGACAAACGCAGATGCCACGCAACTTCAAGCTTCCTTCGGATACTCCGAAGTTCAACGGCACACAAGACCCAAAGTCCTGGCTCAGTGACCATCTGTCATCCGTCAAGCTTCACGGAGGCAACAAAGAAACCGCCAT
The DNA here is from genome assembly GCA_916181665.1 of Avena sativa. NCBI lineage: Eukaryota > Viridiplantae > Streptophyta > Magnoliopsida > Poales > Poaceae > Avena > Avena sativa. Next base: position 558,699 of record OV702284.1, read on the forward strand.
GCAATGCCTTCAGCTGCAGCTGACAGGCGTGGCGAGAGTCTGGCTCAACAGCCTATCATCAAGATCCATCCGAAGCTGGGAGGAGCTTTCTTACAGCTTCATCCGAAATTTCAAAGGCACCAGCAAGAGGCCCGCCTCAATCGAAGAATTGCGAGCCTGCACTCAAAGAACGGGTGAATCTATTCGCTCATACATACTACGCTGGTCTACGACCAAGAACTCCGCAGCACACATCTCCGAAGAGAGGGCCATCGACGCCTTCAGGGACGGCGTTAAGCGCCCAGACTTCAAGGAGGAACTTGGGCGTGTAAAGCCCAAGACACTTGACCACCTCATGGAAATAGCCAACAGCTGGGCAGACGGCGAAGATTGCATCCAGCGACCGCAATCAGATGAAGAGGATGACTACAGCCGAAGATGCGAACGCCGCAGCAAGAGGAGATCGCGCGTCTACGAGGACCGCGACGGACCCGACATGGTCGCGGCCGGCTACACCGACCGCCGTAATGAAAACAGCCGCAACAGCGAAGGATATCGCAGCGGAAACTTCCGCGACAACAGACGATCAACACAGTCGTGGCAACGCCACGACCGCGACAACGGACCCTCAACATTCGACAAACTTTCGGGTCCATGCACCATCCACTTCTACATCGACAAACAGGATGGCAAAAAGAAGGCCAGCCACATGCTCAAGGATTGTCGCGAGTTCCAAAAACTCAGCGAAGGCATGATGCAGATGAGGCAACAAGGTCCAATCCCTGCGTTTGGAAACACACCTGCGCCAGGTGAAATAGCACACGGAGCTCCTCCACCGCCGCCTATTGGAGGCCAAAACCAACCAGTCGCACCAGCGCAAAACAACACCGGGGTCCCATATCCCCCATCAAAAGGAGCACTCAATATGATACAGAAGGGACGCCCCACAAATAGGGTGCAGAAGAAAATCACCCGACAAATCAACTTGGCCGTGGCAACTCCGCCTGCAATCCCTGAGTACCTCAGCGGATCGGAGTCCTGCATCACATTCACCCGCGCGGATCACCTTGCCAGATCCCTCGCCCAGGTCATGCTGCCCTGGTGCTATAGGCGCAGATCGGAGGCTTCGAGATGAGTCGCGTCTTCATGGACGGCGGCAGCGGCATCAACCTAATGTTCGCAAGCACTCTAGCAGCTATGCGGATCCCGCAATGCAGCCTGGAACAATCAGACACAACGTTCCATGGCATTGTCCCAGGGAAGGGCAGCTTCCCCCTGGGCAAAATAGGGCTCGACGTCATCTTCGGGAAGCCGGACAAGTTTCGGCAGGAACGCCTCAAATTCGAAGTGGTAGACTGGCCATCGCAATACCACGCCATCCTGGGACGTGTAGCATTCGCACGGTTCTTGGCCGTCCCACACTACGCATACTTGCTACTCAAGATGCCAGGACCAAGGGGCATCATCACAATCCACGGGAGCTTCACCCGATTGGACCAATGCGACAGGGATTTCAACAAAATCTCCCAGTCCTTCGGCATGCAAGACGAGCTCGTAAGGCTCCGCGAGGAGACGGACAATGGGCTACCCCCAGTCACAAAGTAGAACGCACCCGACATGTCCTTCGACTCCACCGTCAACACCAAGAAAGTGAAGGTCCATCCGACAGACGCCTCCAAGACGGCGCTGATCGCCAACGACCTCAGCACTGCATAGGAAGGCGCGCTCGTCGAATTCCTCCGTGAGCGCTGGGAAATATTCGCCTGGTGTCCTGCGGACATGCCAGGAGTTCCCAGGGAATTCGCCGAGCACGCACTCAATGTCTTCCCAGACACCAAGCCAGTCAAGCAGTCTATCCGAAGATTATCGGAGCCACGAGCCAAAGCTATCGGCAAGGAGATCAACAGATTACTCGTAGCAGACTTCATCCGGGAAATCAAGGAAAGCGAGTGGCTAGCAAATACGGTGATGGTTCCGAAGAAGGACACGGACATCCTGCGGATGTGCGTAGACTTCACGTCACTAAATAAACACTTCCCTAAGGACCACTTCCCTCTTCCTCGGATCGACCAGATCATCGATTCGACTGCAGGTTGTGAGAAACTCTCCTTCCTCGACGCCTACTCAGGCTATAACCAGATCCGACTCAAGGTCGAAGATCAAGAGAAAACGGCGTTCATCACACCGTTCGGAGTATACTGCTACAACACAATGCCTTTCGGGCTAAAGAACGCGGGTGCCACGTACCAGCGATGCATGCAGGCCTGCCTCAAGGACCAGATCGGTCGCAACGTCCAAGTCTATGTCGACGACATAGTCATAAAAACCAAGGAGGCAAGAACACTTATCGACGATCTCCGCGAGACGTTCGACAACCTTGATCGCTACAGGATCAAGCTCAATCCAGAAAAATGCGCCTTCGTTGTCCCCTCGGGTCAGCTGCTCGGATACTTCATCTCTCAACGAGGGATTGAAGTGAACCCGAAGAAAATCAAAGCTATCATGACAATGGAGAAGCCAAAAAACCTGAAGGGCGTTCAGCAGCTCGCAGGGCGAGTAGCGGCACTAAGCAGGTTCATCAGCCGCATGGGCGAGAAAGCCCTACCATTCTACCAGCTGCTACGCAAGGCAGACAAATTCGAGTGGACACCAGAAGCAAACGACGCATTCGAAAGCCTCAAGCGGCTCCTCTCTACCTCGCCTGTTTTGGTCACGCCAAAAGAGCGCGAGCCCTTGTTGCTGTACATAGCAGCCACACACCAGGTGGTCAGCACAGCACTCGTGGTCGAACGACCCGAAGAAGGCAAGACCCACGGGGTACAACGCCCAATTTACTACCTCAGCGAGGTTCTCACTCCAACAAAACAGCGGTACCCGCACTACCAGAAGCTAGCCTATGGCGTATTCATGACGGCTCGACGACTGAGCCACTACTTCCAGGAACATCAGGTGATGGTCGTCAACGAGGCGCCCCTAAACAGCATCCTGAATAACCTAGAGGCCACAGGACGCGTGGCCCTGTGGGGCATTGAACTATCACCCTTGGATATCGTCTACGAGAAGCGACACGCAATCAAATCCCAAGTCCTTCCGGACTTCCTGGTGCACTGGATGGAGCTGCAGCTGCCTGACACCCCAGACATGTCGCAGTCCTGGACAATGCATTTCGACGGCTCCAAACGCGAAGCCGGAGCAGGGGCATGAGTCATACTGACCTCCCCGCAAGGTGACAAGATGAAGTACGTCCTTCGGATGAAATTCAGAGCCTCCAACAACGAGGCCGAATATGAAGCACTGATTCATGGCATGAAGATGGCAAAAATATGCGGGGCAACGCGCCTGGTCATCTATGGTGACTCCAACCTTGTCGTACAGCAGACGATGAATGAGTGCGACGCACACGCCGAAAACATGATCGCGTACCGGGCGCTATACAACACACTCGAAGGAGAATTCGACGGCTGCGAACTTCAGCACGTTGGAAGAGAGAGCAACGAGGAGGCCGATAAACTCGCCAACATCGGCTCCACTTGCGCAAAGGTGCCACCAGGTGTATTCCTCGAGCAGATCTGTGTGCCATCCATCAAGCGGAAATTCCCCAAAGGATCACCCGAAGAAGCAGAACACTCGGGGGCTACGCTACCTGAAGGTCAGGAAGGACACGAAAAGTTGGATACCGAAGCTGCCATGGTCAACCTGATGCAGGTCATGGCAGTCGAAGAAACTTGGACACGTCCATACCTCCAGTTCCTGATAAACGGAGAATTGCCTGACAGCCCGACTGATGCTCGGCGCATATCTCGTCGGTCCAAAGCCTTCACCATCATCGACGGCGAGCTGTACAAACGCAGCATTACGGGTGTACTACAACGGTGCGTCACCATCGACGACGGCAAGGCCATACTCCAAGATATACATGAAGGCATATGCGGCCACCACGCAGGCAGCCGCTCCCTTGTCGCCAAAGCTCTACGAGCAGGATTCTACTGGCCAACGGCCATGAGCGATGCGAAGGACATCGTCCGAAGATGCAACGGGTGCCAGCGGTTCGCCGACAAACCGCACGCACCTAGGTCCGAACTACGACCCATACCCATAGCCTGGCCTTTTGCCCAATGGGGCCTCGACATGATCGGCAAACTGCCAAAATCCTCAAAGGGAGGACACGATTTCCTCCTGGTAGCAGTAGACAAATTCACCAAGTGGATCGAAGCCATGCCAGTCACCAACCAGAAGGGCACAACCGCCGTCAAGTTTTTCGAATCCATTGTCTACAGATTTGGCGTACCGCACAACATCATCACCGACAACGGATCGAACTTCATCTCCGAAGAATTCTAGGACTTCTGCGAAGGCCTCGGGATCAATATCACGTATGCCTCAGTGGCACACCCGCAAACAAACGGGCAGGTGGAAAAAGCCAACGGCCTAATCGGCGCTGGCATCAAGAAGCGCCTCATGAGCTCACTCGAGCACAAAGCTAGAAATTGGACGGAAGAGCTACAGTCTGTCCTGTGGAGCTTACGTACTACGCCAAACAGCTCCACTGGCTACACACCGTTCTTCATGGTTCACGGAGCCGAGGTAGTGCTACCAGCCGAAGTACGCCATCAGGCTCCACGAGTCGTAGCGTACAGCGAAGCCGAGTCCACGACCGCGCTCGAAGATGCCGTCGACACACTCGACGAAGCACGGGACATAGCAGCAGCTAGATCAGCGGTGTACCAGCAAAGTCTCCGCAACTACCACAGCCGTCGGCTGCTCCCAAGGTCCTTCGTCGAAGGAGACCTCGTCTTGCGACTCAAGCAAAAGCGCCCGAACAAACTCGATTCACCATGGGAAGGACCCTACGCCATCACCGAGGTCATCCCAGGTGGCGCCTATCGCCTCAAGCACGTGGAGTCTGGAGTCGCATACTCCAACCCATGGAACGTTTCGCACCTGCGACGATTCTACCCGTAGCAACCTACCCCTTATTTTTACTTTCAATAAGGCTTTCAGCCAAGGCTATTCAGCCGAACCATGTACCTCCTCCATTACGATATAAATAAAGCTAAGTGTCTCGCTCCCAACCTTCGGTTGACTATTTTTCTGCAACTTTACTACATGCTACAAACGCACTCGGGGGCTCCCCCCACCTCACGATTTCATCGACTGAGGACCAAACGTGTACATCTGAGTATCTGACTACGTCAGGCAAACGAAAAGGGCACGTACTCAATCAAAGCACTGCGTGCTCACACACATGCAAACCTTTACAACAAAAGGCACATACACGCCCAGCCGCAATATACAAATTTTACATCTATCTGTTTATTTTCAGGTCCTATCTACTCTGAAGAATAACCTGCGCACGCTGCTCAAACAAGTCTACAATTTGCTCGGCATACTGCCTTACAACCGCGTAATGCGGACGCATGTTCCACTCGCCACCATCTGGTCGAGGAGGTGGCCCGGTCGCCACAGCAGCCAAATCTACGTCAGGGCGGTGCACCCTCACAAGAGACAAGGCAGCCTTCACCCCTGCGACGAGTTGCTGCCGCACCAGCTCCTTGACATTTCCGGCATTCCGAAACTTCGTCAGAAGACCCGCAAGAGTCGTTGGCACGGCATCCAGCGGAAACATGACGTGCAATACCGAAGACAATGATGTCTGCACCTGGCGGAGCACCCGCGAAACCTGGTAGACGCGATCCTGCACCGTTGCCAGAACCATGGCGCGATCTTGGTCCATCCAGAAGAAGCCGCCGGCCTCCATATCCTGTTGAGTCAAACAATTGACCCGAACAGCAATACGCTCTTTCTCTTCCCTCGGAGCAATATTGGCACCTACGACAAACGCACAAAACAAAGAGTAAGGCCAGCAGGCTCACCCGAAGAACTGGGCTACAGCCCGAAAGAAGGATCAACTTACATTGCAGCTGCTCGTACAGTCGAACCAGCTCCGCCATCAAATACTCCTCTCTGGCCGCACCACGGTCTGCTTTGGATTTCCAAACATCAGCACGACCACGTAACCCAAGCAAATCCCTCTCCAAGCTACGCACGCGATCCCGAAGAAAAGCAAGCTGCGAGGAATCATCCAATGATGCTCGCAAGGGCCTTTCGGATGAAGTGCCAACTGGGTCAACACCCAAAGGAACCTATAGCAGCAAAAAGGTACTCAGACATTCAGCCAAGGATAAAAGCACAACACATAGGAATTCATTAAAATAAGGCCACTACGTGGCACAATGATGGTACTACAAAAGATATTTACAAGCAGACTACAAACTACTCTACGCCTACTATGCCTAAGGTGCAGGGCACTGAGTCGCCTCAGATCCAGACTGGCTAGCCTTAGCTTCGCCCTGCTGCCGCAGCGCGTACTCAGACAACAAGTCGATAAGCTTGGACCCGTATCGTCGACAGCGAGCGGAGTAGGCGGCGAAGGCTACCTCGGATCCATCCGCGGCCGTCGGCATCCGAGAGGTAATCTGGGGCAGGTCCAGCTCCGCCCCAGCCGCCATGGCCATTGCCAGCCCAACGGACGCGCCGATGCCCTTCTTCTTGCGCTTGTACGCTGCAGGCGCTTCGCCCGATAGAGCCTCCGCCAGGGCATCCACATCTTCAAGAGACGCACCCTTCGGGAAGAGCTCCTGGTAGAAGCGACCAAGGACTTCTTTCGCCTTGGCGAGGGAGTTGACGACGGTGCTGCAGCGGTCTTCGACCGCTACAGTGGCATCATCCAGAGCACTCCCGTGCTCCAGAGCACCGCGGTCGAACTCAATGCCTGCGGCATCTGCGACAAAACAAAGAAAGCATGAAGAAAAGCAACATAGAAGAAGATCCGAAGGAAAAGAAGCAAAAGCTAAAAGCTCACCCGAGATAGCCTTGGCAGCAGCCATGAGCTTCTCCGCCACCCCTTTTTCACGAGCAGCCGCAACGGTGGCCAGCTGCTCCTCACGATCGGCGGCCTCCTGCTGCAGAAGCTCTTTTGCTTCGGCTGCCTTCGTCAGCTCCAGCTCAAGACGCTCTCGCGCACCTGCAGCTGCTTCGGCCTTCTGCTCCGCTTGGCCAAGTCTCTTCTTCAGAGCATCAACCTCGCGGAGAGAGTCGTTATGCTCCTCTGCATTTACAACAAGCAAGTGTCAAAGAAAAGGATCAGAATACACAAGAAAAATACTACAAGGCAGACGAATACCTTGCAGCTGCCGCAGTTTCGCCTCCAAAGTCAGGCGCTCCTCCACCAGCCGCTTGGCCTCTTGGACAAAAGGCTATAAGAAAAGACAACATCAGCACTCGAAGACACTCAGGGGCTTTCCCCCATAACATCAAGAAGGACAACTTACGTGCTCCGAAGGCGAACCCACAGGCCCGCCTCCGAAATTCTGAGGCGCAACCACCAGCCTCTCCTGCACAAGAGGAACTGGCGTAGCGTCACCAGAAGTCGCCACCGTCTGAGGAGGAGATGACGCAATGTTCGACTCCCCCATCATCTCGTGCGCACCATCACTAGAGCCGTCGGAAGATTGCCTGCACACGAATAAATCAACACAGGTACCAAAATCGCAAGGAAAGAAAGGAAAACAATGGCACGAAGAAAACTTACGAGCCCAACGCGCTCAGGTCGAAGATAGGAGAAGCCCTTCGGGCCCTCTTCTCTTCCTTCTTTTCTTCCTTCTTCTCCTCCTTCTTCTTCCTTCTTCCGCTTTGCTGGCGGCTGCGGAGCAACAGCCCACACAGGAATGGCAGGAAGGGGAGAGGAAGAGCCTCCCTAAACATCATCATGACGCTCAAGGCCCAGCGGATTTCTGGGAGTCGGAGGAGTCGAGGCATCCGAAGACTCGCTGGAGCTCCGTGATCGCTTGCGCGAATGGTCTTCACTCGACTCGTCATCCTCCGCTGGAGATCGCGCTGACGGCAGCTCGGACACGGAGTCCACCACTTCATTATCCGGGGCATTCGGATACCTTTCGGGCAACAGTGGTGCCATGCCCGGAACTTTGAAGCTCTACAAAAGGAGACGAAACTTTGTTAGCAAACAAAGGAAAAAGTACACAGCCGACAAAACAAAAGGGGAGCACTACGTGTGCAAATCTACACCTTCGGTATGGCCAACGTCGAAGAAAAGGGAGGAGTCTGCGACTTCCCCGGAATTTCTTCGTCTGCCTTGAACTTCAACAGCGCGCGAAGAGTCTTGTCAAGTTCCGCCTCGGAGATTTTCTCACTCGAAACCCTCGTCGGATCACGACGCCCAGAGTAAAGAAACATCGGATGCGCCCTCGCTTGGAGAGGCTGCACCCGACGCTCAAGAAACGTTCGGATGACGTCGACACCGTTCACCTCCTTCTCAGGAATCAGTTGGAGATCCTCCACTCGACGGTACAGGGCCTCTATCTCTGCCACCTCACCGTCTAAGATCTGGTTTTTCCAGGATCTCTTCTTCTCAATCAACTGGGAGGGGTCAAAAGGAACAAGACCAAAATCTTGCCCAGGCAGTACGGAGTCACGGATGTAAAACCATTTCCTCCGCCAGTACTGGACAGATTCAGACATGGAAAAGGAGAAGAATTGGACATTGGGACTGAGAGAGATGATGAAACCCCCAATGGGATACACACCATCCGACCCAGATTGCCTCTTCACGGAATAAAGCTTCCGGAAGAGGCCAAAGTGCGGCTCAATGCCAAGCCAACACTCGCAAAGCGTGATAAAACACGCAATGTGGAGAAGGGAGTTGGGAGACAGATGATGCAACTGAACCCCATAGAAGAAGAGCAGTCCACGAAGGAAGTCATGGACTGGATATGAGAAACCACGCAAGACAAAGGCAAGAAACATAACCCGATACCCAGCTGGGGGACGGGGGATTACCTCATTGCCGGGGAGACGCACGGCCGTCACATCTTGCGGGATCAGGCTCCGCTCGCGCAGCTTGCGAAGATCGCTTTCTCGCGTCTCCGATCGCCGCCAGCCACCATCAGTGACGCGAGCGGCGGCGGCGCCCTTCTTGCCTCCAGCGGCGCTGGTCCCAACTGCGGACGAGGATTTCTTTGTCTTCCCCATGATGCTGCAGCGGTGGTGGCGTTGACAATGACAAAGAACAAAGGAAGTGTGGAAGAAAAGCTAAGCGCGCAGCATGACTCGCTCAAGAACAAGAAGGCAGCGAACAGATGAACTGGTGCGGTGAAAAACAAAACACGATTTCACCCAGGATTATAACAGCGAAGACGACGCACGCCAGCCGTCCATCAAGAAGACCTAACGCCAACGGTAGATCTGACCGTACACGTGTCAACACCACAACGAACCGTCGTTACCATGCCATCCACTACGCGCGGAAATCGAGGAGGCGCTGTAATCATCTCCACGCCCCGCGTGACCGGTCAATTCAAAGTCAGCAAGTGGGACCCACGCTTCGTCCCGTCAAGTCATCTCTGGCGCAGCAGACGCTTGAGATCATCAATCGTAAGCACTGACGTCATCTAAAGCTATACTAGCACCACTTCGGCTCCACAGCTAAAAGTACTCACTCAAATCTACGATTCGACTAAATACTTGGGGACTACTCCTATCAGGAGCGCTGGCCGCGCACCCGACAGACAAATGAGGGCAAAATTGCTTCTCTGAGTCCTACATCGAGTCTACGACTCCACTAAGGACTCGGGGGCTACTCCCATAGGGAGGATGGATTTAAGCATCCGAAAATTTTCGAAGTCCTGCGGACCTAAAGACTGAAACAATGCTTGAACTAAAAGTCTCCGTTCGAGTCTACGACTCGAACAGACACTTGGGGGCTACTCCCATAGGGAGCGCTGGTCGCGCACCCTATGAAATCTTCGACTACGATCTTTCGTATCAGCGCGCAAAAACTTTTTGGCAACTCTGCCCCAACAAAACGCTAGGTGAGCGACAATCTCCTTGGCCACCCGAAACACCTCCGAGGTGATAAATGTTCGGATGCTGCGTCTGCGACGCAAAGATAAGACCTATAGATATCATCTGATGGCCTAGCAACGCACCTGACTGCGCTCTGCTAGTATGAATCCGTACCAACAGGTACGATGAAAAATCCTGACGGACGCGTTGGGTACACCAATTGAAATCACTGGAATTCCTCTCCTGTAAGTCCTCCGCGGCCTGAGTTGAATTACACCAGCATATGTTCCAGGCCCGGGTTAAGGGACCCGAACCTGAAGAAGATCGTGTTGTTTCGTCCTAAGACAGTTAACTGACCCTGATCTGTCAGGTGAGTCAGGCACGCGTATCAACAATCCCTACACATTTTCTCTTGAAAGACAGAGTTGCACCCGAAGGATTGAAGAGTCCTCAGCCGAATCTACGATTCGACTGATCACTCGGGGGCTACTGACATGGTTATACCCTACGGGTACATAACTTCAGCATACCTAGTCCAGCCCAAGGAAGGCCCACTGCAGGCATACGCTGGCCCATGAAGATTTTCGGGTGACCAAGGCCCAAGACATCTTCGGATCCTTGGAGAACAAGACTAGTTTAGATAGGAAACTCAAAAGGGCAAACACCCTAGAACTTGTAACCGACTAGGACTATGCCCGGGACCTGCCTAAGTCTATATAAAGGCCAGGAGGGCACGTCCTAGGGCAACTCAACCAACCTCGACTCATACTTTCGCGCACGCATACATGCCAGATCGAATCTGCGCACCCTGTAACTTTCGGTTCCGCCGTAATCAAAGAACAGACAAGCAGGAGTAGGGTTTTCCCTCCGGGGGCCTGAACCTGGGTAAATCTCGTGTCCCCTGGTTGCTTGTCTGTTAACCGTGCCACGATCTCCAGCATCCCCATCTTCTCCAAAACCCAAGTCCATAACAATGGGCATTGACGAGATTAAACCTCGTCAACTAGGTATGCAGAGATACCGACGATCATAACCTCGGATAAGTAAACTATCGTGAGACAAAGGGAAATTGGTATCGTATGTAAGTGGTTCATTCGATCGCAAAGTAATCGTAGAAATATGTGGGAGCCATATGAATTTCCAGATTCCTCTATTGGTTATTGTTCGGAGAAGTGTCTCGATCATGTCCGCATAATTCACGAACCGTAGGGAGACACTTAAGGATTCGACGTTGTTTGAGTAGTTATGGAATGATGAGAAAGAGACCGAATGTTGTTCGGAGTCTCGGATGGGATCCGGGATATCACGAGGAGATCCGGAATGGTCTGGAGAATAAGATTCATATAAGGAAAGTCCTATTTCAGAGTTGGAGAATGGTTCCGGTGTTTTCATCGGGAATGTTCTAGAAGGTTCCGGAATGTCCGGCACTCCGAAGGGGAAGGGTACATGAATGTGTTATATCAAGTTGGTATGATTGCATCATGTACTAGGTGTCATCGCTGAACAAAATAAAGGGTTTAATCAAATCATAGTTTGAAAAAGTCAAACGCCAATTTGAAAGTCAAACGACTATTTTGGGAAGTGGAGAGGGAGGTGGAAACCGAGTTGGGGGAGGAGTTCCCCCCTCCACCGCCGGCCCACCTTGAAGCCGAGTTGGGGAGGGACTCCCCTCCCCTTGGCCGCGCCTCCCACCTATAAAGAGAGGGGCAGGGCTGCCCCTCCTAACACACAAGATCCCCACCTCTAAACCCTAGCCGCCGCCCTCCATAGCCGCCGCCGCCCCCAGGGTTTCTCCCCTAGCCGCCGACTTGGGCACCTCCAAGCCCTAGCCTCTGGCCCTAGCACCTCTTCCTCGGTGTGTCTAAACCCTAGAACACCGAGGGCTCTCTCATAGTCCACCATAATCGCTCCGGCTTAAGGCGAAGCCCTGCGAGATCTCCCCTCTACTTCCGGTACCACGCCGTTGTGCTGCCGGAATCGCGAGGAGAGTGCTACAACCTCCGCTGCCTGCTGGAACAAGGGAGAGGAAGGTCTTCGTCGAGTACCGAACGTGTGACCGACTGCGGGAGCGCTGCCGGAACGCAGCGCCGAAAGGATCGTCTACGCGATCTTGAGATCGGGAAGAGTACGACTACATCACCCACGAGAATCCGCTCTCGTTAAACACTTTGGAATCTTCGAGGGTGAGTTATTCCATCGACTCGTTGCTACAATCTAGTAGATAGATCTTGGCTTGTTTGTTTGTATGCGATAGAAATTTTTTGTTTTCCATGCTACGAAACCCTACAAAGCTAAACCCAGGAAAGTGCACCTTCAGTGTACCAATTGGACAACTACTGGGATATGTCGTCTCCAAGCGTGGGATCGAGGCAAACCCTGCCAAGATCAACACGATCGCCCGACTCAGCAGACCAGAGTGCCTGCGCGACGTCCAGAAGCTGGTCGGGCGAGTCACGGCTCTCAGTCGCTTCATCCCCCGGCTAGGCGAAAAGGCGATGCCCCTTTACCGCCTAATGCGCAAGAACTCCACCTTCCAGTGGGACAAGGAGGCATACGACGCGCTCCACGCCCTCAAGGAGGTGCTACTCGCAGCACCACTACTCGCCGCCCCCGTCGACAAGGAACCCATGCTGGTCTATGTCACGGCTTCCGAACGCGTTGTCAGTGCCGTCATGGTCGTCGAACGGCCAGAGGAAGGAAAGGAGCGCCCGGTGCAGCGTCCAGTGTACTACATCAGCGAGGTCCTCACTGAGTCGCGCCAGCGCTACCCGCAATACCAGAAATTGGTATACGCGGTCTTCAGAGCACAGCGGCGACTGCCGCACTACTTCCAGGAGCACCCGATAACGGTCATCTCCTCAGCACTGTTGCAGGACATCATCCGCAACCGTGAGCTGACTGGGCGAGTCGCCAAGTGGGCCGTCGAGATCGGCGTCCACAACATCAAGTACGATCCGCGCAAGGCGATCAAGTCGCAGGCTCTCGCAGACTTCATCGCCGACTGGGAGGAGGCCCAACAGCCAGAGAAGCTGCCATACCTCCACTAATGGAACCTACACTTCGACGGCTCCAATAACGCGGATGGTGCATGGGCAGGGATCGTGTTAACGTCTCCGAAGGGCGACAAGCTCCGCTACGTCCTCTACCTCGACTTCACCCCCTACACCAACGACATGGCCGAGTACGAGGCGCTACTCCACGGCATGCGAGCTGCCAAGGAGATGAACGTCAATCGCCTGCGCTGCTACGGAGACTCTGACCTCATCGCCAGGCAAGTCGGCGGCACCTGCGACGCCGTCTCCCCCACCATGGCGGCATACCGACAGGCAGTGGACCAGCTGGGTGGATACTTCGCAGGCTACTCCGTCGAGTGGATCGACAGGCAGAAGAACAAGGAGGCCGATGCACTCTCTCGCATCGGCTCGGCTCGCCTCGCACCACCCGCCGGCGTCTTCCTCGACACCATCACCAAGCCTTCCGTCTCTCCCCCAAGGGAGATCGACATCGGAATCCCGCTACAACCAGAAGCAGCCCTGGTCGCACTAATCGCCGAGCCAACCGACTGGACCGCGCCATACGTCGCCTACCTGGAGGGAGGCACCCTGCCCGCGTACGAAACGGACGCCCGGATGATAGGACGCCGCTGCAAATCCTTCGTCATCATCAACGGCGAGCTCCACAAGCGCAGCGTGACCGGTGTGTTCCAACGCTGCGTTCAACCCGCTGAAGGACGCAAAATCCTCCAAGACATTCACTCCGGCGACTGTGGCCACCATGCTGGTGCCCGCTCTCTGGTCGCAAAGGCTATGCGACACGACTTCTACTGGCTCACCGCACACGCAGACGCTGTCGACATCGTCCAGCAATGCGCCGGGTGCCAGAAATACGCCAACCAGACCCACGTGCCGAGCTCGGCGCTCAAGACAATCCCCATCACCTGGCCATTCGCCGTATGGGGCATGGACATGGTAGGCCCCTTCAAGAAGGCCCCCTCTGGCTTCACCCACCTCCTAGTCGCAGTCGACAAATTCACAAAATGGGTGGAGGCCAAGCCAGTCCGCAAGTGCGACGGGAAGACCGCCACCAAGTTCCTCCGCGAGCTCATCTACCGCTACGGCTTCCCCAACAACATCATCACGGACAACGGCACCAACTTCGCCAAAGGAGCCATGACCGAGTTCTGCGAGGAACACCACATTCGACTCGACCTCGCCTCAGTCGCGCACCCGGAGTCCAATGGCCAGGCGGAATGCGCCAATCAGAGCATCCTCCACGGCCTGAAGCCACGGCTCCAAGTCCCACTGGAGCGCACCGCCGGGTGCTGGGTCGAGGAGCTACCCTCCGTCATCTGGGGCATCCGCACCTCCGTCAACAGGTTGACAGGATTCACCCCCTTCTTCATGGTGTATGGTGCCAAGGCAGTCATGCCCACTGACCTCGAGCACGATTCACCAAGGGTGGTCAACTACACGGAGGCTGCAAACGAACTCACACGCCAAGACGGAGTCGACCAGCTCGACGAGGCACGCGACCTAGCTCGCTCCCGCACTGCCATCTACCAGCAAGGGCTCCGCCGCTACCATAGCCGACGAGTAAGGACTCGCACTTTCCAGGAAGGCGACCTGGTACTGCGCCTAATTCAGGACAAGAAGAGCATGCACAAGCTCTCCCCCCTTGGGAGGGACCATTCGCCATCGGGCGAGTCCTAGGCAACGACGCCTACTACCTCACCGACGTCCGAGGAGACGGAAAACTCGACGTCAAGCGGCCATGGAATGTAAACCTCCTACGGAAGTTCTACTCCTAGAACTCCACACATGTACTCTCCACCCGCTATGAAATAAAGTAGATCGGTTACCGAAAATTGTGTCTACTCTCCGTGTCTTGTGCCACTCGCACTCGTAATAACAGCATTATGGTATTCGCAGAACTCAACCTATGGTAAAGCGACCAGCACGGCCAAGTAGCGGTACGTGGGCACTGGGAAACTCCATGCCTTGTAACGTCCACGAGAAACGCCAACCCGGAGCCCCATTGGAGTCGCCTAGCCCGACTGGCTCACCGAGCCAAGACAACTGCATTCGCTCCTCATAGCGACCAAGGTCCTCCGCATCCTCGGCACAGCGACCCGAACGGCCAAGTACCACGCTCGGGGACTGATACCCAGCCAAATACGAGCGACTAGGGAAAACCGCCAAGTATGAGAGCACGCCCAGGACTCGCCACGCGACTGATCCTCCGGATCAGGCAGGAGAGACGCGCTAACAAAGACGCGCTTAGTCCTCACCTACCTTGGAGCTGCGACTAGAACCACCAAGTACCACGCTCGGGGATTCGGCAACCCGACCCCGTTCGCGCCCGGGAAAACGGTCAAGTATAGAGCACCCATGGGAGTCGCCCTGCGACTGGCTTTCCGAGCCATGGCGAGTCGACCTCAACTCATTAGAAGTTAACAAACATATAACAACGAGGTAAACCCCATAAAAAGGGCGGACGCGCTCTGGGACTCATTCAATCAAAATTCAAAATCGCAAAACGAATGGCAAAATAACACGAGTTTCCTTTATAGCAGCACAAAGTTGTTCCAAAATACAAGGAAAGTTCAATAGTTATCTTGTACTAACGCCCAAGGGCACAACACTTCTACTCCGCAGGTTTTGACGCAGACGCGCCACCACCCCTACGGCTATGGATGAAGGGCACGTAAGGGTTCAACGGGTACATCGTCAGCTCGCCCGCCATCGCCGCACAGAACGGCTGCTCGACCTTGAAGTCCCGATGCTTCGGTTCAGGATCATTGGGGGCGACAACAGTCTCCTGATAGGTGATGAGGTCGCCCATTGCCCAAACGCGATCGGAGTACATCGCGGCCTGGTCCGTCAGCTTCAGCACCTCGGCAATCTGCACCGAGCCCGTTGACGAGGGGTAGCCGCTCGTGACATCGTCGAGGTCGAAATCCTCCAGGAAATGGGCAAGCCCAAGGCTGAGCGCCGTCGCTGCCCCATGCCGGAAGGCCGATCGTGTCATGAACTCGACGACCGACGGAGCCTTTTCCAGGTAGCGCCATATCTCGACAAGATCACTGGGGATCACCTCCATGGGCGATATCTCCTGGAGATATGCTCGAAGGCAAGCCGCCGACAACGCGGCCGAGTCGACCAGGGTGGTCACGCACTACCGCGCGTCATATGACTGCGCTTCTTCCACGTTGTCAGTAATCCGGCCTACAACACACCGATAAGAAGTAAGCAACATGTTGACATCACAATATAGTTAGTGCCACCGAAAATTGGTGGAAGGAGAGTTTACCAATTAGCGGGCGGCAGAGGTCCGTGATGAAACATTGAAGAGAAGATAGGTCATCCTGCAGCCCAACAACGAGCGCGTCAGATAATTTCCGTTCTTCAGCGGCAGAAGTAACAATAGCTTTCGCACGCCCCTCCGCCGAGCTCGCTTCCGCCCTCGCCTCCTTGAGCTCACTCTCCAGGTCAGCGACTCGCTTTTCGACCGCGCTCAAAGAGGACTGAGCCGCCGTCAAGTCACCCACTGGGACAAGGCCCCGACGAACCTCCTTCACCTCGACTGCACCCGCTTGAAGCCCCCTATTCTCTTCCTGGACGGCAACGAGCTCCTTCTCCAAGCGACACTTCGCAGCGAGCCGTTCGGTCGACTCGCGCTGCAGGCCCTGAGCACACACTACAACGTCAACAACAAACAATTCATAAGTGCCTACCTGCTGAAATTCAATGACTAGGCACTCAGAGACTGGACAATGAAATTCCTAAGTGCCCACCCGCTGAAATTCAGTGACTAGGCACTCGGGGACTGGACAATGAAATTCCTAAGTGCCCACCCGCTGAAATTCAGCGATTAGGCACTCGGGGACTGGATGATATAAAAACATTAAGAATCCAACCACTGAAATTCAGTGGCCCGATCCTCGGGGACTGGACATACTTGGATGGCAGCACCCAACATGCCGTGAAGCTCCAGAGCGTCCACAGACACAAGCACGACCGGAGTATGGCCGCGACGCTGCTCAACCTCCACCTCTGCGACCCCAGGAATCCGGCTCGTCGGTGCCAAGGCACTCGCTGCGGCCGCCTTCGCCATGAAGTGAGGGAAGGTCGCTGCAGATGCCGCTGCGCCACTCGGAGCCGGCTCGGCCACATTGGGTGAGTCAACACCCTCCTTGGTTTTCGAGGCGACTTCTGCCGTAGTTGGAGGATCGTTCGGAGCAACCGTCGGGTCATCGGAGACTGTGACGACGTCGTCGCCTTTCGCCCTCTTGACGCCTTCGGCGGGAGCAGCGACTTCGTCAGTCTTCCTCTTCCGCGAGGAATCTGCCAACACCTCGGTGGCGACTGGCGGAACCTTGGACACAGAAGGATGGCCGATCTTTTTAACACCAGTCCCGCGAAACGGTTTTATGAATAAGACTGTCCGACTAAAACGAAAAACAAGCAGACGAGCAACACTCACTTGGCGACTGGTATGAACCGCAGACCGGTGCGAATGCTAGATGGCTTCTCCAGTTCAGGCCCCAACCTCCGAGTGAGGCCCGTTTCGAGTAAATCATGTGCCCAAGACACAGACGGCTTTTTCGAAGATGAAGCCGCGGGAGGAGCCTCCGCGGTAATTGCTGCGGGAGCCTCCCTTGGAGGCGAGGCCCCTGCGGCTGGAGCAGCCCCCAAACTAACGAGTGGGGCGAATGGAGGTGGTAACGACGCCAGCGGCGCCTCAACCCTGGGGGCGGCAGCGCCTGTTTCCGCGGTCACGCATGCCGCAACTTTCTCCGCCGAGCTGGTGGCGTCGGAGCTACTCGCAGATCGGGGCAGAGATACCTGCTTCGCCGGCTTCGTCTTCTTCTTCAGCGGAGCTTTCCTCTTCTTCTTCGACGGCGTGGCCTCATGATGTGAGGTGTGCTCGGGAAGCTCGTCGTCATCGTCATCGTGGGGCTCGAGGCTCTTGCTCGCTTCGAGCTCGCGTTGGTGTTGCCCGTGGGTTTTGCGAACCGTGGGGGCAGCAACTTCCACGGGCTCGTCTTCTCCGTTGTCATTGTTGTCGCCCCCGCCGCTGTCGGCCTCATCTTTGGCGGGTGATGATTCTCTTCCGTCTTGGATGGACGAGCTCGAATTCTCGTCGTCCGCGGGGTGGAAGCCACCCTTCCACCACTTGGAACAACTGCAACAAGAACAAACAGAATTAGCACGACTGCGAATGCATAAGCTATGAGTGCGAGTGTTAACAGGATAACCACGTACCGTTGGAGCTGGGCGCCTTGCAGTATAAGGGGCGACCCCGGCCTTCGCATCGAGATACACCGCCTGGGTGATCTTCTTTAGGGCCAGGGTGTAGTCGTTGAGTCTCCACTCAACGAGGCAGGACTTCGTTGGATCGTCCTTACCCGTATACTCGTACATGTAGTGGTCGCGGCTGGCCAGGGGCACGAGCCACCGCCCGACCCAGCAGTTATAGAGGTTGATGGCCTGGAGGCCTTTCTTCTTCAAGCCGCAGATAGTTTGCAACATTTCATCGACAACCATCCGTTGATCTAGCTGGAGTTTTACGACCTGGAGCCGACGCGGTTCGGGCCGGTCGGCGGAGTACCTTGGAAGCGCCACTTCGTCGCTTGGAGTCGACTCGATGACGTAGAACCAGAACTTTTTCCATTCGTTCGCCGCCTTGGCGGGCAGCATCAGGTCGAAGAACGACGCCTTCGACTTCAGCTGGAATGTCAGGCCGCTCGCGGCTAGCATCGGGCCGCCTGTCTCTTCGCGGCTGATTCTCCCGTGGAACAGGTCTTGCCACAGGGGAAAGTAGGGCCTGCAGCCCAGATAGCACTCGCAGAACGCCACGAATATGGCGAGCTGCTCGATACTGTGCGGACCCAGATCCGATGGCTGGATTTCGTAGTAGGCGCAGAAACACTGGAAGAAGAGGGAAGTTGAGAAGCCCAGCCCCCGGTCCAGGTGGCTGGTGAAGCAGATGAACTCCCCCTCGCGCGGATCCGGAATCACTTCACCAGCCGCGGGGATGCGCCATCTACCGGTGCGGAGGATCCCAGCCTCCTCGAAGGATGCTAGCAACGCCTTAGTGCATTTGGATCTGCCCCATGGCTCGGTGGAGGGGGCCATCGGTTGGAAATTCGTGGAGGTCGAGGATTTCTGGGTTGTTCTGATCGCTGCGCGGAATGGGGAAACAGAGATGAGCGAGATCGGAGGAAGAAAGAAGAAGCGTTTCCCCGTTCGCCTATCCTCCTCCTTATATAGCGGTTGCTACCCGCCAGATTCGGGGACCGTTACTACGCGATAATTATGCCGAAGTTACCGTTGGATTACCCAACGGCTAGTTTGACCACGGTTGACGGTCCAACTTCATCTACTCGACTCGCTGCTCCCAGCGACTTGAAGATTCGCCGACCTGCTCGCTATAACAGCGATAAAGTATTCGCCGACCTGCTCGCTATAACAGCGACTAAGTATTCGCCGACCCGTTTGCCGAGCCGCGACACAATTGGTCGCCGTTATTGCGACCGAAATGACTAGTTCTTTCCCTTTGTTCAGGAGTCCGCCGCCGATTCGACTGGGCGTCCGCATTGGACCCTCATACTCCGACTGCCAGCAAACACCTGCGACAAATCAACTGAAAGAACATATGGGCCCCCATGTGTGGTTTTGGTAATTAATGACAATCTTTATGGACTAATGTGTGTATTAAGTTGCACTTGTAGGATTTTTCCATTGGCCTCGCTTGGAGCATGTGTTGGCTTCACGTTCGATGATATGAGGATAAGATGTGTTTTGCAAGCTCAATATGCGCCATCTCTAGAACATCTCATGTTTGATGCTTATCATCCTCGGTGATCATGGATCGATGATGAGGAATCAAGAAAGGTGTTCCATCTTGAGAAGGTCAAGTTCGTCTACATCGAGCTCAAGTGGAATGCTCAAGGCAAAGGTATAATCTTGATAGGTTTTCCCTTTTGCCGGTGTCATGTTGTGTGTGGGAGACCGGGTTTAGGATAGATAACCGTACTATCAAGAGGGGCTCTCGAATGAGTAACTCGGTCAAATCGTTCGGAGAGAGCTCAAACCTTTGCATACTTGCATCATCGTATTTGGTTGTTATTTGGTCTTGTCCATGTGAGGATATAGAGCTTGTTGTAATGTTCATTACAAGCTCTTGTTCATCAAAATCGGATTTCCCTTTTATATCTTATTACATTTTGATCTTGGAGGTTTTACCGGTTTGTATTTTAGAGATAGGTAAAACCTTACATTATTTGGTTCTTACTCATGTGAGGATTTAGATCTTGTGTTAATCTCCATGACAAGCTCTAGTTCATCGAAAACGGAATTCATATGCATTTCTATTACGTTTTTGATGTTGGAGGTTTTATCGGTTCGTCTTTTTGAGAGAGGTTAAACCTTTCGTAATTTGGATCTATCCTCCCTTGCTGTACTATGATGTCTATTTGCATGATCTTTTAGAGCTTTTTGTCCTCTTCGAAACGAGCCCAAGATCATCAAAATCGGAGTCCGGATGCAAAAGTTATGGCCATTTTCGTTCAGGGGTGACCGGTAGTACCGGACCAGGGTCCGGTAGTACCGGAGGTCCAGTAGTACTGCCCCTTTGTACCGGTTGGTACTGAATAAGGTGCGTTTGGCGTCCTGGGATCCCCAGGGAATGTCCGGTAGTACTGGGAATGTCCGGTAGTACTGGGAATGTCCGGTAGTACCGGGATTCGCGTTTTTGGGCTTCAACGGTTGGATTTTGGGGGGACCTATTTAAGGGGCCTTCTTCCCCAATGGATCCCCAACCATTCTTGCAAGTTTTCCCTTCCATTGTTGACCTTCTTGAGCTTGGTTTCTCTCAATCCCTCCGATGATTCTTGCATATTCTTGAGGAATTTGAAAGAGGAGATCTAGATCTACAATCCCACCAATCAATCTCTCCTCTAAGTGAGGGGAACATATTGGGATCTAGATCTTGGAGTCTTTTGTGGGTTTCCTCCATTGTTCTTCCTCTCTTATTTCCCCATAAGATTTTTTAGCTTTGGTGGAATTTGGGAGAGAAGGATTTTAACACCTTTTTGGTGTTCTTGCCATTTGCATTTGGTGCATCGGTTTGTGTTCTCCTCGGAGGATTTGGTTTGAGTGACTCATTGGAGCTTCTCCCTCTTGGGTTCTTGGAACCCTAGACGGTTTTGTGGCCTTGGTGGCATTGTGGCCTTTTGTGGCATTTGTTGGGAGCCTCCAATTAAGTTGTGGAGAAGTGCCCCAACCTTGTGAGAGGTTCCGGTTGCCACCGACAAGTGCACCGATAGTGGAAGCGTGGATCGATCCCGTTGGGGTGAGATTCACCTGAGAATAAGGGAGGCCTTTTGTGGCGTTGGTGGTTTGATACCACCCCCTCTCCAAACTAGACGTACTCCATGTTGGGAGGAACTCGGTAAAATATCGGTGTCCCCGCGTGCCTCGGTTATCTCTATACCCGAGCTCTTTACTTGTGCACTTTACATTGTGATAGCCTTAGTGCTTGAAGTAATATATATCTTGCTATCACTTTGTTGCTTGTATTGCTTAGCATAAGTTGTTGGTGCACATAGGTGAACCTTAGTTGTTCTAGGTTGTGCTTAACAAAGTAAACACTAGTTTTATTCCGCCTTTTTTGAGCCACTATAGGAAAAGTTTTAATCGCCTATTCACCCCCCTCTAGGCGACATCCGTATCCTTTCAATTGGTATCAGAGCCCGGTCACTCATTTTAGGCTTCACCGCCTTGAGAGTAAAGATGTCGGCTAGGGGATTAGTGCACAAGGACACACTCACATTCGATGGCACAAATTATGATGTTTGGAAAATTCGCATGCTTAATTTATTTCAGGAAATTCACCCAATTATCGAGGGATATCTATATGTGGGTTTCTGTTCTCCCGTGGATACCCAAAACGAATCTTTAGAGGAGAAGTTGAACTCTCATATAGATGCTCTAGCTACTAAAATTCTTTTGCATGTTGTGAGCAATGTAGTTCTTTCTTCTATCATGCCTTATTCAAGCGCTCGTGAGATATGGACCAAGCTTCAAGATAAATATAGCAAATCCAACATTATTGAGGATGATTGTGTTGCTTCCACTTCCGGTCGAGATGAGTTCTCATCGTCTACCACTTCACCAACATGTTATTTTTCACAAGGTAATGATACGGTGAGTGGTGATAGAAATTGCAATGAGGATAGTGTGCTTACTATTTGTAATCCTTCATCCCTATCTAGTTGCAATGATCTATCTTTGGACTTTAACACTTCTAGCACTCACAAATCCTTACATGCTAGTGTTGATAGTCCTTGCATATCATGTAGTAATGGCTTGAATGAATCTCATGTTGATATGCTTGTGTTGTCTTGTTGCCATGATAAAAATGCTTCTATTTCCTCTAGTTCTTGTGTTGCTAACCATGTAGAGGAAAATGAAGATTCTATGGGCCAAGACAAGGTCTTGAATAGAGCTACAAGTGCAATCTCATCGTCACCTTCCTCCGGGACTCACATATGCCTTATGGCTAAGGGAACAAAGGTAACCTCTTTGGATCCCATTGTATCTCATGATGATGATGAGGTTGAGAATGATAATGATGATTATCAAGGTAAGTATGATATTACCTCTATTAAGAAAATGGGAGAGGTTGTCTATAGTTCTCTCTACAAAAATAAAATTGCTTCCTCCAACCTTCTTGAAATCTTGAATTATGCTATAGAAGGCAATGATCTTATTGAGGAGCAAGAAAACATAATTGATGAAAAGTTTGCACTTGAGCGTGAATATGCTAATGAACTTGCTCAAGTAAAGGACTCCCTTGAAGAAGAACAAACCACCAAAGAATCTCTTGAGGAGACTTTTACTCTAGAATTATCTAGAGTAAAGGAATACCATGATAGAGAACTTGCGGTGGCTAACTCCTTCAAGATTAAAAAAATATGAACTTGAAGTTTCTTATGCTAAACTTGTTGAGGATTTTAAGCACCTCGAAAATGGCTCTCGGGTCGTTAAGAGGGAGCTCATCAAACTCACCGAGTCACATGAGAAACTTAAAGCTTCATATTTAAAAGAGCTTGACAAGTTGCCCTCACCTCTTGCTAATAATAATGATGCTTGTGCTACTAACTCTATTTCTTGTGAAGCATCTACTTTAAAGGAGAATGTTGAGCTAAAGTCTCAACTTGCTTTGCTAACTAGCAACTATGGGAAATTAGAAGAAAGTCATGATAAGCTCTCGAGCTCGCATGAGGATATTCTAGTCTCCCATGGTAGGCTAAAGTTAGCTCATGAGGCCATCGTGTCAAAGGTAACATCTAGTGGGCCTCATGTGGACATTAGCACTACATCTACTCCAAATGCTATATTGCCATGTGCTAGTCCTTGTAGTTCATCCTCTCACAACCATGATATATCTTGTGATGAATTACATTCCGTGCCTTGTTGCTCTAATAATGTAGCATCTACTTCCTCTAGTGTTTTTGTTGAAACTAACCATGTAGAGGAAATCAAAAGGCTCAAGGCTCAACTCACTTCTTTGAAGAATGACTTGAAAAATGGTCATCAAGGGAAGGTCACACTCAACAAAATATTGAGTGTGCAAAACTCCCCCAATGACAAGAGTGGGCTTGGATTCAACTCCAACATTGAAAGAATACGGATGTCGCCTAGAGGGGGGTGAATAGGCGATTAAAACTTTTCCTAGAGTGGCTCAACAAAGGCGGAATAAAACTAGTGTTTACTTTGTTAAGCACAACCTAGAACAACTAAGGTTCACCTATGTGCACCAACAACTTATGCTAAGCAATACAAGCAACAAAGTGATAGCAAGATATATATTACTTCAAGCACAAAGGCTATCACAATGTAAAGTGCATAAGTAAAGAGCTCGGGTATAGAGATAACCGAGGCACGCGGGGACACCGATATTTTACCGAGTTCCTCCCAACATGGAGTACATCTCGTTTGGAGAGGGGGTGGTATCAAACCACCAACGCCACAAAAGGCCTCCCTTATTCTCCGGTGAATCTCACCCCAACGGGATCGATCCACGCTTCCACTATCGGTGCACTTGTCGGTGGCAACCGGAACCTCTCACAAGGTTGGGGCACTTCTCCACAACTTAATTGGAGGCTCCCAACAAATGCCACAAAAGGACACAATGCCACCAAGGCCACAAACCGTCTAGGGTTCCAAGAACCTAAGAGGGACAAGCTCCAATGAGCAACTCAAATCAAATCCTCCGAGGAGAACTCAAACCGATGCACCAAATGCAAATGGCAAGAACACCACAAAGGTGCTCAAATCCCTCACTCTCAAGTTCCAACAAAGCTACTAAAGCTATTGGGGGAACAAGAGAGGAGGAATCAAAGAGAGACACAAAATCCCCCAAAATCTAGATCCCCAAAGATGCACTCACAAAGAGATGAATTGGTTAGGTCAAAACATGGGGCTAGATCTCCTCTCTCTTCCACTCAAAAATGGGCAAGAATCATCGAAGGGAAAAGATTAGGCAAGCTTCAAGATCTAGAGCAAGTGTGGACAAAGTTTAGCCTAATAGATAAGAGAGGAGTTGTCTAAACTGAAAACGGGCAAAGCCTTAAATAGAGGCCCCAAAAATCTAGCCGTTTGGAGTAATTTTCTGAACGGACCGGCACTACCGGAATTAACCGGAATTAACCGGTAGTATCGCAAAGCTGTAGGAAAAAAGGAAGCAGCCGATGGGAGTGGGGCTAGCAGGGGCAGCATGGCATGGGTCATACGGAGTAAATTGCAGATAGCTACCACAATTCAGGCTGTCAGAACGAGTCAGTACCAACATTCTTAATTTTTGTGTTTCAGTACCATTTTTCGGCCAGCCCATTGCGAATAACGCTGATCCCTCTCTGATCCCATTTTTGACAGCGAGGCCCCACTGTCAGGGTCCACGTGGACAAACGGCCATTGCCACGCCGTTTGGACCGACCGCGTCGGACACACCCTGGTCCATGCCCGGTCAAAAGACAGGCAGTCCCAGCTCGCTCTCACTCGTACTCCACTTGTTCTTGTCACCACCGCCGCGCAGCTCCATTGCCGCCGCCTCCACCACCGTTGGGCCGTTGCCGCCGCCCGAGGCCGCTAGCCGTCGCCAGCATGCCTAGCTGGGACGATGGGGAGAGTTCTAGCTCGGACATTCTTGGGGTAAGCTCTAGGGTTAGGGTTGATTTTTGTCGATTTAGGAATTGTTCACCCCTCCCCATTTACCTAATTTTTCTTTGCAATTTCTTCTTCACTAGGACCTGACGGACCTAGATTATGCTCCTGCATATGTTGAGGATCCCAGTTTCAGCGGCATAGCCCCGGATTGCGCCCTAGTTTGTCGCAACCACAAGATAGCACCGCAGCAGTGTGTGGCTTTTGAAGGGAGCAACACTGGCCGTAGATTTTATCTGTGCCCTGTCGAAAATGTGAGTTCTATTCCCAATTACAACAGTTTTAGTTGCTTTGCTCACTGTCTAGTTCTAGTTGATCTGCCTAGTTGCTTTGCTCACTGCCTAGTTCATCTTCCTAGGGGCTTTGCTCAATGCCTAGTTGCTCTACCTAGTTGAACCATAGTTGCTAATCTGCAGTAGTATTTTATCTGTGTTGAATCCTAGTTGCTAGTTGCTCTTATATGAAATTGTAAACAGAAGCTTCTTACATATATGGTTTTATTTATTTGTAAACAGAATCCTAGTTGTTAGTGTAATCCATCTCATATGGTTTTATTTATTTGTAATAGCAAGTGTTGAACTGTGGGTTTGTTGCATGGAAAGATGAAGAGTGGCCAGATCATTTGAGCAATGCATTAGTTAGTTTGTGGGCTATGTACCATGAAAGTAATGATGCCAGAATAGATGAGAAGGTGGAAAATGGTAAGGTGCTTGCTCTGCTTGCTGAAGAAAAAGCCAAGATAGAGAAGAAGCATGCCACCCTGCTTGCTGATGTCAAAAAATATATGGAGAGCACTGAGAAGAAGGCCATGGTGGATAATTTGGCTAACATGAATGCTGAGAAGAATGGTGAGAAGAAGGCAGAGAAGGAGGTGATGGAAGAAAGTGAGAGTGAGATGAATTTGCTGAAGAAAGAAGTTGAGAATTTAAAGACTGAAGCTAGCATGCTGAAACAGATTCAGATTACACAAGCTGATGTGCTTAGGGTTAGGCAGAAGGAATGGGAGGAAGAAAAGCAGGCTATGAAGGCAGAAAAGGAGGCTATGAAGGCAGAAAAGGAGGCTCTGCAGGAACAAAAAGATGTTCTCAAGGCAGAAAATAAAAAGTTAGAGTATTTGCTTTTTGATCTTTTTAAAGCAAATACTGACAACAAGGAGAAACTGAAGAAGATTGCTGCAATTTGTGCTGAGTGAGATGAAGAAAAACCATTTGTCTGCAGTAGTGTTTTAGCTGGAGTATCTGTAGTACTGTTTTAGCTGTGTTGAACCATTTGTGTATGTGAACCATCAGTGTATGTTGAATCTTCTTGTGTATGTGGTGCACTTGTCATTGTTGAACCATTAGTGTATGTTGAACCATTTGTGGTGCATGTGTCTATGTTTATATGTGGTGCATTTGTCTATGTTTGTATGGAGAGCATCTCAATTTCACATAACAACATCTCACAGAACATTTCACATAACAACATTTCACAGAACAAATCCATTACATGTCCATTTCACAGTAGTTTCATCAGCAAAAGAGAAACTGGAGTAAGGCAACAAGTAGTACATGTCCATTACAACAGCTTTTGCAAACAGAAGATGACTAGTACATGTATCCATTACAACATTTCAATGGTTTGATGACCCAGCTCCTCCATCATCATCACCTCCAGCATAACTACAGGTGAAATATCCCCAAGTATTGCTCTTCTTGTATCCAGGAACAAATCCAGCATCATCTTCTCTCTGTCTTGGTGTTCTTCTTGGAGCAACAAAGGAAGTACCTGCTGGGGGTGCCCTTGTAGTAGCTGCTGGGGGTGCCCTTGTAGTAGCTCCTGGGGGTGCCCTTCTAGTAGCTGCTGGGGGTGCACTTCTAGTAGCTGCTGGGGTAGGTGCATCTGCTGCTGGAGGTGGTGTTGGCTGGACAACAAGAAACAACATAAGATGATCATGTTAAGCATAACATATAACAGAACACATAATAATGCTGGACAACAAGAAACTCACCACATGCTTGTTCTTTCTAATCACCAAATCAGGCCTTAAAGGCTGTGCACAGCTAGTGTATCTATGGCCTTGTAATTTACAATTAGAGCATGTTATGGTTCCCATTCTTGATGTCTGTTTAGGTTTTGGCACCTCAAACTTCCCCTTTCTCCTCTTCTCTTGCTTTCTCTCTTTCTTGATATGGAAGACATGTGGAATGATGTCAGCTGTCCCTGTCTTGGGCCAGCCATGCTGCCCAGGGACTGGGTAAATTATGGGCTTGAATGCTTTAACATACATCTCCTTTTTGAAAAAATGGCTAACATAGTCCTCTGGTCTTTGCTTGGCCTTTATGATAACACTACATGCATGACTACAAGGCAGGCCTGTGACATCCCACTTCCTACATCCACATGTCCTGTCCACCAGGTTGACAGCATAGGTTGCATCACCCTTAGCATTAGTCACTTGCCACAAACCTACATCTGCAATCCTTGGTGTGCAGAATCTGGAGTTCTTCTTGGACATTTCAAGTTGCTCACTGAAGTGGGGAGTGATTTCCCACCTAGCAATACCAGCACCTGTCCTCTTCTCATGATTCCTCACCATCATCTTGTCTTTTATTCCTTCTATCATTGTTCTTATTGGTTTCTTCCTAACATCAAGGATGTATCTGTTGAACACCTCACTCAGGTTGTTTACCACAAGGTCAGTCTTGCAGGTGGTGTCAAATGCATGCCTGGCCCATGTGTGCACAGGGATTTCATTTAGCCACTTCCAAGCTGCCTCACTCTCCTTTCTCAGATTATCCATGGCAAGCTCATGGTGGTGCCTTTGGTAAGCATAGGAAGCAGAATCCATTATCTTTTTCAGATCTTCACCCCTAAACCCAACACTTTGGAAGTTGGCATATATGTGCCTTAAGCAAAATCTTTGTGGGCTATTAGGGAAAACTATGTTGATGGCTGAAATGAGTCCCTATGTTGATAAGACAAACTAGTTAACTATGGCAAGACAAACTAGTTAACTATGGCAAGACAAACTACATAAGCACAAGATAAGACTAACCTTTTGTCTATCAGACATGAATGTGTATCTACCAAACTGCCCCTCTTCTCCACCAAGGGCATATTTAAGCTGAGTTAGAAACCAGCACCAATTGTCTTTGTCCTCTTTGGGTACAACAGCAAAAGCAATAGGGTACATGTTGTTATTGCCATCCCTTCCTATTGCAGCCAAAATTTGAGCACCAGTGCATAGCTTCACAAAGCAACCATCAAGGCCTGTAGAATAAGATAATTATTACACACAGGGAAAAGGAGGTGCACTATAAAAATTAATATGAGACTATAATCACCTATGAATGGCCTACAACCATTTAGAAAACCCTCTCTGGCTCCATTGATACAAAAGAAGAAACCATGGAATGTTGGGCCAGGACAGGGATTTTCTGCTGTAGGTGTTGGTGTCATAGTTGTCACAACCACCCTGCTACCAGGGTTAGTATCAATGATAGCTTGAGCAAAATCTCTAAGCCTTACATACTGCTCCCTGTGATCACCCAACACAGCATCTAGAGCCAAATTTTTTGCCCTGTAGGCCATATCCTTGCTGACTTCCACACCATATTGTTGCCTTGCTGCATCTATGAGTGACTGAATTCCTGTACTTGGATCTGACCTGAACATTCCTTCATATGTGTGAGCTAACCATTTAGCACTGACCCTGGTACTTTCATTTGTAGTATTACAAGTGTGTTGTAGTCTCATCTTCCTAATGACAAAGGTTTTCTCACCTTTTATCTCAGATGCCACCATCTTGAAGGGACAACCCTTCTTGATGCAATAAACAGTGACTCTAACATTAGAGTTTCTCCAATACTGGAAATTCCTACTTTGAGCAATGTGCAAATCTATCAAAGCATCCCTGAATTGTTGAACATTGACAAAGCACATCTTCAAGCAAAGTTGCTCTTGTGGCTGCAGCCTTCTATCATCATACCACTTCCTCTCTGGCCTTTTCTTTGCTCTACTCTTTCTGCCTTTTGGTGGCACCATTAACAATGGCTTAAATTCATTGTCTGATTCATCCTCCTCCTCAAGGAAACCAGTGTCCTTGTCTTCATCTAATGATGGTATGTAATCTAGTTCCTCTTGTATCTCAACTTCTGAATGACACCTCAAAGTGGGGTGTGGCGCCCCGCAAAACCACTACTAGAAAATCGCGTTGATTTTGTGCATTGCATCATCATGACCGCATGCTCATGTCATCATGCCATTGCATTTGAGCATCGCCATCATCTTGCATTTGTTCGCATAAAACTATTTTCGAAAAGACTAGTTTTGTTTTCTAAACACCCCGTCTTTATTTCAAATCCAAAACCTGGGTCTCCGGAATATTTCGTTCTGTCTACCCACGGTTTGCAAAAAGCCCCGTTTTAAATAAATAAAATGTTTAATTATTTTTAGGGGGCAGCCATACCGGGCCGATCCGACCCAGTCGGCCACCCCCAGTACAAAACCAGCCTGTCCTAAACCCTTTTTCCTACCCTATCCTAATCTACCCAAACCCCCTCCACCTCACCCCAGCCAATCACCGGTCGCCACCTCACCCTGGCCCTATCCTCCCTCCAACCCTTGTGCGCCACGTCACCGCATCCCTGCCACCTCACCCAACTCCCTCTGCTCTTCCACACAACCACCCCACACCGTCACACAACCAGCCGCGTCCACCCCGCGTGGGACTCACGCGGTCAAACCGCGGCCCACCCGCTCGGCCCCGGCCCTTCCGCCGCCGCCTCCCCAAGCGCGGGCCGCCACCGCTGCCACCTCTCCTCGCCGCCTCCCTCCCGGCCGGCGCCTCTCCTCTGCGTCACCGGCCTGTGCCCCGGCCGCCGAGTACCCCCGTCGTCCCCGCCGTCCTCTTCCTCTCCGGCGCCGGCCCCGCCACCGAGCCGCGTCGCCCGACGGCGCCCTCCTCTCCTTCCTCTCCCCCGCCCCGCCGGGAGCTCCGCGTGTCCCCGCCGTCCTTGACCGGCCCCGCCCGCCTCTGCTCCGGCGCCGGCCTCCTTCCCTGCAATCACCGCCGCCTCCATCCGGCTCCCACGTCTCCCCCCCTCGAGCTCCTCAGGCCGGAGCCCGGCCGCCCGCCTCCGCTTGGCCTCGCCCGACCCGTCGCCGCCAAGGTGCCGCCAGCGACCTCCCTCTTCCACGAGCTCCGTGCTGCCCTCCCTCCGCTCGACCCCATGGCCATGCCTCACCAAGTCGTCGCCGCCGTGGTGCTCCGCCGCCCGCCTCCGGCCAGCGCCGACCCCACCTCTTTGGATCCGCGCTCACGCCTCCATGCTCGCGCCTCTACCTCTCGACGAGCTCGCCACGTCCGACGCCCCTGGTCGCCGTTCAAGCTAGGCACTGCCTCGTGCCCTCTGTTCGTCTTGTGCTGTTACCTATTTGGATATGGCACAACTTGACATGTGTACCTTTTTGTCGTGTTTGTTGTCTTGGAATTGTGCCAAGATTTCTTTCATGGGTACTAGACAAGATCGACCCTGTTTTGGTGTGACCCGAAGACCATCGACCAAGTTCGCCCCAAACGCCAAGATCGCCCACACGGAGACCGATCCATCGGAACGACAAGATCACCTTCCCGGAACCGAAGACCGATACCGGAGCCCAATCCGAGGACCAATCCCTCGTCAAACCCCCAAGACTGAATCAAACCCCTCGGAACCAAGATCTTCGTGACGACAAGATCGGCACTGACCAGGGCGGATCCGATGTGACCCCGACGCCAACCAAGTCCTTCTTCTCGGATGCGACAAGATCTACTTCCGTTGTCCGAGACCGATCTCGTCGAGCCGTTCTCCCGTCGAACCCTGAGACCGAACCCCGAACCCCTCGAAGCCCAAGTTCGCCGGACCCTAATGTGATTCCCTATCCGAGACCCCATTATTTTATAATATGACATTATCTACTGATGCATATTAAATTGTTCATGCATGCATACTTGTCTGTGGTTGGGGGCCTTATGCCGATTCACCATATAATTAAATATGGAGTCCATCTGCGGGATATCGTTGTCTTATTCCGGACTCCATTTAAATTGGTGTAGCGAACCGATGCCATGTTTCGCCCTGTCAACCCAACACTTAAATTTGCGGGGTAGATAAATAACTCGAACCTATTAATTAAATGTCGGGACCCCGGTTCCGCTTAATATCGCCTAATTGCATCGCATCTTTGCCATGCCATACATCATACATGCATCATGCCCGATTTTCTACCGTAGTATTAAATAGTCCATCCGGTGTTTCTTCTAGTGCTTTGCTTCTTCACGGATTAGGCTGATGAGTTGATGCGAGTGTCGACCCGATCTTCGGATGAACCTTCGGCAATGTTTTCAGGCGAGCACCTCACCCTTTCTACCTATCTTACTTTTATAGTATTTATTCCCTCCTGTTGATCTATTGCTATCTGTGTTGCGTTGCTCTAGTTTTCGTACCCGTGATATCCCTTGCAGCCTTATATTGCCTTGGACACATCCTATTACCTGTTGTTTGGTAGATAGTTGGACTCGCGCGTCGTAGTCGCTTGCTCAAGTGCTGTTGCGTGTCGTCAAGTACCACAGTTGTTGGAGTTTTGCCGCATGTTTAATGTTGGATATGATCATGGCTTTAATTATCGTTTAATAACTAAAATTGAAGTAGGTAATGCAGAGGCACTGGTGGGCAATAGATGTTATTTGGTTGTTAACCGTCCACTTGTGTCCCGTAGGACCCCGAGTTCTTGACACCTGTTCCGAGATCGAGCGCGCTAACCACATGTGGGATGTATGGGCACCCCATCGATTTAGTACCTGATTTCAAAGTACTGTACTGGGGGCCACAAGTAGTTTGGGGCTTTATTACTATTCTATACTTATGCCATGCTTTACTGCTTAATTTAAATTGTGCGATGTACTGCACCTGTACTGTTTAGGATCGTGACCCGTTTTCGCTGTATCGACAAGCCCAGTCACACTTTCGGGTTCCCAGTCGTTTACAGCCGGCTCCACAAACCCTGAGTCCGTCTCGGAGACCGGCCGACTTCGTTGCGGGTAGACTTGGTGGGGTGGCCCCCATGTACTTACTTTGGGTCTGGGAAACGTCATGACTTAGGCCCCGCCGACATACCGATGGGTGTATGTTAACTGATCTGGCAAAAAGGGTCGAAGTGCGTGTGGATACTTTGGTGCACCCCTGCAGGGTTAAATCTTTTCGAAAAGCCGTGTCCGCGGTTATGGACGACTTGGAGCACAGTTCTCGATCATAGACAACTATAACAAAAGTTTACTGTTATAATTTGACTTGTATCCGATATGACTAGTAATCAGCTTCACTGCAACGGAATGGCTAAATAAAAGTACCAACAACTGCTGGGTTTTGGGATGTCTCATGCTAATCGTATCTGACTAGTAAGTGTTGCAACTACAACGGAATGTTTAACTAAAACTGCCCACTGCTTATTATATCAGGATGACTCATGCCATCTTTATTTGACTAGTAAATGCCGCCACTATAACAGAATGAATAAAACTGCCAACTGTGTGAGTTCCTTGGTTGACTTCCTCGTTTGGTCTCGAGGGGGAAACACCAGGATGGGTATGTTTGGTGGTAGTATCAGGTGGGTTCCGGATAGGTCTTTCTTACCCCTCTCTGATAGCCGTCAGTTATATCGAGTCTCTATAGGTTGTTTAGTGCATGCTGCGCTGCCGCTTCAGTCCACCATACCTATGTAGGCGAGGACCGCCGAATTCTAGCCTCACCGTGTACTGGCCTCAGTACTGACCGCTCTCTCTTTTTCCTTTGCCCTTTGTCGGCACCCCTTTTGTTTAAGCAGGTTTTGAGATCGACGTCGTTAGCAGGGTTACCCTTCCGGCTTGGCCTGGGCAGGGTTATGGACGCCATTGGTTATTCTTCAGGGCTCTTAGCCCCATTTGCATCTTGTCCGTAGTCGGACGCTGTATCATTTTCAAGGTGATTTGGATCTTTGTACTGTATATCTACATTCTTGACTCTTTGAGTCGTAGTTGTATATATCTGTTCTGTGGGTTCCGTCGTGGACTATTGTGTAATGGTATTACTTCGTTTTCCACCCGCACGAAAGTGCCTGGTGGGCACCTTTGAATCGTTTCTATGCGGGTTTGGCGGGAATCGCTGAAACTTGCATAGGGCCGATTCTGAGGGTGTTACAGAGTGGTATCAGAGCCCAGCAGTTGCGATACCCCACAAGTCCAGCCTGTAGGATAACCTAGCTAACGGCCGAAGTAGAGTGTCAAAACTATTTTTGCAAAATCGGTTGGATAGTTCTGATTAGGTCTGATTTTACTCCTTACCCCTCTGCTGCTCTCCTCTCACCTCTGCGTGTTTTGAATCCGCTCTCTTCTCTCTCTTCGAGTCCAGGATTTCTCGTGGTTGGGTTCCATCGTACCTTCAGGGTTTCGCTTCCTCCTTTGGTAACGGTGTTGCTACATCTGGTCTTCATGCTATCCGAGGAATCCTTCGTCTGGTGGACTTATCTTTGTTCCTTCTCGTGCCTTCCGGTGTTTTCCGACGCGACAACATAATCTACGCCAGATCCGATGCAGAGTCTGCATCACTCCTTTGTTTCTGAACCTCGATTGTCGAGATCTTCAGTCTGATTCCGAGAATGGTTGCACTCTTCTCTACTGATTGTGCAGGGTAATAGTTTGGGTGCGTGATGGATTGGCCCCCATGCCGACTACTCACTCTATTCGCTTGTGTACATTGAAGTGGATGAGAATGCATCGGTTCTCTCTTTCTATCAGAGTTAGAGGTGGCTTTATTTTTTGATACCTCTACCTTCGCCCTTTTGTTCCCGGAGTGTTCTCTCGATGATCACGGACAACGACCTCTTGTTAGTGGTGTCGCGAGGATCTACACGATGCGAGAAGATTCAGATCGCCGACCTTCTTTCCGGTACCATGAGGCGGATCTCGAGGGCGAGATCCATTGTTAGTGGTGTCGAATTGTGGCGCCCCGCAAAACCACTACTAGAAAATCGCGTTGATTTTGTGCATTGCATCATCATGACCGCATGCTCATGTCATATGCCATTGCATTTGAGCATCGCCATCATCTTGCATTTGTTCGCATAAAACTATTTTCGAAAAGACTAGTTTTGTTTTCTAAACACCCCGTCTTTATTTCAAATCCAAAACCTGGGTCTCCGGAATATTTCGTTTTGTCTACCCACGGTTTGCAAAAAGCCCCGTTTTAAATAAATAAAATGTTTAATTATTTTTAGGGGGCAGCCGTACCGGGCCGATCCGACCCAGTCGGCCACCCCCAGTACAAAACCAGCCTGTCCTAAACCCTTTTTCCTATCCTATCCTAATCTACCCAAACCCCCTCCACCTCACCCCAGCCAATCACCGGTCGCCACCTCACCCTGGCCCTATCCTCCCTCCAACCCTTGTGCGCCACCTCACCGCATCCCTGCCACCTCACCCAACTCCCTCTGCTCTTCCACACAACCACCCCACACCGTCACACAACCAGCCGCGTCCACCCCGCGTGGGACTCACGCGGTCAAACCGCGGGTCCCACCTGCCCTCGACCGACACCGCCTGGCCCCACCAGTCCCCACGCGTTCGTCGCCCTCTCCTCTCGCGACCGCTTCCTCTCTCCCCATCCCCTCCCTGGCCTCGCCTCGCTCGTCGCCGGCCCTGAGGTCGCGCCCCTCGCCGCCAACCACCCCGCCCTCCTTCCTCGAGCCCCGCGCGCCGCCGCCAGGCTCGCCCCGCCGGAGCCGCCCTCGCCGCCGCGCGACCCCCGCTCGGCCCCGGCCCGCCTCCCCAAGCACGGGCCGCCACCGCTGCCACCTCTCCTCGCCGCCTCCCTCCCGGCCGGCGCCTCTCCTCTACGTCACTGGCCTGTGCCCAGGCCGCCGAGTACCCCCGTCGTCCCCGCCGTCCTCTTCCTCTCCGGCGCCGGCCCCGCCACCGAGCCGCGTCGCCCGACGGCGCCCTCCTCTCCTTCCTCTCCCCCGCCCCGTCGGGAGCTCCGCGGGTCCCCGCCGTCCTTTACCGGCCCCGCCCGCCTCTGCTCCGGCGCCGGCCTCCTTCCCCGCAATCACCGCCGCCTCCATTCGGCTCCCCCGTCGCCCCCCTCGAGCTCCTCAGGCCGGAGCCCGGCCGCCCGCCTCCGCTTGGCCTCGCCCGACCCGTCGCCGCCAAGGTGCCGCCAGCGACCTCCCTCTTCCACGAGCTCCGTGCTGCCCTCCCTCCGCTCGACCCCACGGCCATGCCTCACCAAGTCGTCGCCGCCGTGGTGCTCCGCCGCCCGCCTCCGGCCAGCGCCGACCCCACCTCTTTGGATCCGCGCTCACGCCTCCATGCTCGCGCCTCTACCTCTCGCCGAGCTCGCCACGTCCGACGCCCCTGGTCGCCGTTCAAGCTAGGCACTGCCTCGTGCCCTCTGTTCGTCTTGTGCTGTTACCTGTTTGGATATGGCACAACTTGACATGTG
The DNA here is from genome assembly GCA_916181665.1 of Avena sativa. Classification (NCBI taxonomy): domain Eukaryota; kingdom Viridiplantae; phylum Streptophyta; class Magnoliopsida; order Poales; family Poaceae; genus Avena; species Avena sativa. The sequence goes on from OV702284.1 coordinate 594,265, forward strand.
TACCTTTTTGTCGTGTTTGTTGTCTTGGAATTGTGCCAAGATTTCTTTCATGGGTACTAGACAAGATCGACCCTGTTTTGGTGTGACCCGAAGACCATCGACCAAGTTCGCCCTAAACGCCAAGATCGCCCACACGGAGACCGATCCATCGGAACGACAAGATCACCTTCCCGGAACCGAAGACCGATCCCGGAGCCCGATCCGAGGACCAATCCCTCGTCAAACCCCCAAGACTGAATCAAACCCCTCGGAACCAAGATCTTCGTGACGACAAGATCGGCACCGACCAGGGCGGATCCGATGTGACCCCGACGCCAACCAAGTCCTTCTTCTCGGATGCGACAAGATCTACTTCCGTTGTCCGAGACCGATCTCGTCGAGCCGTTCTCCCGTCGAACCCTGAGACTGAACCCCGAACCCCTCGGAGCCCAAGTTCGCCGGACCCTAATGTGATTCCCTATCCGAGACCCCATTATTTTATAATATGACATTATCTACTGATGCATATTAAATTGTTCATGCATGCATACTTGTCTGTGGTTTGGGGGCCTTATGCCGATTCACCATATAATTAAATATGGAGTCCATCTGCGGGATATCGTTGTCTTATTCTGGACTCCATTTAAATTGGTGTAGCGAACCGATGCCATGTTTCGCCCTATCAACCCAACACTTAAATTTGCGGGGTAGATAAATAACTCGAACCTATTAATTAAATGTCGGGACCCCGGTTCCGCTTAATATCGCCTAATTGCATCGCATCTTTGCCATGCCATACATCATACATGCATCATGCCCGATTTTCTACCGTAGTATTAAATAGTCCATCCGGTGTTTCTTCTAGTGCTTTGCTTCTTCACGGATTAGGCCGATGAGTTGATGCGAGTGTCGACCCGATCTTCGGATGAACCTTCGGCAATGTTTTCGGGCGAGCACCTCCCCCTTTCTACCTATCTTACTTTTATAGTATTTATTCCCTCCTGTTGATCTATTGCTATCTGTGTTGCGTTGCTCTAGTTTTCGTACCCGTGATATCCCTTGCAGCCTTATATTGCCTTGGACACATCCTATTACCTATTGTTTGGTAGATAGTTGGACTCGCGCGTCGTAGTCGCTTGCTCAAGTGCTGTTGCGTGTCGTCAAGTACCACAGTTGTTGGAGTTTTGCCGCATGTTTAATGTTGGATATGATCATGGCTTTAATTATCGTTTAATAACTAAAATTGAAGTAGGTAATGCAGAGGCACAGGTGGGCAATAGATGTTATTTGGTTGTTAACCGTCCACTTGTGTCCAGTAGGACCCCGAGTTCTTGACACCTGTTCCGAGATCGAGCGCGCTAACCACATGTGGGATGTATGGGCACCCCATCGATTTAGTACCTGATTTCAAAGTACTGTACTGGGGGCCACAAGTAGTTTGGGGCTTTATTACTATTCTGTACTTATGCCATGCTTTACTGCTTAATTTAAATTGTGCGATGTACTGCACCTGTACTGTTTAGGATCGTGACCCGTTTTCGCTGTATCGACAAGCCCAGTCACACTTTCGGGTTCCCAGTCGTTTACAGCCGGCTCCACAAACCTTGAGTCCGTCTCGGAGACCGGCCGACTTCGTTGCGGGTAGACTTGGTGGGGTGGCCCCCATGTACTTACTTTGGGTCTGGGAAACGTCATGACTTAGGCCCCGCCGACATACCGATGGGTGTATGTTAACTGATCTGGCAAAAAGGGTCGAAGTGCGTGTGGATACTTTGGTGCACCCCTGCAGGGTTAAATCTTTTCGAAAATCCGTGTCCGCGGTTATGGACGACTTGGAGCACAGTTCTCGATCATAGACAACTATAACTAAAGTTTACTGTTATAATTTGACTTGTATCCGATATGACTAGTAATCAGCTTCACTGCAACGGAATGGCTAAATAAAAGTACCAACAACTGCTGGGTTTTGGGATGTCTCATGCTAATCGTATCTGACTAGTGAGTGTTGCAACTACAATGGAATGTTTAACTAAAACTGCCCACTGCTTATTATATCAGGATGACTCATGCCATCTTTATTTGACTAGTAAATGCCGCCACTATAACGGAATGAATAAAACTGCCAACTGTGTGAGTTCCTCGGTTGACTTCCTCGTTTGGTCTCGAGGGGGAAACACCAGGATGGGTATGTTTGGTGGTAGTATCAGGTGGGTTCCGGATAGGTCTTTCTTACCCCTCTCTGATAGCCGTCAGTTATATCGAGTCTCTATAGGTTGTTTAGTGCATGCTGCGCTGCCGCTTCAGTCCACCATACCTATGTAGGCGAGGACCGCCGAATTCTAGCCTCGCCGTGTACTGGCCTCAGTACTGACCGCTCTCTCTTTTTCCTTTGCCCTTTATCGGCACCCCTTTTGTTTAAGCAGGTTTTGAGATCGACGTCGTTAGCAGGGTTACCCTTCCGGCTTGGCCTGGGCAGGGTTATGGACGCCATTGGTTATTCTTCAGGGCTCTTAGCCCCATTTGCATCTTGTCCATAGTCGGACGTTGTATCATTTTCAAGGTGATTTGGATCTTTGTACTGTATATCTGCATTCTTGACTCTTTGAGTCGTAGTTGTATATATCTGTTCAGTGGGTTCCGTCGTGGACTATTGTGTAATGGTATTACTTCGTTTTCCACCCGCACGAAAGTGCCTGGTGGGCACCTTTGAATCGTTTCTATGCGGGTTTGGCGGGAATCGGTGAAACTTGCATAGGGCCGATTCTGAGGGTGTTACATGGGGCCTCTTTTCACAGGCAATTTCTTCTTATTGACTGAACTAGGTGCTGGTTCCAACTCATGTGCAACTTCTTCTTCTTCTGCAGTCACAAACAAATCTTCAATATCTGTGTCCCCTTCACAGTGCCGCAGGGGATCCTCTCTCTTCCTCCTCCTCTCCTCAATCCTCTCAGCCAGTTCTTTCAGTTCCTTCTTCCTCATTTCTTCCAAATGTGCAACATCAACTTGTCCTAGGGCAATGTCCCACCATCTATCATCAAGCTCACTCTCTGAACCATTGCTGCCATCATCATCAGCATCACTGTCTTCATTTTGTATTGCTTTACCCTTATCCACATTCTGACTCTCTTGAGTTGGAACATGTACTCCTCTACTAGCAGGTGCATATTCATCACTCTGACTTGTAAAAATGCAACCTTCTCCATCAACAACATAGACATCAGGCTCACTCCAATCATAAGGAACATGTTCTTCAAGCACCACAATAGAAGATGAAGTGGCTTCACTAGACTTGTATGAAGATTTATTATTCTTTCTAACTACAACAGGCTTGCCCCTCCTCACAAAAAATGACAGCACCCTACTTGATTCAAAATGATTCAGTAGTTCATAGACCTTGCAGTTGTTCTGAACCAATTCATGTACACCCAACATTGTGCAGTAAATGGAATCCTGAAAACTAAACCCTTTTTCCTCAATCACTGCAACTATATTCATATAAGTAATGTCTTCTCTGGCTATTCTCCTCTCTAGATTGTCTACACCATCCAACTGAATTCTGACTTCCCATATTTCAGGATCCAGACTACAGAAATCGAGTAAACATTGCAAAATTCAGCAAACCCTAACCCTAGACAGAAAAATTCAGATAGGAATTTGGGGGAAAAGTGAACACGTACTCTACTCCGCCGAGGCCGCTGCTCCACCGTTCGCTTTCCGCCGGATTGTCCACCCAGAGATGCGCCAGCATCGCCGCCGCCCTCGATGGACGAGACGGCCATAGCTCATCCAATTCATCCTGCTCCGCCACTCTGCGTCTGTCGTGTGTGCTGTCTCCGACGACAGCACTGGAGCTCCCAATGAGGCCCTCGTCGCCGGCGCCACCTCCAGGACTCACCGGCTCCTCCATCGCCTCCTGGTCGAGCGAGAAGTCGGTAAGGGAGTGGGAGCGAGCTGACTGACACTGGTCCGTGCGACCGAGCGATATGGACCAGGTGTGTCTGCGCCGACGCGGTCGGTCCAAACGGCGCGGCAACGGCCGTTTGTCCACGTGGACCCTGACAGTGGGGCCACGCTATCAAAACGGCATCAGACAGGGATCAGCGTTATTCGCAATGGGCTGGCCGAAAAATGGTACTGACACGCAAAAATTAAGAATGTTGGTACTGACTCGTTCTGACAGTCCGAATTGTGGTAGCTATCTGCAATTTTCTCGGTCATACGGCCAGTCAGCAAAGCAGCAAGCGCGCGCACGTGGCAGTGCACGCGAGAAGAAGCAGCAGGCGGGGCCCTGCGTGCGGCAGCAAGCAGCAGCTAGCGATGCAGAGCGCAGTAGCAGCAGCAGCAAGTGGCAGCAGTCAACGCGTGCGCGGGGCACAGCGCATGCAGTGCGCCAGGCGGGAGCAGCGCATGCAGCAGGGCAGCGCGCGACGCGGGCCAGGCGCAGCAGCATGCAGCGGGGCCAGGCGCAGCAGCAGGCCAAGCGCGCGGCAGGACGGGCCCAGCGGCAGCGAGCTGGGTGGCGCGCGCGCGTGAGAGATGAGCGAGCAGGGCAGCGGCACGGGAGCCAGAGCGAGGCGGGTCAACGCGCGGAACAAGATCTAGATCTGAAAAATATCTGGATAATAAAAACGGGGCCGACCGGTAGTACCGGCCCACCCAGGCGGTACTACCGCAATAAGGTACCTAGCGAGGCAGAAATAAAATGGGCCGTTTTAGGCCTGGGCGGTAGTACCGGCCCGTCCGGGCGGTACTACCGCTCGGCCCAGAAAACAGACTGACAGGCAAATATTCAAACGGCAATAACTTTTGACTGGAAGCTCCGATTGACCCGATTCAAATTGCGTTGGATAGAGGACGACAACGGCAATAACTTTTTACTAGAAATATTGATTATCACCAAGTGAGAAAGTATCAAGTAGAATAATGTGATATACCTCACTTGGTGAGAAACCGAAAAGCCGCATAAATCAAAATCGCAACAAGATACATATGGGAGATCCGATTTTGATGAACAAGAGCTTGTTATGGAGATTACCACAAGCTTTATATCCTCACATGGATAAGACCAAATAACAACCAAATACGATGATGCAAGTATGCAAAGGTTTGAGCTTTCTTTGAACGATGTGACCGAATTACTCATATGAGATCCCCTCTTGATAGTACGGTTATCTATCCTAAACCCGCACACACACAACGTGAGACCGGAAAAAGGGAAAACCTATCAAGATTATACCTTTGCCTTGAGCATTCCACTTGAGCTTGATGTAGACGGTCTTGCCCTTCTCAAGATGGAACTCCTTTCTTAATTCCTCATCATCGACCTCGCATATTGCATTTCATCGACCTTGAAGCCAACACATGCTCCAAGTGATGCCAATGGACAAATACTACAAGTATAACTTAATACACACATTAGTCCATAAAGATTGTTATTAATTACCAAAACCACACATGGGGGCCCAACATGTTCTTTCAAACGTCAAGAACAAGTCCACTATAAAGTTGAAGCACAAGGACAACAAGAAGAATGGTCAAGATCAAGTCAAGAATCCGGCCAATATTGTTTGCTTCAAGTGCAAGGAAGAAGGGAACCATGTTAGATCTTGCCCATTGAAGAAAAAGCCTCTTAGTGTGAAGCAACAAGGGAAGCGGCCTCAAGCTACACCTCAAGTCATTAATGGGCCTCCTCCTAAGAGGACTACTCGAGCTCTTCCTCGAGTTGTGGATTCACCTAAGAAGAAAGATGACAAGAGTAGAACTTTCTACATATGCCGTGAGAAGGGGCATATTTCTTCCTCATGCACTATTGGTATCTCCTCATCCAACCCTATCATTATTGATAATGCTTATTCTCTTTATAAGGATGAGATCGGCATGTGTTTGCCAAATTTGTTGGTGCCCAATGTGGTGTCAAGAAAAGATCCATTTGGGTTGCCAAGCCTATTGTGACTAAGCTCTTAGGACCCAACTTGTTTGGGGACCAACAAGCCAAAACTTAATCAATAGGTGTGTGTGGGTGGGCACTGGAGTCTTGGCTACATTATGAAGAATTGAGGGATCTTCATCAATTATTATTGCCAAGCCAAGACATTTGGATTATCATGATTATATTATATTTCCAATGTTCCTCTTTGCGGTAACATATGCTAAACTCTTTACATTGAAAGTTACTCGCCCCCTTGTGCATGTGTTGGTTTTGTATCTTCCATGCTTTTGTACATGTTGTGCTATCCACTTAATTATCTTGAGATATCAAGCATATTTGTGCATGATTAGGTGGCACACAATGTATGTGTGTTTCTTATGTTTGAGCCTTTCTTGATTATATTTGATATCTTATTTGGCTCTTGTGAGAGATTAATGGATTATCCCATTTTGGGGGAGTGTTATGCTTGGGCATTCCACAATCCTAAAATTGTGTGTACATGGGGAATACCACCTAGTGTTTATATTGGATTATTGTCTAGTCTCTATGTGGTACAATTCTCATGATAAATGTAAGTTTTATAATGTCCATTAATTATCTCTATTTGTATTATTTTGCCTCGGTTGGTTTTATGGTAGTATCACATTATGGGGGAGTCATATGCTTAGTGCATATTACAATCCTAGAAAATGTGAATATTCGAGGTTGTGTCACTTAGAATTGATATTGATAATTATCTAGCACCTATGTGACACATTTGCTCATACAAGTTCCAATTTGCTTGAATGTTGTTGTTGATCATATTTTGGATCTTGGATATGAGAGTGTTTCTTGGTATGTGTTTCCTCATATTTAGATCTCTATATCATCATGGAAACCATTTGCTTCAAGTTACTCTAATCACTAGTGATTGTGTGACTATTGGAAGCCACCAAGAATGTTGTTCGAAGTATCATGCTTAATTCTTATATTTTGTTATATGCTTCTTATTGTGACTATGATCTTGGATATCCATGCAAGCTACCTTGGGAAATTTATTCCCAATATTTCTTGTCCTTGGACAATGAGTACTAAATTATGGTAGAATTTATTGATCATATTCATTTTGGCCTTTGCTTAATATTATCTTATCTTTGGCCAAGTAAATTTGTTGTGTGCTCCCATGTATTCCTTGCTTCTTTTGGATCCTTTTATTTTTATTTTGGTATCCTCTTGTGTTTTATTTAATGTAGGTAGTAGTGATGATCTCATTTGTGTTCATTTTGCATTCAAAAGCAAAAATTCTATATAATATACTACTTATGGGTGAGCTCTCCTATATTATCTAGAACAATCCTTTTATGCTTCTTTGTTTGATCCATATCGAGTTTTATGTGCTTGGATGCTCAATCTTTTCGTTTTGGTATTTTGTGCCATCATGAAAAGTTTGGGGAGTTTGGTTTCTTGTTGGAACCTTGCTCTTTTTAGGAGTTGGTTTTGTCTCATTCCTTGTTTCATGTTTTGTCGAATTTTAGAATGAGATAAATCCTTGAGCATTTGTGTTTTTATATACCTTTTGCTCTTTGGCTTTAGCCTAGTTCATTTGTTGAACTGGTGATCTTTCATGTGTTGATTTGGTTCTTTGATACAATTTGGACATCGTTTGTGATGTCACACTCTTATGTGTGCAATCTCGATTTACTTGGTGTTTTTGTTCAAATTGTATTTCCTTTTTGGTTCTTGAAAGATTTATGCATGCATATTTAATATATGTTTATATTATGGCATGCTTGCTTTCTTTGATCCAATATATAGGGGAAACTCCACCAATTCCCATCGGCTAAGTTGTGCATGAAATTCAATTTCATATCAATATGCACATAATTATGTGGAGTCTCTCCTATGTATTGTAGTTGCACTAACTACTTTGGACCCAATATGTTTGGGGACCATTTTGTACTTAATTATGTTTTAGGTACATTGGAGATATATTGGATGCTTGTCTCTCAATTTTGAAGAAGTGGTGCATACATGAAAATTTGAGACAAGCTATAGGATGATCAATGAATTCATATCCTCTACATCCTACCAATTATATCTCGGTAACAAGTATCCCTTTCTCATGCTCATATATCTTGATTCCAACCGTTTGTCGGTTGCCTTCTAGCATGAATTAATGTATTTGTAATTGTTGTAGTTCTAGCCATGGTTTTAAGAGGACTCAATATTGTATATATGTTTAAGTTGATATGAGTGCATATAATTGGGACTATACAAAATCATGCATATGATCCTCCAATCCCAAATATGTCAATCTATCAATTTTATTGCCTATCATTTCATCAACTTCTCTCATGTGCAATAGTGATATTTTTGCTAGTCTATTTTATCTTATGATACTTGTTGCCTTTCTCCATGTATTCCAACTTTCTCCTTTTCCCTTGGTGATAGTTGTGATATATGTAGTGTGTTGGTGTTTGAAGCTCATTAATGTACAATAAGATATATGTGAGCCTTTGGCCATGCTTTGAAGCAAAAATCTTATTGTTATATGTTGTGACTTCATTTTTTCTTTCATGAGTTTTATTGTCTATCTTCCTTGTGTGTGCTTTTTTCTTTATGGTCATATGTTGTTGTGATGTTATTCACTTAGAAACATATACACATATGAGAAGATAATTTTTCTTGAGAATTTATTTCTTGGATACCACCTTTTATTTCTTTTGATTCTTCCGTGGCTTCCAAATTTATTTGCCTATGAGTGCTTGTTCCTCTTGTTTGCACCTTTGGGCACTCATATTTGTTCTCTCATGCCTTGTATTATTAAATGAACTTGGATGAGTGAGGATTCCATGATTATGCACCTTGTTCCCAAATGCAATTATCATAATTGGTGCATTATCTTTGGGGAGCTCATCCAATTCATTTAATAATGCTCATTTGTCTTCTTTTTTCATTTGTTGTGTCTTAAATGATTATGGGGGAGCGAGGATTCCATACTTGTGCAATATGCATTCTAATGCATTTATTTTGAATTGTGCACAAATCTTGGGGAGCTTCTCTATTTGTTATTTAAAACACTTTGTTGCTCATATCATAATATCTTGTAGTTTCCATTTGGACTCATTTGTTGTTTTCAAATTGGTTTGTCGGACCTTGTAGTTGCTTGCATCATTTGACTTTATTTTGGCAATCTTCGGGTCCTCGATATAGTTCTATTCCCTCCCAAGTATTCATCATTGGATATGTGCGAAAGCACACCTTTGGAGGAATTATTACTATATTTGCCTTCTAGAACTTATCACCCATTTCGGCAATCGATGCCAATGGGGGATGTCGTGGGAATGGTCACGGCAGATGCTGCAATTGGCAGCGAGTAGTAGAACGAGGGGCAAGGGCGGCCAGCCATCTGCGGTGCGAGATGAGGGCAAAGACACAGGGTTTTACCCAGGTTCGGCCCTCGGAGGGTAAAGACCTACTGCTGCTAGATTGTATTATGAGGACGGTACAATGGGCGAGCTCGGCGGCTAGGCGGCGAGTCGCTTGGGTGTATGATGGAACGTATCTCTACACGCCCCGTAGGGAGGTTTATATAGGCTCACCTCCCCTAGGGTTTACATATCTCAACCGATTCGGTTAAAGCTTCGGTACTCGTTTAACCTAATCCGACTGGGCCTATCTACTCGCCTGGGCCTTCAGCTTCCAGTCGCTCGGTTCCTCGCTGGGCTTCAATCCAGTCGCCGTCTTGCAGGCCCACTCGCCAAGTCTTGGGCCAGTCGGAAACGTCCTGCTGGGTATACCCCAGTAGGCACATCCCATCAGTAGTCCCCGAGGCCGTCGTTGATTAGGCGTAGGTGGCTGCTGGCAGTCGGAGTATACGGCTTCAGGGTAGACATCCAGTCGAATCGTCGGCGGGCTCCCGTACAAAGGAGAAAACCTGTCATCCAAGTCGCAGCTTTGGCGAGTCGAGTCGGCGAAACACTGTCATAGTGAGTGGGTCGGTGAGTCGAGTGGCTGAAGTTAGACCGTTTAACCGTGGTCAAACTAGCCGTTGGGGTAATCCAATGGTAACTTTTGGCGTAATCACCGCGTAGTAACGGCTCCCTGATTTGGCGGGCAACAACCGCTATATAAGAGGAATGGCAGGCGATCAGAGAAACACCTTCTCACCATTTCCTCCGACTACGCGCACTTTTCGCCTCCCTTCGCATCGCGACCCAGCCGACCCGAAATCCCTCGACCCCCAGCAAATCTCTCCGTCATGGCCCTCTCCACCGAACCGTGGGGTAGATATAAGTGCACGAGGGCGCAACTGGCTTCCTCCGAAGAGGCCGGGATCTTGCGAACCGGCTGCTGGCGCATTCCTGCGGCCGGAGAGACGACCCCGAATCCGCGAGAGAGGGAGTTCATCTGCTTCACCAGCCATCTCGAACGGGGGCTAGGGTTCCCCACGTCCCTGTTCTTCCGGCGCTTCTGCGCCTACTACGGGATCCAGCCATCGGATCTGGGTCCCCATAGCATCGAGCAGCTCGCCATCTTTGTGGCGTTCTGCGAGTGCTACTTGGGCTGCCGGCCCTACTTCCCCCTGTGGCAAGATCTGTTCCACGGACGGATCAGCCGCGAGGAAGCGGGTGGCCCAATGCTAGCCGCGGGCGGCCTAACCTTCCAGCTGAAGTCGAAGGCTTCATTCTTCGACCTGATGCTGCCCGCCAAGGCAGCGAGCGACTGGAAGAAATCGTGGTTCTACGTAGCCGAGGCGACCCCGGAGGGCGAGACGGCGATCCCGCGTTACTCCGCCAATCGGTCCGAGCCGCGCCATCTCCGAGTCGGCAAGCTCCCCAACGACCAGCGGATGGTCGTCGACGAGATGCTCCAGACCATCCGCGGTCTGAAGAAGTAGGGCCTCCAGACGATAAACCTGTACAACTGCTGGCTCGGGCGGCGGCTCGTCCCGCTAGCTCGGCGCGAGCACTACATGTACCAGTACACGGGCCGGGAAGACTCGACGAAGGCCTTCCACGACGAGTGGAAGCTGGAGGACTACATCCCAGCACTGAAGAAAATCACCCAGGCGGTGTACCTGGACGCACAGGCTGGGGTCGCCCCCTATAACGCAAAGCGTCCAGCCCCAACGGTAATCGCTTCACTTCGCTCGCAGTCGCAGTTTTTGCAGTCGCGGTAATTCTAATTTCATCTTGTGTTCATTGCAGCTATTCCAAGTGGTGGAAGGATGGCTCCCTCCTTCGGACGACGAGAACTCGAGCTCGTCCGTCCAGGACGTGGGCGAGTCGCCTCCCGCCAAGGGCGATGCCGGGAGCGACGAGGGCGACAGCGACGACGAGTCCGAAGAGGAGGTCGCCCCACTGCTCCGCAAGACGCGTGGGCAGCGTCAACGTGAACTTGAGGCAAGTAAAAGCCTCGAGCGTCATGACGATGACGACGAGCTTCCAGAAACCACCTCGCGCCGCCAGGCGACTCCATCGAAAAAGAAGAAGAAGGAAAAGGAGGTGAAGGCGCCTCCAAGGAATACGAAGGCCAAACCAACGAGGCCGGCCTCACCACCACATTCAGCGAGCAGCTCTGACGCCCCCAGCCCAGCCAAGGACGAGGCGCCGCCGACGACAGCCGCGCTGGACACGGCCACCATCGAGGTGCCCCTGGCGTCGATGCCTTCGCCATTTGCCCCAGTCTCTGGGCTGGGGGGCGCTTCGGTCGCAGCGGCTTCGCCTCACAGGGAAGCTCCTGTTGAAGATGTTCCGGAGGCTCCGGTTGCGGCCTCAACAACGAAGAAACCGTCCGTGTCTTGGGCACGCGACGTTCTGGAAATGGGGCTCAGCCGCCGACTGGGCCCCGAACTAGAGAAACCAGCCGGCCTCCGTACGGGGCTGCGCTTCATTCCAGTCGCCAAGTGAGTACACTATCCTTCCTTTGTCTTGGATAGCAGCTCGAATTATATCGCTTACATGATTGATGTACAGGACCGGAGTCAAGAGGATGGGCCACCCGACCGTGGCTAAGGTGCCACCCGTTGTCAGCGAGGAAGATCCTTCCCGCAAGAGGAAGGCGGACGAAGTCGTCGTCCCTGCGGATGGCGGCAAGAAGGCCAAGGGTGATGACGTCGTCACGATTTCTGACGACACGGCGGTCGCGCCGGCTGGACCCGTAACGGAGGCGGCCGCGTCCACAAAGGAAGGCGCTCCCTTGCCTAGAACGGCCGAGCCGACCTCGTTTGGGGCGGGTGCCTCTATTGCCACCTTCCCGCGCTTCATGGCCAAGGCGGCCGCGGCGACTGGAACTTCTCCCTCGAGCCACGCTTCTGGGATCGCCGATGCTGAAGTCGACCAACGTCGTGGGCATACGCCGGCCCTCCTCGCGTCCGTGGACGCGATACAACTCCACGGCATGCTTGGCGCAGCCATCCAGGTATATCCAGTTCCCGAGGATCAGGTCGGTGCTTTGCAGCGGCCTGACTCTTTTAGTGTCTTATATTTATTTTTCGTATCCAGTCCCCGAGTGCGCACTCGCTGAATTTCAGCGGGTGGGCACTTGAGAATTTCTTGATTGCCAGTCCCCGAGTGCGCACTCGCTGAATTTTAGCGGGTGGGCACTTGAGAATTTCTCGATTGCCAGTCCCCGAGTGCGCACTCGCTGAATTTCAGCGGGTGGGCACTTAGGAATTTTTCTTTGACTAACTTTTTTGGGTGATGTGCAGGGTCTACAACTTGAGTCAGCTAACCGACTGGCAGCGAAGCACCGCGCGGAAAAGGAACTAGCCATCGTCCAGGAGGCGAACAAAGGGCTTCAGGCGGTTGCCGCGAAGGCAGAGGAAGCTCGCCAGGGTCTCGTCCCCGCGGGTGAATTGGCGACGATGCAAGCGGCTTTGAGTTCAGCTGAACAACGGATCGCCAACCTCGAGCGCGAGCTGCAGAAGGCGAAGGAAGAGGCAAGCTCGGCTGATGGGCGAGCCAAGGCCGCCATTGCAGCCGCTGACGAGGATCGCAAAGTGTCGGACGCCCTTGTTGCTGGGCTTCAGGACGACCATACTTCGCTTCAATGCTTCATCACGGATCTCGCCCGCCCGTTGATTGGTGAGTGCATATGCCTCTGCTATTAGGTGTGCCTTTTGCGGTGTCCATCGTGTTCATTATTGTCTTCTCCTTGCAGGTCGCATCATCGATAGCGCGGAAGAAGCAAGCTCGTTCGACACGCGGCAGTGTGTAAGCATGCTTGTCGACTCGGCAACGTTATCGGCGACGTGCATCCGTGCCTATCTCCAGGAGATATCGCCTACGGGAGTCATTCCCAGCGACCTCATTGAGGTGTGGAAGTATTTGGAGAAGGCGCCCGCGGTCGTTGAGTTCATGACGCGGTCGGCGTTTCGGCGTGGAGCGGCGACGGCACTTAGTCTTGGACTTGCCCACTCCCCCGAGGACTTCGACATCGACGATGTGACGAGTGGCTACCCATCGTCGACTGGCGCGGTGGAGCTATCCGAGGTCCTCAAGTTGCAAGACCGCGCCGCCACGTACTCGGAGCGTGTCTGGGCAATGGGCGACCTCCTTCCGTACCAGGAGACGGTCGTCGTGCCTAGCGACCCCGAGCCGCCACATCGTGATTTCAAGGTCGAGCAGCCCTTCCGCGCGGCGATGGCGGGTGAACTGACGACGTATCCGTCGAACCCGTACACGCCGTTCATCCGCAATTGCCGGGATGTTGGCGAGTCGTCGTCTAAGCCTGCAGAATAGGATAGTTTGCCCTGTGGCGTTAGTAGCAGGTCTGCCATGCAGGCATATTTTGTAATATGAAACAATGCACCATGTTATCGAATGAGACGTCGTGTCTATTTTGGTATTTGTCATGTGTTTGTGATTGATGTTTGAACGAGTCCCGAGCGCGTCCGCCCTTTTGTGGGGTTTACCTCGTATGCTATATGTTTGTTGTTTTTGTGTGTTTTATTATTGTGGTTGACTCGCCCAGACTCGAAGAGCCAGTCGCTAGGCGACTCCCTTGAACGCTCTGTACTTCGCCGTTTTCCCTTGCGCGAACGAGGTCGGGTGGCCGAGTCCCCGAGCGTGGTACTTGGCTGTTCCAGGCGCGATTCGAGGGTGGGTGAGGACTTGGCGCGTTAGTTTGAGCGCATCACTCCTGCCTGGCCCGTGGGGTCAGTCGCGTGGCGAGTCCTAGGCATGCTCTCCTACTTGGCGTTTTTCCCGGACCGCTCGCGTTGAACTGGTCTGCAGTCCCTGAGCGTGGTACTTAGCCGTTCGAGTCGCTATGTCAAGGATGCGGAGGACCATGGTCGCTGTAAGAAGCGAAGGCAGTTGGCTTGGTTCGTAGAACCAGTCGGGCTAGGCGACTCCAATGGGGCTCCGGGTAGGCGTTTTTCATGGACGGTGCAAGACCTGAGGTGACTCAGTGCTCTTGCAACGCACTACTTAGCCGTGCCGATCGCTGTACCAAAGGTTGACTTCTGCGGTTAGCGTAATGCTCTTATTACGAGTGCGAGTGGCACAAGACGTGGAGAGTAGGCGCAATTTGCGGTAACCGTTTCTTTTTATTTCATAGCGACTGGAGAGTACATGTTTGGGATTCTAGGAGTAGAACTTCCGTAGGAGGTTTACATTCCATGGTCGCTTAACGTCGAGTTCGCCGTCCCCGCGGACGTCGATGAGGTAGTAGGCGTCGTTGCCGAGTACTCGCCCGATGGCGAATGGCCCTTCCCACGGAGGGGAGAGCTTGTGCATTCCCTTCTTGTCCTGGATGAGACGCAACACCAGGTCACCTTCCTGGAAGGTGCGAGTTCTCACCCGCCGGCTGTGGTAGCGGCGGAGTCCCTGCTGGTAGATAGTGGTGCATGACCGAGCGAGGTCACGTGCTTCGTCGAGTTGATCGACCCCGTCTTGGCGGGCGAGCTCGTTAGCAGCCTCCGTATAGTGGACGACCCGCGGCGAGTCGTGCTCGAGGTCAGTGGGCATGACTGCCTCGGCGCCGTAGACCATGAAGAAGGGGGTGAACCCTGTTGACCTGTTGACCGAGGTGCGGATCCCCCAGATGACAGAGGGCAACTCCTCGACCCAGCACCCGGCGGTGCACTCGAGTGGTACTTGGAGTCGCGGCTTCAGGCCGTGGAGGATGCTTTGGTTTGCCCGTTCCGCCTGGCCGTTGGATTCCGGGTGGGCGACTGACACGAGGTCGATCCGAATGTGGTGCTCTTCACAGAATTTGGCCATGGCTCCTTTGGCAAAGTTGGTGCCGTTGTCCGTGATGATGCTGTTTGGGAACCCGTAGCGATATATGAGCTCGCGTAGGAATTTGGTGGCGGTCTTCCCGTCGCATTTTCCGGACTGGCTTAGCCTCCACCCACTTTGTGAATTTGTCGACCGCGACCAGCAGGTGGGTGTATCCTGAGGGGGCCTTCTTGAAGGGGCCTACCATATCCATACCCCACACAGCGAATGGCCAGGTGATGGGGATTGTTTTGAGCGCTGAGCTCGGCACGTGCGTCTGGTTGGCGTACTTCTGGCACCCGGCGGACCGCTGGACAATGTCGACAGCGTCGGCGTGTGCGGTGGGCCAGTAGAAGCCATGTCGCATAGCCTTGGCGACCAGGGAGCGGGCGCCGGCGTGGTGGCCGCAGTCGCCGGAGTTGATGTCGTGGAGGATCTTGCGTCCTTCGGCGGGTTGGACACAGCGCTGGAACACACCGGTGACACTGTGCTTGTGGAGCTCGCCGTCGATGATGGCGTAGGACTTGTATCGACGAGCGATCATCCGAGCTTCTGTCTCGTCTGCCGGCAAGGTGCCGGCTTCCAGGTAGGCGATGTAGGGCTTGGTCCAGTCGTTTGGCTCGTTGACGAGTGCGACCAGGGCTGCCTCTGGTTGGAGCGGGACTCCGATGTCGATCTCCCTCGGGGGAGAGACTGATGGCTTGGTGATCGTGTCGAGGAAGACGCCGGCGGGTGGTGTGAGTCGAGCCGACCCGATGCGAGAGAGTGCGTCGGCCTCCTCGTTCTTCCGCCCGTCGATACACTCGACGGAGTAGCCGGTGAAGTGTCCGCCCAGCTTGTCCACTTCCTGGCGGTACGCCGCCATGGTGGGGGAGACGGCGTCGCAGGTGCCAGCGACTTGCCCAGCGACGAGGTCGGAGTCTCTGTAGCAGCGTATGCGGTTGACATTCATCTCCTTGGCAGCTCGCATGCCGTGGAGTAGGGCCTCGTACTCGGCCATGTTGTTGGTGCAGGGTGTGAAGTCGAGGAAGAGGATGTAGCGGAGCTTGTCGCCCTTTGGTGAAGTTAGCACGATCCCTGCGCCTGCGCCGTCCGCGTTCTTGGAACCGTCGAAGTGCAGGCTCCAGTAATGGAGGTATGGCAGCTTCTCTGGCTGCTGGGCCTCTTCCCAATCGGCGATGAAGTCCGCTAGAGCCTGCGACTTGGTCGCTTTTCGTGGCTCGTATTTGATGTTGTGGACGCCGATCTCGACGGCCCACTTGGCGACCCGTCCTGTCGCCTCACGGTTGCGGATGATGTCTTGCAGTGGTGCCGAGGAAAC
Organism: Avena sativa; assembly: GCA_916181665.1. Lineage (NCBI taxonomy): Eukaryota > Viridiplantae > Streptophyta > Magnoliopsida > Poales > Poaceae > Avena > Avena sativa. Next base: position 610,700 of record OV702284.1, read on the forward strand.
GACCGTGATCGGGTGCTCCTAGAAGTAGTGCGGCAGGCGCCGCTGAGCTCCGAAGACCGCGTATACCAGCTTTTGGTACTGGGGGTACCGCTGGCGCAACTCGGTGAGGACCTCGCTGATGTAGTACACCGGTCGCTGTACTGGGCGCTCCTTTCCTTCCTCTGGTCGTTCGACGACCATGACGGCACTGACGACGCGCTCGAAAGCCGCGACGTAAACCAGCATGGGTTCTTTGTCGGCGGGGGCGGCGAGTAGCACCTTCTTGAGGTCGTGAAGCGCGTCGTCCGCCTCCTTGTCCCACTGGAAGGTGCGGTTCTTGCGCATCAGGCGGTATAGGGGCATCGCCTTTTCGCCCAGGCGGGGAATGAAGCGACTGAGAGCCGCTACTCGCCCGGCCAGTTTCTGGACGTCGCGCAAGCACTCGGGTTTGCCGAGCCGGGCGATCGTGTCGATCTTCGTGGGGTTCGCATCGATCCCTCGCTTGGAGACGACGTACCCCAGTAGTTGTCCTGTAGGTACACCGAAGGTGCATTTGCCTGGGTTGAGCTTTATCTTGTACTTTCGCAGGTTGGCAAATGTTTCTGCCAGGTCGGCGAGTAGGTCGCCCTAGCGAGCGGACTTTACGACCATGTCGTCGATGTAGACGTGGATGTTGCGGCCAATTTGGCTCGCGATGCATTCTTGCATGCACCGCTGGTAGGTCGCCCCGGCGTTCTTGAGGCCGAAGGTCATGGCGGTGTAGCAGAAGGCTCCGAATGGCGTGATGAATGCCGTCTTCTCCTCGTCCTCAACAGCCATTTTGATCTGGTTGTATCCAGAGTAGGCGTCGAGGAAACATAGCGACTCCGAGCCCGCGGTGGAGTCGATTATCTGGTCGATCCGCCGGAGGACGAACTGCTCCTTTGGGCAGGCGCTGTTCAGATTTGTGTAGTCGATACACATCCTCCAGGTCCCGTTCTTCTTCTCGACCAAGACTGGGTTTGCCAGCCATTTGGAGTATTTGATTGGCCGGATGAAGCCTGCAGCGAGTAGACGCTGCACCTCCTTGGCGATTGCTCTGCGGCGCTCTTCATTGAAGGGCCGCAGCGACTGCTTGACAGGTCGCACTTTAGGGTCAGCGTTTAGCTTGTGCTCAGCGAGCTCCCTAGGGACACCGGGCATGTCAGAGGGCTTCCATGCGAAGATGTCCCTGTTCTCACGGAGGAACTCGATGAGCGCGCCTTCCTATGCTGGGCTCATGCCCGTCCCGATCGTCACCGTCTGGCTGGAGTCGCCTGGGACCAGCTCGACGGTTCGGGTGTGCGTCGTGGCCTCAAAGGTTGAGGTGTTTGCGCCCTCTGAGTTGGGCTTCTTGATTATGGTGGGGTCGTCGTTGTTGACCCCGCTTGCGTACTTGGCGAGCTCATCAGCGTGGTTGGTCTTCGCCGCGATGACGGTGTCGGCGAGCTCGGCTCCTTTGGCCTCGCACTCGGCGGCCATGTCGGGGTCGCCGTTGATGGTGATGACGCCGCATGGCCCGGGGAGCTTCATCGCGTTGTACGCGTAGTGGGGCGCTGCCATGAACTTGGCGAACGCCTGGCGCCCCAGGACGCAATGGTAGGGGCTGTCGAAGGGCACCAGCTCGAAGACGATTCGCTCGGTGCGGAAGTTTGCTGGTGTGCCGAAGGTGACTGGCAGCGTGACCTTACCAATCGGGTACGCCTTCCGACCAGGGACGATGCCGTGGAACGTGGTGTGGATCGTCTCGATCATCGACTGCGGAAGCCGCAGCCGCCTGAAGGTGTCCAGGTACAGGATGTTGATGGAGCTGCCGCCGTCCATCAATGTCTTGGGGAGCCAGTAGTCGCCGACCTTAGGCTTGACCACCAGGGCGACTCAACCTGGGTACTCGATGCGTGGCGAGTGGTCTTGTCGACTCCAGGTGATGGGCTGCTCCGACCAGTTGAGGAACTGGGGAACGTCCACCTGGGCCACCGCGTTGACGGCGACGGCACGGGCGATGACCTTCTTCTCGCGCTTCGTGTTGAAGCCCGTGAAGGTATGGAGCGATCCGGCCACTTTGCCGAATTTTCCGCCGTTTGGCGGGTCGTTGTCGGGGTCCTCCCGTGCTCGCTGTGCCTTCTCGATCTCCCTGAGGGTGTGGCAGTCGGCGGTGGTGTGCGTTGCGGGCTTCCCTTCCCTGCTATGAAATGCACATGGTTGGTTAAGGAGACCCGCGGGGTCGAACCTTGGCTTGGCCTTGTAGTTGCCGCCGTCGCGGCGTTGTCCTCCGTTGCGGCGGAAGCTCTTGGGCTCGCGTTGCGCGTGCCCGGCGTTGGCGATGAAGTTGACTCGCCCGTCACTGCGGCGCTTGCCGGTGAGGCGAGTGTTGCTGTAGCGTAGGTCGGACCGTCGTCCACTGTCGTTGCCGCTCGTGCGGCGTTGACCTCCTAACTCGTCGTCAGTTTCCTGGTTTGGATCTTCCTCCGCGTACTGTTTGGAAATTTCGAGGAGGTCGGGGATGTTGTCGAGTGTGCGAGAGTGTCGCTTGAGCTTGGCGACCAGGGGCTCGTAGCGGCACGAGGTCTTGAAGCAATGGATCGCGGTGTCCGGGTGGATGCCGACCGCGTTGTACCAGAGTTCTTACCACCGTTGGACCCAGTTACGGGTCGACTCGCGGGGTCCCTGGACGCATCGCTCCAGGTCCTCGATGGTGGTGGCGCGGGTGTAGGAGCACTCGAAGTGCCTGACGAAGGCGTCGCGCATCTCCTCCCAGGAGTCGATACTGTCCTGGGGGAGGGTGTTGATCCACTGCCTGCACGTCCCCTCCATCATGAGGGGGAGGTAACGAGCGGCTAGCAGGTCGGTGTGGCCTGCGATCCCCATCGCCATGAGATATGTGTCGAGCCAGACGGCGGGGTCATACGAGGAGTCGTACTTTTCTATCTCCTTCGGCGCCTTGAAGTTTGGCGGGTACTTCTCGCCTCGAATCATTGGTCCGAAGCACTTGGGGCCGAGTCGACTTAGCGACCCCATGGGCTCGCCGTCGCGGCGATTGGTTAGGGTGTGTCGCAGGTCGTCGGGCTGGCGTGCGCGCCAGCTTTGGTTGTTGATGATGTGGGTGCGGGCGTCGATGGGTTGCCCGTTGGCGGCGACGAAGTTGGTCGCTGGCCTGGGGTCGTTGGTGGAGAGTGCCGCGTTCGCGGGTCGGTGTTGGAGCTGCAGTGCCTCTAGTGGCGGGCAGTTGAGGGTGTTTGCCGCCGCTGGGCGGCGCTGGAGACCGCTCTGCTTCCCGACGAACGCGAGTATACTCGACCCTGCGAGTCGGCGCCCGCGTTTTGCTGCTCGACGGCCTTTGCGAGCAGGGCCCTGACGTACTGGATCTGTAGGGTACCGTCGCCCGTGGCCGTGATGTTGTCGGCCGCTGCTCGGCCCGCCACGAGGTTGTCCATCGGGGTGGAGAACAGTGGGAGGCCGTTTGCGCCTCTCTCCCGTGAGGAGACTACTATTCGCGGCTGGTCCCTGGGAGGTGTGCGGTTGGGTGGAGGTGGGCGCCCATCGCCGTTGATCCTGGCGGGGGCCGGGCGCTTCCTCCTGGTGGCGCGTTCTCGCAGATCGCGCGCTCGGCCACGCGGGCCGGGTCGTTTTCGTCGTCGAAGTTCAGGGCGCGCCCCTGAACGGTGGGGTTCAGGCGCGACCTGATCCGCTGCTGGTGATAGCGCGATAGTTCCTGCGCCGTCACCTGTTCGAGGCGGAATTTTTCGCGCTCGGCTTGTTCCTTGCGCACCGCCTCCGCCAGTTTCAGGCGGAGTTCCTCGACCTCCGTTGCCGTGGCGTTAGGAGGGATTGGGGTGGAGAATGGATCCTCCAGCGGATCGGTGCCGGTCGCCATGTAGGTCGCGGCGTGGCGACTGGTTCCATCGCGGAGGTCGGCGGAGTTCTCCGACCCGGAGTCAAATTCGAAGATCCCGAGGATGGAGGGGTCCTCGAAGTCTCCCACGTTGGAGACCTGGGTGATGGAGCCCGCGGGTGAAGCCGCGGTGATGGACCCGGCGAGTGACGCCGGGGTCGCCGAGTCGGCGTCGTTGTTGAGGGCCGCGTCTTCTGCGGCCGCTGAGTTTTTGGCCACGTCGCTGTGGGCCGAGTTGTACTCGGAGGCGAGGCGATGGATCGTGCGGATCTGGCTCTCGGAGAGCCGATCGCGTGGTGGCGACTCGCGGATGCGAGCCGAATCCTCCGAGACGATGATGTCGGTGAGGCCGACGAAGAGGCTGATCTTGCCGATCGACAGGATTACGCTGTGCGTGACGGGTCGCGCCGCCGGGACGTAGCTGCTCGACAAGATTTGGAGCATCTCGCCGATAACTATCATGCGGCCGGTGGCGACCGTCTCATTGATGGGCAGATTGGATCTCGCCGCAGAACACCGGCCAGACCGGCCAGGCCCCACGGTGGGCGCCACTGTCGTGGGAATGGTCACGGCAGATGCTGCAATCGGCAGCGAGTAGTAGAACAAGGGGCAAGGGCGGCCAGCCATCTGCTGTGCGAGATGAGGGCAAAGACACAGGGTTTTACCCAGGTTCGCCCCCCCGGAGGGTAAAGACCTACTCCTGCTAGATTGTATTATGAGGATGGTACAATGGGCGAGCTCGGAGGCTAGGCGGCGAGTCGCTTGGGTGTATGATGGAACGTATCTCTACACGCCCCGCAGGGAGGTTTATATAGGCTCACCTCCCCTAGGGTTTACATATCTCAACCGTTTCGGTTAAAGCTTCGGTACTTGTTTAACCTAATCCGACTGGGCCTATCTACTCGCCTGGGCCTTCAGCTTCTAGTCGCTCGGTTACTCGCTGGGCTTCAATCCAGTCGCCGTCTTGCAGGCCCACTCACCAAGTCTTGGGCCAGTCGGAAACGTCCTGCTGGGTATACCCCAGTAGGCACATCCCCATCAGGGGAGAAGTTTTAGAGGGTTTAAGGGAAGTTAGTTCATGCATTGAGTTTGTTCTTGTGCATTTGTCTCTCATGCTCTTGCATCTTTGTTGTTGCTTATCATGTGGTATATATAGAGGAAACTCCACCAATGATAATGATTGGCAATATATGCAATGAAATTCAAGTTCATCACACATGCATAGATTGTGGGGGAGTTTGCTCTATATATGGTGGTGGTACCAATATCACATACTTTTGTAGTATTTGATATTGGTATTACCATTTTATTCATTAAAATTCCTTATATAAACCCTCTTAAAGGGATTGTCATCAATTACCAAAATGGGGGAGATTGAAAGAACATATGGCCCCCTATGTGTGGTTTTGGTAATTAATGACAATCTTTATGGACTAATGTGTGTATTAAGTTGCACTTGTAGGATTTGTCCATTGGCCTCTCTTGGAGCATGTGTTGGCTTCACGTTCGATGATATGAGGAGAAGATGTGTTGTGCAAGCTCAATATGCGCCATCTCTAGAACATCTCATGTTTGATGCTTGTCATCCTCGGTGATCATGGATCGATGATGAGGAATCAAGAAAGGTGTTCCATCTTGAGAAGGTCAAGTTCTTGTACATCGAGCTCAAGTGGAATGCTCAAGGCAAAGGTATAATCTTGATAGGTTTTCCCTTTTGCTGGTCTCATGTTGTGTGTGGGAGACCGGGTTTAGGATAGATAACCGTACTATCAAGAGGGGCTCTCGAATGAGTAACTCGGTCACATCGTTTGGAGAGAGCTCAAACCTTTGCATACTTGCATCATCGTATTTGGATGTTATTTGGTCTTGTCCATGTGAGGATATAGAGCTTGTTGTAATGTTCATAACAAGCTCTTGTTCATCAAAATCAGATTTCCCTTTTATATCTTATTGCATTTTGATCTTGGAGGTTTTACCGGTTTGTATTTTAGAGATAGGTAAAACCTTATATTATTTGGTTCTTACTCATGTGAGGATTTATATCTTGTGTTAATCTCCATGACAAGCTCTAGTTCATCGAAAACGGAATTCATATGCATTTTCTATTACGTTTTTTATGTTGGAGGTTTTATCGGTTCATCTTTTTGAGAGAGGTTAAACTTTCGTAATTTGTATCTATCCTACCTTGATGTACTATGATGTCTCTTTGCATGATCTTTTATAGCTTGTTGTCCTCTTCGAAACGAGCCTAAGATCATCAAAATCGGAGTCCGGATGCAAAAGTTATGGCCGTTTTCGTTCAGGGGTGACCGGTAGTACCGGACCAGGGTCCGGTAGTACCGCCCCTTTGTACCGGTTGGTACTGAATAAGGTGTGTTTGGCGTCCTGGGATCCCCAGGGAATGTCCGGTAGTACTGGGAATGTCCGGTAGTACCGGGAAAAAGTCCGGTAGTACCGGGATTCGCGTTTTTGGGCTTCAACGGTTGGATTTTAGGGGGACCTATTTAAGGGGCCTTCTTCCCCAATGGATCCCCAACCATTCTTGCAAGTTTTCCCCTCCATTGTTGACCTTATTGATCTTGCTTTCTCTCAATCCCTCCGATGATTCTTGCATATTCTTGAGGAATTTGAAAGAGGAGATCTAGATCTACAATCCCACCAATCAATCTCTCCTCTAAGTGAGGGGAACATATTGGGATCTAGATCTTGGAGTCTTTTGTAGATTTCCTCCATTGTTCTTCCTCTCTTATTCCCCCATAAGCTTTTGTAGCTTTGGTGGTATTTAGGAGAGAAGGATTTTAACACCTTTGTGGTGTTCTTGCCATTTGCATTTGGTGTATCGGTTTGTGTTCTCCTCGGAGGATTTGGTTTGAGTGACTCATTGGAGCTTATCCCTCTTGGGTTCTTGGAACCCTAGACGGTTTTGTGGCCTTGGTGGCATTGTGGCCTTTTGTGGCATTTATTGGGAGCCTCCAATTAAGTTGTGGAGAAGTGCCCCAACCTTGTGAGAGGTTCCGGTTGCCACCGACAAGTGCACCGATAGTGGAAGCGTGGATCGATCCCGTTGGGGTGAGATTCACCGGAGAATAAGGGAGGCCTTTTGTGGCGTTGGTGGTTTGATACCACCCCTCTCCAAACGAGACGTACTCCATGTTGGGAGGAACTCGGTAAAATATCGGTATCCCCGTGTGCCACGGTTATCTCTATACCCGAGATCTTTACTTATGCACTTTACATTGTGATAGCCTTCGTGCTTGAAGTAATATATATCTTGCTATCACTTTGTTGCTTGTATTGCTTAGCATAAGTTGTTGGTGCACATAGGTGAACCTTAGTTGTTCTAGGTTGTGCTTAACAAAGTAAACACTAGTTTTATTCCGCCTTTGTTGAGCCACTCTAGGAAAAGTTTTAATCGCCTATTCACCCCCCTCTAGGCGACATCCGTATCCTTTCATCAACGACGGCCTCGGGGACTACTGATGGGGATATGCCTACCGGGGTATACCCAGCAGGACGTTTCCTACTGGCCCAAGCCGTCAGCGAGTGGGCCTGCAGGACGGCGAATGGATCAAGACTTGGCGTGGACTCAGGCGACTAGAAGCTGAAGGCCCAGAAGCGTAGCTAGGCCCAGTCGGACTAGGTCATAGAATCTCTGAATCCTTAACTAATTCGGTTGTGATCCGTAAACCCTAGCGAGGTGAGTCTATATAAACCTCTCTGGGGGACGCATAGAGGGTACATTCCACCATACACCCAAGCGACTCACCGCCTAGCCGTCGAGCTCGACCCGTTGTACTCTCACCATAATACAATCTAGCAGGAGTAGGTCTTTACCCTCCGGGGGGCCGAACCTGAGTAAACCCTTGTGTCTCCGCCCTCATCTCGCACCGCAGATGGCAGGCCGCCCTTGCCCCATGTTCTACTACTCGCTGCCGATATTTTGTCTGGTGAGGTTGTGTACTCTTGCTTTCAGACAGTCTTTCTATCTATTTATTCACATACAGTTCTCCTGCATGGTTCGAAAAAAGTGGACACTAGGGCGGTTGATTGTGGATTCACACTAACATTAACCCACATGTTGCATCTAAAAAGCGAGCTGAGGTGAAGATGTTTGTTGTTCAGTGCTGTGAGTTTGTTCGAGTTTTTCGTAGTACTTGATCATGTTGTGTGCATCTCAATGCAGATTACTGAATCTTTGGCTGTTCTTTAGCTGTATCACCTAGATACCTTAAGAGTGACAATTGTACTCATGGGTATGAGCACGTGCGGGTATCGTACCAATATGGGCAGGATATGAGTACACTTTTATACCCATGGGTATTACGCTACTATGCCATTAAGTCATGGGTAAGGCACGGGTAAAACCTTAGAACTTTTCTCTAAAATTTGTATATTTGCCATATGACCACCACATGTCAGTGACACAGCAAATGCCAAATATACAAGTTGTAAAAGAAGTATGGCAAATGTGCAAAATCCCCGTAAAACCTTATACCTATGGGTATACTCATACCCTACTCTGACCCTATATTAACTTTTCATTAAATGTCAGTTTGTCATGCATGCGACTCGTCTACTCTTGTTGACTTATGAGTTATGAATATGACATTGTAATTTTAAATTTCTGATAGTTGTCATGTACTTATTACCTGTTGTTGAGTTTATTATCTACCTGTTGTTAAGTTTGATTATTTTTTTCAAATGTGTTATGATAAATGTAAATTTTTGAATAACTTGTGTACTATTTGATCTACCCATTGAGTATCCAATTAATGAGTATGGGTACATGCCGGGTATGAGTACAGGTAAAGTTTCATACTCGTGGATAGAATTTTGTACCGATTGGCTATCGGGTATATATGGTATTACTCTATCCTGCTCTTATCCTACCCATTGCCATCCTTGTAAATACCTTTTGTAAGGAATCAATAAACTTTTTTTTTAATGGTTGCTGCATTGGACCACATCAAATAAAGGCCCTGCTCTTATTTAAAACTAGTAGGCGAGAAAGATAGTATATATAGACCCTTTAGTAACACAGAGAAACCTCACCTTGGACTCCTGTAGAGAATAGATATACATATCCATGTGCCACGCACTAGCCATTGCCCATGCAAGTTCATCTAGAATTTCTTTGGCTGTGGATGTGAGATTGGGAAACCACGCACATTTTAGGCCTAAGCTTGGGAGGCACTCAGGAATGTAGATACACAAGATAACAGAATTCCACTACAGCCGGCACCTCTCACATGGGACAGTGCCTTGTTCATCTCTGTTCCATAACATCAGTGTTTTTATACTCACTATGGCTCTATTTACTTGGAGATTCTGACGGTGTGTACGTGATCCATTATATTCTTTATTGATTCTGAGTAGTATATCACATGGTCTTCGTGAGTACCTAATGGATACGATTTTCTGCAATGTCTAGTGGTAGGATAACCTTTTTTATTTTTATCTTTTTGCAGTCGGGTAGTAATCTAAATTTGTTATCATCCCAGGATGTTCCTGCGACTATGTTGCAAAACACCGATGAACCCATCCTATCTATAGCGGGGCCGCCGCCCTCGACTTCTCCTCCTTCTTCTCCCTCGCTGCCACCAGAGGAAGCTGGCAGGCAAAGCCTGGCCGGTCGACGGTGGCGGTGTGGCTGCTTCCTTGCATGGTGGCCTCTCTCTCGTAGGGAGCCCCTTCGGCGCTCGAAAGTAGTCGCCTCGACGACAATCTGATGGCGGCAGGGTCTAGAAGCCGGGGCGGCCGCCTCGGGCTTTGATGGCGGTCCTCCATCAGCGGATGGCGGAGCGGGTCGCATCTGCTGGCAGGGGTGCAGTCCTAGGGGTTCACTCACGCTAAGACGAAGATTTGTCTTCTGCCAGTTTTCATTGATCTGTTGGGAGTGTCGTGTTTCGGAAGGCTCTGCCGGTGAACTCCCATGGGCGATTCATACCTGGAGATTGCTGGAACTGATGGGATTCAGTCGCGCGCAACCGTTTTTTTCTACCCGTTTGGTTTCAGAGGGAGGAGGCGAAGCTCTGTAGTCTTTTGACATCGTGGAACATGTCTTTAGTTCCATGGTGAAGTCAGTGTGCGGAGAATATCATGAAAACCAAGATTTGTGGACTAGCAAGGGTCGGTCGAGTCCTGGTGGCGATGAGAAATTGACTTGGTGATTCATGACTTGTAGCAGCGGCATCGGAAAGTGGGGGCGGCATCATAGGAGGAGTTCACAGTTTTACCTTGCAGGGTGAAAATCCAAGGTCTCACCTTAATTGGTTGTGTCTAGCAATGACCTTGTTAAAGATATTGTTTTATGAACGAGGACTTTCTACAGGTGAAAACCTATGATCTTTGATCGGGCGATGAGATGCTTGTGCTCTCTTTTCTTCTTGAAGGCGTCGATATTGGAGATGTTGTACTTCTGGTGTTGTTCCAGTGGGGCTAGTGTCGCTGCTACTAAGGATCTTATCGTTGTAGTGGGACTTTTTTTTTATTCTTCTTCTTTTTTAGCTGTATGCATCCATAATACCAATAGGGTAATGCATTATTGCAGAGACTAAGTGTAATTGGTATCATCATGATACTAATATATGCTCTTTTCCAAAAAAAAATGTTGCAAACCACCATTGGTAGAAATAATGCTGACCATGGTTTTCATGCTTATTTTGTAAGCTGAATTCAAAATAAATACATAGAACTAAAGTCCTAAAACCCATGGCTTTGAAACTCGTGTGGTGATATTATAATCTAGATACTTACAAGATGCTCCTTTTGTTCCCCTAGTTTTTTTTGGTTCATTTAACCTGGCTCTTGTAATAATGGTGCAAATGTGGGAATGGACGAGAGAAACGGCCGTGTATGGTGGCCAGATAGGACGCTCTGTCTTTCTCTTACTTTATACTAAATCAATGATACTTATTATGGATCATAGAAAATATAATTTTTCCAACATGTTGAAAGTGAGAACGAGAACGATCTGCCATAAGTTCCCCCTGCCCCTTGCGCTACAATCATGGTAGTGGTAAATAAGGCAAATATAGATTATAGATTGATAACCTTCCTGGCTGTGATATCTCAGCTCATCACGGTAGGATGACCGTATATATGAGTCATCACATACACTACATGAAAGAACTAAGGTGCCGACGGCCGGCCGGCTACACCGACGGCCAAATGTCGGGGCCATCGGCGTAGCTGTCTTCTCTGGCGAGTTGACCAGCCTGGCCGTCGGCGTAGGGACAACCGTCGTCGTAGATGACGGTGCCGAGCGTAGCCGTCGGCGTAGCGTGGCCGTCGGCGTAGTAGAGAGGGGTGTGACGACGGTGACCCTCGGCGTAGGTATAGCCCTCGGCGTAGCCCCAGTTTAGACACGGCGATGAAAACGGCGTTAGGCAGGCCATCGGCACAGCTCTTTGGAAAATTTTGTTTGGTCTGTGCCGACGGCTAGACCGTCGGCATAGGCCTCCAGATTTTTTCCTTTTATCTTATTATTTTTTGAAAAATCATAACTAAATCATTCTAATTCAGAAAAATACAAATAATATATCAAAATTTGTAGAAAAATAAGATCTATCTATCTACACTCAAATATTACATATTTATAAAAAAAATTAAGTGAAACATAAATATTATATATAGTTTAAAAGGGCATTATAAATTAAAAAACGATCCAAACAACGTGAAACCTTCACGTGGTGTCATACTATGTGACATAGTTAGAAGAAAAAATATCAAACTTTGTATATTGATTATGTCTTAAAAAAACCTTAACAAAATGACCTATCTCGTTCGAGGTTTCTTGGCTTTTGGATCGAATGACCAATGTTATGGCTAGAATGAAGGTATAGTTCGTCATAATGTGTCCATATTGTGCATAAGTGTGCATCATGGGATGGCGAACAATGTTTCAGGAGGAAGTTTTCCTTTTTGTCGCATCAAAAGGCCGTTTTCCATTTATCGAGTGCAAAAAACGGACGGTTTGTGAAGCAGCCACCAAATGGCTAATTCAAAATACTATCGTCACATTTTTAAAAGATACTAGACCACCTTACATGGATAATGTCATAACAGGGGGATCTCAAATATTTCCGTCTATCCCTGGTGAAAAAGACAAATTCCTGTCGAATCGGTAGGAAGTGGGTCAAATATGAACTACAGATACATGATCGGATGCTCATGATTTTTTACAAAATCATTTTTAGGTTCAAAATATGTTGTTTCATCATAGATCCACTTCAAATTTAGCGAGTCTCAGTCCCGAGCTAAGAATCTTCTTGCCCGCCCTTCGACAAAGTTTAACGATAGTTTAAAACGGGCATTATAAATTCAAAAATAATCAAAACAACGTGAAACCTTCGCGTGATGTTATATTATGTGACATAGTTAGAAGTAAAAATATCAAACTTTGTATATTGATTATGTCTCAAAAAAACCTTCACAAAATGACCTATCTCGTTCGAGGTTTCTTGGCTTTTGGGTCAAATGACCAATGTTATGGCTAGAATAAAGACATAGTTTGTGATAATGTGTCCATATTGTGCATAAGTGTGCATCATGGGATGACGAACAATGTTTCAGGAGGAAGTTTTCCTTTTCGTCGCACCAAAAAGCTGTTTTCTATTTTCCGAGTGCAAAAAACGGACGGTTTTGTGAAGCAACCACCAAATGGCTAATTCAAAATACTACCGTCACATTTTTCAAAAATACTAGACCACCTTATATGGATAATGTCATAACAGAGGGATCTCAAACATTTCCGTCTATCCCTGGTGAAAAAGGCCAATTCCTACAGAACCGGTAGGAAGTGGGTCAGATATGAACTACAGGTACATGATCGGATGCTCATGATCTAGTTGCCGTACCTCGCGCGTCCCTCCATTCCAGTTGCCGTACCTCGCGCGTCCCTTACGATGGACACACCGAGAGGTGAGAGTAGAGCTTATTGGATCCACCATCCAACTCGGGACACAATTCTAGTCAGTCACAACGTTATTGATATACCATTACAGACGAGTTTGCATTTCAGGAAAAAATCAATGGAATATGTATATATATATATATATATATATATATATATATATATATATATATATTATCTTATATTGATTCTTTCTACTCAACTTGCATTGACCTTTTATGTTTACTTTTATTAATTATTATTACAAATCTCAGGGCCAACCCTGGTCTCTGACACAGTAAGAAAGAATTGACTACAAATGCCGTAAATTCTGACGCTATAGTTACTAGAAGGCTAGGAAATTTAGTCACAAACTAAAAATATAACTCATAAATCAGTACCTGTGCAGCCATGTTGCTAGACCCTTTGCATGGTTGTTGCACTAGGGCAGATCACTTAAATACCAAGTGCTCTTATTTAAAAGTAGGAGGAAGGAAAGATATATGCGTCAATGATTCATAGAAACCCCCCTCACTTTGGTAGAGAGCAACGACACATATATGTGTATCATATTGTGTTACCTTTGCAAGTTCATATGTATTTTACTTGTCAATGGATGTGAGACAAGGCGACCACTGTAAGATGCCGCTAATGTTAAGTCTAAGTTTGGAAGGCATTAGGGAATACAACATCAATTTTCGGTTCAGGTATGTTACAATGACCCTCCATGGTTCAAGAGTCACACGAGGGCTCTAGACAAACAGGTCTGGTTGGGGTAGAAGAAAGTTTCAAGATGGCAGGATAATCCTTCAGGAAAGGAGTTGGTCGATGCGGCTAGCTTGAAGGAAGATCCCGCTTGGACCACATGTCTAGTTAAAGTAGGAAACTAGCATTACTAATTTGATATTATCAATTCAGCTTGTACACATGGAGTTAACCCATATATATCAAATCTACACATATCAGTTCTCCTATAAGTAGCTACATTACAGGAACGGCACGCTACGCCGAGGGCAAAAAGCCGTCGGCGTAGACCAAAATGCCCTCGGCGTATGCTACGCCGACGGCTGTCCTCGGCGTAGCCTCCTCGGCAAAGGTCTTTCTCGACAGAGGCACTTTTGCTCGTCGGCGTAGCTCTAGCCGTCGGCGTATGCTACGCCGACGGTCTTGCTCTCGGCATAATAACGGCAGGTTGTAAAAAATCCAAAAAAAAATTCAAATTTTTTCTCAAAAATCTTTGAATTGTTTGAATCGTTAATCTCTCACCTGGAACATCTTTAACACTAATTACATTAAATCTTTGATCAGTCTTTAACAAACTTCCCGCTCGGTCACCCATCATAGCACTACTCCAGCTCTAGCACGCTTAATTTTTCAGTTCCTTCCGAATCAGTTTTTGCGAAGCAATCTGTACCTAGTTGTCAATACTATGATATCAATCCTATTAACTCTTGTATCATTATGTCACATGTTTTTAATTTTTGTAACTACAAACACTTATTCAAGTAAACAACAATGAATAAGAAAAAATGTTTCTGATTCAAATAAAAATACTATTGAATTCAAATAAAAATATAATAATTTTACTTTTTTTGTATTTTTCTATTTAATATGGAATAATTAATATCTTTAAATCCGCAAATCAGAATTTGATAAATAATATGTCTAAATTGATCAGAAAAATGAAAGGAATTTAAATATGATATCCATATCAACTAATCACAAATCCCCCGTTTTTGAATTAGCTATTTGGTGGTTGTTACAGAAAATCCCCCTTTTTTGCGCTCGGAAAATGAAACATGGCTTTTTGGTGCGAAGAAAAGGAAAAAATGCATGGGATCTTTGATAAAATAGAATATTGTGAAACAGATGATTTTTGTAAAAAACATGAGCATCGGATCATGTACATGTAGTTCATATCTGACCCACTTCCTACCGATTCGGCAGGAATTTATCTTTTTCACCAGGAGTGGACGGAAAGGTTTTGGATCCTCCTATTGGGACATTGTCCATATAAGGTTGTAACATCCCAGGATTGGAACCTTGAAATATACAGGACACATGTTTGTGCATTGCATTCATGCATTAGAAAATCTGAAGAGTTTCCGCGCAAAACTAAAGAAGCTATAGAGGTATTGAGATCTCTCTTGTTCTGATGGAAACATCAAGACAAGTGCGGTGGATTTCGACATGACATCTATTGTACTTCTTTGTGTTTTAGAGGAAGACAACTCAAAATTTGAATATTAAATTGAAAGATTTGAATGTTAAAAGAATTTGAAATAGAATAATAATTGGAAATTAAATTGTAATAAGAAATAAGAGATGAACTCTTATTTATGAAAAGATACAACAATTACAAACCTCAATTAATAAACAAAATTGAATGAAATAAATTATAATATTAAATAAGAATGGAATTCTTATTTATAAGTAAGATAGAAATATTTAATTAGTTCCAAGAATAATGGAACACATTATTATGGAATATAATGTTTCATTGTTGTTACAATAAAAGAATAGAAGTAAACTACTATAAAACAAATAAATATAAAAATGAATTACATAAATGAAGTAACTAAAAGGATTCTTTATTACAAGCAGATATAAATATCACATAGTCTTTGCAAATGAATTATAAAAGAAAAGAAAACATGTAAACTTTATTGAATATAATACAACAGTACAATGTTTGTACAATATTCAAACAGGAAAGTAATTACAATACTTGATATCAAGAAAACCTAAATTATTTTCCTATCTACTTTTGTATCCTGTTTTCTTCATCTCTTCTTATCCTCCTTAAGTCTTGTTACCTGCAAATACTAACAACAAGAAAAAGAAATGGAAAAAACAGGGGGTTATGGGGGTTATGGTACTCTCAGGTTTTAGCAATGCAATGCATTGCTTTGCCTCATCATTGAGTAGTATTAAATAAAAAAGGGGCCATTGTAAAATCTGTTCTTATCTACATTTAGTGCCTCAGTACAACCTCATTGGCAAAGGGGCAAATTTCACCAATTTAGTAAAGTAAGAAGGAAGACAGTGATAACTAGTCAGAAAAGATCTTCTTAGTTGAACTGATCCACAAAGGAAGGGTCCCACTTGCAAGCAGCTTACACACAACATGCATATGTTGTGCTGTCAGCACAAAAACAACTCGCTAGAGCTGGATAAGAGGGAGTGCTGCTGTAGCAGCTAAGCTGCTAGGCAAAACACACACTCTCTCCATATAGCCAAGAAACCATTTCAGAACCACTCCAAGAACACCACTGAATCCTACTGATCTTAACCAATACATCATCAGTTATACTCACAAGAACACTAGATCATTCTATCAAACCATCACCCAACCTATGGTTGCTTCAAGAAGCCATCCAATAGGAAGGATAAGGAGGAGTAGATCAAGTAAGCAGCAAGGAAGATCAAGATCAACAGCAGCCAAGAGGATCTGGAGCTAGGAGGCGAAGGTTACCAGCACAAGTTACATCAGTTGAGCAATAATAATCACAAGTTTACAAGAACATCAACAACATCAGTAGAACAATACCCACAAGAGCAACCACAACTCCACAACAGCAGGTTATCCATCTAAGAGCATACCTTTGTATCTGTTCTTTTTATTGCATCCTAGAAAATGGATGAGGTAATGGAAAATCCTCAGATCTATACTCAAGTGGAGTACTAGATCATCACTGAATAATTTTCACAAGCAAGCAATAACTAATATATTCAAGCATCATCAAAGCCTCAGCCTATGCATCATGGGAAGAGCCAAGAAATCAAGCACATATCCATTTTATCAGTCTACCAAGTCAACTCTTAGTATCTGTTCTTATCATATTGTTTAGAGCATGAGGTGGGAGAGGGAGATAGCTCTCAGACTGGGTAGAAGTGCTACTCCAGTATCATCCTAGAGCTAAAATAAAGGCAAGAGAAAGGATCTGTATTTTAGCCACCAAATTAGCTTCAACCTTCTCCATCACAAGCTAGTTTCCCTCTTGTTGACATCAACATTAACTACACCACTATAGTTATTTTCTGTAGCAAGTCATGCTACATGGGCTACTGACATGGTTATACCCTACGGGTACACGACCTTAGCATACCTGGTCAAGCCCAAGGAAGGCCCACGAGAATATACGCGGCCCATGAAGATTTTCGGGTGGCCCAAGCCCAGGACGTCTTCGGATCCTTGGAGAGCAAGACTAGAAGTAGATAGAATATTCAAAGGGGCAAACCCTAAACCTGTAACCGACTCGATCTGTGCCCGGGACCTGCCTACCTCTATATAAAGGATAGGAGGGCACGACGAGGAGGCTCTCTCTCATACCACTGCATACACACCTCCACGCCAGATTGCATCTGCGCACCCCTATAACTTTCGGTTCCGCCGTAATCAAGAGCAGACAAGCAGGAGTAGGGTTTTCCCTCTGGGGGCCTGAACCTGGGTAAATCTCGTGTCCCTTGGTTGCTTGTCTATTAACCGTTCCGTGATCTCCAGCATCCCCATCTTCTCCAAAACCCAAGTCCATAACAATGGGCATTGACGAGATCGAACCTCGTCAATTGGCGCCGTCTGTGGGAACTGGGGCGCTGATTGTGCGATCGTGATGGTCCTGACCAAAGCGATCTACAACTCCTCAGCGATGGAGAGCCATCTCCTCTTCGGCACTTTCGACTTCACCGCCCACTCGCCAGCCACCCTGAAGGACTTCGAGCCCGTTGTCGATGGGCTCGAGATTCTATTCGAGAGCTTCTGCTTCCAAGTGGGGCAGACCGGCACTCTCCGCCTCCCAAAGCGGGTGCCCATGCCATCGATCAGGCCCGCCTCATGGGCCCCGCATCCCGTGCTACGGACATCACCATCGACAGATGAGTCATACGACAGCAGCAGCTGCAACTCAGATCTGTGCGATCCGCCGTCGGATGAAGGGACCTACGGTCCCGGATCCAAAAGATGCGGTAGCAGCTATCCACCCTACGGACGCTACCAATGCATCGCGGTCATCCAGAGCGATGTGGATCAGCAAGAACCCAACCCGCCACCCAACCCGCATGGTAGAAATGGCGAAAACAGGAGGAACCAATCCCCCTCCCAACGGGGAAGACACCGATGCCAATCGAGTAATCCACCTCAGCGAGGAAGGATGGAACCAAGCACGTGAAGCCGTGGCGGGCAACAAGATCCTGCCTGTGGGTGCCTCATGGGACCTACTAATGGCATACCACTGCTCCTCATTGAAGAGCACAAAAAGCAGGTGAAGATGCAGGAAGTACTCGACAAACGCAAGAAAGCGGCCTCGGAGTCTAGCGCGCGGCGAGCTGCGCTCTCCGCCATCGGCAGCTCCAGCTCGCACGACAACAATTCCAACAAGCATCGTTCTCGCGTAGAGAACATGGACCCCGCCGCACGTCGTGAGGTGACCCGGACCCTCAACACATCCTTCATGGAGATGGATGCCAACGGCAACTTCATCCCGAAGATGCCGCAAGCTGCGATCATGGCAGCCACCACATACCTCGCATCCCATCCACCTCCGGTGGGGGACCCGAAGAGGGCCATGCACAATTCCGCATTAGCCGGACTCGGTCTCGTTGGAGATGCGCTCCACGGGGAAGCTCCTGAGGAGCCAAAGAAGAAGGTTGCGGTCAGATTCAACCGCGATCCCACACCCTCATCCGACGAGGAAGACCACGACCTTCCTCGATGGCACAAGAGCTCGCAGCATCGCAACCACGACTATGACGCTAGAAGCAAGCTCACCCAACACAAGATCGACAAGGCACGTGCCAAGCGCGTATGCTCATCCGAATCCGAAGAGGATGACGATGAAGGAGAACTCTGCGGAGCTCGATGCTTCAGCAGATCTATTCGGCGGACACGGATGCCGTGGAACTTCAAGCTTCCTTCGGATACTCCGAAGTTCGACGGCACGCAGGACCCTAAGGCATGGCTGAGTGACCACCTGTCGTCCGTCAAGCTGCACGACGGAAACAAAAACACCGCCCTACAATGCCTTCAGCTGCAGCTGATAGGCGCCGCCCGGATCTGGCTTAGCAGCCTATCCTCGGTCTCCATCCGAAGCTGGGAGGAACTGGCTTACAGTTTCATCCAAAACTTCAAGGGCACCAGCAAGAGGCCAGCCTCGATCGAGGAGCTACGGGCCTGCACCCAATGAACGGGCGAATCCATTCGCTCGCACATACTGCGCTGGTCCAACACCAAGAACTCCGTGACGCACATCTCTAAGGAGAGAGCAATCGACGCCTTCAAGGACAGCGTCAAATGCTAGGACTTCAAGGAAGAACTCGGGCGCGTCAAGCCCAAGACACTCCACCACCTCATGGACATTGCCAACAGATGGGTAGATGGTGAGGACTCCATCCACCGAGCACATTCGGAGGAGGAAGATGACTACGGTCGCCGACGCGAGCGCCGTAGCAAACGAAGATCGCGCATCTACGACGATCACGACGGACCCGACATGGTCGCGGTTGGCTACGCCGACCGCCGCAAAGAGGGCAACCGCAATAGCGGCGGATACCGCGGAAACAACTTTCGCGATGGAGGGCGCCCAACGCAATCGTGGCAATGCCGCAACCGTGATGACGAGCCCTCTGCATACGACAAATTATCGGGCCCATGTACCATCCACTTCTACATCGACAAGCAGGATGGCAAAAAGAAGGCAAGCCACATGCTCAAGGATTGCCGCGAGTTCCAAAAACTCAGCGAGAGCATGTCCCAGATGTGGTAGCAAGCCCCGAACCCTGGGTACGGGCAAGCACCCGCGCCAGGTGAGATATCCCACGGAGCTCCTCCACCACCACCCATGGGACCTTCGAATCGCCCAATCACACCCGCGCTGAACAACGGCTGAAACGGGTACCCTGCGCCGAAAGGATCACTGATGATCCAAAAGGGGCGCCCGACAAACAGGGTGCAAAAGAAAATCACCCACCAAGTCAGCTTGGCTGTGACTTCTCCACCCGCCATCCCTGAGTACCTCAGCGGTTCAGAGTCCTGCATCACGTTCAGTCGTTCGAATCACCCTCGCCAGATCCCTCGCCCAGGTCATGCTGTCCTGGTGCTCGAGGCGCAGATTGGAGGGTTCGATATGAGCCACGTCTTCATGGATGGCAGCAACGACATCAACCTGATGTTCGCTAGTACCTTAGCAGCAATGCGGATCCCGCCGTGCAGCCTGGAACAATCCGACACAACGTTCCACGACATCGTCCCAGGGAAGGGCATATTTCCCTTGGGAAAGATATCGCTCGACGTCATCTTTGGCCAGCCCGACAACTTTCGGTGCGAGCGACTCGAGTTCGAAGTGGTGGACTGGCCATCACAATACCACGCCATCCTCGGGCGCGTGGCATTCGCAAGGTTCCTGGCAGTACCGCACTATGCATACCTACTACTCAAGATGCCAGGACCTAGGGGCATCATCACAGTCCACGGAAACTTCACCCGATCGGACCACTGCGACAGGGACTTCAACAGAATCTCCCAGTCATTCGACATGCAGGAGGAGCTCACAAGGCTCCGAGAAATGACGGACAACAGGGCACCCCTAGTCTCGAGGCAAAACACACCTGACATGTCGTTCGACTCAACAGCCAACACAAAGAAGGTGCAGGTCCACCCGACGGACACCTCCAAGATGGCGCTGATCGCCAACGACCTCAGCCCCACATAGGAAAGCGCGCTCGTCGAATTCCTCCGTGAGCGCTGGGAAATCTTCGCCTGGTATCCTGCAGACATGCCAGGAGTTCCCAGGGAATTCGCCGAGCATGCACTCAATGTGTTCCAGATACCAAGCCCGTCAAACATTGCATCCGATGATTGTCCGGGCCACGGGCCGAAGCCATCGGAGCCGAAGTCAACAGACTGCTCGACGCTAATTTCATCAGGGAGATCAAGGAAAGCGAGTGGCTCGCCAACACCGTGATGGTCCCCAAAAAGGACACGGACATCCTGCGGATGTGCGTGGACTTCACATCGCTGAACAAGCACTGCCCGAAGGATCACTTCCCTCTCCCTCGGATCGATCAGATCATCGATTCGACTGCAGGATGCGAGAAACTCTCCTTCCTTGATGCCTACTCAGGCTACAATCAGATTCGGCTGAAGGTCGAAGATCAGGAGAAAACGACGTTCATCACGCCGTTCGGAGTATTCTGCTACAACACAATGCCCTTCGGGGTGAAGAACGCAGGTGCCACGTACCAGCGATGCATGCAAGCATGCTTGAAGAACCAGATCGGCCGCAACATACAAGTCTATGTCGATGACATAGTAATCAAAACAAGGGTGGCCAAGACATTGATTGACGATCTCCGCGAGACGTTTGACAACCTTGATCGATACAAGATCAAGATAAACCCGGAAAAGTGCGCCTTCGGCATCCCATCTGGCCAACTACTCGGCTACTTCATCTCCCAACGAGGAATCGACGCGAACCCGAAGAAAATCCGGGCCATAATGGCCATGGAGAAACCAAAGAACCTGAAAGGCGTCTAGCAGCTCGCCGGACGCATCGCGGCACTGATCAGGTTTATCAGCCGCATGGGCAAAAAGGCCCTGCCTTTCTATCAGCTGCTGCGCAAGGCAGACAAATTCGATTGGACGCCCGAAGCGGACGACGCATTCGAAGACCTGAAGCGGCTGCTCTCCACATCGCCCGTCCTGGTTACGCCAAAGGAACGCGAGCCTCTAGTGCTATACACAGCAGCCACACACCAGGTGGTAAGCACCGTGCTCGTGGTCGAGCGACCCGAAGAAGGCAAGACCCATGGGGTCCAACGCCCAATATACTAACTCAGCGAGGTATTGAAACCAACAAAGCAGAGGTACCCTCACTACCAGAAACTCGCCTACGGCGTGTTCATGACGGCTCGCCAACTGAGCCACTACTTCCAGGAGCATCAGATGATGGGCGTCAACGAGGCACCCATAAAACAACATCCTGAACAACCCAGAGGCCACGGGACGTGTGGCCCTGTGGGGCATCGAGCTGTCTCCTCTAGACATAGTCTACGAGAAACGCCATACGATCAAGTCCCAGGTCCTACCGGACTTCCTCGTCCATTGGATGGAGCTGCAGCTTCCAGATACACCGGATATGACACAATCATGGACGATGCACTTCGACGGCTCCAAGCGCGAAGCCGGAGCAGGAGCCGGGGTCATACTGACGTCCCCACAGGGTGACAAGATGAATTACGTCCTCCAGATGAAATTTCGAGCTTCTAACAACGAAGCCGAATACGAGGCCCTCATCCATGGCATGAGGATGGCCAAGATTTGCGGTGCAACGTGCCTGGTCATCTACGGTGACTCGAACCTTATCGTCCAGCAGACGATGAACGAGTGCGACGCACACGCCGCCAACATGATCGCATACCGCACACTCTACAACTCACTCGAAGGAGACTTTGACGGCTACGAGCTTCGGCACGTTGGAAGAGAAAGCAACGAAGAGGCCGAAAGACTCGCCAACATCGGCTCCACCTGCGCACGGGTGCCACCAGGTGTGTTCCTCGAACAGATCTGCGTGCCATCCATCAAAAGGAAATTCCCCAAGGGATCACCCGAAGAAGCAGAGCACTCGGGGGCTACGCTACCCGAAGGACAGGAAGGACCCGAAAAGCTCGACACAGAGGTCACAGTGGTCAACCTGATACAGGTCATGGAAGTCGAAGAAACATGGACACAACCGTACCTCAGGTACCTGATAGACAGGGAACTGCCTGATGACCCGACAGATGCCCGGCGCATATCTCGCCGGTCCAAGGCCTTCACCATTATCAATGGCGAGCTGTACAAGTGAAGCATTTCGGGTGTACTCCAAAGGTGCGTCACCATCGGTGACGGCAAAACTATCCTCCAAGACATCCACGAGAGCATCTGCGGCCATCATGCGGGCAGCCGCTCCCTCGTCGTCAAAGCCCTGCGAGCTGGGTTCTATTGGCCAACTGCCATGAACGACGCCAAGGACATCGTTTGAAGGTGCAATGGGTGCCAGAGGTTCGCAGAAAAACCGCACGCACCCGGATCGGAGCTCAGGCCATACCTTTGGCCTAGCCCTTCGCCCAATGGGGCCTCGACATGATCGGCAAACTTCCCAAGTCCTCGAAAGGAGGCCATGTCTACCTCCTGGTCGCAGACGACAAGTTCAGCAAGTGGATTGAGGCCATGCCCGTCACCAACCAAAAGGGCAAAACGGCCGTGAAGTTCTTCGAATCCATAGTTTATATGTTCTGCGTGCCGCACATCATCATCACCGACAATGGGTCGAACTTCATCTCCAAAGAATTCCAGGACTTCTATGAAGACCTCGGGATCAACATAACATACGCCTCCGTGGCGCACCCGCAAACGAACGGGCAGGTCGAAAAAGCCAATGGCCTTATCGGCGGCGGCATAAAAAATGCCTAATGAGCCCGCTCCAGCGACTTGCGGGAGCCTGGACACAAGAGCTACCCTCCGTTCTTTGGAGCCTGCGGACAACGCCAAACAGCTCAACTGGCTACACACCTTTCTTCATGGTGCACGGAGCCGAAGCCGTGTTACCTGCAGAGGTACGCCACAAGGCCCCACGGGTCATGGCTTACAGCGAAGCCGAATCAACGGCCGCACTCGAAGACGCCGTTGATACACTCGACGAGGCGCGCGACATAGCTGCGGCTCGATCGACGGTCTACCAGCAAAGCCTCCGCAATTATCACAGCCATCGGCTGCGCCCAAGGTCCTTCGTCGAAGGAGACCTAGTCTTACGACTCAAGCAAGAGCGAACAAAGAAATTCGAGTCACCCTGGGAAGGACCCTACATCGTCACCGAAGTCATCCCAGGTGGCGCCTATCGCCTCAAGCACGTGGAGTCTGGAGTCGCATACTCCAACCCATGGAACATCGCACAACTGCGACGCTTCTACCCCTAGCTACCCCCCTTTTACTTTCAATAAGGCTATTCGGCCAAGGCTACTCAGTCGAACATTGTACCTCCTCATTACGATATGAATAAAGCTAAGTGTCTCGCCCCAAAACTTTATCTCTTACTCGAATTTATTTATACTACAACATACTTGGGGGCTCCTCTCACCTCACGACTTCGTCGACTGAGGATAACGCATGTACACCTGAGTAGCTGATCACATCAGGCTAACGACAAAGGGCATGCATACAAACAAGCACCACGTGCTAATACAAGCAACCTTTACAACAAAGGGCATAGCACGCCCAGTCGAATACATACAAGTTTTTACATATATCTTTTTACAGGTTCTACCTATTCTGAAGAATCACCTGCGCACGATGCTCAAAAAGATCTACAACTTGTTCGACATACTGCCTCACAGCCGCATAATACGGGCGCATGTCCCACACATCACCATCTGCCCGAGGGGGCGGGCCAGTCGCAACAGGAGCAAGATCCACATCAGGGCGATGCAGCCGCACGAGGGAAAGCGCAGCCTTCACCCCAGCAACCAACTGGTGCCGCACCAGCTCCCTGACGTGACGCACGTCTCGAAACTTCGCCAGCATGCCCCAGAGAGTCGATGACGCTTCATCTAGAGGAAACATGACATGTAGAATCGACGCCAGGGAAGTCTTCACCTGCCGCAACACTCGCGAGACCTGGTGAGCACGATCTTGCA
Organism: Avena sativa; assembly: GCA_916181665.1. NCBI lineage: Eukaryota > Viridiplantae > Streptophyta > Magnoliopsida > Poales > Poaceae > Avena > Avena sativa. The sequence goes on from OV702284.1 coordinate 635,149, forward strand.
CGGTCGAAGGATCATGGCACAGTCGCGATCCATCCAGAAAAAACCACCAGCCTCCATATCTTGCTGGGTCAAGAAATTGACTCGAACTGCAACATGCTCCTTCTCCTCCGGAGGAACAAGGTTAGCACCTGCAACACCTACAAAGTAAGATGACAAGCCAACAGGCGCATTCGAAAATGAGCAGCAGCTCGAGGAAACTCACATTGCAGCTGTTCGGCTAAACGCCGCAACTACCCCATCAAATACTACTCTCTGGCGGCGCCTCGCTCTGCCTTCGATTTCCAAACGTCCGCATGAACCCGGATGCCAAGCAACTCCTTCTCAAGACTGTGGACGCGGTCACGAAGAAACACAAGCTGTGACGCATCATCCAAGGATGGCCGCGGCTGCGGAACAGGAGGAGTATCGACAGGGTCATCACCCGAAGGTCCCTAGAGGAAAAGAGACAAAGATATGAACAAACACACGAATGGGCAAACGGCTCGGAGATTCATTATATACAAAAGCCACTGAGTGGCACAAGGAGTGTTCATAAATATATTACAACAAAAGCAGACTAAAACTATCCTATAGCTACAAGGCCTAAGCAGCTGCATCCTGAGTGTCCTCGGAGCCAGATTGCCTGCTCTTGGCCTCTCCCTGCTGCCTCACCGCGTACTCCGCCAGCAGGTCAATCAGCTTCGGCCCATAGTGTTTACAGCGGGCAGCATAGAGGGCAAAAGCTACCTCGTATCCGTCGGGAGCCGTTGGCATCTGGGAAGTGACCTGATGAAGATCCAACTCCGCTCCAGACGCCATGGCCATCACCAGCCCCATGGACGCGCCGATACCCTTCTGCTTGCGCTTGTACGCCGCAGGTGCATTGGCTGACAATGGATCCACCAACAATTCAACATCCTCAAGGGCAACGCCCTTGGGGATGAGCTCCTTGTAGAAGCGTCCAAGAACCTCATTGGCCTTGGCAAGTGAGCCAACCACGATGCTGCAGCGGTCTTCGACCTCCGCAGCGGAATCATCCAGAGCACTACCATGCTCCAGGGCACCGCGGTCAAACTCAATACCCGCGACATCTAGAAAATAGATAAAGGCACAGTAAAAATCAAACAAAGGTACGGAGCCAGGACAGCCGAAACAAACCAAGCAGGCGAAATCACTCACCCGAAATAGCCTTGGCAGCAGCCATCAGCTTCTCGGCTACCTCCTTCTCGCACGAAGCCGCAGCGGTGGCAAGCTGCTCCTCGCGGTCCGTAGCCTCTTGCTGCAGGCGCTCCTTGGCCGCAGCTGCGTCAGCTAGATCCTGCTCAAGGCTCTCCTTAGCACCAACAACATCCTCAGCTATTTTCTCCGCTCGCCCAAGGCCTTTTTGAGAGCATCAAGCTCGCGGAGGGCAGTATTATTATTCTCATCTGCAAAAAGCAACAAGAACATGTGTGAGTTTCATAAGCTAGCAAGCAGACGAAGAAGTGAAAGACCTAGTTACGGGTGTACCCTGAAGTCGCTGGAGGCTGGCCTCCAATGCCAGATGCTGCTTCACCAGCTGGTTGGCGCCTTGCACAAAAGGCTGCGAGAAGAAGCAACTTATCAGGAAAAGGGCTCGGGGGCTGCGCCCAAGAAACGAGCAAAACAAATCAAGCATACGAAAAGCGCTCGGGGGATCCCCCTGAGACGCGCACAAAACAGAAGAAATGATCAGCAGATCATACGAAAAATGCTCAGGGGCTCCCCCCATGGCAAGAACGAAAGCACTTACATGATCAGACGGAAACTCCGAAGGTCCGGCTGTAGTCTTCTGGGAGAAAATCACCCGAGCCTCCTGCGGAGAAGGGTTCGGAGCAACACCCCCAGAGGTGGCCACCGTTTGTGAAGGAGCAGGCGTCATCTTCGACGCCCCGACCATCTCCTGAGTGGCATCACTAAACGAGCCATCAGAGGAGTGGCCGCAAAGAAAAAACATCAGTCAAAGACAATCAAGCAGCAATGAAGGATAGAAAAAAGCAATCGAAAGAACTTACGATTCCATATCGCTCAAATTGAAGACAGGCAAGGACATCTTGCCCTTCTTCTCTTCCTTCTTCTCTTCCTTCTTCCGCTTCGCCGGCGGCTGCGGCACTACAGCCCGCACAGGCACAACCGGAATAGGGGAGGACGAGACACCATCACCTCCACTGTGACGCGCAAGGCACGGCGGGTTCCTAGGCGTCGGTGGAGTCGAGGCATCCGACGATTCGCTCGAGATCTGTGCCCGTTTTTGGGTCTGCCCCTCGCTTGACTCGGGGGCTTCTTCTGCTGGTGACTGTGCCGAGGGAAGCTCAGACATGGAGTCCACTACCTCATTGTCTGGCGCATCCGGAAAACGTTCGGGTAGTGGAGGCACCATGCCCGGTACCTTGAACTCCTGCACAAAGAAAGCGAACTTTCACAACAAACGAGCACAAGAAAAACGCACTTGAAAATAGCACTACGCGCACGCCCCAGATCTACACCTGCGAAACCGGACGAGCGGCAGTAAACAGAGGGCTTAGAGACTTCCCCGGAAGGTCCTCTTCAGCTTTGTACTTCAGTAGCGGCCGAAGGATTCTGTCGAGATCCCCCCTGGAGAGCTCCTCAGTCAAAACCCTAGTCGGATCATGGCAGACGGAATAAAGAAACATCGGGTGCGCCCTAGCCTAGAGCGGCTGCACCCGACGTTTGAGGAATGTGTGGATAATATCCACACCGTTCACCTCCTTATCCAGAATCACCTGAAGGTCCTCCCCTCGACGATAGAGCTCCTCTATCTCCGCCACCTCACCATCCAAGATGTGGTTCTTCCAGGACCTCTTCGGCTGGATTTTTTGGGTGGAGTCGAAAGGAGCAAGGCCAAAATTTTGCCCGTCCACTAGGGAGTCGTGGATGTAAAACCATCGCCTCCGCCAGTACTGGACGGACTCGGACATAGAAAAAGAGAAGAAGAGAAAATTGGATTTAAAGGAAATGATGCAGCCGCCAATGGGATAAACGCCATCGGAGCCAGATTGCCTCTTCACGGAATAGAGCTTCCGGAAAAGGCCAAAGTGCGGCTTGATACCGAGCCAGCACTCGCAGAAGGTGATGAAACAGGCAATATGGAGAAGGGAATTTGGCGACAGATGATGGAGTTGGATGCCATAGAAGAAAAGCAATCCACAGAGAAAATCATGGACTGGGAGATAGAGGCCCCGAAGGACAAAAGCGACAAACATGACCCGAAACCCAGCGGGTGGACGGGGAATTACCTCGTCGCCGGGAATCTTGACGGCCTCCTTGTCCTGCGGGATCATACCCCGCTCACTAAGCTTGCGCAGGTCGCCCTCGCGTGTCTCCGATCGCCGCCAGCCACCGTCGGTGACGCGAGTGGCGACGGTACCTTTCTTGCCCCCGGCAGCAGCACTGGTGCCAACTTCGGTGGAGGCCTTCTTTGACTTCCCCATTGCAGTGCAGCGACGACGGTGGTGTGAGTGCAGAAAAGAAGATGGGAAGGATCGAAGAACTTCCAGCGCGCGGCGAAGAAAAGCTCAAGAAGGTGGAAGCAGTGAAAAGCAAATGGCTGCGGTGAAAACAAACAAACTTTTCCCCCACAGATTATAAGGACGAAGACGATGAACAGGGACCGTTCATCGGGAAGCCCTAGAGCCAGCATCACAATCGAACCGTCCACATGTCAGCACAACAGCGAACCGTCGCTCGCACGCCGTCCACTATGCACGAAACCGAGGCGACGGCGTAATTATCTCCACGCCGCGCATGACCAGTCAATTCAAATTCAGAAAGTGGGACCCACGTTTGTCCAGTCACATCACCTCTGGCGCCGTAGATGCTTGAGCTCATCGATCGTCAGCACTGACGTCATCAAGGCTATACTAGCAACGGTTACAAATCTTCGGCTACACAGCTAAAGTATTCACTCGAATCTACGATTTGAGTAACTACTCGGGGGCTACTCCTATCAGGAGCGCTGGCCGTGCACCCGAAGTATGATTAAGGTACTACACCGCTGAACTATTTCTTCGAGTCCTATGTCGAGTCTACGACTCCACTACGGACTCGGGGGCTACTCCCATAGGGAGGACTGATTCAAGCATCCGAAAATTTTTGTGTCCTACGGACCTGAAGCAAGCAACAACTGAACTAAAGTCTCCGCTCGAGTCTACGACTCGAACTAACACTCGGGGGCTACTCCCATAGGGAGCGCTGGTCACACACCCTATGAATTCTTCGACTGCAATCCTTCGGATCAGCATGCAAAAAAATTTCGGCAACTCTGCCCCAATTAATGCTAAGTGAGTAACATCCTCCTTGGCCACCCTAAACACCTCCGCGGTGATAAACATTCGGCTGCTGTGTCTGCGACACAAAGATAAGACCTACAAATATCATCTGATGGCCTGGCAACACACACGACTACGCTTTGCTAGTAAAAATCCGTGCCAGCAGGCGCGATGAAAAATCCCGATGGACGCGTTGGGTACATCATTTAAAATTTACTGGAATTCCACTTCTATAAGTCCTCAACGTCCCGAGTCGAATTACGCCAACATATGTTCTGGGTTCGAGTCGAGGGACTCGAATCTGAAGAAGATCGTGTTGTTTTGTCCTAAGACAGTTAACTGACCCAGATCCGTTGGGAGAGTCAGGCACACACATCAACAATCCCTACACACAAATCATTCTCTAGCAAACAAATATAGCTGCACCCGAAAGATTGAAGTGTCCTCAGCCGAATCTACGATTCGACTGAACACTCGGGGGCTACTGACATGGTTATACCCTACGGGTACACGACCTTAGCATACCTGGTCCAGCCCAAGGAAGGCCCACGAGAATATACGCGACCCATGAAGATTTTCGGGTGGCCCAAGCCCAGGACATCTTCGGATCCTTGGAGAGCAAGACTAGACGCAAATAGAATATTCAAAGGGGCAAACCCTAATCCTGTAACCGACTCGATCTGTGACCGGGACCTGCCTACCTCTATATAAAGGCTAGAAGGGCACGACGAGGAGGATCTCTCTCATACCATCGCATACACACCTCCACGCCAAATTGCATGCGCACCCCTGTAACTTTCGGTTCCGCCGTAATCAAGAGCAGACAAGCAGGAGTAGGGTTTTCCCTCCGGGAGCCTGAACCTGGGTAAATCTCATGTCCCCTGGTGGCTTGTCTGTTAACCATTTCGCGATCTCCAGCATCCCCATCTTCTCCAAAACCCAAGTCCATAACAATGGGCATTGACCGAACCTCGTCAGCTACTATTGTGCACTCTCCAAGGTTGGAGGCACCATAGTAGCATCCCAAAGAAACAGCTAAAGCCACCAGAATAATCCTTACATATTAGCTAGCTCACAAGTTATCCAAACAAAACAGATTCTATCATCTTCCCAAAAGTTAATCAGGAATCATTTTTAACACTATCTGTCCACATAGATAGCTAAGTTTAGTCCAATACAGACTCCCGATCATCATTGAACCAAAGGTTCAATAACTCAAAGCCTAGCATAATATCATTTTAATTAGCTACCAAGGTCACTACTGTGCACACTCCAGGGTGGAGGAACCACAGTGGTAACTCCTAAAGAAAGGACAGCCGAAAATCACAATCTTCATTTTATAGGATCATCTAGAATTCAAAAGCTACCCTCTCATATAAGTTTAGAAGAATTCAGATCATCTTCCTAGTCACATCAACTAGGAATCATTCATTAAACTAATCACATCTACAAGCCATCCCAAATGAAGCAAGCCACTTGACTGAACCACAGCCAGTAAACAGATATCTCATAAGCTAGTAATTTTACTGAAGCACATTGATCATGGACAAGATAAAAGACCATGTGTAAAGGACAATACCAGAATTCACTAATCCTCACTCAATTGAACCATAGATCCCAAGTAATTTCATCAAGCAGATGAACCCTAGAACATGGGATTAGCCCCAATTAGGGTTTGTCAGAGTAGCAGTAAGGAATCGAAAGGGAGACAGAGAACAAGGGGGAGGCGAATCAGATTTACCCGAGGTCCTCGCTTAAAATCGAGAAGAGGAAGCAGACCAACAACGGCATCAAGCATGGCGGCACGGAGAGCACCAACGACGCTCAATCCACACCAAGCCACGTTAGCATCATCACCAAAACAGAGGTGATAGCGGCATATGGCCACCCCACCACTAGATCAACCACACAGACATGATGGATCACGGGACATAGAAAGACAGAAACATCCGAACCCTAGCCACAAGTCCAGTGCTCAACGCGGCTAGGAAAGGTGGTAGATTTCAAATCGAATTGGACACCGCGGTTGAGCAACCTGAATCACCTCGAAAGCCAGCAGGGCAACGACGGGGATGGTCAGATCTTGCCGGAATCAGGGAAAAACTCAGCGATGTCATGGCATAGCTAGGGGCGTCGAAGGGGAAAAGGAGAAGAAGCTCGAGGAGAGGAGTGGGAAGCAAATGGGTCGGCCTGTTCGGCTTGAAACCAACCCGGTTGGGTCTACCAGACCAACTAGGTTTATTGGGATAAATATTGGGCTAGGCTGGCCCAAAACCCAGGCCCACCGAATAAAATAAAAATAAAACAATAAAAGACCAAAACAAGAAATTACAAAAGTACCCTAGTAATATTTAAGCTCTAAGAAAAATATAAAACTACTTGTTTGAGCTAAAATAAAATAAAACTAAATATTAAAGCTACTAAAATACTAAGTGAAATTTCATAAATTAAGCAAAATCCTAAAAATGAATAAAAATCATATTTGTGTATAAAAATAAATCTACTATTTTATAAAAATACTATCTTAACTCTTTTATGAATACAATTTGAAGTAAATATTTAAATACATTTAATCCTTTATGGAATTTTATAAACATAAAAATAATACATAAAAATAAATAAATAACATTTTTAAAGTCCTAAGTAAATATATTACACTAAATATTAAATATATTATTAGAAAAGTTTTTAATATTTCAAAATAATAAATCCTTATCTATAACCTATTTTAAAAATTATTTAGAAACATTCTTTTAAATTATATTTATTTAGACATATTAAAACTTTAAAAAATCTAATTACCAAAATTCTAAACCATAACTAAGATTTATAATAAAACTTAAGTGTAAATTATTAACTTAATAATACTCTTTTAAACCCTAAATCAAAATTCAAAACCACAATCTTTAAAATAATTTTATACATCATTCACTAATATTAAGAAGGAATGATCTTAACATCTAAATAATAGTTAACATGACTTTAAATCTAACACATTAACAACATCATCCAAACTATGCTTTCATTAAATAGTTGCATGTTGTTTTCATAATAGCAAAACAAATTTAATCTAAGCATTCACTTAAATGTAAAGTGGATAATTCCACACCTTAGTCATACTTATCATAAATTCAAAACTTGAGAATAATTAAAAACAAATTACATCTTAAGTTTATTTACCCTTTTAAAGTTAAACTTAGTCTCAAAGTTTATAATCATCATGTCTAATAAAGTACTTATGTTTTTATAGTTAACTTTGATCTATTTCAATTAAGACATAAAACATCTCAAGTACAAACTAATCAAACAAACACCAAAAGGCATTGATCACATTCTATTAACAATAAAGATTGTTTAAATCTTAGAAAAGAAATCTTTTCTTCAAATGTTATTCTTTCTGCCACTTCAAACAACAACTCTATAATAGTTCCTTCAACTATTAAAAACTCAACCCAAGGACTATTATCAAAGCCATGAGACTAAAATTAATCATAATCACATTACTTTATACTTTACTTGTATATTTAGGATTGTTGACACTTAAGTTCTTTATAGATGCCAATACTTGTAAAATAAATCTTGAAGATAAATCAACTCTTAAAAAAATCACCTAAATTCACTTCAATCAAAGTATTGGGGACCTACTTTAGAAATTTTACAAAATGCATAGCATTAATTATGCATAATTGCATATTGTTTCTTTAAACATTAGCCCTTACCAGACCAATGATGCTTATTTCAAATATCTTATATTGTCTCGAAGATGTGAGTGCATAATCTTGCAATCACAAAAGGCAAGTTCACACTTGCTCATGTCATTTGATTATTTTCTGTAAAGTATTTTGCAAATCCAGTGTTGTCATCACCTACATTTCAAAAAAGTCAGAAAACACTATTTTCATAATAATATGATTATAGGTTATTTACCATAAGGTAATAACCTAATATGAAAGTTCCGGTGGTAAAGGAACATATTCTCTAGGACTTAACAAACAATGTCGTCAGTGATTCTTGCGCCATATATTACGCATTAACCATGAGATTTGGAATGTGATAGAGAAGTCAGCTGGATCTTCCTCCTTTCACATGAACAAGATGTCCATCTCGTGACGCTGATGTAAATGAGAGACTCATCATGGGTGGGACCCCTTATTTCCCCGCGATATTGGTGTCTAGATTATCTATGAGTGGATTCCGGAGGTTTAGTCGGACCTATAAGGTACTTTCCCGGGGCATCACCAGCTCATAGAGTCTTCGGGAACTCATCAGGGTTTTAGCCTGCCCGAAAGGGGGCTTAACAGAGGTGAGCCAGCCCCGAAGGGTCGTGTTCTATGTGGGGTCGCGAGAAATGGCAGTGATTGGCTTGGATCTTAGTCTGGGCCTCACACCAAGGAAGTGTGAACGAGCCTGCAACTTGGATGTGCAACAAAGCTAAGATCTCTCATGGGAAAAGTAACGCACCTCTGCAGAGTGTAAGAACTGTAACTTATTACTCCCTGTTCCAGGAAGGAGCTATGAACATGGCGGGAAAGGAACTCCATGAAAGTTCTGGTAAACCCGTGAAGACTGACGGACATAGCTTTCCAGAATAAAAGTAACCTTTGAAGAAATGTTTATGAAAACCTGCATTGCCTACGACCTATGGACTCTGGCTATAGATATAGTGCATCAAACATTCCTTTCTAGTGAACTTGCTGAGTATGCTCGTACTCAACGTATCTTCTTAACCCTTGCTAGATTCTAAAGCCATTAAGGCGACATCTACATTAAGTTATGCTTCAGGAATCATCATCAAAAGCTAAAGCTCTTCAATGAAGTCAAGAAAGTCAACATATACATCAACTCAATTGAAAACGAAGTTACTGATTAGATAGGAATATAATCTCTAACCATAGAACCTATTTCTGTAGCGTATTGCAATAGCAGCAATGCCAGACCATTAGTTAAAATACTAGTCTTAATAGTATGATAGTTTTTGAGTTGTTTATTTCTGATTCTTTTTTGTAAAAAGTTTCTTTCTCTCTCTTTAACCTAGAGTATTCTCTGGATCTTGTGTAAAGAGTTGAGTTGTAACCTATAGTCATGTCTTGGACCTGCTGTGTTTCTGTTGTACCACTCTGAGGGATGTAATACTAGTGAACGGTGTTTCATTGGTGTTATATCAACGACTATAGTGTACTACATCATGCAGTGGTATGCTGGGTCACCGCAAAGGTGGTCTAGTATTTTTGTAAAATGTGGTGGTAGCATTTTGAATTAGCCATTTGGTGGTTGATTCACAAAACCGTCCGTTTTTTGTGCTCGGAAAATGAAAAATAGCTTTTTGGTACGATGAAAAGGAAAACTTCCTCCTGCAATATTGTTCGCCATCCTATGATGCACATGTATACATAATATGGGCAAATTATCATAAACTACGCCTTGATTCTAGCCATAACATTGGTCATTTGACCCGAAAGTCAAGAAACCTCGAATGAGATAGGTCATTTTGTGAAGGTTTTTTCAGACTTAATCAATATACCCGGTTTGATATTTCCTTTGTAACTATGTCACATAATATGACACCATGCGAAGGTTTCTCATTGTTTCGATCGTTTTTGAATTTTTTTATGCCCGTTTTAAACTATTGTCAATCTTTGTCGAACGACGGGCATGAAGATTCTTAGCTCGGGGTCGAGCCTCGCTAAACTTGCATTGGATCTTTGATAAAATAGCATATTGTGAACCTAAAAATGATTTTTATAAAAAAATATAAGCATCAGATCATGTACCTATAGTTCATATCTAACCCACTTCCTACCGATTCGGCATAGATTTATCTTTTTCACGAGGGGTGGACGGAAAGGTTTCGGATCCTTCTATTGGGACATTGTCCATATAAGGTGGTCTAGTATTTTTTGTAAAATGTGGTGGTAGCATTTTGAATTAGCCATTTGGTGGTTGCTTCACAAAACCGTCCGTTTTTGTGCTTGGAAAATGAAAAATGCCTTTTTGGTACGACGAAAAGGAAAACTTCCTCCTGCAATATTGTTCACCATCCCATGATGTACATGTATGCACAATATGGGCATATTATCACAAACTATGTCTTGATTCTAGCCATAACATTGGTCATTTGACTCGAAAGCCAAAAAACCTCGAATGAGATAGGTCATTTTGTGAAGGTTTTTTCATACATAATCAATATACTAAGTTTGATATTTTTTCTTGTAACTATGTCACATAATATGACACCACGTGAAGGTTTCGCATTGTTTTGATCGTTTTTGAATTTTTTATGCCCGTTTTAAACTATATATAATGTTTTATGTTTCACTTAATTTTTTTACAAATATGTAATATTTGAGTGTAGATAGATAGATCTTATTTTTCTGCAAATTTTGATATATTATTTGTATTTTTATGAATTCGAATAATTTAGTTATGATTTTTCAAAGTTTAATGAGGTAAAAAAATAGCTACGCCGAGGGAAGCCGTCAGCGTAGCATAGGATACGCCGAGGGCAGGTGTACGCAGACAGCCGCGGAAGAGAGCTGGCCTGGACGATGGCTACGCTGACGGCCCCGACGTTTGGCCGTTGGCGTAGCTCCCAGCCCTCGGCGAAGCTTCGTATTCCCGTAGTGCTAGGGAGAACTGATACATCATGCTTGCCTCTCGGAGCGAGAGATCTGGTTAAATTTATATGGGTCAACTCAGTAGTTGTATATAAAACATAGATGAAGGAAAACTTACCAGATTATACATCCATGGAACTTTTGCCACTTCTATTTTGTAGCATTCTTAAGTTGCTAATACCACTCATAGATGTTATTCATAAATTCTTAGTTTGAATGTGGTAACCCTTTTATTCCTTTGCAAATGTATCCTTTATTCTGTTGCAGCAAATAATGTAAAGCTAATAAATTTCTTGATGGTTTGTAAAACTAACAAGGCCACTATTTTTTTCCTACATCTGGCTTCCATTTACTCTAGCATGTTCTTTCTTGGGCAAAGGACTATTGAGTGCTCACAGTATTGTTGTATCCTTAGCCTAGTTGTTGAATTGGACAAGATTCATTTAAAGACACTGCCCTTATTTAAAGTCGAACGAAGGAGAGATATATGCCCGGTGACTTGAGATAAACCTTGCCTTACGAATTTTACAGAGTAGAGATACATATCTATTAGCCATCATGATCAATCTATTCAAGGTCACGTGGACTGTCTTTGCTAATGGTTGGGAGACTAGCCTCTCCTCACCCCCTAGAAGAAGGAGATTGTTTTAATAGCCGAGTCAACATGTACTCAAAGCAGCATTTCATGTGCAGGCTAGCTACCTCTGTTTACAATGGGTTATTTCCACTCCAATGTTTTTGAAAGCGAGGGCAAGAATGGTTGGACTGTGGATTCACACTACGATTGCATCTAGTCAGTGATCGGAAAATGTTCTTTCCGAAGTGTTCTAAGTGCTTTTATAGTACTCTCTCCGATCCATATTAGTTGACTTCAATTTGGATGTATCTATCACAAAAAGTTGTCTAGATACATCCAAATTGAAGTCGATTAATATGGGTCGGAGGGAGTACTTGATTAGGTTGCGTGCATCTCAATTCATAGGAAGGAGGCTTCGGTTCTTTTTTTAGCCGTATCACCTAGATACCTTTTGCAAGGAATAAATAAAATAGTACTTTCATTTCCATAATAAGAACATGACACTAAGGATGTGTTTGGTTCACAATATTGTAACATAACCTGATTACCGTGGTAATAGATACCTTTAAAATATGTTTGGTTCAATTTATCGGGTTCTTTGTAAACAAGTCCCGTCGCTAATGCTCAATCACCATGTAGGTCAAATATCAGTGCTTGGGTGCCCTGCCACATTGATGCATACTTAATCTGCAGGGTTGTTACATTGTTTCACTCCACCGTGAGGTCTTAACTGGTTCAATCGCAAATGTATAGCTCGATCATAAATCAGTACATCGACCTCCAGGCACACTTCTGCATCATTAATGCATTGTTGCTGCGTTAGACCACCTCAACCAAAGATGCTGCCGTTATTTAAAACTAGTAGGAGAGAAACATCAGTGTATATATAGATGCTTCAAGTAACACAGAGAAACCTCACTTTGAACTCCTGCAGAGAAAAGATACATATCCATGTGCCATACTAATCATTGTACCTATGCAAGTTCATCTAGAATTTCTTTGGTAGTGGATGTGAGACTGGAGAAGCATGCACATTTGAGGTCTAAGCTTGGGAGGCACTCAGGAATGCAGAAACACAGTCTTGTCGTTTCTCACTGCATCCGGCTCCTCTCGGACAGGACAGTGCCTTGCTTGTTCATGACTGTTGCAGATCTTCGGTATTTTTATACTCGTGGTAGTTCTATTTACTTGGAGATTCTGTTTGTGTGCACTTGATCCATTATATTCTTTGTTAATTAGTATCATGTGGCCCTCGTGAGAACTAATGGATGTGATTTGCTACAGTGTCTAGTGGTAGGATAACTGAACTTTATTTGTAGTCGAGTGGTACTCTAGATTGGCTTTCGTCCAAGGATGTTCCTGCGATTATATGGTGCAAAACAACCATTGGTTCAAGTAATGCTGACCATGATTTTCATGCTCATTTCATAGGCTGCATTCAAAATAAATTTGTAGAACTACCGTCCTAACACCCATGGCTTTGAAACTAATGTGGTGCAATTATAATCTAGATACTTACAAGATGCTCCTTTGTTCCCCATGATTTTTTTGTTCATCTAACCAGACTCTGGTGATAATGGTACAAAGGTGGAAGGTACGCAAAGACGTGTGTATGCTGGGAAGATAGGAGGATCGACCTTGATATCTCTTATAATTTTCCAACATGCTGTAATACATGAGAACGAGGACGATATACCATAAGTGTACATACGTAATTAAGAACTCTATTATATACCTTCCAACACATGGGTAAAACATATCATCACAGATAAATAACCCTCCTGGCTGTGATAACTCAGTTCATCATGGTAGGATAACCGTATATGAGGCTAACCGGTCATCACATACGGGTGCATATAAGGGCTACCCTTCTATGGCAATTATTTGCAGACCCAAGGATCAGGGGGTTTAGGAATTGAAGTGTTGGAAATAAAAAATAAATGTGTACTGAGCAAATGGTTGTATAAATTAATGTCCGAGCAAGGGGTATGGCAGGAACTTCTTCATAATAAGTATTTGAGAAACAAAACGTTGGCAGAGGTGCAAGCTAAGCCCATGGATTCCCCTTTTTGGAAAGTCCTAATACAGGTAAAAGATAGTTTTTTCTCCAGAGGGGTTTTTAAAGTGGAGAATGGGGCTATAACTCGTTTTTGGGAAGATGTTTGGTTAGGGAATGTGCCTCTTGCCCAACAATATCCTTCTCTATATAATATTGTGCATAGAAGGAATATTTTTGTGCATGATGTACTTTCTCATAACCCTCTTAATATTGGTTTTAGGAGGAATTTGCACGGGTCAAAATGGGATGCATGGTTGCATTTATGTCAGAGATTGATGCAAGTTACCTTAACTAATGAACCAGATGTGTTTCGGTGGAATTTGACCACAAATGGGGTGTTCACGGTTAAATCTATGTATGAGGATTTGATGAATGATCATCAAAATCCTCCTAAGAAATACCTTTGGAAACTTAAAATACCTATAAAAATTAAGATATTTATGTGGTTTCTGCGGGAAAAGGTTTTATTAACAAAAGATAATTTATCAAGAAGAAATTGGAATGGCTGCAATAAATGTTGTTTTTGTGATGGAGATGAGACAATTGAACACCTGTTTATTTTGTGCCCCTCTGCTAAAATTATCTGGCGTATTGTTTTCTTTACTTATAATCTTCCACCTCCAACCAATATTACTAATATGTTTGGGAATTGGTTAAATGGAATGGATAAGGCTAATAAAGCTAGTATACGTATAGGGGTATCGGCTTTATGTTGGGCTATATGGAAAGTTCGTAATAATGTTATTTTTAACAAGGTTCGAGTTCCATCTTTTTTGCAGGTTATTATCTCGGCATCACAATGGATCCAGCTCTGGGCATTTTTGCTCCCAGAGCAGTTACGCCCCACGATGGTTTCTGGATGCAGCCGTCTGGTGATGGTCGCTCAGGATATTTACTACAAGGCTATGTGACGTCATGCTAGTAGATTGACAGATGTTTAGCCTTTGCTATGCTATCCTTTTTTTAGCTTTCCTTGATTGTTCTGAAGGTTGGTTGTTCCAACCTTCATGATTATCCACTTGTAACTTTAGTATTTTAGACTCTAAAGTAATAAAAAGGGCTGTGTACATCCTTTGGATGCAGAGGCCGAGGCACACCCCCATTTCGAAAAAAAAAGATGTGTGGATACAAATGGCACGACTATAAGCCTAAAGCTCAATCACAATGTATAGGTTCATACATCAGACATCTCCAACCACATTCCTGCACCCTCAGTTTGCATGGTTGACGGCGCTGGACCATATTAATTAAAGATGTTGCCTTTTTTAGAGGTACTACAAGGATAGGTTATAAGGGAAAATAAATACTCTAATCTACACTAAATCAACTTTTCTACTTTATCGTAGAACATCCTTCAACTATATCCCGCTTCCTTTACAAGTTGGCATTTTTGCAGCATGGACTTGCGCCCTGCAAATGATGTTTTTTTCATAATTGTATAAAGCGGATGCACACGCCATCATGCATAAATCCTGTGAATATTCCCTAGGTTACCACAAACATGTCTTTGACACAGTAAGACATAATTTATTACTATTCTGACAAACTGACCCTATAGTTACCGCAAGGCTAGAAAATTCAGTCATAAACTCACAATATAACCCATAAATTAGTACTTGTACAGCCATTTTGTTGGACCCTTTGCATGGTTGTTCCATTGGGGCAGATCACTTGAAAACCACATGCTCTTATTTAAAAGTAGGAGGAAGGAAATATAGGTGCTAGCTTCATTAATTCATAGACTCCTCCCTCCCCTCTTACTTTGCAGAGAGCAGAGACACATATATGTGTATCATATTGTGCTATCTCTGCAAGTTCATATGTAGTATTTCCTTGTTAATGAATGCAAGATAGGCACAGTTGCCGCAAATGTAAGTCTAAGTTTGGGAGGCATTAGGGAATATAACATCACTTTCCGGTCAAGGTAAGTTACGATGGTTCTCCATGGTTTAGGAGTCGCAAGAGGGCTCTAGACAAGCAGATTCGGTTGAGGTAGAAGCAAGTTTCAATATGGCAGGATAATCCTTTAGGAAATGAGTCGGTGTGGACGCGGCTAGCCTAAAGGACCACATATCTCCACAACCTCCATGAAACCCTCTTTTCATAACAAGTGAGCTTCAAATCTGAATCATTTACACTTGGTGCTTGGTAGCATCAAAGGTTGTGGAGAGCAAGGGAAATTATCTGAAATAATAAAGATAACCCTTGAAGAAAACAACCTGGGAACATAGTATGCCGTTCTCCAGAGCCTTGTACGTGATCATTCCTGGCAAGAGTGTTGTTTTTTCTTGTCATTACTCATTAGTGCATGTGAATGCGCCCGCCAACTCAAAACATGGGCGGACCTAGCGGGTGTGCAGGGTGTGCCATGGCACACCTAGAAGATTTGAAGAGTTTTTTACCTACTACTCCCTCCATTCAGAAATATAAGACGTTTTATCTTTGTAAATTGAATGTATCTACATATTTTTTAGTGTATAGGTTCATATAGGTTCGGAGTAAACCTATACACTAAAAAGCATCTAGATACATTCATTTCCTAAAGCTAAAATGCCTTATATTTCTGAACAGAGGGAGTAATAGGCAGTATCCGCTCAACCTCAGGCACATGTCCAATAGGAAAAAAAACATATCTAGCAAAGCACGGCCGATTCATTACTAATTAATCGATCCCCGATTCAATGCGTCAACCTCCAGGCACCAGCAGCCGCCGGCGCTTCTCGCACAAGCCGTCCCATGCGTGGTTGTGTCCCTCGCCCGCCTACCCCTATGGCCTCTCGTCATTCGCACTGCTGCCTCCCTCCCGCGGCCCCTCGCTGGCTGGCGCGCGTCGTCCCTTGTGTGCCCTCGCGGTCTCTCCGGTTGCCCGTCGCGCTACTCGAACGCTCGGCCAGATCGAACAGGAGCATCCAACCGACTATGAAGTTGCTTGTTTGCATTTTGGCTATGAACCCGTTAAGTTCATCAAGCTTGGATTTGATAAGACTTGAACACCAATTTGATAACTTTATCAATGATATGACAACAGATGATAGGTTTAAATGTATAAATCATCTTGGTGAGCTCTCTATTATGCTTGTTGAAACAAACAAGCATGTTTTTTATGATCTTGTCTTTTTACTTCTCAAGTTGATATTGCTCTTGCCGGTGACGACGACAAGTGTTGAAAGAGTATTTTCTTCTATGAGTCTAGTGAAAATAAGTTGCGGAAATAGTATAGATGATGAGCTCTTAAAACATTGCTTGGTGACATTTATTAAGCGATATGTGTTTTTGAAAGTAAGTGAAGATGACATTGTTGAAACCTTCATAGGAATGCAAGAGCCTAGAATTACCAAATCTTAGTGAGGCAATTTTCTATTTATGTTATATTTTGTAATGCAAGACTTTGTTCATATTTTGAGTATTGGAATCATGTATATTTTAAACATATGTATTCAAGTATAATGTTGTGAATCAATTAGCTATGTATATTACCCATTTGGAAAATTTGTTGCAGAAAAAATTAGGAGTGTGCACACCCTTCAATTTTTTTCTGGGTCCGCCATTGTCTCAAAAAAATATCGTTTAGAATTAGATCATCCATGACCCAAGATAACTTTCCCACCATTAGTCTATATATTTAGATTGTTGTTGTTCATTTCCTTAGCATCGAGGATCAAACTAAAATCCCCCATGATTTCCCATGCATGAGCTACACATACCGACCTCATGGATCTCGTTTCATCAAGAAAACATACTTTATCTGGCTCGTCTTGCGACATGTACACCGAAATGATCCAGAACAAGGGCATGGCGTCCTGAGAAAAGTGAACAAAGACTGAGAATTCCCAACATAGATGGTTTCTCTAGAAATTATGGTTTTGTGACTTTGTCCCACATGATAAGGACACCTCATCATGTGCCCGAAGCTGGAAGATAGGAAAAGCCTCCATAATTAGGGCGAAGACAATTCAATACAAGAAAAGGCGAGAACATCTCAATCTTTGGGAAGGCAATAGACTGTGGCCCATATGAGGATACACCCAAATTCCTTACTCCCATCTCTACGTGCCTTGTCATTCAAGCCCCGCATGTTCCAGAAGAGAGAAATAAAATTTTCCGAGTCCATAAGGAAAACAATCCTCGGATTCTAGACACAAGCTTCTGGTACCACTTTTGTTTTGATGGATCTGGTGCCACTATATTGAATAGTCTAGCTCTTTAAGAAATAAACTCCCTTTTCGAAAACAAATTGAAAAGTCTAGCAAATTTGCACAACTCCTTATAAGAGAGTTCTTGGCTGAAGCGCTCTTCAATTATGGCCATTGCGTCCTTCCATAGAGGTATATCCTTAGTAATGAGTCCTGCCCGTTAGGTAAGAACTATCTTTGTCCTTTGTGTTTCGTAGTTAGACATGCAATATGTTGGTTAGTAAGTCGGGAGATTTTAGGACTTAGACATAGCATCGACAAAATACTCGATCTCTGGGCCCTTTTGCAGAAAGTAGCAAGAACCCGTGAGTTTGCTGGGGTGACGCCACCGCGGGGTGATGTAGTATCCATTCGATGCATGTTTTCGTCTTGCCCCTTCTTGGAGAGATGTGGGTCGTATCTTCCGTGATTTCCATCGAATAATTTCTAGTTTTTTTCTTTGAAATCTCAGACGCCATTTATTCAATAGAGTCAAGAATTATAGGCATGTTTACACCAGACAACGGTCCTAAGTGTTAGATGTATATATATGTATATTGTATTTCCTCCATATGTTAGGGGCTTTCTGCATATTTGCCCTATACCTGTACTATATATTGTGGCCTTTGGCCTCAGAGAAATACAAGTTGCATATTCCTGACATGGTATCAGAGCTAGGTTAGCCTCCTCCTACTTGCAACTTCGTCGCTGCAGCCGCCACCGTCTCTGTCGCCGATGGCCTAGCCGTCGTCGCCGCCGCCGGTCGCCGCTTAGTTTCTGGCCGCGTGACGTCGTTACCTGTTCCGTATTGGATCCATATTCGATCCAAATTGGTTTTTGTTTTCTTCTCCGTCCACGCACGTGTCCGTCCACGATCCAGATTGGTTTTGGTTTTTGATTGCTGCTTCCAGGAAGCACGCGTCCGTCCGCCCACGATCCAGATTATTGCTGCTTCCAGGAAGACCGTCCACACGCGGCGCCCTGCTGCTTCCAGGAAGACCGTCCGACCAGCTCTCCTGACGCGCGGCGCCCTGCTGTGCTGCTAGACGTGCGGCGCCCTACTGCTTCCAAGGAAAACGCCTGCTGCGCGGGGATCTAGACGCCCACGCTTGGGTCTTCAGCCTGATGCCCTGCCTGACGCCCTGCTGACGAGCGCCCGTCCGCTCGCCTCCTGCTGAAGACCGCCCGACCGCCTCCTGACGCTCTGTCCAGGTGCTGTCTCCCGCCTGGCCCGTCGCCGGCCGGCTCTGGATTTCATCTACTTGCGTCAGATTTCGTCGGATTTCGTCTGCTTGCGTCCGTTTTCGTCGGATCGATCAGATCTAGATCTGATCTGTGTCTAAAAAAAAGAGAGAGAGATATGTCTACTTCAACAGGTTATGTTGCGATTCCTCGTTGCCCGGTGATCTTCGATGACGCGAATTATCCTGATTTTGCTGCCTTTATGCGCGTTCACATGCGCGGTCTCCGTCTTTGGGGTGTGCTCTCCGGCGAGGTCTCTTGTCCGCCATGTCCCCCCTGCTCCTGTGGCTCCTCTTCCGCCGACGCCGATTGTTCTCGGTGATGATGCTTCTCAGGAGGCCAAGGATGCTGCTCAGAGTGCTGATGATAGTGCTGTTGCTGCTTATGATCTGAAGTTTAAGCAGTACTCTTCTGATCTCGAGGCCTATCGACACGCTCTGACTGCTTACACTCAGTGGGTTGATGAGGATGCTCGTGCTGCTGCTGTTCTCACCTCCAGTGTTCTTCCCCAGTATGCTGCTGAGTTCATGAGTCTCCCTACTGTTGCCGCTCAGTGGGCTCATCTTCGTCAGCGCTATCAGCCGTCTAGGGATGCTCTTTACCTATCTGTGGGCTCATCGTCGTTCACTTTCTGCTTACTGTGTGTTTCTTGGTGGTTCGCTTATTGCTTGGAAGACGAAGAAACAGACAGCGGTTTCCCGTTCGAGTGTTGAGGCTGAGTTGCGTGCTATGGCCTTGTTGACTGCTGAGGTGACCTGGTTACGGTGGTTACTTGCTGATTTTGGGGTCTCCATTACCACACCCAGTCTGGTTTTGTCTGACAGTACAGGTGCTATTAGTGTTGCACGTGATCCGGTCAAGCATGAGCTTACCAAGCATATTGGTGTTGATGCTTTCTATACACGTGCTCAGGTGTAGGCTCAGGTTATTGCGCTTCAGTATGTGCCTTCAGATTTACAGTTGGCGGATTTCTTTACGAAGGCACAGACCAGAGCGCAGCATGATTTCTTACTCTCCAAACTCAGTGTTGTGGATCCACCATGAGTTTGAGGGGGGGTGTTAGATGTATATATATGTATATTGTATTTCCCCCATATGTTAGGGGGCTTCCTGCATATTTGCCCTGTACCTGTACTATATATTGTGGCCTTTGGCCCCAGAGGAATACAAGTTGCATATTCCTGACACTAAGAACCACACATATCTACCCACTGACAAGGATGAATCAAACATTGCCAATCTGTGAGCTTCCTCATTTGACTCCCTTCTCTCATGATGAAAAGAATTATCACCCCTAGCTTGGACTCTATCCCTGGTCTCCTTCAAGATGCTACCACAGGTGCCGAGATGGACTGCACGAAGGCTATTCACCATTTGAAGACAATCGGAAGCTACATGTATTGGTCCGAGAATGTGATCTTCAGCAATGTCCAGAGCCTCACGATAGGCGAGAGCCTCCAAATACTTAGGTTAAGTGATGCCATTGTAAACAACGACTGATGCGACCATGAACACACCATACTTCGACCTACATAATGCACCCACCGCTTCCCTGGCCGTCGATTTGGCCACAACAGCGTCAACGTTGATCTTCGTGTGCCCCATAGGTGGGGCAATCTAGGACGCCTTTCTAGTGTTCTCGGCCTGACGCCATGATGCGTCTATAGTGCCCTCAACACCGATAAATCCTTGAGAAACCTGTCCGCAAAAATGATTGTTGACAATGGCTCTGGTACACATCCTCATGACCCGCCCACTATGGGAATGGAAAACTACGCCGACGGCCGGTCGCTACGCCGACGGCCAAACATCGGGGCCGTCGGCGTAGCCATCGTTTAGGCCAGCTCCGCCAAGCAGTCGTCGGCGTAGGATTGTCCTCGGCATATCCTATGCTACGCCGACGGCTGCCCTCGGCGTAGCTATTTTTTATTTTATCTCATTAAATTTGAAAAATCATAACTAAATCATTATAATTCGGAAAAATACAAATAATATATCAAAATTTGCAGAAAAATAAGACCTATCTATCTACACTCAAACATTACACATTTGTAAATAAAAATTAAGTAAAACATAAAACATTATATATAGTTTAAAACGGGCATAAAAAATTCAAAAACGATCAAAACAATACGAAACCTTCGTGTGGTATCATATTATGTGACATAGTTATAAGTAAAAATATCAAACTTGATATATTGATTAGGTCTCAAAAAACCTTCACAAAATAACCTATCTCATTCGAGGTTTCTTGGCTTTCGGGTCAAATGACCAATGATATGGCTAGAATCAAGGCATAGTTTGTGATAATATGCCCATATTATGCATACACATGCATCATGGGATGGCGAACAATGTTGCAGGAGGAAGTTTTCCTTTTCGTCGCACCAAAAAGCCATTTCCCATTTTCCGAGCACAAAAAACGGACGATTTTGTGAAGCAACCACCAAATGGGTAATTCAAAATGTTACCACCACATTTTACAAAAATACTATACCACCTTATGTGGACAATGTCCCAACAGGGGTATTCGAAACCTTTCCATCCACCTTTGGCGAAAAAGACAAATTCATGCCGAATCGGTAGGAAGTGGGTCAGATATGAACTACAAGTACATGATCCGATGCTCATGTTTTTAAAAAAAAATCATTTTTAGGTTCACAATATGCTATTTTATCAAAGTCCAATGCAAGTTTAGCGAGACTCGGCCCCGAGCTAAGAATCTTCATGTTCGCCGTATGACAAAGTTTGACGATAGTTTAAAACGGGCATAAAAAATTCAAAGACGATCGAAACAATGCGAAACCTTCGCGTGGTGTCATATTATGTGACATAGTTATAAGTAAAAATATTAAACTTGATATATTGATTATGTCTTTAAAAACCCTTCACAAAATGACCTATCTCATTCGAGATTTCTTGGCTTTCGGGTCAAATGACCAATGTTATGGCTAGAATCAAGGCATAGTTTGTGATAATGTGCCCATATTGTGCATACACATGCATCATGAGATGGTGAACAATATTGCAGGAGGAAGTTTTCCTTTTCGTCACACCAAAAAGCCATTTCCCATTTTCCGAGCACAAAAAACGGACGATTTTGTGAAGCAACCACCAAATGGCTAATTCAAAATGTTACCACCATATTTTACAAAAATACTATACCACCTTATATGGACAATGTCCCAACAGGGGGATCCAAAACCTTTCCGTCCACCTCTGGTGAAAAAGACAAATTCCTGCTGAATCGGTAGGAAGTGGGTCAGATATGAACTACATGTACATGATCCGATGCTCATGTTTTTTTACAAAAATCATTTTTAGGTTCACAATATGCTATTTTATCAAAGATTCAATACAAGTTTCCTTTTCATCGCACCAAAAAGCCATTTTTCATTATCCAAGCGCAAAAAGGAAATTTTCTAAAGCAACCACCAAATAGATAATTAAAAAACGGAGGGTTTGTGATTAGTTGATATGGATATCATATTTGGATTCCTCTCATTTTTCTGATCAATTTAGACATATTATTTGTTAAATTTTGATTTATAGATTTTAATTATTCCATATTAAATAGAAAAATACAAAAAAGTAAAATTATTATATTTTTATTTGAATTCAATAATATTTTTACTTATTAATTAATGTTTACTTAAATAATTGTTTGTAATTTCAAAAAATACAAACATGTGACATGTTGATATAAGGGTTAATAGGATTGATATCATAGTATTAACAACAATGTATGAATTACTTTGCGGAAACAGATTCTGAAGGAACGAGAAAGTTAAGCGTGCTAGAGCTGGAGTAGTATTAGGATGGGTGACTGGTCGGGAAGTTCGACCAAGACTGCAATTTAATTAAATATTAAGAGTAATTTGTGTTAAAAAATTTCAAAGTGAGAGATTAACGAGTCAAACAATTCAAAGATTCAAAAATTGAGAAAAAAAATAAAAAAAATTATTTTTTAAAAAAAAATGTTTTTGCAACCTGTCGACAAGCTATGCCGACGGACGCTACGCGAGGACATTGCCCTCGGCGTAGCATACGCCAACGGCATTTTGATACGCCGACG
Organism: Avena sativa; assembly: GCA_916181665.1. Classification (NCBI taxonomy): domain Eukaryota; kingdom Viridiplantae; phylum Streptophyta; class Magnoliopsida; order Poales; family Poaceae; genus Avena; species Avena sativa. Next base: position 658,174 of record OV702284.1, read on the forward strand.
GCCTCTATGTGCTCCGCTGAGGGAGCCCTTTGCCGAGGAGGCTACGCCGAGGGCAGCCGTCGGCGTACCATGCGCGCGTCCTGTAGTGGCCTTCCGCTAGCATGCCATATCGCCCACAAAGTCACTAGCACACGGTTTAAGTTTTCACTCTCCGGTGTGTCCATCATCGAGAATGGCCAATTCTTCGTAGACGGCTCCGTTATATCTCTCTCTATGTGTGTGTGTGTGCGCGCGCGCGTGTGCGTGCGTGTGCCTGTGCGTGTGCGTGTGTGTGCGTGTGTGTGTGCGTGTGTGTGTGGGTGTGTGCGTGCGTGTGGGTGCGTGCGTGCGTGCGTGCGTGTGGGTGCGTGCGTGCTCCACAATATCCTCCTTCGTCAACGTTGTATGAGATATGCCCTAGAGGCAAATAATAAAGGGAGTTTATTATCACATCTTATTAGTTCATAATAGGATTTGTACATGCTATAATTGTATCAATCGAAAACATTGATTTATGTGTGGTATGTAAACAAAACAAGTTCCTAGCAGCCTCTATTCAACTAGTTCATTGGTCAACTGATGATCAAGATTTCCTGATTATGGACATTTATATCAATTGACAATAAGGTCATATCATTAGATGAGTGATCTGATGGATATGTACCCAACATAAGTATTGCAACACGATCAAGTCAACAAAGTTCATCATTGCAATAATTAGGTCTTTGGTTCGGTCCCGATTGATAATTTGAGAGAATAATAACTTATATTGATTTTAGTCTCAGTGGGCTGTTTATATAGATTACAACTGACTTGGACTCTAAGACTAATAGAGATAGAGTTACAATCCGAATAGCCGCACCGACCTATACTCTAATATCCTCCCGCAGTCTCAACGTCAGGAGTAACGATATTGAGACTGGAGCGAATGTCTGCAAACGATGAAGTATGTGTAGGGGTTCGTAGCATGGAAAACAAAAATTTTCTATCGCATACAAACAAACAAGCCAAGATCTATCTACTAGATTGTAGCAACGAGTCGATGGAATAACTTACCCTCGAAAATTCCAAAGCGGTTTAACGAGAGCAGATTCTCGTGGGTGATGTAGTCGTACACTTCCGATCTCAAGATCGCGTAGACGATCCTTCCGGCGCTGCGTTCCGGCAGCGCTTCCGCAGTCGGTCACACGTTCGGTACTCGACGAAGACCTTCCTCTCCCTTGTTCCAGCAGGCAGCGGAGGTTGTAGCACTCTCCTCGCGATTCCGGCAGCACAACGGCGTGGTACCGGAAGTAGAGGGGAAATCCCGCAGGGCTTCGCCTTAAGCCGGAGCGAGTATGGTGGATTATGAGAGAGGGCTATTAGTGGTCTAGAGATTAGACACACCAATTAGAAGGCTCTAAACCGCAGGCTAAAGCAATTAGAAGCTCTAAACCAAACGGCTCTAAACCGGAGATTAGAGGTAGAAACTTGTGTGTCTCAAGGAGGAGGCCCTGCCCCTCCTTTTATAGGTGGAGGGGCTAGGCTCGCCAGGGAGGGAGGGGAGTCCCTCCCCAACTCGGCCTAGGGCTGGGCGCCGGCTTGGAGGAGAGGAACTCCTCCTCCAAGTTGGTTTCAAACTCCTCTTGCTTGTTTCCCACAGTTTCCTGTTTCCCACAGTTTCCTGTTTTCCACAGTTTCCTGTTTTAGCCGTTTGACTTTCAAACTGGCAGTTTGACTTTCAAGTTTTGGAACAGCAAGAACACTTAGTACATGATGCAATCATTCAATGACACATTCATGTACCCTCCCCCCCCGGAGTGCCGGACAATCCGGACCCTTCTAGAACATTCCCGATGAAAACACCGGAATCATTCCCGAACTCCGAAACGGGACTTTCCTTATATGAATCTTATTCTCCGGACCATTCCGGATCACCTCGTGATATCCCGGATCCCATCCGAGACTCCGAACAATATTCGGTCTCTTTCTCATAATACCATAACTACTCAAAACAACGTCGAATCCTTAAGTGTGTCTCCCTACAGTTCGTGAATTATGCGGACATGATCGAGACACTTCTCCGAACAATAACCAATAGAGGAATCTGGAAATTCATATGGCTCCCACATATTTCTACGATTACTTTGCGATCGAATGAACCACTTACATACGATACCAATTTCCCTTTGTCTCACGATAGTTTACTTATCCGAGGTTATGATCGTCGGTATCTCTACATACCTAGTTCAACCTCGTTACCGATAAGTACTCTTTTCTCGTTCCCGTGATATGTGATCCCTTGTGAGCCAGTCACATGCTTGCAAGCCAATTGGATGACATTCCACCGAGAGGGCCCAGAGTATATCTATCCGCCATATGGATGGACAAATCCCACTCTTGATCCATGTGTTTCAACCAATACTTTCTGAATACTCAATGCCACCTTTATAGCCACCCAGTTACGGTGTGGTGTTTGATGTCATCAAAGCATCCATCCGGTAAAGGTGATATGCATGATCTCATGGTCGAAGGAATTAAGTTACTATGTATCAGAAAGCATATAGCAATTGAACTATTGAAATGACTTGATCTTTATGCTACGCTTATCTATAGGAGTATGTCCATCACATCATTCTCCTAATGATATGACCCTATTGTTAATAACATCTCTATGTTCATGATCAGGAAACCATGATCATATATCAACCAACAAGCTAGTTTAACAAGAGGCTTTACTAGGGACTCTTATTTTAGTTTACAAATCACACAAGTATTAATGTTTCCGGTTAATACAATTATAGCATGGTATGTAAACATTTATCATAAGTGTGAAGATATGATAATAACCACTTTATTATTGCCTCTTGGGCATATCTCCAACAGTCTCCCACTTGCACTAGAGTCAATAATCTAGTTTCAAACCTTTGTGTATTCAACACCTATGGCTTTCTGGTGTTGTATGTACACGATTGTTAGTGGTCAACTGATCTCCGGATCTGACACTTCTAGGTCCGTGTGTAATTGCATGTCTTTGCGTCTCTACGCATCACTCATTCTCTAATGAGATGGCTTTGTATAAATTTGGTCTTTCGGTGTGACCTTTAGCTCTTTGGGGTTAAAACATGTTGATAATATTGTCGCACAATATATCTTCATAGTATTATCCCACTGTGAACTACACCTAGTTTGATAACAAACTACTTGACACAAATGCCCTCTTTTGATGCTAAAATAGCAGTCATATACTTAGCCTTTTGTTGTAGTATCTGTCACAATGTCTTAACTTTGGAACTCATCCAAATCCATTATGGAACTCACTTTCCATTATATTGTGCCACCCTTAGTTTAGATTGAGATAAACTTAATTTGTACTTTGTGACAAAGCTAGTATCAATGTAGTACTTTTACAATGAACTAACCATCTATTTGTCACTTCTACAAATATTATACTCTTAGTTCTTCCAAAAGATCATAAGAATATCCTTACTATTGTCCAATGATCATCTTACGAATCATTCTGGTATATGCTCACAACATTTAGAGCATAGGACATATCTGGATTTGTACATATCACAGTATGATTGATATAAATACTCTTTATGATTTCATACATCAAGTATCAATCTATACTTGATTATTTGTTTCACTTTACCAAATGTCAATACACTTGAATATATCATCAACATTGAACTCTTTCAATCCTTTCTGTGCGACAAGAACCTTTCTTGTAGTTTCTATATTGAACTCATTCAATATCTCGTCTATGTACTTCTGGCACAACCATATTAGCGTCTATTGATGCCAAATATTTAGGTTTTGCCTAAGTCTTTCATCGGGATGAAATTCTTAATATGTGTTAATAAAAGATACATTATTTCCAATCAACAATATGTCTTCCACATAATGTATTAGAAACATGTCTTAGCGCTCCCACTTAATTTCTTGCAAATGCAAGCATCTTCATCGTCTCTAATGAACTTTTAAACTCCTTTAACAGTTTCATCACAGTGAAGATTCCAACTCCGCGATGCTCACTTTAACCATTGAAGTTTGCATATGCTTTTAGCATCCTTTGAATTAACAAAACCCTATGGACCGTGTTATGCACATGTCCTAGGTAACGATTGTATTAGAAGAACTTGTTTTGTTTATTCAACTACCATATGACAAATTATATGTAGTGGTTGCTACATTAATCCGTCTAGACTAAATATCACTATGAAAGATCAAATCTTGTCATAGTCAACCTTTGAACATTGTTGTGAACTCTTTCCCAACATGTCGACTATTTCATAGATGTGAAACGTCCATGTCTATTTCTTTATAGATCCAGACACAACTGTAAGGTCTTACACCTTTCTCGAGGGTCCTTCAAGTTCAAAACTTGATTTCTCGTGTATGGAACTATCACGGATTTTATGGCTTCAAGCCATTTGACGGAGTCAGGGCCCATCATCGCTTCTTTGTATGTAGTCGGTTCATTATTCTCAAATAATGATTCAACCCTCAAATCTTGGTATTTGATTGTTTACCCGATCTACTTGTTTCAATAGGAACTTAGATCTCCGTGACCACAACCTTTGAGGCACGTGAGTCATGAGCATTGTTGCTGCCTCCGGAACACTTTTCGGTGCTGCGCAACTTTGCACATATAGCTAAGGTTCTTTTAACCTTATCAAAGTTCTATTGTCCTCCCACTTTACTTTTCACGAAAAATTCCTTCTAAAAGAAACTTGACGTTCTAAGTGACAAACACTTTTGTCTCCGGTGTTATGGAGGAATACTTAACAAAGACAGGTTCATCCGACTTTAGTTGCAAACATCTTTCTTATGCATAGCATACCAATGTTTAAGAAAGGACAACTTGGGTTTTATCCCAAACCATAACATATGGTGTCATTTCAACGGATTATGATGGAGCTCTTTTCAAAGGAAAAACGGTAATCTCTAAAGCTTTTAATCTTTAAAATATAATGGCAGTTTTATGAATTATACCTTTGATCTTACCATGTCAAACAAGGTTTAATTACATATCTCGAATCCTCCATACTCTTGTGGTGTTTCGGGAAATGCAAATCCACGGAACGATTCCTTAAATCTTAGGTATTATGCTAAACTCTGTAACTCAAATATCTTCCTTTATGATCTTATCATAAACTATTTATATTCTTGTTACAATGATTTTGCACTTCATCTCGAAAGTCTTTGAACTTTTCCAAATATTTCACACTTCATCCTTATTAAGTAAATATTCATATATTCACTCAAATTTTCGGAGAAGGCATATGAAGTTGAAATCCACCGCTCTTGACTACACATAATGGACTTCGTACAACAATATGTACAAATTCCAATAAGCTAGTCTTTCGTTCCCTTTTGGCCTATGAACGAAGTTTCAATTATCTCTAGGAAAGTTTCACAAGCGTCATTTGATCAAAAATCAGAAGACTCCAAAATTCCATCCACATGGAGTTTCTTCATGTTTTCTTTCCATTATAATTTAAACGGCGATGTCACTTCCTAAGTGATCTTTCAATCAATTTGTCTTTCGACATTTTTAGCACTAGTTTTATGGATGTGATTTCTCCAACGAGATTTGTGAATCATCCATCTTTTATGGATTACAGCAATTATTTGAACAACCCTTTTGTTCTCATAATACCTGATAAAACAAATCTTGAAGGCAAGCTTTGATGTTTAACGAGCAACACAATAACCCTTTATTTGTTCTCGATGAACATCATCACATATTCTTTTGCTAGTTACTTAGGCCATTGTAGTTCATGAATTGTGTTGTTTCGTATGACGATTCACACCAACAAATTCAGTATCAAATACTTGAGAACCACATTGTTTAATAAGCAAATAATATAGCCATAACATGTATATCATCTATATACTTAAACTGAACAATTCTAGTCTTTTTTTTTCTGCCATATATTTATGAGATTCTCTTTCAATATTTTCTTTTCTGTTTGAAAGAATCTATCAATATCAATAGTGGAGTCATACATATGACATATAGTCCAAAGCGTGTATAATTAAATACCAATGTCTTTGGACTTGCACTTTGAAGTAGATCACCATCATCAAATATTTGGTGTTCTTTCAAATTCCTTTCTTTAGTAATCTCTTGGTGTAGTAAACATTTTACCTACATCAAATATTCACCCTTATCATGGAATTGTCCATGATCAAGCTACTGTTAGCTTGTAACGATGAATTTATGAGTATAATGTTGCTATCCAAAACCTTTTGGAGGATTAGGACAACAAGTGTCTCCAACCTTTTTGCAAATTCTCATCAAAATATGAGAACATAAACTTTGCCATATTATACTCTATCATGTTGTAACCAAAACTTCGTTTCAGATATCACAATATCTTCCACACATCATGGTTTCTGAAACAACTCTTTCAGATCCTAGATAACCTTGATATTAAGAGAATCCTTTGAATATCAAGAATCATGGAGACAAACATGATACTTATATACTAACACTTGGAATTGTTACTCTTGATTTAATACTAATTATTAAACTTCATGGAGTAACCGGAACTTACTGAAAGTTTGCAATAGGACTTTTAAACTTTAGATTAACACTTCAAAACAATACGATACCAGTTCGTAAAGTAACTAACCAGAATTCTATAGTTCTATCATCTCAATTATAACTAAGCGCAAGGTGGTAAACGGATGCCAATGACTACAACAACTATGCAAATTCACTTTGATTTAGTTTATGATAAATTGAGTTCTAATTAATAATTAAATTAATCTTGGTGAACTCCCACTCAAAACAATATCCCTCACATTGTTTTAGTGATCACACGAACCAAATCCACCACATCAAAACCGATCATCACGAGAGTTTATATAGCTTCAATGGCGAACAATCAACATGTTCATCATATCTACTATATGACTCATGCTCTACCTTTCGGTAATCTGTGTTCCTGAGGCCATGTCTGTACATGCTAGGCTCGTCAAGATCAAACCTTAGTTTCCGCATGAGCAAATCTAGCTTGCTCACGTTGTATACACTTGTAGAATCTAACACACCCGATCATCACGTGGTGCTTCGAAACAACAAGCTTTAGCAACGGTGCTAACTAAGGGTGAACACTTAAGAACTTGAAATTGTGTGCTTGAGGGATCCTCTTATAATGCTACCGTCGTCTACTAAGCAATACAAGATGCATAAAGGATTAACATCACATGCAATTCATAATATGTGATATGATATGGCCTTTCTTCTTTGTGCTTCCGATCTCCATCTTCTAGCACGAACATGATCTCCATCATCACCGGCATTGCATCAAGGTCAAATGACGCCTCTCCATGGTTGTCGTCCACCGGCTTCAACTATTACAACTACTTTGAATAGACACGCGGGTCTTAACAGAAATTAAAGACAACCATATGGCTCCTGCCGGTTGCCAACTTACAATAAGGAACATTGCATACATCATATATAATCACAATCATGGCCATATCACATCACTGCACACCCCTGCAAAACAAAGTTAGACGCCTCTACTTTCTTTGCATATTTTACGTGGTTTGGGGCTTTCAATAAGTGTCGTTCTAACTTACGAACAAGAACCACAACATTGATACTAGTATTGTTAATCACCCGTTGTAAATTGGATCTTAACTATGCTAGGAGAAACAGGCACCCGCAAAGCCACTTATGCAATACAAGTTGCATGTCAAGCGTGGAGCAAGTCTCATGAACGATGTCATGTAAGGTTAGCCCGGGCCGCTTCATCCCAACATACCGCAAGATACAAAGTACACAAGAAGCAATCGACAATAAAAGCATCAACGCCCATAATGACCATTGTGTTCTACTCGTGCAACAGATCTACATATAGACACGGCTCTGATACCACTGTAGGGGTTCGTAGCATGGAAAACAAAAAATTTCTATCGCATACAAACAAACAAGCCAAGATCTATCTACTAGATTGTAGCAACGAGTCGATGGAATAACTTACCCTCGAAGATTCCAAAGCGGTTTAACGAGAGCAGATTCTCGTGGGTGATGTAGTCGTACACTTCCGATCTCAAGATCGCGTAGACGATCCTTCCGGCGCTGCGTTCCGGCAGTGCTTCCGCAGTCGGTCACACGTTCGGTACTCGACGAAGACCTTCCTCTCCCTTGTTCCAGCAGGCAGCGGAGGTTGTAGAACTCTCCTCGCGATTCCGGCAGCACAACGGCGTGGTACCGGAAGTAGAGGGGAAATCCCGCAGGGCTTCGCCTTAAGCCGGAGCGAGTATGGTGGATTATGAGAGAGGGCTATTAGTGGTCTAGAGATTAGACACACCAATTAGAAGGCTCTAAACCGCAGGCTAAAGCAATTAGAAGCTCTAAACCAAACGGCTCTAAACCGGAGATTAGAGGTAGAAACTTGTGTGTCTCAAGGAGGAGGCCCTGCCCCTCCTTTTATAGGTGGAGGGGCTAGGCGCGCCAGGGAGGGAGGGGAGTCCCTCCCCAACTCGGACTAGGGCTGGGCGCCGGCTTGGAGGAGAGGAACTCCTCCTCCAAGTTGGTTTCAAACTCCTCTTGCTTGTTTCCCACAGTTTCCTGTTTCCCACAGTTTCCTGTTTTCCACAGTTTCCTGTTTTAGCCGTTTGACTTTCAAACTGGCAGTTTGACTTTCAAGTTTTGGAACAGCAAGAACACTTAGTACATGATGCAATCATTCAATGACACATTCATGTACCCTCCCCCCCCGGAGTGCCGGACAATCCGGACCCTTCTAGAACATTCCCGATGAAAACACCGGAATCATTCCCGAACTCCGAAACGGGACTTTCCTTATATGAATCTTATTCTCCGGACCATTCCGGATCACCTCGTGATATCCCGGATCCCATCCGAGACTCCGAACAACATTCGGTCTCTTTCTCATAATACCATAACTACTCAAAACAACGTCGAATCCTTAAGTGTGTCTCCCTACGGTTCGTGAATTATGCGGACATGATCGAGACACTTCTCCGAACAATAACCAATAGAGGAATCTGGAAATTCATATGGCTCCCACATATTTCTACGATTACTTTGCGATCGAATGAACCACTTACATACGATACCAATTTCCCTTTGTCTCATGATAGTTTACTTATCCGAGGTTATGATCGTCGGTATCTCTACATACCTAGTTCAACCTCGTTACCGATAAGTACTCTTTTATCGTTCCCGTGATATGTGATCCCTTGTGAGCCAGTCACATGCTTGCAAGCCAATTGGATGACATTCCACCGAGAGGGCCCAGAGTATATCTATCCGTCATATGGATGGACAAATCCCACTCTTGATCCATGTGTTTCAACCAATACTTTCTGAATACTCAATGCCACCTTTATAGCCACCCAGTTACGGTGTGGTGTTTGATGTCATCAAAGCATCCATCCGGTAAAGGTGATATGCATGATCTCATGGTCGAAGGAATTAATTTACTATGTATCAGAAAGCATATAGCAATTGAACTATTGAAATGACTTAATCTTTATGCTACGCTTATCTATAGGAGTATGTCCATCACATCATTCTCCTAATGATATGACCCTGTTGTTAATAACATCTCTATGTTCATGATCAGGAAACCATGATCATATATCAACCAACAAGCTAGTTTAACAAGAGGCTTTACTAGGGACTCTTATTTTAGTTTACAAATCACACAAGTATTAATGTTTCCGGTTAATACAATTATAGCATGGTATGTAAACATTTATCATAAGTGTGAAGATATGATAATAACCACTTTATTATTGCCTCTTGGGCATATCTCCAATAGTATGGAGTCCTTTAGTAAAAATATCAGCAAATTGAGCACTTGTAGGAACATGAAGAACTCAAACTTCACCAAGAGCCACCTTCTCTCGAACAAAGTGAATATCAATCTCAATATGCTTCGTGCGCGGATGTTGAACGGGATTGGAGGCCATGTAGACTGCAGAAATATTGTCACAATAAAAAATGGTGGCTCGCTCCAGGGGTCGATGAAGCTCGACGAGTAGCTGACGCAGCCACACCGCCTCCGCCACGTCATGGGAAACCGACCTATACTCAGCCTCAGCAGAAGACCTAGAAACTGTTACCTGCCTTTTAGAACACCAAGAAAAAAGATTATCTCCTAAATAAACGCAAAATACGGATGTGGACCGTCGAGTATCTGGAAAACCTGTCCAGTCTGCATCAGAATAAACTGCCAAGCTTGTAGGGGAAGAAGAGTTTAGAAGAAGACCGTGATCAAGAGTTCCTTTTAAATAGCAACAAATTCGTTTTACATGAGCACGGTGAGGAGCACGAGGATCATGCATGAAAAGACAGGCTTGCTGAACCGAATAAGAGATGTCGAGACGAGTGAGAGTGGCATACTGAACAGAACCAGTGATGCTACGGTAAAAAGTGGGATCGGAAACATGATCACCATCGGCCGACAGTTTGGCACCTATGTCGGCTGGAGTGCGAGAAGGTTGACAATCGGACATACCAGCCCGTGAAAGCAAATCCAAAAGATATTGTCGTTGAGAAAGAAAAGAGAGGATTTTGTGCGCGAAACATTAATGCCAAGAAAATGATGAAGAGGCCCTAAATCATTCATGGAAAATTCACGATGAAGAGAAGAAATAATATGTTGGAGAAAAGAATCAGAGCTAGCAGTAAGAACAATGTCATCAACATAAAGGAGAAGGTATGCAGTATGTTCGAAGGAACAAAAAATGAATAGAGAAGAATCAGATTTAGAAGATATAAAGCCAATGGTTTGAATTAAAGTAGCAAAATGTTGAAACCAGGCATGAGGAGCCTGTTTGAGACCATAAAAAGATTTTTTGAGTAAGCAGACAAGATTTGGAGAAGAGGGATGCTCAAAACCAGAGGGTTGCTGACAATAGACAGTTTCATTAAGAGTACCATGGAGAAAAGAATTTTTAACATCAAGTTGATAAATCGGCCATGAATAAGAAACGACAAGACTAAGAACAACGTGAATAGTTCTTGGTTTGACAACAGGGGAGAAGGTCTCATCGAAATCAATGCCATGTTGTTGAGAAAAACCGCGACAAACCCAGCGAGCTTTGTAACGAGCAATAGTGCCATCAGAATGAAATTTGTGTTGAAAAATCCATTTGCCAGAAACAACATTAACGCCAGAAGGTTTGGGAACGAGAATCCATGTATTGTTTTGTTGAAGAGCATCAAATTCATCACGCATAGCTGAGAACCAAAGAGGATCAAGAAGAGCACGTTTGTAGGATGTGGGTACAGGGGAAATTGTGGTTGTGGCTGTGAGATTGAGACATTTAGAAGGTAGAAGAAAGCCACATTTGCCACGAGTGCACATGACGTGATCATTTGTAGGTGGTTGAATAGGAACATCATTAGGTGGTAATGGAGGTGTGGAGGAAGACTCGATAGTAGGTGTTGGTGATCCGGGTGACGGGGTAGATGGTTCGGTGGTAGGGGTAGAGGAAGTGGTGCTATGAGGGGTGGACACGACAGTGGTGGGGGTGGTGACAGGTTCCTGCCGTGACAGAGAATCGGGTGAAAGTTCTGCCGTGGCAGGCTACCGCGGCAGAGAAAAAGGCAAAAATCCTACCGCGGTAGGCTGCCGTGGCAGAGAAACGGGGCAAAAGTCTGCCGCGGCAGGGGCGACAGTGGGTTGAACGAAGGGTGTTTTGGTAGTGGTAGGGACTTGCGGTTTGGTTTGGGGAGTGAGTTTGGTGGCAGCATAAGGAAAGGTATTTTCATCAAAAGTAACATGACGAGAAACAATAACATGACCAGAAGAGGGATCAAAACAACGATATCCTTTGTGATCATTAGAAATGCCAAGATGAATGCAAGGTAGGAAACGTGGTTCGAGTTTATTGGAGGCTGTAGAGGCAATGTTTGGAAAACAAAGGCAACCAAAAACACGCAAGAAAGAATAGTCTGGGTGAGATAAAAACAAAGATTGAAAGGACGAATAAAGAGGACACGTTTTGGTGGGGCAAACATTGATGAGTAATGTGGCAGTGAGAAGAGCTTCAGCCCAGAAACAAGAAGGAAGATAGGCTTGCAAAATTAAAGTGCGAAGAATGTCATTTATAGAATGAAGATAACGTTCAGCTTTACCGTTTTGAGAAGAAGTGTAAGGGCATGAAAAACGGAGAAGAATTCCTTGAGAAAGAAAGAAACTACGGTTTTGAGTGTTGTCAAATTCTCGTCCATTATCACATTGAATAAATCGAATGGGTAAGCCAAAGTGAGTAAGGACATACTGCCAAAAATTTATGAAAATTGTATGCACATCAGATTTTGCACGAAGAGGAAAAGTCCAAATATAGTGAGAGTAGTCATCCAGTATCACACGATAATATTTATAACCAGAAACACTAGGAACTGGAGAGGTCCATAAATCACAATGAAGAAGCTCAAACGGAAAAGTACTAACAGTAGTTGAGGTACCAAAAGGTAATCTAACATGTTTGCCGCATTGACATGCATTACAGGGAGAGGGATTATGAGAGGAACTAGAACTAGGTATACAAAATTCTTGAAGCAAAGACGACATAGTGGTTTTATTGGGGTGGCCTAGACGACGATGCCATAAATCAACGGATGCAAGCATGGCGCGGGGGGTGGATGTGGGCGCGCCATGAAGTGGATAAAGACCGCCTGTGCAATTTTACCGAGCGAGGACCTTCCCGGTTTTCAGATCCTTCACAGACAAACCAAAAGGATCAAAAGCCAGAATAACTTTGTTGTCAATACAGAATTTTCGAACAGAAATAAGATTTTTGATTAAGGAGGGAACAACAAGAATATTACGTAGAAGAAAATTAGTATAAGATGAAGAGATGTGAGAATTTCCGGCGCAAGAAACAGGAATTGTGGAGCCATCGCCAATAGTGATTGTGGAAAAAGCAGAGGGAAAACAAGTTGACAACAAATTCATATTTGAAGACATATGCCAGGATGCACCAGAAACGAAAATCCAATTCGTACCTTCTTTATTTAGTGCAAAGTTGTTCATGACGTTGATGAAGGCGGCTTGGTCCTAGGTCGGCTGCTGGGGAGGAGCAGAGGAGCCGGGAGCTGGCATGTTGACATAGGGGAGGGATGGTAGATGGTTGTACGTGTACGGAGCTTGTATGGTGCCGTAAGAGGCCGGCATGTGGTAAAGTAGGGCACGCCGGATGGTGGTGTAGCAGTCGCGGTGTAGACACGAGCCGGCGGCCGAGGGCCGAGGAGGCCGGGAGAGCCCGTGGCTGGACGAAGACCGGGACTCCATGCACCTGTGTATGTAGGAGGGGCGCCATACGGAGACGGTGCCGACCATGGCATCGACCAAGCCTGCACAAGGCCAGTCCAAGGGTCATGATGAGGAGGCCAGGACGGTGGCGCGTGCGGCGAAGAAGCAGGCGATGACGAAGCGGGTGCAGGGCCGGAGGAGCGCGTCGAGGGAGGCCTGTAGGTCGGGTTCTTGCCCCTGTAATTAGGGATCGGGCGCCATCCACGAGGCGGGTTCGGGGCCGTGGCTGGTGCATCAGGAGGTGGTTGCACGGGCGGCTTCCGCGGCAGCCCAGAGGGCGGATTCCCTGCCGCGGCAGGGGCGGCGGCGTGGAAGACGTGCAGCGCCCGTTGTGCCTTACGAGCTTGATTCTTCTCTTCTTGCTGGAGGAGGGAACGCACCTCCTTGAAGGTGGGGTAGGGCTTCAGCATGGGGATGAAGGACTGCTTCTTATCGAACTGATCTCCGAGGCCGACGAGGAGGGCGGTGATGAGGGTACGGTCGTCGACGTGATCACGAAGCTCACGGAGTTCGTCGCCGATGGCCTTGATCCGCTGGCAGAAGACGATGACCGGGGCGTCTCCCTGGGTGGTCGTGCGAAGCTCCGTGTTGAGTGCATTGATGCGCGCATCGGAGTTGTCCTGAAACAACTGTTGGAGAGAGGCGCATAGATCGGCGGCGGTGGCATCGTCGGAGGAGACCAGATTAAAGAGCTCCATGAAGATGCGGGTGTAGATCCACTGGATGATGGCGAGATCATCTTTGACCCAGCGGGGATCGACGGGCTGCGGATGGTGAGAGGGATCTATATGTTGACAGAGGCCGCAGCGGCCGAGGTGGATGGTGAAGAGGTGGCGCCAGTGGTAATAGTTGTGGGCACCGAGGTCGAGCGAGATCGGTATGAAGGGGGAGACATCGGCGATGGTGTCAGCTAGAGAGATCATCGGAATCTGGGGAGGTGGTGAATGTGTGGTTGTAGTTGTAGAGGAGGAAAAGGGGGAGTGATTGACACCGGCAGCACGAAACTCCGCGATGGAGAAGAGGGGCCGAGCTGGGAGCGGCGGCGGCTTTGGCGGCGCAGGTGGAGGCGTCATCCCAGGTGCGGAAAACCTAGGCGTCTGATACCATGATAATTTGAGAGAATAATAACTTTTATTGATTTTAGCCACAGTGGACTGTTTATATATATTACAACTGACTTGGACTCCAAGACTAATAGAGATAGAGTTACAGTCCGAATAGCCGCACCGACCTATTCTCTAATACCGATTCTGAGCACTAGTCCCGGTTCGTGCCGGCTCCAATGGCTACGAGCCTATGACCGTACCGGACCATGACCAATCAGTATCACCCGATGCTTATATGATTGCGTCAACCATCATATCATAACAGGATGATCATAAAGGTGTATCTCAGGTATTTTGAAGGGATAGGTTGAGACATATGTAACAAGATCGGGATTTGTTCTCCTACGTGATGGGAACATACTGACATAGGTATGACTTACTGGGTTTCGTAATTGGTATTACCTGATATATTTTTTCAACATGTTGAAAGTGAGAACAAGAAAGATCTACCATAAGTGCCCCTGCCCCATGCACACATAGATTAATAACCCTCCCGGTTGTGATATCTCAGTTCATCATTGTAAGATAACCGTTTATATGAGGCTAACCAGCCATCACATACGCATGTATTTTTTATAACAAGCATTTTATTATTTACAGGGTTTAAACATTACATCTGACCTTTCCATAACTTGAAAGCACATAGCTGCGATAAGTCCAAAAACATAAAGGGAAAAGTGAAATACAAGTAATCTAGAAGAAATTGTACATCGACTAAGGTGATGAAGGACCAACCTATATATCACGCTGCCATCTATGTTGTATAATAATATCCCTCGCCATTTTATCCAAGTGTGTATACACCTTCATAAATAGGTCGTGATTCTCCATATGTTGTACAGACCATCATAAAAGGAGTGTATTGGTACACCTGTAGATAACATGCATAAAAGAAGATTTTTTATCATTAAAAATCTTATGATTTGTACACAACAAAAGTGACGAAATAACGTAAAGCCCTCTCACTCTAATAAGATTTTTTTTTGAAGTAACTCTAGTAAGAATTATAAACTTGTGATCAATCCCATCTATCGAATTTCCAAAAAAGTTAACGATGTTGTGCGGACGATACAAGCTAGAAGCTATTTGGATGACTCACCAAATAGGTCAAGCGAATTTAAATTGAAAGAATAAATGTTTGATTATCTCATCATGGGGATAAAAACACATCTCGTACTTCCATGTCAATTTCTCTTAAGAAGGTTATCTTTGCTAAGAATGACTCCTCGATGAAGGTATCACGCAATCATTTTATTCTGAAGAGGTATGTTCATATTCTTCTTGTTAGGGAAGTTGTCGCAAATGTTTAATTTAGTCTAAGTTTGGGAGGCATTAGGGAATACAACATCACTTTCGGGTCAGGTACGTTACAACGATCCTCCAAGGTTCAAAAGACGCAAGAGAGCTCTAGACAAACATGTTTGGTTGGGGTAGAAGCAAATTTCTAGATGGCAGGAAAATCCTTCATGAAATCAATTACCATTGGATGTGAAAAAAAACGGCTCTCGGGTCGCTTGTGCGAGGGAAGCTCCAGAGCATCCCACTAAAACCCTAGAAGAACTGCTCCCGATATCCTTCGCCGGCCGCTATCTCCGCCTGCCGGTGGTGGCTACCACGTCTGGCCTCTGAAGGTGGTGGGCGGGATTGGCATGCCCTGTTGGGTTCCCCTCGCGTGGGGGTCGACTACAGGGAGTCACAAGTGGTGGTAGGGGAAGCGGTGCCATCTGATGCATGGTGCTCGCCGAGGCATGGCTGCGAAGTGGGTGGAGGAAGCGGCGGGCGCGGTGTTGTAGGCCGAAGGCGGTGGCGCGGCTAAGCCCTGGTGTTGGCGGCGCTAAACCTACGTGCTTGGCAGCGCCCGGGCCCGATCTTTTCAACCTTGGGCTCGTCTAGGCCGAAGTTCGGCATGCTCGATCCGTTCATCGGAAGTCAAACGGCGGTGTGGGGACTGCTGGTTCGGCCTTAATATATGTGGCAGTCCTAGGATTTCTCTCGTGACAAGACGAAGATTTACCTATTGCCTTTCTCGCTGATCTGGCCGGAGTATCTAGTTCGAGAAGGTTCCACCGACAAACTTCCATGAGTTTCTCATGCCTGGAGATTGCTGAAGCGGATGAGATTCGGTCGGGCACGCCTATGTTTTGTTTCTGACTGTTTGGTTTCAGTAGGAGTGTGGCGAAGCTCTGCTGTCTCTTACCATCATGGGACACGTGTTTCGGTCCATGGTGAAGTAGAGTATGTCATGAACGCCGAGACTGAAGGACTAGCAATAATGGTTCAAGTCTTAGACGCAAGCTTTGCATCTTCTCTAGAAATAAACAAGTTCATAGTCGTCCACTACTCAGGAATCAGACACTATCTATGCACATGATAATAAGGATCTTGATTAAACTCACTTGTGAAAGAGTTCCGTGATATGGATCATTGATGACCTAGGGTTCCGCCGTTATATATACCTCTTGTACCGGTTGGAATAAGGCGCATCTGATAATCCGACATTATGTAAACACTCTCTATATAATAAAATTTTCCTGGCTAATATCCGTGGTTTTTTCTCTCTTTGTTGGAGAGATTTTCCATGCTAAATTCTTGTGTCCCCATGTGTGGTTTGTTTGTTCTTTGTTTTATTGCTTGTCAAATTTATAACATATCATGTGTCCTCGGTACCAAATTCATATCATGTATAGCAACAACAAACAGAGTTCCCTAGGTATTAATTAAGGGAAAGTTACCCCTGCTATTAGTCACACTCTTCATCTCATACCTCTAATAGACCCTGCATGAGCACTCTTGATTGGAAACTGAATAATGCAGCCCTAAACTCTAAACTCTTGCGTTTCAGTTAACCTTGAGTAAGCCGGTATCCTTATTCATCTTGCAACGGTGGCGCAGAGCTGCTAATATCAGATATGCGGCAATAAGTTCAGCTGTGACAAGACAACGCCTGCAATTGCTACTCCACTGGCTCCTCCGGCTCCAGCCATGCCGAGCAACCTGCCTGCAGATCCGGAGAAGGTTGGCGCTGCCATGTCGTGGATGATTTTGTCGCCATGTCCGCGAGCGACCGGGAAGATGTCAGCACTCAATCTCTATCTTTCTTGTAATTTTCGAATTTGGGTCTCGATCTCGTTTACAGGTAGGGGTTCGCTCGACTAACACCACGAGCGCCGTGTATCAACTGGCCACCGGCCAAGCCGTTCGTTCCTTCCTATCTC
Organism: Avena sativa; assembly: GCA_916181665.1. Lineage (NCBI taxonomy): Eukaryota > Viridiplantae > Streptophyta > Magnoliopsida > Poales > Poaceae > Avena > Avena sativa. The sequence continues at coordinate 675,769 of OV702284.1, forward strand.
TCTCTCCTTTCTAATCCCCTATTAATAGAAACACATAAGGAATATTACAACTGCCATTCAGAGCCAGCCAACCGGGCTGGAAGTTGGCGAGTGCGCCTGGGCCGAGGAGCAGCTTCTTTCGGATGGGCTTGGGCTTCCTGGGCAGTATCGCTCACATTCCCCCCGTGTTTAGAAGCGGCTTGCCCCCAAGCCGGAGAACACGGGAACTGCTGGCGGATGGCGTCATAATCCTCCCAGGTGGCCAAGGTTTCAGCCAAGCCACTCCACTGCACCAGAACCTGGATAATGGAAGAAGACCCGCGCTGCACGACACGCTGCTGCAAGACCGCTACTGGAACCTGAAAAGAAGCATTGGGCCGAGGCAAATCAGGAGTTACCTGTTGATTAGGACCCAGAGTCAGCTTCAGCTGGGATACATGCACCACAGGATGAATTTTGCTGGACTCCGGCAAATTCAACCGGTAAGCCAGGGACCCAACTTTCTCCAATACGTCAAAAGGACCATAGTAACGGAAGGACAACTTCTGATTGGTGCGAGAGGCCAAGGACGACTGAACATACGGCTGGATCTTCAGATAAACGCGATCACCAACAACAAAAGAGCGCTCTGTCCTGTTTTTGTCGGCCTGCTGCTTCATCCGTTGTTTGGCACGAACCAAATGCTGTTGAACTGAGGCCTGAATGACAGCCCGGCTAGAGAGCCACTGGTCCAAGTCAGAAGAAGCGATGGTATCAACAGGAGCAATACCAAAATACCGGGGCTCGCGACCATATACCACTTGGAACGGCGTCTTGCCCAAGGAGGAATGCCAATTGTTGTTATACCAAAACTCACACAAATGTAACCACTTAGCCCAGCGAGAAGGATGAGCATGGGAGAAGCAGCGCAGGAAACATTCAACTGACTGATTGACCCGCTCCGTTTGTCCGTCAGTCTGGGGGTGATAAGAGGTACTCATACGCAGCTGGGTGTCCGATAATCTGAATAGTTCAGTCCAAAATTTGCTAGTGAAAATCCGGTCTCGGTCAGAGATAATAGACAGCGGCATACCATGGAGACGGAAAATAGTGCCCATGAATGCTTCCGCAACAGTAGTAGCAGAAAAAGGATGGTGAAGGGGAATAAAATGGCCAAATTTAGACAGACTGTCAATTACCACGAGTATGCAATTGTAGCCACCAGAAGTAGGAAGTCCTTCGATAAAATCCATTGAGACAATCTCCCAGACACCAGCAGGAGTAGGGAGTGGTTTGAGGAAACCAGGATAGTGGACACGTTCTGGCTTGGCACGCTGGCAAATAGAGCAGGACTGCACCCAATTTTTGACAAAGAGCTTCATTCCTTGCCAAGCAAAAAGCTGAGAAATTCGACGGTGAGTAACGGGAAAACCAGAATGCCCACCGAGAGCACTATCATGCAAGGAATGAACAATTTTGGCTTGCAGCGCAGGATTAGCACCAACCCAGATTCGCCCTTTTTTCCTGAGAATGCCATTCTGAAACTGAAACTGAGGATAAGCCGAGGAATCCAGGACCAACCGCTGAATAATTTTCTGAGTGAATTCATCATCAGAGTAGCTGGCACTAACCTGCTGCAACCAGAGGGGCAGTGCCTCAGAAATAGCAAGGACCTGCTGATTCGCACGAGGGCGACGCGAGAGAGCATCCGCGGCTCGATTATCCACTCCTTTTTTGTACACAATCCGATAATGCAAGCCCATGAGACGAGTCAAAGCTTTCTGCTGCCACGGAGTATGAAGACGTTGCTCTGACAGATGCGCCAGGATTTTCTGATCCGTGCGAATGACGAATTCTCCAAGTTGCAAGTAAGGCCGCCATTGATCAATGGCAAGAAGAATAGCGAGATACTCCTTCTCATAAACAGAAAGCCCTTGATTTCTGGGACCCAAAGCGCGACTGACAAACGCAAGAGGGTGATCATTCTGCATCAAGACAGCGCCAATACCGCCGTCAGAAGCATCCGTTTCCAAAACGAAAGCCTGAGAGAAATCTGGCAAGGCAAGGACAGGCGCAGAAATCAACGCTTGTTTCAGAGTCTGAAAGGCAACATCATGGTCAGGGACCCAGACGAAATGGACACCCTTCCGAAGCAAATTGGTGAGTGGTTTGCTGATAACCCCGTAATGGCGAATAAACTTGCGGTAATAACCGGCAAGACCGAGGAAACTGCGCACCTCCTTAGCTGAAACAGGCGTGGGCCAATCGTGGATAGTGGCAATCTTACTTGGGTCAGTAGCCACGCCGCTGCCGCTAATCACATGACCGAGATAGGCAATTTCCCGGCGGGCAAAAGCACACTTGGATCGCTTGACCTGCCAATGGTTGTCCTTCAGAATGGCAAGAACTTGGCGGAGGTGATCAACATGATCCGCAAGACTCTTGCTGTAAACGAGGATATCGTCAAAGAAGACAAGGGCAAATTTCCGCAGCACCGGAGCGAGAGTGGCGTTCATCGCACTCTGAAACGTAGCAGGAGCGCCAGTTAAACCAAAGGCCATTACCTTGAACTCGTAGTGACCTTGGTGTGTCTGGAAAGCTGTCTTAAATTCCTCACCGGGGGCTAGGCGGATTTGGTGGAACCCGGCACGCAAGTCAAGTTTAGAGAACCAACTAGCACCAGTGAGTTCATCGAGAAGTTCATCGATGACCGGAAGAGGATATTTACCCTTAACAGTAAGGGCATTAAGCTGCCGGTAGTCTACGACAAGCCTCCAGTCTGATTCCCCTTTCCTAACAACAATGATAGGCGAGGAAAAGGCACTGTTACTGCGTTGTATGACACCTGAGGCCAGCATTTCAGATATCTGTTTTTCAACTTCAGATTTAAGTTCCGGAGCCAGACGGTAAGGCCTGATGGAGACAGGACGAGCACCAGGGACCAGGGGAATAGCATGGTCATAATGCCGTCGGGGAGGTAAACCAACTGGAGTGTCAAAAACCGACTCAAACGACTGCAACAACTGTTGGATTGCAGGGAATTCAGAACTCGGAGAATGTTCAGGCACAGACTCGGTAACAAGAGACAACTCGACACAGGTATAAGCAAAACGATCGCAAGTTTCTCCATGGAGAGTGATAGTGGTACCCTGATAATGGAATTGCATCCATTTCTGTCGCCAATGAATCTGCATTGGGCTGTGGAACATCAACCAATCAATTCCCAGAATACCATCATAGCTACCAAGAGGCAAAAGCTTGAGTTGACATGAAAACTCATAACCATTAGAGGACCAAGGGCAAACAGGAATATGATGCGTGCAATCAAGAATAGCCCCATTTGCAACCTGAACTTTTGCAGGAACAGGCAAAATAACAACACCAGAAAGTACCGCAGCCAAATCTGTATTGAGGAAGGAATGGGAGCTTCCAGAATCCACTAGAAACATGCACTGACGCCCATGAAGTGTGACTGGTAATTTCAGAGTTTGAACAGCAGAAGTAGAACCAATAGCAGCAGCAGAGAGAGCCATAAAGGGAGCCGGTGCTTCAACAGTTTCTGGAACTGATTCATCAGGAGTAGCTGTCATAAAATCAATCATCTCCTAAACCACATGGAGTTGTATAGACTGGCGACATTGATGTTCTCGAGTCCACTTCTCCCCACAAGTGAAGCATAATCCCCTTGCTCTCCTGTAAGCACGAAGAGCAGACCATTTATCCCTATCTTCCACAGGCTTCCGTGGCTCGCCCACCTTAGCATCATCCTGCAAACGAGGAGCATGTGGCCGGGGAGGAGGCAGAGGCAAAGGTAATGCTTGGGCACGAAGCTGTTGTGGATTTGGCAAAGCGGGAACCCAATTACGGTTACAATGGTTACTGCCATCCCCAAGTTCTTCATAAAGGAGAGCCAGCTCATAAGCAGTATCAAGGTCGGAAGGCTGCTGTATAGCCACAGACACTCGAACTGTCGGGTGCAAGCCATCCAAAAACCGTGTGACATAGTGCAATGGATCCGGAGCAGATTCATAAGCTGACAACTGATCAATAAGCTCAGAGAAACGCTCGACATAATCTGCAACAGTGCTAGTCTGAGTAATACGAAACAGGGCGCGGAGCAATGCCTGGTGTTGATTACGCCCAAAACGAGCCAGCATCAGAGAGCAAAAGTCAGGCCATGAGATGTGAGGATAACGGCTTTGCACTGATTCTAACCACCGAGCAGCTGGACCTTCGAACTGAGCAGTTGCTAGAGAAAGCCAATAGGTAGAAGAAGTGCCCCAAATCTGGAACGAGTCCTCGCAACGAGTTTGCCAGAGACGAGGATTGGAACCATCAAATCTCGGCAAATCCCGAGGAAAAGTTGAGGAGACGTCAGAACCAATGCCACGAGACGCAAGTGCAGAATCAGGAGTAGGAATTTTAGGGGAGTTTTGGGAATCTCGCGCACCTTTGACCGGAGGAGGGACATAGAGTTGTCCCTGCCCCCAGTGTGATGAGTCAACGCGGCGCCCGTTTGGGCCGAACCCGTCACCGCCCGGAATAGACTTGTCGGGGTCGAGGATGGTGACGCGTCCAATTGCCTGACGAAGCTCGCCGATGTCAGATCGGAGGTCGGTGCGGACGGCGTCGATGCGCTCGTTGGTCGTCGACGAGGAGCTTGAAGGCGGCCGTCGCTGTGCGCTGGTACTCGGTGAAGCGCTTCTCGAATTCACCGGTCGTCGCTGCCTTCAGTGTCTCGTACATCGCCTTCACCTCGGGTGACATGCTCGCCATGATCTCCGCTCGCCGCCGGCTAACGAAACGGGTGTGGTGGGTATGACTGGGCAACTCCAGATCTGAGGTGGAAGGAGGGAGGAGAAAAATTGTGGCTCTGATACCAGAATGTCAGCACTCAATCTCTATCTTTCTTGTAATTTTCGAATTTGGGTCTCGATCTCGTTTACAAGTAGGGGTTCGCTCGACTAACACCTCGAGCGCCGTGTATCAACTGGCCACCGGCCAAGCCGTTCGTTCCTTCCTATCTCTCTCTCCTTTCTAATCCCCTATTAATAGAAACACATAAGGAATATTACAACTGCCATTCAGAGCCAGTCAACCGGGCTGGAAGTTGGCGAGTGCGCCTGGGCCGAGGAGCAGCTTCTTTCGGATGGGCTTGGGCTTCCTGGGCAGTATCGCTCACAGAAGAGGACATGGCGATGATGCCCCGCGCATTCTCGCTGACCTTCTCTAAGACCACCTCCATCTCCGCAGGCTGCGTCGGCCCAAGACCGTGACGGATGCGCCCCAAGAGAGTGCGCACGCCCGCGTCCGCCTCCACAGCCAGGTCATGCTGCCGGAGTAGGTAGCCAAGGTGTGGTGAGAGATGCATGGCATGGAAGGCACAACTGAACAACTTTATGTACTTACTGGAGTACGTTCTTCACATACCAAGCGCTGCAGGTTGACGCCGGTCTGTCCATGGTACGTGCCGACGACCGGGGCCGGGGCCAGCGGCTGGATCCCTGGCTGCGGCGGTGGCGGTTCGGCGACGCGGAGGAGGGATAGCTGACCACGGTGCTTACCATGGACGGCAGGGTCCAGCAGTTCGTATGGCCAGGCGGTAGCGCCAAAGCCTGCTGGATGCGTGGCCGGACGGCGACTAGCAGCACCTGATTGCAAAGCATAAAATTAGTACTGCAGAAATCATTAGGCTTTTCCTAGCTCTTTGTTGCATGCATGGACTTTTGAAAATTAATCCCATAGTCCCAGTCACTTAAATTGCACAATACTTATTGAAATGTTAGTGCAAAATGTAGCCTGTTGTATACTCCCTCCGTTTCAAATTATAAGATGTTTTAGGTTTGTATCTAGACTTGTTTTAGTGTATAGATTCACTCCAAAACTTAGTGAACCTACATACTAAAAAAAAGTCTAGATACATTTTCTTTACAAATCTAAAACATCTTATATTTTGAAACAGAGGGAGTATATTTGAGGAGGTGAAGATGGCAGGTTCGGTGTTGACCATGATTTTCAACAAATTTGTGAATACTCAACTAACTACAATATAAAACCAACAGGGCATAACATCTGACAGCTAACAGGAGATTTACGCCTGTATCTGAATAATGGCAAAAAGCATATGAATAATGCATCACTCCAAGTTCTCTAAGTTTAGCAATTTTATGTGATTTCCTCCATCTGTGAATGAGTTACTGTAATTACATGCTTCCTAAATAGATTACCAAATCCCTAACTAAGCAGATACACAAAACTCATGAAAATTGCATGCTGAACAAAATACATCACTAAGATTCACATAAAATTGCTAGTGCATGGAAAGAAGGGGATTAACGTAAGTTGCAACATCAGTAATTAAAGAGTCATTGCTAGCTTATGGACTGTTTATAACATGATTCACAAGTTTGCATGCACACATGCACATGTGAAGAACTAAAAACCAAATAGATCAATCCGCACTGGTTGAGACGGCAAGTTTGAAACTTCAGTATGTACGTTCAAAAAAAGACTGCTAACTAGAAGCTTGGAGAACAGAAGGTATCATTACTACAGCGCCGCGAAGGGTTGCTCCTCCTCGCCAGCAACGAGCTTGGCGATGTCATCATCAGCGCCCGGAGGACGCTGGCCGGAGGTGAGTACAGCTCGTCGTCGCTGCTGGTCCTGCCCATGGTTGTATCGGAAGATATCTCACTGCTGATGTTGCTGTCGCTGACTTCTACATCACCACTGCCGCCGCCGGCTCTACTATTACCACAGCCCCGTTCACCATCGCCGCCTCCTCCACCACCATCTCCGCGACCTCCTTCACCACCACCGATGACACCTCCTTCTCCACTATCACCGCCTACACCTCCATCTCCACCATCACCGCCACCTCCTTCACCACCACCGTGGACACCTTCTCCAGGGCTGCTCCTCATCGCGGGCAACGAGCTAGGCTGTGACGGTGACGTATGGTGACGAAGTGGTTGGAGGAAGTTGGGTGGCGCAAGGTCTGACACCCGAGCCCTCTTGGTGTTCCGACGAGGCGAGGACGGCTCGTCGTCGCTGCTGCTGATGTCTATCATCGGCTCGGAACATGTCCCACTGCTGCCGTTGCCTCCTCCCTGTTTACCACCGCCGCAGTCCGAATCGGAGTCGCTGCTGATTTCTATGACTGCTACACGACCTGGGTCACCTCCGGTGGCCAGAGCCAGCGAGAGAGGACTTACGTTGGGGGATGCCATTACCACTGGAGTTATAACGGGAAGAAGCTTCTGGAAAGTGGCAAGTACGAGTCTTCAAGGTGCTATTATAGAGGATAGCTGAGTAATTTCAAAGAAGGCCAAAGGGCTTAGATAAATAAGGCGTGCGGCAGAGAAGACCATGCATGCAGAGGGATTTGACCGTGAGCGATCAAAGAGTCTTACGCATGCGCATACCTTGCTCGGGATTTTTTCTCCATAGCCGGGACTCGCCTAGATATACGATCAGTTTCTATCCTTCCCGAGGCATGCGGGCCTTTTACTCATGGCTGTAAAAGCTAAGACTATTCACAATGAAAAATAGTTGAGCATATGGACTAGTGGGTCCGATCTTTCTTTCCCAATGCATTGAGGTCTACGAGTATGGTTACTTGCAGCATCTTATTTATTTAAGATTTAATTTTGGCCAACAATTTTATTAATTTTTAAGTTAATTTTATTTAAATTAAAATTAAAATAATAATCTCTATCTTAAATTCATATATATCTATACATTAAAATGGTTCTAAATATATGTGAATCTATACAAATCTCTGACATCTAATTTGACATGAAGAGGGTATGTTAAATATATACTCCCTCTGTCCTAAAATATCCTGCATTCTGGGTTTAGTGAAAGTCAAACTTTATAAAATTTGGTAGAATATATAGAAAAAACTATAAACATCTATAACACCGAATGTATATATTATGAAAATATATTTTATGACGATTCTAATGGTACTTGTGTTATATTATAGGTGTAGATAAATTTTTCAATATGTTTGGTCAAACTTGACCTTGACTAAACCCAGAATGCAGGGTATTTCAGGACAGAGGGAGTACATTTTTATATACTTGTTTAAAGTTTATGAAACTTAACTTAAAAATAGTAATATGCACTGTATTTTGGTAGAGAATGTTAAATATAATACTCCTTCCGATTCAAATTAAAGGACTCGAATTTGTCTAGATCCAGATGTATCTATACATATTTTAATCTAGAAAAATCTAAGTCCATTAATTTGGATGGTGTGGAGTATCAAATTTACATTTTATTATTAAATTAGTGTAAAAATTGAATATTAAAATCTTGTTCTAAATTTTTCAATAGATTCTCAATAAGTGAAATTTCAATATCTTAAAAGTTACTGACATATAACCTAAACTATGTTGATCAAATTTGTATCAACTAAACACTTATATAAAGTAAAACACAAATACTATAGTTAGGAAAGTTAGTTTTCCATGGGTGGCGCGGGCTACAGTCAGCCACCTCTACAGCGGCAGGTGGGGGAGGCGGTGCGGTGGTAGGTGGCGTGTGCTCGATCTGGAGGTGGTTGGTCCGAGGCAGCGGGGTGCTGGACGGGGCACGGGTGGACAGGGCTCGAAGCCAGAGCGGGCCGAGCGGGCCATGGCTACGGAAGCTGCTCGCCGACCCATGGCTGTCGATGGGCGGGGCACTAGGTCCGGCCAGGAGAGCCTAGATCTGGGGATGGTATGGCATACTCTAGCTAGGGTTTGTGGGGCACGACTTGCGGGCAACACAGAGGTGTCATTGCTGCCATGCTAGTTGACCTTCCGCCACCGTGTCTAGCTATCATGCGCCGGCTTCCCGCGTCTATGCCATTGGACCTGCCTTGCTGACAACTGCCGACTTGTGGGTACGGGTGCGTGGAAGTCGGGGTGGCGGCCCTAAAAGGTGGTCTGCGCAGGCGGCCCTCTGACGGAGGAGGCTCCGGGAGCGGAGTGTTATACCTCATACCGGCGGCGGTCCGGAAGGTCCAGGTGACCACGGTGGGGATGGCGCTGCTGCTTGGCGGCGGGGGTCTACGATGGCGGCGGACTCACTGGTGGACGGAGGAGAGACTAGAGCTAGGGTTGACAGCGAGGACCAGTCCGGGCAACAACGTCATTCTCATCGCTTTCCTTCTTAGAGGTGTTGCTTGGTACGCGACGCTTCAGAGCGCCAGGAGCATGATGGTAATTCTCTGGAGGACGCAGCGGTTTCGGGTCATCCTCGTTCTCATCAAGCCATGGTTGTTGGCTTTGTTTTTTTTGTTTCTCGTGAGCGTTGTGCTGTCTGGTCCAACAACGATGTCAAACTGCTATATTAATATAGCTGGACGAAAGCATGTTTGGAGAAGTTTAAGTGTCCACAACAAGTAGCACGCACAAAGTTGACATGAGAAAGGCACATGCAGGAATGATACCACTGATCCATTAGACTATAACACATCTGAAAAGCTTCCAGAGTTTGTGACTCTTCGATATGCCACCAGTGTGTACGCAGGCCTCAATCTCAAATCTGTACCATATTTGCTTTAATTGATATAAGCGGACTTTTGTCAGTTTTGTGTATGGATGGCGAATGTCTTTGTGGTTTTCGGCCGGGTCAGACCGTATATATTTACCTTCCTTTTGTGGTAGCATTCATGCCGTATTTATATAACGTGGGAGAATTTTTATTTCTTGTACTGAGAGAAGTAACTACCGGACTTGAAATGCATGTGTCATTCTTTTATTAAGGAATCTAAAATAGCTCAAAGGAGTTCCAAGCAGTCCTGCATACCCTCCTTAAGATAAGCCTTAACTATATAAATGATCTCTGAGAAGTATATTTCTAACATTTTTATACATACTTTTTGACAAAGAGTATATATTAATATAACAAAGATACAATTATGTCCAGCCTCTGCAACAACGCGTTGACATACCAGCTTACGGACGCACACAACTAAAAAAAATAAACACAATAAAAAAGTCTCGCTATAAGGATGTATTCCTTGTAGCAGTACTAACACCACCAAGACAACACCAGAAGTCCAGCTCCTCTAAAAGAGACGCCTTGAAGAAGATAACAGTGCACAAGCGCGTCGTCATCGCCCGATAATAGATCTTAGATTTTTACCATGAAAAAAGTCGTCGTTCACAAAACAATGCTTACAAAAAGGTCATTGTCACGCACAATCAACTAAGACTAGACTTTGGATTTTCACCCTGAAAGGTAAGACTTTGAACCTCCCATTGGTTGTCTCCCCCACTTATGATGTCGCTACTCCAAATCACGAATCACCAAGCCCATTCCCCATTACCAGAAATACTCAAATCACCATTGCTAGTCTATATCGGCATGACATTCTCCGTCAGCTGACTTCACCATGAAACGAGAAAGCATGCCCCATGATGGTAATAACTAGCAGAGCTTTGCAAAGCTCCATATGAAACCAAACGATCAATGGAAAACCATGGGTGCACACGACTTTATCCCACCCGATCCAGCAATCTCCAAGCATGAATTGCGCAATGGAATTTGCCAGTGGAGCCTCTTGGAACACGACACGTCAACCAGATCGATCGGGACAAGCATCCGACAGATCATCATCTTGGCGGGAGTTGGAACTCTAGGACCGCCACCATTATTCAAGCCGAGCTAGTCGCCCCCACGCCACCCGCCGACACCCTATTGGATCTTTCGCTCCGAAACTCACCGGACATGCTAGCATCGATGAAGAAGAGACATAACATGGGCGATCTTCTGGCGGATCCAGCAAAATCATGCAGCAAGGAGGAGCCACCGCCTCCGATCAATGCACAGTCGTGGAAGACCTCCGCCGCCATCTGTGTTCACATGTGCCGCCCCATTCATGGCCCGCCTCGTGCGTAGGAGACCGTCAGAGATCACCCGCCCTCACCCCCATCTTTGGCAGGCTAGGCGTGGACGCCACCACTGATGAAGATAGTGGCAGCGGCCATGGGGAGTAAATCAAGAGATGGCTCGCTAGGGAGGGAGAGGGGCCTCCAGAGTCGCCCCGCATGAGGCGACCCGGGAGGGAGGTGAATGACAGTGGGCTAGTGGTGGCGGCGCTATTTCCCTAGGAGTCGCTAGGAACATTTTTATAATGATATGAAGATATATGTTGTCTTCTTCAAATATAACTAGTTGAAACCCCGCACGCTATGTCGGGCGTTGGAGATAATTCCTTTACCCGCATTCTCCCCGCGTCTTCTTCTTCCTCTCGACTCTTCTAGCTCCTCGCGAGAAAACCATAACAGACAACCCATCTCCCCTCCTCTCTTAACCCAATGGAAAGAAGCAACATCGCTCCATCCATGGCGGCAACTTCCGAGGCTCTCAAGAAGCCATCATAGGAGTTCTAGGTTCCGCTGGAAGGACTGGAGGTTCTGGTCTCCGCCGTGTTAGGAACCACTGGCGCCAACCACAAACCGGCGTTCGAGGCCATCGATGAAGAAAAGGAGGAGCCTAACTCCCATAAGAGAGTGTGGAGGGGTTCTGATCTTTCCACGGAAGATCTGGAGGAACTCATTGCCGAGGGATACCTTCCTATGGCGGAGGACCTAGTCTGGCGGCCAGCGCTGGCCAGCGAGGTCGTCCCTTCTCCCCTAGCCGGAGAAAAGGTCTACCTCAAAGCGCAGCTGGTACGTGGCATTGTCCTTCTAGTCGCTGACTTCATCCTTGAAGTCCTGAAACACTTCCGGGTTCTCCCTCACAACCTCTCACAATAGCATCTTAGCACTTAGCAACAATGTAGCTTTGTGCAAAGGATGTCTAGGGATTAGGCCTAGGTTAGACATATTTGTCTACTTTTTTTACTGTGAAGAGAGAATCCAGTGATTCGAAGGACGAGCTTCGTAACTGCAGAACCATTAGCTTTAAGATCCATCCTGGCTGGCGGTTCCCCGACATCGTTGGTCATGAGTCTTGTAAGAACTGGCAGAAAACCTATTTCTACGACCCAGACATACCTATGGCTGGCCGACAAGGTTCATACCCCGACTTTGTCGATGGAGCTATTGACAAAGCCACGACCTAGAGGTCCCAAGACATTCTCCCTTTCGATAACGAAGCCTCCTGTGCCATAAGAAGGATAGAGTGGCTAGTAGATGGAGGTATGACCGGCTTATACATAGCCATGTGCTGGTTTACAAGGCAGATTCAGCCTCTGCAGCACAACGCCAAGATGATGCATGAGTACACTAAAGAGAGAAAGGACCCAATCCAGATCTATGGAGATAACTTATCTAGTGACTCCATAAAGCTCCGGCTTAAGGACATCGCCAAGGTGAAGGACAAGAAGCACGACTTCACCATCACCTTTGACATGTTCAAATACGGTGAATTCCTAGAGGTTACATGTTTCCTTCATTACTTTAGTATACTACAAATTATATGTCTTTCATGCATCAATCCATTCGACATGCTTTAACCTTATCAGCTGGTGAGCTTGGCCGAGGGAGACATGTCCACTCAAGTTTATGACCCAAAGCTGAAGGAAGTGCAAGTCCTGTCCGACGATGAAACCTAAAAGGATCATCAAGCCCTGGCAACATGAAAGCGGAACATATCCACCTCTGACGCTGATGCCACGAGCAAGAAGAAGAAACCAGAGAGTGGAGTCTCCAGGAAATCCACTGCCTCGCTGGAGGCAGAGAAGAGAAAGTCAACCAGCATCTCTTTGACAAAGGCAAATGCCGTTGTGTAAGTACTCACTTCTCCGATTTTGACATTTCTTTACTCTCTATACTTATGCTTGTTAACTTTGTACATTTCAGGAAGAGAACCAATGTCAGTTTGAAGCGGACTTCCAAAGATACTGGAAGTTCCAAGAATATTCATGAGATGTTTTCAAATTTCTCTCCCGCTATCGCTCCCCCTACTCCTGCCTCCAATCCAACCAAAAGCTTTGCTGGCGCACTATTCACACCTACACATGAGACCTCCGTCATGGAGATAGACATCAATCCTGTACAAGATGTCTTAGGTGATGCCGTCTTGGACATTGTTCCCGACACACAAGCGACGCAAGAGAGCACCTCCTCCCAAGTGGTTGAAGCTTCGGCTAAGGATGCCACTGAAAAAGGGAAGGAGCTGATGGCGGGAGGAGTTACAACAGTAAACACCAGCAAGTCGCGAACCTCTACGCCAACTACTGCCATTGCAACTCAATGATCGACTAGAGCTTTGTCCACACCTGCAGGTGATGCACCTAGCGCACCCCAGACTTCTCCGACATTGAGCTTGGATGAACTAATTTGGCAAGCGAATATCATTCGCCACAATGCCAATGTCTTCCATGACTCGTATTCCCAAGCAGAAAATAATATCAAGATCGTTGTCATTGTAAGTCTTCGATACATCACATTCAATTATGATATATCCCACTGTAGCCCTGAGTTCTTAGGCGGAAAACCTTTGGTATTTTGGCCTGAGTGCTCTAAGAGTGACCAAGTGAAAAGCTTGATAGTGTAGCCCCTAGGTATCTAGGTAGAATGAAACATTCTTGTTAGGTACTCATAGAGAAGCATACATAGTGTTTTAAATTATGATATTGTAACCCCTAGCTTCTAGGTGAAACTGAATAAGTTCCGGCTAGATGCTCAAAAGAGACTAAGCACGCCTTCGAGTAAAATATCATACTATAGCCCCAAGCCTCTAGGTGAAACTGAATAAGTTCCTGCTAGATGCTTCAAGGAAATTAAGCATATCAATTGTGCAGAACGAGAATGCTTGGAATATTGCCGTGAACAAGAAGTTTGCCAAGCTACGGGAGGAACTAGCGACTGAAAAGGGTAAAACTGACTTTCTAAAGGAACAGATAACCAAAAAAAGCATTTTTTTTCTTTTCAATCTAATGTTAATCCATTGCGCGATCTATTCCTTCGGAGTACTCAAAGTACTTTTATTTCTCCGACTTGCAGAATCTGTTGCCACGACCAAGAGCATCGATGAGCAATCCAAGCACATCGAAGAATTGGATGATGAGAAAAAGATCTTGAAGAAGGACCTGGCCGATGTTATAGCCATGCATGAGGAAGAAATGAAGTCTCTGCAAGAATCTGCAGACACCGAGATGGATTGCTAGAAGAAGGAAAATTGAATATCTCAAGGAATAAAATCGAGATGCCATAGAGCAGAATACTCAGAGCCTTGAAGTATTCAAGAAACTTCAGAAGGAGCATGCCATCTTGGCGGAGACATGCAAGCAAGATAAAACCAACATATTTGGTAACCTCCCTCTATCTTAATTCTGTAAGTCGGATACTTTGTATTGTTGTAAAACTCATGATCCTTGTATCTTACAAAAACACAGCCCCCATTGTTTTTACCAACTTGGGTGAAGCTCTGCATTCAAAGGAGTGCATGATTCTTGCGGGGAACTTCATCAATAGTGCCATCACCCAGGCCAAGGAGATAGCCAAGGCCCTGGACATCACCATCAAGGTGGTGTACTCTGCACCAAGTACTCGTAGATTCTCCGCCGGGCTCCCGAGAAGATGGAAATCTTCCTCTGTCCGGGCCGGTGCTAGAATGGCCCTGTCCTTGGTCAAGTCGCACTATGACGATGCCGACATTAATTTGGTAAGCTTCTGTATGTCGGCAATCGACGAAGAAGGTAATGCAGTTGATAGCACTACAATCTGGAACTCCCTCGCCGGATATGATACCAAGGTAGCCAAGTTAGTCTAGGCTGACGTCTTCATTCATGCCGAGGTGATGGACAATCAGCCGACAGGATCAGAGTCTTCCCTAAGGACTGGCGACTTCAATGATGTCTCCCGGGCTGGTTCTCCTGTTGCCGATGATGTAGCATCCAAGTCTCCTATAGCTGAGCCATAAAAAATGTTGTATTAATTGTGCCTCTGCGTATTTTGTGTTATTGCAGAAAAAACAATGTAGAAGTTAGGCGGAAAACTTGGCTACAAGCCTCCTACAACTTATCTATGTATAACATGTATATGTTTGTATATTTGTTTAAGCAAGTGTTGGTTTATCCATTATTCTAGTTCTTATGCTTGACCTTTCATGATATAGAAGACTTGTAGCATGGGACCATGTCCTTAGGTGCTTATGCTTAATAGCACCGTCCGGAACCTGATGACCCACAAGTATAGGGAGTGTATCGTAGTATTTTCGATAAATAGGAGTGTCGATCCCAACAAGGAGCAGAAGGTGTTGACTAGTGGTATGGAGCAGTAAATCTCTGTAAATACTTAGCAAACGGATTTTTAGGGGTTTTCTAATAAAGCAAAGAAACAAAGTGCAAGTAATAAAGACAACGAACAAATGCAGCAAGTGGCCCAATCCTTTCTTAGCAAAGGACAAGCCGGTGGAAATACTTCTAAAGACCAAACATTCTCGAGGACACATGGGAATTATGTAAAGTGCTTTCTCTTCAAATAGTTGAGTACCCTTCATTGGTGTTGTAAGAGTTGTGTGGGTGAACCTGTGCTAATGTACCGACCTTACTTGGACTAATACATACTTGTGATTAAACCCCCTGCAAGCATCCAGAACTACAGGAAAGCAATTAAGATATAAACCTAACCACGGCCTTAAACTCTGAGATCCTACGCTCCCTTATGCAATGGTGTCCTAACGGGGGTTCAGGTTTCTATCACTCCGGCAACCCCACAGTTAGTAGCCAAATACACAATGCATTCCCCTAGGCCCATAAATGGTGAAGTATCATGTAGTAGGCGTTCAGATGACACCACTGGAAGAATAGCACCACAACTTAAATACTAAACCATAGAATAATATCTCAACACAGATCCACTACTAACAACATGATTTCTCCCATGTCCTCAAGAACTAAATGAACTAGTCACAAGACATCATATGGATCAAGATCAAAGATGATATGGTGATGGATAACAATCTTAACATAAACAATAATCCAATGGTTCCACTCACAAGCATCAACTACAATAGTAATCAACATCTGGAAATTTTCCCCTAAGAACTAATGCAAGATTCAACACAATTATTACAGCGAGATGGAGTGGTGATGATGGTGCTGGTGGACATGATGGTGTGTATGATGATTATGATGATCCCGATGAAGTCTAGCTTGACGATGGTGTTGATGGCGACGATCTCCCCTCTCCGGGAAGGAATTTCCACGGCAGAAATCTATCTACCGGAGATATCTTTCTCTCTCGGTGTTTTTCGCCCCGAAGAGGTGGCGGAATCTTTCTGTGGTCGCTCCCCGTGTTTTAGGGTTTCGAGGAGAATATATAGGCGAGAGGGTGGAGTCGGAGGCCGGCCAGGTGGGCCACACCCCCTGTAGGCGCGGCCAGGGGTGGCCCGTGCCTGGGGGGTGTGGGCCCCCCTGTGGCCCATCTTCGCCTCCCTTTCAGGCTTCCTTCTTCTTCTGGGAAAATATAAATTTCCATGATTTTTCTGGTATTTTTCTGATCTTCGTGAAATTGCATCAAAACACCTCTCTTTCCGTCAGAATCCTGACTACGGCAGTCCATCCTCCAAGAATAATCCAACATGCAAAAATAGATGAAAAGACATAAGTAACACCTCTTAATATGAAATATATCAATGAAATAGAGGCAAATTATGATATAGAATGGTGATGCAAATTGGACGTATCAACTCCCCCCAAGCTTAGACCTTCGCTTGTCCCCAAGTGAAAACTGAGCTCAGTAAACATGTCCACAGGTTTATGGAGTGAAGTGTTGATAAAATAATACGGACAAGAAGCATCACACTTACCATTACACATCTCATAAAAGAAAGCAACTCACCATTATATAACTTAGCTTGCAACAATTACATGAGTCATAGTAGAGATGCATAAAGATAAATCATAATTGGAATTGGCAAACTTTGTTCTTGGTTAGAGAACAGCTGTCAAACAGTTTCGCAAATAAAGCTTTTGTAGAAGTTTTCACAACAAGAGCACTCTTTGCTCAAAAAGGTTTTTCATAATGATGGCTTTCAAAGTAATACTCAATAGATAAGAGTCTTGTGCAAACAAGGAAGATAAAGAACATGATTGAATAAATCACCATATGAATGCTTGAAACACAACAACTCAAATGCTAGCTGGAGATAGAGAGGAAGTAGGTTTACTGACTCAACTTAGAAAATAGGAGAAAGGCCCTTCATAGAGGGAAGCAGGGATTTCATGTTCATAAAGAGCTTCCAAAAGATTATGGTACTTTCTAGCTTTGAGCCCTCATGCCCCTATCATAAGCATCTTAAGGTGATTAAGGTTAAAGTGAACAAGGATGGAGTATATGCTTGATGAAATATAAGTTGGCAATCTCATGTCCCTTGAGTACGAGGGTCGCTCCTCGTGCTACTCAACTTTAGTTACTAGTAAGTTCTTATCATTTTAAGTACATGTGTATCATAAAGAACCTCCAACGGGGTACCCCTTGCACATGATACAGGAGCTATCCCATAATCCAAATGACAAGGAAAGCAGACAGTGAGCATCTCGGTGATCTTTTTATTTGCTATTTGCATAGGTTTTTATTGAGGATGCTTCACAGATTGCTCACTATGGTGATGCTGCAAGTTTCCACCATGGTTAGGAATGGCTTAGGCTAGCGCTCCAGGCATTTCTCTAACACACATACATAATCCATGGACTTACAAGCTCCCCTTTTATTTCACACCGACGACATCCGCAAACAAAAGAGCATGATATCAACTGGATATGTATCCATAAGTGTTGAAAGCGTTCCCCGTGTTAGCATGGTTCTGCTAATCCCAACGTATAGGTGCAAGCATATACAACTTCGATGACACAATGGTTCAAGTTTATAAGGGGCAAGAAAATAAGGTGTGCCATAAAGTTCGTGAGAGCTTTACTAACTAGTTTTCACATAACAAAATACTTTTTAATTTGAAAGATAGATGAAGCTTGAGAATTTGCTTGGAATAGCAATAATGCTAATAGGTAGATATGGTGGACACAAATGGCACATGTTTTGGTTCAAAGGGATTGGATGCATGAGAAGTATGCCTTCTCAAAACAGGTTTTTGGCTAGCAAGGCTAGGTAGCAAAAAAAAGAGTTGAAGGAAACAAGCAAACCTACAAGTGATAAATCCAAATATGCAATCTTCCATGAAGACACAAAAGATCTTAAATAAAGAATACTAAGCTTATGAGACAATCAAGAAAGAAAAAAATGATACAAAATACCTGTGAGCTTTTCCCTTTTCCTTTCAAACCTCAAAAAGTGTTGCTACTGACCAAAGCTCGGTTTGCCAAGACGAATTTAGATCTACCTGATGCTCCCAAAAGTGATGCCAATACTGATCAACAAGATCAATCATATAATATTGATTGCAAACTAAAATAAGAAGTGCAAAAAGTAAAAGATGAAACTTCTCATTAATATTCCATAAAGGCACTCACACCAAGGAATACATAGATAATTGATACGTCCAAAACGTATCTACTTTATCGAACACTTTGCTATTGTTTCTTCTCTAAAACTTGTGTGATTTGGATACAACTAACATGGACTAACGTTGTTTTCAGTAGAATTACCTTGGTGTCTTGTTTTTGTGCAGAAAATCAACTATCAGGAAAAATACCGGAAAATATGCCAAAAACTATTTTTCACCAGAAGATCCACGGAGCCAGAAGGGGAGACAGAGAGGGGGCTAGGGGGCCCAGACCCACCCCAGGCGCAGGCCTACCTGACCCCGCGCCTGGTGTTGGGGATATGCTATATGGGTATCCCCATAGCATGTCTCTTATCCGGCTAACCCGGGTGGCCCATAGTTGGTAGCATGGCCCACGGACTGCTGGGAGGCCTAGTTAGATGGATCTAGAAGGGAGGCCCATGCCAGTTAAAGGGAGGCTGCGGAGGAGTCATCGACATACCCGGAGCCTTGGAGTACAAGACACGCTAGACTAGTTGTAAGTAGTCTAGGACTCTGTAACCTGTCCGGCTAGGACTTTACTTGTAACCCTAGGACCTGACAACTATATAAGTCGGGCCTATGGGAGCCTTTAGGGCATCGATTAACATACACCTCGCAGAGCGAGCCAATCCCTGTAACTCGGCGTATTGCCATTATAGTGATTTATAGCAGGAGTAGGATTCTGCCACCGTTGTGGGATCTGAACCTAGGTAAGCTGTGTAACCTCGTACCCGTCAACCGTCTGCTTCCCCCACGTCTCTAAACACGCACTATGAGGACCCCTCCATGGCGTACTCGTCGGCAATACCATGACGTTGGCGCCCACCATGGGGCAAGAGGCGCTTCAGGCTCTTCAGCGGGCGAGGACCAAGATCTTCGCGGGAATCGGCGAAACCATAGCCATCAGTCACATTCTCTTCTCCGGCAACGTTCCGATCATCCCTCCCGACGAGTTCTGGGTCTCGACGAAGACGAACCCTACGCGGTGCTCGATCGTCCCCATCGGAGACATCCACCTCTTCATCGGCGTAACCGACTCAGGCACTAGTTCTCTAGGAGTCAGAGGAGCATCAAGACCCGAACGGACCGCCTACGGGCAGGATACGTTCGCGGAAGGATCGTTGTCGGATCTCTCTTTGGAGTTTTCCGGCAAAGATCGAAAAAATGCAAGGCCCACCCAAGCGGCCCCTGTGCTGGATATAACGGTGGAAGATCACTGCAAGTCCGCCGGCTTCGCCCGTGCATCTGGACAGCAGCGATCCAAGTTCATCGGCGTGGTTACCATCTTCGATCTAGCGTGCTGTGTTCAGAGAGAAGGCGAAAACCCTCGCGATTACCTTGCCAGATGGCTCCGTATACGTGCCGACCTGGCTCATTACCCCAATGATGATGCCATGTATCACTTTGTGGAAGGACTGAACCAGGGTACACTTCTCTGGCATACGCTAAGGCGGCAGCAGGCTTCGGGACGCCTCACCTTCGAGAGCATGGTGAACACCGTCAATAGATACGCGGAGGCTGAGGTGGCACCCCATGTAGCGCCTACGCTCATTGGCGGCGCATCCCCGCCTCATCCACCACCACCACCTCCTTCGGTCTACGTCGTCGCGCCACCGCCACTGCCCCCAGTCGTCATCGCCGCAGTGGCACCACCACCTCCAGTCATCATTGTCGTCATCGCCCCGCCATCACCCATTGTCGATGAAGCCCCGACACCCTCCGACTCTGTGCTTGACGCGCTCTATGCCGACATCAGCGCTTACTCGGAGGAGATAGATTTCAGCCCGGACGAGCTAGACTCATCTATGCAGGAGATGGAGGAGGACTTCCAACGCGACGAACGAGCTGGGAAGGCCGTCGCGTCCCGAGAGGTGTTTGTCGCCATTGGGACCGTGATGGAAGAAGACCAACCCGGACAAGCTCCGCCTAAAGCGCTGGACAAGGGGAAGGGACCACTTGTTGCTGCCGACAAGGATCGTGCAAAATTCATGCCACCTCCGCCTAACCCAGTGCAGCAGCCGCAGGAACTCAACACTGGTCCGAGTAACAACAACACCGCAAACCCGCCGCCTCCGGCATCCACATCTGCTGCTGCCCAAATTACTTCGGCTGATAGAGTGATGTAAGGCAATCTCCTCGTCGATCCCTTGACCGTAGCTCATATCCGGAACGTAACCCAGCTTGATGAGAAGCGCCAACAGCTCCTGGAGGAAGCGCAGGCCATCGCGGAGCAAGGCGCCAAGCTAGATCGAGATCTGACCGACGCGCAGAAGTCAATAGAGAAAGCTAGAGCCATGGAGGCCGAGTACAAGACTCTGCTCCAGAAGCAGAAGGCTAAGAAAGCTCCGGCTCGTGTCATTAACGATCCTGGTGTACAGAGAAACCTAGGATGGACCCCCTCAAAGATGCCACAAGCAAAGCCATACATTGACAGCGAAGGCAAGCAGGTGATGCCCACTCCCCTTCTTAATCTTGCCGTTGCCAAGACCCTTCTGGAATAGGATAGATCACCCGAGGCAGTGGAGAAGGTCTATGACCTTGTGGCCAAGGCGAAAAAACAGTAGGAAAAGGGCACCTCTCAGAGGCTTGAGTCTGACCCAGCGTTCTGCCAGTCTAGTCTGCATAAGCCGCCAAGGGATAGGTCTCCTCAGGATGTCGGGTCCCAGACGGGCTTATCATAACGAAGACGGAGGGATGCGCGCAACAGGAAGGACGCTATCCCCATATCCTCCGACCACGGAGGCAAAGCTCACCCTCGTCGCCCATCTCCACCGCCTCGATCCCCCCGACATCGCGAAGACCCCAAGGCTCACCATCGCACGGACATGCCTCCGCCAAAGCAACACGGCATCGTCATCCACGATAATGCGGAGCAGGCCCGCCATGATGGAGAGCACAGCCAAGGACACAAGAGAAGGTCACGCCATGACCCTCCGCGTCCGACAAGCAACCGTGACAAGCGTGAGGCGTCGCAGGAGGGCAATGGCAAGAAGGCTAACCCACCGCCACCTCCACCTCCGTCACCACCCAGCAGCCACCATGGCGGAGGAGGCCCGCGTCGTTCACGCAGCCCTTCCCCTAATGGCAAAAATAAGAAAAGAAGACCGGAGCCATACGACGCACGATCACGTCTGGACAAGATCCATGAGGCCCGGGATGGAGCATACCTAGGACCACGCTGCTTTGGACCTGTGATACAGACCGTAGCTTACCCCAAGGGTTTCCGGATTGACAAGACCATCAAGCCCTATGATGGCACCGCCAAGCCAGCCACATGGTTGCAGGATTATGGCAACGCGGTGGAGATTGCCGGGGGTACCCTAACGTTGCCGTCAAGTACCTCCCATTGATGCTGGCGGGCACGGCCCGACAATGGATCGATGACTTGCCGGAGAAATCCGTCTGCAATTGGTTGGACATGCAAAAATCATTCACCAAGAACTTCGAGGGTACGTACAAACGTCGCTGCACTGTTGGCGACTTACAGCAGTGCGTGCAGGAGAAAGACGAGTCATCTCGCGCCTACCTCTCCCGCTGGATGGATATGAAGAATTCCTGCGCAGGAATGCACTCCCAGACCGCCATGTCCGCCTTCATCGATGGGTTGGAAGGAGGTACGTTGCTCCGACATACGTTGAAACGCCTGCAGGACAACCACTAGCTCAACCTCAATCTGATGATCTAACTAGCTAGCGAGTTCGCGGCTGCCGCCGACGACGCACGTGGATCGTTGCTGACAATAGCAATTCCAACCCAAGCTAAGAGGAACAGCAGCACAAAGCGGAAGAAACCGCCAGAAGAAAAGCAAGCCTTCGACATGGTCGCCGTGACTTTCGCAGGATGAGGTGATGGCGGACAGCGTGGCTGAGGACGGGGAGCTAGTCGTGGGCAGCAGCGAGGTAGTGAAACTACCCTGGCAGCACCCCGCGTTCCCTAGACCTACGAGGAGTACTACGATATGCCGTGTCTCGTACACCTTGACGCCAATGGCAAAGCCACACACACCAACCGCCATTGCAAGTTTGTCAACGACCTCAAGGAGGACCCGGAGTCCGGCTACAAGAAAAGTCGGAAGAACAGACCACGAGGAAAGGGCAAGGGAAAGAAGAAGGAGGAGGAGTCCAAGGATTCAAGTGACATGGACGAGGATGTTGACCCCAAGCACGCCGCCAAGAGTGATGGCAAGGGAAAAAAACCTTCGAGAA
This sequence comes from Avena sativa, assembly GCA_916181665.1. Lineage (NCBI taxonomy): Eukaryota > Viridiplantae > Streptophyta > Magnoliopsida > Poales > Poaceae > Avena > Avena sativa. The sequence goes on from OV702284.1 coordinate 698,358, forward strand.
GAAGGCGCACGTTTTCCACACTTTCCTTGGCACCCCCAACGTGTGACAACAGAAGACCTCCATGAGGATACTGATGGCCACTCTCCCCCCCAGTTCCCCAATACCTGCGCTGGTCGAAGATTCCAATTACTTGGGATGGGAAGGATCACCTAGACCTCATCCCTACGGAGAACGAATATGCCATGATCATAAACCCCCTGATTGACGGCAACGAGTTCACCAAATGTATGGTGGATAGTGGAAGCAACATCAACATCATGTACCTGGATACACTGCACAAGATGAACTTGACGGAGGCAAACCTAAGGTGGACCAACACCATCTTCCATGGCATAGTTCCTGGTCGGGAGGCTCGGTCCCTTGGGTGCATCACACTTCAGGTCGCGTTTGGCGATTTCAATAATTACCGCCAAGAATGCATGACCTTTGAGGTGGTCCCCTTCAAGAGCGTGTACCACGTCATATTCGGCCGCGACATATTCCACACCTTCATGGCCAAGCCATACTTTGTCTACAACAAGCTCAAGATACCCTGACCAAATGGTGTCATCGTCGTATTCGGAAGCTTTACAAAGGCATGGGACTGCGAGATTGGAGAAGCAGCCTTTGCAGAAGCTGTCCTCTACAACGAAGAATTCAAGGAGATCCAGAGCAAGGTCGATGCCTCGGAGATGCCCGCGTCGAAGAAACAGATCTCCGACTCCGCCCCAGCATTCAAGGCCGCCATCGAGACCAAGTCGGTGGAACTTGTGGTAGGCAATTCCTCCAAGACCATCGCCATTGGTACGAACCTGGACCCTAAATAGGAAAGCACGCTCGTCGAGTTCCTCCGTGAGAACAGGGACATCTTTGCCTGGCAACCCACCGACATGAAAGGTGTACCTAGGGAATTTGCCGAGCACAGCTTGAATATTGATCCAAAATGTAAACCAGTGAAACAACCTCTACGACGCTTCGGAGACGAGAAGAGACACGCCATAGGCAAAGAGATAGCTAGGTTACTTAAGGCTAGTTTTATCCGAGAAGTCCTTCACACCCGATGGGTGGCCAATCCTGTACTTGTCCCCAAAAAGGGAACCAAAGAATTAAGAATGTGCGTTGATTACACCGGCTTGAACAAAGCATGTCCCAAAGATCCGTTTGCCTTGCCTCGCATTGACCAAGTCATTGACTCGATGGCTGGCTCGGAGCTTTTATGTTTTCTTGATGCATACTCAGGATACTTCTAGATCAAGATGAGGAAGTCGGACCAATTGGCCACTTCGTTCACTACACCCTACATCACATTTTGCTATGTCACGATGCCCTTTGGGCTGGAAAACGCAGGTGCTATGTACCAGCGGACAATTCAGCGTTGCCTACATGACCAAATTGGTCGGAACGTTCACGTTTATGTGGACAATATAGCGGTGATGTATAAAAAATCAAACGACTTAATCTCCGACTTAAAAGAAACCTTTGATAATCTCCAGAAATACAACATGATGCTTAACCCTAAGAAGTGCGTCTTCGGGGTTTCAGCTGGCAAATTGTTGGGCTTCATTGTTTCCCAGCATGGAACCGAGGTCAACCCGAAGAAAATCAAGGCCATCTTAAGCATAAACTGTCCGACATGCCTGAAGGACATACAACGACTAACAAGTTGTGTTGCAGCAGTTAGTCCGTTCGTCAGCCAACTTGGAGAGAAGACTCTGTCGCTGTACACGTTGCTGAAGAAGGCGGACAAATTCACATGGACGGACGAGGCAGATGCAGCATTGAAGCATCTCAAGGAGATAATTTCCTCAGCGCCTATCCTTGCCGCGCCCGAGCCTGGGGAGCCAATGTTAATTTACATGGCGGACACCAACCGGGTAATCAGCATCGTCGTCGTGGTAGAGCGGAAAGAACCAGGGCATGAGTACAGAGTTCAACGACTAGTTTACTATGTAAGCGAGGTCTTGACGGAGTCCAAGCAGCGTTACCCGCACTACCAAAAGCTAGCTTATGGAGTGTTCCTTGCTTCTCGGAAGCTAAGGCACTACTTCCAGGAGCACCCCATCACAATTGTGAGTAAAGCTCCAGTGTCTGACATCATCAACAACAGCAACGCTACAGGAAGGGTCGCGAAGTGGGGCATTGAACTTGCCGCCTTCGAGATTACCTACAAGAGGCGCGACGCTATCAAGTCACAAGCCTTGGCGGATTTCATCGCGGACTGGACGGAGATGCCTGATGCTACCCCTGTACCAGAGCCAGAATACTGGGTGATGCACTTTGACGGATCAAAGCTACTCAAGGCTCGGGGGCTGGTGTACTGCTACAGTCACCAACTGGGGAAACGCTACACTACGTTCTGCAGATCCACTTCGAGGCTATGAACAACATGACGGAGTATGAAGCACTCATTCACGGACTACGCATAGCCAAGGATATTGGCATCAAACACATAGTTTGTTGTGGAGACTCCGACTTTGTTGCCTAGCAGGTGGCTGGCACCTGGAATGCGCGGAATCCTATGATGGCGGCATATCGTGATGAAGTGGACGAGATAGCCAAGATCTTCTTGGGCTACGAAGTCAAGTATGCCCCTAGGGAGCAAAATGAGGCGGCTAACCTGCTATCAAAGCTTGGGTCAAGACGCAAACAAATTTCGCCTGGCGTTTTCCTGGAGCATCTACGGACACCATCCATGAAGGGGCGGACATAGACAACCCGGATAGAGTTGACTCGTTCGTTCACACAGTGATAAAGGTCCCTCCGGCTTGGACAAAACCGTTCATAGAATACCTCGTACACGGAACTTTGCCTAACGACGAAGTCAAAAGACGGCAATAGTACGTCGAGCAAAGGGCTATACCATAATCAATGGACAGATCTATAAAAGAAGAACTACTGGTGTATACCTTAAGTGTGTTTCCCAGCAAGAAGGTATTTAAATCCTCCGCGAAATCCATCTCGGAGATTGCGGGCATCACGCCGCTCCCCGATCGTTGGTCGCTAAAGATTTCCAACAAGGATTCTACTGGCTAACCGCAAAGTCGGACGCCGAAAAGCTGGTGGAGACATGCATGGGATGCCAGTATTATGCCCGACAACCACATGTTCCAGCTGAAGAATTGCGAACAATACCAATAACTTGGTTGTTTGCAGTCTGGGGGCTAGACATGGTTGGTCCGTTGCAGACGGCACCATGTGGGTTTACGCATCTGCTAGTTGCAGTTGATAAATTCACCAAATTGATAGAAGCTAAACCCATTAGAAAGCTTGATGGGGCAACTGCCCTCAGGTTTGTCCGGGATCTAGTGGTGAGATTTGGTTTCCCACACAACATTATTACCGAAAATGGAAGCAACTTGTCACTCAGGGAAGTGGAAGCTTATTGTTAGGAGAAGGGCATCCGACTTGACCTTGCTTCTGTGGCACACCCACAGTCCAATGGTAAAGTTGAGCGAGCCAATGGATTAATTCTGCAAGAGATCAAGCCACGTCTTGAGGCACTGCTGCACAGAGCAGCTGGAGCCTGGGCGGAGGAACTGCCATCTGTGTTGTGGAGTTTACGAACTACACCCAACGGATCTACCGGCTACACCCCTTATTTCATGGTATATGGAGTAGAAGCCATCCTGTCTTCCGACATCCTTCACGACTCACCAAGAGTAGCCGCCTACGACGAGGATGACACTGAAGAATCCATACGCCTAGATGTGGACCTTCTCGAGGAGGAGTGCGTATTGGCATGCCAAAGATCTGCCATCTACCAGCAGAAGCTACGCAGCTACCATAATCACCACGTTCGACATCGCTCGTTTAAAGAGGGGGACCTGGTGCTCTGACTTAAGCAGAAGAAGTCACACAAATTATCGCCGCCATGGGAATGACCATTCATCATAAGCAAGGCTCTACTCAATGGGTCTTACTACCTCGTTGACAATCGTGAACTGGAGGATAGACCCAACGAGGATCATAAGCGAAAGCGATGTGACCCGGATGATGACTACCCAGAGCTTGATCGGCCATGGAACATAGCACAGCTACGTCCTTTCTACACTTAGCATTTTTTATCTATTGTGTACCTATTATATGATCAATGAAATAAAGCTCTCTGGTTCACTCATATTTCTGAGTCTTTTACCTCCTTTAGTGTTTATTTTTGGATCGTATAAAATCTTTATGCACAAGCTTTGCAATTGCACTTGTGAAAATTCCGCCTATGGGCGTTAGCTTAAGTTTTCTGGTCTACACGTTCTTTGTTGTTTTTAGGTGGATTCTGGAGTAGTGACTTTCGGCATAGATGTCGGCGATTTTGTGCTTAGGTTTTCGACGGTGCCATTGGGCATCATCGCTTGAGCGCATAGTTCCAACAACAAGTCCTCCGACTCACGAAAAGTCAAGCATAAAAATCAGAGTAATGGATAAGTCAGCACTTGCTTAAAAAATATATACATGCTGGAACTAGTTCTTGAGTAGCAGGAAATAACAACCATCTTCTTTCCGCCTTAAGTTAACACGTAGTTTTTTCCGCATACAAATTCCAAAGGAAACAAATATTACAAATTGTTTCTCATTCCTCTGGTGCAGGCGACTTGGATGCAGCGTCATCAGCAGCAGGAGAGCCGTCCTCTACGAAGTCGGCAGTTTTGAGGGACTCGGAGGAGCTTCGGTTGTCACTGTCAATGATCTCCATGGGAACGAAGATGTTAGGGTCTACCAACTCGGCGACTCTGGTATCAAAACTCGCGAGTGATGCCAATATAGCTTTGTGATCTATTGCTTGGCCATCGTCGTCTACGTCAGGGATGCCGGAGGTCACCGTGTCGATGTTGGTGTTTTCGTAGAGCGCCTTGACCATTGACAGCTCCATCCTCGCGCCAGCCCGGGTACATGAAGCTTTCCAGCTTGCAATACGCTTGGGGGCTTGGCGCAGGATCTCCGAGAACTTCATCACGGAATCTATCGCTTTGATGTTGATCTGGAGGGGCTTGGCTATCTCCTTGGCCTTCTTAATGGCGGTGTTGATAAAGTTGTCGGCAAGGACCATGCATTCTTTTGGCGGAGGAGGTGACTGGGTCAAACCAATAGGAGCTGCAAATTCCGATAAGGAAACTCATGAGTTCAATAACACAAAAGTTCAAAGTATCTAACTTACAGAAGTACAAGACGGAGAATCACTCACTGAAGATGCTAGTCTCAGCCTACTGGAGTGTCTCCGCCATGGAGTCCCGCTCTTGTCGGAGGATCTGATATGCTTCAAGATTGCGTTTGTTCTGCTCATCGACAGCTTTCTTCTGCTCTTTCAGCATCGCGATCTCCTCCTTCAAGCGGTTCATCTCCATGTCGGCAGAATCCTGCAAGACCTTCATAGACTCCTCGTGCATTTTCAGCATATCCTTCCTCTCCTGCTTAAGGATCTTGTTTTCGCTATCCAGCTGCTCAATATGCTTGGATTGCTCAACAATATCCTTAGCCTTGGCAATGGTTTCTGCAAGTCGAAGAAAGAACAGTACATAGTGATTACTCGGAGAATGATTGGTACAAGACCAAGTCGGAATACGAAAAATAAAGGAAAACAGACGCTTGCTCTTGATGATTTGTTCCTTCAAGAAGGCAGTTTTACCCTTTTCGGCTTCCAAGTCCGCATGCATCTTCTGGAACTTCTCATTGGCCACGCCTCTCCGAGCATTCTCATTCTATGGAAAGAATACTTAACGCTGTTTAGTCTACTTGGAGCATCTAGCCAGATAAATATCCACCTAGAAGCTTGGGGGCTACAGTGAGAGTTTTTAAACTTGGCAAAATGCTTAGTCTTTCTTTAAGCATCTAGTCGGAACTAATTCAGTTTTCAACTAGAAGCTTGGGGGCTACAGTATAAAGTTTTTTAACACAGTCATATGCTTAGTCTTTCTTTAAGTATCTAGTCGAAACTAATTCAGTTACAACTAGAAACTTGGGGGCTACAGTATCAAATTTACAAACACTTCGTATGCTACTCTAAAACATCTAATCAGAATAATTCATTCAAACTATATGCTTGGGGGCTACAGTGAGAAGTTTTCTAGCTTAGTCACTCTTAGAGCATTTAGATGCAAAGACCTATGGTTTTCCGTCTAAATCCTCGGGGGCTACAGTGGGATACTCATATGAAATACAAAAGGCAAATAAAAATTACGTGAGATGATCTTGAGGTTGGTAGCACTCTCAACAAGCAACTTGCCGAAGTAAAGACTGTTTCCTCGCAAGATATCTGCTTGTCGGAGAAGCTCCTCAAGACCGCATGTTGGAGATGTCGGCGGTGAACTAGGAACTAAAGCAGATCTGCTCGGCGTAAGCTACGGTTGTCCTGGGTGCAAAGACGCCGCCTTCAGCAGTCTTTCCACCTGCCACCACCGCCTTACCGCTACCGATGTCATCCTTAGCCGGAGCTTCGGCCATTTGGGTTGTTGTGCTTTCTTGCGTTGCCTGTTCGCCGACAATGGCAAGCTCCACGGAGACAGCTGAGTCCACTTCCATGGTGGAAGGGTCAGATGCATCCTTGGCCTGTGAGCTTGTCGGAGCAGGTGTGGGCTTGACGCTGGGAGTGACAGGGGCTATGGCGGGAGATGCATGGTGGGACACGTCACGATGCAACATATCCTTGATATTTCTAGAAGCCCCCAAAGTTTTGGAGGTCTTCTTCAAACTACTACTGGCCTTTTTCCCGAAACATGCAAAAAGTATAAGTACAGGAATAAGACAAGCAATGGACAATGTCGGAGAGAAAGAGGCTTACACAACAGGGGGTGCTTTGGCAAAAGGAATCCCGGTAACTCTTCTTTTCTCCGCCTCTAGGGCGGTAGTGGACTTCTTGGAGGCCCCACCCTCCATATTCTTCTTCTTGCCTCCATCGACAGCGTCAGAGGTGGAGTTCTTCCGCTTTCGCACCATCGGGACATCGTCGTCGGACATGACGATGACTTCCTTCATCTTAGGGTCATATATTTGGACAGCCATGCTATCCTCCTCTAGACTGCTAAGCTGTTAAGTGAAAACCCAAAAGTGTTAGATGAGATGTTAATGGTTAGACGGAAGAACTAGAGTAAATATCATACACGGAAAATAAACATCCTACCTCTGGGAACGTGCCATCAACGAACATGTCATAGGTGATGGTGAAGCCACGCTTCCTATCCTTCACCTTGACGATGTCCTTGAGGCGGAGCTTGACGGAGTCGCTCGAGAAGTTGTCCTCGGAGATGCGAAGGCTATCCTTCCTATCCTTGGTGTACTCATGCATTAGCTTCAAGCGGTGCTGCAGAGGCTGGATCCGCCTCATGAACCAGCACATGGCTAGGTCCAACCCGGTCAGACCCGTGTCTACGAACCAGTCTATCCGCCTGATGGCGCGGGAGGCTTCGTTGTTGGAGGGTAGGATGGCCTAGGATCTCCATGTCGGCGCTTCAGCGGCGGCTCCATCGACAAAGTCAGGATACGTTTCTTCTTGGCCAGCCAGAGGGATGTCTGGGCCATAGAAGTACGTATGTTGCCAGTTCGTGCAAGAGTCCTGGCCGACGATGTCGGAGAACCGTCGGCCAGGCCGGATCTTAAAGCTAATGGTGCCACAGTTCCTGAGCTCGTCCTTGCCAGCTCCGGCTTCCCTCTTGACGGTGAAGAAATAGACAAAGAGATCTAGCCTAGGCCTAATCCCAAAGTAACCCCCACAAAGCGCCACGTAATTGCTAAGCGCTAGGATGCTATTGGGGGAGAGGTTCTGGGGCTGTACTCGGTAATGGCTAAGGACAACTAGGAAGAAGTCGGAGATGGGCAGGGAGATGCCGCGTACCAGTTGAGCTTTGAGGTACACCTTCTCTCTGGCTTGGGGAGAAGGAGTGACCTCGCCGGTCGGCGCCGCCTGCCAGACGAGCCCCTCCGTCGCAGGGAGGTATCCCTCGACGAGCAGTTCTTTGATGTCGCGGTCCGTAATGTCCGAACCGCGCCAATCCCCCTTATGGGAATCGCTTTCCTCTTCCAGCAGCTCCAGCGCCGCTGGATTATGGTCGCCGCCGGCGGATTCTATCACCGCTGATTTAGGAAGCACTAGGCCCTCTGGGGGCATGTGGATGGTGCTCGCCGACTTGGCCGCGGTGTCGTCGGACGCCGTCATGGAGGGAGCAGAGCTACTGCTGGCCATTGGAAGTATTGAAGGGCTAGGGTTTTTCGCGAAATGCGCAGAGAGCTCGAGGAGGTGCTCGCTGGAGGAAGAAGACGACGCAGGAGGAGAATGAGGTGAAAAGTAAAAAATCTACGACAGTTACAATTTATAACCCCTGGCATCAAGATTCATGCAAAACGATTGAATGGTCAACGCGTGGACGACGTGTGCGGGCTCGTGCGCAGAAATTTTGCCACGTCCCCAACCGTCGCCGCCAACGGTTCGTATCGCTCACGGGGGAAAACGGACATGATTGTGTTCTCTGCATGTGTGAGTTATGATGCGTTGCTGGCCTATGTCTACGTCACCCTACCTATCACTGGCAGGTGAACCATCACATCGGAATATTCCGGCATGGACGGATCCAGTCCGGCTACGAGAAGAGAATGATGGAAGATTCAGTAGTTCTCCGACTTACAAGTTGAAGACGGAGAAACCTCTGCGCCTATAAGTTGCCTTTCGACCTAAAAACCAAGGGGAGGGTCGATAGTTTTCCAGAAAGAGTTCTGCTCCGCCGCCGCCACCAGAAACCAAGATTCGGATCCAGAAACTCTGTTCTGGCACCATGCCGGGACGGGGAATTTCGAGAGGATCATTGCCATCGTCATCACCAACACATCTCCATCAACCACCGATGTTTCCCTCATCCATGAGTGAGTAATCCCCCACTATAGGCTTGGGGATGGTATAGGGATTGGATGAGTTCTATCATCTAATCGAATATGATTGTTAGGGCATAGTGCCTAGTATCTCTTGTGCTATTTGACTTTGTTGCAACTTGTTGTGATTAATGATTGCCACTAGGGCCCGAGTGCCATGATCTCAGATTTGAACTTATTATTGAATCATTATGATAGTATTGTTTGTGATCTTATCTGCAAGTTGTGTACACATATCATTGCATGGATCAAAAGGCCCCAAAGTGACAATAATTGGGACAACCAGAGGGGATGGCTGTGGTGTGAGAATCACATGTGTTCATGGAGTGTTAATTCTTTGCTCCGATGGTCTATTAAAAGGAGCACCTTAATTGCTAGTAGTTCCCTAGAGGCCCCGCTGCCACGGGATGGCTGGACAGAAGATGTTGTGCAAGTTCTGATTGCGAGCACGTATGACTATATTTGGAGCACATGCCTAGGATTGTTTAGTACTTGGATGCTTGTTATTATCTATGTGCAATGCCCTAGATCTTGAAGTTACATGTTTAGACTTGTCCATGCAACGCCCGTCCATACATCCCTATGCCTACCACACTCAAATCCTACTGTTACCGTTACTGTTACTATTGCTAATGTTTCACCGTTGATGTTACTGTTGTTGTTGCTTTGCTGTTGCTACTACCAAACTGTTGCTACTGATAAACCTCTATGAGCAAGAACTATTTCCAGGTGCAGCTGAATTGACAACTCAGTTGTTAAGGCTTGCAAGTATTTTTGGCTCCCCTTGTGTCGAATCAATAAATTGGGTAATACTACCCGCGAAGACTGTTGCGATCCCCTACACTTGTGGGTCATCAATAATCAACTAAAGGAGAGATACTTCCACATGCAAACCAACCTATAAGATAACTTCTCTACCACAGATATGAATCTACTAAAAAGGTAAAATATAAAAGATAATGATGTGATACCGCGACACCCCCCAAGCTTGGAACAAGCCAAGGGGATGCCAAACCTGATGACGAGTTACTCCTCTGGTGATGGTGTTCCATTGCAATCATGAGACTTCCAAGGTAAAGGTTCCCCATCCAAAAAGGATTTCTTGGTTTCCACAATCCTGAAACTAGCAGTAGAGCTTATGCGATAAAATTTATCTTCATACTCATAGTTTTGGTTTTGTATGTCGTAGAGCTACGCTTGTAATTGGTTGGTGGCCTGATGTAGTGAGAGGATTTCATCTTGGAGCTCGGCAACCTCCTCCTTGTGCTTGGATATGAGTTCTGAACTTATATTATGGATGATATCACTTCGCGTTCTGCCATCTTCTTGTACCTGAAAACTTCCTGTTCCAATGCTTCCATCCTGTCTTCCAGACTGCCTTCTTCTTTAGGGCCTTGAACTTCTTTCATCTGCACCTTCCCATCCTTAAGAATCAACTCCTTGGGATGAATGTTCAACTCATACATGTACGGGTTGATAGCATCCGAGGAGGAATCCTCCATGGGTGATCCAGAGGAAGACATTATAGCTCCAAAACTGAGAATCTGCCTGACAGAAACATATCGAAACAAAAAAAACACGACGAGAACACGATACATGAACCTCGGGGGATCTAGGGGTTATTTATTATGAAGTTTTAAAGCATAAGGAATGTACTGGTGCGAAAACGAGGCGGAGACGGAGCTCAGGGGGTTCACCCCCCCTCCAGGCGCGGCCAGCTGGGGCCGCGCCTAGGGTGGGTGTGGCCACCCCGGCCTCCGTTTCCTCCTTTGTTTCGTCTCGTAACTTTCCGTATGTAATAAAAACATCAAAAATATAAAAAAGATTAGGCTTTCACGAACCTTCTGTTTTCACCACTTTTACCTATTCAAAGACGAACTCTGCAGATTCCTTTTCTCCAACTCCTGAAAATTCCTTTTCCTACAAGATATCACACAAACCTCAATGGCAACATTAGTTTATGCAAAAACAATAAACCTTTAGGTACACACTTCAAATGAAATCCATCAAAACAAAATCTAATGTAGCAACTCCTTTCCAAAAACACAAAAGAATCTAAAAGGGAACCAGTATAAGAGGCAAATGCAAATGATGGCAGAAATCTATCAAAACAGACCAGCATGTAAAGATTGATTTTTTTGAAAACCTTCTGTTGCTCAAATCAAAAAGTGCAAAACTAATGGAAGTTAGGTAACAACCTGGAGAACAATCACAGAAAAATACAGCTCCATCCGAATTACTGAGCTCCTTCACGAATTTTTACAATGCAGAACAAAAATCTGTCCCAGGACAGCCACTTTTCACAGCTCCTCTACTTCTCAAAAGTAGTTGAACTTGACACAAAAACCAAAACAAGAAGGATAAGGAGAGGTTACTACTGAGGTAATAACTTCCAAGACTCAACAAAACTATTGGGTTATCTCCCAAGAAGTACTTATCTTTAATGCCTTTAAGTTAGGCTTGATAATTTCAAAGATGCTCACATAGGAGATAAACATCTAAAGTGAAAGAGAGCATTAAGAAGAAAATAACCAACACATTTGAGTCTAACTCACTTCCTATGCATGGGGGTATCATGATAAAACAAATTGTTGAAACAAAAAGCCACTAGCATAGGAAGACAAAACAAATGCAACTTCAAAGATTTCAACATAAAACGGCCGAACGTGTGACCGACTGCGGAAGCGCTGCCTGAACACAGCGCCGGAAGGATTGTGTAAGCGATCTTGAGATCGGCAAGTGTACGACTACATCACCCACGAGAATCTGCTCTCGTTAACCGCTTTGGAATCTTCGAGGGTGAGTTCATCTATCGACTCATTGCTACAATCTAGTAGATAGATCTTGACTTGTTTGTGTGCATACGGTAGATTTTTTTTGTTTTTCCATGCTACGAATCCCTACACTAAACAATCCAAAGAAAGCATGCCAATAGATCTTTCCATGCTACCGCCTCAAGGATGATAGTTAGATCGCTGCAATGGCCTTTGTACCGACCTTTCCATCCAGCAGGACAATTTTTCCATGTACAATGCAAGCAATCTATTAATACAAGCATCCTCGGCAATCATTTTTCTTCACTCTCACCCAAGAGTTCCCGATGTCATCATCATTGGGTATCCTCAAATACTCCTCTCTGAAGATCTCAATCACAACTTTTGTGTACCTCCGGGCAGCCTCCAAGATTGTATCTTTGCCGATGCGAACATAGTCATCAACGGCATCTTCACAACACCCATACGCAAGAACTCGAACAGTTGCAAGACACTTCATCAATGGGCTTGTGCTTACCTTAGCGGATGCACTCCTCCAAAGCTTGAACCAATCATCATGCTTCTCGACCACATTTGCAATGGTGAGAAAGAGGATCTTGTGCATGCAGAATTTCCGGCAAAAATATTTCTCTAGATATATGGCATTTTCGTTGAAGTAGTCTCGCATGATCTTGGTGTGGCCCTCGGCTCTATCCCGGTTGATGTGCATGCGGCCAAACTGTGATCCTAGACTCGGCCGCCGAACTTCATCGTTCAAAATGATAGCATGGCCATATCGATGTCGTCATCATCTTCCTCCTCCTCCTCCTCCTCCTCTGATGATGATGAGTCGTCCATGATGTACTTCCTTAACCTATTCATCTACAAAATGTCTCCGGTCAAAATTGAAAAATAAACAAAAAAAATCATCGGAAAAACCTCACCTAGAGATTCGGTCGAACAATTGTTGGGCAGAGGAGGTGAGGTGGGTGGCCGAACGTCGTCTGCTTTTTCTCCGAGGCGGCTTCACGGGCAACTGGGCTGTAGGAAAGGTGGCGAGTCGACGGGGAGGTTTGGCCAACGAAGAATCATCGGGTTTCGCCAACACCAACCTCACCGCGGCCGCAAACGGTCTTTGCCGTGAGAGGCCGGCCTCCCTTGACTCCGCCCGCAACCTAGCTTTGGTGCCGGCCTTCTACTACCTTCCCATCTTCTGGTTGCTCCGGTTTGCAAAGAATCGAGACTGACGGTGGCCGATTTGCAACAAATCGGGGCGGTGGCCGGCGAAATCTCGATATCCTAGTTGATTCTGGTGACAACGAGGAGCGGCGGGCGACAGAGAGGTGGGCTCGAGGGCGGCACAGGGTCTGGGGTGCCGACGGTGGGTTTTGGTGGTCCCTAGAGGCGAAGCTGGCCTGAATGGGGGCAGCGGGGTGGGAGGTCGGTTTTTTTTCTCTAGAGTGGTCGACAACTCTTTTATTTAGGAGTCCTTCGACTCCTAAACCTCTAACTGTTCTACTAGTTTGGTTAGGTCTGCGTTAGCGTAACTTTTACTCCTCTGACCATTTTTCGACGATTGGTTAGAGATGCCCTAATCGATCCTTAGCTTGACCATCCTCTCCTTGAGCATGTTGACCAATATGACGAACTATATAAACAAATATAAAAAATATACTCTCTTCGTCCTAAAATTAATGATTTGAATCTGTTAAATTTGTACGAATCTAAACACTAAAACATGTCTAGACACATATGAATTTAAGCAAATCCAAGTCACTTATTTTGGAGACGTAGGGGTATAAATGAATCAATATTGCTAGACTATTGTAAAATATTGTGCATTTGCAGTCATAGCTGCTGCTACTTTTCTACACATTTGATGATATCTTACAAAGTTTAACATGACAAAAAAATATAACACGTTTTAAGTGGGAGAACATGCGGTCGTGTCTTTAGCATGGCAGGGCTTCGACGTTGGAGCTGAATCTTTCAACTCCTTCTTGTATCTCCTGTCGCTTCACACATGCATGCTTGACGAGGCTTTAAATAGGCCTGCGCCCTGCGGCAGCAAATCAACCAACCCTATTTTCTCCACTGGCAGACGCATGGCTAAGCGATGCATGCGGTAGTGCTAGACATAGGCGATGATGGCCTCAAGTGCTAGCTAGGATCTCCATCACTTTGTCTCTGCTTGCGTGCAGTAGCAAGATTTGTATGCCGGGTGGCTTCCATCAATACCTCGTCTTCTGTGTGTATATATTGATTTATGGTGAATCTAATCTAAAGCTATAATAGATACAAGTTTGACCAACAACTATTATAAGTGATGATGATTATTAGGTCTAGACTTATATGTCTTGGGAAGGATTAAAATTATTAGTGCAGCTTAGCCAAATAAATGCTATGCAAAAGAATCCAGAGTAAGATACGCTGCACATGCATACTCTCATCACGTCAAATTTTCCGCCACGTCTCATTTTGTTGTCTTGCCTGACTCGGCAGCATTTGGTCTTGCTATATCCTTTATAAGATTTTTTCTAAAAGTATTACAGCCTCGACAAGTGACATAGACTTATTCCTTTTATCTTAAAATAAGTGACTTTGTAAATATCTAAATTTGTAAATATCTAATACTAAAATATGTCTAAATACATATGAGTATTGATAAATAGAAGTCATTTTTTAAGAACAAAAGAAGTATATTAGATACACACATGTTCATACGCTATCGTACTTTGAAACGTATGAGTTGGTGAAAATACATAGATGGACCATTGGAGCCCATCTCAGTTCTCACCGTCCGCAAATAAGTGGACGTTTAGGAATTTTAAGACAAATTATAGGATAGAGTAAAAAGTGCATTGGAAATGTGTTAGTTATGTTCTCTCTCTTCTTTAATTCTCCCACCTTTAATGAGATAAGTGCATGTATAAAATAAAGAGACTATTTGCTAAATGTTATTGGGCTTGATTTCCATAAAGCAATTTTTCCTGCTTGAAAGTGCATTGAAAGGCTAGAAGTACACTCTTTTGTGACAAATTTTGAATCTAATACACTTATTTATAGACAGAGGAAGTAGGTCCTATGGGAGTTCTCGCACGAGTTCTCGCACGAGTTCTCTTATGGGAGTTCTCGCACGAGTTCTTTTAGCGGCAGCATGGGAGCTCATTACGGTGGACACAACGTCTAATTCAAAATTAACGGTAGATACAAGTTTAACTAACAAATGTTGTTTGTATCTCAAAAAAAACAAGTATTGTTTGTCTTCTTTTATTAACCTGCAGGCCGTGGGAGAGATCAAAATATCGATTTAACTTTTTCGAATATACTTTTACTATATATAATGTGCGACATGTGCTCTGCTCACGTCATATCTTCCGCATGTCTTTTTTATTCCATGCCTTACTGCAGTCAGGTGGCTCAGGCTCACGCGCGTCTTCGTGTCTCCGTCCTAAAAACTTCCTGCGCCTGGCCGATCGTTTCTTGTCATCGCTGCAGTTTATACGCTTGGCCGATCGTTTCTCGTCTACGCTGCAGTTTATAAAAGACAACAATTCTAAGTAAAAAGAAACATCGCTGAAAAAACCACTAACCACGTCTTGCCGTAAGATTTTTCACGCCGCCGCCGTGCGCAGAGAGGCGGAAATAGCGCAGCGCAAGCACACCTCCGACGCGGCAGGGAAGGAGGAGCGCTTGGCCAATGCCGTCAAGGTGGCGGCTGCGTGGGCTCTCGTCGACAGAGACAAGATGGGGATGGAGGAGGACAACAAGGAGCAGTCATAGGCGGGGGAGGAGGAGGGGAGGAGGCGATCGCTGCCCCTTGCAGATCGTGCAGGCGCTGGGTCTCGGTCACGACGAGGCTCCGGCTAGGGTGACCCGACGGAGAGGTCACAGTGCAGGGAGGCAGAACGCGCCCTCTGGGCAGAGGCCGCGACAACAAGGGCGACGACAGAGCTGGAGGCATTGGAGGCGGCTCGGGCCGAACAGGAGACGAGGGACTACTAGGAAGCCGACATGGAGAAGGCCCTGGCCAACCGGGTGGCGGTGAACTGCCAGAAGACGGTGAGCAAGACAGCGGACTGTGGCCGAGCACACGACCGTTACTATGAACTCCTCCAACAGCACGACATCTGGGTGACGCGGGCGGTGATCGATGGGGCTAGCGGTAGCAGCAATGGTGGCCACGGCAACAACGACAAGTAGCCGTAGGGGCGGCCTCCTCCAGCAGTAGTAGTCCTCTTTTTTATTTTGTTCAAATGTGCCTTTTTTAATAAGCAGGGCCTAATGTAATGGAAAAAAGTTTTAGTACTAATGTTTCACTTACATATAGGCCCAAGCGGCCGACTGACAGACACCCACGCGGTCCGCGCGCTATTCAGGTCGACATAACCGTTGCCCAAATTTAGTACACGGAATGGATCGAGTCGGACGCATCAGTCTGGATGGATCGTACCGTTATATAGGCCATGCATGTCCACGTGGACGTGTTGGGTCGTCTCGATGGAGATGCCCTAAGACCATCCCAAGAGGCAGGCCACAAAAGACACCCAATCTGTCTGATTCGGTGATTCAGTCAGTTTCAGGCGCGTCTAGGACACGTTGTTTGGCCCAGTCCACACGCGCACCCAACAGAGTTGAGCATTTTTTTGACTTTCGTCTACCCCTAGCTCACTAGAGCCTACAATGGCAGGCAGCCATTGCGTTGGCGGTCATGCTTCTCGCTCGCGGCGATAGAGTTTCTCGCGCGACAGCCAAGTTCCTATGCGTGGCAGCCAGTTTCCCGGGCTCCCCTCTTACTATTTTCCACGTGATATGGCCTTTCTCGACATTCTCCGCCATGGGGATACAAATAGGGGCTACGCCGGCGGCACCATTCCTAGCCACTAGCCAAAATGGCTCAGGCGAAGCAGCAGGCCGAGCGGGCTGCGGAGCCCGCGAGAGGCCATCGCTGTCGAGCGCGAGATCGCCGAGGAGGGCATCGAGCAGGGCACCGATGAGGTCGACCACTACAACGACCTCCTCCTACATGCCACTCTCACAGAAGGGGCAACAGTGGTTGGGAACCTCTAGTGCCATTTCCAGCGACGCGCTATGGTAACCCCGGCGGTGGAGCGACATTGCGTAGCCTACGTCGAGAGGTACGCAAGGAGGGAGCGCGAAGGAAGCGGCAGCAAGGGCCGCGGCTGCGGGTGACACACGGTCGCCAATGGAGAGCACATGGAGCTACCCGCGTAGCACGACAGGCCAGACTCAGGAACCCTGTAGGGTATAGGGTAAGGTAGCATCATGGCGTCCTCGTCGGCCCGAACTCTGGCAATAGTATTAGGTGATCTGCAGACACCATGTATCTGCTTTAATTTTAATGGAAATTATATCTTATCTCAATGATATGTGGGTGTGGGTGGACACTGAGAGGAAGCATGCGCCGTCCGCGCGGACACGTGCGAGCGCAAACGTGCCATAGAATTGGGCCGCGAATGCGTCGGTCCGGGGCCAGCGGACCATATGCTCCCCCCGTTAGGGCATCTCCACCGGGGCAACCCAAACAGTCTGCGCGTGTCTGAAACTGTCCATGCGGACGCGCGGTGCGTGCACGGCACCCCAGCAGGGTCACCCATCCGGCAAAACGCGTCCGGCCCGACTCATCCATGCATCTAATCTGGGGCTCGGTTGCATCGGCCCGGACGCGCGCGGACAGCGCAGACATCGTTCCCGCGCGTGCTACTGGCCCACCCGTCAGCCACCTTGAACTGCAGCATTGATTTCAGACGAGGTCAGTGATGGCTCAGTTGATGTGGATCTTGTTGGGAACCCCAAGAGCAAGGTGTAAAGCAGCACAGCAGTAAGTGTTCCCTCTGTAAGAAACCGAGGTTATCGAACCAGTAGGAGAAAGGAAACGTCACACAGGTGTTGCAAGAAACGTGGAAACCCGCACAACACAAACTTAAGACTTTGCCCCAACTAACAGTGAGGTTGTGAATCTCACTGGTTGCTGAAACAAAGTATTAAACGTATGGTGTAGAAGGTAATGGTTTGCAACAAGTAAACATGTAACAGTGGAAGATGTATCAATGGTAAAGATTGGACCGGGGTCCATAGTTCACTAGAGGTGCTTTCCTTAGATAAACAACATGACATGAAGGGTAAACAAATTACAGCAGGGCAATTGACAGAAACTGAGCATGGCATAACAATGCAATACTAGACAAAAAGACCCTATGAGATTCGATTGAGCAATACAACAATATACATAGACCGCCATCCAACTGCATCTATGACTACAAGTCCACCTTCAGGTTATCATCCGAACCCCCTCTAGTATTAAGTTGCAAGCAATAGACAACTACTTTAAGCAAAGTGTGTAAGGTAAATAATCCACTTATTCTATGAACAAGAGACCATTATTTTCTCCCTATTAGCAACAACACATCTACAACCGAAGAGATTTCTGTTACTTCCCTTGGAAACTAGAGGCATGAACCCACTATCGAGCATAAATACCCCCTCTTGGAGTCACTAGCAACTACTTGGCCAAGATAACTACTAACAATGGAGAGCATGCAAGATCACAAACAACACAGACATGATAGTATCAAATAGAAAAAACCATTAATAAATCTGACATAGTAATCTCAATATCCATCGGATCCCTGCCTGCAAACACAACATGCATGATTACAAATAGATTAGATCTTGATCATGAACGGAGCTCACAAGATCTATACATGAAAGCACAAGGAGGAGATACAACCATCTAGCTACTACATGGACCCGTAGTCCAAGGTGGAACTACTCACACTTCATACCGGAGAAGAAGGCCTCTGGGATGATCTCCCCTCCGATAAGGTGCTAGGAAGAACTTCAGATTCCCCCGATCTAGGGACGATGGTGGCGGCGGCTATAGAAGGTTTCGTGGAGTTTTGATCGGGTGCCTAGGGTTTCTGTATCAGGGGATTTTTATAGGCGAAGAGGCGAGGCTAGGAGGCGGCCGGAGGGCCCACACCCTACCCAGGCGCGGGGTGGGCCCACCCGCGCCTAGGGGTTTTGGCGGCCCTGGCTCGCCCCTCCGTCTCTCCTCTGGACTTCGTGACGCCTACGGTAAAATATTGGCTTTGGCTTTTGTCCCGTCCAATTCCGAGAATATTGATTTTCTGCCTTTCTGAAACCAAAAATAGAAGAAAACAAGCAACTGGTACTGTGTCAAATTGTTAATAGATTAGTTCCAGAAAAGATATAAAAACACCTCAAAGTGTAAACAAAGCAAAGCAAAGTAGATAATAAACAAGCATGGAGCATCAAAAATTATAGATACGTTTTCGACGTATCAGTCGGCGGCACCGATTCAGACGCACGCAGCGGCAACGATTCAGAGGCGGAAGGCTGACCGACGGCAGCCTGCCACATCAATGACGACGCGACGGCACGCTGACTGACTAGACGACACACTCTCCACTGCCACTGCAGGCGCTGCCCGATGCCTGCCCTACTGACTGGACACTTCAATGCCCCTCTTCGGCCTCTGCGCCGGCATCCGATGCCGACCCTTTTTAACCGGCCACCCGCGGCCATCTTCTCCCACACAGAACACCATCCCTCTCCTCCTTTTCCTTTTCCTTCTCCACTGCTTGTAGCTCGCCATGGCCAGCGGCGCTGGGTCGAGGGTATGCCGTATATGCCACGGCATACCCTGCACCAAGCCGTGCAACCTTATACTAACCAAGCTGAGCTAATGCATGCAAGGCCCTACCATGCCTCTCCTCCCGTTCAGATTAACCAAGCTAAGAATACATGCAAAGGCTGCGTCCATGCATGTGATTAACCAAGCTGAGCTGCATGTAAGACTCCGGCCATGGATGCCGCGGTTCAGAGACATTCGTTTATTTGCTTAGTATTTCCATCCCATTAATTACTGCACTGTTTTGGTCAATAATTTACTTGCATATTATAAAAGCAAAGGAAATATCTAGCTATTGTACATACATGAAAGCGACTCTACACCGTGTTTTTGTATTATATGGGTATAATGGGTTAGCTTTGCAGCATTAGCTCATAATTACACTTGGTAGTCAACTATATAATTATTTTTTACATATTTTTTTATTTATTTTAGTATAATCTGACTATATTTTATAGTATCGCTGGAATAATTATCCTGGTGTTAAATACTACTTTGGAAATTTATAGTCGCGTACAACAGCAAAAATTTAGTTCAATATTGGAACGCTTCAGCGGAGTTTGTGTCCTACTCCCTCCATTCAGAAATATTAGACATTTTAGCTTTATAAAATAAATGTATCTAGACGTCTTTTAATATAGGTTCACTTCGAACCTATATAGTAAAAGACGTCAAGATACAGAACTAAAACGTCTTATATTTCTGAAACGGATGGAGTACAATTTATCTTTTTAATTATAATGAAAAATCCCGTTTTATCTAATTATCATATCATATTTCATAATTATCATTTATTCTTCATATTCTAAAATTAAAACCTTTGTCAATAGGCAAACCAAATTCATGGTGTGGCATACCCTTTTGCAAAATCCTAGGTCCGCCACTGCTACTGACTGGACACTTCAATGCCCCTCTTCGGCCTCTGCGTCGGCATCCGATGCCAACCCTTTTTACCCGGCCACCCGCGGCCATCTTCTCCCACACAGAACATCATCCCTCTCCTCCTTTCCCTTTTCCTTCTCCACTGCTTGTAGCTAGCCATGGCCAGCGGCGCTGGGTCGAGGGGAGGCCATGGCGGCCGTGGACGCCAAGGGAGGCGTGGAGGACGCATCCAACTCACCGCGCCACCACGCTCTCCCTCAACGTCGTCATCGCCCGAAGATTTCGACCCAGGCACCCAGTTTGCCGTGGCCATCCACCACGACATGCCGCGTGACAGGCTGCTCCTGCCCCGCGGGTTCGTGACGCTGATCGGCGACGAGCCGCCCCCGCTCGCCATGCTGCAGGCAAATGACTTAAGGACAGGCAGGTACCTAGTCGACCTGCAGTCCACCCACCTCGTCCAGATGTACCTTGGCAACGGCTGGGAGCGCTTCGCCCGCTCGCACCAGATCGAAGCGGGCAACATCGTCGTCTTCAAGTACGACGGCAAAGGAAAGTTCGGCGTCAGCGTCTTCGACCACACCATGTGTCGCCGCTGCTACCACTCCGACTCCTCCTCCGACTCTGACGAGTAGGCTAGGTTGTGCGCGCATCATGTATGATGTATGAATGTAGGCATTGGACATTTGAAATGAAATATATTTATTCAGGACTTAAACCATCGTTACACTCATGCCACACAACCTAAGACTAAGCGCGGCCACCGGCGTTGGGCAGCGGCTGTGGTGGGTCAGATACAACATTCGTCATTGAGATAATTGATGAGCGCTCGTTGGGTCTGCACCTCCCCTTCAGCTCGGGCGAGGCGGGCACGCAGGAAAGCATCATCGGGATTGGCTCGCACCGCTTCCTGGAGGTCTTCACACACCAATCCGAGCTGGTCCAATCGCTGGTATTCCGGCAGAAAGACGCGTTCCGCAACCGCCGTCATGAAAGGCTCACCGGTGCTCACGTGATGGCTGTAGGATGGGAGAACCGGCGGTGTGCCCATCCAGTAAATCCGCGGGTGCCCCGGAATCGGAGGATGCAGCACGTCTGGCAACTTCGGCGGAATCGGCCACCACGACGGCAGCGGCCGCTCGGGCACCCCTTTTCTGTCGGCATCGGGGTTGCCACGGAGCTCGCCGTGTCGACGCTGGCGACCAGGCATGGTGGTTTTTTTGTGTTGTGGGTTGTGCGGGTATGGTCGAAGATAGGTCGGCGACCTCCCCCTTTTATGGCCGCACCTGGACACGGCGGGAAAATCCGAGAACTCGCGGGAAGTGGCGGGAAAGAAAGGTGGGAGACGGCGTGGCGGCGGAAAGACACTGGAAATACGCCGGTGTTGCCGATGGCCCAACACGCACAAATGGGTCACGCCACTGTGCGCAGCTGGCCGGATTATACTGTCAACCTAGCGTTATTGTTATTGGAGTTGTTCGTCCCACTGCTAGTATAGTTGCTACGATCATCAGCCATCTATGACAATAACTCAGATAAATTAGCTAAGTTTGTCTAGTATAGTCACATCCGTAGAAAAGTAGTTTTTTTGAATGATTTATGCATTGTACACTGTGCGTTGTGTGCTTGGGTAGGCAACTGGTACAAGTTAGTCAAATAGTAAATCTACTAGAGCATAGCTACTTCTAGCCACACCATACATACACTGCATGCATAGACAGGAACAGGACACATGCATGCATTCGATGATGTCATTTATTCTCACTTGGTTACATGCCTATACACTATCATTACTGAAAGGGGGAGAAAGGTCCGGTGACAAAGCATGTTTTTTTACTAGCAAACAAAGTACTTCCAGGAAGTTGATTTAAACGATGCACATGTATATCACAACTCTTCAATAGTCAAATATTGCATGGCAAGGAAAATGAAAACATATATCAAGTAAAAAAATATTCAAAGAGATTTCAATACTCTAAAAAAAAGTACCGATTATTATAACAGTATATACTACGAAATGCATTTTCCCTTTTTAAACTTCAGGAGGTGTGATCCCACAGTCAACACGACATAACTAGTAATAGTTTCATATCATTCAGTCCACAAGCTTAGGTTCTTACATCACATGCAAGGAAAACATAGGTATCTTAGGGCACCCACAGTGTGTAGCCAAAAGTGGTTCCATATTTGCCTTTTGGCTTTTGGAACTAGTTCCATACATAGTGGAGGTGGTTCTAAATTGAGCAAAAGAGGGAACCGGAGCAAGCGGATGCTCCGATACCAAATGTGGTTCTAAATTGATTAGCCAACCTGCTTGTGACATGTGTCCTCTGCTGTCATATCTTAGACAAAAAAATAAGGCTATTCTTGTCAGGGTGGGACCGCATGGTGCAGGAATTTGGAATAGCTACATTATGGAGTTGTAGCCAAATTGCATGGTGAAGCCAAATTCAGCTTTTTGTCAGATTTATCTATAGCAATATTATGGCTGCCCTTAGGTTCTTGCACAACATGCAAAGCATGGTACTACTACATGTCATTTCCATTTCCTAGCCCCAAGAAAGATGACTGGTGCCATCCAGACCATACTTCCATACTTTTCTTGCATTATAGACTGCTCCACCCAAACTCTATGACTGTGCACGACATTATTGTAGGGGTTCGTAGCATGGAAAACAAAAAAATTCTACCGCATGCAAACAAACAAGCCAAGATCTATCTACTAGATTGTAGCAACGAGTCGATAGAGGAACTCACCCTCGAAGATTCCAAAGCGGTTAACGAGAGCAGATTCTCGTGGGTGATGTAGTCGTACTCTTGCCGATCTCAAGATCGCGTAGACGATCCTTCCGGCGCTGCGTTCCGGCAGCGCTTCTGCAGTCGGTCACACGTTCGGTACTCGATGAAGACCTTCCTATCCCTTGTTCCAGCAGGCAGCGGAGGTTGTAGCACTCTCCTCGCGATTCCGGCAGCACGACGGCGTGGTGTCGGAAGTAGAGGGGAGATCCCGCAGGGCTTCGCCTTAAGCCAGAGCGAGTATGGTGGAGTATGAGAGAGACCTTGGTGATCTAGGGTTTAGAGGGCACCAAGGGGAGGGTGTGGCCGGCGGCTAGGGTTTGGGAACACCCCAACTCGGCGAGTTAGTGGTGCCCTAGGCGGCGACGACAGCACAAGGAGGTGGTGGCGCCGGCGGCGTGGGGCTAGGGTTTTGGGTGTGTTGGGTGTAGGGAAGAGGGGTAGACCTGCCCCTCCTTATATAGGTGGGAGGGCGCGGCTTGGGAGGAGGGAGTCCTCCCCCAAGTCGGCCTCCTTGGCCGGCGGGTGGAGGGAGAGGAACTCCTCACCAAGTAGGTTTCCTACTCTCCCTCCACCAAGCAAACTTGCTGTTTGGCTTTTTCAAATTGGCGTTTGACTTTCAAACTAGGATTTGATTTCTTCCTTTATTTTGCCCAGCCAAGTGACCTAGCACATGATGCAACCATTACACATTGTCATGACACATTCATGTACCCTTCCCCTCCGGAGTGCCGGACCTTCCGGACCCTTCTAGAACATTCCTGGTGAAAACACCGGAATCATTCCCCAACTCCGAAACAGGACTTTCCTTATATGAATCTTATTCTCCAGACCATTCCAGATCTCCTCGTGATATCCAGGATCCCATCTGAGACTCCGATCAACATTCGGTCTCTTTCTCATCATTCCATAACTACTCAACAACATCGAATCCTTAAGTGTGTCTCCCTACGGTTCGTGAATTATGCGGACATGATCGAGACACTTCTCCAATAAATAACCAATAGAGGAATCTGGAAATTCATATGGCTCCCACATATTTCTATGATTACTTTGCGATCGAATGAACCACTTACATACGATACCAATTTCCCTTTGTCTCACGATAGTATACTTATCCGAGGTTTTGATCGTCGGTATCTCCGCATACCTAGTTCAACCTCATTACCGATAAGTACTCTTTTCTCGTTCCCGTGATATGTGATCCCTTGTGAGCCAGTCACATGCTTGCAAGCTAATTGGATGACATTCCACCGAGAGGGCCCAGAGTATATCTATCTGTCATATGTATGGACAAATCCCACTCTTGATCCATGTGTCTCAACCCACACTTTCCGAACACTCAATGCCACCTTTATAGCCACCTAGTTATGGTGTGGTGTTTGATGGCATCAAAGCATCCTTCCGGTGATGGTGATAAGCATGATCTCATGGTCGAAGGAATTAGGTTACTATGTATCAGAAAGCTTATAGCAATTGAACTATTAAAATGACTTGATCTTTATGCTACGCTTATCCATAGGAGTATGTCCATCATACCATTCTCTTGATGATATGATATTGTTGTCAACAACATCTCAATGTTCATGATCAGGAAACCATGATCATCTATTAACCAACAAGCTAGTATTATAAAGAGGCTTTACTAGGGACTCTAATTTAGTTTACAAATCACTCAAGTATTAATGTTTCTGGTTAATACTGTTATAGCATGAATGTAAACATTTATCATAAACACAAAGATATAATAATAACTACATTTATTATTGCCTCTAGGGCATATCTCCAACAGTCTCCCACTTGCACTAGAGTCAACTAATCTAGATTACATGGTAATATACCGAACACCCATGGCAGTTTGGTGTTGCTCATGTTTTGCCCTCGGGAGAGGTTTAGTCAACGGATCCGCCACATTCAGATTTGTGTGTACTTTGTAAATCTTTATGTCACCATCTTGGACATGTTCTCGAATAGCGTGAAAACGTAGCTTGATGTGCTTCAGCTTCTTGTGTGACCTTGGTTCTTGCGCATTGGCTATGGCGCCCATGTTATCATAGTAGATAGACATTGGGTCCAGCGCACTTTGAACCACACCGAGCTCTGTAATGAACTCCTTCATCCATAATGATTCTTGTGAAGCCTCTGAAGCAGCTATGTATTCCGATTCAGTTGAAGATCACGCCACAACTCTTTGCTTTGCACTCCTCTAGCTAACTGTTGCACCATTCAAAGTAAATACGTATCCAGATTGAGATTTAGAATCATCCGGATCGGTGTTCCAACTAGCATCGGTGTAACCATTAACAACGAGCTGTTCATCACCTCCATAAGAAAGAACCATATCCTTAGTTCTTCTCAAGTACTTAAGGATGTTTTTGACCGCTGTCCAATGATACACTCCTGGATCACTTTGATATCTGCTAGTCAAACTAACAGCATATGCAATTTTGGGTCTAGTACATAGCATGGCATACATTAGAGATCCTATGGATGAGGCATAGGGAGTCTTACTCATTCTTTATCTATCTTCTTCCGTTGCTGGACTTTGAATTTTACTCAAGGTCGTATTGGGCAACATGGCCAAGAACCCTTTCTTGCTATCTTACATTCCAAACCTCTTTAGAACTTTGTCCAAATATGTACTTTGTGACAATGATATTAGGCGTCTCGATCTATCTCTATAAATCTTTATGCCTAATATGTAAGCTGCTTCGTAGAGATCTTTTATTGAAAAACTATTATTCAAATATTTATTGACACTATTAAGAAGGTCTACATCATTCCCACAATATGTCATCTACATATAGTATTAAGAATGCTATAGAGCTCCCACTCACTTTCTTGTAAATACAAGCTTCTCCATAAGTTTGTATAAAACCAAAGCTTTTGATTACCTTATCAAAACGTTGATTCCAACTTCGGGATGCTTTCTTCAATCCATATATGGACCGTTGAAGTTTGCACACCTTGTTAGCATATTTAGGATCGACAAACCCTTTGGGTTGCATCATATACAACTCTTCATCAATGTCTCCATTGAGGAACGCTGTTTTGACATCCATCTGCCATATCTCATAATCATAATATGCAGCGATTGCTAACATAATCCTCATAGACTTTAGCTTCGCTACTGGTGAGAAAGTCTCATAGTAGTCAACTCCTTGAATTTGTCGAAACCCTTTTGCGACAAGTCGAGCTTTATAGACAGTAACATTACCATCAGCATCTGTTTTCTTCTTGAAAATCCATTTGTTCTCGACAGCCTTCCGGCCATCCGGTAAGTCCACCAAAATCCATACTTGGTTTTCGTACATGGATCCAATTTTGGATTTCATGGCGTCTTGCCATTTATTGTAATATGGGCTCATCATCGCTTCCTCATATGTCGCAGGGTCATCGGTGTTGTCCACCAACATGACACTCATAACGGGATCATACCAATCAGGAGTGGTACGAGTTCTCGTTGACCTGCGAGGTTCTGTAGCAACTTCAACCGAAGTTTCATGATCATCATGATTAGCTTCCTCTCTTATTGGTGTAGGCACCACTGGAACTACTTCCGGTGCTGCGCTACTCGCAAGTTCGAGAGAAGGTTCGACAACCTCGTCGAGTTCTACTTTCCTTCCAGTCACTTCTTTCGAGAGAAATTCCTTCTCTAGAAAGGATCCATTCTTAGCAACAAAGATTTTGCCCTCGGATCTATGATAGAAGGTATACCCAATAGTTTCCTTCGGGTATCCTATGAAGACGCATTTTTCCACTTTGGGTTCAAGCTTGTCCGGCTGTAACTTCTTTACATAGGCTTCGCAACCCCAAACTTTAAGGAACGACAATTTAGGTTTCTTCCCAAACCATAATTCATACGGTGTAGTTTTAACGGATTTAGATGGTGCCCTATTTAAAGTGAATGCGGATGTTTCTAATGCATAACCCCAAA
The DNA here is from genome assembly GCA_916181665.1 of Avena sativa. NCBI lineage: Eukaryota > Viridiplantae > Streptophyta > Magnoliopsida > Poales > Poaceae > Avena > Avena sativa. The sequence goes on from OV702284.1 coordinate 725,227, forward strand.
ACGATAGCGGTAAATCTGTAAGTGACATCATAGAACGAACCATATCTAAGAGAGTTCGATTACGACGTTCGAACACACCATTACGCTGTGGTGTTCCCGGCGGTGTCAATTGTGAAAGTATTCCGCATTTCTTCAAATGCTCGCCAAACTCGTAACATATATATTCACCTCCACGATCAGATCGTAGAAATTTAATCTTCTTGTTACGTTGATTCTCTACCTCACTTTGAAATTCCTTAAACTTCTCGAAAGTTTCGGACTTATGTTTCATGAAATAGATATACCCATATCTACTCAAGTCATCCGTGAAGGTAAGAACATAACCATAACCACCGCACAATGCTACACTCATTGGACCACACACATCGGTATGTATGATTTCCAACAAGTCCGTAGCTCGCTCCATCATACTAGAAAATGGAGTCTTAGTCATTTTACCCATCATGCATGCTTCGCATCTTTCAAGTGATTCAAGAAGTCCATCGGAATGGAGTTTCTTCATACGCTTCACTCCAATGTGACCAAGACGACAGTGCCACATATAGGTCGAGTTATCGCTCAATTTCAAACGTTTAGCCTCAATGTTATTTATGTGTGTATTACTGCAATCGAGATTCAATAAGAATAGACCATCTATCAAAGGTGCATGTGCATAAAACATATTACTCATATAAATCGAACAACCATTATTCTCGGACTTAAACAAGTAACCGTCTCGCAATAAACATGATCCCGATATAATGTTCATGCTCAACGCAGGCACCAAATAACAATTATTTAAGTATAAAACTAATCCCGATGGTAGATGAAGAGGTAGCGTGCCGACCGCGATCACATCAACCTTTGATCCATTTCCAACGCGCATCGTCACCTCGTTCTTCGCTAGCTTCCGTTTATTCTGCAGCACCTGTTTCGAGTTACAAATATGAGCAACCGAACCAGTATCAAATACCCAGGCACTACTACGAGTACTAGTGAGATACACATCAATAACATGTCTATCGGATATACCTTTCTTATTGATGTTGTCGTTCTTCAAATCCGCCAAGTACTTTGGGAAATTCCGCTTCCAGTGACCTTCTCCCTTGTAGTAAAAGCACTCAGTATCAGGCTTAGGTCCAGCCTTGGTCTTCTTCGCCGGTGCGGCAACTTTCTTACCGCCCTTCTTGAAGTTTCCCTTTTGCTTAGAATTGCCTTTCTTGAATTTGGTAGTATTATTGACCAACAACACTTGATGCTCTTTCTTGATCTCCACTTCTGCAGATTTCAACATGGAGAAGAGTTATGGCAACGTCTTGTTCATGTTTTGCATATTGTAGTTCATCAAAAAGTTCTTGTAACTTGGTGGCAGTGATTGGAGGACACGGTAAATCCCCAAAGCATTAGGAATCACTATATCCAAGCTTTGGAGTTTGTTTGCGTACCCAGACATCTTAAGCACATGCTCACTGATGGAGCTGCCCTCTTCCATCTTGCAGTTAAAGAACTTTTCAGAAGCCTCATAACTCTCAACTGCCGCATGAGCCTCAAATATCATTTTGAGTTCACGGACAATATCATGTGGGTCATGGTTCTCAAACCTTTTCTGAAGCTCCGATTCGAAACCATACAAGATAGCACACTGAACTGTGGAGTACTGATTCTTCCGAGTGAGGTAAACATTCTTTACTTTATCGGTAGCATCAGCTGCAGGCGGGTCACCCAGCGGTGCATCCAACACATAGGTCAAATTACCAGCATTGAGGACAATCCTCAAATTGCGGAACCAATCCGCGAAGTTGCTTCCATTGTTTTTCAACTTTTCTTTCTCTAGGAACACATTAAAATTGATGGTAGGGGCCGCCATTGATCTACAACATATTTGCAATAGTTTAGACTAAGTTTATGACAAATTGAGTTCTAATTAATAGTTAAATTAATCTAGGTGAACTCCCACTCAAAAAAATATCCCTCACATTGTTTTAGTGATCACACGAACCAAATCCACCACATCAAAACCGATCATCACGAGAGTTGATGTAGCTTCAATGACAAACAATCAACATGTTCATCATATCTACTATATGACTCATGCTTTACCTTTCGGTGATCCGTGTTCCGAGACCATGTCTGTACATGCTAGGCTCATCAAGATCAAACCTTAGCTTCTGCATGAGCAAATCTGGCTTGCTCACATTGTATACACTCGCAGAATCTAACACACCCGATCATCACGTGGTGCTTCGAAACAACGAGCTTTAGCAACCGTGCTTACTAAGGATGAACACTTTAAAACTTGAAATTTATGTGCTTGAGGGATCATCTTATAATGCTACCGTCGTTAACTAAGCAATACAAGATGCATAAAGGATTAACATCACATGCAATTCATAATATGTGATATGATATGGCCTTTCTTCTTGTGCTTCCGATCTCCATCTTCAAGCACGAACATGATCTCCATCATCACCGGTATAGCGTCAAGGTCAATGGCGCCGTTTCATGGTTGTCGTCCACCAGCTCCAACTATTACAATTACTTTGAATAGACACGCGGGTCTTAACAGAATTTAAAGACAACCATATGGCTCCTGCCGGTTGCCAACTTACAATAAGGAACATTGCATACATCAAATATAATCACAATCATGGCCATATCACATCACAGCACACCCCTGGAAAACAAAGTTAGACGCCTCTAAATTCTTTGCATATTTTACGTGGTTTGGGGCTTTCAATAAGTGTCGTTCTAACTTACAAATAAGAACCACAACGTTGATGCTTGAACTATCAAGTGCCCGTTGTAAATTGGATGTATACTATGATGGGAGAGACAGGCACTCGCAAAGCCACTTATGCAACACAAGTTGCATGTTAAGCGTGGAGCAAGTCTCATGAACGATGTCATGTAATGTTATCCCGGGCCGCTTCATCCCATCATACCGCAAGATGCAAAGTACACAAAAAGCAATTGATAATAAAAGAACCACCGCCCACAATGACCATTGTGTTCTACTCGTGCAACATATCTACATATAAACACGGCTCTGATACCACTGTAGGGGTTCGTAGCATGGAAAACAAAAAAATTCTACCGCATGCAAACAAACAAGCCAAGATCTATCTACTAGATTGTAGCAACGAGTCGATAGAGGAACTCACCCTCGAAGATTCCAAAGCGGTTAACGAGAGCAGATTCTCATGGGTGATGTAGTCGTACTCTTGCTGATCTCAAGATCGTGTAGATGATCCTTCCGGCGCTGCGTTCCGGCAGCGCTTCCGCAGTCGGTCACACGTTCGGTACTCGATGAAGACCTTCCTCTCCCTTGTTCCATCAGGCAGCGAAGGTTGTAGCACTCTCCTCGCAATTCCGGCAGCACGACGGCGTGGTGTCGGAAGTAGAGGGGAGATCCCACAGGGCTTCGCCTTAAGCCGGAGCGAGTATGGTGGAGTATGAGAGCGACCTTGGTGATCTAGGGTTTAGAGGGAACCAAGGGGAGGGTGTGGCCGGCGGCTAGGGTTTTGGAACACCCCAACTCGTTGAGTTGGTGGTGCCCTAGGCGGCGGCAGCACAAGGAGGTGGTGGCGCCGGCGGCTTAGGGCTAGGGTTTTGGGTGTGTTTGGTGTAGGGAAGAGGGGCAGCCCTGCCCCTTCTTATATAGGTGGGAGGGCGCGGCTTGGTAGGAGGGAGTCCACCCCCAAGTCGGCTTCCTTGGCCAGCGGGTGGAGGGAGAGGAACTCCTCCCCAAGTAGGTTTCCTACTCTCCCTCCACCAAGCAAACTTGCCGTTTGACTTCTTCAAATTGGCGTTTGACTTTCAAACTAGGATTTGATTTCTTCCTTTATTTTGCCCAGCCAAGTGACCTAGCACATGATGCAACCATTACACATTTTCATGACACATTCATGTACCCTTCCCCTCCGGAGTGCCGGACCTTCCGGACCCTTCTAGAACATTCCTGGTGAAAACACCGGAATCATTCCCCAACTCCGAAACAGGACTTTCCTTATATGAATCTTATTCTCCTGACCATTCTGGATCTCCTCGTGATATCCCGGATCCCATCCGAGACTCCGAACAACATTCGGTCTCTTCCTCATCATTCCATAACTACTCAACAACATCGAATCCTTAAGTGTGTCTCTCTACGGTTCGTGAATTATGCGGACATGATCGAGACACTTCTCCTATCAATAACCAATAGAGGAATCTGAAAATTCATATGGCTCCCACATATTTCTACGATTACTTTGCGATCGAATGAACCACTTACATACGATACCAATTTCCCTTTGTCTCACGATAGTTTACTTATCTGAGGTTTTGATCGTCGGTATCTCTGCATACCTAGTTCAACCTCGTTACTGATAAGTACTCTTTTCTCGTTCCCGTGATATGTGATCCCTTGTGAGCCAGTCACACGCTTGCAAGCTAATTGGATGACATTCCACCGAGAGGGCCCAGAGTATATCTATCCGTCATATGGATGGACAAATCCCACTCTTGATCCATGTGTCTCAACCCACACTTTCCGAACACTTAATGTCACCTTTATAGCCACCCAGTTACGGTGTGGTGTTTGATGTCATCAAAGCATCCTTCCGGTGATGGTGATAAGCATGATCTCATGGTCGAAGGAATTAGGTTACTATGTATCAGAAAGCTTATAGCAATTGAACTATTAAAATGAATTGATCTTTATGCTACGCTTATCTATAGGAGTATGTCCATCATACCATTCTCCTAATGATATGATCTTGTTGTCAACAACATCTCAATGTTCATGATCAAGAAACCATGATCATCTATTAACCAACAAGCTAGTATTATAAAGAGGCTTTACTAGGGACTCTAATTTAGTTTACAAATCACACAAGTATTAATGTTTCTGGTTAATACTGTTATAGCATGAATGTAAACATTTATCATAAACACAAAGATATAATAATAATAACTACATTTATTATTGCCTCTAGGGCATATCTCCAACAATTATTCTTTAGGATACTTGATTATAGATAACTAAAGATACTGCTAGGGTGCCGACGGCTGCATGCTGACACACCCCTTACTCAGGAGCTTCCAGCGGAGCTCCCGTCTCCACCTCCACCGTCGTTCTGTAGGACAATGATAGTGTCCTTCAGGCAACGAATGCGGTGGTAGAACCTGTGAACAAGACGCTCCAGGAAGGCTACTTACTTTTCACTGGAAGGGAGAGCATCCATCAGTTCAACACAAAGGTGCTTAGTCTCCACCAGCTTCTTGCCCATATCATCCATCTCAAGGCGCGGGTACGCCAGCAGAGGGTAGTTGATGTCCCTAATCTCCACTTAACGCTCAGCTCCTGAAAGGATCGTATGGGCACCTAGAGGGGGGTGAATAGGTGCTACTTCAAATTTTCTTATTTTTCAAATTAGGGTTTGACAAGAAAGGTAAATTCTCTAGATTATGCAACTATGGTGAATTTACCTATATGTCAACCATGCAATAACTATCACAACACTAAGCAAGAACAAGTAAGTAAAGTGCATAAAGGATAGAAGTAACCAAAGGAGTGGACGCGGAGACACAAGGATTTGTTTCCCGTAGTTCCTTCCTTTTGAGGGGAAGTACGTCTACGTTTGGAGAGGGGGTGGTTTCAAACCACCAATGCCATGAGAGGCCTCCCTTGTTCTCCGATGAATCTCACCCCATCGGGCTCGATCCACTTTCCACTATATCGGCAACCTTCAAGGTGGAAGCCGGCACCTTTACAACAAGTTCGGGGCACACATCCATAACTTAATTGGAGGCTCCCAAATACAAGAAAGCTGTCAAGACAAATCAAAGACAAGCTTGTAAGAACCAAATCAAAGTTAGGGTTTCCAATGAAACACTAGTGCTTGGGGGCCCTCAAGTGAATGAGGGGGAAATGAAGATCTCTCTTGGTGAAGATGTAGATCAAGGCCTCCTCCTTCGATTCTCCAAAGATCAATGACTTTGGATGGTTGGATGAAGAGATCTTATAGATTTGGTGGATATAATGGAGTTGGTGTTCTTGAGCAACTCGAGCAACTGGAGGAAGAAGATAAGGGTCCCTTTTTATAGGCAGCTTCCTCCACGAACAGTTTTCTGGCCGTTGTAGAAAAGTCAGACCGGAGACTCCGGTTTGTAGACCGAAGACTCCGGTCTATACTGGAGATTCCGGCCAATCTCTGGACCATCCTCTGGACCGCCCTTCTGAATGACCCAGGTAGTCCATGACCCAACATGACCGGAGACTCTGGTCTTCCAACACCGGAGACTGCGGACAGAGCCAGCACCGGAGACTCCGGAGTATCCTCCTGTGTAGGCTCCGGACCCCTAGTCAGAATGTCCCAGCCCAGATCCTGAAGTCAACACCGGAGCAGATCCGAAAACTCCGGACCACAACGGAGACTCTGGTCTTGGCAGACCGGAGACTCCGGTCTGGAGTTTCCAGAAATGTGTCACATGAGTATGGACATTTCCCAAGTGTGATGGTGCTTTTCACTTATCATAATACCAACCTGTGGACAGTGACAAACTATAAAGTGATCAACTTGTTGTTAACAAACACCAAAAGTGATTATGACAATAAATGCCCTTTCAATCTCCCCCTTTTTGGTGTTCGATGACAACAAGTGATTTGCATGGAATAAAAATATATATGGGGCTCCCCCTGACTATGTGCAATAAGATAATTAAGTAAATCATGCAAGGTAGATAGTATCAATGATAACGCACACATAACTCTCACATGAGTTACAATAGATAGTGCACACAAGCACATAGTCACACACATGAACATCAAATAACACACATGAAGTTCAAGTTCGAATATGGAATATGGCAAATAAAAGCAGATAGTAGCAAATCCAAAGCCCCAAACCCATGCAAAACGATGAGAATGTCTTCTCCCTCTTTGGCATCGAAATGCCGAAAAAGGGAAAAGACCTAAACTAGCGCCCCAGCAACTCAGTAGTCATCGTCATCCTCGTCATCCTCGGCATCCTCATCCTCATCCTGGTCATCACCACCCTCATCATAGTCATCATCATCGTCTTCAGGGACAACAGGCCCTTTGCCGTGAGGGCGAGAAGAGGAGGTACCCTGGTACCCGAAACCGGAGGTGACATCAGCAAATGTTTTCCAATCCACCAGACTATCCTGTTGGGCATTCCATGCCCCAAATGAGAGTGTGTGATCAGACTCTGTGGGCTGCTGAGCCCCATGCTCATCATTGTATTCATCCTCACCTTCCTCATTATCCTTAGCACCATGTTCCTTGATCTCCTTGAGGAGCTTCTCAATGCGACGATTGCTTTGGTAGGATGCATGCTACTGCTTACGGATGTCGACGTTCATGCAACAAAGGGTCATCTCCCAAAAGCTGGCCTTCTTGACCTGCTCATGCACATAGTCTCGAGTCATAGTAGGCATATGGGCATTGGAGGCATTCTTCCTCCGAACTCTAGGTAGGGAGGGAGCCCTCTCGGTCTCAATCTCCTCATCATCATCCCCATAGCGACGCCTTGGAGCAGGCCCCATACGCCCCTTATGATGCAGTGAGACCAGAGTGTGCTCAGTGAGGTGTGGTGGTATGCCATATGGAGAATCATGCTCCTGTGAGTTGATGAGCCTCATAACCAAGGGTGCATATGGAGGAGATTTCTTGTAAAGAATGGCATGGAACATCTCCTCGAAAATAAAGTCCATCACATCAATAGGTGCAGCATCTGCCTCTGGTCCAGCATTGTAGGTCCGGTGAGTGTGGTACAGAAGGTTGACAAGCCCACCCCTAATTGCATCATCATTCCCAGCACTTGGTGCAATGGTATGACGGAAAATCCTCAACATAAGGTTGTAGAGGGTCTTGAGTCCCTTGGACCCCCCCCCCACACACACAACACCATCGTCCTACAGAGGTGCCAGCTTCAACTTGTTCTCACCCAAAGTTGTAGAGTGCATACGCAGCCCAACGGGAGTGGATACTCCATGAAAGATCTCAAAGATTACGTTGGCAAAGTCATGAAATGTAGTTGTGCAGCGAGTGGTACCAGACATCCACACCATGGTCCTGTCTAGATCAGACCCAAAAACAACGGTGGCATAGAACTGTTGTACAAGGTGGACATTGTAGTCTTCACACAGCTCCATCAAGTTATACAGTCCCAACTTCTCACAGATCCACAAAGCATCATTGAAGTAGGGGCTGAGGCGCATTTTCTCAACACTCATGAACTTCTGAGGGCATACAGGTGATTTGGTGAGCACACCATACACATCCTTCATGAACACAGCCTGTTCTTTCCTCCAGAAACGAGGGTCATCACTGGTACGAGGCAGCGCATAGAAATCTGTCTTTCTCAGCTCACGGTACTCCTGTTTTGACATTTTGGCTAAGGACTGAAGGTTGTCATATTTGGCCTTCTTAGCACGGTCCTCTCGTTCAGCCCTCTCCTGATCCCTCTTCAAGTAAGCTGCATCATGTGCCTGCTGTTTCCGGTTGGACGGAGGCACGATAAATTGACCCCGAGCTTCATCATAGCGAGGATTGCCCCTTTGGGACTTGGCCTTGGTACGACGAGGACGACTAGAACCATCACCAGATATGTCCATGGGATCAATTCCACCGGTGGGAATGACCCAATGGAGGAGAGGGGGAGCTTGGACGGCGGCACGGCGGATCCCGGGGGCTTCTTGACCTCCGGGGAGGAGTTTTGGAAGAGGAGGCGACGGGTTTGGAGGTAGGGGACGGGTGAAGAATGAGGAACTGTTGTACCAGTTCACACCGCCCCCTACTTTAAGTGGCAGAAACCGTCTGGACCGGAGACTCCGGTCTACACCGGAGACTCCGGTGTATGTACACCGGAGACTCCGATCCTCCTTCACCAAAAGCTCCAGGATGGGTGTTTGGGGACACATATGAGAGATAGAGAGGTTTAATATAGGGAAAGGGCTTGGGTTGAGACATCGAACTACGAAGAGCCAACAAGAGCCATAGGAATTTCATAAAAATATTCAGAAAAGCTCCAAGAGACTAAGATCAAGCGAATGACAAACATGAGTAAGTGCCAACCTCTCTAATGTGAGAGGGCGGTGGCCTAGGACACCATATTTGAGTATACTCAGCTTGTCACCACGAAGATATATCTTAGGTCCATTACCGAAACTCATCATTAATCTCACATATCACAACATGATATTAAGAGGAATGAATTTGATTGCTTTGGCCATAATGGGGGGAGGGATAGTCCAATCAATTAGGACCGCACTCCCCCTATATCCATGCCTACACCTAAACCAAATATGGGTTGAAACATAGGTGAGAATGCAAGAAAATCAAGTCAAGCTCCTTGAATCTACGACATTTAGTTCATATCTCAAATAGCAAAACCTTGCTTCATCAAGTGGCTTCATGAAGATATCGGCAAGTTAATCTTTGGTTGACACATATGATAGATCAATATCACCTCGAGCAACATGATCTCTAATGAAGTGATGGCGAATCTCAATATGCTTTGTCCTTGTGTGATCCACCGGGTTGTAGGCAATCTTGATGGCACTTTCATTGTCACATAGAAGAGGCATTTTGTCACAATGGACACCGTATTCCTTTAAAGTTTGCCTCATCCATATCAATTGGGTGCAAGCACTAGCAGTTGCCACATACTCGGCTTCGGCGGTGGAGAGAGATATACAATTTTGCTTCTTGGAAGACCAACATACCAAGGACCTACCAAGGAATTGGCAAGCCCCGAATGTTGATTTTCTATCATCCTTGTCACCCGCCCAATCCGAATCCGTGTATCCACAAAGAGCAAATGTTGAGCCTCGAGGATACCAAAGACCATAAAATGGGGTATGAACTAAATATCGAAAGATTCTCTTGACCGCCATTAAATGGCTTTCTTTAGGAGCCGCTTGATATCTTGCACACACACCTACACTCAACACAATATCGGGTCTAGATGCACAAAGGTAAAGTAAAGAACCAATCATAGACAGGTATACCTTTTGATCCACATCTTTACCATTTGGATTTTGTTCTAGATGAGTCTTTGTAGCCATGGGAGTAGGAGATCCATTTAAATCTTGCATATTGAATCTCTTGAGCATATCTTGAGTATACTTGGCTTGATTGAAGAATGTCCCTCCTCTAACTTGCTTGATCTCAAAACCAAGAAATACTCTCAACTCCCCATCAAAGACATCCGGAACCTACTAGTCATAAGCTTTGAGAATTCATCATTAAAAGCTTTGTTAGATGAGCCAAAGATAATATCATCAACATATATTTGGCATACAAAAATCTCCCCATTGACTTTCTTAGTAAAAAGAGTGGGATCGATTTTCCCAACCTCAAATCCACGGTCAAACAATAACTCTCTAAGGTGCTCATACCACGTGCGTGGGGCTTTCTTGAGACCATAGAGCGCCTTATCAAGTTTTTAGACATGGTTTGGGAAGTTTGGGTCCTCAAATCCCGGGGGTTGCTTAACATATACCAATTCATTTAGTGGGCCATAAATAAATGCACTTTCTACATCCATTTGTTGCAACTTGAAGTTATGATGTGCCGCATAAGCAAGAAGGATACGGATGGACTCAAGGCGAGCCACTGGTGCATAAGTCTCTCCATAGTCAATGCCTTCAATCTGAGAGAACCCTTGTGCAACCAATCTAGCCTTGTTCCTTACTATAATTCCATGCTCATCTTGCTTGTTCTTGAATATCCACTTTGTTCCAATAACATTGTGGCAATCCTTTGGCTTCTCTACTAACTTCCATACTTTTTTCTCTCAAAGTTGTTGAGCTCTTTGTGCATAGCTTCTAACCAATCCGAATCTTCAAGAGCTTCCCACACTTTCTTTGGTTCAATCATGGAGATGTGTGCTTGGTGTTCACTGAACCTCTTCAATTGTGCTCTTATGGAAATACCTTTCCTTAGGTCACCAACTACATTTTGTAGAGAGTGGTCTCTTAATTCCAACATTCTTTCCTTTCTAGCTTCGCGACGAGCGTGGATCTCCGTCTTGTTTCTTGGGGGGACCCTCTTCATCATTTTGATCCTCGTCTTGACCATCAACTTGACCTTGATCATCATCGGAATCATTCTCTTCATTTAGTGGCAAAGATTGACCTTGGTCTTGATCAAGTGCCCTTCTAGCATCAATTTGAGCTTGTCTCAAAGCAGTTTGTACGGATCTTCCTTGAGCAATTGCCTTGGCACCACTTGACACTCTGGCGAATGAATCAACCTCCCCTTGACTAGAGTTGTCACTATGATCATCATGTTGAGGGTCCACATCTTGTCTTTGGCTTGAATCATTGTCCTCCTTGGTGGATGGAGCTTGTTGATGTTGTGAAGATGAGGGCTCCACTTGAATGGAGCATAGTTCTTCTCGATCCGCCATAAGGGATTCCTCAATGGGGCGAATATATCCCACACCCATTCTTCCTATGGCTTCCTGAGTCATTTCATCATCTGCATCACAAGCATCAACACGCCCCCCTTGGGAACCATCATATTCTTCAAAGGTCACACTATAAGATTTTATGACGCCTCCGGAGAGCTTATCATAGATTCTATAAGTGTGATATTCGAGACCATAGCCAACAAAGATACCCTCTAATGCTTTAGACTCGAATTTGGACAAGCGAACACCTTTTATGAGATAGAAACACTTACAACCGAACACCCGGAAGTAAGATATGTTGGGCTTGTTACCGGTAAGTATTTCATATGGAGTCTTGTTGATTTCTTTGCGGAGGTAGAGCTGGTTTGAATCATGGCAAGCGGTGGATATGGCTTTGGCCCAAAAGTTGTATGGAGATTTAAACTCCACCAACATGGTCCTAGCCATCTCAAAAGAGTCCGGTTCTTCCTTTTGGCCACACCATTTTGTTCAGGGGTGTATGCAGCGGAATATTGATGTTTAATCCCCTCATCACTAAGGAAATCATTCAAGGTGTAGTTCTTGAACTCGGTGCCATTGTCACTTCTTATAATCAACACGGGAACATTGTATTGCCGTTGAACCAAGTTGATGAAGTCGATGAAGGTCTTTTGAGTCTCACTCTTCAACTTGAAGAAATAAACCCAAGAGTATCTTGAAAAGTCATCAACAATCACCAAGCAATATTTCTTCCCACCAAGACTTGCATGAGATGGAGGACCAAAGAGGTCCACATGGAGGATCTCCAAGATCTTGGTGGACTTGATGCGGTTCTTAGGCTTGTGAGGAGCATCATGCATCTTCCCTAGAACACATGCCCTGCAAACACGATCTTTGGCAAAGGAAACATTTTATTTTAGTCCAACAATATGGCCCTCCTTGTGGAGACTTTGCAAAGTTCTCATATTGACATGGGCTAGTCGGCGATGCCATAACCACCCCACATTGGCCTTTTCGAATAAGCACATCGCACTTGTAGTGGCTTGCCCCAAAAAGTCCACCACATATAAGTCATGTTCGACGTACCCAACGAAAGCGACCTTGAGAGACTTGCTCCACATGAGGACCACAATATCATCATCAACAAAGACGGTAAAACCCATCTTTCCAAGAGCACGTACTGAAAGTAAAATGTATCCAAGGGTCTCAACAATCATGACGTTCATGAGTGTAATGTCGTGAGCAACCACTACCTTGCCGAAACCCATTACCTTAGACTTTGACTTGTCGGCATATGTCACGGTGATTTGATCATCACTTGGCTTTAAGTCCTTGACAATAGACGAGCTTCCGGTCGTATGACTCGTGCAACCACTATCAAGCACCCACTTTGATCCTCCGGAAGTATATGTCTACAAAAGATCAAGCTAATTTTTAGGTACCCATTTTTCAATGGGTCCTCTTTTGTTAGCAACAAGGGTCTTGGGAACCCAAATAGACCAAGCAATATAGCCATCATATGGGCCAACATATTGTGCATACACATCACCATAGTAATCACGCATTAGAACATAGTGAGGGTTAGCACTTCCCGAAAAGTCATCATGAGACATAGTTTTACCACTTGTGGTCTTACTATCCACAATGGCCCTGTTGGTCTCTTGTGTGGGCTTGGCCTTCTTCTTGTTGTTGTTGTTCTTCTTCTTCTTCTTCTTCTTAGTTTTGGAGACAAAACCAATGCCCCTTTTATCACCACTAGGCCTTTGCTTACTCAAAAGATCATCGATGGACTTGTTGCCTTATGGAAATGTGGCCTTAGCTAGCTCCTCCTTCAACCTAGCATTCTCTTCAAGAATAGTTGTACTACTAGATGGAATGAAGTTACTAGGTGAAGGAATGTTGTCCAATTGAGTTTGAAGCGTTTCATGGGACTTTGTGAGTGACAAGAGTTCACTTTCCAAAGCCTTGTGAGCCTTGTTAAGCAAACTAAAGTCCTCGGCAAGTTTTTCATGAACCACACCAAACTCAATCTTGTCCTTTTTAGCCTTTTGTATTTAGAAATAGCATGATCACGCTCTTTGATGAGTTTATTCACAATGATGTCATTGGCCTCATTAAGACCTTCAAGTTTTAATTCAAGTGACATCCTAGTTTCTTGTTCTTCTTCTAGAGCATTGTTTAAAGACTCTAGCTCAATCATGTGTTCATGCCCAAGTTTACATCTTACATCTAGGAGCTCTTGTGTGTGAGAAAGTTAATCTAATATGTTACCAAAATGTATCTTAGCATCCCCTTGTAGGTTAGTCATAAACTCATCGAAAGCAACTAATTCCCTTTTAACATCAAGAGACATCTCATCATCAATTTCATCATTAGCTAAAGGAGTGGAGTGAGATGAGGAGGATACCCCCGTTCATCTTGCCATAAGGCAAGTGACGTTCTTGACAGGAGAATTCTCATTTGGAGAATCGAAGAGTGAGAATGTCGGAGTAGAAGTAGTGGCTAGAGCCACCACACCATTGGGAGTTTCCTCTTCCTCATCTTCATCATCTTCATTGTCGGAGGAGTATTCTTCATGAGTGATCAAGACGATTTCTCCCGACTTCTTGTTGATGGGATTCTTCTTGATGAAGGGTTTCTTGTAAGGTGCTTTGAGAGTCTTTTTCAACACAAGCTTACCCCCATGATCTTCCCTCTTCTCATAGGGACAACTTGCCACAAAGTGATAGCGGTCGCCACAATTGAAGCAAGTTCTCAATCTAGTAGTGTTTTCTCTTTTCCCATTTGGGTTGCTTCTTCGTTGCATTTCCATCTTGGCCTTGGTGGGATTCTTCCAAAATTTCTTTGCATAGAAGGCCATATATTGACTATGAGAAATCTTGACTTCATCAGGGTGGTCCATGGAGAGGCCTTCATACTATCATCTTCATCCCCATGGTCCACAACTTTGGCCTTCAAAGCAACATTGACAATGTTGCTCATACCAAGGGCACGAGCACGGGCATCTTTGGCATTCTTGGAGGCAACTTTGAAAGCAGCCATCTCTTGCATAACTTCATTGGAGGTCATGAGATGGTAGTTGTGTCTTCCTTGAAGGCTCTTCAAGTCGGTGGGATCAAAGGGCATGAGTGCACTCACATATTTCCTTTTTATCCATGCATCATCCACATGTGAGGCACCCACATTTCTAAAGAGGTGGCGGTGGTCTTGAGCCTTCGGTACATGTCCTCATGATCTTCACCTTCCATCATGTAGAAGCCTTCGGCTTCATTTCTTAGAGCATCATACCAATTCCTCCTCATACTCTCATTTCCAACAAACAATATAGTGAGGGCATCCCAAGCTTCCTTGGCAATGCTAAAGTGCTCAATGTGTGGATAATCCTTTGTACCCAATCCTTGTTGAATCATATGCAAAGCAGTGGCATTGAGTTGACTATTGACAACCTCTCTTCTTGTCAAGTTGTTTGGATCCCCAATAAAGAGTCCATGCTCAATGATGTTCCATAGTTCAATGCAAGAGATGCGCATATGAGTTCTCATTAGTGATTGCCATTGAGCAAAAGTAGCAGATTCTTCAAGCTTAGGTGGGTCACCTCTATTGTATACATGTGGGGTGAGGGATTGGAGGGTCGGGAGAGTACCATGAATCACGGTGCTCACCCTTCCCACCATCCTTTTGTGTGGAGGAATTAGTGTTGTCTTGTTTACCCCTAACCATTATATCCTCGGGGGATACCGGAGTATTCCCTTTAGGTAAAACGAATGGAGGATCCTCTTGATGAGAGGGGGATGATGAGCCATCTTTGTCTTTAAGAAGTTGCTCAAGCAACTTCTTGACTTCGTTGACCAAGGAAGAGCTCAATCTTGTTTCCAAGTTTTTGAGATCTTCCATGGTCACCGCGGTAGGCTCACCATCCCCATCCCCATCATGGCTACCCATATTCTCTTAGGCGGTAAAGCCCAAATAAAGAGCCGAGTCTCTGATACCAATTGAAAGGATCGTATGGGCACCTAGAGGGAGGGGTGAATAGGTGCTACTTCAAATTTTCCTCTTTTTCAAATTAGGGTTTGACAAGAAAGGTAAATTCTCTAGATTATGAAACTATGGTGAATTTACCTATATGTCAACCATGCAATAACTATCACAACACTAAGCAAGAACAAGTAAGTAAAGTGCGGTAAAGGATAGAAGTAACCAAAGGAGTGGACGCGGAGACACAAGGATTTGTTTCCCGTAGTTCCTTCCTTTTGAGGGGAAGTACGTATATGTTTGGAGAGGGGGTGGTTTCAAACCAACAATGCCACGAGAGGCCTCCCTTGTTCTCCGATGAATCTCACCCAAACGGGCTCGATCCACCTTCCACTATATCGGCAACCTTCAAGGTGGAAGCCGGCACCTTTACAACAAGTTCGGGGCACACATCCACAACTTAATTGGAGGCTCCCAAATACAAGCAAGCTGTCAAGACAAATCAAAGACAAGCTTGTAAGAACCAAATCAAAGTTAGGGTTTCCAATGAAACACTAGAGCTTGGGGGGTCTCAAGTGAATGAGGGGGAAATGAAGATCTCTCTTGGTGAAGATGTAGATCAAGGCCTCCTCCTTCGATTCTCCAAAGATCAATGACTTTGGATGGTTGGATGAAGAGATCTTGTAGATTTGGTGGCTCCAATGGATTTGGTGTTCTTGAGCAGCTCGAGCAACTGGAGGAAGAAGATAAGGGTCCCCTTTTATAGGCAGCTTCCTCCATGAACCATTTTCTGACCGTTGTAGAAAAGTCAGATCGGAGACTCCGGTCTGTAGACCGGAGACTCCTGTCTATACCGGAGATTCCAGCCAATCTCCGGACCGCCCTTCTGAATGACCCAGGTCGTCCACGACCCAACATGACCGGAGACTCCGGTCTTCGAACACCGGAGACTGCGGACAGAGCCAGCACCGGAGACTCTGGAGTATCCTCTGGTGCAGGCTCCGGACCCCTAGTCAGAATGTCCCAGCCCAGATCCTGAAGTCAACACCGGAGACAGATCTGGAAACTCCGGACCACAACGGAGACTCCAGACTCCGGTCTGGAGTTTTCATAAATGTGTCACATGAGTATGGACATTTCCCAAGTGTGAGGGTGCTTTTAACTTATCATATTACCAACCTGTGGACATTGACAAACTGTAAAGTGATCAACTTGTTGTTAACGAACACCAAAAGTGATTATGACAATAAATGCCCTTTCAGCTGCCAATGCATGGGTGACCATGAGAGAAGCATCTTGTTCAGCCTCAGCAATGGTTGCTACAGCAGCTTCAAAGTACAGAGAGGGCACCCTGTCATTTGGTCCCATGCTGACTTGAACACCTACGACGTATAACCCTTCGGTACCAGGCTTCTAGTTAGAGACTGGTGCTTTCAGACCCAGCATTGTTGCAAATTCCTCTAGGAAGAGCTTAGCTGGAAACTCAACGTACGACATCCTGAGTTGACAACACATCTTTCACATTAGTAAGACAAGCATGCATTACCTAGTCTACAATGCAAATAAATATGCATGTGCACAACACAATACAAACCAACACGTCAGTGCGCAGAGCAAGAGTAAACAAAACAAGCACATCTCATCAGATAAGCAAGGTCGCCACTCCCCAAGCTAGTCTACCTATTTATTAACCTTTTATGTTTTCATGTGCTTCTAAGCCTATAGTTTAGTTAATTAAATTGTTAATATGTTAATTATCTGAAACCTTGGCTCTGATACCACTAAAACTGTCACGCCCCAACTAAGGAAAGGACTAAATGTGACAGTTCCCGTATCCTTATGAAACAAAAATACCTCATAAGCATACAAGGCACAAGTAGTAATCATGAAATCAAAGCACAAGGAGAACTAGGTTTCATTTATTTATCAATATTACATTGTAGGGTACAAAGGCATGCAAGCTAAATATTATATTGGCCCAACCTATGAAGCATGCATCGAAGGCACTCCTTCAATTTATTTAAGGCAACATTATTGAGTGTAGTAGTAAAATCCTAGCCCAACATCAGATGTCTAGTGGTTATTTGCTACAACTTCAATGGCATCCCCATCCAGCTCACTTTGCTCACAAACTGCGCATACCAGAGAAAAGAAAATAGGCCATGAGTATGTTGATACATACTCAGCAAGGATAAAGAGTGATTAACAATAAAATAGCATGTAATAAATTCAAGTAATTTTTTTTTGCGAATCCAAATTCAAGTAATTTAAGTGATAGAAGAACATGTCTCTTGCTATCTTATAAGAGTGTAAAAACAATATAAATGGTTAATTGGTTAGCGCAATCCTAAATATAGTGACCTCTGCAGAGACACACTAATACCCATCGTAATCTCCACCACTGGTTATACCCCTCTCTGAGAATCACGACATCGAGTCTCCTACTTGTGCAAGGTAAATCCATCTCACACTGATACCGGCGTGACCGCGTACCGTTATTTCAAGTATCGACCGTCTCGGGCTAGATATACCATACATCCCATGATTACGGCAGTTCACGTATACTCGTCTCAACCGTTTTATTCATTCATGTATGATGTTCACGTTTCATCCAACGTTCATCAACAAACCACTTTTTTTATCACATGTAACTGTTGAAACACTTAAAAATATTCAAGCATCAAGATTAAATATATTTAGTAATTTATTTAGTTTAAAGAACTGAACTGGTATGCACAGACTTGCCTTTGATTGTTTGTTCTCCGATCAACTTGGCTTCAACCTAATCAGGTTGCACAAACTACATCAGTCTATTTGACTAAAAACAAGTCCAATCATTATTGCATGCATAGTACCAACACAGGTGAGACATGACACTAGTACCAAGATATATTCATGGATTGACTACTCATACATGCATGCAAGCAAAATTGATTTTCTCCGTACACAAACACAACCAATGCACACCAAGTGCTACTAGCTGTACTAGTTCACTGTTGCAAGAAAGCATGTACTATTACCAATTAACACCAAGTAGTACTAGTTACATCGGATGATTCTTAGCAAGATTTTTGTAGTAAATATTTGCACTGATTTACTAAACATAATATACGTCATCTCATAGAAATTTCTCTACTCCACATGCAAGATTGAGAACAACAAGGATTCTACTCAAATCCATCAGGAACCATCAAATCTATGAGAGAGAAACTAGAGCAGCTAGGGAGAAGAACTAGAGTAAGATTATAGCACACAGATGAACAAGGCCAAGGCTAGGGCTCTAGAAGGTGGGCATACCTGTCCTGTCGCCAACTTTTCAGGTCTACTAGCTCTAGGAAAGATTTGGGATCGATTTGCACCGTGGAGTGAGGTGGGCATGTACGGTGGTAGAAAGCTATATATAGCTGGGAAAGGTAGGGGAGCATAGGACACCTGTCCAGGTTAGGGTGAGCGTTGGATCAGACCAAAAATCTAGTTACCTTATGTAGGGTGACCGCTAGATATTTTCAGGTAGCTTCTAGTCTCTAGATATTTTTTAGCTTACTTGGCTGCTACTCTTCATTTTTTCTGTATTTATTTTCAAGCAGATAATTATGCTTAGATTAATAAAGCAAGCTAGAATAAATAAACCAAAAATTTATTTTATTCTTGAAGATATTATTATTATTGGTATATTATTCCTGGATATTGCAGTCGCCCTCCCGCTAGACTACGACAAGGAGGCGGCCAACACACGCACCATCGAATTGTCCAAGCAGGAGGATAGCCAATGGACCGGGCTGGAGGACGTCATCAAGATCACTGCGATGGTGGCGACACACTAGATGGAGCTGCCACCTCAACCGCCACTGCCGCCGCATGCCCCGGGGGCTGGGCAGGAAGTTCCACCGCCACCAGCCCCACTAGCGTCACCAATGTGGCCGTGGTAGGGCCCCTGGACGCCACCGATGTACATCGACCTCTCGATGGACGACGCGAATAGCCAGCTCGGTTGCCGACGTCGTCACAGACAACGGCCGTAGCTAGGGTTTTATTCTTTTTTTGCACTATGTATAATATGTTTTCGAATTAATGAAAATAGTTGGAAAAAATTCTGGATAACGACCGCTTGGGTCTGCGTTGGGCGCATGGCCTGGGCAGCCGACCATGACCCATCTCATGTCTAGGACCGACCGAAACGGAGCAAAACGAACCGTTTAAATGTCCCAAACTGAACGTGTCATTGGAAATGTCCTGATGCTAGTATTTCCAAAGTGCAGTTGGCAGCGGTAGCTCTCTGTGCGATAGGCTTTCTCTGCCATGCATGCACGCACAAAGATCGCTAAAATTTCGTTTACTCAAGCAAGGGGAAAAAGAGTCCATCTCTCAACTAGTAGTACCGTGTACTACTACTACCATCCTTACACAGCAACCCGGCATGCTTCCTTCTCGTTGATGTCCCGTACAGTATATAGTAAGTGTGCATGCATGCACAAGCGTGCCTTCGTCCTGCAGCAGGTGGCGTGCGTGTCTACGGTCTAGGTCTAGGTAGTAGCTCATAGTCACGCAGGCCACCAGCTAGCTCTTCATGACTACACCCTAGGTTTAATAGTAGGTTATAGACACGCAGAGCTAGCTGGTGGACTGCGTGGGTTGTAGACATGTCCCAACACATGCAAACCAAAGCAAACAATCGTGTGCAGAGAGTAGAATCGTTCGTGTCCCAAGGTCAAGTCCTATAGTCCCCTCTCTCTCCCCCATCGTTGGAAGAAAAATGGACGAGACCGCATGGAAACGGGGGCGACCAGAGAAATGGTCTTGCCATCTCAGCAAATCACACGGCTGTCAGCGTCACGACTCCGTGTACTCCCGTCACATATCGGCCCGCATCATGTCGGATACACACGCTGCAAGCTTGACGTGCAAAATTGCAGCGGTGGGATAAACTTGCTGCTAGTGGTTGTGCTGCAGCTCGCGCGCGCGCGCGGTGACAAGTTTTGGATCGGCTTCACTGAGGTTAATACCATGACGTTACTGTATGATGAACAGAAAGAGGCACGAAATTAGCAAAAATTAAGGAAGAAACTCCGTTGCATTTTTTCTGTAGACGTACATGTCAACCACACACGTACACTTTGACCGTATCGCGTGGAACACAAATACTATACGGCTGATTTGGACGGGAGATATGTTGCACAATGCCTACCTCAGCTATATATACATCGACTTTATTTCTCCACCTACGACATCGATACCGTACCGGTTGAAACAAAACCTTCAACCATCACTACCCCCCCCCCCCCCCCCCCTCCTCAATATCTGGAGTAAAACAAATATTTGGATACTTCTATATTGACCACTTTTAAGTGACGTGACAATCTTTTTGCTCACATAATAGTATCTATGCGGAAAAATATGTACTAACCACCATCCATATTTTTGGAAAACCAAAATATGAATATTTTAAGTAAAAAATATTGATATGTTGAAAAAGGTAGACAACCCCATATGGCTGGTCATAGTGCATACTAACTTAGACTAGTAACATGCATATGTTACTATTCTAAGTTACTATCTTTATAGTATAAAATAACTTAAGTGTGGTAACATGCAATGTCACATTAATTAGGTTGTAGACTCACTTTGCTTTGATATGTGTGATGTTACAGTAACATAACTAGTTACTCTATCTATCACTTTCCACTGCTGAGTTAGACTCTTAGTTACTAGTGAAGTTACCCCCACTATGACCAGCCAAACTTCAACGGTTGTGAGATAATAGTTTGAAGTGCCTGCAAAAAACAAATAAGTGTTTATAAATACTCCCTCTCCATTTGGGCCGCTCATATTTTTTTGAGTTCTATGTGTGACCATCAATTTAACACATGAAACATGGATTATATGTTACAAAAGTTATATCATTCGAATAAAAAATTCTAATAGTATTGTTTTTTAAACAAGTAACATGTGTACTAGTGGTCAAATCAGTAGTTAAATTAAAACACGGAAAACTAGAGGGCCACATTGTTGGGCCACGTAGAGATAAAACAAAACTTTTTTCTCTAATCGTGGTGATCCCAAGATCCAGCTAAAGTAGAAGACCACGAGGTTTACCACTAGACGCGCAGTTGCAGATTACTGATGTAGCACGTCTATTGAATGCAGTACAGTCCTTGTGATCCAATCGTCCTAGTGCTGATCGTACAACACCTCTGCAGGTATCCACACGTACAAGGAGGAGCACTGGTGGTGAACTTCTAGGTTTAGTACGACGGCAGGACTGTTGTGGAGCTAGGGTTTCCAACTTATGGAATGACCTAACCGATCAACGATTAACCCTTCTGGGTTACTGTGCTCCACTATATATAGGGAGCGAATGTAGGCTCCACTCTCGTGGCCCATTCACTAAAGCTCATATAATATTAGTCGCCGTGAGTCCGACTCACTGACTCGGTCCAAATCCGGCTCAGGTCCAACCCAAACAGATTTCCGGTTCAGATCCAATTCGAACCTGCTCCCGCTCTTAAGTGTGTGACCCGCAGGCTCATGGCTACTTGGACACGATTGGAGTCCGACTCTCAATCGATCAGTCGGTAGCGGCTCCTAGCAGAACATGCCGACTCCCAAGTATCAAAGAGTCATGACGACTTGCCTTTCCAATGCGAACTTACGTCTGAGTCCCTTTTGCCTCACGATATACCTTGTCAGACTATAGGAGAATATTTTTCATCCCTTAGATAGTCCGACTCTCTTCTCGATCCGAGATAAGTGATTCACCCGACTAACTCTTAGTCGATCGCATCGGTTAACACTTAACTGAGTCGTGCATGGCCATGCTTTCCGAATCATATCATCCGAGAGGGCCTAGAGAATATCTCTCCAAGTGGAGGGGAAAAATCCCATCTTGGTTATTCACATCACGCAGCTTGATTCTCAGTCGACCCGAGCTCTGCCTTTATAACTGTCCATTTACGGATCAGCGTTTGACAGAACCTAAGTCGGTGATCCTCAACTCATACTATGCAATAGCCTCAGATCTAAGGATTACATTGATTGAGATGTACAAATGAAAACTTGTTCGTTGTACCTCAATATGGGTCAATCCGACTCGCTAAACTCTTTAGCTGAATCTGTGTAAGTCGGAATAGCATCTCCGTTCCCATGACAAGTGGAACCGAGTCATCAAGCCGACTTTCACATTGGTCTAAGTTGTGTGTCCAACACAACCTCAATGACCAAGGACATTTAGTACAAACAACATGAATGTATAGTTCCACAACTAAATCACATATTCAATAATACACATCAGATGTTTATACAAGGACAACTTAATATATTTATAAATACAATGGGAAATATCATCATCCATGATTGCATCTAGGGCATATTCCCAACACACATGAAGTTGGAAGAAGAAAGTAGAAAATAAAAATGTGAGAAACGATCTATCATATTTTTGAATCCATATGGAACTAGGAACAGTTCGGGTTAAGTTATTAGGCTAGCCATAGTGCTAGTATCATAAGAAATATGATGCATGCTTGACGACCCACAAGTATAGGGGGTGTATCATAGTACTTTCGATAAATAGGAGTGTCGATCCCAACAAGGAGCAGAAGGTGTTAACTAGTGGTATGGAGCAGGAAATATCTGTAAATACTTAGCAAACATATTTTTAGGGGTTTTCTGATAAGGCAACAAAACAAAGTGCAAGTAATAAAGATAATGAACAACTGCAGCAAGTGGCCCAATCCTTTCTTAGAAAAGGACAAGCCGGTGGAAATACTTATAAGGACCAAACGTTCTCGATGACACATGAGAATTCTATCAAGTGCTTTCGCTTCAAATAGATAAGTACCCTTCTTTGGTGTTGTAAGTGTTGTGTGGATGAACCTATGCTAATGTACCGACCTTACTTGGACTAATACATACTTGTGATTAAACCCCCTGCAAGCATCCGCAACTACACAGGAAAGCAATTAAGATATAAACCTAACCACGACCTTAAACTCTGAAATCCTACGCTCCCTTGTGCAATGGTGTCCTAACAGGGGTTCAGGTTTCTGTCACTCAGGGAACCCCGAAATTAGTATCCAAATACACAATGCATTCCCCTAGGCCCATAAATGGTGAAGTATCATGTAGTCGACGTTCACATGACACCAATAGAAGAATAGCACCACAACTTAAATACTAAACCATTGAATAATAACTCAACACAAATCCACTACTAACAACATGACTTCTCTCATGTCCTCGTGAACTAGACGAACTACTCACAAGACATCATATGGATCAAGATCAAGGATGATATGGTAATGGATAACAATCTAAACATAAACAATAATCCAATGGTTCCACTCACAAGCATCAACTACAATAGTAATTAACACCGGGAAAGTTTCCCCTAAGAACTAAAGCAAGACTCAACACAATTGTTACAGCGGGATGGAGTGGTGAGGATGGTGCTGGTGGAGATGATGGTGTGGATGATGATGATCCCGATGAAGTCTATCTTGATGACGGTGTTGATGGCGACGATCTCCCCTCTCCGGGAAGGAATTTCCCCGGCAGAAATCTGTCTGCCGAAAAGCTCTTTCTCCCTCGGTGTTTTCCGCCCCGCAGAGGCGGCGGAAATCTTTATGTGGTCGCTCCCCTAGTATTAGGGTTCCGAGAGGAAGATATAGGCGAGAGGGCGGATTTGGAGGCCGGCTAGGTGGGCCACACCTGCCCTAGGCGCGGCCCAGGGGGACCCGTGCCTAGGGGGGCTGTGGCCCAGCTACGCCTCCCCTTCTGGCTTCCTTCGTCTTCTGGGAAAATATAATTTTCCAATATTTTTTGGTATTTTTCTGATCTTCGTGAAATTGCATCAAAACACCTCTTTTTCCATCAAAAACTTGACTCCGACAGTTCATCCTCCAAGAATCATCCAACATGCAAAAACAGAGGAAAATACATAAGTAACACCTCATAATAAGACACATATCAATGAATAGAGGCAAATTATGATATATAATGGTGATGCAAAATGGATGTATCAATGCCATATTGGTAAAAATGTGACGTGACACCATAATTAATAAAGAGAGAGGTGTTACTATATCATAAGTATGGTACTGTATCATAGCACGTGGAACTAAATAATTTAATGGCAAATAGATCCATACACACAATTGCATTGAGATTATACAAATAATTTAATATGATGTTATTATGATACTACTAGATGATAGTAACCACTATAGGGGTAGTATCATACACCGGTATCATATACATGGTACTAGTGTATGATACTTTGTACTATGACCAGCCTTAGTCATAGGCGGAAACTATGCACTCTTCATGGGCTCTTGTGCATGTTATATCGAGGTGGCAAGAATCCGCACCGTGGCAATGTAGGCAATGTACATGAGATGTACCATATTGGATGGTGTACTATACCATGTCTATACTGTATATTACTATAGGGGTTCGTAGCATGGAAAACAAAAAATTTCTACCGCATACAAACAAACAAGCCAAGATCTATCTACTAGATTGTAGCAACGAGTCGATAGAGGAACTCACCCTCGAAGATTACAAAGTGTTTAACGAGAGCAGATTCTCGTGGGTGATGTAGTCGTACTCTTGCCGATCTCAAGATCGCGTAGACGATCCTTCCGGCGCTGCGTTCCGGCAGCACTTCCGCGGTCGGTCACACGTTCGGTACTCGATGAAGACCTTCCTCTCCCTTGTTACAGCAGGCGGCGGAGATTGTAGCACTCTCCTCGTGATTCCAGCAGCACGACGGCGTGGTACCGGAAGTAGAGGGGAGATCTCGCAGGGCTTCGCCTTAAGCCGGAGCGAGTATGGTGGACTATGAGAGAGGCCTTGGCGATCTAGGGTTTAGAAAGCACCAAGGGAAGAGTGTAGCCGGCGGCTAGGGTTTGGGATCACCCCAACTCGGCGAGTTGGTGGTGCCCTAGGCGGCGGCAGCAGCAGGGGTGGTGGCGCCGGCGGCTTAGGGTTAGGGTTTTGGGGCGTGAGAGGTGTAGGCTAGAGGGGCACCCCTGCCCCTCCTTATATAGGAGGGAGGGCGCCGGTTGGGAGGAGGGAGTCGTCCTCCAACTCGGCCTCCTTGGCCGGCGGGTGGAGGGAGGAGGACTTCCTCCCCAAGTAGGTTTCCTACTCTCCCTCCACCAAGCAAACTTGTCGTTTGACTTTTCAAATTGGCGTTTGACTTTTCAAACTAGGATTTGATTTCTCCCTTTATTTTGCCTAGCCATGATACCTAGTACATGATGCAACCATTCCACATTGTCATGACACATTCATGTACCCTTACCCTCCGGAGTGCCGGACCTTCTGGAACCTTCTAGAACATTCCCGATGAAAACACCGGAATCATTCCCCAACTCCGAAATAGGACTTTCCTTATATGAATCTTATTCTCCGAACCATTCCGGATCTACTCGTGATATCCCGGATCCCATCCGAGACTCCGAAAAACATTCAGTATCTTACTCATCATTCCATAACTACTCAACAACATCGAATCCTTAAGTGTGTCTCCCTATGGTTCGTGAATTATGCGGACATGATCGAGACACTTCTCCGAACAATAACCAATAGAGGAATCTGGAAATTCATATGGCTCCCACATATTTCTACGATTACTTTGTGATCGAATGAACCACTTACATACGATACCAATTTCCCTATCTCACGATAGTTTACTTATCCGAGGTTTTGATCGTCGGTATCTCTGCATACCTAGTTCAACCTCGTTACCAATAAGTACTCTTTTCTCGTTCCCGTGATATGTGATACCTTGTGAGTCATTCACATGCTTGCAATCTAATTGGATGACATTCCACCGAGAGGGCCCAGAGTATATCTATCCATCATATGGATGTACAAATCCCACTCTTGATTCATGTGTCTCAACCCATACTTCCCGAACACTCAATGCCACCTTTATAGCCACCCAGTTACGGTGTGGTGTTTGATGTCATCAAAGCATCCTTCCGGTGATGGTGATAAGCATGATCTCATGGTCGAAGGAATTAGGTTACTATGTATCAAAAAGCTTATAGCAATTGAACTATTAAAATGACTTGATCTTTATGCTACGCTTATCTATAGGAGTATGTCCACCATACCATTCTCCTAATGATATGATATTGTTATTAACAACATCTCAAATGTTCATGATCAAGAAACCATGATCATCTATTAATCAACAAGCTAGTATTATGAAGAGGCTTAACTAGGGACTCTAATTTAGTTTACAAATCACACAAGTATTAATGTTTCTTGTTAATACTATTATAGCATGAATGTAAACATTTATCATAAAAACAAAGATATAATAATAACTACATTTATTATTGCCTCTAGGGAATATCTCCAACAGTCTCCCACTTGCACTGGAGTCAACTAATCTAGATTACATGGTAATATACCGAACACCCATGGCAGTTTGGTGTTGGTCATGTTTTGCCCTCGGGAGAGGTTTAGTCAACGGATCCGCCACATTCAGATCTGTGTGTACTTTGCAAATCTTTATGTCACCATCTTGGACATGTTCTCGAATAGCGTGAAAACGTAGCTTGATGTGCTTTAGCTTCTTGTGTGACCTTGGTTCTTGCGCATTGGCTATGGCGCCCATGTTATCATAGTAGATAGACATTGGGTCCAGCGCACTTGGAACCACACCGAGCTCTGTAATGAACTCCTTCATCCATATCGCTTCTTGTGAAGCCTCCGAAGCAGCTATGTATTCCGATTCAGTTGAAGATCTCGCCACAACGCTTTGCTTTGCACTCCTCCAGCTAACTGCTGCACCATTCAAAGTAAATACGTATCCAGATTGAGATTTAGAATCATCCGGATCGGTGTTCCAACTAGCATCGGTGTAACCATTAACAATGAGCTGTTCATCACCTCCATAAGAAAGAACCATATCCTTAGTTCTTCTCAAGTACTTAAGGATGTTTTTGA
The DNA here is from genome assembly GCA_916181665.1 of Avena sativa. Classification (NCBI taxonomy): domain Eukaryota; kingdom Viridiplantae; phylum Streptophyta; class Magnoliopsida; order Poales; family Poaceae; genus Avena; species Avena sativa. Next base: position 752,538 of record OV702284.1, read on the forward strand.
CCGCTGTCCAATGATCCACTCCTGGATCACTTTGATATCTGCTAGTCAAACTAACATCATATGCAATGTCGGGTCTAGTACATAGCATGGCGTACATTAGAGATCCTATGGCTGAGGCATAGGGAGTCTTACTCATCCTTTCTCTATCTTCTGTCGTTGCTGGACTTTGAGTTTTACTCAAGGTCGTACTGGGCAACATGGGCAAGAACCCTTTCTTGCTATCTTCCATTCCAAACCTTTTTAGAACTTTGTCCAAATATGTACTTTGAGACAATGATATTAGGCATCTCGATCTATCTCTATAAATCTTTATGCCTAATATGTAAGCTGCTTCGCCAAGATATTTCATTGAAAAACTATTATTCAAATATTCTTTGACACTATTAAGAAGGTCTACATCATTACCAATCAATAATATGTCATCTACATATAGTATTAAGAATGCTACGGAGCTCCCACTCACTTTCTTGTAAATACAAGCTTCTCCATAAGTTTGTATAAAACCAAAACTTTTGATTACCTTATCAAAACGTTGATTCCAACTTTGGGACGCTTGCTTCAACCCATATATGGACCGTTGAAGTTTGCATACCTTGTTAGCATCTTTAGGATCGACAAAACCTTTGGGTTACATCATATACAACTCTTCATCAATGTCTCCATTGAGGAACGTCGTTTTGACATCCATCTACCATATCTCATAATCGTAATATGCAGCGATTGCTAACATAATCCTCACAGACTTTAGCCTACCGGTGAGAAAGTCTCATCGTAGTCAACTCCTTGAATTTGTCAAAACCCTTTTGTGACAAGTCGAGCTTTATAGACAGTAACATTACCATCGGCATCTGTTTTCTTCTTGAAAATCCATTTGTTCTCGACAGTCTTCCGACCATCCGGTAAGTCTACCAAAGTCCATACTTGGTTTTCGTACATGGATCCAATTTCGGATTTCATGGCGTCTTGCCATTTATTGGAATCTGGGCTCATCATCGCTTCCTCATATGTCGCAGGGTCATCGGTGTTGTCCACCAACATGACACTCATAACGGGATCATACCAATCAGGAGTGGTACGAGTCCTCGTTGTCCTGCGAGGTTCTGTAGCAACTTCAACCGAAGTTTCATGATCATCATCATTATCTTCCTCTCTTATTGGTGTAGGCGCCACAGGAACTACTTCCGGTGATGCGCTACTCGCAAGTTCGAGAGAAGGTTCAACAACCTCGTCGAGTTCTACTTTCCTTCCAGTCACTTCTTTTGAGAGAAATTCCTTCTCTAGAAAGGATCCATTCTTGGCAACAAAGATTTTGCCCTCGGATCTATGATAGAAGGTATACCCAATAGTTTCCTTAGGGTATCCTATGAACACGCATTTTTCCGCTTTCGGTTCAAGCTTGTCCGGCTGTAACTTCTTTACATAGGCTTCGCAACCCCAAACTTTAAGGAACGACAATCTAGGTTTCTTCCCAAACCATAATTCATACGGTGTCGTTTAAATGGATTTAGATGGTTCCCTATTTAAAGTGAATGCGGCTATTTCTAATGCATAACCCCAAAATGATAGCGGTAAATGTGTAAGTGACATCATAGAACGAACCATATCTAAGAGAGTTCAATTACGACGTTCGGACACACCATTTCGCTGTGGTGTTCCCGGCGGTGTCAATTGTGAAAGTATTCCGCATTTCTTCAAATGCTCGCCAAACTTGTAACTTAGATATTCACCTCCACGATCAGAACTTAGAAATTTAATCTTCTTGTTACGTTGATTCTCTACCTCACTTTGAAATTCCTTAAACTTCTTGAAAGTTTCGGACTTATGTTTCATGAAATAGATATACCCATATCTACTCAAGTCATCCGTGAAGGTAAGAACATAACGATAACCACCGCGCAGTGCTACACTCATTGGACCACACACATCGGTATGTATGATTTCCAACAAGTCTGTAGCTCGCTCCATCATACCAGAAAATGGAGTCTTAGTCATTTTATCCATTAGACATGCTTCGCATCTTTCAAGTGATTCGAAATCAAGTGATTCAAGAAGTCCATCAGAATGGAGTTTCTTCATACGCTTCACTCCAATATGACCAAGATGACAGTGCCACATATAGGTCGAGTTATCGCTCAATTTCAAACGTTTAGCTTCAATGTTATTAATATGTGTATTTCCACTATCGAGATTCAATAAGAATAGACCATCTATCAAAGGTGCATGTGCATAAAACATATTACTCATATAAATCGAACAACCATTATTCTCGGACTTAAACAAGTAACCGTCTCGCAACAAACATGATCCAGATATAATGTTCATGCTCAACGCATGCACCAAATAACAATTATTTAAGTATAAAACTAATCCCGATGGTAGATGAAGAGGTAGCATGCCGACCGCGATCACATCAACCTTTGATCCATTTCCAACGTGCGTCGTCACCTCGTTCTTCGCTAGCTTCCGTTTATTCTGCAGTACCTGTTTCGAGTTACAAATATGAGCAACCGAACCAGTATCAAATACCCAGGCACTACTACGAGTACTAGTGAGATACACATCAATAACATGTATATCGGATATACCTTTTTTCTTGATGTTGTCGTTCTTCAAATCCGCCAAGTACTTTGGGCAATTCCGCTTCCAGTGACCCTCTCCCTTGCAGTAAAAGCATTCAGTATCAGGCTTAGGTCCAGCCTTGGTCTTCTTCGCCGGCGCAGTAACTTTCTGACCGCCCTTCTTGAAGTTTCCCTTTTGCTTAGACTTGCCTTTCTTGAATTTGGTGGTCTTATTTACCAACAACACTTGATGCTCTTTCTTGATCTCCACTTCTGCAAATTTCAACATGGAGAAGAGTTCTGGCAACGTCTTGTTCATGCTTTGCATATTGTAGTTCATCACAAAGTTCTTGTAACTTGGTGGTAGTGATTGGAGGACACGATAAATCCCCAAAGCATTAGGAATCACTATACCCAAGCTTTGGAGTTTGTTAGCGTGCCCAGACATCTTACGCACGTGCTCACTGACGGAGCTGCCCTCTTCCATCTTGCAGTTAAAGAACTTTTCAGAAGCCTCATAACTCTCAACTGCCGCGTGAGTCTCAAATATCAATTTGAGTTCACAGACAATATCATGTGGGTCATGGTTCTCAAACCTTTTCTGAAGCTCCGATTCCAAACCATACAAGATAGCACACTAAACTGTGGAGTACTGATTCTTCCGAGCGAGGTTTCTTTACTTCATCGGTAGCATCAGCTTCAGGCGGGTCACCCAGCGGTGCATCCAGCACATAGGTCAAATTACCATCATTGAGGACAATCCTCAAAATGCGGAACCAATCCGCAAAGTTGCTTCCATTGTTTTTCAACTTTTCTTTCTCTAGGAACGCATTAAAATTGATGGTAGGGGCCGCCATTGATCTACAACATATTTGCAATAGTTTAGACTAAGTTTATGACAAATTGAGTTCTAATTAATAGTTAAATTAATCTAGGTGAACTCCCACTCAAAACAATATCCCTCACATTGTTTTAGTGATCACACGAACCAAATCCACCACATCAAAACCGATCATCACGAGAGTTGATGTAGCTTCAATGGCGAACAATCGACATGTTCATCATATCTACTATATGATTCATGCTTTACCTTTCGGTGATCCGTGTTCCGAGACCATGTCTTTACATGCTAGGCTCGTCAAGATCAAACCTTAGCTTCCGCATGAGAAAATCTGGCTTGCTCACGTTGTATACACTTGCAGAATCTAACAAACCTGATCATCACGTGATGCTTCAAAACAACAAGTTTTAGCAACGGTGATTACTAAGGATGAACACTTTAAAACTTGAAATTTATGTGCATGAGGGATCATCTTATAATGCTATCGTCGTTAACTAAGCAATACAAGATGCATAAAGGATTAACATCACATGCAATTCATAATATGTGATATGATATGGCCTTTCTTCTTGTGCTTCCGATCTCCATCTTCAAGCACGAATATGATCTCCATCATCACCGGCATTGCGTCAAGGTCAATGGCGCTGCTTCATGGTTGTCGTCCACCAGCTTCAACTATTACAACTACTTTGAATAGACACGTGGGTCTTAACAGAATTTAAAGACAACCATATGGCTCCTGCCGGTTGCCAACTTACAATAAGGAATATTGCATACATCAAATATAATCACAATCATGGCCATATCACATCACAGCACACCTCTGCAAAACAAAGTTAGATGCCTCTAATTTTCTTTGCATATTTTACGTGGTTTGGGGCTTTCAATAAGTGTCGCTATAACTTGCGAACAAGAACCACAATGTTGATGTTTAAACTATCAAGTGCCCGTTGTAAATTGGATCTATACTATAATGGGAGAGACAGACACCCGCAAAGCCACTTATGCAATACAAGTTGCATGTTGAGCATGGAGCAAGTCTCATGAACGATGTCATGTAAGGTTAGCCCGGGCCGCTTCATCCCATCATACCGCAAGATACAAAGTACACAAGAAGCAATTGATAATAAAAACACCACCGTCCACAATGATCATTGTGTTCTACTCGTGCAACAGATCTACATATAGACACGGCTCTGATACCACTTTGGGGTTCGTAGCATGGAAAACAAAAAATTTCTACCGCATACAAACAAACAAGCCAAGATCTATCTACTAGATTGTAGCAACGAGTCGATAGAGGAACTCACCCTCAAAGATTCCAAAGTGTTTAACGAGAGCAGATTCTCGTGGGTGATGTAGTCGTACTCTTGCCGATCTCAAGATCGCGTAGACGCTCCTTCCGGCGCTGCGTTCCGGCAGCGCTTCCGCAGTCGGTCACACGTTCGGTACTCGATGAAGACCTTCCTCTCCCTTGTTCCAGTAGGCAGCGGAGGTTGTAGCACTCTCCTCGTGATTCCGGCAGCATGACGGCGTGGTACCGGAAGTAGAGGGGAGATCTCGCAGGGCTTCGCCTTAAGCCGGAGCGAGTATGGTGGACTATGAGAGAGGCCTTGGCGATCTAGGGTTTAGAAAGCACCAAGGGAAGAGTGTAGCCGGTGGCTAGGGTTTGGGATCACCCCAACTCGGCGAGTTGGTGGTGCCCTAGGCGGAGGCGGCAGCAGCAGGGGTGGTGGCGCCGGAGGCTTTAGGGTTAGGGTTTCGGGGCGTGAGAGGTGTAGGCTAGAGGGGCACCCCTGCCCCTCCTTATATAGGAGGGAGGGCGCCGGTTGGGAGGAGGGAGTCCTCCCCCAACTCGGCCTCCTTGGCCGGCGGGTGGAGGGAGGAGGACTTCCTCCCCAAGTAGGTTTCCTACTCTCCCTCCACCAAGCAAACTTGTCGTTTGACTTTTCAAATTGGTGTTTGACTTTTCAAACTAGGATTTGATTTCTCCCTTTATTTTGCCTAGCCATGATACCTAGTACATGATGCAACCATTCCACATTGTCATGACACATTCATGTACCCTTCCCCTCCGGAGTGTCGGACCTTCTGGAACCTTCTAGAACATTCCCGATGAAAACACCGGAATCATTCCCCAACTCCGAAACAGGACTTTCCTTATATGAATCTTATTCTCCGGACCATTCCGGATCTCCTCGTGATATCCCGGATCCCATCCGACACTCCGAACAACATTCAGTCTCTTACTCATCATTCCATAACTACTCAACAACATCGAATCCTTAAGTGTGTCTCCCTACGGTTCATGAATTATGCGGAGATGATCGAGACACTTCTCCGAACAATAACCAATAGAGGAATCTAGAAATTCATATGGCTCCCACATATTTCTACGATTACTTTGTGATTGAATGAACCACTTACATACGATACCAATTTCCCTTTGTCTCACGATAGTTTACTTATCCGAGGTTTTGATCGTCGGTATCTCTGCATGCCTAGTTCAACCTCGTTAACGATAAGTACTCTTTTCTCGTTCCCGTGATATGTGATCCCTTGTGAGACATTCACATGCTTGCAAGCTAATTGGATGACATTCCACCGAGAGGGCCCAGAGTATCTCTATCCGTCATATGGATGGACAAATCCCACTCTTGATTCATGTGTCTCAACCCATACTTTCCGAACACTCAATGCCACCTTTATAGCCACCCAGTTACGGTGTGGTGTTTGATGTCATAAAAGCATCCTTCCGGTGATGGTGATAAGCATGATCTCATGGTCGAAGGAATTAGGTTACTATGTATTAGAAAGCTTATAGCAATTGAACTATTAAAATGACTTGATCTTTATGCTACGCTTATCTATAGGAGTATGTCCACCATACCATTCTCCTAATGATATGATATTGTTATTAACAACATCTCAAATGTTCATGATCAAGAAACCATGATCATCTATTAATCAACAAGCTAGTATTATGAAGAGGCTTAACTAGGGACTCTAATTTAGTTTACAAATCACACAAGTATTAATGTTTCTTGTTAATACTATTATAGCATGAATGTAAACATTTATCATAAACACAAAGATATAATAATAACTACATTTATTATTGCCTCTAGGGCATATCTCCAACAATTACATATAGTTCAACAACCCTTGTAATATAGACTTCGCACGTCTAAACTCTAGAAGATTTCTAATAGAAAGTGCTTTGATAAAACCATCAAAAACTTGATCCTTACTAGATACAAACTTGATGCCCAACCTCTTATTTGCCACTTTTTTTTAACAAAGTGAAAATCAATCTCTATATGTTTTGTGCGTGCATAAAAAACTGGATTTACAGAAAAATATGTTGCACATAACTTATCACACCATAAACTAGGCTTTTCCTGTAACTTGACTCCAAGCTCACCAAGAAGTCCTTCAACCCATGCTAACTCTGTTATAGCATTGGTAAAAGACTTGTAATCATCCTTTGTACTATGTAGCATGTTTCATCGCACTCCACGAGACAACATTTGGGCTAATAAATATATCAAAACCTCTGGTAGAGTGTCTATCATCAAGACATCCGGCCCAATCTGTATCTGAAAGACACTTAAAAGAGTATAAGTGGAATGTTGGGAAGTGATTCCAATATTTAAAGTATCCTTCACATATCTCAAAATTCGTTTGACTGTTGTTCAATGAGTGGTTGTTGGGGCATGAAGATATAGACAAATCTTGTTAACAGAGAATGACAAATCTAGACATCTCAAAGTAAGGTATTGTAAAGCACCACAAATTTTGCGATATCATGTACTGTCTTCAGAACCAAGAGGCTCCCCTTCGGCAAGAGAAAGTTTATCAACGGAGGATAAAGGTGTGGGTGTAGACTTACATTGTTGCATACTAACTCTGTGAAGCAAATCTAATATAAATTTTTCCTGTGTCAAAAGGAGACATCATGTATTGTCTTGACCTCAATGCCCAAGAAAAATGTAAATAACAATATCCTTAACAGAAATTCTTTTCATTGAAATCTTGAAGTAAAGCAGAACTAGCTTGATTAAGTAACATATAGCTCATATTACAACATAACATGCTCAGGTTCACATATAACGATATTAAGCAATGCCTTGAATGAAGATGGAAGGTTATAACTTGTCATCACAAATGCAAACATGGTTCAAAAACGACCAGTTTGACAAAAAAATGGATGTTTCTTTGTTTCGGCAAGGATTATCATAAGGTTTGCATTGGCTTTATTTAGGACCCATTTCTTTTTCAACCCGTCGAGCATGTCTTGAAGATACTTGAAGTTGTGGTCATCGGAAACAAGAATGGCATAAGCTACTATTATATCATCTTCTCCCAATCCTAATATTGCATTAGGAGCAACAAGTATTTCTTCGAGATATGCAAGTTCCATAGGAGGTTCAGAGACATTAGCTTGAAAGGCAGCTCTGAAGTTATCCCTTGTCCCTAATAATTTCATGGAGGGTATGAGCACATGCATCAATGATGTCTAATTTGGGCAATGGTTGCTTGATCCATGGGTTTTCACTATGAAAAAACACATATGTGGTGTCACTCCACCACGTGTAAGGAGGACACCGAAACACTATGATGAACCAAATGCACATGCTTCTCCCATCGGTGTCATGTGGCGACTAGGTGAGAGAGAGAGGAGGAGGTGGTAGAGGGCCAACCCCACACTGCACTCTAGTTTTTTTCACTTGTTAGATAACAATCCTACTTCTGAAAACCTCTGTTAGGATATTTATGAGCATCTTGCGATGAAGAGACATCTAGGATTTTTTAAGATACTATTGAGATGTCAAAAATGCACTAGTACACCTATATTGCGAGAACTAACTTCATAGATAATTGTGGTTTCATTGTCTCTTACAATTTCCATCGATTTAAATAGAATCCAGATAGAAAATCAACCAACAAATTGTAGTTTAATATAATCTCCATGACTAAATTAGAATCTGTTTTAACAGTGGTACATCGATGAACTATTAAATTAGATGACAATCTACTTTGGTAGTTAATATTACAGACAAATATATGATTGTTATGTTTTTATATACAAGAGAAAAACATTGAGATTGTATGGTAAAACTTACATTAAAACAAGTTAATTTTTTGAAACATGATAAGTCATATTAAGATAAATATGTTTAGTATAAATTAGTTAGAACAATTGAAACTTAAACCTTTGTGGCTTTGGTAAGTTATGGTAAGTTGGATAGGTAGTCGGGATGCAAGTGGACACGGATATTCGCGAATTTTATTTCCCATGTGATGGGGATATGCCTACCGGGGTATACCCAGCAGGACGTTTCCGACTGGCCCAGGAGCCTGCGAGTGGGCCTGTGGAACGGCGACTGGATCAAGACCTGGCGTGGACTCAAGCGACTGGAAGCTGAAGGCCCAGAAGCGTAGATAGGCCCAGTCGGATTAGGTTAAACGATCGCTGAAACCTTAACTGATTCGATTGAGATCTGTAAACCCTAGGGGGGTGAGTCTATATAAACCTTCTTAGAGGGCGCGTAGAGGATACGTTCCATCATACACCCAAGCGACTCGCTGCCTACCGCCGAGCCCGCCCATTGTAGTCTCACCATAATACAATCTAGCAGAAGTAGGTCTTTACCCTCTGGGGGGTCGAACCTGGATAAATCCTTGTGTCTCCGCCCTCATCTCGCACCGCAGATGGCTGGCCGCCCTTGCCCCATGTTCTACTACTCGCTGCCGATTGCAGCATCTGCCGTGGTCATTTCCACGACAGTGGCGCCCACCGTGGGGCCTGGCCGGTCTGGCCGGTGTTCTGCGGCGAGATCCAATCTACCCATCAACGAGTCGATCGCCACCGGCCGCATGATAGCGATCGGCGAGATGCTCCAAATCTTGCCGAGCAGCTACGTCCCGGCGGCGTGACCCGTCACGCATAGCATGATCCTGCCGGTCGGCACGATCAGCCTCTTCGTCGGCCTCACCGACGTTATCATCTCGGAGGACTCGGCTCGCATCCGCGAGTCGCCGCCACGCGACCGGCTCTCTGAGAGTCAGGTCCGCACGATCCACCGCCTCGCCTCCGAGTACGACTCGGCCCACAGCGACGTGGCTGAAACCACCGCGGCCGCGGAAGACGCGGCCCTCAACGACGACGACGACGCTGACTCGACGACCCCGGCGTCACTCGCCGGATCCATCGTCGCCGCGTCGCCCGCGGGTTCCATCACCCAGGTCTCCAACGTCGGAGACTTCGAGGATCCCTCCATCCTTGGGATCTTCGACTTCGACTCCGGGTCGGAGAATTCCGTCGATCTCCGCGACGGGACCGGCCGCCACGCCGCGACCTACATGGCGACTGGCGTCGACCCGCCGGAGGATACATTCTCCACTCCGATCCCTCCCAACGCAACGGCAACGGAGGTCGAGGAACTCCGCCTGAAGCTGGCGGAAGCAGTCCGCAAGGAGCAAGCCGAGCGCGAAAAATTTCCCCTCGAGCAGGTGACGACGCAGGAGCTGTCGCGCTACCACCAGCAACGAATCAGGTCGCGCCTGAACCCCACCGTCCAAGGGCGCGCCCTGAATTTCGACGACGAGAGTGACCCGGCCCGCGCGGCCGAGCGCGCGATCTGCGAGAACGCGCCACCAGGAGGAAGCGCCCGGCCCCCACTAGGGTCGACGGAGATCAAAAATCCTAAGTGCCCACCCGCTGAAATTCAGCGACTAGGCACTCGGGGACTGGAGATCAAAAATCCTAAGTGCCCACCCGCTGAAATTCAGCGACTAGGCACTCGGGGACTGGAGATCAAAAATCCTAAGTGCCCACCCGCTGAAATTCAGCGACTAGGCACTCGGGGACTGGACGCTACAAAAAACACTAAAAGAATCCGACCACTGAAATTCAGTGACCCGGTCCTCGGGGACTGGACATACCTGGATGGCCGCGCCCAGCATGCCGTGGAGCTGTAGCGCGTCCACAGACGCAAGTAGAGCTGGAGTGTGTCCGCGACGCTGCTCGACCTCTGTCTCGGCGACCCCAGGCGTTTGGCTCATCGGCGCTGCGCCACTCGCTGTGGCCGCTTTGGCCATGAAGCGGGGGAAGGTCACAGCGGATGCCCCAGCGCCACTAGGAGCCGGATCGGCCACTCCGGGCGAGGAAACAACCTCCTTGGTCTTCAAGGCCACCTCCGCCGTAGTCGGAGGATCGCTTGGAGCAACCTTCGTGTCGTCAGAGACCGTGACGACATCGTCGCCCTTCGCCCTCCTAGCGCTGTCTGCGGGAGCAGCGACCTCATCAGCTTTCCTCTTCCGTGAGGGGTCCTCCTCGGCGACGACTGGCGGAACCTTGGACACGGAAGGGTGGCCGATCTTTTTAACTCTAGTCCTGTGAAACAATGATATGAGCAAAATTGTCCGATTACAACGCAAGGCAAGCAGACGAACGAGACTTACTTGGCGACTGGTATGAATCGCAGTCCCGTATGGATACTGGCCGGCTTCTCCATCTCAGGGCCTAATTTTTGACTGAGGCCCATCTCGAACACGTCGTGTGCCCAAGACACAGAGGGCCTCTTCGAAGACGAGGCCACGGCAGGAGCCTCCGTGATGACGTCTGCGGGAGCTCTCCTGAGAGGCGAAGCTGCTACGGCTGGAATAGCCCCCAACCCAGAGACCGGGGCGAATGGGGGTGGAAGCGAGGCCAGAGGTACCTCATCCAGGAGGGTGGCAGCGTCCGGTGCTGCTGTCGTATGCGCCGCTTCACCCTTAGCCGAGCTGGTGGCGTCGGAACTAGTCGCAGAATGAGGCGGAGACGCCTGCTTCGCCGGCTTCGTCTTCCTCCTTGGCGGAGCCTTCACTTCCTTCTTCTTCTTTTTCTTCGACGGCGTAGACTCACGATGCGAGGTGTGCTCGGGGAGCTCATCGTCATCGTGAGGTTCGAGGCTCCTACTCGCCTCGAGCTCGCGCTGATGTTGCCCGCGAGTTTTGCGAACCATCGGGGCGACGTCTTCCACGGGCTCGTCTTCGTCGTCATCACCCGCGTCGCTCCCGACGTCGCCCTTGGCGGGTGGCGACTCGCTCCCGTCCTGAAAGGACAAGCTCGAGTTTTCGTCGTCTGCGGGTGGGAGCCATCCTTCCACCACTTGGAACAACTACAATAAAAATGAAACAACGTCTGTATAACCGCGACTGCATCATCTGCGACTATGAATGGTGACGAAGATGGCGACTTACCGTAGGAGCTGGGAGCCTTGCAGTATAGGGGGCGACCCGGGCCTTCGCTTCCAGGTACGCCGCCTGGGTGATCTTCTTCAGGGCCAGAATGTAATCTTCGAGTTTCCACTCGGCGAGGCAGGATTTTGTTGGGTCGTCCCTGCCCGCATACTCGTACATATAATGGTCGCGGCGGGCCAAAGGCACGAGCCGCCGCCCGAGCCAGCAGTTGTAAAGATTGATGGTTTGGAGGCCCTTCTTCTTCAGGCCACGGATGGTTTGCAAGATTTCGTCGACAACCATCCGCTGGTCCAGCGGGAGCTTTCCGACCTGGAGCCGACGCGGTTCGGGCCGGTTGGCGGAGTACCTTGGAAGCGCCACCTCGCCATCTGGAGTCGCCTCGGTGACGTAGAACCAGGATTTCTTCCACTCGTTTGCCGCCTTGGCCGGCAGCATCAGGTCGAAGAACGACGCCTTCGACTTCAGCTGAAACGTCAGGCCACCCACAACCAACATCGAGCCGCCTGATTCTTCGCGACTAATCCTCCCATGGAATAGATCTTGCCACAGGGGGAAGTAGGGCCTGCAGCCCAGATATCACTCGCAGAACGCCACGAAAATGGCGAGCTACTCGATGCTATGCGGGCCCAGGTCCGACGACTGGATCCCGTAGAAGGCGCAGAAGCGCCGGAAGAAGAGAGAAGTAGGAAATCCCAGCCCCCGCTCCAGGTGGCTGGTGAAGCAAATGAATTCTCCCTCGCGCGGGTCCGGAGTCACCTCTCCGGCCGCGGGGATGCGCCATCTGCCGGCGCGCAGGATCCCGGCCTCCTCAAAGGATGCCAGTAGTGCTCTGGTGCACTTGGATCGGCCCCATGGTTCGGTGGAGGGGGTCATTGGTTGGAAGATTTGGGGAGGTCGGTTGGATCGCGATGCGGAATAGAAACGGAGATGGGCGAGATCATAGGAAAGATGAAGGAGTGTTTCCCCGCTCGCCTGTCATTCTCCTTATATAGAGGTTGTTACCCGCCAATTTCGGGAGCCGTTACTACGCGGTGATTACGCCAAAAGTTACCGTTGGATTACCCCAACGGCTAGTTTTGACCCCACTTGACGGTCCAACTTCATCCACTCGACTCGTCGCTCCGCGCGACTCGATTATTCGCCGACCCGATCACTACAACAGTGACTGAATATTCGCCGACCCGCTCGCCGAGCTGCGACCCGATCGGTCGCCTTTAGTGCGACTAGAATAACTAGTTTTTCCTTTATTCAGGAGTCCGCCGCCGATTCGACTAGACGTCCGCATTGGAGCCGTATACACCGACTGCCAGCGACCACCTGCGACCAATCAACGACGGCCTCGGGGACTACTGATGGGGATATGCCTACCGGGGTATACCCAGCAGGACGTTTCCGACTGGCCCAGGCGCATGCGAGTGGGCCTGCGGAACGGCGACTGGATCAAGATCTGGCGTGGACTCAAGCGACTGGAAGCTGAAGGCCCAGAAGCGTAGATAGGCCCAGTCGGATTAGGTTAAACGATCGCTGAAACCTTAATTGATTCGATTGAGATCTGTAAACCCTAGGGGGTGAGTCTATATAAACCTCCCTAGAGGGCGTGTAGAGGATACGTTCCATCATACACCCAAGCGATTCGCTGCCTAGCCGCCGAGCTCGCCCATTGTACTCTCACCATAATACAATCTAGCAGGAGTAGGTCTTTACCCTCCGGGGGGGCGAACCTGGGTAAATCCTTGTGTCTCCGCCCTCATCTCGCACCGCAGATGGCTGGCCGCCCTTACCCCATGTTCTACTACTCGCTGCCGATTGCAGCATCTGTCGTGGTCATTCCCACGACACCATGTTTGCCTAAATAAATTGCGTTGGGGATGGACATACGTATGGACGGACATCGTCTGCTTAGCCTGCTAGGCCCGTCTATCCTACTAAGGAAAAATAATTACCTCGTAGCAAAGAAATCGAGTACCTAGCATCTATAGAGTCAAAGATAAACTTGAGCTAGCTGCTCTTGATATAAAGTTGCTAAAATGGACGGACACTAATGATTTCAATTCCTCGCACAAAAATTATCATCTATAACGGAACATGAGCAGAAGAGTATTTTTTCCATGAGTTGTTCCCCATTTTACAGACATGAGCAGCCAAGAGTAGCAAGTGGGATGTGTGAATCTCTCCTCATAGCTCTTGCTAAATTAGCATTTTTAGAAAACTGACCAGTGTCCTTGTTTGTGCAAATTTACCATCTAGAGATTAATTAGGTTAACTTACTCCCGATAGTGGAGCATGATGAGGTGGTTTGTATACTAATAGGCCAATGAGTTTTGACTCCAGATTTTCCTTCCTATTTATATAACTGAGAATACCTCTAATTGGTCATGTTTGATTGTTTGCATGTTTATTCTTGAGTTTTTTATTGACATTGTAATCCATTTTATTCGAACCAAAGGTACAGGATTACAATCTGATTGGAGAATCCTAAGGAAGAATTCAGGTGTAACACCAAAGCATAAAGAGTCTACGCTAAGTGCTTCTTTGGCACAAGTATGAGCTGCACAATTGGGCAGATCTATTCAAATAAAGAAGCTTGAAAGCCTGGAATGAACGAATGGTCGTTAATTCATCGAGAATATGGATACCCTCCATCCTCATATGTCGTGCATCCTGCCAGAGTGATATCAAAGAAGTACAATCTGTCTGCACTACAACTCGGGGGATCTAGCGACGAGCTGCTGCCAGTCCCTCCCTACATGTTATTTTTTAATGATAGATGAGTGTCCCTTGCGGCCTCCTTCGATCAGCTTTTCTTTGGAATCTCGGATAACATAGCCGGAGCCTACAAATTTATTGATCAGATCAATAGAACCATCGCCATTGACAGTAACCCAATCCTGGGGGGGTGGGATCCATGAAACACTTCCAGTGGTACTGTAACCTTGGGCTTCATTCTTGAGTTTGAATTGCATAGTTATTCTTCAGTTTGAGTGCTCAAGGATGCAGCACGAGATGCACATATAGTCAGTACACACTGTTATTAGGATCTGGTGTGCAAGTATGACAGTTCTAATCCTCTTTATTTTTCAGTGACAACTCACCACTATAGTACATCGATGATTCATTATGGTTCTAATGCTACAAACAGTACAAGAATGAGATACAAAAATGGAGCTCCAGATCCTATAATATACACCCAACACTACATACATCACCGTTCTTCTATGCTCCTATTAGCTAGAGGTTGAAATGAATTTATGAAATGAATGAGGTACACAATGGTCTCAGAATTTTAAAATGAATTCGAGGATTTCCACCCAATTGATGGGAGAGCTCGTTTGGCACACCTTATTTTATTTCATTTGGTAGAAATCAAATGAAAGGGCAGTGATGCCACCATTTCATTTGTCAAATTTCAAATTGCAAGCAAAAAAATCATGTTGGGCTGCCACAAGGGTTTATGAAATGAAATGATTTCCAGAAGAATGACAGGGTTAGAGACATGAATTGACTTAACACACCATACCCATTCACTACAATTTCCAATTGAAATAACAGTGACAATTCCATGACAGCCAAACACATTGGACATGAAATAGTTTTTATATGTGAAGAATTGGAACGGAGCAGAAGTCACCACGATTACAAAACCTTGTTTTTCATATGCTTTACTCGGGGAATTTTCTCTAATAAACTTGTGAAGTCCAAAGTTTTCAAACAATAGAACTTGTGTGGAGTCCATCCTTTCTGTACAGGTATGGCAGCCATCCTCGGCAAAACAAAAAAAATACCAAAAATTGAGTATCATGTCCAGGCTTACATATAAAATGGCATCTTTCTTTATCCCAGAACAATATCTATACAGGACCAGCAGATAACTTGAGTCACGCAAACATCCCCTGGCTTCATAGTCTGACATGGAAACAACTAAATGTAAGATTAGCAGCTCAGTTCCTGGACGAGTTTATACACATCAGTTGGGTTCCTTGGATCTGTCACTTGGC
This sequence comes from Avena sativa, assembly GCA_916181665.1. Lineage (NCBI taxonomy): Eukaryota > Viridiplantae > Streptophyta > Magnoliopsida > Poales > Poaceae > Avena > Avena sativa. The sequence continues at coordinate 768,179 of OV702284.1, forward strand.
GAGTTGAAAATAACAACCTGTTTTCTATTTCCTTTCTTGTATCTCTGACTCTTTAGCTTACGGGCTATAATCGCTTCTCACCCAATCAAAGAACTGTACAGGAACTGGAGATCTTTCACAATTCACAGCACCTCCTTTTCCAGCTTCAGCACAGCCATGAATGCCTCTTGAGGAACTTCGACCCTTCCGATTGCTTTCATTCTCTTCTTTCCTTCGGCCTGTTGGCAAATGTTAAACAACATATTTTTTTCTTGTCTACCATAAAGGAATGTTTGCTCTTGAATTTTTTACGAAATTAACTTCTATCGAGCACAATCAATTAATTCTCCAAAGCTAACTTTCATCAAAATAGTAGTCACTAAGAAGAATTACCTGTTTCTTTAACAACTTCTTTTTCCTTGATATATCACCCCCTGCAAGTGAAAGAAAATAATACTGTGACTAATCTTTTGCAAAGCTGTGAGAACAAAGAGTAGCCATCTTATCATTTAAGAAAACACCATTGAAATAACCGATAGTAAAAAATGTTAAGATAAGTGTGCACAGGGTGAAAAACACGAGACACGGAACATTAACATTTGATGACGATGAAAGTGTCAGAGTACAAGTTTTAGTATCTTTTATTACCGTAGCATTTGGATAAGACATCCTTCCTGATGGCTGATAGGGCTTCGCTTGCAATTACCTTTGCGCCAATACATGCCTGTCAAGGTGCTGGTTAGCATATGGTTGCTATAAACTGGAGTACTAACTGAGTGGTTATGACTTATGGTTCTCTGAAAACATATGGCTGACTCTACTTTCCACCAAGACCAAGTTGCTGAGTATTTCTGAACTGACCTGGGCCCTCCTAAGACCTAAGCCAAGGGAGAGGTGGAGCCAGGTTGCTCCTTTAAAGTTTGTACTTAAAATACACAATCAATCCACAAAGAATTTGATTGATGTTCTTACTTAATATAGGTTGCCAAAAGTAGGTCCACATGTTATAAAACCCTGACCAGAACTCACAATCTCCAATGATCAACTTGCCTAGCTTGCTATGCTGATATATTGTAAAAAATATATGGGAAGAAGACAGATGAAACTCACTTGAATAGGTATTTTAAACATTTGCCGAGGTATAAGTTCTTTGAGCTTTTGAGTGAGTGCTCTCCCAACAGTGTACGCCTAGAAAAATAGTTCAAAAATCAGATTAGCTTGAGAAACTATTGAACATCAACCACTAATCCTTACGACTTGTTACTTCTCAAAACAAGTTGTAAAGATAATCCATTGCAATGAAATACAGTTAATTGCACAAGCATAAGGAACTGTAAACATGCATGTTTGGTGTTGGATTAGACGACATCCGAAGCTTTACTGTTGTCCAAAGGATTGGTGTATATGGTTAATGAAAATGTTAAGGGAAGACAAATACAGGACTAACGGTGAAGAAAACACGAGACTAAAAATGTGTATGGTTTCATACTGAAATGCATTTGCAAGTTCTTTTTTTATCGATCACGCACCCAAATGTATATCGTTTCGTATTATAGAATGAGCATCAAGATGACAGAAAACCCTACAAGTCCACCTCACAAGAACCAAAATAAAAGAAAGGCAAAGAGAGCTAAGAGCTAAAGCTAAGAAAGCAAAAAAACCAAACTGTACAACCCCCATTGTATACATGTGTATTTTCAAGTTCTTACTATCGGTTTGCACTTCATAGTAAGTGTTTGTTTACATCAATCGTGTTTCTAGACAGTATAATTATCTTTGTGGTTTAAGATCTATATCTTTTAACGAAGTGATTGTGCATAAGATCCAAGAACTTCAGCTTTCAAAGACTCATGGAAGCGAGTAACACAAAGTAAGTCTGCAGTCAAGCTGACATACGGAAATGCATCAAGCTGACCTACAGGAGGTGTTTGTGTAGCTCATAAAATTAAATTGAAAAACAAATATTTGACCCAACGGGTGCCTGATTGGGTCGGGTTACCCGTCGGGTTTGGGCATGGGTCTGAACCCTGACCCATGGGTAGGGTCAGGGGCAAGCCATTGACTAGATAATGGGTTTGGGCCATGGTTTTATAGGCGTCGCCTAGGCGTCCAGGCGCCCCTCCTCCGCTTTGCAAAAATGGGCGCTTTAGGCGCCTAGGCGTCAGAGCGCCCCCCTGTCGCCTTAAGACGCCTTAACGCCTTAAAAACCATGGTTTGGGCATGGTTCTGGAAAAGGTCAACCCGACGAAACCCGACCTAATTGCCACCCTTATATATGTTCGAGAAAAAAATGGAAGGTCAGATGAGTACAGTTTTATTGGCTACTTATATAGTAAGCAAGTTCCTTTATTACTAGGTAAAGCACCTTTTCTCTGTGTACAATTGTCGACAATGCTTCCACAGGCTCACCATTGATTTGTATGTCCAGCTTTACTAGGTCACTTTCCCTGTACCTGCCGATTAGGAAAAGATATATCTAAGCCGATTTGCATGAGGATCTATTGAGCAACAACAGTTGGCTAAGGTGTAGCTTAATATACAAGTAACCGCAATTCTAAAATCCAAACTAGAAACAATATTTTATGACCCGTAGTACAACTAGAATCAAAAAGTAGTCATCCTTAAGAAGACGTGTAAAAAATAAAACATTTTTTCGAGTACATTGATCTATTCACATAAGCAACCGCTACATCATGATCATTACAGTGCCTTGGACAAAATCTAGATGGAAGCAACCTTGTATTGCTCTAGGCCAGTAAGACAACATGTATACTGCATCTGCATATATGCAGCATACAATGGGGTAAGACAGAACAGGTATATAGTATAAACAGGTAGATGACATGTATCTAATAGTATATGTACCCGACAACTGCATATTCCATGCTAGCATATCCTTTGCTTCGAGATTTCAGTTGATCAAAGAAATCACCAACCATCTGCATTGCAGTTACAAATAAAAATCTACAGAAAATCCACCAAATAACTGGATTGGTTTCTTGAAAAAAACATCGAAAGACCTTCAGTACAATGCATGCATATTCACCAGAGTAGATGAGGCTTATTGATATACTAGTATTGATTATAAGTCAAGAAATATACTTTAGAAGAGCTGTCAGAAAGTCGAGCACAAATGAACAATGTTACAGAAGCAGCAGCATATAAAATTATCTGAAGTTGGGATGTGCTAAAATGCACAATCAGGTTGGCAGGTTGCCATTGGATGAAGTTAATAGTGAATGTGATGCTTACAATATGATTGTCAAGAAGTAGCAGGATTCCAATTGGCGTACATGATATTGATAGAATTATAGCATGTCTACTGAAATTCTTCTTTGGCAATGTTTTGTATATTTTGCAGATGCATAAAGGTATCCATCTCATTAGTTCTCATAATTTTTCCTTTCATTTGTTTCATGCAAACAATTCCATTTGACAAGTTACAACAAGGAAACTTTACATGTTTTTGGTCACAATAATGTTTTTCATACCTCTGCTAGTGGTAGCATATAAATAAGTTTGGCCCTATTTTCTGTAATGTAGTTCATTTCCTTGAATTCACCTCTTCTCTCTTGACCCAGCTCCATTATTGGGCCAATATAGTCCTTTGGTGTCAGCAACTCAATCTAAAACAGGAAAGAGCAGATACCAAATAGGAGAATCAAACAAATGCAGAGTACAGTATTTCCAAAAGTACAAGAAAATTAATACATGACTGTGAATGGATGGTGGAAGACTGTATACAGCAACAACCTTTACATACGGTTCTTCAATGGACCTCCGTTTACCAGCTTCTGGAAACAAGGATGGATTTGAACACTCAACCTACATCACATCTATAAGTAAGCATATGTTTACATTGACATCGCAATGCCAAATAAATAAATTTGGCATGTTTACGACTCAAACTGGATCAATAACCGTTTGATTTCCTTTACTAAAAGGATGTGAAATTTAGCAGCCTTGACCGAGGCAATAAGCAAGAAAAGGTAGAAACATCTAAATTGTCCGGAAATAGTTTCCATGTCATGTCCAATAAGTACTAATCTAAAGAGTAGAGATACTAAACCGTGGGATTAAACTTACATATATAATATAAGCACTAGATGGGTCCAAAGAAAATACAAAAGTTCAGCATCATAGAACTTACAGTTTCATTATTGGCACAGTTGACACGGTAAACCACACTAGGTGCAGTAATTATCAAGTTCAAATTGTACTCTCTCTCGAGCCTTTCCTGAAAATATAGATCACATTATGGAAAAATCAGGTCACCATGGTTATAATGTAAGATGCATTGTTAAGAGCCAGTCGATTGTAAAATACCTGAACAATTTCCATATGAAGAAGACCAAGGAACCCACACCTAAAGCCAAACCCCATGGCACTAGAAGATTCCGGTTCAAACTGTGCCAATAACCAAGGTAAGTCCATATAGAAAAAACAAGAAAAGTTATACAAAATTCTACGGCTGACCAACAATCAACATCACATATTACAGAGCCCAAGAGAGTTTTATTGTACTGTAAATTTTCATTTGTTTTCTGCAATCTCTTTCATAATATTGTTTCATGTGTTTGAATCAGCCTGCTTGCATAATAAAAATCAAGGGAAAGGCTGCCTAGAAACACCCTTCCCCAGAACCTAAAATGTGTGGGAGCTTTCAGCACTGGGTACACCCTTTTTTTCTGCGATCTCCTTCACTCCACCATGCTTAAATGTTGTAAGAGTGAGATTGCAAATCTAACAGTTTCCTTACCTTGTAGAAATGGAACATTGATCAGATATTCATAAATGAAGACACTTCTTTTATTAGTTATCGGTGGTGTGCATGTTTTAACATAAGAATATTAAGTCTTGCTCGTTTGTGTGTCACATATCAGGAAACATGGGTTTGTAAAATGACAACTATCTTTTTAATCACTAACCTCAATACAGTGATCCTGTGGCATCATTACTTTTCAATAGTGTAAAGTATGAACTTAATATTCCTTGTTAATATAGTTTTCATAAATTGCTTTAGAACCTTTATGTCTTCCTTAGGGCAAAAACAATTACAAGCTAGTGTGCCAATGCAAATCGTGTATACAACAATCATAGTCTACTCACATGTTGCATCCAGTATGAATTAGATTATATCAGTTTTGCCTTTTAAATGTTCATATAGATGCACTACGGTGTGAAGATATGGGTCAAGAAAAGAACGACCTGACCTTCAAATACTAGAAACCTAAACAACCAAATTAGTTTGACTCATGCTAATCTGATGATCTTGCATCCATAGACTCATAGGCATGATATGAATCCCACCTTTAGAGCAGCATCATTTAGCTGAAGCTTTCCCAATGCTTCCCGCAACTCCTCAAACCTATTGCCAACTTCAATGTCAATACAAGATAAATTATGCTTCTGTACAGAAGAACAAAATTCATTTCAAGGAGAAAGTACAGTACTGATCTGCCTCTAAAGGAAACAAGCCACAGAAAACCATTGGGGTAGCTTCTGAATATCCTGGTAAAGCAGATTCTGCTCTTTTTGCAAAATGAGTAATTGTATCACCCACTCTAGCATCTGCCACTGATCTTACGGAAGCAGAGAGATAGCCGACCTGTGAAGGAGTGGTCAAGGCATAAATAAATTTGGTTTGGAAGAGTTATTGCAATACTATGAATAGAATTAGGATCTTTGAGTGCTCCCTACGAATATTGCAGGAATTTGGAGAGAAAAGGTACATGCCAGACACAAAGAAAAATTCCAAAGGGGTCTAAGCTCTTGCTAAGATTCCTAATTTTTCAGCAGGATTTAAGAAAGGAATTCGTAGGAATTTTGATGATCTCATTTCTTTGATCAAAAGCGCTTCTGTAGGAAAATTCCATCGTTCTGACATCCTACAGAATTTATTTAAAGGCCTCATCGGAATGTGGCATTCTAAGAACGTAGCATGAGATGGCGCGCGATCTAGAAGGAAACCCATGAAGGAAAAAAATTATGAGGTTAAACCTCCTTCTAAGAACCCTATGAAATTAGGGTGTAGAATAGAAATACAAGGAAATTTGATGGTGTAATTCCTATTATCCAGAGGTAAAAATTGATGGGCCGAAATCCTACAAAATTCCTATGAAAATCCTTCAATCCAAATGGGACCTTAATGTGTAACATTTTATGTTGTCACATATGGTTTAATTCAGAGCGTCTTGATCTCACCGAAGTCCCAATGGAACAGCAACCTGCCCAAGGTATAGAAAAAAAACGTGCAATCCGTAGATTTTTTTAAGGAATTTTGCAAAGTCAGTTTATTTAACAAGAGCCCTTTGGATCATTAGGACTGGGGTTGAAAAATTCATCCAATCCAATGGTGCATAGATGGCAGATTTAGCCTAACCTAGCATTCTGGCATGACTAATACATGGTAGAAGTGCCCATTTCATAAATAGCTAAAGTTGGTGCCAAGAGACAGGCGAACAGAGAACTAGCAAAGTTACCTCGCCCGCGTGCAGTTCATCAGCTTCCATCTGATTGGGGGATAGTACACCAATTTCATCAGCAACATATTCCTGTTTATTTTGACAATACCCTCAGCATAACATTCTATATCCTGCACAGCTAAGGTTCTAGGAAAATAATTATAAAATGTCATAATTCAGAAATACTTCAGGGAAATGTAGTGGCCACAATTTTGGTGTCGTATATTAGGATAACTTTGGATGGTAATTTACACAAGTGGTATGGGAAAAAAAAGTACAATGGAATGTGTTCTCCAGATAACTACTACACCCCCAAAAAACACTACCATGGCCTTAGATGAACACGGTAGTTTACTGGAAAGGTGCCAGTTTTGCCTTAGTTACCTTTTTATTGGCCATAAAACATATCTTGTCTCCTTTCTTTATACTTCCATCAATAACACGAAAATACACAATTACGCCTCTGTATGCATCATAATAGCTGAAATAATGTTGATAAACATGAAACAGAGTTCAGTAATATGCAGAATCTTATGTAGATCAATTAATGGTGCACTCGGATATTTCATTGAAAAAATCTAAGTGGACCAACTTCTTAAAGATCACCTGTCAAATATAAGAGCCCTGAGAGGATTTTTTAAAGTATCCTGTGGCGGGGGGACCTTGGTCACAATGGCATCTAGTATCTCAGTGATGCCGATGCCCTCCTACAGACATACCACAACAGCAGCAAAAATCAGAAGCTAAAAGATTATATCTGTTTGCAAAAAGGGAAATAATACGTTGCATCTAAACTTGTGCATCCACTGTGTACGCTACTCCGAACAAAACAACAGTTAGGTAATGAAAACCAACCTTTGCTGAACACCTAATTGCATTACTGCAGTCCAACCCAATTATCTGGGAATAGAGAGGAAATGATGAACTTGACTAGTAAGAACCAATGGGGCATAATTTGGAAGATGGAAGAAAAGAAAACTGGCAATTGGCAAGATAGTTAGAACAAAATTTTAGGAATACCTCTTCAATCTCTTGCGCAATACGGTCAGGTTCAGCACCAGGAAGATCAATTTTGTTTAGAACCTAGACTAAAACAAAGTCATCTGTCAAATACACAGAAGTGAGAAGCTATAACAGGACATCAAGCCAAAAAAATGTCCATTCCTCAATGGTATTCACAAAAGGATTTAGGAGAATTTACCATCCGTAGTATTCATCTACGAAGAGCAAATGCAACAAGTGCTTAGCCATGTTAAAGCTACTTCTCATCATTGTCCGAATAAAAGGGGAAAAGCATCTTGCTCAAACAATATATAGGCTGAAATATACTAATCTTTACTCAAATTTGCACCCAATTCCAGCAAGGAAAACATAGAACACTCAAAATAACTCTAGCACCAATTTATTAACAGCTAAAGGTAAATATTGTAAAACCAGAAGATAGGAAAGTTGTTATTGTGCGAATAAACTGACAGTTAAAACTGACCGGTATGATTTCGAGGTTGCTTTCCAGTGCAAGATACACGTTCGCTAACGTCTGGGCTTCAACACCCTGCATTCTCACATCAGATATCTTTTAGTATCTTGAAAAAAGATGTACAGGAAGCTGGTGATAACATTTAGCTAGCTTCCGTACACTGTAAGGCAGAAGGTAAATGTCTTCGTATACAAAGCAACTAAACTTACAAGGGAAGAAATATATATTGCACCTGAGAAGCATCAACAACCAGCAGTGCACCCTCACAAGCAGCAAGTGAACGAGAGACCTAGCAACCAGTCAGAAACTTCAGGACATGTTTCAATCGACTCCAAATCTTAAAAGCACGCTAGGATTTAAACTACCAGACTACCATCTCAGACACTTTACTAAAAAGAGCTTATAAATTTCAAGGGGGTGGAATATTCATGTTGAAAAAATAATCTGGCTGTCTGGCAGGAGCATAATTTTCTATACCTCATATGAGAAATCGACATGACCTGGTGTATCGATTAAGTTCAGGCAGTAGGGCTCATTGTTCATGACATAACGCATCCGAGCTGCCTACAATAATAAACTATTAGAGCAACAGTACAGAAGCAAGAACATGCACATCGAACCTATCAAGTACAGGAAAACTTCATTTGAGATGAGAGTTAGGTGCAAGTAAATGACAGAGTAAGCTAACAAATTTTACAACACCGTTCATGGGGAGTGTCTGTTTGGCTAAAGAACGAGAAGATATAGCACGACGGCACATAGTTTAACCAGCTGCAGCATCATTTCACCTACCTGCAATTTGATTGTGATCCCCCTCTCCCTCTCCAGGTCCATGTTGTCCAGGAACTGCTGTTTCATATCCCTCTTCTGCACCGTCCCTGTCATCTCGAGGAGCTTATCCGCCAGCGTCGACTTCCCATGGTCGATGTGCGCGATGATGCAGAAGTTCCTGATGTTGGTGATGGGAACCTACCGGACCAGGCCACATCGAAATTGCTACTTCCAGTTAAATTTCAGGGCGGGCAAAATCCAAACAGGTACAATGTCATGACCATTAATGGACAGAAAGCTCAACGTGTTGCGCTGCCCGCGGGGGATACGGATGTTACCTTCTGGAGGCGGTCCTGGCCGGCCTCGGTGGAGGAGGCTGGGGCGGAGGCGGCGAGGCAGAGGACGTGGCCGCGGGAGACGGTGGAGAGAGCGCGCGGGCGGGAGGCGGCGGAGAAGCGGCCGGAAGCTCGGCGACGCCCTGGAGCGGACGGATACGGCAACGGCACCGGCGCGAGGACAGCGAGGCGGGAGACGGCGGTGGCCGTGGCCGTGGCCATGGAGGGAGTTCGAGGTAGGCAAGCGTCGGCGCTTCTGGGCCGCAAGGCTAGGCTTTCCTGCCTTGCCGCCGTCTGTCTATCCACAGACGTTGTGGATTTTTGGTTGCTAACCGTTGTGGTGTATTTTAGTTTAGAAATTAAAAAATGGGGATTTCTAACGGAAGATTTTTGGCTCCCGTGCTCTTATTATTTTTAAAAATTCAAAACCATATTTATGAGTTTTAAAATCGGATGTAGCCCATGATTTATCCCATAGACGTGAAAAAAATTCAAATACTTTGTATTCTAAGCTATAAAAAATGACAACAATGTAGATATGTGCAAGTATCATTTCAAATCCCAAATTCTATCAGATTTGTCTTTTTAGGCCAAAATACAAAGAATTTCACATCACGAACTTACATGCTTGTGGGATACAACATTGGTTATGTCCAAAATTAATTTTTGATATTTAAAACCTGCAAAATATGATATTTTTACTTTTTAATTGACCGAGAGAACCGGTGCTTGGCAGCCAAAGACACTTTCCAGAAAATTTCTCGCTTCTGAGCTCTAGTTATATTTTTATTTTTAAAAATTCAAAAATAATGTTTACAGTAAAAGAAAAATTCTAGGTATACTTAATGATGTATCCTACAAAGGTGTAAAATCCTAATTTGAGATTCTTTGTACTTTTGAGCTACAACAAAATAAAAAATGTATAGATCTGAGAATATGAACACTGCATATTTTTAGAACTCTAAAATCTTATCGGATGGTGTGTTGATCATAGGCGGATCCACCATTCGGGCTTGCCGGCCGCGCAACGCCTTGTAACCCATGTATTTTTACATAATTTGGTTGAAAAAATTAGTATATATATACATATCTGTCCAGGCTTCTACAAATTTCTGGGTCTGCCATTGGTGTTGGTCTCCACATCTTACATGGGTTTATGGAACCACAATTATGCATTAGAATCGGATGTTAGTATGATCATGGAAGGAATTTCGCTTGTACATCAAGAGTCCACACTCCCTTTGGTTCTTCAAACCGATTGTCATCCCACGTTTCGGTGATGGAAGGGGGATGACGGTGGCGGGTCTTGGGCTCGTGCTAGTGTTTTTAGTCATTACTAGGTGGTTTGATGATTTATTTGTAATTTTTATTACTTTAATTTTTTTTACTGTTGTTGATAATTACTCCCTCTGTTTCAAATTACTCCGCGCGCACGTTTATCTAGGCGGACTAGTACTCCCTCATTTTTCATTCAAAAAAATCCTAATTTTTTTGAAATAGATAGTATGTAATGTGTATTAAGTATTTCAAAAATCGAAGGAATTTTTGGATAAAAAATGAGAGAGTACTAGCCTACCTAGATAAACGTGCGTGCGAAATAATTTGAAACAGAGGGAGTATTAATAAATTGGTGGAATTATGTAGAGAAAAATGCTCTTGGTGTTAGTGGATGGAAAAAACCCTCTTATGGGACCTCTAAGATGAAGTGAAAAGGCTGATGGAACTTAAGATATTGTCCTCGTGAAAATTCAGTGGGAACAAAATAGGTTACACATTGTCTAGCACAATATCGTTAGAACTAGAGGGCCAAGTGTCACCCCGTACTTCACAACTTATTTTCGTTGCATTCCCTTGGAAAAGAAATATTCCTCCATACCAAATTAATTGATTGAATTTTATCTAAATATATGCGTATCTAGACAAAATTCAACGGTTACTAGCTTGAAAATGAACATTTCTAAAATGTCAAAATATTTGGTGAAAATGATTCATCTCCAAAACTCCTCTTTGGCTCATGAGCTAAGTGATTTCTTTATTTAAAAAAATTGACAAATATATTTACATGTTCCAAAAATATCTAAGACAAATTTAGCATCAAAAATATCAATACTGAATTGTGGTTCCATTAACCCATGTAAGATGTGGAGATCAACACCAATGGCGAACCCAGAAATTTGTAGAAGCCTGAACAACAGACATGTACATGTATACTAATTTTTTCAACGAAATTATGTAAAAATACATGGATTACAAGGCGTTGCGCGGCCGACAAGTCCGGACGGCTGGCGGGCTAAAGGGCTGGTGGATCCGCCTATAATCAACACACCATTTGCATCTTGGTATACCATAGCAGTGTATGCTCTCCCTTCGTTATTAACAAAGAGAGATGCCTAGCACTCTGCTGGCATAGGCCAGGGAGGCGCTATCCTCAAGCATTTAGCAGGCTTTGCAGTCTCAGGATGGGAATGTGCCGACACAGCCCTAGCCTTGGACCTGGCTCTGTGTCCCAGGGCCAATTTGTGAGGCCACAAGTAGACCCATATCATGAATAGTGAGTGACCTCGCTGGCCTAATGAGTATTTCGGGTCGACCTAGTAATGTGTGTTGTTTTATCTTGTGCTAGCTAAAATTCTATTGATACTAGAGTAGTAGTGTAGTGCAGGAGCAAAGAAGAATTTGTACAGGGATCCAAGTCAAGCTGCTGCATTCGGCATTGTACATGCATGTGTTGATTTCCAGTCATTGTACATGCATATGTGCTAGCGATCGACTAGCCATCCTCTAGCAGTCTAGCTGCCGCTAGTACAAAAGTGGCATGCGGGCACGATGAGCCAGAGCTGGATGATGCACGGGATGATGAACAACCGGCGAGCGAGGTGAAGCTAGCTGAACGTGAGCCAGAAGCAGTGCCGCCGGCGTGACATAAATGGACAAGGGTAGGACCGTAGGAGTAGACAGTGGCTACAAGGTGGGTCGGCCCTGCTGGCCCAACGGGTCACTCGGTATCGGCTCCATTAACCCAAATTCCGTTGATGCCGACCGACGTGGCCCATTTTCAATTTTAGGCCAGGTCAGCGATCTGGCGGGCCGGTCTAGCCCACTACCGCCCTAATTGCGGCCTTAAAAGGCACACTCCGGCTCATGTATTTAAGAATTCCCAGCTCATCCTCATTTTGATTTACTGTAGAACAAAGTACCCATATAGCTACATAAGAACTGTTTACTTTATTCGTTTAATAATTTTTATCATGGTTTTAGTTTATTGTGGAACGGGAGGAGTAGCTTCGGGAGTACCACCCATGCATGTCCGTCTAATCCAATTTTTCTAATCCCATAATCACTTGCTCAGTATTATATGCAGCGGGGTCCTCCATAGCGGGGTCCGATGGACTATCCGCTGGTATCTCTACTTTCGCCGGTATGCAAAAGACCATTACGCAATGGCCGGATCATCCATAAGAGCACTTGTTCCCTCAAAATCGTGTTGCCATGTGTCAATGATGAGTGGCCCCACACCTTCCTCATACATGGAAGGAATCCGCATCAAGGTCCATATGCACGTCTTCACCACAAGCAACAACTCGCAGCTTCGGGGTATTGGGACTTAGAGGTCAGGATGCAAGTGGACAGGCCGCTGGCGCGTCCGCCTCGTCCGCTCCATCCGTCAGCGAGCGCTAATGATAGGATTTACGGCGCACCGGTCCGCTAATTTGGCTGACCGCTCGGTCCAGCGGGCATAGCGGATTAGCCGCCGCCGCTATGCAGCAGTTTTTCCACAGCAGCACTGCTGACGGCACGTGAATATCAACTAGGGAGCACATAAATAACACTATCACTTCCTCCGAAACAAAAGATGTCGCATATTTGTCTGTATCTAGACACTATACACTAAAACATGTCTATACATATGATCTGTCTATAGCTTTCATCATTTTTTTGAGCAACCAACAACTGTCTTTTCTATTAGAAGAGAATCGGCCGGTTTGGAATGGAAACAGGTCAAAACCCGATACAGACGTATATATACACGGGTCCGGATAAAAAGAAACCGGGTCAAAAAATACCCCAAATGGCACTGTTTTTAGAAAAATCCGGCAAAACCAATACGAGACCATGTGACCTAGCTCGACTAGGTCTGAAGAACCAACAACAACAGTGTCGCCGCGCTGGCAACCACACCGGTCCCGAGACCGGGTGCACTCCTAGCCGACAATGTAGCAACCAAACAAAACAAGTTCAATCGCCTAGCGGAGCACCAAACCTTCAAAGGCATCGCCCCCAAGCAGAGCAGCAACTGCCGCCAAGCAGAGCCATCCTCCATCGCAACCCGCTGCCCGCGGCCCCCCACGCCGCCGAGCCGATGAGCGCCCGGAGAAAACGAAGCGCGCCCGCCCTGTCGCCTCGCATCCACCGCGGGATCCCCCGCTACCTTTGTCGGCAGGGGCCGCCGCCAGCGCAGCGAGGCCAGCGACAGCGACGGGAGGAGAGGAACCTGCCGGGGCGACCGGCGGCGGCGGGCTTCCCCTGACTCTCCCTATAACCTCCATCATTCTAGTTGGTTTTCAACACTATAACTAAATCTGGGTTCTCAAGTTAAGTTACTCAATCGATAGAGCTCAAGTACAGGTTTACTCCATGGCCAAAAAATAGCATGAGTGCATGACTCCATCGAATAAAATAACCACATGCACAACATTGCTACAACAGTTTCTTGCTAGAATAACCAAAAGAGCATCTACTAGTGTTCTCGTGAAGATTAAATAATTACAATTTCTTGCTGGAATAATTATAATTTCTTGCTGAAATAATTACAAATTTCCTATACTCTACAAGGCCAGTGAACATCTGTTCCTTCTTCTTGCTAGTACCAGGTGAGAATAACAAGAAGATTTAGTTTTTAAATGTGTTCCATTTTTACAGAGAAAACAGTACAATCGGATAAGGAATGATCTAAGCCACCACGGCTACAAAAGCAATACAAATAGATCGTCCTAAGACAAACTAGCTAGACATGTTCTTGGCAATCCTGGAGAAGGAACAGACCTGCTCCTTGTTGTCCTCTGGATTGGTGTGGACGCCCTCCCTCGCCTACCTTCTTGCCCCCTTGCTGTGGCGGCTTCTTTTCCTTCTCCATCGCTGGATCTTGGCAGGAACGACCGGGGAGCTGGGGGCGGCCGAGCCGAGGCGGCGATGTCGGTATTCCCGTCGATGGGTCTGGGCGGGACGACCGTGGAGTTGGAAGGCGGCGCCTAGGTGGGGCGGCGGAATACTTGCGTGTTGATGGGTTTGGGCGGTGAGCTGGACGCCGAGCGCCGGCGCCGGCGGTGGCGATTCGCGAGGCTACGACTCGGCGAGGCGGACAAGGCCCCTGGCTGCTACATGGACGCTTTCCACCAAGCCCGCCTAATTTCAGCGGCCCGTCCACCTAGCCGTTTAGGCCTTTTTAGCGGCGCGGCCCGAGCGGACAGGCCCCTATATATTTCTATGTGACATTTGTGCATTTGATACGGACTAACGGGTCCACCTGTCATTAGAAGTACAAATAAAATAGTTAAAACTCTCTTATTGTTGATGAAGAATTGAACTCAACACCTCCAGATTGCTGCATAGAGACACAAGTCAGTACACCGACTGATTTTATTGTTAGATATGATAAGAACGTAATTCTTTTATATAAGGAAAGAGCACACACGCACGTAACGTCCCAAAACACCTTTAAAAAAATAAAAATATGTATATAAGAGCAACGATATAAGAATTTTTATTGTGCAAAATTTCAACCCGGACCGATTTTTATTCATTGTGCAAAATTGTTGATATGTGTAGTTTGAAGAGCGCCCTTTTTTTATATTTTGTTGAGAGAGTTTCTTATATATTATGTTCGGACATATGCATCCTAACTCGGCCATACGTACGTACACCGGTACGAAGCATATAAAAAAAGTTAGGTATAAAAAATACGTGTTCTAAAGTTGTGAAAAGACTAAAAATGGCAAATTATTTCAATTCAAAATAATTTATGTTCTAGGCTAAAAGGACAAAATTAGAGATCTGGGTTTGCAATTATGCACCTTTAAATCCTATCAATTTTTTCAGCCTGAATACAAATCGGTCGGGATTGAAATTTTGCATAATGAAAATGCTTACATCATTGCTCATATGTACATATTTTTTAAAGGTGTTTTTGATACATTGAATTATATTTTTTACGTGTGTGTACTCTCGTCTTATATAAAAGAATTATGTCCGCATATCTCACAAAAGAATCAGTTGGCATAGTGGCTTGTGCTTTTTGTACAGCAATCTATAGGTACTAAGTTCAATTCCCGTCAACAATTAGAGTTTTAACTATTTTATTTGTATCTCAAATGACAGGTAGGTCCGTCAATTCATAAGGAGGGCACAAATGTCACAGAGAAATACACATAGGGGGCATTTTTAAAAAATTGTGATGTTATAGGTGGATAAATTTAGTTAAATTTGCTAAAATTTGATCAAATTGTACTAAGTTGCTCCCAGGATACAAGTTGTGGGACTAGGTTTGCTCACTTTGCAAGATATGAGACTAAAACGCTCCTATAGTACAAGTTGTGGGACCAAAAGTGTATATACCTCTTTTAGAAAACATACGACCAAATATGGTGATGGGAGGAGGCGATGGAAGGAGGCATTCTTAAGGAAATTGATACGGATCCTCCGGGGATAACTCCTCGTAATCCCTCGGGTCGCTCGCGTGCCGATTCGTGGCAGATCTCACCCACGCGTTTATCTTATTCCTTCCTTTTTCTTCCCTAAATTGCTATCCTCAATCTTCTCGTGTATTTCTCCGTGCTTCTCCCGTCGCCGCACGCGCTCGGCTGTCGCGCCCTTCTGCTTCCGCGTGTCGTTGCCGCGCTCCCCGCTGCTCCCGCGTGTCGCCGTCGCCCTAGCCGCGTGTGCTTCCTCTCCTATCTCCCCCGAGGAAACTCACAGTTGCTCTGCTGCCCGCAGCCATGCAGCGCCACCATGGCCTGGTTGCCGGCGCTCCTACTTCTCCACCCAGCGGGCATCCTCCCCAGCGGTCGTTGCTCCTGACGCCCCCCTCCTCCACAAGCCTGCACCATAAACCAACATGACGGCCTTGAGGACAACGTGGATTCATTGGACATTCGTGTTGCAGGTGGCTTTGAGGGACGTCTCACCGACGGGAGAAGGCGTTGCTCCCATAGGTGAGCGGTGTTGCTCTTTGAGACGGACAAAGTTGCTACCGACGGTGCTACCATAGTTTAGACAGCTTGCTACTTTAGTTGGCCGGTTTCGCTGCTTTTGTGTTTGTCTTTGCTACGAGCATTTTGCTACCTTAGCATATCATTTGTGCTATGTATCTATATATTTTTTGCTACTTTCGTACAAATGTCCTGTTGGCCATAAGTGGGTTTTTGTTCGAAAGAGAAACGAGAATAATGAAGTAGTAAGGTACAAAGCAAGGCTCGTTGCTCAAGGTTTCACTCAGCGACCAGGTGTCGACTTTGAGGAAACTTACTCTCCGGTCATGGATGGAATTACCTTTAGATACTTGATCTCAATGGCAGTAAACATGGACTTAAAAATGAAACTGATGGATGTTGTCACCGCTTACCTATATGGTAACCTGGATTCAGACATATACATGAAAGTACTAGAAGGTATCCCTGTCCCGAACCAGGATAGAGCAAACAAGATCTTATACAGTGTTCAACTTAAGAAGTCATTGTATGGACTAAAACAGTCAGGTAGGATGTGGTTTAACCGTTTAAGCGATTTCCTTCATCAGAAGGGCTACGCGAGCAATGAAGATTGCCCATGTGTTTTTATACGGAGATCCTAGGATGGTTTTTGTATTATCTCGATGTACGTGGACGATTTGAATATAATCGGTACACCTGACGATATTGAGGAAGCGAGTTCCTACCTGATGTCGGAATTCGAGATGAAAGACTTAGGCAAAACCAAGTTCTGCCTGGGTCTGCAACTTGAGCATTCCCCTACTGGGATTTTAGCTCACCAGTCGGCCTACACCTAGAAGGTGTTGGAACGATTTGGATTTGAAAAGGCATATCCTTCTAAGACCCCGATGGTCGGAAGATCTTTGCAGCAAGACAAGGACCCGTTTAGGCCTAAAGAAGAGGGGGAGGAAATTCTGGGACCGGGATTCCCCGACTTAAGTGCAGTTGGCGCACTTATGTACCTCGCAAATTGTACACGACCGGATATTGCGTTTGCCGTTAATCTGCTTGCTAGGTATAGTTCTGAGCCTACCAAGAGGCATTGTAAAGGCGTTAAGGACATCTTTAGATACATACAAGGGACCAAGGACCTTGGCTTGTTTTGCCAAAAGAGCCAAGACCTATCTGTTGTAGGCTATGCAGATGTTGGGTACCTTTCGGACCCGCACACATCCAAGTCGCAGACTGGATATGTTTTCCTTTGTGGTGGAACAGCGATTTCCTGGAAATCGTCTAAGCAAACTCTTGTGTCAACTTCGACGAACCACTCGGAAATCATAGCATTATATGAAGCATCACGAGAATGTGTATGGCTTTGACGAGTAGTCAGTCACATCCAGATGTCATGTGGACTGAACACCGTACAAACCCCAACAATTATCTATGAGGATAATGCTGCTTGTGTTGCACAAGTCCAGACGGGTTACGTGAAGAGTAATCTCACAAAACATATAAAGCCCAAGTTCTTCTATGCACATGAACTGCAAAAGTTGAACGAAGTGAAAGTCTTGCATACTAAGTCGTGTGAAAATCTCGCTGATTTGTTTACTAAATCATTGCCAGCATCTTCTTTCGAGAGATGTGTCCGTGGGATCGGCATGATGAGACTTAGGGAGATGCAAGGTTCAGGGGGAGAATCTTCACAAACTCATCGCTAAAATCTTGATCCCGATGATTGAGTGCTTAACTTTATAGTTAAGTGAATTGTACTCTTTTTCCCTTAGTGAGTTTTTATGAAGTTTCTCACATGAGGTTTTTAATGAGGCAATTCGTGCAACATAGCAAGAAGTATACCATGTGCGTTTCTCCATATTTTCTCCACTGGGTTTTTCGGAGTTTTGAGTCATGGTTATACAGATAAGATACCCAGGGGGAGTGTTGGGAAACTAGGCCGGTAGAGGCCATTCGGTGTGGCCTCTACCAGGCTAGGGTTAGCCCATGTGGGTATCCTATCCCCTTAGTCTATAAATAGAGGAGCAATCATTGTACATGACTTTTACCAGAGACATATCAATAAAGCTTCTCCATGTTCCCCGTGTCAATTTCTTGTGTAATCTTGCGTGCCTTCGACTCTAGTCTTCTTTCTCGGGTATTGAGCAGCCTCGGGACCGGCCAGCCGGCAGGGGTTGTTCAACATGAACAACGCCATATGTCAGCCGGAACAATCGATGGATCCTGATCGGGAGCCCGACGACCAGAGATTGAAATTCTCGTATCAAATAGCTGGGCTGGGCCTCACGAGCAAACAATTGACTAGTGGGCTGTAATTATCCGGGGGCCTCGTTTCATCGAACTATTGGAACGCCCTCATCAACGGGGCAGGTTCGGACCATTTGTAGCATTATGGAATAGTAGGAAATAGTAGGCTGACACAACTCAGAAAAAAATATATCACCACTACTATTAAACAAGCAAACATTAGTTTTCTTAGGGACACCTCACTCTTTTTACACGGACCAATCATCACCGCATGTTTAGACAAAATAATATGATCTAACCATCAATATTTGTATGGTGTGCACTTAACAGTTTAGGTTGACTGACCGTGCTCCACCGGCAGAGGACTATGCCGTCCATGCGTCCGCATTTGCACCAAATTAGTGGCACAAATTGTGCCTAGGTTTAACCGCTGCATGCGAGGAAACAATTGATGGCTCAAATTTTATTAGAGTAACCGACACTGCTACATGCAAGAAAACAAATTAAAGATGCAGCCTTTATCGAGCTATGCATGCAGTGGCCATGCCATCTCAATCGTGTAGCTTACAACAATGGGGGAGGAGGAGATTGAGCTTCCACGATAGCACCCTCGCTGCCACACGTCGCGCCCGAAGAGCAGTGGACTTGGGGCCGCGTTGATGCCGATGTCGTGACGGCTACCGGACTGGCCTGAAGATGGAGGACGTGGAAGCCATCGCCCTCGACGCCGCTCTGGGGCTTAAAGTCCTTCCAAGGCTGACGCCCGGAGCTGGAGGACGCGGCCGCAGCCGTCCCGCACTTCCACAACGATAGCCTCGTTCCGAAACCGGCGACTCGGAGCAGACGGTGGAGCAGCGACGCGTCTTGGCTGGAGGAGTAGCAGCGAGGGGCGGCGACGCATGCTTGGAGGCTGCAGTCTTGGAGCCTACCTGCGCGGCCTCCTTGGCGCGTGTGTGCTACAGCGTGTAGAACGGTGGCCGGCGGCTATGTGGGTGTGGCCGAGATGGCGGTCGGCGGCGAGGGGAACGAGGCAAGGCGAGGGAGCGGTGGAGCGAGCGCCTTCGGTCTTGGGGGCCTTGCGTCGCGTGGCCGCGCCATGAGCATCGACATAGCGGGAAGCACATGGACGACGAGCATGGTGACGAGCACGGCGAAGGAATTTTTTTTCAGACCCGTGAATTTTTTTAAGACAGATGAATGATTTTTCAAACCCATAAATATTTTCATAATTATGTGAATATCTAATTGCTAAAATTACACGGGCATCTTTTTTAGTCAAGTGAGAGTTTTTTAGACCACTGGACAATTTTCAAAATTACTTGAACATATGTTTCTGACCCATGAGCTTTTCCTAGATAAGTGAGCATTTTTTAAAAGATGTGTATTTATTTATTTATTTATTACAATCAGATTGATTTTTGTGTAATTGTTAAATAATTATTATGTGTAAATTTATTACCCAATATGTTGGCGAGGTCAACACAAAAATAATGACTCTATCTATTTGTGTCTAATCAGCCGTCCGCGTAACCATCTACTCAAGAGCATCGGTTCAATTTTGAACTAGCCATTGTCTATGCTTGCAACGGGACTCAACCAAGCAAGGAGAAGCCCCCAATTCAAGGGAGTTTAGAGCTCTTTAGAGATTCACCCACAGGTTTGTATTCCATACAAATCAATCTCACATTGGAGCATCCACATAACGAATCTGCGAGGCTCGACACAACATCTCATCTAATACGGAGATACAATAATGTTTAATAATAAACATGCACAGTGCTATGTTATAGAATTCAAGATTAGTGAATTGATTAATCAAACATACTATTTATTTAGAAATGATCATGCGGGCATGCAAGGTTAATGTACTTGAAGAAATACTCAATGTGAGTTTATTTACAAATCTTAATTGTTTTAACCATGTATGATAAGCATGTGTTGCTATAAAATGGTAATAATGTTATTTATGTAATTCTTTGTCTAAATTGTGCTAAGTTAATTTTGATATTTTAGTTTGTGTTGGCATATTAAGACATTTTTAATTGTTATAACATATGACCGCACTCTGGTAGAGTGAAGGATTTATAATTTGTTCATTTGATTCTACACATGAAGATAATGATGTTTGTAGAGGACTGGCGGTCCACCTTATTGGTACACATCGACTGCAAGCATAGGCGGACACAGCGTCCCTGCAGCCCAGGCGCACGCCCGGGCTTCGGACCTGGCCGACAAGCCTAATTAATGTTCATCGAAGGTAAAAATTAGTAAAGTTAGCCTCTAAATTAAGAGTTTGCCTGTGCTTTAGAAATTTTCTGGGTCCACCAGTGACTGCAAGTTTCCTCTATTCACCACACTATATTAAAAGTATAAAACAATTTGAAACTTGGTGCGATTTTCACTACAATTGCCGTAATATTTGCAATTGGTGTAGATATTTGTTTATTTATTTCAGAACATATTTATGTGAGAAATCATTTCTATAATTTTATGTGGTACACATTGGATAGTTTGGTAAAACTATGTTTGGCAAATTTAGAAGTTTCTATTGTTCATGTTAATTTAGAATTTTCAAAAAAATTATGCTTACGTAGAACGTGAGTCGCACGTGCACGCTAACTAGTAAAACATATAATAGCAAATTAGAAAAATGCTGAACACTCGCAAATCTTGATGTGCCGGCTCTATTATGACCACCTTGTAAACTATTGGTTTAAAGATAGCTAATTTCTCCGTTTTAAAATATAAGATTTTTTAGCTTTGTGAAATGAATATACCTGGTGTGATCACCTTGTAAACTAGATGATGTACTAATTTTTCTTGCAGCAGCACACAACACGCACAGGTAGCAGCCACGCAATACTAGTAGTACTACCTAGCAGCATGAAGGCACCAGGCCGGGCGCCGTGAGCTGGCTGAGCGGGACTACTCGCGTGCCCGGCGAGCTGCTGTTTTTGCCGAGTCTCTCACACAACCTGGTCCGGGGAGCTAGCCACTAAGCGGGCCGGTGACCTGCTGCAGCTGCCGGGAGCTTCATGTGTACTAGCAAGCAGCCGAGCGACTGTACCGGCACAGCCAACTGCCCCTGCGGGACGACGGTGGAATGTGATCCGGGTGGCGCGACCTCAACCACAATGCCCGTGGAGCCGAGTGTCACACCCGATACCATAGAAGAGGTGGGCCTGAACGTCAGCGACCATGGGCCTGGTGGTCATGGGCTAAAACCATCTGTTGGTGACTATGAAAGAAGCAAGGCATCGATCGAGTCTGAAAAATGGAATAGAATCCAAACTCTGCTCGCTCTCCTCTCTTTGCTTCTCTCTGTTCCGGAATTCAGGCAATCGATCAAGCCTCACATCGACAATCATATCGGCAAAAGGGCGGGGTGTGACAATTTGGTATCAGAGCCAACGATTCCTCCACACACAAAAATCCCACCAAAATTCCCCCCCCCCCCCCCCCCCAATTTCGTGATCCACAGGGCTAGGGTTCATCTGTGCGTTCCCAATTCGTGAGATCTTGAGCTGTCAAATCCGCTCGGTCCAGTGAGGAACACCGCAGCGTCTTTCGAACTTTTGCCACATACGAAGTTTGGTCCTGGACGTAATGGGGGAGGCGGTGTTAGAAATAAGCACGTCGTAGTACAGGGATACGTATTCGAGTAGACAAGGGTAGTTGAATAGAGTAGGAATTAGATGTCCTAATTCTACTAGGTTAGCTATACAAAATCTGCTATATATACGTGTGTAAGGCCCGTGTAAAAACAACCTGTGAGAGACAGAAGCAATAAAAATACTAGAGACATGAGCGATATGCTCCTGTGGCAATAACCGATCGTTTCCGTGTGCGTGTGTTTCGTGAGCCAGCTCTACTAGTTGATCGATTCTAGTTAAGGGCAGCTTACTAGTACGTACGTGTATCTCGGCGACTTGTCCTTGTGTACGATCTTGTCGGAAGTTGATCAGAGTTGCCACTACTGCTACGCGTCGGCTGTCGTCGGAAAGTACTCGACGAACGGCGTCGCATATCGGGCCAATTTCCAACAGGCGGATAGAGCGATGGAGGCAAGACTGGCGGCAATCACCGCGAGCATCAGCAGGTCGCATGCAAACCTCAATGAAGCGCGCACGTTGCTCGCCTCTTGTGCTCGACGATTAGGCATCAAGGAGAAGGAACGGCCGGCGGCCACCATGTCGTTGTTTGCCGCTGAGACAAGAGAAGACGCTAGTGGATTTGAAGAAGACGACGGTGGCAGTCGCATCCGCGACCACACTGTCGTTGATGCCGGGTCGCGTTACGGAGCAGAAGGCGACCACGCCTTCGTCACCCTCGGTCATCTCGGCACATAGTTCCGTGGCTGCTGCTGCTAGGCTCGGCTGTCAACGTGGGCGGTAACCATGCCGTAGTGGCATTTTCGACCAGGGGCATGACCGATCTCCATGCTACAACCACGATCAGTGGCAGGAACAAAACACTGCAAGGTGTGGTCGGGTCTGGCGCGAACAAGTCTGCAGGCTGTTCGGCACATGTCCTCTCCTTTTCGCCGAAGGATCCTAGTACACGTGCTCTAGAAATCGACACAGGCATTCCTGATTAGGTGGTCACACACGTCAGTGCCTTGTCATTGTTCAAAGAGGTGGATATGGATACCCACATGGAATTTGAGGATTGTGTTGTTAAAGCTGGAGACGCCGCGGACCTGATCTGGGTAACACCATCTCTGTGGAACATGGTGTTCAGTGTTACTCCACCGTTTGGACTGCATCCTTTGGCACCTAGGATACCTGGATTAGGAGGTGCTCACGGTTTGTTTGGCAAGGCGCCACCATGGGAGAACAATGCCTTTCATCCTGAGAATTTTGCAACAGGAAGTGATCATCTATCGCTGGACAAGATACTGTCATGGCAACAAAGGGCATTCAGTCCTGGGAATTCAGAAATAGGAGGTGTTGACTATATATTTGTCCAGACGCCACCATGGGGGACAAATGTCATTCAGCCTAGATTTTTTATAGCACAAGGTAACTATCTATTGCTAGACCAGATACTGCCATGGGATAGAAGGGATTTCAGTCTCAGGAAAGAAAGAATGGAGAGAGTGCACTCGGTGTTTGACAAGTTGTCATCATGCAATTGTGACAGTTTCCATCTGTGGAGAAGAAATTCTTTCAGAACTGAAAATGACAAGCACCATAATATCATGGATGTGTCAAATGGTGATTTATTGCTACAAAGACATGGGGCATGGAGGTATACATGTGAAGAGCAAAGAATAAAATCAACAAAACTTGGTCATTTCAATACATTGCCACAGCCTGCATGTGGCTGGGAGTACTTATGCGGTACTTATTGTCTTCTGTCCAATCCATGTGAAATTTCTGCAGTGATTTGTTCGACAAACAATCTTCAGTACAAGCAACGGGACCCTGGCGTTTAGTTGGTTCTTGATGCAGCCTTTAACATGATGATAACAAGAGCAATGGAGGCTACTGACCAGACTTGGTCGAGACAAGGATCGTGGTGCAATATCTGGCGCTATCATCTGCGACAACCGGATCATGCCATTGCTTGGGGACAAGCAATGTTTCTTGGGGGCGGTATTGTCACACCCGATACCATAGAAGAGGTGGGCCTGAATGTCAGCGACCATGGGCCTGGTGGTCATGGGCTAAAACCATCTGTTGGTGACTACAAAAGAAGCAACAGCTTCAAAGAAAGGTATCGATCAAGTCTGAAGAATGGAATAGAATCCAAACTCTTCTCACTCTCCTCTCTTTGCTTCTCTCTATTCTGGAATTCAGGCAATCGATCAAGCCTCACGTCGACAATTATATCGTCAAAGGGGAGGGGTGTGACACCGAGCTCGTTACTATGGGCAGCGATCTATGTTGTTGAAAACAGAGTGCAGTAAAAATAGGATCGAATCTAAATAACCTAAAGTATTTTTGGGTAAGTTAATCTAACCTATGGATAAACAGAAACCAAGTGCCATCTTGAATGGGTGTGTGTGTGGGGGGGGGGGGGGGGGGGGGGCATTTGCCCTCCTCTAATATATGGTAAAAGATTAATTAAAGCAGTTGGCCCGAAGTATAATCGATGATTCAGTATATTGAGAACCATCATCTAAGCTCCACTTTGCTAGGCGGGACAGGTTGATCCTGGTGATCCTAAGTTGATCGCTAGTGTGGTTACCATCCACGTGACACACACATCGTTCATCCAGCTAGTGACAAAGCTCTGCGGGTATATCCAAATGGAGGTCACTCTAGACGCCACATTGGCAACTTAGGCATGTAATTGTTGAACTCTTGATGTGTCCCCATGTTGTAGATTTTTTTATATATACCAATATGATCACAGAGAGCTGGGACGGTAACTCTTGAAGTGTCTTTTTGGAGATGAATGGATCAGTGGTCTCAGATAGGAAGCTAGCTACTCTAGGATGGATTGTTGGACTAAGTTAGTAACAAACGTACCAATGTTTTGGGTGTTCCTTACGGAGATTTCTAAAACGGTCCAAAAAATATTAGACTTATTTCGATCTCTTTTGGCAAAGTGAAGGCCTAAAATAAAATTAATGAAATATTATATGAAGACCAAAAAATCAAGGTGGTCTTGGAGTTGAGTTTTAGATATAAAAAATAAATATTTACTCAGCAAATGATTGTTTAAACTTTTAAATGAAGAAGAGATATGGAATGTGATGCTAAAAAAAATTACTCCACTCTAAAACCTTATCTCAAGTGCAAGCAAAGCAATCAGATTCAACTTTCTAGAAAGGCCTTATGTGTGTGAAAGAGTTCTTTGCTAGAGGATCTTTTATTGTTTGAAACAGCCAAAATAGTAGATTTTGGGAAGATACTTGGCTAGACGGTTTTTAACTTTACAATATCCATCACTATTCTCTTAAAAAGTATCCATCACTACATAATACTGTGCGAAAGCTAAGAAGTTCCTGTTACACAAATTATGTCTAATAATCCTCTCATTGTCTTTCATAGAGCCCTAATCGGAACTATCAAGATGGAAACATTTAGTAAATGGGTTAATGGATATTCATTTAGTAGATAGGGAAGACCAGTTTAGATGGGATCTTACATCATTCGGTGTTTTTCTCGGTCGATGCACTTCTTTATGAAGGAGTTAAATCGATGTAGTTATACTTTCTCAATTGACACACAAGGTTTCTATGTAAATATATTTAGAAAATGTAGTTACCACTAAATGTTAGAATGTTTATGTGGTTTATAAATCATAAAGTTTTTTTCATAAAACCTAATTGAAAGGATACATATGCCGCCTAGAGGGGGGGTGAATAGGCGATTTAAACTTTTCCAACAGAGACTCAACAAAGGCGAAATAAAACTAACGTTTACTTTGTTAAGCACAAAAACTAGAACAACTAGGGTTCACCTATGTGCACCAACAACTTATGCTAAGCAAGACAAACAACTATGTGATAGCAAGATATATACTTCAAGCACGAAGGCTATCACAAAGTAAGGTGCATAAGTAAGAGCTCGGGTATAGAGATAATCGAGGCACGCGGGGACGACGATATTTTACCGAGTTCCTCCCAACATGGAGTACGTCTCGTTTGGAGAGGGGGTGGTATCAAACCACCTACTACACAAAAGGCCTCCCTTATTCTCCTATGAATCTCACCCCAATGGGATCGATCAACACTTCCACTATCAGTGCACTTGTCGGTGGCAAATCGAAACCTCTCACAAGGTTGGGGCACTTCTCCACAACTTAATTGGAGGCTCCCAACAAACAAGCTTGGAGAAAGATCCACAACTTAATTGGAGGCCCCAATTAATCCACAACCTGCAACACAATAAACCATCTAGGGTTCCAAGAACCCAAGAGTAAAAGGCTTCTCAACTTTCACTCACCAAATCCTCCGAGGAGAACTCAAACCGATGCACTAAATGCAAGAGGCAAGAACACCACAAAGATGCTCCAATCCCTCACTCTCAAGTTCCAACAAAGCTACTAAAGATATTGGTGGAACAAGAGAGGAAGAACATAAAGAGGGACACAAAATTCCCCCAAAATCTAGATCCTAAAGATACACTCACAAAGATATGTTTTGGTTTGGTCAAAACGTGGATCTAGATCTATCTCTTCCACTCAAATATGGGCAAGAATCATTGGAGGGGTTGAGGGTAAGAAAGATCAATAAGGTCAACAATGGAGGGGAAAACTTGCAAGAATGGTTGAGCAACCATTGGGAAAGAAGGCCCCTTAAATAGGTCCCTCCAAAATCCAACCGTTGCAGCCCAAAAATGCGATTCCCGGTACTACCAGACTTTTCAGGCACTACCAGACATTCCCTGGGGTTCCTGGGGCGCCATACACATTTTTCTCTATGCTCCCCGGTACCAAAATGTGGTACTACCTAACCCCGGTACTACCGGATTCTGGTTCGGTACTACCCGTTATCCCAGAACAAAAACGGCCATAACTTTTGCATTCGGACTCCAATTTCGATGATCTTGGGCTCGTTTCGAAGAGGACAACAATCTCTACAAGATCATACATAAAAACATCATAGTCCAGAAAGAGAGTATATAACCAAATGACGAAAGGTTTAACCTCTCTCAAAAATACAAGCCGATAAAACCTCCAACATCGAAAATGTAATAGAAAATGCATGTGAACTCCGTTTTCGATGAACTAGAGCTTGTCATGGAGATTAATACAAGCTCTAAATCCTCATATGAGTAAGAACCAAATAATGGAAGATTTTACCTATCTCTAAAAGACAAACCGGTAAAACCTCCAATATCTAGAACACAAATAGATAATGCATATGAAATCCGTTTTCGATGAACTAGAGCTTATTTTGAATATTACGACAAGCTCTAGAACCTCACATGGATAAGATCCAAATAACAACCAATAGAGGATGATGCTAAGTATGCAAAGGTTTGAGCTATCTTTGAAAGATATGATCGAGTTACTCACTTGAGAGTCCCTCTTGATAGTACGGTTATCTATCCTAAACCCGGTCTCCCACACACAACATGAGACCGGCAAAAGGGAAAACCTATCAAGATTATACCTTTGCCTTGAGAATTACACTTGAGCTCGATGTAGACGATCTTGCCTTTCTCAAGATGGAACGCCTTTCTTGATTCCTCATCATCGATCCATGATCACCGAGGATGGCAAGCATCAAACATGAGATCTTCTATAGATGGTGCATATTGAGCTTGCATAACATATCTTCTTCGCATTTCATCGACCTTGAAGCCAACACATGCTTCAAGTGATGCCAATGGACAAATCCTACAAGTAAAACTTAATACACACATTAGTCCATACAGATTGTCATTAATTACCAAAACCACACATGGGGGCCCACATGTTCTTTCAATCCCCCCCCATTTTGGTAATTGATGACAATCCCTTTAAGAGGTTTTATATAAGGAATTTTAATTAATAAAATAGTAACACCAATATCAAATACTACCCAAGTATGTGATATTGGTACCACCACCATATATAGAGCAAACTCCCCCACAATCTATGCATGTGTGATGAACTTGAATTTCATTGCATATATTTCCAATCAATATCATTGGTGGAGTTTCCTATATATACCACATGCTAAGAAACAATCAAAGATGCAAGAGCATGAAAGGCAAATACTTAAGAACAAACTCAAAGTATAAACCAACTTCCCTTAAAACCCTCTAAAACTTCTTCCCCATTGGCATCGATTGCCGAAATGGGTGACAAGTTCTAGAAGGCCAATATAGTGATAATTCCTCCAAAGGTGTGCATTCCCACATATTCAATGATAAATACTTGGGAGGAAGTAGAACTATATTGAGTACCCGAAGATCGCTAGTATAAATAAAGTCAAATGATGCAAGCAATTACAAGGTCTGTAACATCCCAGCATTAGAGCTTAGAAATAAGTTGAACCCAGGTGTGTGCAATGCATTCATGCATAGAAAATATGAATAATTTTCGCGTTTTTGAACAAAACTTGTCAAAGGGATTGAAGCTTCTCTCAACTTGATGGAATTTAAGTAGATCATCAAGTTGACTGTGATAAGTTTCTATATGACCTTTGCTAAAACCTTATTTTGGGTAAACATGATTTGATCTAAGGGTAGATCAAATGTAATAAAATTAAACCCTAATATATTACTTAATGGTTTATATTTGATCCTTAAGTAATCATATCCTAGTATTCATTACACACTCATGAATACCAAGTTATAAACATAACTTAAGTAATAGGAGTGGAACAACTAAATCTTGTTCTATCTTAATCTCATCTATTTATACCATGAGTATCATGGTAATACCTATCCTTAACTATTTAGTGAGATTGAGTAGGAAAGAAACCAAGTCAAGATCATTCACCATATATCTTTATTTCCATATCAATCTTTATCATCTCTAATGAATCTTATCTGAATATCTGTTGTTCATCAATGTTGAGTAATCAACTATTGATTCACCAATTCTTCACTATCAATTCTTGATCTATCAACTCTTGACCTTATTATAGCATTCACTTAAGGCTTATAAAGAAAGAAGTAAGAAGAGGTAAAAAGTGATGCTAGTTTTAGATGTCATCTATAGGATGAGAGTGATTGGAGGAAATCAAATCAATATGGTAACAAAGAAGATTACAAGGATGAATTCTAAAGATAGTTACCAAGGAGTAATCCTATTGGATCAAGTAGGTATAGTCAATGAGTAATATCTCATAGATAGATAGAGATACTAAGAAGATAACTATAATACAATTGTAATGTTGTATTGATGAGGCCTTGATTAGCCAACTAGAAACCTAAGCCATAAATGATCAAAGGATTATAATGATCATGTTTAAGTCACCAAGATTGAATGCTTATATCATGTATAAGTGATATTGGTGGATAGAACATGATTGAACCCTAGTATAGATATGTTATCCTAGGTTAGCCATGATAAGTCACATTAATATAATGTGAGGTTGGAGTATGAGATACTGGAGTTAAGTAGAGACAGATAGTATGATCAAGATGATACTAGAGTAACATTGGATTATAGAAGTAGTAGTTTCCTCATGGGAAATACTAATACTTGAGGTGAAGTAAAGTTATATATATACAGCTACTAGAGTAATGTTAGTGATGGATGATTAAGGAAGAGTATGATTGGAGTTAGAAGTAACCACTTGTTGGATTGGAGGTTATCAATAGTAGAGTAGTTGATATAACCAAGTATAGATATAAAATGATTATGAAAAGCTTTAATGACAAGCTCATTGGATTTATAAATGGATTTAGAAGCATAAAAGGTGGATAAGAATATTCTTGTGAAGTAAAGCTCATCATGTTAGCTCATGGTGATGGATATGAAGAAGTAGTATATCTAGGAAAGGAATTCCTTAATTAACAGTCCAGGATTGTGAATTATGGAAGATAGGAATTCTTGGTAAACATTAAACCCTAAATCTTTAACCAAACATAGTATCTATTTTATCTGATTGATCCATCATCTTATTTACACAAAGCTTCATAGGAATATTTTCCTATAGCAAATCACTTAAGCACATATTTGTCATTTCCAACTTTCATGATCACATGTGCTTAGGAACTATCTTAATTAATTCTTCCTCATAATTTATTCTAGAAAATAACTTTCTATTCTAAAGGGTGATATCATTAAAGATGACAAACATAAAGACAATATGTTTATCCATTAATCTTTATTCACCTTAACAAAAAAATATGAGTATATTAAAACTCCTAAAACCCATGGTAAACAGTTACAATTTAAAACCCTAAATTCTATTTCAATCATAAATACCAATGTATATCAATTGTCATAACCAACATTATTAGAACATTATTCACCTCTTAGTGGAATTGGGTTAATAGAATTTACCATTTTAAGAATCTTATCAATTAAATCATCTTATATAATGATTGCTATATAACTATATAATAATAATATGGATATGTTCTCTCCATATGTTTAGCTATTTAAAACCTTTATCCTTGCAAACACTAAAAAGAAATAAGAATCATCCTATAGGATCTTAAACAAATCTCTAAAAACCTAAGTGATAAATTGTTACAATCAATAAAGATGCTTTCCAAATAGTTTAATCTTTAAAAATAATAAATAAATATTGGAACAATTAGTTTTATAAGTTCCTGCAGTAATTTTATTGTATAAAGTTTCTGAATATTTGAATCATTGTAGAAATTCAAACAAAAAATAAAAGAGAAAACAGAACTAGAAAAGAAAAAGAAAAAGGAACCAGACCCGAGCAACAGGCCGGCCTAGGAGTTCTCTTCTATTAATTGCTGCCTAGTGCACCTAGTTGCAGCCCAGAAGCAACCCAATAGCGGCCTAGCAGGGATACCTCTTCGTTGTCTCGCTGGCAAGTGGGACCCACGCGGAGGAGCACCATCGTCTTCGTCCGCCTTCGCATGACCGACACGCCAACGGCGAGTCCACCTTACCGCCGTCATTTTGTACTTCTGCGGACGCGATTGAACCCTCTGAGCTTCGCCCTAGCTGCTAGGAGTCCGCCAGTAGGAGTCACGCAGTGATTCGTGCCCCTAACGAGCTTAAACGTCGCCGCCGTATCCTGATCGTCTCCACAGCCGTGCCGACGATTCTGTCCTCACATGGACCTAGAAGTAGCGCGAGAAGAGCCACACCAACGTCATTATCCACCCCATCCTCTCAATCTCTCTTTCCTCTCTAATTTCCTTTACAACACCGAAGCCACCGCCGGTGAGCTCCGGCTAGCCAATGATACAAGCCACCTCGAGGATCGTGGGGTAGTCGAGAAGGAGCGTCGTGTCTCCGAGATCCTCTAGGTGGAGTACTTCAGCAAGTGGAGCTCGTATTGAAGTGAATTTTTCAATTCCCTTTCCACGGCGATCGCCGGAATCCGTGAAACTGCGCCCATCTCCGGTCACCATCTTCGACACGGACCACACGACTGCACTCAGGGTACACTCACGCATCTCTGGCCCTATTATTGTTTCCTAATTTATCCTCTAGCAAGAGTTCTTCGTGAGGCTGACGAGCGCCGCCGTATTTCAATTCGCCGGAGTTGCCACCATGGTTCTGAGCGTCGGGATAGCACCCTATTCTACTCACCGCATCCAGCCGCTTCGAACGCACCCTTTCAATTGAATCCTCGTGCCATATTTTGGCGGCGCCGTCGTGTTCTAGCATGATGAAGTCAAACTCCGACGAGGTGACGTCATCATTGAACTGTTCCAGAGTTTTGACTCAGTCTACGCCCATGTGGCATCTGACGTGGCCTTGGGCCCATATGTCATTCTCTATAAGTAGAGACAACCCAGTAACAAACCCTTTTAACCAAACGGGGTATGCCATGTGGCAACAGGCCCACTGGTCAGTGACTTGGGTAAGTTAAGTCTGGGTATAAAAAGTTCAGTGTCTGTTTAATAAATAGATAAAACAATATAAATTCAAATATCAATATTTCAGAAATGAAATAAAATGATTAAAACTTGTAAATTTAATAACTTTTGTTTTATAATTCAAAAAAATATGTTTAATATATGAAAATTTTCAGAAAAATAAAATCTACAACTTAAAAGTATTATCAAATATTATTATGATGACTATTTAAAAAAATATTATTTAATAAAAGTTTTATAAGTAATAAAACTTTGATAAATCATATTTTAATATTAGTAAATATTAAAAATATAAATAAAATACCAAAAATCTTTGAAAAATAAGAATTATAATTTAAAACTATAATCATGCATTATTATTCCACTTAATTGAATATTTGTTATTTATTAAGTCCTTATAAAATAATAAGTATTATGAAAATCATATCTTATTATTTTTTAAATCACAAAAATATGTGTAATATACCAAAATGATCACAAATATAATACCTATATGCTAAAAATATAATATCCCACTTTTGAGTTAGATAAAAAAAATTAAACAACTTTAATAACTTGAATTTAAACCTATTTCCTTAATTGATAATTCATATAAGGTAAATAAAATTTGTTAATAATTATAAAAATGAGTCAATTGAGTTTAATAAATAGTATTAGTATTGAATATTGGTTATGTGAATTCAAAAATAATGAACACATTTTAAATAAAATTTTATTAAATTATCTCTCAACCATTAATGTAAATTAGTTTATAAAAGGATCCTTATCCAATCTAAAATCTCCAAGAATAATTTGTAATGAGATAAAACCCATTCCTTTACTTTAATCACAAGTTTATAAACAAATCAAAACACTATAATGAGTTCATAAGTAGTAAATAATATTGTTTACTTATTCACAAACCATAACCACATCCTTATTAGGGAAATATATCCCTTAATACATTTACAATGTAAAGAAACCACTACCAAATAAAAATATAATCCTTCCTAATTAACTCTAAAGAAAACATTATAAAGTAAATAAGCTACAAATATTATAAGCATAATACCTTAAGTCCATCCACGTCTTTAAAGTTAAATTTAGTCTATAATACTTTAAATAATGCTAAAGACTTTATTATATGCTTTATAATTAACTTTGGTCTGTTATTATTAATTTATAAAAGTATCTTAATACCAAACCAACCAAGTTAAAAACCAAGATAGATAAGTCTCAAATACTAATGTTGTAATTATTCAAATGAAGTAATTCTTTCTTATTTAAAGACTATAACTAGAAAGAACATCTCGTAAGGTTAACTTAAAGGCTTAAATACTTCTCCTTAGCTAAGTAAGATTTTCTTCAAAAGTTATTCTTTTAAGATACATTATAAAGTAAGACATAAGCATTCCTCTTCATAAATGATGATCAAACCTGGTATACACAGTCTTTAAGAACCTTCCACACTTATATGTCTTATTATTGTATGCTACTTGTTATGCTTATATATTGTTTCACACATACTCACAAGCCTTAATAAGAAGCACAAGTATGAAACTTATCTAAAAGGACAACACATTCTAAAGTAACCATTTCCAGTTTCCAAACCCTAGATCAACGTTACCCCCGGGAATTCGAGTTTACGAAATTGCATTACATTACTTATGCATAAAAGCATCTTGCTTATTTAAACATTAGTCCTTACCAGACCAATGATGCTGATTTTAGATAATGGATCTTTTATATTATCTTGAAGACCGTGAATGCATAATCTTGCAATCACAAAAGGCAAGTTCACACTTGCTCATGTCCTTTGATTATTTTCTATAAAGTATTTTACAAATCCAGTGTTGTCATCACCTGCATTTGAAAAAGGTCAGAAAACACTATTTTCATATGTTGGAATTATGCCCTAGAGGCAATAATAAAGATGTTATTATTATAATTCTTGTTCATGATAATGTTTATATTCCATGCTAGAATTGTATTAAGCGGAAACTTTAATACTTGTGTGGTTTGTGAACAACACCGTGTCCCTAGTACGCCTCTATGGACTAGCTCATTGATCAATGATGGTTAAGGTTTCCTAACCATAGACATGAGTTGCCAATTGATAATGAGATCATATCATTGGGAGAATGATATGGTGGGCAGACCCAAACTAAGCGAAGCAATTAGATCGTGTCATCGTGTTCGTCTTTGCGAAGCTTTTCTTATGTCAAATATTGTATTCCTTAGACCATGAGATAATACAACTCCCTGGTATCGGAAGAAAGCTTTGAGGTCATCAAACGTCATCCTATGAGAGGGTGATCATAAAGGTGTCTCTCAGGTGATCGGAAAGTATCTGTTGGGTTGTATGTATCGAGATGGAATTTGTCCCTCCCAAGTCGGAGAGATATACTTCGGGCCCACTCGGTAAGCGATATCAACACCGCTTGCAAGCATGTGGTTAAGGAGTTAATCACAAAGTGATATCGAATTACGGAACGAGTAAAGTACTTGCTGTGAACGAGATTGAACTAGGTATGACGGTACCGACGATCGAATCTTGGGCAAGTAAAATATCGCGAGACGAAGGGAATATATATATGGGATTGTTTGAATCCTGACATCGTGGTTCATCCGATATGATCATCGATGAATGTGTGGGAGTCAATATGGGTGCCCAGACCCCGCTGTTGATTATTGATAGAAGATCATGTCTGCATATTCTCGAACCCGCAGGGTCACACACTTAACGTGTCTCGACGCTAAGATAGATTGGATAATTGGTTTATGAATTTTTGTTCGGAGTCTCGGATGGGATCCGGGATATCACGAGAGGTTCCGGAATGGTCCGGAGAATAAGATTCATATAAGGCAATGCAGTTTTTGGAGTTCGGAATTGTTCCGGGTTAATCGGTATTGTACCGGAAGCTTCTAGAACCTTCCGGAAGGGGACCAACGTGGCCCCACCTTCCGGGAGGGGGCATGGGCCTATGAGGGAGTGTCCTGGACGCATTGGGCCAGGGGCACAAGGCCCCATAGGGCCCAGCCGATCCTAGAGAGTTTAAACTCGTTTAAACTAGAGATAGGGTTTCTAGAAGGGGGAGAGTCCTTGCCCCCCACTTCTCCCTCCCTTGGCCGCCGGCCCAAGGCTTGGAGGAGGGGCAAGGGCTGTCCGCCCCCCCCTCTATATATAGAGGGCTGGTGCGCCCCCTCCCCCCCTACACCTTGCCTCCAAACCCTAGTTGCCCTGCTGCCCTTCCTCTCTCCCTCCCGACTGTTTGTAGGCGAAGCCCTGCTGTAGAAATTCTCCACCATATACACCACGCTGTCGTGTTGTAGATCCAATCTATCTCTCCACCATACTTTCTGGTCCGAGGAAGGAGGAGACGTCGAGGTGCTGCACGTGTGCATCTCACGGAGGCACCGCCACTTGTGGTGCTAGATCGGATCGGATCGCGAGGAGGAGAAGCGAGTACGACTACATCACCCACGTTCCGACGAACGTTCCGCTATGCGAATCTTCAAGGGTATGAAGATCTAATCCAATCTCTCTCGTTGATTGCATCTCCTAGATTAGATCTTGGCTTCCCCTCTGTTCGCATCCGTAGAAAATTTTGATTTACTATGCCGCGAATCCCTTCAGTGGTATCAGAGCTAGATCTATGCGTAGATGTGTTTCACGAGTAGAACGCAACATGGTTGTTGCGGGCGTTGATGTTTTCTGTTGCAAGCCTCTTGTTTGTGTTCTTATGACGCGGGATAGTGAGATTGAAGCGGTCCAGGCCAACCTTACGCGACGTCGTTCGCGAGACCGGCTCCGCACTTGACGTGTGGCTTGTTCCACACATGCGGCTGTTGGATGTCAGTTTCTCTCACTATAGTTGTCATGGGATTAACACCGGAGTTTGGCAACCATAATATCACCGTTGTGGCTTTCCGTAGGTAAGAATCGTTCTTAGCATCTACTCCCATAAGCCACGTAAAAACATGCAACAACAAAGTAGAGGCGTCTAACTTGTTTTTGCAGGGAGTGTTTTCTGTGATATGGTATGGCCCAAGATGTGATGTGTATATTGTATGCGATGATCATGTTTTGTAATGTTTCACGACTTGCATGTTGATGAGTACACAACCGGCAAGAGCCAAATGGTTGTCTTCATAATTGTGTATGACCTGCGAGTCAACTTCTTATACGCCATGTAATAGCTTTACGTTATCGCTAAGTAGTTAGCAATAGTTGTAGTTGCTATTCGTGGTGGAGGCAATCATGGTGGAGTGATGGAGATCATGCCGGAACGCACAAGATGGAGATCATTGCGCGAAGTTTGGCTATACCATGTCACATAAAGTTATATGCATGTGATGTTTATCCTTTTATGTATCTTATTATGCTTAGATCGCGATGGTAGCATTATAAGATGATTCCTCACTTAAAGATCAAGATAAAACTGTGTTCTCCCCAAGTATGCACCGTTGCGAAAGTTCGTCGTGTCCAAGCATCACGTGATGATCGGGTGCTATAGACTCTACGCTCACATACAACGGGTGCAAGCCAGTTTTGCACACGCGGAAATACTTGGGTCTAACTTGACGAGCCTAGCATGTACAGACACGGCCTCGGAACACAAGAACCGAAAGGTCAAGCATGAGTCATATGAATGATATGATCAACATTTTGTTGTCCACCATTGAAACCACATCTCTTCTCGTGATGATCGGATCAGGTGTGGTGAATTTGGATCGTGTTCACTAAACAACTTGAGGGATGTTAAATTTAGTGGGAGTTCATCTAGTAATTTGATTAAGTTGAACTATTTATCGTGAACATAGTCTAAATTGTACTTGCAAATACTGTAGATCACATGGCCAAGTCCAACTTCAACTTCAACGTTTTTGCTGAGAAGGAAAAGCTTAGAAACAATGGGTCTAACTTCACCAATTGGTTCCGCAATCTAAGAATCATTCTATCTGGCGGACAAAAGGACTATGTCCTTGGTAAAGCGTTAGGTGACCCCCCTGCTGCAACTGCGCCGGCTGATGAGAAAGCTGTCTATCAGTCGCGTAAAGATGATTATGGTGTGATTAAGAGCACCATGTTGTTTGCTATGGAACCGGAACTTCAAAATCGTTTTGAAGAGTATCCCGGGCCCTTTGAGATTCTCGAGGAGCTGAAAACAATGTTTCAGACTCAGGCCCGTTCTGAGAGATATGAGATCTCCGAGAAGTTCTTTAACTGCAAGATGGAGGAAGGGAGTTCCGTTAGTGAGCACGCCATTAAGATGACGGGCTACACTCAACGGCTTGAGCAACTGGAATGCACGATTCCAGAGGAGCTCAAGATTGACAGGGTTCTGCAATCACTCCCTCCCAGCTACAAAAGTTTTGTAGTGACTCATAATCAGATTGGTTCCACTGATACGATCACCGAGCTCTTCGCAAAGCTGAATGCTGCGGAGGTGGACATCAAGAAGGATAATCATGTGTTGATGGTCAACAAGCCCTCCTTTAAGAAAGGTAAGGGAGCAAAGAAACCCTTCAAGAAGGGCGGCGGCAAGCGCAATACCCCTGCTGAGAAGAATCTCAAGTCTGGTCCTAAGCCGGACACTGAGTGCTTCTATTGCAAGGACAAGGGTCACTGGAAGCGCAACTGTCCGAAGTACTTAGCGGACAAGAAGGCTGGCACCATCAAAGGTATATTTGATATACATGTTATTGATGTTTTCCTTACTATCCCTCGTTGTAGTGCCTGGGTATTTGATACCGGTTCAGTTGCTAATATTTGTAACTCGAAACAGGAGCTACGGAATAGACGGCGGCTTGCGAGGGATGATGTGACGATGCGCGTTGGCAACGGATCAAGAGTTGATGTGATGGCCGTCAGCACGCTCTCCTTAGTTTTACCTTCGGGATTAGTTTTAAACCTTAATAAGTGTTATTATGTGCCTGCGTTGAGCATGAACATTATTTCTGGATCGTGTTTATTGCAAGACGGTTATTCATTTAAATCGGAGAATAATGGTTGTTCTATTTATATGAGTAACATCTTTTATGGTCATGCACCTCTTGTAAATGGTTTATTTCTTCTAAATCTCGAAAGGGATGAAACACACATCCATAACATTGAGGCTAAGAGATGCAAAGTAGATAGTGATAATACTACTTATTTGTGGCACTGTCGTCTAGGTCATATTGATGTAAAGCGCATGAAGAAACTCCATTCTGATGGACTTTTGGAGTCTCTTGTTTTTGAATCATTTGACACATGCGAACCATGCCTCATGGGCAAGATGATCAAAACCCCGTTCTCCGGTATGATGGAGCGAGCAACGGACTTGTTGGAAATCATACATACCGATGTATGCGGACCGATGAATGTTTCGACGCGCGGTGGATATCGCTATTTTCTCACTTTTACCGATGACTTAAGTAGATATGGGTATATCTATTTAATGAAACATAAATCTGAAACGTTTGAAAAGTTCAAAGAATTTCAGAATGAAGTGGAGAACCATCGTAACAGAAAGATTAAGTTTCTACGATCCGATCGTGGAGATGAATATTTGAGTTATGATTTTCTCACGCATCTTAAAACAAGTGGAGTCGTTTCACAACTCACGCCACCCGGAACACCACAGCGCAATGGTGTGTCTGAACGCCGGAATCGAACCCTTTTAGATATGGTCCGATCAATGATGTCTCTTACTGATTTGCCGTTATCATTTTGGGGTTATGCATTAGAAACCGCTGCATTCACTTTAAATAGGGCTCCATCTAAATCCGTTGAGACGACACCGTATGAACTGTGGTTTGGTGCTAAACCTAAGTTGTCGTTTCTTAAAGTTTGGGGATGCGAAGCTTACGTCACGAAGTTGATGCCGGACAAGCTCGAACCCAAAGCGGAGAAATGCGTCTTCATAGGATACCCTAAGGAAACTATTGGGTATACCTTCTATCACAGAACCGAAGGCAAAGTGTTTGTCGCAAAGAACGGTTCCTTTCTTGAGAAGGAGTTTCTCTCGAAAGAAGTGAGTGGGAGGAAAGTAGAGCTAGACGAGGTTATTGAACCTTCTCTTGAGTTGGAGAGTAGCGCAGCACCTGAAATTGTTCCAGTGCCGCCTGCACCAACAATAGAGGTAGCTAATGACAAGGATCATGAAGCTTCGGACGATGCTGCTACTGAACGTCGCAGGTCGACAAGGTCGCGTGCCCCTCCTGAGTGGTACGGCAACCCTGTCTTGACTGTCTTGTTAGTAGAAGACAGTGAACCTACGAACTATGAGGAAGCGATGATGAGCCCAGACTCTGAGAAATGGCTAGAAGCCATGAAATCCGAATTAGGATCCATGAGCGAAAACCAAGTATGGACTTTGGTGGACCCTCCTAGCGACCGAAAGTCCGTTGAGTGCAAATGGATCTTCAAGAAGAAAACGGACACGGATGGTAATGTTACCGTCTATAAAGCATGACTTGTCGCAAAAGGTTTTCGACAAGTTCAAGGTGTTGACTACGATGAGACTTTCTCTCCCGTAGCGATGTTTAAGTCCATTCGGATTTTATTAGCAATTGCTGCGTTTCATGATTATGAAATATGGCAGATGGATGTCAAGACTGCGTTCCTCAATGGCAACATTGATGAAGAGTTGTATATGATGCAACCCGAAGGTTTTGTCGATCCTAAGGATGCTAGTAAAGTATGCAAACTTCAGCGTTCCATTTATGGACTGAAACAAGCATCTCGG
Organism: Avena sativa; assembly: GCA_916181665.1. Lineage (NCBI taxonomy): Eukaryota > Viridiplantae > Streptophyta > Magnoliopsida > Poales > Poaceae > Avena > Avena sativa. Next base: position 807,784 of record OV702284.1, read on the forward strand.
AGTTGGAACCTTCGTTTTGATCAAGTGATCAAGAGCTTTGGATTTGTTCCAAATTGCTACAAAGCTTGTATCTACAAGAAAGTGAGTGGGAGCTCGGTGACGTTTCTGGTGCTATATGTGGATGACATATTGATTATTGGAAATGACAACAACATGCTTAACGATGTGAAGAGTTATTTGAACAAGTGTTTTTCAATGAAAGACCTAGGTGAAGCTGCTTATATATTGGGCATCAAAATCTATAGAGATAGACAAAGACGCCTGATAGCTTTAAGCCAGAGTACATACCTAGACAAAGTTCTGAAAAGGTTCAGAATGGATAAGGCAAAGAAAGGTTCAGTGCCTATGTTGTCAGGTAAGATATTGAGCAAGGCTCAGTGTCCAGCTATGGTAAATGATAGGGAAGCTATGAGCAAGGTGCCTTATGCCTCGGCCATAGGTTCCATCATGTATGCCATGCTGTGTACTAGACCGGATGTGTCCAATGCTCTTAGTTTGACGAGCAGATATCAAAGTGATCCAGGAGTGGAACACTGGACAGCCGTGAAGAACATCCTAAAGTACCTAAATAGGACTAAAGAAATGTTCTTAGTCTATGGGGGTGATGAAAAGCTTGTCGTAAAAGTTTACGTCGACGCTAGTTTTGACACCGACAAGGATGATTCCAAATCTCAGACAGGATATGTTTATATTTTGAATGGAGGAGCTGTGAGCTGGAGAAGCTGCAAGCAAAGCGTGATCGCGGGATCTACAGTGGAAGCGGAATACATGGCTGCTGCAGAAGCGTCAAGTGAAGGAGTTTGGATCAGAAACTTCATCACTGAGCTTGGCGTGGTTCCAAGTGCATTGGACCCACTGGAGATATTGTGTGACAACACTGGCGCCATAGCACTCGCTAAGGAACCAAGATATCATCCAAAGACCAAGCATATCAACCGCAAGTTTCATATAATCCGAGATTATATAGCAGATGGAGATCTGAAGATTAGCAAAGTACATACAGATCTGAATGTCGCAGACCCATTGACTAAACCTCTTCTGCGTGCAAAACATGATCAGCACCTCAGTGCCATGGGTGTGAGATTGTTGCCAAATGTAAAGTAGATTATTGACTCTAGTGCAAGTGGGAGACTGTTGGAATTATGCCCTAGAGGCAATAATAAAGATGTTATTATTATAATTCTTGTTCATGATAATGTTTATATTCCATGCTAGAATTGTATTAAGCGGAAACTTTAATACTTGTGTGGTTTGTGAACAACACCGTGTCCCTAGTACGCCTCTATGGACTAGCTCATTGATCAATGATGGTTAAGGTTTCCTAACCATAGACATGAGTTGCCAATTGATAATGAGATCATATCATTGGGAGAATGATATGGTGAGCAGACCCAAACTAAGCGAAGCAATTAGATCGTGTCATCGTGTTCGTCTTTGCGAAGCTTTTCTTATGTCAAATATTGTATTCCTTAGACCATGAGATAATACAACTCCCTGGTATCGGAAGAAAGCTTTGAGGTCATCAAACGTCATCCTATGAGAGGGTGATCATAAAGGTGTCTCTCAGGTGATCGGAAAGTATCTGTTGGGTTATATGTATCGAGATGGAATTTGTCCCTCCCAAGTTGGAGAGATATACTTCGGGCCCACTCGGTAATCGATATCAACACCGCTTGCAAGCATGTGGTTAAGGAGTTAATCACAAAGTGATATCGGATTACGGAACGAGTAAAGTACTTGCTGTGAACGAGATTGAACTAGGTATGACGGTACCGACGATCGAATCTCGGGCAAGTAAAATATCGCGAGACGAAGGGAATATATATATGGGATTGTTTGAATCCTGACATCGTGGTTCATCCGATATGATCATCGATGAATGTGTGGGAGTCAATATGGGTGCCCAGACCCCGCTGTTGATTATTGATAGAAGATCATGTCTGCATATTCTCGAACCCGTAGGGTCACACACTTAACGTGTCTCGATGCTAGGATAGATTGGATAATTGGTTTATGAATTTTTGTTCGGAGTCTCGGATGGGATCCGGGATATCACGAGAGGTTCCGGAATGGTCCGGAGAATAAGATTCATATAAGTCAATGCAGTTTTTGGAGTTCGGAATTGTTCCGGGTTAATCGGTATTGTACCGGAAGCTTCTAGAACCTTCCGGAAGGGGACCAACGTGGCCCCACCTTCCGGGAGGGGGCATGGGCCTATGAGGGAGTGTCCTGGCCGCATTGGGCCAGGGGCACAAGGCCCCATAAGGCCCAGCCGATCCTAGAGAGTTTAAACTCGTTTAAACTAGAGATAGGGTTTCTAGAAGGGGGAGAGTCCTTGCCCCCCACTTCTCCCTCCCTTGGCCGCCGGCCCAAGGCTTGGAGGAGGGGCAAGGGCTGGCCGCCCCCCTCTATATATAGAGGGCTGGTGCGCCCCCTCCCCCCCTACACCTTGCCTCCAAACCCTAGTTGCCCTGCTGCCCTTCCTCTCTCCCTCCCGACTGTTTGTAGGCGAAGCCCTGCTGCAGAAATTCTCCACCATATACACCACGCCATCGTGTTGTGGATCCAATCTATCTCTCCACCATACTTGCTGGTCCGAGGAAGGAGGAGACGTCGAGGTGCTGCACGTGTGCATCTCACGGAGGCACCGCCACTTGTGGTGCTAGATCGGATCGGATCGCGAGGAGGAGAAGCGAGTACGACTACATCACCCACGTTCCGACGAACGTTCCGCTGTGCGAATCTTCAAGGGTATGAAGATCTAATCCAATCTCTCTCGTTGATTGCATCTCCTAGATTAGATCTTGGCTTTCCCTCTGTTCGCATCCGTAGAAAATTTTGATTTACTATGCCGCGAATCCCTTCATCATAATGATGTGATTATAGGTTATTTACCATGAGGTAATAACCTACTATAAAAGTTCCGGTGGTAAAGGAACATATTATCTAGGACTTAACAACCAATGTCGCCAGTGATTCTTGCGCCGTATATTACGCGTTGACCATGAGATTTGGAATGGGACGGAGAAGTCAGCTGTATCTTTTCCCTCTCGCATGGAGCTGGATGTGCGGGTCGTGGCTGTTATCACTCGTAGCGTGCATATTAATTGGTAATTCGTAGAGGATATGCAGCATATGGGTGGGATCCCTCAACGTCCCAGCATCTGAATGGTCTGTACAAACCATTGCCGTAATTCAAAAGGTGGGCATGGTGTACACCAAGGAGACATGCGGGGTCGCGGAGAAGTTAGTGATTGGCTTGGATCTTAGGTTGGGCCTCAAACCAAGGAAGTTTGAACGGGGATATACTCCCGTCCGTGCAACAAAACCTAAGGTCTCTCATGGGTAAAGTGACGCACCTCTGCAGAGTGTAAGAACTGTAACTTGTCACTCCCTATTCCGGGAAGGAGCTGCGAACGCGGCGGGAAAGGAACTCCATGAAAGTTCTGGTAAACCCGTGAAGGCTGATGGACATAGTTTTTCAGAATAAAAGCAACCTTTGAAGAAATGTTTATGAAAACTTGCATTGCCTACGACCTATGGTCTGTGGCTGTAGCTATAGTGCATCAAACACTCCTTTTCTAGTGAACTTGCTGAGTACGCTCGTACTCAAAGTATCTTGTTAACCCTTGCTAGGTTATAAAGTCAGTACAGACGATGACTACATCAAGCCATGCTCCAGGAATCATCATAAAAAGCTAAAGATCTTCAATGAAGTCAAGAAAGTCAACATATACATCAGCTCAAGTGAATACGAAGTTGCTGACTAGATAAGAATAGAATCTCTAGCCATAAAACCTATTTCTGTAGTGTATTGCAATAGCAGCAATGCCAGACCATTAGTTAAGATATTAGACTTAATAGTATTATAATTTTGGAGTTGTTTATTTCTAATTCTTCTTTGTAAGAAGTTTCTTTCTCTCTCTTTAACCAAGAGTGTTCTCTGGATCTTGTGTAAAGAGTTGAGTTGTAACCTATAGTCATGTCTTGGACCTGCTATGTTTCTGTTGTACTACTATGAGGGATGTAATACTAGTGAACGGTGTTTCATTGGTGTTATGACAACGACTATAGTGTACTAAATCATGCAGTGGTATGCTGGGTCACCACAGTTGGTATCAGAGCATATGCTTTGACCTTAGGTTGGAAACCTAGTAAATGGGTGGAACCTGTAGGTTGGATAGTGATATAGGATCCATCTTATCTAAACCAAATATTCTTATGACTTGTGATGAGTATCCACTTGAGGATAACCTTGTCAGACCTAAGTCAGATGTCTAAGTCACTCTTTTCTTAAGAGTAATTATTTTATCCTTTCTCAGTATAGTGCTCTTTAGTGTCCTCCGAGGGAGACATAAACCACCAAGATACTGTAGGAAAGTGTAAGACATCAATTGAAGTAGTCTTAATGGTGTAGCCTAATCCTAGAATTTAAGTAAGAACAGTAAAATCTTAGTGACAGTTGATAACCAAAGACAACATGATGAATATCATTAGGATAAATGTGGATGTAATGAGTATGTGGGATTCACTTGAGAATTCTACGTGATGGAGTTAAATTAGGTCAAGACTGAATGACAATACAACAAGAAATAAAATCATCATGATGTGAGTAGCTCCTAAATCATGATGTATAGGTAAAACATAACGGGATCATGGTGAGATTAGCTCCGAGACCATGATGTAAGTGTAAGTATGACAAGTACTTAGTGAATTATCTTGGAGAAGAAGTATGAAAATTACATAGTAGAGTTATGATAGAATTCATGGGTGCTAAAAATTTCTAATAATCTTTGGTTTAAGTTAAAAAATAGAATTTGATTAGTCTTTTGGAGAGATCATGTGAGGTTAGTTGACTAATAAAGAAAGTTTGAACATAGTTAATCATTCCAAAGGTGAAACCAGAGGTTAGTCAAAACCAAATTGAGAGCACTTTGCTTAATATTATCCTGTTGCACTTGAGCAATTTGGGTAAATATTGAGATAAAGAATAGTTGAATTTATGTGCTAAGTATCAGAATGTAAACCTACATGAGGAGGTGTCATATACTACACAACTAAGCCTGAATTCTAGAGATATTATACTCAACTACTATATTCTAGGCTTAGAATATTGTGTGTTATATGTACCACATTTGAATTTATTTGTTTTTCTTGGATCTTCTTGATTGACTAGATCTATACATGAAGTTTGACTTGGTGTGCAAATGCATGTTGCAACATACAGTCATTACTTGATGTTATAGACCTAGATAGAGTAAAGGAATTCGTGTAAGGGAGTGACAAATTTCAAAGACCAAAATGAAGACTTACATGAAGAATGAAGCCAAGTGTAAGGATTATCAACTCAATTTGGAGGATGGATCAAGCTTAGATCATTATTAGTCAGCTACAAGAAGTGATGAATTTAAAGTTTAATCAAAATAGGTAATTTTGCTAAGAAGTTAATGGAGTAATTATGCAAGTTCATGGAAGTATCATGAATAAATACAAAGAAGTAGCTTTGAAACCAAAATGGTATTCGAGCTCTGACAATTCAGAGAGAATTCCAGAGGTATACCATAAATCATAGGGTAATACATATACCCTAGGATGGTTCGCAGCTGGTATTTGATCCACAATTGGTATCTTGTCCGCAACCGGTGTTGGTTGACATAGTTAACCAGATCTTCTTAGAAGTTGCATAAAGATCATAAAATCTGGCCTAAGATAAGTAAGACCTAAAGGAGTATAAAACTTAAGTGACCGTCTTTCAATATGCTCCGCGAAGTCAGACCTATCCAAGCTAAAATGTCCAAATAGTAAGTAAGACAATTAATACTGAAAGATTCACTTCGGAGATCCACAATTGTGTGGATACACCGTACAATCTTTCATAAGACCCTAACTAGATAGTGTATAATCTAAATAGAGACCAACATTCTAATTACGAAGTTGATGGTTACTATATAGGTAGTTTAAAGACTATTAGTAAACCCTAAGGGGGAGAGTAAACCTTAGAAATGAAGGTATTATTATCTGACTTTCCGAATAAAGGATGGAGATGGACTAACCTACAACAACAACAACAAGCCTTATTTTCATAAGGTTAAAAGAAAGTCATTATTATAAAAGTACTTAAGGTAATAAAAAAAGATTGTCTAAAATCCTGATAAGGTAAAAGCTTGAAGTAATAAAATAGAATATTCTTAATAGGCTAATTATAAAAGAAACAACTCTTAAGTGATCCTCAAGAGGTAATAGAGCACATCCATTTGGGTATGTGTAGAGAACAAGAAATTCCAATGGGTATGGACTAAATGGGTTCAAATCCAATCTTGGAAAGATTACCAGCTTGAGCCATACAATGACAAATCAAAGATTCGTCTTTTGACCATAATTATTGTTTAATAGAATCTAAAATCCTATTGTAGTGAGACTTCCTAGACCTTACCCAGTGTGATAAGGAAGTTTGATGATCTAGTAAAGGAGTTGGATTAGGATACCTAATCAGGGAAATCAACTAAAGCAGAGACCCCAATTTAAGGATTTCATAATGACTTATCCGTAAGAGACTAAAGTTAAAGGAACTTTGGAGTATTGGAGACAACAAGCTGAAGATTGTTGATTATGATGAGAATTCAATAAAAGGATCTGGATATGAGATACTACAATTATTCCCATTTAGATTACCATGGAATTGCGACATATCATAATTAATGCAAGACAATTCCTTACTCCGAAACGTGAGAGTATACGAACTTTGAGGACGAAGTTTATTTTAAGGGGGAGAGTCTGAAACATCCCAGCATTAGAGCTTAGAAATAAGCTGAACCTAGGTGTGTGCATTGCATTCATGCATAGAAAATCTGAATAATTTTCGCGCTTTTGAACAAAACTTGTTAAAGGGATTGAAGCTTCTCTCAACTTGATGAAATTTAAGTAGATCATCAAGTTGACTGTGATAAGTTTCTATATGACCTTTGCTAAAACCTTATTTTGGGTAAACATGATTTGATCTAAGGGTAGATCAAATGTAATAAAATTAAAACCTAATATATTACTTAATGGTTTATATTTGATCCTTAAGTAATCATATCCTAGTATTCATTACACACTCATGAATACCAATTTATAAACATAACTTAAGTAATAGGAGTGGAACAACTAAATCTTGATCTATCTTAATCTCATCTATTTATACCATGAGTATCATGGTAATACCTATCCTTAACTCTTTAGTGAGATTGAGTAGGAAAGAAACCAAGTCAAGATCATTCACCATATATCTTTATTTCCATATCAATCTTTATCATCTCTAACGAATCTTATTTGAATATCTGTTGTTCATCAATGTTGAGTAATCAACTATTCATTCACCAATTCTTCACTATCAATTCTTGATCTATCAACTCTTGACCTTATTATAGAGTTCACTTAAGGCTTATAAAGAAACAAGTAAGAAGAGGTAAAAAGTGATGATAGTTTTAGATGTCATCTATAGGATGAGAGTGATTGGAGGAAATCAAATCAATATGGTAACAAAGAAGATTACAAGGATGAATTCTGAAGATAGTTACCAAGGAGTAATCCTATTGGATCAAGTAGGTATAGTCAATGAGTAATATCTCATAGATAGATAGAGATACTAAGAAGATAACTATAATACAATTGTAATGTTGTATTGATGAGGCCTTGATTAGCCAACTGGAAACCTAAGCCATAAATGATCAAAGGATTATAATGATCATGTTTAAGTCACCAAGATTGAATGCTTATATCATGTATAAGTGACATTGGTGGATAGAACATGATTGAACCCTAGTATAGATATGTTATCCTAGGTTAGCCATGACAAGTCGCATTAATATAATGTGAGGTTGGAGTATGAGATACTGGAGTCAAGTAGAGACAGATAGTATGATCAAGATGATACTAGAGTAACATTGGATTATAGAAGTAGTAGTTTCCTCATGGGAAATACTAATACTTGAGGTGAAGTAAAGTTATATATATATAGCTACTAGAGTAATGGATGATTAATGAAGAGTATGATTGGAGTTAGAAGTAACCACTTGTTGGATTGGAGGTTATCAACAGTAGAGTAGTTGATATAACCAAGTATAGATATAAAATGATTATGAAAAGCTTTAATGACAAGCTCATTGGATTTATAAATGGATTTAGAAGCATAAAAGGTGGATAAGAATATTCTTGTGAAGTAAAGCTCATCATGTTAGCTCATGGTGATGGATATGAAGAAGTAGTATATCTAGGAAAGGAATTCCTTAATTAACAGTCCGGGATTTTGAATTATGGAAGATAGGAATTCTTGGTAAACATTAAACCCTAAATCTTTAACCAAACATAGTATCTATTTTATCTGATTGATCCATCATCTTATTTACACAAAGCTTCATAGGAATATTTTCCTATATCAAATCACTTAAACACATCTTTGTCATTTCCAACTATCATGATCACATGTGCTTAGGAACTATCTTAATTAATTTTTCCTCATAAGTCATTCTAGAAAATAACTTTCTATTCTAAAGGGTGATATCATTAAAGATGACAAACATAAAGACAATATGTTTAGCCATTAATCTTTATTCACCTTAACAAAAGAATATGAGTATATTAAAACTCCTAAAACCCATGGTAAACAGTTACAATTTAAAACCCTAAGTTCTATTTCAATCATAAATACCAATGTATATCAATTGTGATAACCAACATTATTAGAACATTATTCACCTCTTAGTGGAATTGGGTTAATAGAATTTACCATTTTAAGAATCTTATCATTTAAATCATCTTATATAATGATTGCTATATAATAATAATATGGATATGTTCTCTGCATATCTTTAGCTATTTAAAACCTTTATCCTTGCAACCACTAAAAAGAAATAAGAATCATCCTATAGGATCTTAAACAAATCTCTAAAAACCTAAGTGATAAATTGTTACAATCAATAAAGATGCTTTCCAAATAGTTTAATCTTTAAAAATAATAAATAAATATTGGTTTTAAAGAAACCACTAAAAAGAAATAAGAATCATCCTATAGGACAATTAGTTTTATAAGTTCCTGGAGTAATTTTATTGTATAAAGTTTCTGAATATTTGAATCATTGTAGAAATTCAAACAAAGAAGAAAAGAGAAAACAAAACTAGAAAAGAAAAAGAAAAAGGAACCAGACCCGAGCAAAAGGCCGGCCCAGGAGTTCTCTTCTATTAATTGCTGCCGAGTGCACCTAGTTGCAGCCCAGAAGAAACCCAACAGCGGCCCAGCAGGGATACCTCTTCGTTGTCTCGCTGGCAAGTGGGACCCACGTGGAGGAGCACCGTCGTCTTCCTCCTCCTTCGCATGACCGACACGCCGACGGCGAGTCTACCTCACCACCGTCATTTTGGACTTCTGCGGATGCGATTGAACCCTCTGAGCTTCGCCCTAGCCGCTAGGAGTCCGCCAGTAGGAGTCACGCAGTGATTCGTGCCCCTAACTAGCTTCAACGTCGCCGCCGTATCCTGACCGTCTCCACAGCCATGCCGACGATTCCGTCCTCACCTAGACCTAGAAGTAGCGCGAGAAGAGCCACACCAACGTCATTATCCACCCCATCCTCTCAATCTCTCTTTCCTCTCTAATTTCCTTTACAACACCGAAGCCACCGCCGGTGAGCTCCGGCTAGCCGATGATACAAGCCACCTCGAGGATCGTGGGGTAGTCGAGAAGGAGCGTCGTGTCTCCGAGATCCTCTAGATGGACTACTGCAGCAAGTGGAGCTCGAATTGAAGTGAATTTTTCAATTCCCTTTCCACGGTGATCGCCGGAATCCGTGAAACTGCGCCCATGTCTGGTCACCATCTTCGACATGGACCACACGGCTGCACTCAGGGTACACTCACGCATCTCTGGCCCAATTATCGTTTCCTAATTTATCCTCTAGCAAGAGTTCGTCGTGATGCTGACGAGCGCCGCCGTATTTCAATTCGACGGAGTTGCCATCATGGTTCTGAGCGTCGGGATAGCACCCTATTCTACTCACCGCATCCAGCCGCTTCGAACGCACCCTTTCAATTGAATCCTCGTGCCATATTTTGGCGGAGCCATCGTGTTCTGGCGTGATGACGTCAAACTCTGACGAGGTGACATCATCATTGACATGTTCCAGAGTTTTGACTTAGTCTACGCCCATGTCGCATCTGGCGTGGCCTTGGGCCCATATGTCATTCTCTATGAGTAGAGACAACCCAGTAACAAACCCTTTTAACCAAACGGAGTATGCCATGTGGCATCTGGCCCATTGGTCAGTGACTTGGGTAAGTTCAGTCTTGGTGTAAAAAGTTTAGTGTCTGTTTAATAAATAGATAAAACAATATAAATTCAAATATCAATATTTCAGAAATGATATAATATGATTAAAACTTGTAAATTTAATAACTTTTGTTTTATAATTGAGAAAAATATGTTTAATATATGAAAATTTTCAAAAAATAAAATCCACAACTTAAAACTATTATCAAATATTATTATGATGATTATTTAAATAAATATTATTTAATAAAAGTTTTATAAGTAATAAAACTTTGATAAATCATATTTTAATATTAGTAAATATTAAAAATATAAATAAAAATACCAAAAAACTTAGAAAAATAAGAATTATAATTTAAAACTATAATCATGCATTATTATTCCACTTAATTAAATATTTGTTATTTATTAAGTCCTTATAAAATAATAAGTATTATAAAAATCACATCTTATTATTTTTTAAATCACAAAAATAAGTGTAATATACCAAAATGATCACAAAGATAATACCTATATGCTAAAAATATAATATCCCACTTTTGAGTTAGATAAAAAAAATTAAACAACTTTAATAACTTGAATTTAAACCTATTTCCTTAATTGATAATTCATATAAGGTAAATAAAATTTGTTAATAATTATAAAAATGAGTCAATTGAGTTTAATAAATAGTATTAGAATTGAATATTGGTTATGTGCATTCAAAAAGAATGAACACACTTTAAATACAATTTTATTAAATTATCTCTCAACCATTAATGTAAATTAGTTTATAAAAGGATCCTTATCCAATCTAAAATCTCCAAGAATAATTTGTAATGAGATAAAACCCATTCCTTTACTTTAATCACAAGTTTATAAACAAATCAAAACACTATAATGAGTTCATAAGTAGTAAATAATATTGTTTACTTATTCACAACCATAACCACATCCTTATCAGGCGATGGGGATATGCCTACCGGGGTATACCCAGCAGGACGTTTCCTACTGGCCCAAGCGCCAGCGAGTGGGCCTGTAGGACGGCGACTGGATCAAGGTGAGGCGTGGACTCAAGCGACTGGAAGCTGAAGGCCCAGAAGCGTAGATAGGCCCAGTCGGACTAGGTCATAGAATCACCGAATCCTTAACTAATTCGGTTGAGATCTGTAAACCCTAGGGAGGTGAGTCTATATAAACCTCCCTAGAGGATGCATAGAGGATACGTTCCATCATATACCCTAGCGACTCGCCGCCTAGCCGTCGAGCTCGCCCCATTGTACTCTCACCATAATACAATCTAGCAGGAGTAGGTCTTTACCCTCCGGGGGCCGAACCTGGGTAAACCCTTGTGTCTCAGCCCTCATCTCGCACCGCAGATGGCTGGCCGCTCTTGCCCCATGTTCTACTACTCGCTGCCGATTGCAGCATCTGCCGTGGTCATTCCCACGACAGTGGCGCCCACCATGGGGCCTGGCCGGTCAGGCCGGTGTTCTGCGGCGAGATCCAATCTGCCCATCAACGAGTCGATCGCCACCGGCCGCATGCTCGTGATCGGCGAGATGCTCCAGATCTTGCCAAGCAGCTACGTCCCGGCGGCACGACCCGTCACGCATAGCATGATTCTGCCGGTCGGCACGATCAGCCTCTTCGTCGGCCTCACCGACGTCATCATCTCGGAGGACTCGGCTCGCATCCGTGAGTCGCCTCCACGCGACCGGCTCTCTGAGAGCCAGGTCCGCACGATTCACCGCCTCGCCTCCGAGTACGACTTGACCCACTGCAATGTGGCCGAAACCACCGCAGCCGCGGAAGACGCGACCCTCAACGACGACGCCGATTCGGCGACCCCGGCGTCGCTCGCCGGATCCGTTGTCGCCGTGTCACCCGCGGGCTCCATCACCCAGGTCTCCAACGTCGGAGACTTCGAGGATCCCTCTATCCTCGGGATCTTTGACTTTGATTCCGGGTCGGAGAACTCCGCCGACCTCCGCGATGGAACCGTTCGCCACGCCGTGACCTACATGGAAACTGGCATCGACCCGCCAGAAGATCCATTCTCCACGCCGATCCCTCCAAACGCGACGGTGATAGAAGTCGAGGAACTCTGCCTGAAGCTGGCGGAAGCAGTCCGCAAGGAACAAGCCCAGCGCGAAAAATTTCGCCTCGAGCAGGTGACAGCGCAGGAGCTGTCGCGCTACCACCAGCTCCGAATCAGGTCGCGCCTGAACCCCAACGTCCAGGGGTGCGCCCTGAATTTCGACGACGAGAATGACCCGGCCCGCGCGGCCGAGCGCGCGATCTGCGAGAACGCGCCACCAGGAGGAAGCACTCGGACCCACCATTGGCAACGGCCAATGGTGCCCCGCCACCACCCAACCGCGCACCCCCCAGGGACCAGCCAACGATCGTGGTCTCCTCATGAGAGCGAGATGCGAATGGCCTCCCACTGTTCTCCACCCCAATGGACAACCTCGTCGTGGGCCGAGCAGCAGTCGACAACATCGCGGCCACTGGTGAAGGCGCCCTGCAGATCCAATATGCCAAGGCTCTGCTCGCCAAAGCGGTCGAGCAACAAAACGCATGCGTTGACTCACAGGGTCGGATGTACTCGCGTTCATCGGGCAGCATAGCGGCCTCAAGCGGCCGCCCCATGGCGGCAAACACCCTCAACTGCCCGCCACCCGAACCACTACAGCTCCAACACCGACCCGCGAACGCGGCACTCTCCACCAACGACCCCCGGCCGGTGACCAACTTCGTCGCCGCCAACGGGCAACCCGTCGACGCCCGTACCCACATCATCAACAACCAGAGCTGGCGCGCACGCCATCCCGATGACCTACGGCATACCCTCACCAACCGCTGCGCCGGTGAGCCGAGGGGATCGCTGAGCCGACTTGGGCCCCGGTGCTTCGGACCGATGATCCGAGGCGAAAGATACCTGGCGAACTTCAAAGCGCCGAAGGAAATAGAGAAGTACGGCCCTTCGTATGATCCCTCCGTGTGGCTGGATACCTACCTCATGGCGATGGGGATCGCCGGCCACACCGATCTACTAGCCGCCCGCTACCTCCCCCTGATGATGGAGGTGGCTGCAGGCAGTGGATTAACACTCTTCCCGCGGATAGCATCGACTCCTGGGAAGACATGCGCGAGGCCTTCGTCAGGCACTTCGAGGGTTCATACACCCGCGCCACCACCATCGAGGACCTGGAACGGTGCGTCCAGGGACCCCGCGAGTCGACCCGCAACTGGGTCCAACGGTGGCAAGATCTGTGGTACAACACGGTCGGCATCCACCCAGACACCACGATCCACTGCTTCAAGACCTCGTGCCGCTACGAGCCCCTGGTCGCCAAGCTCAAACGAGCGTACCGCACACTCGACAACATACCGGATCTCTGGAGATCGCAAAAAGGTACGCGGAGGAAGACCCAAACCAAGAAACAGACGACGAGTCGGGAGGACACCGCCGCACGAGCGGCCACGACAACGGGAGACGACCCGATCTACGCTACAGCAACACTCGCCTCACCGGCAAGCACCGCAGTGATGGGCGAGTCGAATTCGTCGCCAACGCTGGATACGCGCAGCGCGAGCCCAAGAGCTTCCGCCGTGACCGGGGACAACGCCGCGACGGCGGCAACTACAAGGCAAAGCCGAGGTTCGACCCCGCGACCCTTCTTAACCAACCTTGTGTATTTCACAGCAGGGAAGGAAAGCCCGCCACGCACACGACCGCCGACTGCCACTCTCTCAAGGAGATCGAGAAGGCACGGCGCGCACGGGAAGACCCCGACAACAACCCGCCAAACGGCGGAAAATTCGGCAGCGTCGCCGGCTCGCTCCTCACCTTCACCGGCTTCAACACGAAGCGCGAGAAGAAGGTCATCGCCTGCGCCGTCGCTATCAACGCGGTGGCCCAGGTAGATATCCCCTAGTTCCTCAACTGGTCTGAGCAACCAATCACTTGGAGCCGCGCGGACCACTCGCCACGGATCGAGTATCCGGGCCGAGTCGCCCTGGTGGTCAAGCCCAAGGTGGGAGACTACTGGCTCCCCAAAACATTGATGGACGGCGGCAGCTCCATCAACATCCTGTACCTGGACACCTTCAGGCGACTGTGACTCCCGCAGTCGATGATCGAGACGACCTACACCACGTTCCACGGTATCGTCCCCGGTCGGAAGGCGTGCCCGATCGGCAAGGTGACGCTGCTAGTCACCTTCGGAACACCGGCAAACTTCCGCACCGAGCGGATCGTCTTCGAGCTAGTGCCCTTTGACAGCCCCTACCACTGCGTCCTGGGGCGCCAGGCGTTCGCTAAGTTCATGGCAGCACCCCACTACGCGTACAACGCGATGAAGCTACCCGGGCCGTGCGGCGTCATCACCATCCACGGCGACCCCGACATGGCCGCCGAGTGCGAGGCCAAAGGATCTGAACTCGCCGACGCCGTCATCGCGGCAGAGGCCAACCACGCATACGAGCTCGCCAAGTACGCGAGCGGGGTCAACAACGACGACCCCACCATACTCAAGAAGCCCAACTCGGAGGGCGGCAACCCCACCACCTTCGAGGCAACGACGCATACCCGCACCGTCGAGTTGGTCCCAGGTGACCCCAGCCAGACGGTGACGATCGGGACGGGCATGAGCCCAGCATAGGAAGGCGCGATCATCGAGTTCCTCCGTGAGAACAGGGACATCTTCGCGTGGAAGCCCTCTGACATGCCTGGTGTCCTGAGGGAACTCGCTGAGCACAAACTCAATGCCGACCCCAAAGTGCGACCTGTCAAGCAGTCGCTGCGACCCTTCAATGAAGAGCGCCGCCGAGCCATCGCCGAGGAGGTGCAGCGTCTACTCGCTGCAGGATTCATCCGGCCAATCAAGTACTCCAAGTGGTTGCCAAACAGCGCCTGCCCGAAGGAGCAGTTCGTCCTCCCGCGGATCGACCAAATGATCGATTCCACCGTGGGCTCGGAGTCGCTATGCTTCCTCGACGCCTACTCTGGGTACAACCAGATCAAAATGGCCGTCGAGGACGAAGAGAAGATGGTGTTCATCACGCCATTCGGAGCCTTCTGCTACACTGCCATGACCTTCGGCCTCAAGAATGCCGGGGCGACCTACCAGCGGTGCATGCAGGAGTGCCTTGCGAGCCAAATTGGCCGCAATATCCACGTCTACATCGACGACGTGGTAGTGAAGTCCGCTCGCCAGAACGACCTACTCGCTGACCTGGCGGAAACATTCGCCAAACTGCGGAAGTATAAGATAAAGCTGAACCCAGGCAAATGCACCTTCGGTGTACCAGCTGGACAGCTACTGGGATACGTTGCCTCCAAGCGCGGGATCAAAGCAAACCCCACGAAGATCGACACGATCGCTCGACTCGGCAAACCCGAGTGCCTGCATGACATCCAGAAGCTGGCCGGCCGAGTCGCGGCTCTCAGTCGCTTCATCCCCCGGTTGGGCGAAAAGGCGATGCCCCTCTACCGCCTAATGCACAAGAACCCCACCTTCCAGTGGGACAAGGAGGCAGATGACGCGCTCCGCGACCTCAAGAAGGTGCTACTCGCAACACCGCTACTCGCCGCCCCGTCGACAAGGAACCCATGCTGGTCTACGTCGCGACTTCTGAACGCGTCGTCAGCGCCGTCATGGTCGTCGAACGACCAGAGGAAGGAAAGGAGCACCCGGTGCAACGACCCGTGTACTACATCAGCGAAGTCCTCACAGAGTCGCGCCAGCGCTACCCGCAATACCAGAAATTGGTATACGTGGTCTTCATAGCACAGCAGCGACTGCCGCACTACTTCCTGGAGCACCCGATAACGGTCGTCTCCTCAGCACCATTGCAGGACATCATCCGCAACCGTGAGGCGACTGGGTGAGTCACCAAGTGGGCCGCCGAGATCGGCGTCCACAACATCAAGTATGAGCCGCGCAAGGCGATCAAGTCACAGGCTCTCGCAGACTTCATCGCCGACTGGGAGGAGGCCCAGCAGACAAAGAAGCTGCCATACCTCCATTACTGGAGCTTACACTTCGACGGCTCCAAGAACACGGATGGTGCAGGAGCAGGGATTGTGCTAACCTCTCCGAAGGGCGACAAGCTCTGCTACGTCCTCTGCCTCGACTTCACCCCCTGCACCAACAACATGGCCGAGTACGAGGCGCTACTCCACGGCATGCGAGCTTCCAAGGAGAGGAACGTCAACCGCCTGCGCTGCTACGGAGACTCCGACCTCGTCGCCGGGCAAGTCGCTGGCACCTGCGACGCCGTCTCCCCCACCATGGCGGCATACCGCCAAGCAGTGGACAAGCTAGGTGGACACTTTACAGGCTACTTCGTCGAGTGGATTGACAGACGGAAGAACGAGGAGGCCGACGCACTCTCTCGCATCAGCTCGGCTCGACTCGCACCACCCGCCGGCGTCTTCCTTGATACCATCACCAAGCCTTCCGTCTCTCCCCCAAGGGAGATCGACATCGGAATCCCGCTGCAACCAGAGGCAGCCCTGGTCACACTAATCGCCGAGCAAAACGACTGGACCGCACCGTAAATTTCCCACTTGGAGGGAGGCACCCTGCCAGCGGATGAAACGGATGCCCGGATGATAGCACGCCGCTGCAAATCCTTCGTCATCATCAACGGCGAGCTCCACAAGCGCAGCGTGACCGGCGTGTTCCAACGCTGCGTTCAACCCGCTGAAGGACGCAAAATCCTCCAAGACATTCACTCCGGCGACTACGGCCACCATGCCGGCGCCCGCTCTCTGGTCGCAAAGGCTATGCGGTACGGCTTCTACTGGCCCACCGCACACGCAGATGCTGTCGAAATTGTCCAGCGGTGCGTCGGCTGCCAGAAATACGCCAACCAGACCCACGTGCCGAGCTCGGCGCTCAAGACAATCCCCATCACCTGGCCGTTCGCCATATGGGGCATGGACATGGTAGGAACCTTCAAGAAGGCCCCCTCCGGCTTCACCTACCTCCTAGTCGCATCTGGGGGGAGATCGAGCTTCAAGAAATTATGAACGGTCTTATCAATACACAATGTATAACTCCCCAGGAATTTCAATTGCGCTTATATCCATCACTGTAGGACTTGGGTTCAATCTTTCCCCAGCCCCTTTTCATATTCACAAAATGGGTGGAGGCCAAGCCAGTCCGCAAATGCGACGGGAAGACCGCCACCAAGTTCCTACGCGAGCTCATCTATCGCTACGGGTTCCCAAACAGCATCATCACGGACAACGGCACCAATTTCGCCAAAGGAGCCATGGCCGAGTTCTGCGAGGAACACCACATTCGACTCGACCTCGCCTCAGTCGCCCACCCGGAGTCCAACGGCCAGGCGGAACGCGCCAATCAGAGCATCCTCCATGGCCTGAAGCCATGGCTCCAAGTACCACTCGAGTGCACCGTCGGGTGCTGGGTCGAGGAGCTACCCTCCATCAACAGGTCGACAGGATTTACACCCTTCTTCATGGTGTACGGCGCCGAGGCAGTCATGCCCACCGACCTCGAGCATGACTCGCCAAGGGTGGTCAACTACACAGAGGCTGCAAACGAACTCGCACGACAAGACGGAGTCGACCAGCTCGACGAGGCACGCGACCTAGCTCGCTCCCGCACCGCCATCTACCAGCAAGGGCTCCGCCGCTACCATAGCCGGCGAGTAAGGACTCGCACTTTCCAAGAAGGCGACCTGGTACTACGCCTCATCCAGGACAAGAAGGGCATGCACAAGCTCTCCCCCCTGGGAGGGACCATTCGCCATCGGGCGAGTCCTAGGCAACGACGCCTACTACCTCACCGATGTCCGAGGAGACGGTAAACTCGACGTCAAGCGGCCGTGGAATGTAAACATCCTACGGAAGTTCTACTCCTAGAACTCCATACATGTACTCTCCACCCGCTATGAAATAAAACAGATCGGTTACCGCAAATTGTGTCTAGTCTCCACGTCGTGTGCCACTCGCATTCGTAATAACAGCGTTATGCTATTCACAGATGTCAACCTCTGGTAAAGCGACCGACACGGCCAAGTAGTGCGGTACGGGGGGACTGGGAAACCCCAGGCCCCGTAACGTCCACGAAAAACGCCAACCTGGAGCCCCATTGGAGTCGCCTAGCTCAACTGGCTTACCGAGCCAAGACAACTGCCCTCGCTCCTCACAGCGACCAAGGTCCTCCGCATCCTTGGCACAACGACTCGAACGGCCAAATACCACGCTCGGGGACTGACGTCCATTCAAATATGAGCGGCTAGGGAAAAACGCCCAGTATGAGAGCATGCCCAGGACTCGCCATGTGACTGATCCTTCGGGTCAGGCAGGAGTGACGCGCTTACTCTAACGCGCTTAGTCCTCACCTACCTTGGAGCTGTGACTAGAACCACCAAGTACCACGCTCGGGGACTCGGCTACCCGACCTCGTTCGCGCACGGGAAAACGTTCAAGTAAAGAGCACCCATGGGAGTCGCCCTGCGACTGGCTCTCCGAGCTCTGACGAGTCGACCTCAAACCATTAAAAATTCGCAAACACATAACAAACGAGGTAAACCCCATAAAAGGTCGGACGCGCTCGGGGACTCGTTCAATCAAAATCCAAAATCACAAAGCAAATGACAAAACAACATGAATTTCCTTTATAGAGCACAAAGTTGTTCCAAAGTACAAGGAAAGTTCAATAGCTATTTCGTACTAACGCCCAAGGGCACAACGCTTCTACTCCGCAGGTTTTAACGCTGACTCGCCGCCACCCCTGCGGCTACCGATGAAGGGCACATACGGGTTTGTCGGGTATGTCGTCAACTCGCCCACCATCGCCGCACGGAACGACTGCTCGACCTTGAAGTCCCGATGCTTTGGTTCGGGATCGTTGGGGGCGACAATCGTCTCCTGATAGGGGAGGAGGTCGTCCATCGCCCAAACGCGATCGGAATACACCGCGGATCGGTCCGTCAGCTTTAGCACATCGGCAATCTCCACAGAGCCCGTGGACGAGGGGTAGCCGCTCGTCACATCGTCAAGGTCAAAATCCTCCGGGAAATGAGAAAGCCCAAGGCTGAGCGCCGTCGCCGCCCCGTGCCGGAAGGCCGACCGCGTCATGAATTCCACGACTAACGGAGCCTTCTCCAGGTAGCGCCATACCTCGACGAGGTCACTGGGGATCACCTCCGTGGGCGATATCTCCTGAAGATATGCTCGAATGCAAGTTGCGGACAACGCGGCCGAGTCGACTAGGGTGGTCACACACTACCGCGCGTCGCATGACTGCGCCTCCTCCGAGCTATCAGTAATCCGGCCTGTGGAACAGAAGCAGGCAGTAAGCACACCAACGATGTCACAACGCAGTTGTTGCAGGAAGAAGGAAGAGGAAGAAAGGGTTACTAATTAGCGGACGGCAGAGGCCCGTGATGAAGCTTTGAAGAGAGGAGAAGTCGTTCTGCAGCCCAGGAACGAGTGCGTCAGACACTTTCCGCTCTTCAGCGACAGCCGTAACGAACGCTTTCGCACGCCCCTCCGCTGCACTCGCTTCCGCCCTCACTTCCTTGAGCTCACGCTCCAGGTCAGCGACCCGCTTTTCGGCCACGCTCAAAGCAGATTGAGCCGTTGTCAAGTCACCTACCGGGACAAGGCCCCGGCGGACCTCCTCCGCCTCGGCTGCAATTGCTTGAAGCCCCTTGTTCGTTTCCTGGACGACAACGAGTTCCTTCTCCAAGCGACACTTTGCAGCAAGCCGATCAGCCGATTCGCGCTGTAGGCCCTACGCACAAATTGCAATGTCAACAACAACGAAATTCCTAAGTGCCCACTCGCTGAAATTCAGCGACTAGGCACTCGGGGACTGGACATTGAAAATCCTAAGTGCCCACTCGCTGAAATTCAGCGATTAGGCACTCGGGGACTGGACATTGAAAATCCTAAGTGCCCACCCTCTGAAATTCAGCGATTAGGCACTCGGGGACTGGACATTGAAAATCCTAAGTGCCCACCCACTGAAATTCAGCGATTAGGCACTCGGGACTGGACGACATAAAAACATTAAGAATCCGACCACTGAAATTCAGTGGCCCGATCCTCGGGGACTGGACATACCTGGATGGCAGCGCCTAGCATGCCGTGAAGCTCCAGCGCGTCCACAGATGCAAGCACGACCGGAGTGTGGCTGCGACGCTGTTCGACCTCCACCTCGGCGACCCCAGGCACCCGGCTCGTTGGCGCCGAGCCACTCGCTGCGGCCGCCTTCGCCATGAAGCGAGGGAAGGTCGCTGCAGATGCCGCGGCGCCGCTCGGAGCCGGCTCGGCCATGTCGGGTGAGGCAACAACCTCCTAGGTCTTCGAGGCCACTTCCACCGCAGTCGGAAGTTCGCTCGGAGCAATTGCCGGGTCATCAAAGACCGTGACAACGTCGTCACCTTTCGCCCTCTTGACACCTTCGGCGGGATCAGCGACTTCGTCGGTCTTCCTCTTCCGCGAGGAGTCCACCTCGGTGACGACTGGCGGAACCTTGGCCACGGAAGGATGGCCAATCTTTTTAACACCAGTCCTGTGAAACAACGATATGAATAAGATTGTCTGACTACAACAAAAAACAGGAAGATGAACAACACCCACTTGGCGAATGGTATGAACCGCAGTCCGGTGCGGATGCTAGCCGGCTTTTCCAACTCGGGCCCCAGCCTCCGAGTGAGGCCCTTCTCGAACACATCGTGTGCCGAAGACACTGACGGCCTCTTTGAAGACGAAGCCATGGCAGGAGCCTCCGCGATAGTTGCCGCGGGAGCCTCCCTTGGAGGTGAGGCCCCTGCGGCTGGAGCATCGCCCAAACCAGCGATTGGGGCGAATGGAGGTGGTAACGACACCAGCAGCACCTCGTCCATGGGGGCGGTAGCGTCCGGCGCCACGGTCGCGTTTGCCGCCGCATCCCTAGCCGAGATGGTGGCATCGGAACTGGTCACAGATCGGGGCGGAGATATCCGCTTTGCCGGCTTCGCCTTCTTCTTCAGCGGAGCCGCCGTCTTCTTCTTCTTCGACGGCGTGGCCTCACGATGTGAGGTGTGCTCGGGAAGCTCGTCGTCGTCATCTTCATGAGGCTCAAGGCTTTTACTCGCTTCGAGCTCGCGATGGTGTTGCCCGCGGGTCTTGCGAACTGTGGGGGCAGTGACTTCCGCGGGTTCGTCTTCGTCATCATCGTCATCATCACCCTTATCGCTCTCGGCATCGCCTTGATGGGTGACGACTCACTCCCGTCTTGGACGGACGATCTCGAGTTCTCATCGTCTGCGGGTGGGAGCCACCCTTCTACCACTTGGAACAACTGCAATAAAAACGAAACAACGTTAGCACAACCGTGAATGCATTTTCTGCGACTGCGAGTGGTGACGAAATGACGGCTTACCGTCGGAGCTGGGCGCCTTGCAGTGTAGGGGGCGACCCCGGCCTTTGCGTTAAGATACACCGCCTGGGTAATCTTCTTCAAGGCCAGGGTGTAGTCTTCGAGATGCCATTCGGCGAAGGAGGACTTTGTTGGGTCGTCCTTACCCGTATACTCATACATGTAGTGGTCAAGGCGGGCCAAGGGCACGAGCCGCCGCTCGAACCAGCAGTTGTAGAGGTTGATGGTCTGGAGGCCCTTCTTCTTCAGGCCACGGATGGTCTGCAGCATTTCATCGACAACCATCCGTTCATCTAGTGGGAGCTTGACGACCTGGAGTCGACGCGGTTCGGGCCGGTCGGCGGAGTACCTTGGAAGCGCCACTTCGCCGTCTGGAGTCGACTCGGTGACGTAGAACTAGGACTTCTTCCATTCGTTCGCCGCCTTGGCGGGCATCATCAGGTCGAAGAACGACGCCTTCGACTTTAGCTGGAATGTCAGGCCGCCCGCGGCTAGCATCGGGCCGCCTGACTCTTCACGGCTGATTCTCCCATGGAACAGATCTTGCCACAGGGGAAAGTAGGGCCTGCAGCCCAGATAGCACTCGCAGAACGCCACAAAGATGGCGAGTTGCTTGATACTATGCGGACCTAGATCCGATGGCTGGATCCCGTAGTAGGCGTAGAAACGACGGAAGAAGAGGTAAGTAGGAAAGCCCAGCCCCCGCTCCAGGTGGCTGTTGAAGCAGATGTACTCTCCCTCGCGCGGGTTCAGAGCCACTTCTCCGGCCGCGGGGATGCGCCATCTGCCAGCACGGAGGATCCCGGCCTCCTCGAAGGACGCCAGTAGCGCCTTAGTACACTTGGATCTGCCCCATGGTTCGGTGGAGGGGGCCATCGGTTGGAAGTTCGCGGAGGTTGGGGCTCTCTGGATTGTTTAGATTGCTATGCGGAGTGGGAGACGAAGACGAGCGAGATCGGAGGAAGAACAAAGAAGTGTTTCCCCGTTCGCCTATCATTCTCCTTGCGCCAGTTTCGGGAGCCGTTACTACGCGGTAATTGCGCCGAAGTTACCGTTGGATTACCCCAACAGCTAGTTTGACCCCAATTGATGGTCCAACTTCATCCATTCGACTCGTTGCTCCACGCGACTCGACGATTCGCTGACCCGATCACTATAACAGTGACTGAGTATTCGCCGACCCATTCGCCGAGCTGCGACCCGATTGGTCACCGTTATTACGGCTAAAATGACTAGTTCTTCCTTTATTTAGGAGTCCGCCGCCAATTCGATTGGACGTCTACATTGGACCCGCATACTCTGACTGCCAGCGAACGCCTGCGACAAATCAACGACGGCCTTGGGGACTACTGATGGGGATATGCCTACAGGGGTATACCCAGCAGGACGTTTCCTACTGGCCCAAGCGCCAGCGAGTGGGCCTGCAGGACGGCGACTGGATCAAGATGAGGCGTGGACTCAAGCGACTGGAAGCTGAAGGCCCAGAAGCGTAGATAGGCCCAGTCGGACGAGGTCGTAGAATCACCGAATCCTTAACTAATTCGGTTGAGATATGTAAACCCTAGGGAGGTGAGTCTATATAAACCTCCCTAGAGGATGCATAGAGGATACGTTCCATCATATACCCTAGCGACTCGCCGCCTAGCCGTCGAGCTCGCCCCATTGTACTCTCACCATAATACAATCTAGCAGGAGTAGGTCTTTACCCTTCGGGGGGCCGAACCTGGGTAAACCCTTATGTCTTAGCCCTCATCTCGCACCGCAGATGGCTGGCCGCCCTTGCCCCATGTTCTACTACTCGCTGCCGATTGCAGCATCTGCCGTGGTCATTCCCACGACATCAGGGAAATATATCCCTTAATACATTTACAATGTAAAGAAACCACTACCAAATAAAAAAATAATCCTTCCTAATTAACTCTAAAGAAAACATTATAAAGTAAATAAGCTACAAATATTATAAGCATAATACCTTAAGTCCATCCATGTCTTCAAAGTTAACTTTAGTCTATAATACTTTAAATAATGCTAAAGACTTTATTATATGCTTTATAATTAACTTTGGTCTGTTATAATTAATTTATAAAAGTATCTTAATACCAAACCAACCAAGTTAAAAACCAAGATAGATAAGTCTCAAATACTAATGCTGTCATTATTCAAATGAAGTAATTCTTTCTTATTTAAAGACTATAACTAGAAAGAACATCTCATAAGGTTAACTTAAAGGCTTAAATACTTCTCCTTAGCTAAGTAAAATTTTCTTCAAAAGTATTCTTTTAAGATACATTATAAAGTAAGACATAAGCATTCCTCTAAAGGCTCTAAATGATGATCAAACCTGGTATACACAGTCTTTAAGAACCTTCCACACTTATATGTCTTATTATGGTATGCTACTTGTTATGCTTACATATTGTTTCACACATACTCACAAGCCTTAATAAGAAGCACAAGTATGAAACTTATCTAAAAGGACAACACATTCTAAAGTAACCATTTCCAGTTTAAAAACCCTAGATCAACGTTACCCCCAGGAATTCGAGTTTACAAAATTGCATTACATTACTTATGCATAAAAGCATCTTGCTTCTTTAAACATTAGTCCTTACCAGACCAATGATGTTGATTTCAGATATTGGATCTTTTATATTATCTTGAAGACCGTGAATGCATAATCTTGAAATCACAAAAGGCAAGTTCACACTTGCTCATGTCCTTTGATTATTTTCTGTAAAGTATTTTACAAATCCAGTGTTGTCATCACCTGCATTTGAAAAAGGTCAGAAAACACTATTTTCATAATGATGTGATTATAGGTTATTTACAATGAGGTAATAACCTACTATAAAAGTTTCGGTGGTAAAGGAACATATTATCTAGGACTTAACAACCAATGTCGTCAGTGATTCTTGCGCCGTATATTACGGGTTGACCATGATATTTGGAATGGGACGGAGAAGTCAGCTGTATCTTTTCCCTCTCGCATGGAGCTGGATGTGCTGGTCATGGCTGTTATCACTCGTAGCGTGCATATTAATTGGTAATTCGTAGAGGATATGCAGCATATGGGTGGGAGCCCTCAACGTCCCATGATAGTTCCGGCATCTGAACGGTCTGTACAAACCATTGCCGTAATTCAAAAGGTGGGCATGGTGTACACCAAGGAGACATGCGGGGTCGCAGAGAAGACAGTGATTGGCTTGGATCTTAGGTTGGGCCTCAAACCAAGGAAGTTTGAACGGGGACATACTCCCGGTCGTGCAACAAAACCTAAGGTCTCTCATGGGTAAAATGACGCACCTCTGCAGAGTGTAAGAACTGTAACTTGTTACTCCCTGTTCCGGGAAGGAGCTGCGAACGCGGCGGGAAAGGAACTCCATGAAAGTTCTGGTAAATCCGTGAAGGCTGACGGACATAGTTTTTCAGAATAAAAGCAACCTTTGAAGAAATGTTTATGAAAACTTGCATTGCCTACGACCTACGGTCTGTGGCTGTAGCTATAGTGCATCAAACACTCCTTTTCTAGTGAACTTGCTGAGTACGCTCGTACTCAAAGTATCTTCTTAATCCTTGCTAGGTTCTAAAGTCAGTACAGACGATGACTACATCAAGCCATGCTCTAGGAATCATCATCAAAAGCTAAATCTCTTCAATGAAGTCAAGAAAGTCAACATATACATCAGCTCAAGTGCAGACGAAGTTGCTGATTAGATAAGAATAGAATCTCTAGCCACAGAACCTATTTCTGTAGTGTATTGCAATAGCAGCAATGCCAGACCATTAGTTAAGATATTAGACTTAATAGTATTATAATTTTGGTGTTGTTTATTTCTGATTCTTCTTTGTAAGAAGTTTCTTTCTCTCTCTTTAACCTAGAGTGTTCTCTGGATCTTGTGTAAAGAGTTGAGTTGTAACCTATAGTCATGTCTTGGACCTGCTATGTTTCTGTTGTACTACTATGAGGGATGTAATACTAGTGAACGGTGTTTCATTGGTGTTATGTCAACGACTATAGTGTACTACATCATGCAGTGGTATGCTGGGTCACCGCAAGGTCCGACAAACCAATTGAAAACAACAAATGATTCCAAATGGAAACAACAATATATTATGATATGAGCAAAAGTGTGTTTTAAATAACAAATAGAGAAGCTCCTCAAGGTTTGTGCATAATTTTAAAATAAATGCATTAGAATACATAATTCACAAATATGTAATCCTTGCTCCCCCATAAGAATTTAAAACACAACAAGTTAAAGATCAAATAGATGCTTAAAATAAATAGAGAAGCTCCCCAAGATTTGTGCATACTTTAGAATCATTGTATTTCAATATAAAATGCACAAATATGGAATCCTCACTCCCCCATAAACATTTAAGGCACAATAAATACGAAAGAAGACAAATGAGCATTATTAAATGAATTAGATGAGCTCCCCAAATATAATGCACCAATTATG
Source organism: Avena sativa (assembly GCA_916181665.1). Taxonomy (NCBI): domain Eukaryota; kingdom Viridiplantae; phylum Streptophyta; class Magnoliopsida; order Poales; family Poaceae; genus Avena; species Avena sativa. The sequence goes on from OV702284.1 coordinate 833,943, forward strand.
ATAATTTCATTTGGGAACAAAGTGCATAATCATGGAATCCTCACTCATCCAAATTCATTTAACAATACAAGGCATGAGAGAACAAATATGAGTGTCCAAAGATTCAAACAAGAGGAACAAACACTCATAGGCAAATAAATTTGGAAGCCACCAAGGAATTCATTGATCATCCTATATCTTGCCTCCAATTTTCATTAACGCACCACTTCTTCAAGATTCAGACACAAGCATCCAATATATCTCCAATGTACCTAAAACGCATTTAAGTATAAAATGATCCCCAACCATATTGGGTCCAAAGTAGTTAGAGAAACTACAATACATAGGAGAGACTCCACATAATTATGTGCATATTGATGTGAAATTGAATTTCATGCACAACTTAGCCGATGGGATTTGGTGGAGTTTCCCCTACATATTAGATCAAAGAAAGCAAACATGCCTTAATATAAACATGTAGTGAATATGCATGCACAAGGCTTTCAAGAACCAAAAAGGAGATACGATTTGAACAAAAATACCAAGTAAATCGGGATGGCACACACAAGAGTGTGACACGACAAAGGTGTCCAAATTGTATCAAATAACCAATTCAACACATTAACAAGTCTAAAGCCAAAGAGTAAAAGATAGATAGAAACATAAAAGCTCAAGGATTTAACTCATTCCAAAAGGTCAAAACACGAAACAAGGAATGAGACAAAACCAACTCCCAACGCGAAAGCAAGGTTCCAACAAATAAACCAAACTCTCTAAACTCTTCATGATGGCACAAAATACCAAAAAGAAAAGATCAAACTTCCAAGCACATAAAACATGATATGGAACAAAACAAGAAGCATAAATATGAGTGTTCTAAATAATATAGGAGAGCTCCCCCATGGATAGTGCATTATGTAGGATTTTCCTTTTGTATGCAAAATGCACACAAATTGGATCATCACTAGTACCTACAATAAGTAAAACACATGAGGATATCAATAAAATAAGAAGATTCATAAGAGGCAAGGAAGGCATGGGATAACACGAAACATTTACTTGGACATAGATATGACAAGATTAAGCAAAGGCCAAAGTGAATATGATCAATAAATTCTACCATAAATTGAGTACTCATTGTCCAAGGACAAGAAATATTGGGAATAATTTTCCCAAGGTAGCTTGCATGGATATCCAAGATCATAGTCACAACAAGAAGGATATAACAAAATATAATAATTAAGCATGATACTTCAAACAAGATTATGGGTAGCTTCCAATAGTCACACAATCACTAGTGATTAGAGTAACTTGAAGCCAATGGTTTCCATGAGGATATAGAGATCAAAATATGAGGAAACACATACCAAGAAACACTATCACATACAAGATCCAAAATATGATCAATAAAGGCATTCAAGCAAATTTGAACTTGTATGAGTAAATGTGTCACATAGGCGCTAGATAATTATCAATATAAATTCTAAGTGACACAACCTCAAATATTCACATTTTCTAGAATTGTAATATGCACTAAGCATATGACTCCCCCATAATGTGATACTACAATAAACTCAACACGGGGCAAAATGATACAAATAGAGATAATTAATGGACATTATAAAATTTAAATTTCTCATGAAAATTATACCACATAGAGACTAGATAATCTTCCAATATAAATACTAGGTGGTATTCCTCATGTACACACATTTTTAGGATTGTGGAATGCCTAAGCATAACACTCACCCAAAATGGGATAGTCCATTAATCTCTCACAAGAGACAAATAAGATACCAAATATAACCAAGTATGGCTCCAATACAAGAAACACACATACATGGTGTGCCACCTAATGACATGGTTATACCCCGCGGGTACACGATCTCAGCATACCTAGTCCAGCCCAAGGAAGGCCCACGACAGATACACGTCGGCCCATGAAGACTTTCGGGTGGCCAAGGCCCATGACGCCTTCGGATCCTTGGAGCGCAAGACTAGAGTAGATAAGAAATTCAAAGGGGTAAACCCTAAAACCTGTAACCGACTCGATCTGTGCCTGGGACCTGCCTGCCTCTATATAAAGGCCAGGAAGGCACGATGAGGAGGCTCTCTCATAACCTCTCGTATACACACCTCCACGCCAGATTGCATCTGCGCACCCCTATAACCTTCGGTTCCACAATAATCAGAGCAGACAAGCAGGAGTAGGGTTTACCCTCCGGGGGCCTGAACCTGGGTAAACCTCGTGTCCCCATGTTGCTTGTTTGTTAACCGTTCCGCGATCTCCAGCATCCCCACCTTCTCCAAAACCCAAGTCCATAACAATGGGCATTGACGAGATCGAACCTCGTCAATTGGCGCCGTCTGTGGGAACTGGGGGCGCTGATTGTGCAATCGTGACGGTCCCAACCAAAGCGATCTACAATTCTGCGGCAACGGAGATTCATATCCTCTTCGGCGCCTTCGACTTCACTGCCCACTCGCCGGCCACCCTGCAGGACTTCGAGCCCGTTGGCGACGGACTCGAGATCCTGTTCGGGAGTTTCTGCTTCCAGGTGGGGTAGATCGGCACTCTCCGCCTCCCGGAGCGGGTGACCCTGCCGTCGATCAGGCTTGCTTCGTGGGCTCCACACCCCGTGCTACGCACATCATCATCAACAGATGAGTCTTATGACAGCAGCAACTGCAACTCAGATCTGTGCGATCCACCGTCAGGATGAAGGGACCTACGGTTCCGGATCCAAAAGCTGCAGCAACAGCGATCCGATCTACAAGCGCTACCAGTGCGCCGTAGTCATCCAAGATTAGGAACACAATCCGCCACCCAACCCGCAGGGTAGAAACAACGAGGACAGAAGAAGCCGGCCCCCCCACCCAACAGGGAAAACAACAACCGAGTCATCCACCTCAGCGAGGAGGGATGGGCTCAAGCACGTGAAGCCATAGCAGGCAACAAGATCCTGCCAGCAGATGCCTCACGGGACCTGCTGATGGCATACCACATGCTCCTCGTCGAGGAGCACAAGAAGCAACTAAGGATGCAAGAGGTGCTCAACAAGCGCAAGCAAGCAACCTCGGAATCCAGTGCACGGAGAGCTGCGCTCTCCGCCATGGGCATCGGCTCCAGCTCGCATGGAAACCATGGCAACAAGCACCGTTCTCGCACAGAGAACATGGATCTCGAAGCACGTCGTGAGGTGACTAGAGCCCTCAATGCGTCCTTCATGGAGATGGATGCCGACGGCAACATCATCCCGAAGACGCCGCAAGCTGCGATCATGGCAGCCAACATGTACCTCGCGTCCCATCCTCCTCCGGAGGGGGACCCGAAAAGGGCCATGCACAAGTCCGCTCTCACCGGACTCGGACTCGTTGGAGCCGCGCTCCACGGAGAAGCTCCTACGGAGCCAAAGAAGAAGGCCGCGGTTAGGTTCAACCGCAGCCCCACACCCTCATCTGAGGACGAAGAGCACAACCTTCCTCGAAGGCATAAGAGCTCGCGTCGTCGCAGCCGCGACTACGACGCTTGAAACGAGCTAACGCAGCACAAGATCGACAAAGCGTGCGCTAAGCGCGTATGCTCGTCTGAATCCGAAGAAGATGACGACGAAGGAGAACTCTGCGGAGCCCGATGCTTCAGCAGATCCATCCGACGAACACGAATGCTGTGAAACTTCAAGCTTCCTTCGGACACTCCGAAGTTCGACGGCACACAAGACCCCAGGGCGTGGCTCAGCGACCACCTGTCGTTCGTCAAGCTACATGGCGGAAACAAGGAAACCGCCATGCAATGCCTTAAGCTGCAGCTGACGGGCGCAGCCCGGATCTGGCTCAACAGCCTATCCTCGGGATCCATCCGAAGCTGGGAGGAGCTGGCGTATAATTTCGTCCGAAACATCAAAGGCACCAGCAAGAGGCCCGCCTCGATCGAAGAGCTGCGGGCCTGCACCCAACGGACGGGCGAATCCATTCGCTCGTACATACTATGCTAGTCCAACACCAAGAACTCCACGGTGCATATCTCCGAGGAGAGAGCTATCAACGCCTTCCGGGACGGCGTCAAACGCCAGGACTTCAAGGAAGAGCTCGGGCGCGTCAAGCCTAAGACACTCGACCACCTCATGGACATCGCCAACAGGTGGGCCGACAGCGAGGACTCCATACACCGAGCGCACTTGGAGGAGGAAGATGACTACGACCGACGACGTGAGCGCCGTAGTAAGAGAAGATCACGCGTCTACGACGACCGCGATGGACCCGACATGGTCGCGGCAGGCTACGCCGACCGCCGCAACGACGGCAACCGTAACAGCGGCAGATACCGCGGAAACAATTTCCACGATGGACTACGCCCGACACAGTCATGGCAGCACCGCGAACGCGATGACGGACCCTCAGCATACGAAAAACTGTCGGGTCCATGCACAATCCACTTCTACATCGACAAGCAGGATGGCAAGAAGAAGGCAAGCCACATGCTCAAGGACTGTCACGAGTTCCAGAAACTCAGCGAAAGCATGGCTCAGATGAGGCAGCAAGCCCCAAACCCTGGATTCGGGAACGCACCCGCACCAGGCGAGATCGCGCATGGAGCTCCTCACCGCCACCTGCAGGAGGCCCGAACCACCTCAGCGCACCTGCCCAGAATAACGGTGGGCACATGTATCCCCCGCCGAAAGGAGCGTTGATGATCCAAAAAGGGCGCCCAACGAATAGGGTGCAGAAGAAAATCACCCGCCAGATCAACCTGGCTGTGACAGCTCCACCCGCCATCCCTAAGTACCTCAGCAGATCGGAGTCCTGCATCACGTTCAGCCATTCGGATCACCCTTGCCAGGTCCCTTGCCCAGGTCATGCTGCCCTGGTGCTTGAGGCGCAGATCGGAGGGTTCGAGATGAGCCGCGTCTTCATGGACGGTGGTAGCAGCATCAACCTGATGTTTGCCAGCACCCTAGCAGCAATGCGGATCCCGCTATGCAACCTAGAACAGTCAGACACAACGTTCCATGGCATCGTCCCAGGAAAGGGAATATTCCCCCTGGGAAAGATATGTCTCGACGTCATCTTCGGCAAGCCGGACAACTTTCGATGCGAACGACTCGAGTTCAAAGTGGTGGACTGGCCATCACAATACCACGCCATCCTTGGCCATGTAGCATTCGCAAGGTTCCTGGCAGTACCGCACTATGCGTACCTGCTGCTCAAGATGCCAGGACCCAAGGGCGTCATCACGATCCACGGCAGCTTCACCTGATCGGACCACTGCGACAGGGACTTCAATAGAATCTCCCAGTCATTCGGCGTGCAAGAGGAGCTCATAAGGCTCCGCGAGGTGATGGACAACGGGGCACCCCCAGTCGCATGACAGAACTCACCAGATATGTCCTTCGACTCCACCGTCAACACAAAGAAGGTGCAAGTCCACCCGACGGATGCCTCCAAAACGGCGCTGATCGCCAATGATCTCAGCTCCGCATAGGAAAGCGCGCTCGTCGAATTCCTCCGTGAGCGCTGGGAAATCTTCGCCTGGTGTCCTGCGGACATGCCAGGAGTTCCCAGGGAATTCTCCGAGCACGCACTCAACGTCTTTCCAGATGCCAAGTCTGTCAAGTAGTCTATCCGACGACTGTCCAAACCACGAGCCGAAGCAATCAGAGTCGAAGTCAACAGACTACTCGATGCAAACTTCATCAGGGAGATCAAAGAAAGTGAGTGGCTCGCCAACACCGTAATGGTCCCCCAAAAGGACACGGACATCCTGCGGATGTGCGTGGACTTCACATTGCTGAACAAGCACTGCCCAAAGGACCACTTCCCTCTTCCTCGGATCGACCAAATCATCGATTCAACGGCAGGATGTGAGAAGCTCTCCTTCCTTGGCGCCTACTCAGGATACAAGCAATGTGAAGAAGAGAGTTGGGGGAAAGAAGATGCAGCTGGATGGCGTAAAGGAAAAGCAGCTCACGAAGGAAATTGTGGACTGGGAAGGAAAAGCCCCGAAGAACAAATGCGAGGAACATAACCCGAAACCCAGTGGGGGGACGGGGAATTACCTCGTTACCAGGGAGCCTGGCGGCCTCCCTATCCTGCGGGATCAAGCCTCGCTCACGGAGCTTGCGGAGATCACCCTCCCGCGTCTCCGATCGCTGCCAGCCACCGTCGATGACACGGGCAGTTGTGGAACTTTTCTTGCCACCAGCAGCGCTGGTGCCAACCGTAGAAGAGGACTTCTTGGGCTTCCCCATCTCGGTGCGGCGGCGCCGACGGCGATAACATAGGATCAACGAAGGAAATGTTCGCGGATATTCCAGCGCGCAGCAAGAAAGCTCAGAGAAGATGGGAGCAGTGAAACACGAATGGCTGCGGTGAAAACAGATTAACTTTTCCCCAATGATTATAAGGACGAAGACGATGCACGACGATCGTCCATCGGGAAGACCTAGAGCCAACTGCAAGATCTGACCGTCCACGTGTCAGCCAGCAGTGAACCGTCGCTCACACGCCGTCCACTACACGTGGAAATCGAGGCGACGCCGTAATTATCTCCACGCCGCGCGTGACCGGTCAATTCAAGGTCAGAAGGTGGGACCCATGTTCGTCTAGTCATGTCATCTCTGGCGCAGCAAACGCTTGAGGACACCGATCGTCGGCACTGACGTCATCAAAAGCTATACTAGCAACGGTTACAATTCTTCGACTACACAACTCAGAGTACTCACTCGAATCTATGATTCAACTAACTACTCGGGGGATACTCCTATCAGGAGAGCTGGCCGCGCACCCGAAGTATAATCAAGATATCACACTGCAAAGCTATTCTTCGAGTCCTATGTCGAGTCTGCGACTCCACTACGGACTCGGGGGCTACTCCCATAGGGAGGCTGGATTTAAGCATCCGAAAAATTTGTGTCCTACGGACCTGGAGTCAATCAATGGCTGAGCTAAAGTCTCTGCTTGAGTCTACGACTCGAACAGACACTCGGGGGCTACTCCCATAGGGAGCGCTGGCCGCGCACCCTATGAATTCTTCGACTGTGATCCTTCGGATCAGAATGCAAAAACTTTTTGGCAACTCTGCCCAGAACTAAGTGAGAAGCATCCTCCTCGGCCACCCGAAACGCCTCCGCGACGATAAAAATTTGGATGTTGTGTCTACGACACAAAGATAAGACCTACAGATATCATCTGATGGCCTGGAAACGCACACGACTGCGCTCTGCTAGTGAAAATCCGTGCCAGCAGGTGCGATGAAAAATCCCGATGGACGCGTTGGGTACATCATTTAAATTTACTGGAATTCCACTCCTATAAGACCTTCGCGGCCTGAGTCGAATTACGCCAGCATCTGTTCCGGATTCGAGTCGAGGGACTCGAATCTGAAGAAGATCATGTTGTTTTGTCCTAAGACAGTTAACTGACCCTGATCCGTCGGGAGAGTCAGGCACACGCATCAACAGTCCCTACACATTCTCTTGAAAGACAGAGTTGCACCCAAAGGATTGAAGAGTCCTCAGCCGAATCTATGATTCGAATGAACACTCGGGGGCTACTGACATGGTTATACCCCGTGGGTACACGATCTCAGCATACCTAGTCCAGCCCAAGGAAGGCCCACGGCAGATACACGCCAGCCCATGAAGACTTTCGGGTGGCCAAGGCCCATGACGCCTTCGGATCCTTGGAGAGCAAGACTAGAGTAGATACGAAATTCAAAGGGGTAAACCCTAAAACCTGTAACCGACTCGATCTGTGCCTGGTACCTGCCTGCCTCTATATAAAGGCCAGGAGGGCACGACGAGGAGGCTCTCTCATAACCTCTCGTATACACACCTCCACGCCAGATTGCATCTGCGCACCCCTGTAAACTTTGGTTCCACCATAATCAGAGCAGACAAGCAGGAGTAGGGTTTTCCCTCTGGGGCCTGAACCTGGGTAAACCTCGTGTCCCCGTGTTGCTTGTTTGCTAACCGTTCAGCGATCTCCAGCATCCCCACCTTCTCCAAAATCCAAGTCCATAACAATGGGCATTGACGAGATCGAACCTCGTCACCTAATCATATACAAATATACTTGATACCTCAAGATAATTAAGTGGAAAGCACAATATGTACAAAAGCATGGAAGATACAAAACCAACACATGCACAAGGGGGCGAGTAACTTTCAATGTAATGAGTTAAGCATTTGTTACCGCAAGGAGGAACATTGGATATATAGTAGAGGCAATATAATCCACATGAATTGACTTGACAAATATACTAGATGAAGATCCCTCAATTCTTCATAATGTAACCAAGTCTCCAATGCCCTCCAAAACACACCTATTCATCAAGTTTTGGTTTGTTGGTCCCCAACCAAGTTGGGTCCTAATAAGTTAGTCACAATAGGCTTGGAAACCCAAATGGTTATTTTCTTGACACAACATTAGGCACCAACAAACTTGGCAAACATATTTCCAACCTCATCCTTACGAAGTGAATAAGCATCATCAATCAAGATAGGATGGAATGAGGGGTTACCCATGGTGCATGAGGAATAAATGTGCCATTTCTTGTGGAAAATATAGCAAGTTCTTCTCTTGCCATCTTTATTTTTGGATGAAGCAACAACTTGAGGAAGAGCTTGAGTCTTATTGGGAGGAGGCCCATCTCTATCAAGATGTAGAGCTTGAGGCCTCTTCCCTTGTTGCTTCTTGCCAAGGGACTTCTTCTTTACTGGGAAATGTTTGACATGATGCCCTTCTTCCTTACACTTGAAGCAAACAATGTTGGCCAGATTCTTGACTTGTTCTTGGCCATTCTTCTTGTTACCCTTGTGCTTCAACTTGATAGTGGGATTGTTCTTGACATTGGAGTTGAATCCAAGCCCACTCTTGTCATTGGGGGATTTTTGCACACTCAAGATTTTGTTGAGTGCGGCCTTCCCTTGATGACCCTTTTCAAGTCATTCTTCAAAGAAGTGACTTGAGCCTTGAGCTCTTTGATTTCCTCTACATGGTTAGTTTCAACAAAAGTACTAGAGGAAGTATATGCTACATTGTTAGAGCAATAGGGCACGGAATGTAATTCATCACGAGATATAACATGGTTGTGATAGGATGAATTACAAGGACTAGCACATGGCAATATAACATTTTGAGTAGATATAGTGCTAATGTCCACATGAGGCCCACTAGAAGTTATCTTTGACACAATGGCCTAATGAGCTAACTTTAGCCTACCATGGGAGACTAGAAGATCCTCATGGGAGCTTGAGAGCTTGACATGACTTTCTTCTAATTTCCCATAGTTGCTAGTTAGCAAAGCAAGTTGAGCTTTTAGCTCAACATTCTCCTTCAAAATAGATGCTTCACAAGAAATAGAGTTAGTAGCACAAGCATCATCATTATTAGCAAGAGGTGAGGGCAACTTGGCAAGCTCTTTTGAATATGAAGCTTTAAGTTGCTCATGCGACTCAGTGAGTTTGATGAGCTCCCTCTTAACAACCCGAGAGCCATTTTCAAGATGCTTAAAATCCTCAACAAGTCTAGCATAAGCAACTTCAAGTTCATCATTTTTAATCTTGAAGGAGTTTGCCACCACAAGTTCTCTATCATGGTATTCCTTTACTCTAGATAATTCTAGAGTAAAAGTATCCTCAAAAGATTCTTTGGTGGTTTGTTCTTCTTCAAGGGAGTCCTTTAGTTGTGCAATTTGATCAGCATACTTACGCTAAAACACAAACTTTTGAGAAATAATGTTTTCTTGCTCCTCAATAAGATTATTGCTTTCTATAGTATAATGCAAGATTTGAACAAATTTGGAGGAAGCAATTTTATTTTTATAGAGAGCCCAAAAGACAACCTCTCCCATATTTTTAATAGAGGTAATATCGTACTTATCTCGGTAATCATCATTATTAATATTATCAACATCATCATCATCATCACAAGAGGTATTGGGTTCCAAAGTAGGAGTCACCTTTGAATCCCTAGCCATAAGGCATAGGTGAGTACCGGAAGAAGGTGAAGATGAGATTGCATTTGTAGCTCTATTCAAAACCTTGTCTTGGCCCATAGAATCTTCATTTTCCTCTACATGGTTAGCAATAGAAGCACTAGAGGAAGTAGAAGCATTTTTATCATGGCAACAAGACAACACAAGCATATCATCATGAGATTTATTCAATCCATTACTATATGATATGCAAGGACTATCAAGACTAGCATGTAAGGAGTTGTGAATGCTAGAAGTGTTAAGGTACGAATATAGATCATTGCAACTAGATAGTTATGAAGGATTACAAATAGTAAGCACACTATCCAACTTGCAATTTCTATCACCACTCACCATATCATTACCTTGTGAAAAATCACATGTTGGTGAAGTGGTAGAAGATGAGAACTCATCATGACCGGAAGTGGAAGCAACACAATCATCCTCAATAATGTTGGACTTGCTATATTTATCTTGAAGCTTGGTCCATATCTCATGAGCACTTGAATAAGGCATGATAGAAGAAAGAACTACATTGCTCACAACAAGTGAAAGAATTTTAGTATCTAGAGCATCTATACAAGAGTTCAACTTCTCTTCTAAAGATTCGCTTTGGGGATCCATAGGTGAAGAGAAACCCATATATATATTTCCCTCGATATTTGGGTGAATTCCCCGAAATAAGTTAAGCATGCGAGATTTCCAAACATCATAATTTGTGCCATCGAATGTGAACCTGTCATTGTGCACTAACCCCTTAGCCGACATCTTTACTCTCAAGGAGGTGAAGCCGAAAATGAGAGACCCTGCACTGATACCAATTAAAAGGATACAGATGTCGCCTAGAGGGGGTGAATAGGCGATTTAAACTTCTCCGAGAGAGGCTCAACAAAGGCGGAATAAAACTAACGTTTACTTTGTTAAGCACAAAACCTAGAACAACTAGGGTTTACCTATGTGCACCAACAACTTATGCTAAGCAAGACAAACAACTATGTGATAGCAAGATATATACTTCAAGCACAAAGGCTATCACAAAGTAAGGTGCATAAGTAAGAGCTCGGGTAAAGAGATAACCGAGGCACGCGGGGATGACGATATTTTACCGAGTTCCTCCCAACATGGAGTACGTATTGTTTGAAGAGGGGGTGGTATAAAACCACCTATGCCACAAAAGGCCTCCATTATTCTCCTATGAATCTCATCTCACCCCAACGGGATCGATCCACACTTCCACTATCAGTGCACTTGTCGGTGGCAAACCGGAACCTCTCAAATGGTTGGGGCACTTCTCCACAACTTAATTGGAGGCTCCCAACAAACAAGCTTGGGTAAAGATCCACAACTTAGTTGGAGTCCCCAAGTAATCCACAACCTGCAACACAACAAACCGTCTAGGGTTCCAAGTACCCAAGAGTAAAAGGCTTCTCAACTTTCACTCACCAAATCCTCCGAGGAGAACTCAAACCGATGCACTAAATGCAAGAGGAAAGAACACCACAAAGATGCTCCAATCCCTCACTCTCAAGTTCCAACAAAGCTACTAAAGCTATTGGTGGAACAAAAGAGGAAGAACACAAAGAGGGACACAAAATCCCCCAAAATCTAGATCCCAAAGATACTCACAAAGAGATGTTTTGGTTTGGTCAAAACATGGATCTAGATCTCCTCTCTCTTTCACTCAAATATGGGCAAGAATCATTGGAGGGGTTGAGGGGAAGCAAGCTCAATAAGGTCAACAATGGAGGGGAAAACTTGCAAGAATGGTTGAGGAACCATTAGGGAAGAAGGCCTCTTAAATAGGTCCCTCCAAAATCCAACTGTTGCAGCCAAAAACACGATTCCCGGTACTACCGGACATTCCCTGGGGTTCCTGGAGCGCCAAACACATTTTTCTCTATGCTCCCTGGTACCAAAATGCGGTACTACCGGAGCCTGGTACTACCGGATTCTGGTTCGGTACTACCGGTTATCCCAGAACAAAAACGTCCATAACTTTTGCATCCGGACTCCAATTTCGATGATATTGGGCTTGTTTCGAAGAGGTCAACAAGCTCTACAAGATAATCCAAAAAAACATCATAGTGCAGCAAGGGAGGATATAACCAAATGACGAAAGGTTTAACCTCTCTCAAAAATACAAGCCGGTAAAACCTCCAACATCGAAAATGTGATAGAAAATGCATGTGAACTCCGTTTTCGATGAACTAGAGCTTGTCATGGAGATTAATACAAGCTATAAATCCTCATATGAGTAAGAACCAAATAATGGAAAATTTTACCAATCTCTAAAATACAAACCGGTAAAACCTCCAATATCTAAAACGCAAATAGATAATGCATATGAAATCCATTTTCAATGAACTAGAGCTTATTATGAATATTACGACAAGCTCTATAACCTCACATGGATAAGATCAAAATAACAACCAAGAAAGGATGATGCTAAGTATTCAAAGGTTCGAGCTCTCTTTGAAATATATGATCGAGTTACTCACTTGAGAGCCCCTCTTGATAGTACGGTTATCTATCCTAAACCCGGTCTCCCACACACAACATGAGACCGGAAAAAGGGAAAACCTATAAAGATTATACCTTTGCCTTGAGAATTCCACTTGAGCTCATTGTAGACGATCTTGCCCTTCTCAAGATGGAACGCCTTTCTTGATTCCTCATCATCGATCTATGATCACCGAGGATGGAAATCATCAAACATGAGATCTTCTATAGATGGCGCATATTGAGATTGCATAACATATCTTCTTTGCATTTCATCGACCTTGAAGCCAACACATGCTCCAAGTGATGCCAATGGACAAATCCTACAAGTACAACTTAATACAACATTAGTCCATAAAGATTGTCATTAATTACCAAAACCACACATGGGGGCCCTATAAGAGTATGAGATTGGCGGAATGTGTTAGATGTATTATTGAGCCTCATGTGCGAGTATATATAGACATACATGGATCATCTTGGAGTACAAGTCAAGTTAGGCTAGAGTCCTGACTATCCTAAACTACCATAACAACCGTATATGTACAATACTCTAACATCCCCCCGTAGTCATAGCGGTAGCGTCGTAAACAACTGGAACATCGCAGACGGTCAGACTGGACATAAACCGAAGTAGAACGAGTGGGCTGACATCCCCACACCCCGCGGTAGGAGAGAGAATGTCGTGGACGGTGTCGCGTCGCGATAGCTTGGACTGTAGAGGGATCTAATGATGCTCAAGCGAGGTGGTATCCCTTGTGCCGATGTCGAGGGAGCCGTGAGGGTGAGGTGGTGCCATGGTCGAGGTAGCGGCGCAAGGGGTCGCCGTGGTCGATGTCGTGGTCGGGGTTGCCAGTGTCGATGTAGCCGCACATGAAGCCGCAAGTGCATAGTGCGCGAAGAGGATGACGGAGACGCGTCGAGGCAGGTCGAAGGGTGTCGATCAATGCCAGAGTCGATGCAGTTTGAGCCGTCGGGTACGATGGGCGCCAAAATTTTGCCAGAACTAGGCGCACGATCGGGGACGAAGGCACATCTTGGTTCTGCCAGAACCTAGTATGCCAAGAAGAATGCGTCGCTGATGCGGTCGATGCAGTCATAGAGGAAGGTGTCGGTGCCAAAGAAGACGTTATCATGCCGACGAAGATGAGGCGTCCGGCGCGAGTTTGCCAGACTCGAGAATGCATCGGGGATGAAGGCACACACCGGTGTTTCCAGTACCAGGCGTGCAGGGGTAGTTGCAATCATGAACCTGCGCGCCAGTATCGTATGACGATGCCGACGAGTTCAATGTGGAGAAGACATAGAAGGCGGCGAAACCAAAGACGACCTGAAGTGGTCATGTTGGACGCCTACAGAGGTGCGGCGGCGGTACTCGAAGTAGGCGAAGAAGAAACCAGCGGCATGACGAAGACCATGCGCAGACGGCGGTGATCCACACCGGAGGAGATGGCGCGGTGGAAACCGAGAACGTCAGTGCGTGGGGACAGCGAAGTAGACTGCGTGCAGCGACACTACGACCCGAGGGGGCGGCATAGCTGCAGGGCACAAGTCGGTGCAGGGGCTGGGAGACCACCAACGACGTACACGCCAAGGAAGGCACGTTGGAAGCCGGTAGCATGGACCAAAGGCGGCGGCGCTGCGGCCCGATGGGGCGACGCAGCGGCAACCTGTAGCTCGATCAGTGGTAGGCGCATGCTCAGGGACGTGTTTGGCGTAGACAGGCGCGGGATCGGTTGATTAGACCGACGGTGCGCCGTATGTGCCATGGCATGGACAACGCGTAGATCAGAGTCAATGGCGGCGTTGTCGGTGAAGTCCTGGACGATGACGACAAAGACGATCCGAGGGGGGCAGCTGCAGCAGCCTTCCAAGGAAGGCATAGCAGCCGTCTGCGGTGCGCGGCAGCCTGCCGTGAGGCCGCAACAGCTTGCCGAGCAGGCGCGGCAGCATAGAGGGCAGGCGCACAGGCGCGGTGTAGATCGTCGATGCCGATGGTCGTAGTAGAGGTGCGGTGATGATGACGGCCATGGGCGACGCAATCCGATCTAAGATCGGTAAACCAAAAAAGAAAACCGATCAAGAGATCGGAAAAAAAGACTTGCAGGGCAGCCGATCACAGATCGACGGACGAACCCTGCGCACGGGTTGCGCGGCCCTGGCGGAGATCATGGAGATCGACCTCCCGGGGGCGGCGTGGCGGAAGCATGCCGGCGGCGGCTAGGATTTTGGATCGGTTTAGGCTGATACCATGTAAGAGTATGAGATTGACGGAATATGTTGGATGTATTATTGAGCCTCATGGACGAGTATATATAGACGTACATGGATTATCTTGGAGTACAAGTTAAGTTAGGCTAGAGTCCTAACTATCCTAAACTACCATAACAACCGTAGACGTACAATACTCTACCAGGCCCACATGTTGTTTCACTAATAATCTAGCTAAATGTAATTGGCAAGGAAATTAGAAGTGGTGTTTCCCTCATAAAGATAAAAACTATACAATATGCATTCATTGAATATCCATTTCCAAAAAAATGGTGCATTGTGCATATATTAGCTTTTAATTTAGCATCCCAAAAAATATTAAGAATTTATTTGAAAACTAGCAACATGGAATATATAAACAAGAGATAGTTCAAATACGAGTGGGAATTTGAGCTTTACTCTCGGCGATATGATACATACAGAATTATTTTGCTTTTAACAGGACCTCAAATTCTTATTTTATACATGTTATATCATCCACTAGATTCGTATGTGGTTCTTTTCTTTAGCCGAAGGAGCGCATGAAGATCATGGCTATTGGGTGCAACCTTTTGGAAACAATTGCATGAGATTTATTTAGCCAATGCAGCTAGCATTTTGATAACATAATTACATGTTAATATGCCCGATGTTTTTCCCACTTGCTTTATTTAGAGATTTTTCTTCGAAATGGGAACGTAGTCCCGTCATATGCATCGAATTGATGCATGCCGCCTTTATTCCTTTATTATTATAAGTTCAGCGTTACAAATCATTATTATATCATGGATCGCACAAGGTCTCAACATGAATGAGCAATCTAAATAACAAAGATAACAAGAAATAACAATGCATCAACATGTTATCCTTAGATCAGAATGCCAGCTCGACTGGTTGTATATATTGTAGGGTTCGCAGCAGGGAAAACAAAAAAATTCTATCGCGGGAAAAAGCAAAACCAAGATCTATTCTACGAGATCGGTGCAACGAGTTTGTAGAGAACTAAACCTAGAAGATCCAAAGCGTTTAACGAGATTCAGATCTCGTGGTTGATGTAGTCTATCACTTGCCGATCTCAAGATCGCGTAGACGGTCCTTCCAGCGCCACGTTCCGGCCGCTTCCGCAGTCGGTCACACGTACGATAGTCGATGAAGACCTTCCTCTCACTTGTTCCAGCAGGGCAACGGAGATTGTAGATCTCCTCGGAATCCCAACAGCACGACGGTGTGGTAGTGGAGGAGGAGGAGAGATTACTGCAGGGCTTCGCCTAAGCCGAAGCAGTGTATGAAGGAGAGAGGGGAGGCGCCGGTGGCTAGGGTTTGGGGTGAGGAGCTAGGGGCCGCCCTCACCACTCCTTATATGGGTGGAGGGGCGGCGACCAGGGTTCCTAGCCCTGGCCGAGGCCGGCGGAAAGGAGAGGGAAAGGGAAACCTTTTCCCTCAAGGTTTCCTTTCCTTCCTCCACTAGGATTTGACTTTTCAAATTAGGATTTGACTATTTAAACTAGAGTTTGTTTCTCTCTTCCTAGTCCTTGGCCGACTTAACCTAGGGTATGGTGCGGCCAGTCCCTTAGGGCATGGCGCATCCCAAGTTCCCCCTCCGGGTGGTGGACCTTCTAGAACCTTCTAGAAGCTTCCGATCAAAACACTGAAAACATTTCCGAACCCTGGAAATTGACTTTCCTTATATGAATGTTATTCTCTGGACCATTCTGGATCTCCTCGTGATGTCCTAGATCCAATCCAAGACTCCGAACAACATTCGGTCTCCAACTCACATTCCATATCTACTCAAACAACATTGAATCCTTAAGTGTGTATCACTCTAGTTTGTGAACTATGCAGACATGATCGAGACAGCTCTCAGATCAATAACCATTAGTGGGATATGGAAATCCATAATGGTTCCCATATATTTCTACGATGACTTCATGATCGAATGAACCATTTACATACGATACTGATTCCCTTTGTCACGCGATACTTTACTTATCCGAGGTTTGATCGTCGGTATCTCTATACCTAGTTCAACCTCGTTACCGATAAGTACTCTTTACTCATTGCATGATATGACATCCCTTGTGACCTATTCACATGCTTGCAAGCCAATTAGATGGCATTCCACTGAGAGGGCCCAAAGTATATCTATCTGTCATATGGATGGACAAATCCCACTCTTGATCCATGTGCTTCAACACATACTTTCAGAATACCTAATGCCACCTTTATAAACACCCAGTTACGAAGTGGTGTTTGATGTCATCAATGAAGGGAATATGCCCGGGAGGCAATAATAAAGTGGTTATTATCGTACTCCTTGTTTATGATAAATGTTTATTTTACATGCTATAATTGTATTAATACGGAAACGTTAATACATCTATGTTCAATAAACAAAAGGAAGTTCCTAGTTATGCCTCTCTTATAAACTAGCTCATTGATTAACAAGATGATCAAAGGTTTCTTGATCATGGACATTGGATGTTGTTAATAATGAGGTCACAACATTAGTGTAATGGTGTGATGAACATTCATCCGAAGTATAGCATTACGATCAAAGTCATTGAGTTTATATTGCTATAACAACTTACGAAGTGATCCTAATCCTTATACCATGAGATCATGTCAATCACTAACACCGGAAGAGTTTCTTGATAACATCAAACGTCACACCGTAATTGGGTGATTATAAAGATGGGTTCAGAACTACTAAAGTGTTATGTTGAGGCCCATGGATCGAGAGTGGAATTTGTTCATCCCAATGACGGATAGATATGCTCTGGGCCCTCTTGGTGATATCACATTGGTTAGCTTGCAAGCAAGTGATTTAATCACTAGAATGTTATATCACGGGAACGAGAAAAGAGTGCATGTCAGTAACGAGATCAAACTAGGTATGGAGATACCGATGATCTAATCTTGGACATGTAATATATCGCGAAACAAAGGGATTAAGATACTACTGGAAAAGGTTCCGACGATCACAAGAAAGTCATCGTTGAATGTGTGGGAGTCAGTATGGGTCTCCAGATCCCGCTTCTGATTATTGATCGGAGAAAGGTCTCGATCATGTCCGCATTATTCACGAACCGTAGGGTGGCACACTTAAGAGACAGCGACATCCAATTGGAGCAATGTCGTGATATTGCACGGCAGATGCTACTGGGGGTAGCTTACGTAGAGGGAGCAAGGCGACGTAGGAGAATCCGGGAGCGAGATTGGCACACGATGTACCCAGGTTCACATCCCCTCAGTGGAGGATCGCTACGTCCTGCTATCAATCCAGTATATGATCATAGATTGGTTTACATGGGAGCCGCTGTAGGCGGAGGGAGAGACTAGATCTAATCTATCGTGGGAGAGGATATCCTGTGGGGGTGCCCCTGGTGGCTTTATATATGCAACCAGTTAGGGTTTACAAGTATTTGGTGGGCTTTGTATTGGAGTCGCCGTCTTGGGCCTCCAGTCGGCGCCACTCGTCTGGGTCCAGCACGCGCCAGTCGCCGTATTGGGCGAGTCGACCCGCTCTGGCCTTGGCTTTAGTCGGCTTGATCCAGCTGGTGAATCCGCTTCATGGGTATACCCCGATTGGTATTCCCCCGTCAGTAGTCCCCGAGCGCGTTGTTGATTCGACGCGGGCTTGAGGCAGGGCGCGGAGAGTCTTGACGATGGGTTGTGGCGAATCGGCGACGAGCTCCTGAACAGAGAAAAGAACCGTGAAGCGGGAGGCGGTCGGCGTGAGCCAGTCGGTGATGGCCAGTTGGTGAAAGACGCAGGGTGTCGGTGAAGCCGCCAGTTGCGGTGAGTCCCCAAACATGGAGCGTGCCGAGTCCCCGAGCGCAGCGAGTGGCGAGGTCGAGCGACCGGCGAGTGCCGAGTCCCCGAGCGCGACGAGTGGTGAGGTCGACCGACCGGCGAGTGGCGCTGTCTGTGGCACGCCGAGTCCCGAAGCGCGTTGAGTACGCGAGGGCGGGTCCCCGAGTGTGTTGAGTACGCGAGGGCGAGTCCACGGCGGCGAGTCCCCGAGCGTGTTGAGTACGCGAGGGCGAGTCCGCGGTGACGAGTCCCCGAGCGTGTTGAGTACGCGAGGGCGAGTCCGCGGTGGCGAGTCCCCGAGCGTGTCGAGTACGCGAGGGCGAGTCCACGGTGACGAGTCCCCGAGCGTGTTGAGTACGCGAGGGCGAGTCCGCGGCGGCGAGTCCCCGAGCGTGTTGAGTACGCGAGGGCGAGTCCGCAGTGACGAGTCCCCGAGCGTGTTGAGTACGCGAGGGCGAGTCCGCAGTGGCGAGTCCCCGAGCGTGTCGAGTACGCGAGGGCGAGTCCGCGGTGACGAGTCCCCGAGCGTGTGGAGTACGCGAGGGCGAGTCCACGGCGGCGAGTCCCCGAGCGTGTTGAGTACGCGAGTGCGAGTCCGCGGTGACGAGTCCCCGAGCGTGTCGAGTACGCGAGGGCGAGTCCACAGCGGCGAGTCCCTGAGCGTGTTGAGTACGCGAGGGCGAGTCCGCGAGGGCGAGTCGATGAGGGCGAACCGCGGTCGCGGAACCACGCGTACACACAACATGCCTAGGAGTAGTCCCCGAGGCTCGAGTTGGCTTGTAGAGGCGACTTGAGGCTCATATTTTGAAAATAGTAGTGGTTGTTGCCGAGCATGGCGAGTGGCGAGGTTGAGCGAGTCTGCGAGGGGAGAGTCCCCGAGCATGGCGAGTCCGTGATGATTGCGAGTCCGCGAGGGGAGAGTCCCCGAGTGTGGCGAGTCCGCGATGATTGCGAGTCCGCGAGGAGAGAGTCCCCAAGTGTGGCGAGTCCGCGATGATTGCGAGTCCGCGATGATGTTGATTGCGCTGTTTTTGTTAGCGAGTCTCTCGTCTTGGCCCGGGGGGCCAGTCGCATGGCGACTCCAAAGATGGCTCTCGGCTTGGCGTTCTTCCTGGACGATCCGAGGCTCGGGTTGCGAGTCCTCGTCCGCAGTACTTGGCCATGCGAGTCGCGCTGTCTAAGGTTGAGGAGGACATGGTGCTGTTTGTGTAGCACTGCCATTTGTCTTGGCCCGGAAGGCCAGTCGAGCAAGGCGACTCCAATGATGGCTCTCGGTTAGCGTTTTTCGTGGACGATCCGAAGCTCGGTTTGCGAGTCCTCGTCCGCACTACTTGGCCATTGCGAGTCACTCTTTCAAAGGTTGACAAAGGCGAATTGATTTTTTCCCGGAGGGAAGAGAAGCCCAGTGGTGAGTCCATGAAGCGTGGCATGCGACCCTCTCTAGCGACTCGGACGATGAAGGTCCCTTAGCAGGCACGGCGTACGCATTCGACGTAGCCGGAAGGAGTCGACGCGGCGGACACGGGGTCGACGCGGCGGACACGGGGTCGACGCGGCGGACGGGGGTCGCGCTATGGGAAAGTCGACGCGGCGGACACGGGGTCGACGCGGCGGTCGGAGGTCGCGCTGTGGCAAAGTCGACGCGACGGACACGGGGTCGACGTGGCGGACGGAGGTCGCGCTATGGCGATGTCGACATGGTGGACACGGGGTCGACACGGCGGACGGAGGTCGCGCTATGGTGAAGTCGACGCGGCGGACACGGGGTCGACGCGGCGGACGGAGGTCGCGCTGTGACGAAGTCGACGCGGCGCACAGGGTCCATGCGGCGGACGGAGGTCGCGCTATGGAGATGTCGACACGGCGGACACGGGGTCGACGCGGCGGACGGAGGTCGCGCTATAGCGAAGTCGACGTGGCAGGCGAGTCCGTGGCGGGTGAGTCCCCGAACCTAGCGAGTCCGCGTTTAAGCGTGTCCACGTTTAGGCGATGGTCCGGAGCATGGCGAGTCCGCGATGGACGAGTCGCTGGACGTGACGAATCGGCGATGGACGAGTCGCCGGACGTGGCGTCCACAGCAGGAGGATCCATGAGCATGGCGAGTTCGTGGCGGGAGGATCCACAAGCGTGGCGAGTCCGTGGCGGGAGGATCCATGTTCTTGTTTGGTTCTGCACGGAGGATCAATTCTCCAAGCGAATTCGTGCATGTCAATAGAACGGAAGGGATTAAACCAAACAAAATAATCAACTAAAAAAGTAACCAGCGAGAGGAGGAATCAAATAAAAAACTGAGCCGCCATGGAGCCGATCGTGGTTGAGGACGCGCGCGTGATTCTTCAGGTTGACAACACCGCGGCGCTACTGATCGTGGTGAATCTGTTCATCGCAGCGCTGCTACTGATGTTGTAGGCTGCGGCTGCTGCAGGTCGAGATAGTCCACAGATTGTGCCCATGAACCCTTCTCTGATCTAATCTTGCATTTATGGTTAGTACTCCACAAGGTGCATACGATCCACGTGCATGCAGATTAGATCCAAATAAAATAATCAATAAGCATAAAAATAGTTAAGAGAGTTGGAGATAGGAAAAAGCTCATATGGATCGCGCACGCCTGTGCCTGGTTGTGGATCAATCGCTGGTTTCCATGAAAACAATCATCGACTCTTCATGCGTACAGAAAATTTGCATGCAACGGTTAAATCTAAATAATTAATTGACAATCAGTGAGAGAAATATTGAATTAAAAACTGAGATAGATGTATGCGACCGATCGATGTACGCTCATGTCTTCACGCGCATGTGACTTTCAGGATCGACTACCGCACTTGCGAGTGCCTCGCGGCCGGACCAAACTGGTCAGCCTATGGAACATCTGAAGTTGTTGGTGAAGATAAGATCGGCCGCCGCCTGATGTCGATGAAGGGATTCAGCGCCCCGGATGAGCTTGACGTTGATGTTGTTGGATCTTGTCCGGATCATCACCCTCCAAGCGCCGCTTGCCCCACGGTAGGCGCCAACTGTCGTGATATTGCACGGCAGATGCTACTGGGGTAGCTTACGTAGAGTGAGCAAGGCGACGTAGGAGAACCCGGGAGGGAGCTTGGCACACGATGTACCCAGGTTCACGTCCCCTCGGTGGAGGATCGCTACGTCCTGCTATCAATCCAGTATATGATCATAGATTGGTTTACATGGGAGCCGCTGTAGGCGGAGGGAGAGACTAGATCTAATCTATCGTGGGAGAGGATACCCTGTGGGGGTGCCCCTGGTGGCTTTATATATGCAGCCAGTTAGGGTTTACAAGTATTTGGTGGGCTTTGTATTGGAGTCGCCGTCTTGGGCCTCCAGTCGGCGCCACTCGTCTGGGTCCAGCACGCGCCAGTCGCCGTATTGGGCGAGTCGACCCGCTCTGGTCTTGGCTTCAGTCGGCTTGATCCAGCTGGTGAATCCGCTTCATGGGTATACCCCGATTGGTATTCCCCCGTCAAGCAAAATTTTCATGCCGGAAAGAATAACAAGCGCAGGAATTTATTTCACTAGATACCGAACAGGTTTTCAGGTGAAACTGCAGAAATTGTTTTTGCATGTGAAATGAAATACTAGTAAGGGGTTATATGAGAATGTTTGTCATTAAAGTAATTGACAAAATTCTGAATAAATAAAAGGAGTTTTATTTAATGAGAGTTTGCATTAAATTTGGTGGAAATTTAATGGGAATTTGAGTGGAGGAAATTGAAAGGATTTTGTGTGAGTGGAGTGTCCACCCACATGAATGAAAGGAGGGGAGGGGGCAGCCCCATGGCTGGGCGCATGGCCCTTTGGGTGCCCCCTCTCCCTATAAAAGGAGCCTCCCTCCCTCTCTCTCACTCACACCTCCTCGTGAAGGATCTCTCCCCATCTAGTATTTATCCCCCATGGTCTTGGACTAGCGAGATACATGTTCCCGGTGGCTTTTCGGCAAGAAAGAGTTGTGCTTCCGCTGCATCTCTGGAGCGAGGAGGTGGAGGTTGCTCGGTGCCTCGTACGTGTGTGCGAGCACGGATGCGCCGCTGTTTTGCGGCGCTAGGACTTCCTCTCGATCTTGAGATCGGCAAGAGATCGTCTATATCAACCACGAGTTCGAACTCGTTAAGCTTTGTCAGTCTTCAAGGGTATGTTCTCTATGGATATACATCCACCCGTTGCTTGTATATAGTAGATAGATCTTGGTACATAGTTGTTCCCATCATAGTAAAAATTTTGTTTTCTATGCTGCGAACCCTACAATCAAAGCATCCATCCAGTGATGGTGATATAACATGGTCTCATGGTCGAAGGATTAGGTTACTATGTATTTGAAATCTTGTAACAAACAAACTCTAAATGACTTGATATTACGCCGTGCTAACTATAGGAGTGTGTCCATCATATAATTCTCCTAATGAGATGATCTTGTTATTAATAACATCTAATGTCCATGATCAGGAAACCATGATCATCTATTAATCAACAAGCTAGTTCAACAAGAGGCTTACTAGGGACTCTTTTATGTTCACAAAACACACAAGGATTAATGTTTCCAGCTAATACAATTATAACATGAGATGTAAACATTTATCATAAACACAAAGATATAATAATAACCATTTTATTATTGCCTCTTGGGCATATCTCCAACAGTCTCCCACTTGCACTAGAGTCAATTATCTAGATTACATTGTGATGTGCCTAACACCCATGGCGCCCTAGGGAGAGGTTTAGTCAACAGATCTGCCACATTCAGATATGTAGCTTGATATGCTTTAGCTTCTTGTGTGACCTTGGCTCCTGTGCATTGGCTATGGCACCCATATTGTCATTGTAGATGGCCATCGGGTCCAACGCACTAGGAACTACACCAAGCTCCGTAATGAACTCCTTCATCCATATCGCCTCTTGTGAAGCCTTCGAAGCAACTATGTATTCCGATTCAGTTGAAGATCTCGCCACAATGCTTTGCTTAGCACTCCTCCAGCTCACTATTGCACCATCAAAGTAAATACGTATCCAGATTGTGACTTAGAGTCATCTGGATTGGTGTTCCAACTAGCATCGATGTAACCATTTATAACGAGCTCTTCGTCACCTCCCTAAGAAAGAACCATATCCTTAGTCCTTCTCAAGTACTTTAGGATATTTTTGACCGCTATCCAGTGATCTACTCCTGGATCACTTTGATATCTGCTAGTCAAACTAACAACATATGCAATATCTGGTCTTGTACATAGCATGGCATACATGAAAAAACCTATGGCTGAGGCATAGGGAGTTTTTCTCATCCTCTCTCTATCTTCTTCCGTAGCTGAACTTTGATTTTTACTCAAGGTCGTAGTGGGAAACATGGGCAAGAACCCTTTCTTGCTTTCTTCCATTCCAAACTTATTTAGAACCTTGTCCAAATATATACTTTGTGAAAGCGCTATTAAGCGTCTTGATCTATCTCTATAAATCTTGATGCCTAAAATGTATGCAGCTTCGCCAAGATCCTTCATTGAAAAACTATTATTCAAATAGTCTTTGACACTTTTAAGAAGTTCTATATCATTCCCAATCAACAATATATCATCTACATATAGTACTAGGAATGCTACAGAGCTTTCACTCACTTTATTGTAAATACAAGCTTCTCCATAAGTTTGTATATATCCAAAGTTTTTGATCACCTTATCAAAACATTGATTCCAGCTCCGGGATGCTTGCTTCAATCCATAAATGGACCGTTGAAGTTTGCTTACCTTGTTAGCATCTTTAGGATCGATAAAACCTTTGGGTTGTACCATATACAACTCTTCTTCAACTTCACCATTGAGGAACGCCATTTTGACATCCATCTGCCATATCTCATAATCGAAATATGCATCGACTGCTAACAAAATACTCACAGACTTTAGCTTCATTACTGGTGAGAAAGTCTCGTCGTAGTCAACTCCTTGAATTTATCGGATCCTTTCACGACAATTTGAGCTTTATAGACAGTTACATTACCATCAACATCTGTTTTTTTCTTGAAAATCCATTTGTTCTCGACAGCCTTGCGGCCGTTCGGTAAGTCCACCAAAGTTCATACTTGGTTTTCATATATGGATTCAATCTCGGATTTCATGGCTTCATGCCATTTGTTGGAATATGGGCTCATCATTGCTTCCTCATACGTCTCAGGGTCATCTGTGTTGTCCACCAACAGGACATTCATAGGGTCATACCAATCAGGAGTGATACAAACCCTCGCCGGCTTGCGAAGTTCCGTAGTAACTTCGGTTGAAGTTTCATGATCATTATCATTAGCTTCCTCTCTTATTGGTGTAGGCGGCATATGAACATCTTTCGGCGCTGCGCTATGATGACCCACAATTATAGGGGGTGTATCATAGTACTTTTGATAAATAGGAGTGTCGATCCCAACCAGGATCAGAAGGTGCTGACTAGTGATACTGGCTCAGGAAGTCTCTGAAATACTAGCAAACGGATATTTAGGGTTTTTTGATAAAGCAAAGAAATAAAGTGCAAGTAAATAAAGACAACAACAATAAATGCAGCAAGTGGCCCAATCCTTTCTTAGCAAAGGACAAGCCGGTGATATTACTTATGAGGACCAAATGTTCTCGAGGACACATGGGAATACTGTCAAATGCTTTCGCTTCATATAGCTGAGTAGTCTCCTTTGGTTGGGTAAGTGTTGTGTGGTTGAACCTATGCTAATGTACTGACCTTACTAGGACTAATACATACTTGTGATTAAACCCCTTACAAGCATCCGCAACTACAAGAAAGAAATTAAGATAAAAACCTAACCACAGCCTTAAACTCTGAGATCCTACACTCCCTTATGCAAAGGTTTCCTAACGGGGGTTCAGGTTTTTGTCACTCCAGCAACCCCACAATTAGTAGCCAAATGCACAATGCATTCCGCTAGGCCCATAAATGGTGAAGTATCATGTAGTCGACGTTCACATGACACCACTAGAAGAATAGCACCACAACTTAAATATCAAACCATTGAATAATATCTCAACACAATTCCACTACTAACAACATGACTTCTCCCATGTCCTCAAGAACTAAACGAACTATTCACAAGACATCATATGGATCAAGATCAGAGATGATATGATGATGAATAACAATCTGAACATAAACAATAATTTAATGGTTCCACTCACAAGCATCAACAACAAGATTAATTAACATCGGGAAAGTTTCCCCTAAGAACTATGCAAGATTCAACACAATTGTTACAGCGGGATGGAGTGGTGATGATGGTATGGATGATGATGATGATCCCGATGAAGTCTAGCTTGATGACGGTGTTGATGGCGATGATCTCCCCTCTCTGGGAAGGAATTTTCTTGGCAGAAATCTGTCTGCCGGAGAGCTCTTTCTCTCTCTGTGGTTTCATCCCTGCAGAGGCGATGGAATATTTCTGTGGTCGCTCCCCCGAACTTTAGGGTTTTGAGGAGAATACATAGGCGAGAGGGCGGAGCCAGAGGTGGGCCAGGGTGGCCACACCTAGGCGCGGCTAAGTGTGGCCCCCGCCTGGGGGGTGTGGGCCCCCTGTGGCCCAACTCTGCCTCCCCTTCTGGCATCCTTCGTCTTCTGGGAAAATATTTTTTTTTGTAGTTTTTCTGGTATTTTTCTGATCTTCATGAAATTGCATCAAAACACCGCTTTTTCCAGTCCATCCTCCAAGAATCATCCAACATGCAAAAATAGATGAAAGTGACATAAGTAACACCTCTTAATATGAAATATATCAATGAATAGAGGCAAATTATGATATAGAATAGTGATGCAAAATGGACATATCAACTCCCCCCAAGCTTAGACCTCGCTTGTCCCCAAGCGAAAACTGAGCTCAAGAAACATGTCCACGGGTTTATGGAGTGAAGCATCGATAAAAATAATACGTACAAGAAGCATCACACTTACCAATACACAACTCATAATAGAAAGCAACTCACCATTATATAACTTAGCTTGCAAAAAGTATGGGAGTCACAATAAAGATGCATAAATACAAATCATAATTGGTAATGGCAAACTTTGTTCTTGGTCAGAGAACAGTTGACAAATAGTTTTCAAGCAAAGCTTTTTGTAAAGAAGTTTATAACAGGAGTCCTTTTTGCTCAAACATAAAAGCTTTTCACAACGATGGCTTTCAAAGTAATACTCATTCATATAAGAGTCTTGTGCAAACAAGGAAGATAAGGAACATGATTGAATAATTCATCATATGAATGCTTGAAACACAACAAATCAAATGCTTGCTGGAGATAGAGAGGAATAGGTTTACTGACTCAACTTAGAAGTAGAAGAAAGGCCCTTCATAGAGAGAAGCAGGGATTTCAAGTTCATAAAGAGCTTTCAAAATATTATGGTACTTACTAGCTTTGAGCTCTCATTGCCCCTATCATAAGCATCTTGAGGTGATTAAGGTTAAAGTGAACAAAGATGGAGTATATGCTTGACGAAATACAAGTTGGCAATCTCATGTCCCTTGAGTACGAGGGCCGCTCCTCATGCTGCTCAACTTTAGTTACTGGTAAGTTATTGTCATAGTAAGTACATGTGTATCATAGAGAACCGCCAACGGGGTACCCCTTGCACATGATATAGGAGCTATCCCATATCAAAATGACAAGGCAAACAGACAGTGAGCATCTCAGCAATCTCTTATTTACCATGGGAAAATGGTGCTTTTTTCTCTCTTTCCTCTTTTCAATATGTCTATTTTTTATATAAGAAGAAAGCTTCATAGATTGCTCACTATGGTGATGCTGCAAGTTTCCACCATGATTAGGAATGGGTTAGGCTAGCGGCCCAGGCGTTTCTCTAACACACATACATAACTCCATGGACTTACAATCTCCCCTTTTATTTCACACCGATGACATCCGCAAACAAAAGAGCATGATATCAACTGGGTATGTATTTACAAGTGTTGAAAGTGTTCCCTGTCACAGCACGGTTCTGCTAATCCCAATGTATAGATGCAAGCATATACAACTTCGATGACACAATGGTTCAAGTTTATTAGGGATAGGAAAATAAAGTGTTCCATCAAGTTCGTGGGAGCTTTACTGACTAGTTTTCACATAACAAAAGAATTTTTAATTTTAAAGGTAGATGAAACTCGAGAATTTACTTGGAATAGCAATAATGATAATAGGTAGATATGGTGGACACAAATGGCATAGGTTTTGGTTTTAAGGAATGGATGCATGAGAAGTGTTCCCTCTCAAAACAGTTTTTTGGCTAGCAAGGCTGGGTAGCAAGCAAAAGAGTTGAAGGAAACAAGCAAACATACAAGTGATAAAGCCGAACATGCAATCTTCCTTGAAGACACAAAAGATCTTAAATAAAGAATACTAAGCTTATGAGCCAATCAAGAAAGAAAATAAAAGATATAAAATACCTATAAGTGCTTTTCTCTTTTCCTTTCAAACCTCAAAAAGTGTTGCTACTGACCAGAGCTCGGTTTGCCAAAACCAATTTAGATTTACTTGATGCTCCCAAAGTGATACCAGTACTGATCAACAAGATCAATCATATAATAGAGATTGCAAACAAAAATAAGGAGTGCAAAAAGTAAAAGATGAAAATTCTCATTAATATTCCATAAAGGCACTCACACCAAGGGATACATAGATAACCAACTAAAGGAGAGATACTTCCAAAATGCAAACCATCCTATAAAATAACTTCTCTAAACATGATATTAGTCTACTAAAAAGGTAAAAGGATGAAAGATAATGATGTGATACCACGGCACTCCCCCAAGCTTGGAACAATCCAAGGGGATGCCAAAAACCTGATGATGAATCACTCCTTCGATGGTGGTGGTGTTCTCTTGTCATCATCAGACTTCCAAGGTAAAGGCTCCCCATCCACAAAGGATGTCTTGGTTTCCACAATCCTGAAACTAGCAGCAAAGCTTATGCGTTTAAACCTGGCCTCATACTCATAGTTTTGATTTTGCACAACGTAGAGTTGCGCTTGTAGTTGGTTGGTGGTCTGATGGAGCGAGAGAATCTTGTCCCGAAGCTTGTCATTCTCCTCCTTGTGTTTGGCGATGAGTTCTGAACTTATCTTATGGATGATGTCCACTTCACATTCTGCCATCTTCTTATACCTGAAAACCTCTTGCTCTAGTGCTTCCATCCTTTCTTCCAGACTGTCTTCTCCTTTAGGGCCCTGAACTTCTTTTATCTGTACCTTCCCATCCTTGAGTAACAATTCCTTGGGGTGAATCTTTAATTCATACTTGTATGGGTTGATGATGTCCGTGGAGGAATCCTCCTTGGGTGAACCAGGAGAAGACATTGTGGCTCCAAAACTGAGAATCTGTGTGACAGAAACAGATCGAAACAAAAACACGATGAGTACACGATATACGAACCTCGGGTGGTTGGGGTGATTATATATTACAAAGTTTTACAACATAAGGAAGGTACAAAGGAAAAACGGGGCGGAGACGGACTCCAGGGGGCTCACACCCCCTGGTGGCGCGGCCAGCTAGGGCCTGCACCACTGGTGGGTGTGGCCCACCTAGGCTCCGTTTCCTCCTCTGTTTCGTCTCGTAACCTTCCATATGGAATAAAAACAGCTAAAATATAAAGAAAAGAGTTTTTCGTGAACCTTAATTTTTCAGCACCTTTACCTATTCGTAGACGGACTCTGCAGATTCCTTCTCTCCAACACTTGAAAGTTCCTTTCATACAAATCTCCACACAATATTCATTAGCAACATTAGTGTATACCAAAACAATAAACCCATGGGTTCAAATTTCAACTAATAACCATCAAAACAAAGACCAATGAAACAAATCCTTTCAAAAGCCCAAAAATAATTTAAAAGGGAATCGATTTAAGAGGCAAATGCAAATAATGGCAGAAATCTGTCAAAACAGACCAACAAATAAAGATTGATTTTTTTCGAAAATATTCTGTTGCTCAAATGAAAAAGTGCTGAACTAACGAAAGTTATCTAACAACTGGGAGAACAAGCTCATAAAATTATAGCTTCTTCCGATGTACTGGAATTTTTCAAGAATTTTTATAGTGAAGCCCAAAAATCTGTTTCGGGACAACAACTTACCTACTCCTCGAAAGGGGTTAATCTTGACACAAAAACCAAACAAAAAGGGATAAGGAGAGGTTATTACAAGTAATAACTTCCAAGACTCAATAAAACTATTGGGTTATCTCCCAAGAAGTACTGTTCTTTAATGCCTTTAAGTTAGGCTTGACAATTTCAAAGATGCTCACATAGGAGATATGGATTTGAAGTGAAAAAGGGCATCAAGAAGCAAATATCCAACACATTTGAGTCTAACCCACTTCCTATGCAAGGGAGTTTCGTAAGAAAACAAATTATTGAAACAAAAGGATACTAGCATAGGAAGACAAAACAAATGCAACTTCAAAGCTTTCAACATAAAGCAGGGAAACTTAATATTATTGAGATGCATGAAACCATGTTTCCCTCTCTCAAAATAACTTTCAGTAGCACTTTGAACAAAGTTAACAATATAATTGTCACAAGAAACATTCTTATCATCAAAATGAGCATACTTAGAATCATTAGAAAGAGGTTTAAGGTCATAAACTGGATCAATAGAAGCAAGTTGCTCAACTCTAAAATCTTCATTAGGCAAATCATTTTCATAAGGAGTTTTAGAAAACTTGGAAAAGTTAAACTCATAAGACTCTCCATCAAACTTGGTTAAAATTTTCTCCTTCCTACAATCTATAATATCTCCACAAGTGTTCAGAAAAGGTTTACCAAAAATGATAGGATAAGTTTTACTAGCTGCTGAACCAAGCATTAGAAAATTAGCAGGATACTTGATCTTACCACAGAGAACCTCCACATCTCTTACAATACCAATAGGACAAATGGTTTCCTTATTAGCAAGGTGTATAACCACATCAATATCCTCAAGCTCACAAGGACCAATTTCATGCATAATTTCTTTGTAAAGCTCATAGGGAATAGCACTAGAACTAGCACCAATGTCACACAAACCATAATAGCAATGATCACCAATTCTAACAGAAAGCACAGGGACACTAGCTTTTCTAGCTTTACTAGGATGAGAGACAATATTAGAAGCATCTTCACAAAATATAATGTTCCCATCCTCTACATTCTTAGTGACAAGGTCTTTCACAATGGCTACCATAGGTTCAATATTCATTTGTTCATCAGGCTCTATAGCTCTCTTCGTACTTTTGTTAATCGCACTAATTATCATAGAATGTTCCTTTACCTTAGCTATAAATGGAGTTTTCTCAACATAAGGTTCAGGAAAACTACAATCAATAGTACAAACTTCAGTATTTCTAGTCGGAACATGATTAACAACATATTTATAAGATGCATGGTACTTGTTCCACTTCTTTTTAGGAATTTCAATATAAGATGCAAAATCCTTAAAACAATTGGCAATACTTTGAGAATCAAGACCATACTCAGTACTAATATCATGAAAGTCTTCAGTTCCTATAAAAGATTTAATGCATTCATAATCATAATTTATACCTGAATTTCTTCCTTTATCATTCTCCCAAGCTTCAGTGTTTTCTTGAATAAGGTCTAGAAGATACCATTTAGATTCTTCCTTCATACGTGTGAATGATCCAGCAAAAGAAGCATCTAATAAATCTTTATCATGAAGAGGCAGCCTTGCATAAAAGTTATTAATAATAATATTGTTAGGGAGTTCATGAATAGGACATGTAAGCATTAGTAACTTCAATATGCCCCAAGATTGGGCTGTACTTTCTCCATCACGAGGCCAAAATTTATAAATTTGATTCCTATCCTTATGTATCTCACTGGGAAGATAGAATTTGGAATAAAAGAGAGGTACTATTTCCTCCCATTCCATAGATTGTCCATTCTTCAGCAGCTTGTACCATTCTTCAGCTCTTCCTTTCAATGATATAGAGAGTAACTTCTTCTTCACCTGTTCAGTTGTGATACTCGCACACTTAAACAAACCGCATAATTCATGGATAAAAAGCAAGTGATCACTAGGATGGATAGTTCCATCCCCAAAATAATAATTATCCATAACACGATCAACAATTCCTATAGGTATCTTATAAGGATCTATCTCAACAGGTGGTGGTTCATCTACTACCCTAATAGTGGTAGTAGTTTTCCCAAATAGAAAACCAAGCGGGTTATCCATATTGGAAACAAAGTAACAAACAGAAAATAAAAACAATACTCACAGTAGAAGTTTCCTTTACCAATTCCACTCTTCAATAGCGCTTCACTCCCCGGCAACGGCACCCGAAAATAGTCTTGATGACCTACAAGTATAGGGGGTGTATAGTAGAACTTTTGATAAACAGGAGTGTCGATACCAATAAGGAGCAGAAGGTGCTGACTAGTGATATTGGCACAGGAAGTCTCTGTAAATACTAACAAATGGATTTTTAGGGTTTTTTGATAAAGCAAAGAAATAAAGTGTAAGTAAATAAAGACAACAAGAATAAATGCATCAAGTATCCCAATCCTTTCTTACCAAAGGACAAGCCGGTGATATTACTTATGAGGACCAAATGTTCTCGAGGACACATGGGAATACTCTCAAATGATTTCGCTTCATATAGCTGAGTAGTCTCCTTTGGTTGGGTAATTGTTGTGTGGGTGAAACTGACCTTACTAGGACTAATACATAATTGTGATTAAAAACCTTGCAAGCATCCGTAACTACAAGAAAGAAATTAAGATAAAAAACCTAACCACAACCTTAAACTCTGAGATCCTACACTCCCTTATGCAAAGGTTTCCTAATGGAGGTTCAGGTTTCTGTCACTCCGGCAACCCCATAATTAGTAGCCAAATGCACAATGCATTCCGCTAGGCCCATAAATGGTGAAGTATCATGTAGTCGACGTTCACATGACACTAGAAGAGTAGCACCACAACTTAAATATCAAACCATTGAATAATATCTCAACACAATTCCACTACTAACAACATGACTTCTCCCATGTCCTCAAGGACTAAATGAACTACTCATGAGACATCATATGGATCAAGATCAGAGATGATATGATGATGAATAAAAATCTGAACATAAACAATAATTCAACGGTTCCACTCATAAGCATCAACTACAAGAGTAATTAACACCGGGAAAGTTTCCCCTAATAACTATGCAAGATTAAACACAATTGTTACAGCAAGATGGAGTGGTGATGATGCTGCTGGTGGAGATGATGGTATGGATGATGATGATCCCGATGAAGTCTAGCTTGATGACAGTGTTGATGGCGATGATCTCCCCTCTCCGTGAAGGAATTTCCCCGGCAGAAATCTGTCTGCTGGAGAGCCCTTTCTCTCTCTGTGGTTTCTGCCCCGCAGAGGCGGCGAAATCTTTCTGTGGTCGCTCCCCCAAACTTTAGGGTTTCGAGGAGAAGATATAGGCGAGAGGGTGGAGCCAGAGGTGGGCCAGGGTGGTCACACCCCCTGTAGGCACGGCCTAGGGTGGCCCGCGCCTGGGGTGTGTGGGCCCCCTATGGCCCAACTCCGCCTTCCCTTTTAGCATCCTTCGTCTTCTGGGAAAATATAATTTTCTGTAGTTTTTCTGGTATTTTTATGATCGTCGCGAAATTGCATCAAAACACCGCTTTTTCCATCAGAATCCTGACTCCGGCAGTCCATCCTCCAAGAATCATCCAACATGCAAAAATAGATAAAAGTGACATAAGTAACACCTCTTAATATGAAATATATCAATTAATAGAGGCAAATTATGATATAGAATAGTGATGCAAAATGGACGTATCACGCTACTCTCAAATCCTAGAGAAGGTTTGACAACCTCGTCGAGTTCTACTTTCTTTCCAGTCACTTCTTTCGAGAGAAACTCCTTCTCAAGAAAGGATCCATTCTTGGCAACGAAAACTTTGCGTTCGGATCTATGATAGAAGGTATACCCAATTGTTTCTTTAGGGTATCCTATGAAGACGCATTTTTCCTCTTTGGGTTCAAGCTTTTCGGGCTGTAACTTCTTTACATAAGCTTTGCAACACCAAAATTTAAGGAATGACAACTTAGGTTTCTTCCCAAACCATAATTCATACAGTGTCGTTTCAACGGATTTTGACGGTGCCCTATTTAAAGTGAATGCGGTTGTTTCTAATGTATAACTCCAAAGTGATAACGGTAAATCTGTAAGAAAGATCATAGAACGAACCATATATAAGAGAGTTCAATTACGATGTTCGGACACACCATTATGTTGTGGTGTTCCCGGTGGTGTCAATTGTGAAAGTATTCCGCATTTCTTCAAATGCATGCCACACTCGTAACTTAGATACTCACCTCCACGATCAGATCTTAGAAATTTGATCTTCTTGTTACATTGATTTTCTACCTCACTTTGGAATTCCTTAAACCTCTCGAAAGTTTCGGACTTATGTTTCATAAAGTAGGTATACCCATATCTACTAAAGTCATTCGTGAAAGTAAGAACATAATGATATCCACCGCGTGATGCCACACTGATTGGAGCGCACACATCGGTATGTATGATCTCCAATAAGTCCGTAGCTCGCTCCATTATTCCAGAGAATGGTGTCTTAGTCATTTTTTCCATCAGACATGCTTCACATCTTTCAAGTGATTCAAGAATTCAATCAGAATGGAGTTTCTTCATGCGCTTCACTCCAATGTGACCAAGACAGCAGTGCCACATATATGTGGAATTATCATTCAATTTCATTTGTTTAGCATCTATATTATGAACATGTGTATCACCACTATCGAGATTCAATAAGAATAGACTATCTATCAGAGGCGCATAACCATAAAAGATATTACTCATATAAATTGAACAACCATTATTCTTGGACTTAAATGAGTAACCGTCTCGCAATAAACAAGATCCAGATATAATGTCATGCTTAATGCAGGAACCAAATAACAATTATTTAGACTTAACTAATCTCGACAGTAGATGAAGAGGGAGCGTGCCGACAACAATCACATCAACCTTGGAGCCATTTCCAACAAGCATCAGCACCTAGTCTTTCTCTAGTCTTCGCTTATTCTCCAGCACCTGTTTCGAGTTACAAATATGAGCAACCAACCAATATCAAATACCCAGGAACTACTACGACTAATAGTAAGATACACATCAATAACATGTATATCGAATATACATTTCTTCTTGATGTTGCCATTCTTCATATTTGCCTGGTAAATGGGGAAATGCCGCTTCCAGTGACCTTCTCCCTTGTAGTAAAAGCACTCAGTATCAGGCTTAGGACCAGCCTTGGGCTTATTTGTAGGCGCAAAAGCTTTCTTGCCACCCTTCTGAAGTTACCCTTCTTCTTAGGCTTGCCTTGCTTCTTGAAATTGGTAGTCTTATTAACCATCAACACTTGGTGCTCTTTCTTGATCTCCACTTCTGCAGACTTCAACATGGAGAAGAGTTCAGGCAACGACTTATCCATACGCTGCATGTTGTAGTTCATCACGAAGTTCTTGTAACTAGGTGGAAGTGATTGGAGGACACAATGAATACCAATGCATTGGGAATCGTAATTCCAAAATCTACGAGTTTATTCACGGCCTATACATCTTAAGCACATGCTCGCTAACAATGCTGCCCTCTTCCATCTTGTTGTTAAAGAACTTCTCGGAAGCTTCATAGCTTTCCATAGCCGCATGAGTCTCAAATATCATTTTGAGCTCATTGACAATATCATGAGGGTCATGGTTTTCAAAGTGCTTCTGAAGCTCTGATTCCAAACCATGGCACACCGAACTATGGATTATTGATTCTTCCGAGTGAGGAAAACATTTTTCACCTCATCGGTAGCATCATCTGCAGGCGGGTCACCCAGCAGTGCAGATGGCACATAGGTCAATTGACCAGCATTGAGGACAATCCTCAAGTTGCGGAACCAGTCCGCTAAGTTCCTTCCATTGTTTTTCAACTTTTATTTCTCTAGGAATGCATTAAATTGATGGTATGGACAGTCATGATCTACAACATATTTACAAAGAGTTTAGGCTAAGTTTATGATAAATTGAGTTCATATTTAATTCTTAAATTAACTAGGTGATCTCCCACTCAAATCAACATCCCTCACATTGTTTTAGTGATCACATGAACCAAATCCACTACACCAAGTCCGGTCATCACGAGAGATGATGTAGCTTCAAAGGCAAACAATCAACATGTTCATCATATCAATCATATGATTCATGCTTTACCTTTCGGTACTCCGTGTTCCGAGACCATTTCTGTACATGTTAGGCTCGTCAAGGTTTAACTTTAGTATTCGCATGTGCAAATTTGGCTTGCACCCGTTGTATGCACACGTAGAATCTATCACACCTGATCATCACGTGGTGCTTCGAAACAACGAGTCTTAGCAATGGTGCCTACTAA
The DNA here is from genome assembly GCA_916181665.1 of Avena sativa. Lineage (NCBI taxonomy): Eukaryota > Viridiplantae > Streptophyta > Magnoliopsida > Poales > Poaceae > Avena > Avena sativa. Next base: position 869,901 of record OV702284.1, read on the forward strand.
GGACAAACACTTTATTACTTGATATTCAGTGAGAGGGATCATCTTATAATGCTACTGTCGCAATCTAAGCAATACAAGATGCATAAAAAGGATTAACATCACATGCAGTTCATAATATGTGATATGATATGACCTTTCTTCTTGTGCCTTTGATCTCCATCTCCAAAGAACGAACATGATCTCCATCATCACCGGCGTGGCGTCAAGGTCAATGGCGCCTCTTCATGGTTGTCCTCCACCAATAGCAACTATTACAACTATTTTGATAAATAGACACACAGGTCTTAGACGAAATTTAAAGACAACCATAAGGCTCCTGCCGGTTGCCAACTTACAATAAGGATCATTTCATATCATATATAATCACAATCACATCTTGGCCATATCACATCACAACACAAGCCCTGCAAAAACATGTTAGACGCCTCAAATTTTCTTTGCATGTTCTACGTGGCTGGGGCTTTCGAATAAGAACCATTCTAACTTACGAACATGAACCACAACATTGATACAAGTATTGTCAAGTGCCCATTGTAAATTGAATATTCACTATGGTGGGAGATACATACACCCGCAAATCCACTTGTTCAATGCAAGTTGCACGTTGAGCATGGAGAAAGTCTCTCATGTATGATGACATGTAAGGTTAGCCCGAGCCGCTTCATCCCACCATCCCGCGAGATGCAAATTACACAAAAAACAAGCGGCAACAAAAGCATCAACGCCCACAAAACCATTGTGTTCTACTCGTGCAACAGATCTACGCATAGAGTCGGCTCTGATACCACTGTAGGGTTCGCAGCATGGAAAACAAAAAATTTCTATCACGGGAACACACAAAACCAAGATATATTCTACGAGATCGGTGCAACGAGATTGTAGAGAACTAACCCTCGAAGATCTAAAGCGTTTAAGGAGATTCAGATCTTGTGGTTGATGTAATCGATCTCAAGATCGCGTAGACGATCCTTCCGGCGCCATGTTCCGGTAGCGCTTCTGCAGTCGGTCACATGTATGGTAGTCGATGAAGACCTTCCTCTCCCTTGTTCTAGCAGGGCAGCGGAGGTTGTAGATCTCCTCGGAATCCCAACAATACGACAGTGTGGTGGTGGTGGTGGAGGAGGAGAGATTAGTGCAGGGCTTCGCCTAAGCCGGAGTAGTGTATGGAGGAGAGAGGAGAGGCGGCTAGGGTTTGGGGTGAGGAGACAGGGGGCGCCCTTACCCCTCCTTATATGGGTAGAGGTGCGGCGACCAGCGTTCCTAGCCCTGGCCGAGTCCACCCCCAACTCCTCTAGGCCGACGACAAGGAGAGGGAAAGGGAAACCTTTTCCCTCAAGGTTTCCTTTCCTTCCTCCACTAGGATTTGACTTTTCAAACTAGGATTTGACTATTCAACCTACAATTTGTTTCTCTCTTCCTTGTCCTTGGCCGACTTGACCTAGGGTATGGTGCGGCCATCCCCTTAGGGCATGGCGCATCCCAAGTGCCCCCCTCCAGGGTAGTGGACCTTTCGAAACCTTCTAGAAGCTTCTGGTCAAAACACCGAAAACATTTCCGGACCCTGGAAATTGACTTTCCTTATATGAATCTTGTTCTCCAGACCATTCCGATCTCCTCGTGATGTCCTGGATCCAATCAGAGACTCTGAACAACATTCAGTCTCCAACTCACATTCCATATCTACTCAAACAACATTGAATCCTTTAGTGTGTCTCCCTATGGTTCGTGAACTATGCAGACATGATCGAGACACCTCTCCGATCAATAACCATTAGTGGGGTCTGGAAATCCATAATGACTCCCACATATTTCTATGATGACTTCGTGATCGAATGAACCATTTACATACGATATCGATTCCCTTTGTCACACGATACTTTACTTATCCGAGGTTTGATCGTTGGTATGTCTATATCTAGTTCAATCTCATTACCGATAAGTACTCTTTACTCATTCCATGATATGACATATGACATCCCTTGTGACCTAGTCACATGCTTGCAAGCCAATTGGATAACATTCCACCGAGAGGGCCCAGAGTATATCTATCCGCCATATGGATGGACAAATCTCACTCTTGATCCATGTGCTTCAATACATACTTTCAGAATACCTAATGCCACCTTTATAACCACCCAGTTACGAAGTGGTGTTTAATGTCATCAAAGCATCCATCCGGTGATGGTTATTAACATGATCTTATGGTTGAATGATTATGTTACTATGTATTCGAAAGCTTGTAGCAAATGAACTCTAAATGACTTGATTTTACGCTACGCTAACTGTAGCAGTGTGTCCATCACATCATTCTCCTAATGACATGATTTTGTTATTAATAACATCTAATGTCCATGATCAGGAAACCATGATCATCTATTAGTCAACAAGCTAGTTCAACAAGAGGCTTACTAGGGACTCTTTTATGTTTACGAAACACACAAGTATTAATGCTTCCGGTTAATACAATTATAGCATGAGATATAAACATTTATCATAAACACAAAGATATAATAATAATCATTTTATTATTGCCTTTTGGGCATATCTCCAACATATATGACATGCAACCATTTCTAACTGGTTGCACCCAATATCCAAAGTTTGTCATAATTCATTAGTTTCTAACTTGATTTCTTTAGATGGCTGCCACATATAGCAACTTGTCTTCGTATGAGACAGTTATAAAGAATTCAATAAGTTAATAATGGATACATGCATCAGTAGATACAAAGGCTGAGTTTATCCCTTTTCGGAAAAAAGTAAGGCTAAGCTTGGGTCCGATATATGTAGTCTCCATCTCGCATAGAAGAAAGGGCTTTGTCCTCGGATAAATGGAGCGGAGTAAAACTATGGTCATCCAACATTCATATGTACATAATCTGATACTCCAAGGCGATGAACATATGTTTATTTTAGCTCAAAAGGAATTTTGTGCGCCAGTTTTGAATCAGACATCAAGACACCTCATTGTTAGTTTTGAATCAGACATCAAGACACCTCATTGTTCATCTGTGACTTGATAGAGGCAAGGCACTGGATCTCGGTCCTTGTATGATCGTCCATCGAGAAACCGTTGGTATTGCAGTATTACTGTCTGGAAGCTCCTCCTCAATACCATAATTTTTTTGATGAGGCCGCATGACTGAGATTTACCTCTCTCTCATGACTTCGGTGATATAAGGGCTTGACTTGGCGAGAGGGTGAATAAGAAGCAAGGTGACTAGCATTTTTTTTAAAAAGTTGGTTCTCTAACATATAGTATATGTTAAGAATATGATTGTATGCTTGATAACAGGCAGATTTTGGCAAGGCATGCATCGTGCGGAACAAAAAAAAGATTAAAGCCATATTTTTATCATTATTAGTGTGCTTTGTATTAAATCAATGGCAACTATAGTATGGAATGGATGGAGTAGTTACAAACATTATGTGATAGTGCGTCACAAAGAAGAAAAACAATTAGACCGTTACAACGTGGAGAAGACAATGTTTTTTATCATGTAAAAGAATGTTTTTATAAGAAAATTCCATGTGAAGAAAAATCTCAAAAAAATAAAAACGGGGAGAAGAAAATGTGAGGAGAGATGTGCCACAGTTCCACCAATCGATGAACCAGGCCAATTAACGTGCACAGATAGCCCTCCCAGACCTGTCAGTGAGTGGGGCCCTGCTTTCTGTGAGGCACGGCGCGAACCAACAGATCATGTACGGATGTCCCACGCTCCCATAAAGCAGCCAGACCGTGTCCCCGGGCAGGGAGCTCTGCCTCGCCGGCGAACGTGTCTTGCATTGCAACCTCGCCGTCTCCTCCTCCCGCCCTGTCACTTCAGCCATGGCCGCGGCAGATCTCAACGCTGGCGCGAGGCCATACCACCGCCGCCGCTCCAACCGCCCCCACCACCACCTCTCTCCGCTCCAGCCTCCTCCGCCCGTGATGCCGCCGGCGTACTACTATGGCGGCGCCGCCTACCAGCCGCCTCCCCGCCTCGTCCCCAACTACTCCCGCGCCACCTTCCCCGAGCACCACTACCGCCTGCCGCAGCAGGCTCCTTTCTTCCGCAACCACGCCCCCTCGCCGCCGCGCGCGCTCACGTTCCCAAACAACAGGGGCGGCTTCGTCTGCGAGAAGCTGTACGCGCAGGCGATGTACAGGTACAACAAGTCGCGAGCTTTCACGGCCATGGACGGCAGGAGGGGTGCGGCGCGCGGCCCACGGGCGTGGACCAGGGGCCGGGGCCTGGGCAGGGCGCACGTTCCGGTCGCGCGCGCCGGAGGGCGGGCGGCGAGGTCGCCCTCGCCGGCGTTGACGACGAGGCCGGAGTCGTGGGTTCCCCGTACGCCGGCGTGGTATGGCTGCACCACCGTCATGATCCGCAACATCCCCAACAACCTCACGTACGTAAGCTAGCACGCAGAGACTACGACGTGCACCATTAATTGCTGTGTTCAGTTCGTGCGCTCAAGTTGATGCATCATCTTCCGTCGCATGCAGGCGCGCCGCGATGGTGGAGCTGCTCGACGACCACTGCGCCCGGGAGAACCGCCGGCGGCGCGGCCAGCCCGCCGCGTACGATTTCCTCTACCTACCCATGGATTTCAGGTGATCAATTCTTACTCGGTCGCTCGTTCGAATTCTCCTCCCACAAAATTACAACTTGGCAAAAAGTGATTCCTTGCCTGTATTCTTCCTGTGATCGTGATCCTACCATTAATTAGCATAGAGTAATGCTACATAATTGTAACGGATAGATTGAGATTGATGAAATTTCAAATGAACGGGAGGGGAATGTTAATCCTCTTTTTTTTTTCTCTGCACATCTTCCTTGATGATCCTATGGGTAAAGCTAAAGGGCAGTCGCAAAGAGACAAAACCAAGTCAGGAAAAAAGAAGAATCGGTAGCATCATAAAGTAACAATTTGTTTGCTGCATTAACTTTAGTGATAGACAAAAATAAACACTTTCCCATTTTTTTGAACTATAATGTGCATGCATGCGGTATGCGCTACTACTAGCATGTGCATCCAGCTTTTTCTGCAAAAAAAACCAGTAAAACCCTTGCAAGAAGACCAACGGATAAAAGCAGACACTGGAAAATACCAGTCAATGAAATTTGTGAACAACTCAAGTGTGCAATGTTTGCTTTTATGGAGTAGCACTATTTTTCCAGCATGAAATTTGTGAAGTACGTAAACATGTCTCATATGGCTTGCAGTTGCAGGGACCAGAGCAGCAACAGGGGGTACGCCTTCGTCAACTTCACGACGGCCGACGCGGCGTTCGGGCTGTACTACGCGCTTCACGGCTGCGGATGGAAGCTGTGGGTCGGCGGCCGCCGGAGCAGGAACATCAACGTCGCCGCCGCTCATATCCAGGTACCTTACCTACATCCGTCGTCGCCGCCGTTCTATTCTATACACACGATCGAACTGTGGTGTGTTCGACTGCTGGTTGATGACACGATGCGTTGCTGCTGTTGTTGTTGTTGCAGGGGAAGAGGGCGGTGGTGCGGCGCTTCGCGCGCTCCACCTTCGTGTGCCCCACCGACGAGTTCCGCCCCGCCGTCTTCTGGCCGCCCCGCGACGGCGCCACCGACTCCCAGCCCAGGCACCTCGGCCGCCGTCTTCCTCCGCTCGTCTCCGCCGTTGATCAGTCGCAGCCGCTGGCAGTGGCACCGCCCCAGCAGCAACAGCCAGTGCGCGTCGAGGCTTGCTACTCCATGAGCTACTAGCTAGCTAGCTCCGTAGCTCCTGCTCTAGCCATGGTCGTGATGCAAGTCAAACGAGTCAATCCCGTGTGAGCTCGCGTGCGCGTTTGGTGCCTTGTTCGTTTCGGGAAGCATTGCACGGTCGTCAAATCCGGAGTATGGACGTACATGCATTGCATGTCTTCCCTTTTCGCATTTGGTGCAAACTGCCTTTGGATACTCTACTGCTTGGCACTGCTCTACTACTGCGCATCTATATATTTCGGAATTTCTATGCTACCATATATATATATATAGCATGATCACATCTCCGTATCTTACCATGTCGTAGCTCTGTACCCGCCTACAGTCTTTCATGTCATTTTATTTGTGTCCTGCCCATGCAGCATTTTCCGACTCTGTCCGGTAGAATCTTTGTCCGCTTGATTTGGTGTGTACGTAGTCCCTTTATTGTTCATGATAATCTTCGACGGATGATTCAAAATGGGTCATCTGAAATCTGTTTTATGTCACCGGTTTTCGGGTTTCAGGGTACTAACTTAGAGTGCCCCCGTTCTAGATGATGCAGAATAGGGAAGCAACTAGGTTTGAGATGATGCAAAATATATAGGGCATCGACCAACACATTCAAACATCGAAACTTTGACACGTTCGAACATAGAAACTCGGCACACTCAAATATAAAGACCACCATACACGCAGAAACTTTGACACATCTAAACATAGAAACTTGATACATTCAAATAAAGACCATCATGCACATAGAAACTTCGACATATCTGAACATACAAGCTACACCTCGGAACTACTCGGGAAGGGGCTAGACTTAGTTCTTTCTTCTTTGCCACGCCCTTTGCCACATAGAACTCGTACTCCGCCTGCACTGCCTCAAAGATAAGCCTCTCTTTACCTCAGCATGGGCACCTCATCAGAATCATGGGCGGAGAGCTGCCGCATGGCGAAGCGATGTTCCTTCTCCTCTTCCCGATATTCCATAAACACTCCAAAAGCTAGGAACTCTGTCTCCCGCCGGCTCTCCACCTCCGGGAAGTTGAGGTCCCTCTTAGGTTGGCCAAACCTCCACGTCGGGGCGGACTCTAACGAGTTGAAGTTGCCGAGCCACACCCTCTCTCGGTCGCATTGTAATCTCCGCAACATAGTGGCCGGACTCCCGCAATCGAACATCACGGTAGCTGACTGAGCAATCTAGCACGGCAACATGGGGCCATCCAAAGGCGACGGCGACTCGTTGGATGTGAATGGTTCAGGGGACAGGGACACGAGCCGTAGGCGACAACGGCTGGAGATCTGTGGTGGCGGCATGATTCAATTATGATTTAAGGGGAAAGGGCGTGGCAGAGTCATAGCTGCAACTTGCTAGGATGCAGTGCAACGTCATCTCCTGTGGATCAGCTCGCACGCAGTATCCGGCCCGGCGCGTTTATCCTTTGTCGGCTTGCCACAGGCTTTACCCGCTCGCGGGGCCGCATGCATGGTTTCCTGCTCTCGGATCACTGGCACTACGTACTGATTAATAATCACGCAGTGTTAGTATACAGTACCCAAAAACAAACTACAGTAGTTCTTCTCCTGTTTGCAAGCAACGAGGCGAGCCTGGCTTTGCAGAAAAGAAAAGGTGGTGGTTGGCCACGCGCCAGGCTTTCCTGATACGGTGGGTCAGGATTCAGCCCAGGGGGTGGGCACGGGCTGGTTACTAGCACACGATCCCTGTACCGTTTTGTTCCATTGATTTCGTGGTAGCCATTGCAAGAAGGCAGCAAAAGAGTTCCCTACGTGGCATGCGTTTCTGTGGGGTGTTCTGTTAGATATAATATTTTCTGTTGTTGGATATTTAGTATAACTGTTTATTGGATATTTGGTATAGAGTAGTACTCTACCCAAACTCCTTTCTTTCTCTTGTACCGAGCCACCACAGGGGCTTTTCCTGTGCATATAACACGTATACGATGCCCCCCAGAAGGGTCACGCATCGCTTTCAAACACATACAAAATCTAACATGGTATCACGAGCCTCCCTCCTCCTTCTCTAGTTGCCGCCGCCGGTACCTTCTCCCTCACCGCCGGCCGTCCTCCTCCCTCCAGATACAACCACAAATCCCTCCTTCCCACAAATCAAGCCAAGCTCTACCAATTCCCCTATCTTCTTTTCCCTAAAACCCACCCACCCTCCCCAACAAAACCCTAGATCGGTTGGCTTATCTTCTCCGATCGGTCATGACATCCTCGACACCTCCCACGCACACCGCCATCGGCGCCCCCCCCCCCCCGGCTACTAAGCTGACCCGGGAAAATTTTCTCTCCTGGCAGACACAAGTTATGCCCACGCTTCGTGGTGCTCGTGTCCTTGGTTTCCTTGATGGCACCACCGTGGCACCCCCTGAGGTTCTTGAAGCTGAAGATGCCAACCAGAAGAAAGTCACCATCCCCAATCCGGATTTTGACATATGGGTTACCAAGGATCAAGCGGTGGTGAGCTTCCTCGTCAACTCCCTTGGTGATGATCTTCTCTCTCATGTGTATGGCCTTGTCCATGCCAAAGAAGTATGGAGTGCTATTCTCGAGCTCTTCTCCACTCAATCCAAGTCCCGAGTTTCTTCGCTTCGTGGAGCTCTCACCAACACAAAGAAGCTTGATATGACTGCCTCTCAATTTCTCACCAAGATGAAAGGGTTTGCATCTGAACTTGCTGCTGCAGGAAAGCAGGTTGATGATGATGAACTCAAGGACTACATCCTCAACGGTCTTGATGGTACCTACACACCCCTTGTTGCATCAATTAATGCCAATCCCTCCACCACCATTAGTGACATGTGCTCGCAGCTTTTATCCTATGAATCTCGTGAAAATATGCTTGTTGCAACGGGTCAGAACACTGGCACCTTCACCTCTTCTATTAATGTTGCCCCTCGCCGCCCACCCTTCTCCACCACACCATCCCCTCAGCCTCCCATCCTTCCTACACCACCACCATCCTACCATCCGCCTACACCACCTCCTTATACCCCTACTCCTTACCATGCCGCTCCACCACCCTCTTTTTCCCAACCGACCTATACCCCCACACCATATGCCTACCCATTACCAACCTATGCCCCTACACCTTATCCACCACCACCCAATTACTACCAGCCACCCCCCTCCTATCGCCCACCCCTCCCTTCAGCCCCACAACCACAAGGTCCTCCTAATCCCGGGCGTCAGGATCGGCGTCCCAAGGGGGGGCGCGACAAGGGCCGTGGGCATCCTGATCGTGTTGCCAGTCCCTGGCAGCCAGGTGTTTACTGTCAAATTTGTAAGAAGGAAGGGCACCCCGCAAGTGAATGTTGGTGGCGTTATGGGAACGACTGTGGCATCCCGCAAAACCACTACTAGAAAATCGTGTTGATTTTGTGCATTGCATCATCATGACCTCATGCTCATGTCATCATGCCACATTGCATTTGGGCATCATCATGTCATCATGCATTTGTTTGTCGAAACCTATTTTCTGAAAACCTAGTTTGGTTTTCTAAATGTTCCCCGTCTCAATTTCAAATTAAAGCGCCGGGCTTTTCCGGGTCTTTTATTTGTCTAAAAACTAAATACAAAAGTTATTTTAAATTAATAAAAATCTATATTATTTTTAGGGGGCAGTCGAACGGGCCGATCCGACCCAGTCGACCACCCCCAGTACAAAATCAGACCAGCCTGTCTAATTCTATTCCTACCCAATCCTAGTCTACCCACCCTCCAGCCACATCACCCTGGCCAACCACGGCTCGCCACCTCATCTCTCATCTTCCCCATCCAATCCCAGCAGTCCACTTCACCCTTCTGGCCCCACTCCCCTTCCCCTCTCTCTCTCTTCCCTGGCCCCACTCCCTCACCGACCGCACACGCGTGCGACCCACCTTCCACCTCGCCCCTGGGCCCCACCCCGCCACACGCCACGTAGCCCCACCAGCTCCCCAGATGCCGCCTCCCCTGCATCGAACCACCCCACTCCCCGCGTCCACCCCGCGTGGGACTCACGCGGTCAAGCCGCGGCCCACCCGCGGGTCCCACCTGCCGCACCCGTCGCCTCCCCGCCTCTCTACTCGCAACCGCGCGACCGCCAGGGCCCTCCTCCGTTGCCCCGGACACCGCCGAGCCTGCATCGACCTCCTCTCCGTCCCTTGCGCCGCCATCCGCCTCCCTCCTCTCCGCCTCACACCATCGCCTCCGCCTGCGACACCGACTCTCCTCCGCCACCGCGCTCTTCTCCGGTCGCTACCGGCCCGGCCCTCTGTGCCGCCGTCATCCGTCCTTCCCGGAGCTCCGCCGCCGCTCGGCTTCACCCTCCCCTCGTCTCCTCTGCTCGCACCCCCTCCTCCCTGCTCGCCTGCTTCCCTCCTCTGCAAGCCGGTCCTCCCCTCTCTGGCCAAGGCCGCCGGCGACCGCCGCTGCATCCCCTCTCTCCGCGGCCTCCTCCGTCGCCTCGGACGCCGGCCTCGCCGCGCCCTAGACCTCGTCTTCCCCGCCGGCCGCCTGCGCCTCCCCCGGCCCTCCTGCAGCATCGCACCCCGCGGCCCCGCCCGAGCTCCTCTCTCCGGCTCGCCGGCGACCCCCACCCCGCCGCCAGGAGCTTCCCTCCTCCGCCGGTCGCCTCCCTCTCGCCGTGGCCTGCGAGATGCCGCCATCGACGGTCGCCTCGCCGAGCCTCTCCCCTCTGCGTCCTTTCCCCCTTGCCGGACCCGCCGTCGGCCCGCCGGAGCTTCTACCGGCCGCCCTGTCTTCATCCGCCAGCCGTGCCAGCGCCCCCCTCTGCCCTGCTGCTAAGGGACATCCCCCTGAGCAGAGCCCCGAAGCCACCCTACCTGTCGTCAAGGCCAACAAAGAGGATTCCATCCCCACCTCGACAAGAATTGTCGCGAAGCCGCCATCCTTTTGGCCGAGATGTTAACCAAGATCGACGCTGTGTCAAGGCCGTCCTCGACATTGGAGTCAGAACGCCAAGATCTACCGTTGCCGAGACCCCCGACCCAAGATCTCCTGAAGGCCCTGGCATCAAACAAGTTCTCCATCGATAACAAGATCGCCACACGAACCCTGGACATGGAACGCCATGAACTCCTTCTCGGACCCCAAGTTCAGCTGCTCCCGAAGACCGATCACGGATCCGGTGGCCGAGACCCTGAACTCAGAGATCCTCTTCACACAACACCAAGGCCGTCGACATGGAACCGAAGAACGACAAGCACTTCGCCGCGGAACGCCAAGTTCTGCATCCCGAACGCCAAGACCGACCCGGAAGAATCCGGTGCACCCCGACACCGAACCAAGACCTTCTTCTCGAATGCGACAAGATCGACTTCCGTTGTCCGAGACCGATCTCGTCGAGCCATTCTTCCGCCAAACCCTGAGACCAACCCCGAACCCCCGGAACCAAGATCTTCCGAACCCAGATGTGTGAACCTTTTCCCGAGCCCTATTTTATAAATGCTATATATAAAACTTGCTGCATATTAATTGTTCATCTCGCATGCATATCATGTGGGTTGGGGGCACTATGCTGATTCACCTTATAATTAAATATGGGGCCCATATGCGGGCAAATCTAGTCTTATATTGGCCTCATTTAAATTTGTGTAGCGAACCGGTAACTTATCTTGCCCTGTTATTACAACATTTAAATTGCGGGGTATCTAAACAACTAGAACCATATATTTAACTGTCGGGACCCCCGGTTCCGCTTAATATTGCCTAATTGCATCGCATCTTTGCCATGTCATACATCATACATGCATCATGCCCGATCTTTGCCGTAGTATTAAATAGTGCATCCGGTGTTTATTCTAGTGTTTTGCTTCTTCGCGGATAAGGCCGTTGAGTTGATGCGAGTATCGACCCGATCTTCGATGAACCTTCGGCAATGTTTTCAGGCGAGCATCTCCCCCTTTCTACCTATCTTACTTTTATAGTATTTATTCCCTCGTGTTGATCTATTGCTATCTGTGTTGCGATGCTCTAGTTTTCGCTCCCGTGATATCCCTTGCAGCCTTATATTGCCTTGGACACCTCCTATTACCTGTTGTTTGGTAGGTAGTTGGACCTGCGCGTCGTAGTCGCTTGCTCAAGTGCTGTTGCGTGTCGTCCAGTACCACAGTTGTTGGAGTATTGCCGCATGTTTAATGTTGGAGATGCTCATGGCTTTAATTATTGTTTAATTCAATTATTGTTTAATAACTAAAATTGAAGTAGGTAAGCAGAGGCACAGGTGGGCAATAGATGTTATTTGGTTGTTAACCGTCCACTTGTGTCCCGTAGGACCCCGAGTTCTTGACACCTGTTCCGAGATCGAGCGCGCTAACCACATGTGGGATGTATGGGCACCCCATCGATTTAGTACCTGATTTCAAAGTACTGTACTGGGGGCCACAAGTAGTTTGGGGCTTTATTACTATTCTGTACTTATGCCATGCTTTACTGCCTAATTTAAATTGTGCGAGGTACTGCACACTGTACTGTTTAGGAAAGCGGAGTGTTTTCGCGGTATCAACAAGCCCAGTTTTGGGTTCCCAGTCGTTTACAGCCACTGGCGCAAACCCTGAGTCCGTCTCGGAGACCGGCCGACTTCGTTGCGGGTAGACTTAGTGGGGTGGCCCCCCGTGCTTGCTTTGGATCTGGGAAACGTCATGACTTAGGCCCCGCCGACATACCGATGGGTGTATGTTAATTGATCTGGCAAAAAGGGTCGAAGTGCGTGTGGATACTTTGGTGCACCCCTGCAGGGTTAAATCTTTTCGAGAAGCCGTGTCCGCGGTTATGGGCGACTTGGAGCACAGGTCTCGATCATAGATAACTATAACTAAAGTTTACTGCTATAATTTGACTTGTATCTGATATGACTAGTAATCAGCTTCACTACAACGGAATGGCTAAATAAAAGTACCAACAACTGCTGGGTTTTGGGATATCTCATGCTAATCGAATATTTGACTAGTAAATGCTGTAACTACAACGGAATGGTTAACTAAAACTGCCCACTGCTTGTTATATCAGGATGATTATCTATACTTGACTAGTAATTGCCGCAACTATAACGGAATGAGTAAAACTGCCTACGGTGTGAGTTCCTCGGTTGACTTCCTCGTTTGGTCTCGAGGGGGAAACACCAGGATGGGTTTGTTTGATGGTAGCATCAGGTTGGTTCCGAATAGGCCTTTCTTATCCCTCTCTGATAGCCGACAGTTGTATCGAGTCTCTATAGGTTGTTTAGTGCATGCCGCGCTGCCGCTTCAGTCCACCATACCTGTGTAGGCGAGGACCGCCGAATTCTAGCCTCGCCGTGTACTGGCCTCAGTACTGACGCTCCTCTTTTTCCTTTGCCCTTTGTCGGCACCCCTTTTGTTTTAGCAGGTTTCGACGTCGTTAGCAGGGTTACCCTTCCGGCTTGGCCTGGTCAGGGTTTTGGACGCCATTGGTTATTCTTCAGGGCTCTTAGCCCCATTTGTATCTTGTCCGTAGTCGAACGCTCTATCATTTTCAAGGTGATTGGGTCTTTGTTCTGTATATCTGTATCCTTGACTCATTGAGTCGCTGTTGTATATATATCTGTTCTGTGGGTCCCATCGAGGACTGTTGTGTAATGTTATTACTTCGTTTTCCACCCGCACGAAAGTGCCTGGTGGGCACCTTTGAATCGTTTCTATGCGGGTTTGGCGGGAATCGCTAAAACTTGCATAGGGCCGATTCTGAGGGTGTTACAGAGTGGTATCAGAGCTCAGCAGTTGCGATACCCCACAAGTCCAGCCTGTAGGATAACCTAGCTAACGGCCGAAGTAGAGTGTCAAAACTATTTTTGGAAAATCGGTTGGATAGTTCTGATTAGGTCTGATTTTACTCCTTACCCTCTGCTGCTCTCCTCTCACCTCTGCGTGTTTTGAATCCGCTCTCTTCTCTCTCTTCGAGTCCAGGATTTCTCATAGTTGGGTTCCATCGTACCTTCAGGGTTTCGCTTCCTCCTGTGGTAACGGTGTTGCTACATCTGGTCTTCATGCTATCCGAGGAATCCTTCGTCTGGTGGACTTCTCTTTGTTCCTTCTCATGCCTTCCGGTGTTTTCCGACGCGACGACATCATCTACGCCAGATCCGATGCAGAGTCTGCATCACTCCTTTGTTTCTGAACCTCGCTTGTCGAGATCTACAATCTGAATTCTGAGAGTTGGTTGCATAATTTCCTATTCATGAGCAGAGTAATGCTTTGGGTGCGCGATGGACTGATCACCATCCGACTACTCTTATCATTCGCTCTTGCACATTGAATGGTGAATCATTGCAGTTATACTCCTTCCGCGGAAGTTAGAGGTGGCTTTATTTGTTGATACCTCTACCTTCGACCTTTTGTTTCCGGAGTGTTCCCTCGACGATCACGGACAACGACCTCTTGTTAGTGGTGTCGCGAGGATCTACATGATGCGAGAAGATTCGGATCGCCGCCCTTCTTTCCGGTACCATGAGGCGGGCGAGATCCATTGTTAGTGGTGTCGAATTGTGGCATCCCGCAAAACCACTACTAGAAAATCACGTTGATTTTGTGCATTGCATCATCATGACCTCATGCTCATGTCATCATGCCACATTGCATTTGGGCATCATCATGTTGAAGGGAATATGCCCGAGAGGCAATAATAAAGTGGTTATTATCGTATTCCTTATTTATGATAAATGTTTATTTTGCATGCTATAATTGTATTAATACGGAAACATTAATACATGTGTGTTTAATAAACAAAGTGGTAGTTCCTAGTTATGCCTCTCTCATAAACTAGCTCGTTGATTAACAAGATGATCAAGGTTTCCTGATCATGGACATTGGATGTTGTTAATAACGGGGTCACAACATTAGTGTAATGGTGTGATGAACATTCATCCGAAGTATAGCATTACGATCAAAGTCATTGAGTTTATATTGCTATAACAACTTACGAAGTGATCCTAATCCTTAGACCATGAGATCATGTCAATCACTAACACCGGAAGAGTTTCTTGATAACATCAAACGTCACACCGTAACAGGGTGATTATAAAGATGGATTCAGAACTACTAAAGTGTTATGTTGAGGCCCATGGATCAAGAGTGGAATTTGTTCATCCCGATGACGGATAGATATACTCTGGGCCCTCTCGGTGATATCACATTGATTAGCTTGCAAGCAAGTGATTTGATCACTAGAATGTTATATCACGGGAACAAGAAAAGAGTGCATGTCAGTAACGAGATCAAACTAGGTATGGAGATACCGATGATCGAATCTCGGACATGTAATATATCGCGAAACAAAGGGATTAAGATACTAGCGTAAAAAGGTTCCGACGATCACAAGAAAGTCATCGTTGAATGTGTGGGAGTCAGTATGGGTCTCCAGATCCCGCTTCTGATTATTGATCTGAGAGGGGTCTCGATCATGTCCGCATTATTCACGAACCGTAGGGTGACACACTTAAGAGACACCGACATCCAGTTGGAGCAAAAGTTTCATGCCGAAAGAATGAACAAGCACAGGAATTTATTTCACTAGATACCGAAACAGGTTTTCGGGTGAAATTGCATAAAGTGGTTATGCATGTGAAATAGAATTCTAGCAAGGGGTTATTTGTGAATGTTTGTCATTAAAGTAATTGACAAAATTCTGAATAAAATAAAAGAGTTTTATTTAATGAGAGTTTGCATTAAATTTGGTGGAAATTTAATGGGAATTTGAGTGGGTTTTTGAGTGGAGAAAATTGAAGGGCCATTTTGTGAGTGGAGTGTCCACCCACATGAATGAGGGAGAGGTGGGGGCACCCTCCATGGCCGGCGGCCATGCCCCCTTGGGCTGCCCCCCCTCCCCTATATAAGGAGCCCCTCCTCTCACTTCTCACTCACACCTCCTCGTGAAGGATCTCTCTCCCCCTCTAGAATTTATCCCCCATGGTCTCGGACTAGCGAGATACATGTTCCCGGTGGCTTTTCGGCAAGAAAGAGTTGTGCTTCCGCTGCATCGCTGGAGCGAGGAGGCGGAGGTTGCTCGGTGCCTCGAACGTGTGTGCGAGCACGGATGCGCTGCTGTTTTGCGGCGCTAGGACTTCCTCTCGATCTTGAGATGGGCAAGAGATCGTCTACATCAACCACGAGTTTGGACTCGTTAAGCTTTGTCGGTCTTCAAGGGTATGTTCTCTACGGATATACATCCGCCCGTTGTTTGTATCTAGTAGATAGATCTTGGTACATAGTTGTTCCCATCGTAGGAAAATTTTTGTTTTCTATGCTGCGAACCCTGCAGTGGTATCAGAGCCGGATCTATGCGTAGATACTTTGCACGGGTAGTACACATATGAGTATGTGGGCGATGATGATCATTTTATTGCTTCTTAGTTGTACTTTGGATATTGGTGGCATAGTGGGATGAAGCGGCCCGGACAAACTTTACATGTCCTCGCACATGAGACCTGTTCCACGCTTGACATGCAACTAGTTTTGCATAAGTGGCTAGCGGGTGTCTGTCTCTCCTACTATAGTCAATATCTAATTTGCAACGAGTTGTCAACAATTTGTTTATCCTCGTTGTGGTTCATGTTCTTAGGTAAGAACGGTTCTATCTCGAAAACCCTAGGCCACGTAAAATTTGCAATGGTTAAATTAGAGGCGTCTAGTTTAGATTGTTGCTGGGCTAGTGTTATGATATGGTGATGTTGTAAGTAGAAGTATGAGATGATACTCTTACAACACACATAACGTGTAATCTCCATAGACCTTGGACTTACACATATAGGTATGATAGTGATCATACCACGGTGCACATGATGGAGATCATATGCGGGAACCATATCATTTCACTTATAAACATGTGATGTTTAATAGCATCTTATATTGCTTATTTGGCATTTTATTAGCATAATAAGATGATCCCTCATTTAAATATCAAGATAAGAATGTGTTCTTCCTTAAGTATGCACCGACAATGTTTCGTCGCTTCAAGACATCACGTGATGATCGGGTGTACTTGAATCCACAAGCATATCTCGGGTGTAAGACAGTTACACACGCGAATACTAAGGTTCTTACTTGGCGAGCCTAGCATGTACAGACATGGCCTCGGAACACGGACTGAAAGGTTAAGCATGAGTCATATGTTTTGATATGATGACCATATGGATGCTCGCCTTTGAAGCTATACCGACTCACGTGATGATCGGACTTGGTGTAGTGGATTTGGTTCATGTAATCACCAAAAAGACACGAGGGATGTCGTTTTTGAGTGGGAGTTTAATTATAATTTGGATTAGTAGAACTCAATTTATCATAAATTAAATCAAAGTGAATTTGCATAATTTGTTGTAGTCATTGGCATTCGTTCACCGCCTTATGCTTAGTTATAATTGAGATAATAGAACTATAGAATTCTGGATATATACTTTACGAACTGGTATCGTATTGTGTTGAGTGTCAATCTAAAGTTTAAAGTCCTATTGCAAACTTTCAGCAAACTCTATTTACTCCGGGAAATTTAATAGTTGGTATTAAATCGAGAGTAACAATTCCAGTGTTAGTATCTTAAGTATCATGTTTGCCTCCACGATTCTTGATTGATTTAAATATCAAGTTTATCTAGGAGCTGAAAGAATTGTTTCAGAAACCATCATGTGTGGCAGATATAACGATATCTGAAATAATGTTTTGGTTGCAATATGATAGAGTATAATATATGTTCTCATATTGGATGAGAATTTACGAAGGTTGGAGATGCTAGACATCCTAATCATCCAAAAGGGTTTTGGAAAGTAATGTTATACTCACGATTCTCCTTTATAAGCTAAATTGGCTTGATCATGAAAGTCGTCATGATAAGGATGAATAGAATATGTATGTAAAGTGTTTACTACACTAAAAGATTACTAAAGAATGGATTTTGAAAGAATACCGATCATTTTGATGATGGTGATCTACTTCAAAGTGCAAGTCCAAAGGTATTATTATTTGAATATACACGCTTTGGACTATGTGTCATGTATATGGCGCCACTTTTGATGTTGATAGATTCTTTTAAAAGGAAAAGCAAATGCTGAAAGAGAATCTATAAAATATATTTGGCAGAAAAGAAAAGATTGGAAATATCCAATTTAGGTATATGGATGATATACATGTTATGGTTGTATTCTTTGCTTGTTAAACAATGTGGTTCTTGGGTATTGGATACCGAATTGGTTGGTATGAAATTTCATACGGAACGATGCAATTCATGAACCACAATGGCCTAAGTAACTAGCAAGAGAATATGTGATGATGTTCATCGAAAACAAACAAACCGTTGTTTGTATTTCTCGTTGACATCAAAGCTTGACTTCAAGATTTTTTTTAATAATTGTTATTTGAATCAGGTATTATAAGAACAAAGGTTGTTCAAATAATTACCGTATTCCATATAAGATGGATGATTTACAAATCTAGTTGGAGAAATCACATACATAAAACCTAATGCTAAAATGTCGCAAGACAAATGATTGAAAGATCACTTACGAAGTGACATCGCCGTTTAAATTATATTTGAAAGAAAACATGAAGAATCTCCATTTTCATGGATTTTTGGAGTCTTTGATTTGATCAAGTGACGCTTGTGAGACTTTCCTCGGGATAATTAAAACTTCGTTCAAAGGCCAAAGAAGAACGAACGACTAAAATATTGGAATTTATACATATCGATGTATGTAGTCCATTATGTGTAGTCGTAAGCGATGGGTTTCAACTTCATATACTTTCTCCGGAAATTGAGTGAATAATTCACTTAATGAGAAAGAAGTGTGAAATATTTGAAAATGTTCAAAGACCTTCAAGATGAAGTGAAAATCATTGTGACAAGAAAAATAAATGAATTATGATTTGATCATAAAGGGATTTATTTGAGTTACAAGTGTAACAAGAAAAAATAAATGAATTATGATTTTATCATAAAAGGGATTTATTTGAGTTACAATTTTAGCAAAACACCTAGATTTACATCTCCTGAAACACCATAGGAATATGGAATGTTTTGAGATTTGTAAGGAAACCTTGTTTGACATGGTTGGATCGAAGGTGTTATTTATAAAACTGCCATTATGTTTTAAAAGATTAAAGCTTTAGAGACTACCGCTTTTACACTGAAAAGAGCTCCATCTTGATCCGGTGAAATGACACCATGGAAGTTATGGTTTGGGGTAAAACCCAAGTTGTCATTTCTTAAATTTTGGTATGCTAAACATAAGTAAGATGTTTACAACCGAAGTCGGATGAGCATGTCTTTGTAGGTTATTTCGAATAACAATTGGTTATTCCTCCATAACACCAAAGACAAAAGGGTTTGTCGCTTGAAACGTGAAGTTTCTTGAAAAAGGAATTTTTTCGTAAAAGTTAAGTGGGAGGACAATAGAACTTTGATAAGGTTAACGAACCTTAACTAAATATGCTGAGTTGCGCAGCGCCGGAAGATGTTCCGGAGGCATCCAGAATGCTCATGGATTATGTGCCTCAAATGTTGCGGTCACAGAGATCTAAGTTCCTATTGAACCAAGTCGGTCGAATAAACAATCAAATACTAAGATTTGAGAGTAAATCATTATTGTTTGACAATGATGAACCGACTATATGCAAAGAAGAGATGATGGGCCCTGGCTCCGTCAAATGGCTTGAAGCCATAAAATCCGTGATAGTTCCATACACGAGAAATCAAGTTTTGAACTTGGAAGACCCTCCGGAAAGGTGTAAAAACCTATCGGTCGTATTTGGATCTATAAAGAAACAGACATGGATGTTTCACATCTATGAAATAGTCGACATGTCGTAAAGTATTTTACGACAATGTTCAAGGAGTTGACTATGACAAGATTTGATCTTTCATAGCGATATTTAGTCTGGACGGATTAAAGTAGCAACCACTACATATAATCTGTTATATGGTAGATGAATAAACAAAACAAAGTTCTTCTAATAGAATGGTTACCTAGGACGTGTACATGACACGATCCAAAGGGTTTTGTTAATTCAAAGGATGCTTAAAAGGGCATGCAAACTTCAATTGTTGAAGTAAGCATCGCGGAGTTGGAATCTTCACCTTAATGAAAAGGAGTTTTCATCAGGAGACGATGAAGATGCTTGCATTTGCAAGAAATTAAGTGGGAGCGCTGAGACATATTTCTAATACATTATGTGGAGGACATCTTGTTGATTGGAAATGATGTATCTTTTATTGACAAAGAATTAAGAATTTCATTTTGATGAAAGACTTAGGCAAAACCCGAATATTTAGCGTGAATGTCTATAGTGGATAGACTGTGACGCTAATATGGTTGTGCCAAACGTACATATATGAGATATTGAAGGAGTTCAATATAGAAACGACTAGAAACGGTTATTGTCGCATGGAAAAGAAATTGAATCAAGATTCAAGTGTATCGACACTTGATAAGTGAAACAAGATTCAAGTGCTTTGACACTTGATGAGTGAAATCACGAGAATGTTTTGATTAATCATACCATGATATGTACACATCCAGATATGTCCTATGCTCTAAGTGTTATGAGCATATACCAGAATGAATCATAAAATGATCATTGGACGATAGTAAGGATATTCTTATGATCTTTTGGAAGAACTAAGAATATATTTGTGTAGAGGTGACAAACAATTACACATAGTTCATTGTAAAGCGTTACATTGATACTAGGTTTGTCACAAGATACAAATTAAGTTTATCTCAATTTAAACTATGGGTGGCACAATGTAATGGAAAGGAGATTCCATGATGGATTTGGAAGAGTTCCAAAGTTAAGACATTGTGACGAATACTACAACAAAAAGGCTAAGTATATGACTGCTATAGTAGCAGCAAAGGAGGGAATTTGTGTCAAGTAGTTTGTTATCAAACTAAGGTGTGGTTCGCAACGGGCTAACACTAAAGATATATTGTATGACAATAGTATCGACGTGTTTTAACCCCAAGGAACTAAAGGTCTCACCAAAATACCAAATTTATACAATGCCATCTCATTGGAGAATGAGTGATGCGTGGAGACGCAAAGACATGCAAATACACACGGACCTGAAGCGTCAGCTCCGTAGATTATGTCAACCACTTGCAATTGCGTATTTGGAACACCAGAAAGCCATAGGTGTTCAATACACAAAGTTTTCAAACTAGATTATTGTCTCTAGTGCAAGTGGGAGACTGAAGGGAATATGCCCGAGAGGCAATAATAAAGTGGTTATTATCGTATTCCTTATTTATGATAAATGTTTATTTTGCATGCTATAATTGTATTAATACGGAAACATTAATACATGTGTGTTTAATAAACAAAGTGGTAGTTCCTAGTTATGCCTCTCTCATAAACTAGCTCGTTGATTAACAAGATGATCAAGGTTTCCTGATCATGGACATTGGATGTTGTTAATAACGGGGTCACAACATTAGTGTAATGGTGTGATGAACATTCATCCGAAGTATAGCATTACGATCAAAGTCATTGAGTTTATATTGCTATAACAACTTACGAAGTGATCCTAATCCTTAGACCATGAGATCATGTCAATCACTAACACCGGAAGAGTTTCTTGATAACATCAAACGTCACACCGTAACAGGGTGATTATAAAGATGGATTCAGAACTACTAAAGTGTTATGTTGAGGCCCATGGATCAAGAGTGGAATTTGTTCATCCCGATGACGGATAGATATACTCTGGGCCCTCTCGGTGATATCACATTGATTAGCTTGCAAGCAAGTGATTTGATCACTAGAATGTTATATCACGGGAACAAGAAAAGAGTGCATGTCAGTAACGAGATCAAACTAGGTATGGAGATACCGATGATCGAATCTCGGACATGTAATATATCGCGAAACAAAGGGATTAAGATACTAGCGTAAAAAGGTTCCGACGATCACAAGAAAGTCATCGTTGAATGTGTGGGAGTCAGTATGGGTCTCCAGATCCCGCTTCTAATTATTGATCTGAGAGGGGTCTCGATCATGTCCGCATTATTCACGAACCGTAGGGTGACACACTTAAGAGACACCGACATCCAGTTGGAGCAAAAGTTTCATGCCGAAAGAATGAACAAGCACAGGAATTTATTTCACTAGATACCGAAACAGGTTTTCGGGTGAAATTGCATAAAGTGGTTATGCATGTGAAATAGAATTCTAGCAAGGGGTTATTTGTGAATGTTTGTCATTAAAGTAATTGACAAAATTCTGAATAAAATAAAAGAGTTTTATTTAATGAGAGTTTGCATTAAATTTGGTGGAAATTTAATGGGAATTTGAGTGGGTTTTTGAGTGGAGAAAATTGAAGGGCCATTTTGTGAGTGGAGTGTCCACCCACATGAATGAGGGAGAGGTGGGGGCACCCTCCATGGCCGGCGGCCATGCCCCCTTGGGCTGCCCCCCCTCCCCTATATAAGGAGCCCCTCCTCTCACTTCTCACTCACACCTCCTCGTGAAGGATCTCTCTCCCCCTCTAGAATTTATCCCCCATGGTCTCGGACTAGCGAGATACATGTTCCCGATGGCTTTTCGGCAAGAAAGAGTTGTGCTTCCGCTGCATCGCTGGAGCGAGGAGGCGGAGGTTGCTCGGTGCCTCGAACGTGTGTGCGAGCACGGATGCGCTGCTGTTTTGCGGCGCTAGGACTTCCTCTCGATCTTGAGATCGGCAAGATATCGTCTACATCAACCACGAGTTTGGCCTCGTTAAGCTTTGTCGGTCTTCAAGGGTATGTTCTCTACGGATATACATCCGCCCGTTGTTTGTATCTAGTAGATAGATCTTGGTACATAGTTGTTCCCATCGTAGGAAAATTTTTGTTTTCTATGCTGCGAACCCTGCACATGTCATCATGCATTTGTTTGTCGAAACCTATTTTCTGAAAACCTAGTTTGGTTTTCTAAATGTTCCCCGTCTCAATTTCAAATTAAAGCGCCGGGCTTTTCCGGGTCTTTTATTTGTCTAAAAACTAATTACAAAAGTTATTTTAAATTAAATAAAAATCTATATTATTTTTAGGGGGCAGTCGAACGGGCCGATCCGACCCAGTCGACCACCCCCAGTACAAAATCAGACCAGCCTGTCTAATTCTATTCCTACCCAATCCTAGTCTACCCACCCTCCAGCCACATCACCCTGGCCAACCACGGCTCGCCACCTCATCTCTCATCTTCCCCATCCAATCCCAGCAGTCCACTTCACCCTTCTGGCCCCACTCCCCTTCCCCTCTCTCTCTCTTCCCTGGCCCCACTCCCTCACCGACCGCACACGCGTGCGACCCACCTTCCACCTCGCCCCTGGGCCCCACCCCGCCACACGCCACGCAGCCCCACCAGCTCCCCAGATGCCGCCTCCCCCGCATCGAACCGCCCCACTCCCCGCGTCCACCCCGCGTGGGACTCACGCGGTCAAGCCGCGGCCCACCCGCGGGTCCCACCTGCCGCACCCGTCGCCTCCCCGCCTCTCTGCTCGCAACCGCGCGACCGCCAGGGCCCTCCTCCGTCGCCCCGGACGCCGCCGAGCCTGCATCGACCTCCTCTCCGTCCCTTGCGCCGCCATCCGCCTCCATCCTCTCCGCCTCACACCACCGCCTCCGCCTGCGACACCGACTCTCCTCCGCCGCCGCGCTCTTCTCCGGTCGCTGCCGGCCCGGCCCTCTGTGCCACCGTCATCCGTCCTTCCCGGAGCTCCGCCGCCGCTCGGCTTCACCCTCCCCTCGTCTCCTCTGCTCGCACCCCCTCCTCCCTGCTCGCCTGCTTCCCTCCTCTGCAAGCCGGTCCTCCCCTCTCTGGCCAAGGCCGCCGGCGACCGCCGCTGCATCCCCTCTCTCCGCGGCCTCCTCCGTCGCCTCGGACGCCGGCCTCGCCGCACCCCAGACCTCGTCTTCCCCGCCGGCCGCCTGCGCCTCCCCCGGCCCTCCTGCAGCATCGCACCCCGCGGCCCCGCCCGAGCTCCTCTCTCCGGCTCGCCGGCGACCCCCACGTTGTCAGGTAAGATATTGAGCAAGGCTCAGTGTCCAGCTACGGTAAACGATAGAGATACTATGAGCAAAGTGCCATATGCCTCGGCCATAGGTTCTATCATGTATGCCATGCTATGTACTAGACCGGATGTGTCCAATGCTCTTAGTTTGACGAGCAGGTACCAAAGTGATCCAGGAGTGGAACACTGGACAGCCGTAAAGAAAATCCTAAAGTATTTAAATAGGACCAGAGAAATGTTCTTGGTCTATGGAGGTGATGAGCAGCTCGTCGTAAAAGGTTACGTCGACGCTAGTTTCGACACCGGCCCGGATGATTCTAAATCTCAAACAGGATACGTTTATATTTTGAATGGAGGAGATGTGAGCTGGAGAAGCTGCAAGCAAAGCGTGATCGCGGGATCTACAACAGAAGCGGAATACATGGCTACTTCAAAAGCGTCAAGTGAAGGAGTTTGGATCAGGAACTTCATCATTGAGCTTGGTGTGATTCCAAGTGCCTTGGACCCACTGGAGATATTATGCGACAACACTGGTGCCATAGCACTGGCTAAGGAACCAAGATATTATCCAAATACCAAGCACATCAACCGCCGTTTTCATATAATTCGAGATTATATAGCAAATGGAGATCTGAAGATTAGCAAAGTACACATGGATCTGAATGTCGCAGATCCGTTGACTAAATCTCTTCCACGAGCAAAACTTGATCAGCACCTTAATGCCATGGGTGTTAGATTGTTGCCAGATGTAAACTAGATTATTGATTCTAGTGCAAGTGGGAGACTATTGGAATTATGCCCTAGAGGCAATAATAAAGATGTTATTATTATAATTCTTGTTCATAATAAAGTTTATATTCCATGCTAGAATTGTATTAAGCGGAAACTTTGATACTTGTGTGGTTTATGAACAACACCGTGTCCCTAGTACGCCTCTATGGACTAGCTCATTGATTAATGATGGTTAAGGTTTCCTAACCATAGACATGAGTTGTCGATTAATAATGAGATCATGTCATTAGGAGAATGATATGATGGACAGACCCAAATTAAGCAGAGCAACTAGATTGTGTCATCGTGTTCATCTTTGCGAAGCTTTTTCCTATGTCAAGTATTGTATTCCTTAGACCATGAGATAATACAACTCCCTGGTATCGGAAGAAAGCTTTGAGGTCATCAAACGTCATCCTATGTGAGGGTGATCATAAAGGTGTCTCTCAGGTGATCGGAAAGTACTTGTTGGGTTGTATGTATCGAGATGGAATTTGTCCCTCCCGAGTCGGAAAGATATACTTCGGGCCCACTCGGTAATCGATATCAACACCGCTTGCAAGCATGTGGTTATGGAGTTAATGACAAAGTGATATAGGATTACGGAACGAGTAAAGTACTTGCTGTGAACGAGATTGAACTAGGTATGCCGATACCAACGATCGAATCTCAGGCAAGTAAAATATTGCGTGGCGAAGGGAATACATATATGGGATTAATTGAATCCTGGCATCGTGGTTCATCCGATATGATCATCGATGAATATGTGGGAGTCAATATGGGTTTCCAGACCCCGCTGTTGATTATTGATAGAAGATCATGTCTGCATATTCTCGAACCCGTGGGGTCACACACTTAACGTGCATCGACGCTAGGATAGAATGGATAATTGGTTTATGAGTTTTTGTTCGGAGTCTCGGATGAGATCCAGGACATCACGAGAGGTTCCGGAATAGTCCGGAGAATAAGATTCATATAAAGGAAAGCAGTTTTTGGATTTCGGAATCGTTTCGGAGTATTCGGTATTGTACCGGAAGGTTCTAGAAGGTTCCGGGGTGGGACCAACGTGGGCCCACTTGTCGGCGGCCTGTGTGGGCCTAAGGGGAAGTGCCCTGGCCGCATTGGGCCAGGGGCACAAGGCCCCAAAGGCCCAGCCGGCCAGCCTAGGGGAAACCCTAGGGGAGATCTTCTAGAAGGAGGGGGGAAACTTTGCCCCCCAGTCCAACCCTTGGGGCCGCCGCCCTAGGGATTGGAGGAGGGGCCAAGGGGGCCGGCCAGCCCCCTATATAAAGAGGGAAGGGGCGCACCCTCCCCCTCCCACTCCTCCAACCCGAGCCGCCGTCCTGCTTCCCTCCATCTCTCTCCCTCCCGACTGCGCGTAGGCGAAGCCCTGCCGCAGAAACTCTCCACCATAGCACCACGACGTCGTGCTGCAGATCCAATCTATCTCTCCACCCCACTTGCTGGACCAAGGAAGGAGGATACGTCGCGGCACCGTACATGTGCATCTCTCGGAGGCGCTGTCACTTGCGGCGTTGGATCAGATCGGATCGCGAGGAGGAGAAGGCTAGTTCGACTACATCACCCACGTTCTGTTGAATGTTTCCGCTGTGCGATTTCTTCAAGGGTATGAAGATCTCATCTATCTATCTCGTTGATTGCATATCCTAGATTAGATCTTGGCTTTCTTGTTCGCATCCGTAGAATTTTTTTGATTTACTATGATTGGAAACCCTTGAGTGGTATCAGAGCTAGATCTATGCGTAGATGTGTTTCACGAGTAGAACGCAACATGCTTGTTGCGGGCGTTGATGTTTTCTGTTGCAAGCCTCTTGTTGTGTATTTCTTATGGCGCGGCATAGTAAGATCGAAGCGGTCCAGATGATGCGAAATAGGGAAGCAACTAGGTTTGAGATGATGCAAAATATATAGGGCATCACCAACACATTCAAACATTGAAACTTTGACACGTTCGAACATAGAAACTCGGCACATTCAAATAAAGACCACCACAGACAATCAAACTTACAATGGAGGACACAGAAACTTTTTGAAGCCTGTGCAAACACTACTAATGTGCCAATTTTTGGACAAAATCGATGTATGAAATAATGTAAGGCAAGTTGTAGCGTGGGCGGCAAGCCCGGGCTTGAGGGACCTTGGGTCCGCCCATAAACTTCGACACATCTTAACATATAAACTCGACACATTCAAATAAACACCATCATGCACATAGAAACTTCGACATAACATACAAGCTACTCCTCGGAACTACTCGGGAGGGCCTCCCGATCAACACCTGCATAAATTGCATCGTCTTCCTCCTGCTTGATAACCGTCGAGGATCCAACCTCGGTTTTTTCTTCTTTGTCACGTCCATTGCCACATAGAACTTGTACTCGGTCTGCATTGCCTCCGGATAAGCCTCTCTTTACCTCACCATGGCCACATCATTAGACTTGTGGGGGGTGAGTTGTCGCATGGCGAGGCGATGTTCCTTCTCCTCTTCCTGAGATGTTATCCACACTCCAAAAGCTAGGAACTCCGCCTCCCGTGGGCTCTCCACCTTCGGGAAGTTGAGGTCCCTCTTAGGTTGGCCAAACCTCCGCGTTGAAGTGAGCTTCAGGGAGTCGAAGTTGCCGAGCCACACCCTCTCTCCGTCGCAGTGTAATCTCTGATGGATAGGGTGCCGGACTCCCGCAGTCGAACGTCGTGGTAGCCGGCGAAGCTATCTACGTGGCAGTGTGGGGCCATCCTAAGGAAGTTGCGACTCGTTCGATGTGAATGCTTTAGGGAATGGGGGACACGAGGCGGCAACAGTTGAAGATCTATGGTGGCAGCATGATTAAACCTTGATTCAAGGGGAAAGGGCGTGGCATGGTTGATCGCGGCATGTACCAGCGGGATTTGGTGCTGGTTCGGCGTGGCCACGAGGTAGAGGGAATTGGTGGCGGCAGAGGCAATCGCGCAAGAGGAAGATTCAACACAGCTATTGGGTTGCACGTGGTTAAGTTTTGTTTTGGAGCAGCCGTTTGGTAGCACCGTTTATGGCCTCTCACACGAGTGGAGTTTTTTTTTTTTTTGGCTCCAAGGGTCTAGTGTTCTTGTTATTTAAAAAAATTAAAATCATGTTTGTGAGTTTCAAAAAATATTGAAATAAAGTCCAGATATAGCTCATGATTTATCCCATAGATGCGCAAAATATCAATTTATCCCTTAAATGCGCAAAATATCAATTTCAAATACTTTGTATTCTGATCTGTGCAAAAATGACAACAGTGTAGTGTAGATGTGTACAAACATGTTTTTCAAATCTCCAAATTTTATCAGATCTGTTATTTTTATGTAGGCCAAATACAAAGAATTTCACCACGTTGTGATTTTACATACTTGTGAGATACAGCATTAATTATGTCCAGAATTATATTTACTAGATATTTTTGAAACCTGTAAATGTGGGTTTTAATAGTAAGTTTTTGGCACTAAATTTGTTTGATACCTTGGCGCATGCATGGTCTACTAGTCTCTTGCCGGAGAAGAAGCATTTGTCGTACGTGTTGTTGAGCTAGGCCCTCTAGCATTGGAGGAACGGTGTACCGCTGTCCATGCTGCAGGTGCCGTTAAAGAGCGCAGGCAGGAACGTACGTACGTCGGGCAGTTGCCTCTTCTGTGAAACACAAAAGACCAGACACTCTCTGGAAAGTGTACCGGCCGGCCCGGTCGGTCGGTCTGCAACTTGCCAGGCTGCAACGACGACATCTCCTGTGGACCATCCATGCGACCCGCGAGCGGATAAAGCCTGTGACAAGGCGACAAAGCACAAACGCGCCGAGCCGGATACTTGTTTCTTGTTTGTGGCAGCGTCGTCGCACGGTCAAATCCGTATCCTTGCGAATTGCGATGCCTTGTATAGCACTTTCTCGTTTGGTGTGACACACGGAGGTGAAGGCTGCGAGCCTGCTAGACTCAACAAGGGTGTGTCTAGTAGCATCTACATCGGTCGGGCAGTCCTGCGTGGACACCCGCTACAGTCATATATCCTCTTGCGCACTTTTTACATCTTCTTTGATAGCATGTATTGTATTTAGACCGGGGGACATCTGCGTGGACACCGCTACACTCATGCATCGGATTGCACGTCACACTAATATGCATATCTAAACCGTCATTAGCAGCTTTTGTTCTTCGTGTTCATGCCCGACAACAGAGGACGTCGGGACAGCTGTTGCGGCTGCGCCGGTGACGGAGGGTGGCAACACAACTGTTGCGACTGCGCCGGCGATGGAGGTCAGCGGGGACACCTACCGTGGATGCGCCGGTGACGGAGGCCGGCGGGACACCTGCTATGGTTGCGCTGGCGTCGCAGAACGCAAACACGGTGAGACGCGGTACTGTCGCTCGATGGCGTGATGGACTTGAAACTGCCCGATCTTGCTCCGTGTCGGCGCCCTGGCCGCGGCGTCCAAGAACTCGAGATCGAACACGACGAACTGGACCGCCTGGAACACATACGTGGCGAAGGGGACCTCAGCGAGGTCACAGGCGCGATCGACAGCGACGAAGGGTAGCTCGGCATGGCCAAAGGGAGCTCCGCGCGGTCATGGCCGAGGTCGACAACGACGACGTCCTTAGCCGCCCTCTTCCTGTATTTCATGCATGTATATCTTCTTCCTCAACATCATCTTCTTCAACCTTACGTACAAGTTAAGAAGCTACATATGGATTCCTCTATCTTCATCAAAACGAAAAACTTGCAACACGAGAGTTGTGGGGAATAGCAAGATCGCGCTGCTCCTCAAGGGAGAGTTCGAAAGATTGATTCTGTGCAACGGATCCGAAGAAAAACTCCAACTTTGACCACGAACAGGAGAAAATACGGATCACGAACCTCGAAGCCGATGATCATAATGGAACCCCATCATCGATGCATATCTTTTTTCATGTACATCTTGACTTGATTTGAAGCTTGTATATACTAATCACAAGTGATTTGGATGAACATGTTTAGCAGGGAAGAGAGGAAGTGGAGGAGGAGACGGAGGTGCAAGAGCTGGTGCACTCATTCGCTAGTTGTGGCCGTCTTCAGAGAAACGGTCGATTCGAGTATTCGCTTGGGCCTGGGTACGGGTGCTCTAAAAAGAGCGCTAACATAGCCCAAACATCCATTCAGAAAACCAAACAGCCTATTTTCTACTCCCTCCGTCCCGTATTAGATGTCGCGGCGGCTTTTTTTCAAAAAAAAACATAACCTTTTTCACCTGAAACCCGCAGTCCCTCCCGTGACTTCTTCCTCCTCGCGTTTCACTCCTCTCGTGTGACGCCGCCGCCGTTCTGGCTCGTCACCTCGCCGCGCTTTGGCTCGCCGCCTCGCTCTGTTCTTCTCCCTCCCCTCCACTTCCCCTCATCGCCGCCCTCCCCTCCAACTTCACTCACCGATCTGGGATGCCCTCCACCTTCTTGCACCAACCAGATTGCCCCAACGAGAAAATGGATCCCCTTTTCTGCGACCACCCTGCAAAGCGCGCGACTTGCCGGCTCCGCGGCGGCGCTCGTGTCCCGGAGCACGGAGATCCATCTCCCACCTGCCTTCGTTTCTATCCTCCATGGTGAGGCCATCATGGGTCGTCGGGGAGTACCTCAAGGCCGTACCTCAAGGAGCGCACAACGGTGACGGGGAGTACAGCGGCGACGAGGATTACCTCAAGGGCACCTCCGGTGCGCACATCGGCGACGGGGAGTACCTCAAGGGCACTGAGGAGGAAGGCAGCTAGCCCTGTACATCGGCGACTTCAAGGACCAGTGGCGTCTTCAATGGCCAGTGGGAGTACCTCAAGGGCACCGGGGAGTACCTCAAGGGCTCATCAGCGACTTCAATGGCCAATGGCATCGTCGCCAGGCGCTAGCCCCGGCCTGGCACTTGGCATAGCAGCAGCAGGAGTAGCAGGTACTACCACTGGCTTCTTGAGTAGCAGATTAGTAGTAGCTAGGTGGCTTCTTGAGTAGCAAATTAGCAGTAGCAAATTAGCAGTAGAAGATTAGCAGATTAGCATTAGCAGATTAGCAGATTAGCAGTAGCAGATTAGCATTAGCAGATTGAGACTTTGGTGTACTACATTCAGACTTGAGTGTTTGAAAACTTGACCTTCTAATTGTCTGCATTTATGTATTCCCTAGAAGATACTCCATTCAGATTGTACTACATTCAGCTTTGGTATGGTATGGTATGGTATGGTATGGTATGAATGTGCAGTTGCAATGTCCATATGGGCAATGTTAATATATCAAACCACTTCTCATCAATATGGACAATATGGACAATGTCCATACTATACCATATATTTTGTTCAGTTTTTGTACTTGTATGTACCAAATCTGCATAGTCATACTTGTATGTACCATATCTTTTGTACTCCCTCAAGTATTCAGCTTTGGTGTAGTACAATTTCTCTCTATGGCCAGTCATCTCAATCTGTGAAGCATGATAATGATTTCATCGATCAAGTGGAGTTAGAGCATCTTCACTTAAGCCCCATTCTACATGGGAAGCTTCTCTTTCAACAGAAACCTCTAAAGAAATATAGTTGACACATCCAAAGAAAAATTCTAGCTGAATTTACAAATAGTATGGAGTAGATAATATGTAGTGTGTGCAGTAGCAAAACAACACATCCAAATAAATATAGTTGACACAGAGTTTAATATGTAGTGTGTGCAATAGATAATATGTAGTGTGTACAGGAGTAATTGCTTACAGGAACCAATGTCACTTACAGGAGTAATTGCTTACAATTTTCTGTCCAAGATTTTTTTTTCCAACTATTTTTCAACTACCCTGCTGACACAGAGTAGTTGACACAAAGTTTAAGCTCAGCTATTTTTCAACTACCCTGCTGCTATAAGGCCAATGTATGTGCGAGTAATTCTGTTGTGACACATGTAGCGATTGGTAGCAGTCCTTCTGCTTGCCGTCTTTCATTTTTGTTGTGTGGTGCCTCCCTGAAGACGCCACCTCCTAATTTCATAACCTCAACCATACAGTACTGTAGTGTCAAGAAGCTTCGAGCTAGCGTTTTGACATCATACTTATGGTATTCTTCATGTACACTCTCTATCAATTCTTTTATAGTTGCTGGTGCTCTTGTATCTGTGAGAGACTGTAAAGACCTAAAAAATCACAAGTCAAGGACATTCATATCCGGACTATTAGAAGGTTGCTACAACAACCTAATTTTCAGGTCAGTCTTTGCTACAACCCGTAAAAAAGCCTTATCACCAGGAAGGAGATGTGGTTTTGCATTATCTTGTTGAATGAAGATTGTTCTTTTTTCATCTTCGTCGGGCCACCTTTCTTGGATAGCAGGAATTAGTTTCTCACATAAGTACTGCCTCATAACATCTCTAGTAACCTTTATAGATTTCAACTCGAGTGTCCCTTTATCTCTGTTTTTACTATTTTTTATTGCTGGCTTCTCTTGGACAAATGCCCATGTACCAATTTTTCCATCAAATGTCTCCGCGCCACCTTCACCAAACCTTGGCTTCGCCACGGCAGTCAGGAACATTACTTTCCCAATGTTGTTCTTGTTCCACACGGTGCGCAAGGGTAGGGATTCTTCAGGAAGTAGATAGTAGTTGTTATTCTTCCTTGTCATATCAAACCACTTCTCGTCAATATGGACAATGTTGTCCATTAACTGGAAGGAAGGCCGGAGATATGTCAACTTGTTCTGCTCTAGCATGGAGACGCAGAACTTTAGTCTCTTAATCTTGTTTTCTTGTGTCATCATAGGCTTCAAGCTGCTTCTCCGACGCACCAGATTACCCATCTGAAACCTTTTGTGTAAGGTTGACCGGGCTATACCCAATGACATTGCTAGTCCTCGGATTGTCTTCCGTTTGTTCAGTGGTACTGTCAATACCCTCTACAAACCCAGGTCTTTCTTTTTTCGTCCCACATTATCCTTTCTCTTGTTTGAAACATATACTTCTTCGCCTCGTTTAATCTGGCCCAGGTCTTTCTCCCATATTCTTTCAACTGTCCGTACACTTGTGTCCACGAGGCATGCAATAAGTTGCTTGTCCTCTGTTTGTATCGCTCCATCTCTGCACTTGATTACCGCCAAGGCAAAGTAGACACCAAATCTCTGCTCATTTGTTAGTTCTGGTTTTGTATGGTGAACACCTGGAACATCTTCTTCCATATCATCCAAATCAGGAGCATCTTCTTCCATATCATCCAAATCAGGAGCATCTTCTTCCATATCATCCAAATCAGGAGCATCTTCTTGTAAATATGCAGCTTCTGGAGCAATCACATTCAAGTCGAGACCAACTTCTTCTGGAGCAATCACATTCAAGTCGAGACCAGCTTCTTCTGGAGCAATCACATTCAAGTCGAGACCAGCTTCTTCTGGAGCAATCACATTCAAGTCGAGACCAGCTTCTTCTTCTGGAGCAATCATATTCAAGTCGAGACCAACTTCTAGTGGAGCAATCACATTGAAATCAAGACCAACTTCTTCTTCTGGAGCAAACACATTCAAGTCGAGACCAACTTGTTCTTGAGGAATCCCAACTTGTTCTTGAGGAATCTCGGCTTCTTGTTCTTGAGGAATCCCAGCTTCTTGTTCTTAAGCATCAGAGTCACTTGTCCGAGGGAATTTCTTCTCGTAGATATTGTGTAGGTTAGTACACATTCCTGTATAAGACCGATATTGGGGGCATGATGTCGTTTCTTTTGAGAACAAGAATACACATTCCTCCAAAAGAGCGAGATTGGAAGCATGGCATGGCATAGCATGGTTTCTTACCGTGTACCAAAGGTTCAGAGAAGATGTTCTTTTGGTGCATCCTGTTATATGTCCATATATCCGCTGCTTTATATGGTAGTTTCTTCCTCCTGGAAACCAGCTTATGTAGTTCTTCGCCATCAAATTGTTTCTTCAAAAAGCTGTGCAAAGAGAATATTAAATGATGAGCACCACCATCCTAAAATTTCTCAAAACAAAAGTAGAGAGAAATTAAAACTTACACCCCACATAACCGTGTATGGATATCAATTTTGGGCCTTCTCTTGTTCATCCTGGCCTCTTTTATCTGTATCATGACAATAATGTCACGAAATGAAAATACAAGTAGTAGGTCAGTAATAACCAGCAAGGAAATATGTGGGTCTAAGTAAATTGATGCAATCTAGTGTACAGGTGCAATCTAGTGTACATGTTTCTACATTTCACAAACTCTTCCTGATAACAAGCAGCTTTAAACAAATTAAGGGGTTCTGTTCTATGATCTTATACTTCTGTCCTGTTTCTTTTTTACATTACTTTTTTAGAGTCTCTCTAACCCTGTCTTTTGTTTTTATGGTTGCTTTCTTAGGATGACTCAGACTTGCTAGATGGGGGAAGATGACTGTTTTTGCTCTATTTAAAGGAGGGCGATGTTAAAGATTTTAAGGAGCTGATTGCAGGGTATGACCATTGCTATTGGTCATGCAGTGTTGCAAGGCTTGAGTATTCAGGGACTGGAGTAATTTCAGTGTTTGCCATAACATATCAGTTGGTGTAAAGTCGGTCTTAACATTTTTTTTGTCTTGTGGTTCCATTGCATACATAGGTAAAACCAATTTCTGTCCAATATGGAATTGGTATACCAGAACATGATCAGGAGGGCAGGGTGATAACTTTTACTTGGTCAATGCTTATGTCCCAAATTCTGGCCGTGGTTTAAAGAGACTGGTAAGGCTGATGTTCCTTTTCACTATTACCATTACCTTTTGTTTTAACTGTCATCGCTTCTGATCAAAATATTACTCAGGAGTATTATTTTCCTGGTCAATTTTACTTGGTCAATTTTCAGGAGTATTATTTTCTAATCTTTATTTATCTTCAGGTGTACAGAGTTGATGATTGGGAACCATGCTTCAGCTAGCTTTCCAATCTTAATTTCGTACATGCAGTTTAGCTCGAGCTCGTCCTGAAAGACGCACAGGGAGCAGCGGCTGTTGGAGATATGCCCTAGAGGCAATAATAAATGTAGTTATTATTATATCTTTGTGTTTATGATAAATGTTTACATTCATGCTATAATAGTATTAACAGGGAAACATTAATACTTGTGTGATTTGTAAACTTAATTTGAAGTCCCTAGTATAGCCTCTATACTTCACTAGCTTGTTGGTTGATAAATGATTGTGGTTTCCCTATCATGAACATTGAGATGTTATCAACAACAAGATCATATCGTTAGGAGAATGATATGGTGGACATACTCCTATAGATAAGCATAGCATAAAGATCAAGTCATTTCAATAGTTCAATTGATATATGCTTTCTGATACATAGTAACCTAATTCCTTCGACCATGAGATCATGCATATCACCTTTACCGGATGGATGCTTTGATGACATCAAACACCACACCGTAACTGGGTGGCTATAAAGGTGGCATTGAGTGTTCGGAAAGTATTGGTTGAGACACATGGATCAAGAGTGGGATTTGTCCATCCATATGACGGATAGATATTCTCTGGGCCCTCTCGGTGAAATGTCATCCAATTAGCTTGCAAGCATGTGACTGGCTCACAAGGGATCACATATCACGGGAACGAGAAAAGAGTACTTATCAGTAACGAGGTTGAACTAGGTATGCAGAGATACCGACGATCATAACCTCGGATAAGTAATATATCGTGAGACAAAGGGAAATTGGTATCGTATGTAAGTGGTTCATTCGATCGCAAAGTAATCGTAGAAATATGTGGGAGCCATATGAATTTCCAGATTCCTCTATTGGTTATTGTTCGGAGAAGTGTCTCGATCATGTCCGCATAATTCACGAACCGTAGGGAGACACACTTAAGGATTCGACGTTGTTTTGAGTAGTTATGGTATTATGAGAAAGAGACCGAATGTTGTTCGGAGTCTCGGATGGGATCCGGGATATCACGAGGTGATCCGGAATGGTCCGGAGAATAAGATTCATATAAAGAAAGTCCCGTTTCGGAGTTCGGATATGATTCCGGTGAATGTTCTAGAAGGTTCCGGAATGTCCGGCACTCCGGGAGGGGGGAGGGGTACATGAATGTGTCATTAAATATTGGAATGATTGCATCATGTACTAAGTGTTCTTGCTGTCCCAAATAAAGGATTAAATTGAATCCTAAAACAGAAAAGTCAAATGTCCAGTTTGAAAGTCAAACGGCTAAAACAAGAAACTGTGGGAAACAAGCAAGAGGAGTTGGGAACCGACTTGAGGGAGGAGTCTCCTCCCCAAGCCGGCGCGCCACCCAAGGCCGACTTGGGGAGGGACTCCCCTCCCCTGGCCGCGCCTCCCCACCTATAAAAGGAGGGGCAAGGCCCCCTCCTCTAGACACACAAGTTTCTACCTCTAATCTCCGGTTTAGAGCCGTTTTGGTTTAGAGCTTCTAATTGCTTTAGCCTGCGGTTTAGAGCCTTCTAATTGGTGTGTCTAATCTCTAGACCACTAATAGACCTCTCTCATAATCCACCATACTCGCTCCGGCTTAAGGCGAAGCCCTGCGGGATCTCCCCTCTACTTCCGGTACCACGCCGTTGTGCTGCCGGAATCGCGAGGAGAGTGCTACAACCTCCGCTGCCTGCTGGAACAAGGGAGAGGAAGGTCTTTGTCGAGTACCGAACGTGTGACCGACTGCGGGAGCGCTGCCGGAACGCAGCGCCGGAAGGATCGTCTACGCGATCTTGAGATCGGGAAGAGTACGACTACATCACCCACGAGAATCCGCTCTCGTTAAACGCTTTGGAATCTTCGAGGGTAAGTTATTCCATCGACTCGTTGCTACAATCTAGTAGATAGATCTTGGCTTGTTTGTTTGTATGCGATAGAAATTTTTTGTTTTCCATGCTACGAACCCCTACAGTGGTATCAGAGCCGTGTCTATATGTAGATCTGTTGCACGAGTAGAACACAATGGTCATTGTGGGCGTTGATGCTTTTATTGTCGATTACTTCTTGTGTACTTTGCATCTTGCGGTATGTTGGGATGAAGCGGGCCGGGCTAACCTTACATGACATCGTTCATGAGACTTGCTCCACGCTTGACATGCAACTTGTATTGCATAAGTGGCTTTGCGGGTGCCTGTTTCTCCTAGCATAGTTAAGATCCAATTTACAACGGGTGATCAACAATGCTAGTATCAATGTTGTGGTTCTTGTTCGTAAGTTAGAACGACACTTATTGAAAGCCCCAAACCACGTAAAATATGCAAAGAAAGTAGAGGCGTCTAACTTTGTTTTGCAGGGGTGTGCAGTGATGTGATATGGCCATGATTGTGATTATATTTGATGTATTCAATGTTCCTTATTGTAAGTTGGCAACCGGCAGGAGCCATATGGTTGTCTTTAATTTATGTTAAGACCCACGTGTCTATTCAAAGTAGTTGTAATAGTTGAAGCCGGTGGACGACAACCATGGAGAAGCGTCATTGACCTTGATGCAATGCCGGTGATGATGGAGATCATGTTCGTGCTTGAAGATGGAGATCGGAAGCACAAAGAAGAAAGGCCATATCATATCACATATATATTGAATTGCATGTGATGTTAATCCTTTATGCATCTTGTATTGCTTAGTAGACGACGGTAGCATTATAAGATGATCCCTCATGCACATCAATTTCAAATCATAAAGTGTTCACCCTTAGTTAGCACCGTTGCTAAAGCTTGTTGTTTCGAAGCACCACGTGATGATCGGGTGTGTTAGATTCTGCAAGTGTATACAACGTGAGCAAGCCAGATTTGCTCATGCAGAAACTAAGGTTTGATCTTGACGAGCCTAGCATGTACAGACATGGTCTCGGAACACGGATCACCGAAAGGTAAAGCAT
Organism: Avena sativa; assembly: GCA_916181665.1. NCBI lineage: Eukaryota > Viridiplantae > Streptophyta > Magnoliopsida > Poales > Poaceae > Avena > Avena sativa. The sequence goes on from OV702284.1 coordinate 907,267, forward strand.
GAATCATATAGTAGATATGATGAACATGTCGATTGTTCGCCATTGAAACTATGTCAACTCTCGTGATGATCGGTGTTGATATGGTGGATTTGGTTCGTGTGATCACTAAAACAATGTGAGGGATATTATTTTGAGTGGGAGTTCACCTAGTTTAATTTCATTATTAATTTGAACTCAATTTGTCATAAACTTAGTCTAAACTATTGCAAATATGTTGTAGATCAATGGCAGCCCCTACCATCAATTTTAATGCGTTCCTAGAGAAAGAAAAGTTGAAAAACAATGGAAGCAACTTCGCGGATTGGTTCCGCAATTTGAGGATTGTCCTCACAGCTGGTAATTTGACCTATGTGCTGGATGCACCGCTGGGTGACCCACCTGCAGATGATGCTCCCGATGAAGTAAAGAATGTTTACCTCGCTCGGAAGAATCAGTACTCCATAGTTCAGTGTGCTATCTTGTATGGTTTGGAATCGGAGCTTCAGAAAAGGTTTGAGGATTCAGACCCATATGATATTGTCGAGGATCTCAAATTGATTTTTGAGACTCATGCGGCAATTGAAAGTTATGAAGCTTCTGAAAAGTTCTTTAACTGCAAGATGGAAGAGGGCAGCTCCGTTAGTGAGCATGTGCTTAAGATGTCTGGGCATGCAAACAAACTTCAAAGCTTGGGTATTGTGATTCCTAATGCTTTGGGGATTTACCGTGTCCTCCAATCACTACCACCAAGTTACAAGAACTTTGTGATGAACTACAACATGCAGAACATGAACAAGACGTTGCCAGAACTCTTTGCCATGTTGAAATCTGCAGAAGTGGAGATTAAGAAAGAGCACCAAGTGTTGTTGGTCAATAAGACCACCAAATTCAAGGAAGGCAAGTCTAAGCAAAAGGGACACTTCAAGAAGGGTGGTAAGAAAGTTACCACGCCGGCAAAGAAGACCAAGGCTGGACCTAAGCCTGATACTGAGTGCTTTTACTGCAAGGGAGAAGGTCACTGGAAGCGGAATTTCCCAAAGTACTTGGCGGATTTGAAGAACGGCAACATCAAGAAGAAAGGTATATCTGATATACATGTTATTGATGTGTATCTCACTAGTACTCGTAGTAGTGCCTGGGTATTTGATACTGGTTCGGTTGCTCATATTTGTAACTCGGAACAGGTGCTGCAGAATAAACGGAAGCTAGCGAAGAACGAGGTGACGATGCGCGTGGGAAACGGATCAAAGGTTGATGTGATCGCGGTCGGCACGCTACCCCTTCATCTACCATCGGGATTAGTTTTATACTTAAATAATTGTTATTTAGTGCCTGTGTTGAGCATGAACATTATATCAGGATCTTGTTTATTGCGAGACGGTTACTTGTTTAAATCAGAGAATAATGGTTGTTCGATTTATATGAGTAATATGTTTTATGCACATGCACCTTTGATAGATGGTCTATTCTTATTGAATCTCGATAGTGGAAATACACATATCAACAACATTGAGGCTAAACGTTTGAAATCAAGCGATAATTCGACCTATATGTGGCACTGTCGTCTTGGTCACATTGGAGTGAAGCGTATGAAGAAACTCCATTCCGATGGACTTCTTGAATCACTTGATTTTGAATCACTTGAAAGATGCGAAGCATGTCTGATGGGAAAAATGACTAAGACTCCATTTTCTGGTATGATGGAGCGAGCTACGGACTTATTGGAAATTATACATACCGATGTGTGTGGTCCAATGAGTGTAGCATCGCGCGGTGGTTATCGTTATGTTCTTACCTTCACGGATGATTTGAGTAGATATGGGTATATCTATTTCATGAAACATAAGTCCGAAACTTTCGAGAAGTTTAAGGAGTTTCAAAGTGAGGTAGAGAATCAACGTAACAAGAAGATTAAATTTCTACGTTCTGATCGTGGAGGTGAATATCTAAGTTACGAGTTTGGCGAGCATTTGAAGACATGCGGAATACTTTCACAATTGACACCGCCGGGAACACCACAGCGTAATGGTGTGTCCGAACGTCGTAATCGAACTCTCTTAGATATGGTTCGTTCTATGATGTCACTTACAGATTTACCGCTATCATTTTGGGGTTATGCATTAGAAACAGCCGCATTCACTTTAAATAGGGCACCATCTAAATCCGTTGAAACGACACCGTATGAATTATGGTTTGGGAAGAAACCTAAATTGTCGTTCCTTAAAGTTTGGGGATGCGAAGCCTATGTAAAGAAGTTACAGCCGGACAAGCTTGAACCCAAAGCGGAAAAATGCGTCTTCATAGGATACCCGAAGGAAACTATTGGGTATACCTTCTATCATAGATCCGAAGGCAAAATCTTCGTTGCCAAGAATGGATCCTTTCTAGAGAAGGAATTTCTCTCGAAAGAAGTGACTGGAAGGAAAGTAGAACTCGACGAGGTTGTCGAACCTTCTCTCGAAATTGAGAGTAGCGCAGCACCGGAAGAAGTTCCTGTGGTGCCTGCACCAATTAGAGAGGGAGCTAATGATGGTGATCATGAAACTTCGGTTGAAGTTGCTACAGAGCCTCGGAGGTCAACGAGAACTCGTACCACTCTAGATTGGTATGATCCCGTTATGAGTGTCATGTTGGTGGACAACACCGATGACCCCGAGACATATGAGGAAGCGATGATGAGCCCAGATTCCAATAAATGGCAAGAAGCCATGAAATCCGAGATTGGATCCATGTACGAAAACCAAGTATGGACTTTGGTGGACTTACCGGATGGCCGGAAGGCTGTCGAGAACAAATGGATTTTCAAGAAGAAAACAGATGCTGATGGTAATGTTACTGTCTATAAAGCTCGACTTGTCGCAAAAGGGTTTCGACAAATTCAAGGAGTTGACTACGATGAGACTTTCTCACCGGTAGCGAAGCTAAAGTCTGTGAGGATTATGTTAGCAATCGCTGCATATTATGATTATGAGATATGGCAGATGGATGTCAAAACAGCATTCCTCAATGGAGACATTGATGAAGAGTTGTATATGATGCAACCCAAAGGTTTTGTCGATCCTAAAGATGCTAACAAGGTATGCAAACTTCAACGGTCCATCTATGGATTGAAGCAAGCATCCCGAAGTTGGAATCAACGTTTTGATAAAGTAATCAAAAGTTTTGGTTTTATACAAACTTATGGAGAAGCTTGTATTTACAAGAAAGTGAGTGGGAGCTCTGTAGCATTCTTAATACTATATGTGGATGACATATTGTTGATTGGGAATGATGTAGACCTTCTTAATAGTGTCAAAGAATATTTGAATAATAGTTTTTCAATGAAGGATCTTGGCGAAGCAGCTTACATATTAGGCATAAAGATTTATAGAGATAGATCGAAACGCCAAATATCATTGTCACAGAGTACATATTTGGACAAAGTTCTAAAGAGGTTTGGAATGGAAGAAAGCAAGAAAGGGTTCTTGCCCATGTTGCCCAATACGACCTTGAGTAAAACTCAAAGTCCGACATCGGCAGAAGATAGAGAAAGGATGAGTAAGACTCCCTATGCATCAGCCATAGGATCTCTAATGTATGCCATGCTATGTACTAGACCCGACATCGCATATGCTGTTAGTCTAACTAGCAGATATCAAAGTGATCCAGGAGTGGATCATTGGACAGCGGTCAAAAACATCCTTAAGTACTTGAGAAGAACTAAGGATATGGTTCTTTCTTATGGAGGTGATGAACAGCTCGTTGTTAATGGTTACACCGATGCTAGTTGGAACACCGATCCGGAAGATTCTAAATCACAATCTGGATACGTATTTATTTTGAATGGTGCAGCAGTTAGCTGGAGGAGTGCAAAGCAAAGCGTTGTGGCGAGATCTTCAACTGAATCGGAATACATGGCTGCTTCGGAGGCTTCACAAGAAGCGATATGGATGAAAGAGTTCATTACAGAGCTGGGTGTGGTTCCTAGTGCGCTGGACCCAATGTCTATCTACTGTGATAACATGGGCGCCATAGCCAATGCGCAAGAACCAAGGTCACACAAGAAGCTGAAGCATATCAAGCTACGTTTTCACGTTATTCGAGAACATATCCAGGATGGGGATATAAAGATTTGCAAAGTACACACAGATCTGAATGTGGCGGATCCGTTGACTAAACCTCTCCCGAGGGCAAAACATGACCAACACCAAACTGCCATGGGTGTTCGGTATATTACCATGTAATCTAGATTAGATGACTCTAGTGCAAGTGGGAGACTGTTGGAGATATGCCCTAGAGGCAATAATAAATGTAGTTATTATTATATCTTTGTGTTTATGATAAATGTTTATATTCATGCTATAATAGTATTAACAGGGAAACATTAATACTTGTGTGATTTGTAAACTTAATTTGAAGTCCCTAGTGTAGCCTCTATACTTCACTAGCTTGTTGGTTGATAAATGATTGTGGTTTCCCTATCATGAACATTGAGATGTTATCAACAACAAGATCATATCGTTAGGAGAATGATATGGTGGACATACTCCTATAGATAAGCGTAGCATAAAGATCAAGTCATTTCAATAGTTCAATTGCTATATGCTTTCTGATACATAGTAACCTAATTCCTTCGACCATGAGATCATGCATATCACCTTTACCGGATGGATGCTTTGATGACATCAAACACCACACCGTAACTGGGTGGCTATAAAGGTGGCATTGAGTGTTCGGAAAGTATTGGTTGAGACACATGGATCAAGAGTGGGATTTGTCCATCCATATGACGGATAGATATTCTCTGGGCCCTCTCGGTGAAATGTCATCCAATTAGCTTGCAAGCATGTGACTGGCTCACAAGGGATCACATATCACGGGAACGAGAAAAGAGTACTTATCAGTAACGAGGTTGAACTAGGTATGCAGAGATACCGACGATCATAACCTCGGATAAGTAATATATCGTGAGACAAAGGGAAATTGGTATCGTATGTAAGTGGTTCATTCGATCGCAAAGTAATCGTAGAAATATGTGGGAGCCATATGAATTTCCAGATTCCTCTATTGGTTATTGTTCGGAGAAGTGTCTCGATCATGTCCGCATAATTCACGAACCGTAGGGAGACACACTTAAGGATTCGACGTTGTTTTGAGTAGTTATGGTATTATGAGAAAGAGACCGAATGTTGTTCGGAGTCTCGAATGGGATCCGGGATATCACGAGGTGATCCGGAATGGTCCGGAGAATAAGATTCATATAAAGAAAGTCCCGTTTCGGAGTTCGGATATGATTCCGGTGAATGTTCTAGAAGGTTCCGGAATGTCCGGCACTCCGGGAGGGGGGAGGGGTACATGAATGTGTCATTAAATATTGGAATGATTGCATCATGTACTAAGTGTTCTTGCTGTCCCAAATAAAGGATTAAATTGAATCCTAAAACAGAAAAGTCAAATGTCCAGTTTGAAAGTCAAACGGCTAAAACAAGAAACTGTGGGAAACAAGCAAGAGGAGTTGGGAACCGACTTGAGGGAGGAGTCTCCTACCCAAGCCGGCGCGCCACCCAAGGCCGACTTGGGGAGGGACTCCCCTCCCCTGGCCGCGCCTCCCCACCTATAAAAGGAGGGGCAAGGCCCCCTCCTCTAGACACACAAGTTTCTACCTCTAATCTCCGGTTTAGAGCCGTTTTGGTTTAGAGCTTCTAATTGCTTTAGCCTGCGGTTTAGAGCCTTCTAATTGGTGTGTCTAATCTCTAGACCACTAATAGCCCTCTCTCATAATCCACCATACTCGCTCCGGCTTAAGGCGAAGCCCTGCGGGATCCCCCCTCTACTTCCGGTACCACGCCGTTGTGCTGCCGGAATCGCGAGGAGAGTGCTACAACCTCCGCTGCCTGCTGGAACAAGGGAGAGGAAGGTCTTCGTCGAGTACCGAACGTGTGACCGACTGCGGGAGCGCTGCCGGAACGCAGCGCCGGAAGGATCGTCTACGCGATCTTGAGATCGGGAAGAGTACGACTACATCACCCACGAGAATCCGCTCTCGTTAAACGCTTTGGAATCTTCGAGGGTAAGTTATTCCATCGACTCGTTGCTACAATCTAGTAGATAGATCTTGGCTTGTTTGTTTGTATGCGATAGAATTTTTTTGTTTTCCATGCTACGAACCCCTACAGCGGCACATGGAGCAGCGGAGAGCTATCCAAGTGGACAGTATTGTGGATTCACAATCTGCAGCACAGAGCTATCCAAGTGGTTACAAAAATGACCTTCAGAAGGTTGCATCGAATAGTTTTCTAGAACATTGCTATCAGACAGGAACATCTCATATTAGCAAAGTCCTTTCAGTGACCAAGAAAGTTGATGTTGAAGAAGATGATTCTCAGTATGAGGATGGGGAACTTAGGGAATCTGTTGACCGTTATTGGGTGGATGATGGGTATGAAGAAGTTAAATGTGCCAATCATCAGGTATCATATTACAAGCATGAAAATGCTGCTCTAGACATTCATCTTGCACCAGTTCAGTTCTTTTACTTGTCATCTTACAGGTAGTTTAGTTCCTGTTTGTTCAGTATCATAATCCTAATAACTACTGTCACATTTCCCTTCCTTTCCAATCTTAATTTTATACCTGCAGTTTAGCTCGAACTCGTCCTGGAAGACGCACAGGGAGCAGCGGAGCAGGGACCAGCGGCAAGGCAGCGCGCGGAGCAGCGGCACGCAGCGGAGTTGGCGCACGCGGAGGCAGGTAGCTGGCGCGCCGGAGCAGCGACACGCAGCGTAGCAGGCGCGCGCGGAGCAGCAGCACAGGCGCGCGCGGACGAGCGGCAGAGGGAGCAGCGGCACGGAGCGGAGGCAGGGAGCAGGCGCGCGGAGGCAGCTAGCTCCGTGGTTGATCCCAGATCGATTGGCCAAAGACCAGGACAGGGGAGACGGTGTTGATCCCAGATCGATCGATTTCCTGACCTCTCCTCCGTCGTTCTTTGCCGATTCCGTCGATCGGCCACCGTCGAGGACGACGGAGATGGAGACGAAAGATTATCGTTTGAATTTCAAGATTAGGGGTCTATTTGAAACGTTTTGAGTGATTTAGGGACTTTTTGCAAAAAATGACATTGTACATTGCGTGCGACATCTAGGGTCTGTTCGGTTCTAGAATCAGAGGGGATGGAACGGAATGGTTCCATTCCGACGTCATGGAACGGTTTCGACCGTGTGTTCGGTTCGGAAAAAATCGAGGAACGGAATGGTTCCATTTTCTGTTCGGTTGAAGGAATCAAAGAGCAGAACATAGAACCAAAACACTGTCAAATATTCTGTTAATTTGAGCTTAAACAAATCTTCTCCTTAAATCATAATTAACTAATGGCGACCTACAAAATCGAAGTACAGTATAGGACAAAATCAGAGTATAGAAATCAAATTCAGAGGATAGAAACCAAATTCGAAGCAAAAACTGCCGTCGCATGTGCTCAGCCGCCGCCTGCCGCCGCGCGTGTGTCTGGCTGCTGCTGCGTGCGTGCCTGGCCGCCGGCGTGCCCGGGCCGCTGCTGCGTGCGTGCCTGCGTGCGTGGCCTCCGGTGTGCCCGGCCACCGCTGCGTGCGTGTCTGCATTCCTGGCCGCCGGCGTGCCCGGCCACCGCGCGTGTACCTGGCCGTTGCTGCGTGCGTGCCTGCATGCCTGGCTGCTTGATCAGGGGCTCAGGTTCGGGGTAAGCATAGGATTAATTTTTTTAATACGGAGATAATGGTTAGCCTGCCCCGTTCCTCCAGATTCGACCGAATTGGCCGGACAGATGCATTCCGCATCTTCATGATATATCCCGTTCCGAGGAACCACTCGATTCCGTTCCTTCCGTTCAGCCGAACACAGGAACAGGTGCTAGTTGCGGACCCATTCCATTCCTCCAAATACGGGACGGAGGGAGTACTTCTTCGTCGGATCTGTCTGGGCTTCGTACCTGCTAGTACCAAACACGCCCTAAAAGAGCGTGCCTTGCAATCAATCTGCATGCTGTATACTACTCGGCGGTAGTAGTAGTGTAGACTCGGCCGTATTCTCGGTCTCTAGCACAAACCGTGAGATATGTTCGTAGAACGTGCCGTCTTGTGTTTGTGTTCGTCGATCGTGCATGTTGCAGGATCTGCGCGTAGGTCTGAGCTAGGGAGGCTGGCTGGGCTGCATGGAGCTGCCGCGGCAGCCTTTCGCGCGCGGTCCACAGCTCAAGACTTTTTCGTGATACGGCGGATCGGGATTCAGGGGAGACATGACACGGGTTGCTTGCTTTGCTCATGTATTGTTCTGGAGGTGGTGGTGGAAACGACACGGAGGAGCTAGCCCTGGTGTCATGGTGGTGAAGCATGCGGAGCAGGGAGCACTCGTCATGGTGCCATGGTCCGGACTATCCAGGTCATATCCAGTATTCCGGATACGTTCTGAAAACGCCGGACAAAGCGAATTCGGCGAGTGGACCCGCCCAATCATCATATTCGCCCAAAGTTCGTCCATATAGACCATATTCGCCTAAAGTTCGTCCAAAATTCGGCCATATTCGTCCAAAGTTCGTCCGTATCGTCCATATTCGCTCAAATTTTGCCCAAAGTTCGTCCATATCGCTCATATTCGCCCAAAATTCGAACATATTCGCCCAAAGTTCGTCTGTATCGTCCATATTCGCCCAAAGTTCGCCCAAAATTCGGGCATATTCGTCCAAAGTTCGTCCGTGTCGCCCAAATTTCCCCCAAAGTTCGTCTATATTGCCCATATTCACCCAAAGTTTGCCCAAAATTCCGGCATATTCGCCCAAAGTTTGTCTGTATCGCCCATATTCGCCCAAGTTTCGCCCAAAGTTCGTTCATATAGATCATACTCGCCCAAAGTTCGCCCAAAATTCGGGCTTATTCGCACCAATTTCGCCCAAAGTTCGTCTATATAGACCATATTCGCCCAAAATTCTGGCATATTGCCTAAAGTTCGTCCGTGTCGCTCAAATTTCGCCCAAAGTTTGTCCATATCGCCCATATTCGCCCAAAGTTCGTCCATATCGACCATATTCACCCAAAGTTCGTCCATATTCACCAAAACCGCTTATATTCGCCCAAAGTTTGTCAAAAATTGTTAAATTTTAGCTAAACGCGGGAACTCGCCTGGGAACACGAGTGGGAAACTCGGCGTACACAGACCGAAAACTTGTTCCGTCCAGCCAATAAAAGATCCGAATTTCGGCCTGAATTCGCCTAACGAGTGGAGATGCTGTTAACTAAACCGAGGACTGGTCGACAATCCAGTCGATCGGATGCAATGACCCTCCTTGTCTAGAGCGGTACGTGTTGTGTGGACTATAATTTCAACGCCACGTATTCGTACAATGTGTCTGTCTTCTGTTTGTATTCTTATCGTGTGCTTTGCCCTAGGACCTAGGCAATAAGATACATTGGACATTGGACGATCTACTGTTTTTCGTTCATGCTGCAGTACTGCCGCGCGCATGATCTGTGTGGGTTCGTCTCAGCTAAAAAAAAAGCCTCGGGCGTTTCTTCAACTTGTTGCGCTTCCGGCTCTACCATAGCTGCACGCCAAGCAGGGAATCCCTGTACCGTTTTGTTTGAATTCGTGGTAGCAATGCCAAGCAGAAGCAGTTGCCTCTTCTTCCGTGAAAAGCCAACCCCGGAAAATTGACCGGCGCTCGGCCAGCTGATGGCCGGCCGATATTGAGCTTCACAAGTTCAGACAACCACCAGTCTGCACCGTCCATCTCGTGTGCAGCACAGCTGCTCGCCTCCTGTTTGTGTCGCCTTGTTGCGGACTCCTCCTTGTGCCCTTTCTATTGACTGATGATATGGTTCCTCGTCTGCATCAGCTGCTCAGGCAACCTGCAAAATCTCCCGTATGTGCAGGTGCAGCACCCAGCATCGCTCGCATATTTGTCTTTTCTTGTTTGGAGCCTTGCTGTATACTATCTGCATGCATGCATTGTCTCCCGTTTCTATTCTTGTTCATGTACCACTCCACTCACAATCGCACGCATATACGGAGTATAGTCTTTATCGGAGTTTATAACATTCAAGAATTAAATGAGACCATTTAATAGAGTCAGGGCCGGCGCTGAGGTATGGCGACCCTGGCATCGGCCAGGGGCCCACGGCCGGAGAGGGCCCAAAAATTTATACTTAGCTCATCCATGTACTCTCTGTCCACAAATAAGTGTACTTCTAGCCTTATTCTAAGTCAAAGTTAATAATGTTTAACTAATTTTTATAGAAAAACGTAGTGATACTTATGACTAAATTAATACTACTCTAAACGTAGAGATACTTATGACTCTAAATTATTTCTTATTTGAGGTAATCAAACTAGCAACTAATACTACTCATTATTTTTGAGACTAAAATGTTTGGTTGGATGTTAACTTTATTTTAAAAGTGCTAGTAGATACATATATGATAAAAAATTAATATGTCTATATATACATTAGCCTTAAGGGTCCATGCCGTCGACTTTGCCTAGGGCCCTGAAAAACATAGAGCCGGCCCTGAATAGAGTGCCAGTGCATTAAATTGCTCTAGAGTGACGGATCACCAGGCACACATAGCAAAGTGATGTTGGTTTGCTATCTAAGAGACTTTTGTAGAAAGGATGTCTAGTGGGTCTCTTGTGTGCTCCAACATTATATTGCTATTGTACCTTCGATGTAGGAATTGATGAAGGAACTGTGGTGCGGCCATACACAATATGATGATCAAGTGAGAGCAGGTGGCTGATGATCAACCGTTTGACCTGCACCGTCATCTCGGGTGCAGGTGCAGCACAGCAGCTCGCCTACTGTTTGTCGCCTTGTTGCGGACTCCTTGTGCCGCCGTTTCCGTTGACTCATACGGTTCCTAGTCTCGAGCAGCTGCTCACGCAGCCTGCAACATCTCCCGTATATATATGTGCAGGTGGAGCAGCGACCACGCTTGCATATTTGTCTTTTTTTTTTATGTGTGTGCGACTTACACTTACGGTATATCTGCATGCATGCATGGTCCGCCGCTTCTATTGTTGTCCATGTGCTACTCCACTCACACTCACACTAACAAGTACTCCGTATAGTCTTCAATGAAATTTATAACATTCAAGAATTTAAATGTGGCCATTTAATACAGTGCCAGCGCATTAAATTGCTCTACAGTGTTGGATCACCATGCACACTTGACGTTGGTTTAATTTCTTCTAGGAGGCTTGTACGAAGGATGTCGAGCGGGTATTTGTTGATGTGCTTCGACAGTAGTATTTTGCTATGGTACTATACCATGCTCTTACATGGTTGGAGCATTGGATGATAGAGAGAGAGAGAGAGAGAGAGAGCATCACTAGTGGTTGATGATCAACCGTTTGATCACCAGGGTCTTCTCACCCAAGTTGACCACGAGGTGGCGGCTGAGTTTGCTGCTTTCCTCGTCATACATAAAGAAATTCGTGACACATATATTCATTCTCTCAACTACAAGAGGATCTCGTGGAGGATTTGTGGCCCCGTAAAACAAACGTGCAAGGTTCTTTGAACTAGTTGAATTGTTGTATATTAGTATTGTTTTATGAATAATTTCACATTTAATGTTTGGATTATTCTCTGGAACTATGCAAAATTATTTTTTCAAAACTATGTAACAACTGCTATGAATAATTGCCATCTAATACTATTTTCAAAACTATGCGGTTTAAGTTATATAACCGCATGGGCTGTTTTATTTTTTTGACTCGTCGTAACCCATATCGAGGCCACGTATATCTTCGTATATGTGTACTCGGTCGAACTAGGTATAATCCACGTTCCAGCTGGCTGATCCCACCTCACATTATCTCAATCTACGTCTTTGCATGTCATGTTTAAATTTTTTGTTATTGCTGTTATATAACTTCCAGTTTTCGCCTTCCACGGGCATATGAGTATAGTGTACAATGAGTATACGTCTAAGAGGACAGCGCCATTATCGAATTCACTTGCTATTTCCCTGTTCCACTCCGGCAGAGGGAGCTCCACTGTTTTGCAGCTCTAGCGTCTTCTTCCCCTGCTCGCGGTTCTTTGGTCTGCAGCTAGGCTTTTGCTCGACTCCTCTTCTCTCCTCCTGATGGTCACAGCTCATAGAGGCTACATGCGATTATCTGCCTATTTCCACCTTCACGTGACGAGAAGAAACTCGTATCTTTTGGCGAGACCTCGAGAACAGAACATATGCAGGAGGTTCTGGGACCGAATTAAGGAAAATCAAGGCAAATAAACAAGATATGACATGCCATTATCGAATTCACTGAAAACTGTTCAAATTTATAAAAAAAATTAATTGAAGTGCTAAATAGGAGCTCCCCACAGAACGAGGGACCGAGACGGCGCTGCGACGACGCGGCGATCTCGTTGGCGACGGCGGCACGATGACTTTATTGAGGATAAAAGTTAATGCCGCTGCCTTTTTTAGTTCCCCGGAACTTGACCTGACGGATAAATCGTGTCGTTGATGGACTGTCCGGACCGGTAAACTCATCGATGGAGTTAGTATTAGCTACATTGATGGATTCAGCTCAAGCATGCTGTACTGTCGCATCGACCCACCCATGGCGCACGCACGCCCTGGCGTCCCCCTTGCTACGCCAGCCTACCAGAACCCTACTAGTCCTAGTCCGGTTGTAGAGGAGGCAGGCAGGCGCTGCACGCCAAGGGGAGGGGCAGCAGCGGCTGGACCAATAGTATGCCCGCGAGCAATGGGAGTCCAGACCGCCGGCCCAACCCGGAAACTCTGCGGAAAGGCTGCGGCCGATGCAAGGCTGCGCGCTCCTCCTGCTCCTGCTCTGACAGTCTGACCGACCAACCAAAGCGACGCAGCCAGACCATCCATAGTGCATGCATGCCACAGAAAGATTTCGCTTTGTTTTGCCCAGCCAGCTGCTGCTGCGGCACAGGCACAGCCCTCTGCCCTGCCCTGCACACACTTGGCTTTGTTCGGATTATACAAAAAAAATGTCTAAATTCAAGGTGTACCCGAGGGCAGGTGGATCATACACCTTGCAAAATTGCTGCTGCTGCTGCTGCTACTACTACTGAAACCACCAGAAGAAGGTCTTCCGTCCTTTCTCGCAAGCAAATAAAAAATGATGGACAGCACGAAAACTCCCTCCATGGATTAACAATCTACGGCAGACCACCATGAAGCGTGTCCAATCGATCACGATCCGTCAATTTGTTTCTGCCAAATAGACAAATAAGACGCACAGGCCATCATTGCCATTGCGGCTACTATCTTCAGCTCGGTCGCATCACTCCGCAACAGGCGGCTTCACAACACGGAACAGCCTAGTCACAAGTTGGCTGAGCTCGTTCCACTCCCTCCATGGATGGACGTACGAGCACGCTCAACGTACGTACGCATGCGTACTCGTACTACAAAAACAAACAAAAATGGCAAGCACTAGACTTTTTGCGTACTCTCAACCAAGTGTGCGACACGTACGTACGGTTTTCAGTGGTACTATAAATTTCCGCGAGATCAGGATGTTTCCGTGTCTTTTTCACCTCCTTTAGATAATGGGAGAAAAATCAACCTCCCACTTAGAATGTATAATCAAATTACGTTCTACTCACGCTTTCGAAGGACAGAAACTTTTGAAAATTGCGAAATATTCTTCGCACCTTTTCTATTTCTTATTTTAAATCATTTTAGCTCGTATTTTTCTAGCTTGTGGCTAACAAGAAACTCTCTTACTTTTTCAGATGCTTTGGACAATGAGTAGTACGTAGCATATTTCCTGGTAGGTGGGATTTTATTTTACAAGTAACTTGCTCTGTTCTGTACTTGCATCACCAAGAAGCACTAACTTCCTACCAACCTTTATGTTTAGCATCAGGTCTCATGTGTTTATATTTAGCATCTCTTTGTTGTACAGACTGCTATATATGGAGTTCATATTTGTGCATCTAAATCTATAGTTTCTTCAGAAATAGGACAACCACTATGTTATCGATTGCATGTCTGTGAACTTAATTTATATGCTTTATATACTTTCATGATTTAGTAATCATGTCATCTTGTAAGCAAGGCATGATCTGAGCATGTACATTTGTGAGATAGCATAGTTAATCGGTTCAGGTAGTTTCTACTTTCTAACATGAATAGCCTGTAGAAATTTCAGCAAGCATTTGCTATGCTATACTCGAGCTTGTTGTATTCTCTATCAATGTTTCTTACAATCGTTTCTAGACCGCTTTCCTGAGACGCTCATCCTGTTACATATGTTCGCTGATGTTGTTATGAAATTCCAATAATTTGATCATATTCTTTTGTCACAGTACCATTAACTCACCTTGACTTTCTTGCATGTAATGAAGTTAATCAGGCTGAAGAAAAATATCATGTAATAGAAGGCTTAATTTCAATTCTAATACTTTAGCGATACAACCATAGATAAGGGCGGCCTTTGCCCCCTCCGTATGGTTCTAGTTAAATGATGATATACGGTATGACTTCGTCCTACCAAACTTTTGAACCGTCATCTGCCATTGACCATCGCCTGTGACGATGGGAGAACAGTGGCTACATCCGTTAGAATTCTTGGTTTAACGTGACCGGCATACGAACGTGAGCAAAAAAAAAGGCACCAGGAAAAGAGGCAACGATATGGTGGACGTGGACTTTTAATTTTTTTGAAAAGTTCAAATTGAAAGGTTCAAAAAAATACCGGATGTAGATATAATGGTTTATAATACGCGTGTGCAAAAAATCATGTGAAAAAACTTTGTATTCTAGCCTCGGCAAAAAAGAGAAATTTTCATATCTGGTCGTGAACAGTGCAATTTTGAATGAGTCTCAGTTTTTCTAAAAAAAAAATCATATTTGGTGTTTTTTTGCTGTGCCAAAATACAAAGTATTTTCTGTGAAAAAAATTGTGGACTTGTATTTTCTATTATATCGGCTGCACGAAGATATGCTTTTGAAAATGTTTGATGCGTTTTGAAATTTAAATAAAGTCTAGCGTTGCCCTCCGTCCACGACCTCTGGGTTTTGTCTGGCGGCATAGGCGATCTCGTTCCGCCGCCGCCCCCTCGGTACGTAACCCCGTCGGAGCGACGGCAGGAAGCCAAGTCTAAGGTGAATCTAGAGTCATCGTTGCCCACACGTCGTGGAGCAACAGGAGTCCCCGCGGGAGACTGGGCGGGATACAAATCTGTGGTGGCGGCGCGGGCGACTGCTATAAAGCAGTTCGGCCAGGGGCCGCCCAACCCTAAGAGCCATGCATATCACGAAAGTAGATCAAGCAGGGAGGACGAGGACGGCAACTGGGATGACGAGGACCCGATGGACCAGGGGCCGGGTTTTCGCCAGGGGCCAGAGATATAGGTTGGAGGGAAGGTGAACATGTAGGGGTTCGTAGCATGGAAAACAAAAAACTTTCTACCGCATGAACACACAATCAACATCTAATCTATGATCAAGCCAAGATCTATCTACTAGATTGTAGCAACGAGTTGATAGAATACCAACCCTCGAAGATCCAAAGCGGTTAACGAGAGCAGATTCTCGTGGGTGATGTAGTCGTACACTTGCCGATCTCAAGATCGCGTAGACGATCCTTCCGGCGTTGCGTTCCGGCAGTGCTCCCGCAGTCGGTCACATGTTCGGTACTCGATGAAGACCTTCCTCTTCCTTGTTCCAGCAGGCAGCGGAGGTTGTAGCACTCTCCTCGCGTTCGGTACTCGACTTGGGAGGAGGGAGTCCTCCTCCTACTCCTCCTCATGGCCGGCGGGTGGGAGGGAGTGGGACTTCCTCCCCAAGTAGGTTTCCTACTCTCCCTCCACCAAGCAAACTTCAGATTTGACTTTTTCAAATTGGCGTTTGACTTTCAAACTTGGATTTGATTTCTCTCTCCATATTGCCCAGCCAAGTTACCTAGTACATGATGCAACCATTCCACATTGTCAAGACTCATCCATGTACCCTTCCCCTCCGGAGTGCCGGACCTTCCGGACCCTTCTAGAACATTCCTGGTGAAAACACCGGAATCATTCCCGAACTCCGAAATAGGACTTTCCTTATATGAATCTTATTCTCCGGACCATTCCGGATCTCCTCGTCATATCCCAGATCCCATCCGAGACTCCGAACAATATTCGGTCTCTTACTCATCATTCCATAACTACTCAACAACACTGAATCCTTAAGTGTGTCTCCCTACGGTTCGTGAATTATGCGGACATGACCGAGACACTTTTCCGATCAATAACCAATAGAGGAATCTGGAAATTCATATGTCTCCCACATATTTCTACAATTACTTTGCGATCGAATGAACCACTTACATACGATACTAATTTCCCTTTGTCTCATGATAGTTTACTTATCCGAGGTTTTAATCGTTGGTATGTCTGCATACCTAGTTCAACCTCGTTACCGATAAGTACTCTTTTCTCGTTCCCGTGATATGTGATCCCTTGTGAGCCAGTCACATGCTTGCAAGATAATTGGATGACATTCCACCGAGAGGGTCCAGAGTATATCTATCCGTCATATGGATGGACAAATCCCACTCTTGATCCATGTGCCTCAACACATACTTTCCGAACACTCAGTGCCACCTTTATAGACACCCAGTTATGGTGTGGTGTTTGATGTCATCAAAGCCACAATCCACAATGAGTTTGGTTACAAAGCTTGCAAAGCCCACAATGTGGACTTGGACCACTAACCTATTCATAATCCTTAACAACAATACAAGGAAAACCATAAGTAATATAAATTATAAACAGGTCCTTGGACCACCTAGCAACGACTACAAGCACTCAAACAAGCCGAAGGCAAGCCACAGTCCTCGCCCCTCCATTAGTGGAGCCGGACAAAACTTATCGTACTAGGGTTTGTTGCAGTAGACAGATGAGAAATCATCGTGTTAAGACCTCAAAGTACAAGCACACAAGAGTAGCAACTGTCGCCGATGAAGATACGTGTAGATCAGAAGGAACACAGACAAATTCCATCGAGATCCGCCAAAGACACATCTCCACACATCGCCCAAACTAGGGCTTGACGGGAAGGACTTTATTCCATCTTTAGGGAGCTGGCACCGCACATCTTTCTGAGTAGGACATAAACACTAACCAGATAGAGAAAAACATCTAAAAAATAAGCTCTCCAGCTGAAAAGAACCAGGATCCACAACGCCTACATGGCCTAAAAGCAATGGAAGCCTCGGCAGATCAACGCCCGACGGGAGGCAAGGACCTCTTTGGTTTTCTTTCTAGGAAGAGGGGTTAATGTCACTAAAGCATATTACCTTCTTGATTTGCATTAAGTTTATTTTTGGAACTAGACATATCCGTAACGAACAATCTTTTCGCCAATCTGTCCTATTGTCAATATTTTGCAACAACTTATCTATTGTTAATTATGCAAGGTCATTCATTTTTTTTGAAGATCATTATTTTAATTTCGTTTTCTTTATTTTATTTTAAGTGCTTTATTTTACTTGTCATATGTGGGTGTGGCGACCCGAGTCAGCATTACAGCCATGTTTTGAACCCCAGTGCACAGATCGCGAAGACGGTGGATGGCAGCAGATGGAGCACCGCGCCCAGGACGAAATGAACATTGTCTCTCCCCAGCTTGCTGTAGTCTGCAGCTGCAGGGCCCCTCCACATCGTCTACGCACTCTGGCCGTCCTCCTCCCTGAAGAACTCGCCTCCTAATAATTTCCTCGCATTCCAGCCTCTTCTTGACCAGTAACATTCGAGCGACGATGGAGAGCAACGGCATGAGCGAGACCGCTCCGGCGCCCATGGAAGCCGCGGTATGGAGGAGGAAGAAGACGCCTTGGTCGTCCAGGCCGTACTCCCATGCCGGGACCGAGTTCCGTGGCGTATACCGGCTACGGAGCGGCTCGTACGGGGCGTCGATCTGGGACCCGCCTAGCCGGACCCAGGTGTGGCTCGGCACCTTCGTCAACCCGGAAGACGCCGCCAGGACGTACGCCTTCGCCAAGGCGTACGGCGCCGCCGCCGCCGTCAAGCAGCTGCCCGGCGCGGGGAAGAAGAGGAGGAGCCGGGAAGCGCTCCGCGGCGTGCAGCGGAGGAGCAACGGCAGGTACGGGGCGTCGGTCGGGGAGCGCATGGGGCGGGCCCTTACATCGCTCGGCACGTTCGGGACGGCCGGCAGGGCGTACGACGCCGCGGCCGTCGAGCTGCACGGCGGGAGGGCTGTCACCAACTCCGGTCCGGACAGCGTCGTCGTCGTCCCGGGTACGGGCACGCAGCGCCACTACATCTCGATGGCGGAGTGGCAGCGGGTCGAGGAGGTGCTCAGGGACATGGACTACTCCATCGACGTGAGTTGCTACGTACATCTGCAGCTGAGCTGCCATTTTTGTTTGCTGTTCTTTGTATTATTGCCTTGTATGCTGATTTGGTTATGCCGTCTGTGCCTCGGTGAGATGCAGGAGAGGGTTGCGCTCATTGAAGCGGCTGCGGCTCTTCACCAGATTGCGCAGGCTGGCCATGGAGATGGTGGGAGACAGGCTGAGACGATGATGAGCGTTTCGGACCCATAGCTAGGATGGTAGTCCTCTTTGGCTTGGAAGAACAATGTCGCGGCAGCTCTCCTGGTGTAACAATGAAGCTTGTACTAGTAGTAGTTCTAGGTTCTTTTGGTACTTAGTCCTTTTTCATATTTACTAAGAAATTCTTAGTCGAGTGATACTTGGTGCTTTTTCATATTTAATAAGTAAGAAATTCTTAGTCTAAGATGGTTAGTGAAGAGAAACTCATCAAAGAAATTCTTGAGAGAAATTTTCTCAAGCACAACGATGTACTGTACACGATGTATCGCTGTAGGCCCGTCGTGGTAGGGGGGTTGTCCATCTTTTCTTGCGACGGCGAAGCGAGACAGGCCGAGAGTTCGTTGGGAAACGATGCAAGTACCACTCGATCGGATTCGGATCCTTTGCTGCGTGGACACGTCTCCTTCCTGCCAGACCGAGCGGGCGTCAACAAACTGTTCACTAGGCTACTGGTCTACCTGAACCCTACTATGCCCTAGTAGGAGACAGGCGGGGGGTATGCATGTCATTTCATCGACCGACACATCCGCGACCAATGGAAGTCCAGATCGCCGGCCAGCCCGCAACTCTGCAGGCTGCAGACGATGGAAGGCTGCATGCTCCTGCTCTCATCCACGAAAGCAATGCAGACTGTTGTGCACAGTGGGAGAGAATTCTTTTAAGTACTGTAATATTATAAAAGGCAAGAGGCCAGACAGCAAAGGGATAAACATGTCGGTCAGCAGCTGCACTGCATTTGCAGATATTCTCGCTTTGTTTTTCAGTAACAAAGGAAAATTAATTAAGCAAATTTCTGTTTACACACCATTAATTTTACCCTTTTTCAAAGTGTGAGAGAGGATCTACAGAATATAGCATTGTAGGTGGCATTGGATGTAGACACGGCTAGAAAGGAGAAAGTGTACCCGAGGTAGACGCTGAGACGAGAAGATCTTCCGCCCACTCCACAAGCGAAGACATGCATGAAAAGCTGTCTAGCTAGCTAGTAGCTACTCTGATCCGAAGATAAACATTTGTACATCATCCGTCATTTCGTTTCTGTCAATTACTCAAATCAAACGCAGGAGCAAGACATCATTGCGTCCGTCGCATCGCTCATGTACGCGACTTGACAATGAACTGGGTAGTAGTAACAAGTTGGATGAGCCTGTTCCACTCCATGGATCGATGAATGGATGGATGGATTGTTCTCTGTCCATCATCCTCTACGGACGAGTATATACCACAATAAAAACACAAATAATACTTGACTTTTCGTGTATCATGCAACGTACCAACAGTTTCTAATATACTCTTATTTCCAGCAACAGGTCAAAATGCTTTTGTGCCACTTTCATTAACTTGGTAGAGACTGCCCTGCCCCTAGACTGTATCGTGACATAAGCTACTCTCAATACTCTCAGACAGAGAAACCTTGTCAAAATTGCGTAAAAATCTTTGAAGAACGTGAAATGCATTGTGTGCATGTTTTTTTATGTATATATGAAACCCGGTGTGAGATTTGGTTTGACATATCCAATGCTGATAGTGATAATGTGCCTAATTCAAAAACCAATTTGTATAACTATTTATAATCCAAATGGGTGAATTATGATGTCTATTGTCGATAACAAAAGAAATATAATTCCAAAAATGCCAATGGACGATGTTTTACAGGCAACATTGGGAGTTGGTTCGTCTTTTCTGGCTAGAAACGACTCCACAGAATGTTTCCAATACTCAGATTTTTACTAGTGAACACAACTTGAGAAAATGAAATGAAAAATCTATTGTCCATAGAGATAATATGCCGAATTCACTTCGCAATTTGAATTAAGTATTACTCACAAATGGTTTAGGCCTTTTTGCCACTGTTTAAAAAATCGTCTGAATCAGCGATTAATAGGCCAAGTAATCGCTCCTAGGGACCTGAACGTGTCGATTACCACTAATCGTTTGTGTTAATCGTTTAGCTCGATTAGTAACTTTGACACTCCGATTAATAGGTATGTTCCTGATTAATTATTATACTTGGTCAAAAAAGTTGCAAAATTATCAACATATATCATCCATCCATCTGCTAGCCCGCCCCAATGAAGTAGGTTTTGCGAAGCTCTTGCTTGATCCCTGCCTTCAGGAGCTCGATTTCCGCCATCACCAACTAGTTTCTTGTCATTGTTGACAAGTTCCTCGTAGTTGTCGACTAGACCTCAGATACAAGAGCTCGAGCGCCTTGAGGATCTCATCCGGGAGCTCGAGGCTGCCTTTAATAGGGTAGGTGGTTCAGGTGCAAAAGGAGTTATATGTGTTTTAGGTGCTAATTTGTATAGGTTGCACCGATTAATAACAGACCGATTAAATCAGTTAATCGTTCGAATTCTGATTAGTCGCTACCCACAAGCCAACCGAGCAGTTAACTATTACCGATTTCCTTACCATTGCCTTTTGCTTTGCAAGATACATGTTGCATTTGAATCCTACATGTAATTTTTGTACCTCAAGATTATGTGGTACCTTTTTATGAATGTTCATATGGAAAAGTATTGTGGATGCACAAGGTGTATCTCCCAATTACCTGCAAGCATGTGTGAGAGATATATTGTCAACTCCTCCCGTTCACCATACTTGGAAATTCAAAGCCTGACGTAAGCTTCGCAATACCAGGAAACTCAAAGCCTGGTTGTGTAAAAGAAAAGACGCCCGATCAACTTGCGCACATCACCGATAATTTGTTCGAAGTTCATGAAATGAAGGCCTTTAGCTAGATAGGGGGCATATAATATTGTAGATGGGAGTCGTTGTGAATTACCATAAACTGTAGCATGTGATCTCAGGTCGAGTACCCGAGTCCCATTTGTAGCAATTCATTTTTTTACTAACGACGTTCTAATGTCACATTTAAGATCCAAGCAAAAATGTTGGAAACATTTTCTAAATCTCCAGATTTCGGATTTGGGTGAAGTTATACTTTTTTGTTCTCTTCTAATTTTTGGGAACGTAGAGAAGAAGGTTGCCAAAAAAAATGTACTAATTTACTAGGTATGCACACATGGTACTTCCACTCCAGCAGTACTAGTGCTTTCACCACTTGCATGTGATAACGGAAAAACGATAGCAAGAGGCAGCGCGTGACCGTGCATGCTTGGTCTATGGTACAAATCAACAAGCATGCATGCACGGCCAGGCACAGCCAGCTGCTGTTTGTACACAGCGACCATCGAAGCAAAACAGACGGAGAGACAGAGATTCCACTAGACAAACGGGGAAGCATGCATGCGTATGCTATGCTATGCTTGGCTGGTGCAGCCGTGCAGGCAGTGCAGGCGCAGGGCTTCCTGTCTGGTTCCGATCCCCCACATGCCACAGCCACGAGGCTCCAGGACAAAGAAAAGAGAGCGCCTGGTTGGCCAGGACACAGCAAAAACGACATCACGGTTACAGGAGATCGCTGGTACCACAGACTACCAAGATACTAGTGCTAGTGCTGCTAGCTAGGGTCGATGCAAATTCCGAAGTAGAGAGAGAGAGAGAGAGAGAGAGAGAGAGAGAGAGAGAGAGAGAGAGAGAGAGAGAGAGAGAGAGAGAGAGAGAGAGAGAGAGAGAGAGAGAGAGAGAGAGAGAGAGAGAGATGAGGCGGATGTGGTGGCGGTAGAGTAGAGCACTAGAGCCACCCTGCCGTTGCACCGAATGAGAAAGGGGAATGCAGGGCCAGGCTCCTGCAGGACGAGGCGCACCAGGCACCACGGGCCTCCATGCATGCCCAGCTGCTGCGGCGCCGGTGCGGCGGTGCCACGGGCGCGCAGTGGCTGCCTGGGGAGGAAGAGGCGGAGTGAGACGCGGTTGCTTGCCGACGTGCGTGCTGTGACGCGCGCGGGTCGGCGGCCCGGCGTCGAGAACACGGCGAGGAGGAACTAGTCAAGTATAGGCCATATCTGAGTTTGATAGTGTGGTGGCCACTGCCTACTGCCTAGGCCGGACCGGAATCATTACACATTTGACGCGATCGACCTATATATACCGGCCTGGATACGCGCGGCAACGGACGTGCACGTCCGCATCACGCATCAGAAGCGTAATATAAACGGCCAATTAGTCTTTTCATTTTTCAACAAGAAACTCATCCTATTTGAGATTGAATTTTTCTGTGCGATACTACTTGGTTGATCCCAGGATGGGAATGGGCCGGCCCGGATCTGGCCCCATAGCCTCAAAATTCCGGGTTCTCCTGGTTAATAGTGCCTCGGAATGGTCCCCTATGCTCCCTTTCCTAACTGGCACGTGCTTGGTTTGCGCCATGTTGGAGAATCTAAATGCCAAAATGCCCCGCTTGGATTGTTCGAGTTTATTCCAATGGTGTTTATTTTGTGAAAAATGCAAACAAGGGGAGCTCGGTGTAATCCGATGGTTTTGGTTAAATTTTTGGGGGCCTTTCGGATGCCACACGGGGTTGCATACAAACCCTAACAAGGCTGGAATATTTCCAATCTGTTGTGAGCAGATTGATTTATATGACTCAACCATCATCCTTCCCTCCAGAAATCACCGTGTTCCCTGGAAAATTCTTCGAGTCGCGACTCAACTTCGGAAGATGGTGGAAAATTGACTTCCACCCCTCATCGACAAAGTAGCAAAAGGACTACTCCAAGAATGGAAAGAACCTCATGTGTGCAGGAATGTCTCTTATGACGAAAATTGTCATCATGCGCTCGCTATATATAGTATAGTCATTTCCTTCCATTGCCGAAATTGGTTCGAAACAAATTGGACCAACCTGCAGCGGTCTTCATTTAGAAAGAAGATGATGCTGAAAATGGTTATATGGGACATTGTCTTGTTAAGTCGAAGGTTGTTTGTGCCCCAAGGAAGCTTGGAGGTTTGGGGGTGACTGAAGCTGATCGCTTCGACCGAGCTCTATGGATTTGTTGGTCTTGGTATTAGTGGACATACCTTGATCGACCTTGGCTGGATCAGAGATTCTTTACAGCTTCCTGACTTGGCCCTCTTCTGCGCATGCACACCCATAAACAAAGGGAATGGGGCCAAGATGAGTTTCTCGAAAGATAGATGGACTAAGAACTATGCTCTTTGTGACATGGTGCTTCAGTTATACTAAAAAGTAGCAAAATGAGCTTGAAAATCAAAGATGGATAACATTGGTGGCACAATTGTCCTCCCTAACTCAGCTTTACGAATTTGGTGACCTCCATACTTCCTCCAAATCCCTAGAAGTGTTCTTCGACTCCATTTCTTGGAACCTGACCACCTAATGAGTGAATAAATCGTCGCCTCTCCTCATGATGTGCAATATTTGGAACACGATAGAAGTTCTACAAGATGAAACAGTAGAAGGCTACAGTTGTGTCGAACTAAAAGATTTTTGCATGGCTGGTCCTCCATGGAATGATTCTCAATACTACAAACCTTGAAATAGTGGGATGATATCATAACCATGTTGGTTACATACGCCTCTTGCACAATGAGTATGCGCCTCACCTTTGCAAGCAATAGCGGGTCCAAAAACTTCTAAAAAGCCTAGACAAACATGGCTATAGCGTCATTATGTGGACAAATTTCTATATGAAATCCTGTGATACAAGGCATCGTGCCATTGCAAGCCTGGGCGGCCGCCTAGGCTAGAGTGAGGGTGGATCCGCCCAAGTTTGCAAGGATTGTCCATACCCCATGTCCCCATAGAGAGGTTTTAAAGTCGTGAGTGGCTGGCTTCGTCTTCTGACTCTATTCTTGACCGTACTGGACACCTCCTCATATTCACCATTGGAAGGAAACGAGCCAAAGGGCAACGGCGGCGAGCGCAAAACGTAAGCGGAGTTGTCCTATTTAGGAATTTGCAGATTTGATTTTGGGTAAGACTATACGCCCTTTTGCTCGAAATTTGTATGAATGAGGATTCCGAGAGGGGTGAAACTAGTCCATTTAAACAAATTATACGTTTGCACATGCTATGTAAAAGGAATTCCTCCATCCAGTACAAATCCCCATTGATCGTGACAATCGGGAGAATCGCAAGGTTTATATAGCACAAAGAGAGCAACATGTGATATGCACGGTCAGCTGATGTTTAGACAGATAGAAAGGAGAGGCACATGCTATGGTAACGCCTTTGTGCATGCCCCATTTAATGGCGACCATGGAACAGAGAGAGACAGAGATTCTACTAGTACTACAAAGGGAGCTGTCTCGAGTGCATGCATGCATATGCTATGCTGGTACAGGCAGTGCGTGCTCAGGGCTTCTGGTTCCCATGCATCCCCACAAAAACGTCGCCGCAGGGCGGAAAAGATATGTGCCGGACGTACACAACAAAGTAGTACAGTACTAGGACATTTTTTTTCATGGAGAGAACACAATACGACAGGAGCTAATTAACCACCACATTACATACATAGACAGTGCAGGGCTACATCATGGCTAAGATCACTTACACTAGATAGAGAGATACACTGCTACTACTAGTGCTAATATAGTTACTACAAATTCCTAGGCAGAGATCGAGAGACAGCCATGGAGGGTGGAGGTAGAGAGCAACGGAGGTACACGCTGGGCAATGTCCAGAGTCTAGCAGCCTTCCCCCTCCACTGCCGTAGCACCGAAACGAGAAGGGGAAGGCATGGCCAGACTCCGGACTTGACCCCTGCCACACTACCGCGAACGAGCAAGGCAACAAACGAGCGCAGTAGCGGCTTGCATCGTTTGACCTGAGGACTGCAGGAACTAGGTGCTAGGCGCTAAGCTGCCTCGTGGACGATGACGCGCTCCACCCGCCTCCATTCCAGCTGCTGCGGCGGCGGTGGCACGGGCAGCGGCTGCCGAGGCGCCGGGGGAGCCGGCCTGTGGACGCGGGTGCCGACGTGCGTGGCGGTGGGCGGCGGCGTCACGGCGGCGGAGGTGGAGGCGGAGGCGCCGTCGCGTGGAGGGGAGAAGGCGGCCGGGAGGTACTCGTCGGTGTGGCACGGGAAGGTGGAGCCGCTGAAGTGGCTCACCAGCGCCTCCTTGCCCTGCAGCAGAGCCAACCATCACGATCGAGACATGGCATTATGAGTAACAGCACGCACGGTCACCTCGCCTACGAGCTGTGTACCGCCACCCTATACCGTATCTGAGATGTACACGTACCTGGATACGCGCGGCGCAGATGTGGATGACCTTCTTGGTGCCGTGCACCTTCCAGCGGGCGCCGTGGAGGGCGTAGTGCAGCCCGCGCGCGGCCTCGGCCGTCGTCAGGTTCACGAACGCGTAACCCATGTTGCTGCTGGACTTGCTGTGCGATAATCCATGAGCCAGCACACCAAAAGGATTTTGATCAATGCAGGATTCATGGCTTTGATCTAAATCTCACTTAAGCCAATGTGTCAAGCAAATGTTTTACTCTACTAGTATTATCGATTCTTGCAGCAGATACGAAAATGTTTACTAGTGCCCTATTTTGTCTGTTACTAGTAGTTCTTTAGCTTTATTCAGAAGAGCAGGGACAAACAGTGGAAGAAAAGAAAAGGTGTAACTTGGCTCTGCTCCTACCCATTTCGTCGAAAGTTGTCATTGCAACTTTTCAGAGCGCTGTTTTGCACAAAAACAGAAAATGCAGGAAACGACATCACGCTCTCTTTAGGCCTACGATTTTGTAATGAGTCACGGATTTAATTATTTTTCACTTGAGAAGAAACGAAAAGGGATGAAGAAATTCAAACAAACAAATGTACTACTACTCCTGTACTCCATGGTTTAGTAGTACGCACCGGTTCTTCTTATCCTGTCTACTAGTTTGTCTCATTATTGTTCATCTTTAGCTTTGCGCAGACGAAAGACGACAGGGGATGAACAAAGTTAAAGGGAGCACGTTTAACCTGGCTCCGATCCATTTGTTCAAAAGCTAATCTTTTCGTCTCAACTTTCACGGTGTTCTTTGCAGTACGGAAGAAGAAGAAGAAGAAGAAATGCAGGGAAATAGTTTCACGGTTGCGGCATTTTATCACCTGAAATCCATGGGCAGGTACACGAAATCGTAGGAGGCGACCACGGCGGCGGCCTTCTTCTTCTTCCTGCCGTTGGCGCGGGCGCAGTGCTCGTCCAGAAGCTGCACCATCTCGCATGGCCTGCACCAGAAAGAAAGATTCGTCAGACAGATCTACCTACCCGCACGAACCGAACGCGGACGACTGCGAGAGAATGGGAATGTCGCTGCAAGAATGAGAAAGAAGAACGCCAAGGCAATAAATGCAATAAATGCGCATGCATGGGTGTGGTCGTCGGATGCTCGATCGCTTACTTGAGCTTGTTGGGGATGTTGCGGATCATGACGGTGGTGACCGGCTCCTTGCGCCACTCCGGCGCGGGGATCGGATACGGCGGCCTCGTCGTGAACGCCGGCGACGGTGACCCCGACAACGTCTTCGCCTGCCGGCGCCCGACCCCCTTGACCTTGCTCCCTCCACTCCATGCTGCCTGCGGCGGCTGCCCGAGCAGCGACCCCGGCGGGGCCACCAGCCTGCCATGGCGAGGCCCGGCGGCAGGTGCAGGCGCTAGATCTTGCCGCCCGGGCATCACGGATTCAGCAGCGCAGGCCATGGTCGCCGCCGCCGCCTTCGCCC
Organism: Avena sativa; assembly: GCA_916181665.1. NCBI lineage: Eukaryota > Viridiplantae > Streptophyta > Magnoliopsida > Poales > Poaceae > Avena > Avena sativa. Next base: position 934,389 of record OV702284.1, read on the forward strand.
GCAGCTTGTCGGCAACCGCGCCGCCGCCCAGGAGCAACATGAGCTTGTGCGGAGGGGTGCCGTGCGGAAGCGCCTCGCGGCTCAAAAGCGCAATCTTTTTTGGCGTTGGCGGAGGAGAAGGGACATCCTTGGAGCTCAAAGGCGCCGGCGGAGGCAAGGGGTTAGCCTTGACGAGAAAAGCCTCCGTCCCTGCCGGCAGCCTCGGACGCGGCGAGTAGACACCCTTGCGGGGGCGGAGGAAAGCCACCCGCGCTTTTCGCCGCGGCGGCGGTGGTACAACCTTGCCAGGGAAAGACACCGGCGCCGGGGGATGCGGTGGCCAAGGAATGCCGTAGATTGGTGGGGCAGCGGGGCCGGGGAATGGCGGTAACGGGTAGGCTGGGACGACGGGGAAAGGCGGCAGCGGGTTGGTTGGGACGACGGGGAAAGACGGCGAGCAGGGGACGGGGTGGTAACGGCTCACCGCCATGAGATGAGGAGGGGGCGGTGTCGGGAACTGAAGGTGGCAGCTGGGGGAGAGGCGGAACGGTGGCGCGTCGGCCCTGAGCTTTGTGACCGCCATGGCCGGAGACGAGGCGTGGGAGGAAAAAGGCAAGAAACGTTCGCCGGCTAGAGAGGCGAGGCTCAGTGTTTGTCTGCCCGGGGACAAGGGCTGGGTTTATAGGCCCGGGCCGTCCGGGTTGTAGAGACGGGAGTGGCACAGTGGCAGGACAGGTGTTTTTTGGACGCAGCATGTCTCTCTGAAACTAGGGCCCACTTGCAGACACGTACAACCAGGCTTTCACCCGCGGGACCAGGAGAGTTCGAGACGGACCGATCGGAGGCTCTCACTTGACCGATTAGCGTTGATGGTTTTTGAGACATGGATTAATTTTAGGGAGATGCTATGCGTCCCCGGGGGATTGGGAGTTTCCATCCCCCGGCTTCATTGCGTGACACGTGTTTACGAGACTTTTCTTTTGTTCTCTTATGTACGTCTTCTTGGTCGTCTTCCCGCTACAACGGCAAACTCCTCAGCCACGAAAAGAACAGTAGGCCAGGATACGAACCGCTAGTTACGGCGAGCAGAGCACCTGTAGCACGTAGCAGCCATACCGATCATCAGCTGCTGCGAGAGACCTCGCCGGCGTCGACCATACCGGCAGCACCACCGGCAGCCAGCCGGAGCATCTTCGTTGAGTCCGGTAGCACCATTGATAGCCGCTTATAGCATCTCCGCCAGCCTTCATAGCACCACCGCTTACCAACATGTAGCTCCGTCGTCGCCCAGCACGTAGCACCGCGCCGGCATGTGGTATCAAACTTTCAGTGCCGACGTAGCAAACCACAGACGGCAATGTAGCAAAGCGCGGCCGCCGGTGCAGCCGCCGTCGGCCGCACGTAGAAACTTCGCCGGTCAGCAAGTAGCACCGCGCCGGCCTGTGGTAGCACACTCCCGACACCAATGTAGCAAAGTGTGTCCGCCGGTGTAGCAAAGTGCGTCCGCCAGTGTAGCAAGCGCCGCTGTCAGCCGCACGTAGCACCGCGCCGGCCTGTGGTAGCACACTCCCGACGCCAATGTAGCAAAGTGCGTCCGCCGGTGTAGCAAAGTGCGTCCGCCAGTGTAGCAAGCGCCGCTGTCAGCCGCACGTAGCACCGCGCCGGCCTGTGGTAGCACACTCCCGACGCCAATGTAGCAAAGTGCGTCCGCCGGTGTAGCAAAGTGCGTCCGCCAGTGTAGCAAGCGCCGCTGTCAGCCGCACGTAGCACCGCGCCGGCCTGTGGTAGCACACTCCCGACGCCAATGTAGCAAAGTGCGTCCGCCGGTGTAGCAAAGTGCGTCCGCCAGTGTAGCAAGCGCCGCTGTCAGCCGCACGTAGCACCTCCGCCGACCAGTGGTAGCAAACCCTCGACACCATTGTAGCAATCTCTTGACACCGATGTAGCAAACCCACGACGCCAATGTAGCAAGCGTCAAACCCCGACACCACTATAGCAAAACCTAGACGCCAATGTAGCAAACCCTCGACGCCGTTGTAGCAAGTGCCGCCATCGCTTATAGCAAAACGCCGCCACCGTTGTGCAAGCTCTGTCGCCGTTGTAGCAAGCACCGCTTCTGCTTGTTGAAGCGCTGCCATGGCCTCTCTCAGGAAGAGCATGTGGCCAGTGTCGATGCACGGTAGCGGCGGAGGAAGGGCATGGCGGCGTGCCTTGCACTGGCGACGGAGGGAGGGCATGGTGGCGCACCTTGCAGCAGCGGCGGAGGGAGGACCATGGCGGAGCGCCTTGCTGCGACGGGGAATGAAGGACCATGGCGGCATGCCTTGTAGCAACGGCAGCGGGAGCTATGGCGGCATGGGTGGTGCGGTGAGAAGCTGGGCGCCGGGAGGATCAGCGGGATGAGCAGGGGCTGCACACCATGTATAAGCGGGAGGAGCAGCGGTGGTGAGCAGGTGCTGCACGCCATTGAACGAGAGGAGCAGGAGGCTGCAACGGTGGTGAGCAGGTGCTGCACGCCATGGAACGAGAGGAGAAGGAGGCTGCAGCGGGAGGGCCAGGGAGGATCAGCGCCAGTGAGAAAAAATTAAGGAAAACGAAAGGAAGAGGAGATACGGGGTGTGGGGATAAGATTGAAATTGGCCCCACCATCCATGGTTTTACCCGTTTCGGAAGGACGCGCGTACGTGCCAGGAGCCGGGGGATGCGAGTCGCACGATCCCCGGGTGATCTGTATCATTTTTCTTAATTTTATCTGATCTTTTGCGTCAATTATTCTGTCGTTTGTTTACGTCTCTTGGATTTTGCTGGGTTGCTACTAGGCCTGTTAATGGGCTTTTTTCAGTAGCCTTTATATGCGGTCTAGGTGCAGCAGAACAAATGACAACCCAGAATGGGCTTTCAAGTCATACTATTTCGCCTTTTAGAACGTAGTTTTTTTTATTTCAATACATTTTATGGATGAGCAAGGTTGACATTTTAGATGCTATCATTTTAATGTCTTAGTTCCTGGATCACAATTTTTTGTATCTGTTGTTGAGTAAACTTTTTTTTGCATATTTTCTATCATGTTTTCAAGTCCTATTTTACCGTACCCTCTCTATTCGGAATTAACTAACTCACTTTTGTGTAGCGTCTACATACGTGTGAATCTAAACAAACATGATTCAGTTAATTATTGATGGAGTGATATTTTTTTACTAGAGTTACTTGAGTTACTATTTGTAAATAATTCATAGCCAGGGTTTGTAATGATATTTTTACAGGAATAAGCGCTTTTTATAGGGTCTAGAGGTTGTGAAATTAAAATTACATTTTTTAAAGAAACTCAAACTTCATAAAATTAACGACAATTGTCCCTTTATACTACCAAACTAAGTTGCAAATTAATGGACCTCACGTGAAATGTGCAACTATATTGTTCTCAACAAGAAAACATTATATTGACCGCGAGATTAATTTTTCTACTAGCCATCACCTCCTAGAGTAAAGGCGTCCAAAACGGGTTGACAAAAATGTGAATTCCAAATCACATGAGGGACATGTTTACCATGTAAAGGATCAAGTATCCTTGTTTAGAAGTTCTTTGCCAAGCTACAATAAACAAACGCGTTGAATGCATGCGCATTGCTATATGTCTTAAAAATTATTAGCATACTTATTGCAGCATGTAAATATAAAATGACACAAGTATTGCATCTAGTCTCTGTAAAAACATAGTGCCTTAGTGGAAATACCGATGCGCATAGCCAAAAAAGAAGAAAATTATAGAAATGAAAAAAAAGTTCTGCTACAGTGATCTATGCCTTATTGCAGCAGACCAAACACCACAAAAACAACACCGGAAATCCAACTTCTCCAAAATCGACGCCTCCAAAAAAAGAACAGTGCACAAACGCCATCATCGTCCTGATCATCGATCATAGGTTTTCACCCAGGACAAAATTCGTGCTCACAAAACAATGCCTCTAACAAGATCATTGCCACGCATAACCAATTAACGCCAGACCTTGGGTTTTCATCCTGCAAGTTTAGACCTAGAATTTCTCCTATGTTGTCTGCTCCTTGTCGATGTCGCTGCTCCAAGTCACGAATGACCTAGCTGAAACCTCATCACCTCCAGGATTCGAACCACCATTACTCGTCCTCATATCTCGGCTTCCATGCCATTCTCTGTGACTGACTTCACCATGTAACCAAAGATATGTATCAAGATGGCAACAGCCTGCAAAGCTTCGCATCGCTCTCTCTGAAACTAAATGGTAAAAAAACATGACTTTGACCGAAACACATACGATCCGGCTAACTCTAGGCATGTCGTCCATTTGGAGTTCGTCGGAGTACTCCGAAACTCGGCACTCCGGCCATATCATTGAATACAGGGAACAAGCAGGAACATCATCATAACTTGAGAGGGATCTTGGGACCGCCACCTTTATTAGGTAGATCGGAAGCCCCACGTTATCTCCCGCCGGTTCCCAACGGGACTGGCCGCCCGATTCCCCACTAGCATGGCCGGCAGAGGGGTAGGCATCCCGGGCCGCCACGATCGCAAACCTGACGTAGGGAAGAAGACCTATGGAGATCAATGGCAGGGGCGGACACATCTGGCCACAAGGGCCATGAGCGATCGCGCACCCGCTGAATTCAGACCATCGGAGATCTTGTAGGGGCAGACATCGAACCGTGCCACCACCAGGAACTCCATGCCGATCATCTCCCCATCACCACCGTCCGCCATGACTCTGTAACATCCCAAAAATATTAATCAATATTATCATGTTCCAATCACCCAAGTTTAGGGTTAACAAAAACTTTTGTGATTAAAATTAATATGAATGCATATGTGTGTGTGTGATTAATGCATGAATGCTTGCAATGCCATGTTTGATTGCTATGAATGTAAAGGATTTGTTTAAAAATGATAACAACAACATCTAGATCATTTCCAAGCAGAATCAAATAAAGAGAAAATCAAATATAAACAATATAAGCAAATGGTCATTTTGACCAAAGTTAACCACTAGACCACTTTGAGTGTTCCTAGTCCAAGTTTTCTAACAGAAACAAATCCAATTCTTTTCACCCTTTGCTAGACCAAGTAACAAAGAACCCAAGCCCACTTTATAAACCAACAGAAACAGATTCCAAATCTATTCAAATGACAATTCAAAATTGAATCAAGTGTAGATACCAAGATCACCATTTCTCAAAAACCACTCAAACCAGTTCACCTTGACCAACCCAAGCAACCATATACTACCAAGCATGTGACTAGAGCACTCACCAAAATTTAGCCAAAAATTCAAATTCAAACTTCATGCGGCCATTTCATCAAACAGATGGTGAGCACAATAATCACTGCCTAACTTCTACTGTTCTTGATCAATGCATTGTCCAATTTCTATCCCCAATTCTCTCTCCTTGTCTCCCCTAGTAACCACACTCGCATTGAACAAGCTAGCCTCTACCCTTTTGCACCAGTGCGATGCCACCCGAGCCTCCCCTTGCCGGTCGATCATGGCTAGCCCGCAGGAGGCCACGCCACGCCCGTCCACGATGTCCAGGAGGCAGCTCACCGTCCACCGCCACCCCCTGTCGATCCCTCGAGCACAGCCAGGCCCTGGACCACAGAGAAAACGCCGTGCCCAATTCTTCTCTGCCATGTCGAGAGAGCGCCAGAGCACCGCAACCAACACGTGCGCACGCGCTGTGCCTCGCCCTCACCGCGCATGCCTGCACTCACCGCGAGACCAGCTACCCCCTAGACATGCCCGTTCGCAGCCACGTGACCAGTAGAACCTGTGCGTCATCAAAAATATCGTCGGTGCCGCGCAGAGCGTCGACCCGTTCTGACCATTCCCGAATGCCCCTTACCGCGCCATTAAGCCCTTGAGGATCGCTAGGAGACACCGCACCGGCCTACTCCCTTCACCATGCCGTTAGCTCACTGCATTGTCGTCACCGACGAGCCCTGACCATGCCGCACTACCCCTCTCGATCGGCTATAAAAGGAGGCCACCCCCGCCTCAATTCCCCACACCATCTCACTCCCCACTCCTCACAGACCACCCCTGACCCTTCCCGGAGCAAGGCACGCTCCACATCGCCGGAATTTCACCGGAGTCCGCCGCTGCAAAGGAGGGGCGGAGCCGTTGATTGGAGCCACCCTAGGAGCCGCCGCGACCACCGTTCAAACCGCCGTTGTTGACAACATCGTTCGCCCCCATCGCCAACCCTAGATGGAGCCCAGGTGATTCACCGCGTAATCCCACCGTCGTCGTTAGGGTTCGGTCTCGCCGGAGCTGTTCGGCGGAGACGAGGAACGTGAATCGTAGATCCTAGTCTAATCGTACGGCCCAAATTGAAACTTACAGCTTCGCGTAGTTAGAGCCGCTGACGCGTGGGACCTCTCTGTTAGCAGCCCGCTACGCGCGCACCATGCAGTTGGGCCGGCCCGGTTTAATTCCCGCGCTCAGCCCAGTGATTCAAACATAGATTTTCTAATTTAGTTCAAACCTAGTTATGGCAGTAGATTCAAAAATCAATTCAAAGAGTTTTAGTGAACCAAATTGGATGAAACCAATTTTGTTATAAAGGTATTGAAATTATCTATCCAAGCCCGTTGGATCCAAACCATTTGAATTTATAGATCATCTATAGCAAAAATAACAAGATAGAGCCTCTTACACATTCAAACATTTTTCAAAAATCAACCATAAATGCTTTTGAGTTGATTCCAACTCTCAAAAATCATATTTGACCAGATCTTTCTGAATATGTAAAAATATTTAGGTTTACATATAGTGATCTTGGACAAGTACTAAAAGAATGCTACATCGGCATTTCTAGTCACTTTAATTAATTAAAATAATAATGTTAAACCTTATTAAATTATGACACTACTTGAAATCACATTCCCAAGTATTAAAATATGTGGTGATGACATGCGTCAACATTATCCCATATTTTAATTGGAGAATATTAAATCTTAAGTAGTTTTCAATGAGTAGAAATTACTTTTCTAAAATAAAATAAATAAGACTAAGGCTTTATTTTATGTGATGATTGTGATGATGCTAGAACATCTAGTGTGAACCTTGGTGTGCCAAATAGAAGTAGTTAAGTATTGTTTGGTGATTGTGTACCTCGTATTTATTTATAGACGCTAGTACCGACCAAGGCTACGAAGAGGAAGGGGACTACGGAGAAGAAGAAGAAGAAGAGAACTTCAATCACTGCACCAATCAAGGCAAGATAATACTTGCAAGCCCCATAATACCTTTGCAAGCTAGATAACCTATGCAATGCATTAGGCATCCTTTGGTTATGCAACCTTGATTATACCAAATCCCAGTTTTACTTGCAAGCTTTATTATTTTATTTCTATATCAATGATCTTTATTACTTTTACTTAATGAATTGTGAGTTTTGGAAAGATAGTATAGATTGTATAAGGAGCATAAAACTTGGCCTAAGTTAGTTAGAACTAGATGTCATACTAAGGCATGAGATCTACATTTGGATAAGTCACACTTGATTAGCACCCCTCATTAGTGATTACCCTCAACTTTAGTGGCTAGTGCTAAGCATAAAAGTTGATCATTTTAGATGGAAATACTTGGTGAAAATGATTATGAAAACCTTAGAATGATGAGTCATTCTAATGAAATGTTTTGACAAGTGTTATGAACGCCATATGATTTGATGATGAAAATGTTGAGGCATGAGCCTTAGCCCTTTATAACAACTGATGGTTGGGTTCGGATGCGATACCATTCTAATTTTACCGTACAATCACAATACCCGAATTTGGGTAGGGCTTAACTGGAAGTTTATATATCTTAGTATGGGTTCCCTTGCAGAAGAGGTTTGAGCTGAGGCTACCTCATGATGAATGTCCACCTGTGCAGTTCCCAAGATGACAGATGGTCATGGTTGGGAGACCAAACTCATAGGGGAGGTTCCTATACTAGGGTGTGTAATTGAAAGGTTAGGATTGATTATCTACATACTGAGTATGGTGATTTAGGATTGTTCCCGACGGATTTATTGAATGTTGTGGTGAAAGTGTACCACCTCTGGAGAGTGTCAAACTATTCGAATATCCGCGTCCATGGTTATGGACAGATGGAGTGGCCATACTGTTTCGTCGTCAGATGTTTTCAAAATGACTTGTGAAATGAATTATGACTTTGACTTGGCCACAACAGGGTTGTGAACATGAAAACTAAGTTCCCACCTCGGTGTTGTAAAACATTAAACTAGTTTTCTTTACTTCTAAACTCAGTTAGAGATAAACCTGGCTTTTTGCAAATAAACCTAGAGCTATTTGTTAGTATTAGTTTGCGAGTACTTAAAGAGTACTCATGGCTTTGTCCCTGGCTATTCCTATGGCCAGACTATGAGGAGGACTACCAGGATGATGGACAGCAGGAAGTCTATGACAACTAGGATTATCTCCCATCGTCAGCACTGCCTGTGACCCTGAAGATGGAGCTTCGACCACGCCACCCTTATTATATTATTCCGTTGCGTTGATTGTATTAAGACTGGATCATGAGATCCTTTATTTGTAAGAACTTTATTATGGTTTGTAATGGATGATGAACTATGGTACCAATCTATTATGTCTTGCAAAAATGGTAATCCTGGGATTGCGATGTATGGCATAATAGGCATCTGGGATTAAAAATCCGGGTGTTGACAAGTTGGTATCACAGCCATCCTGACCATAGGAGACCCTAGTTAGAATGGACGCTTGAATCAAAAACTTAGTTTCAAAACAAAAGAAGTGAGTATTTATGAAAACCTATTCTCATTCTTATCACTAAGATTATTTCAAGAAGATTCATGTTCCTGAAAAATTCTTGCAAATCTTACATAAAATTTGGCACACTTGATCACTCTACTAACTTACTCATCCTACATTCTTATAGATGGAGATCAAGTATAGCAAGTTCTACCAGTTGGGCAATGGAGGACAGCTCATCTTTGAGCGTGATTTAGACCAACTCTCGGAACTTCTTGAGCACCCACACCCCGAGTTCTTCGGAGCACAACTCAACGATCAGCAAGGAGGAGAATTACAATGGATGATTGTCGCCAATCTCAGAGGCAAGATGGAGGCACCCACCTCAGAGGGGATCCAATTTGAGGGAGAACAACTGGCTAGACGGACTTGCCAGGGCTATGCGGGAGGCTCTTGCCCGTCTGTGTGGGCAAAGCATCAACCAGATCAAGGGCACTCACTTCGAGTACTATGCAAGGCATGATGCTATGTGACAGCCATTAGAGGTACCAGGCCACCCGGAGCTGAAGCATCACGTGGATCATCTCAGCTTCATGTTGTATGACAGGCAGAAGGAGTTGGACAACGCCCGCGCATACGCCAACCACAACCATGCCATTGCAGTCAAGAAGGACCAGACCCTCGCCATCCTTGCGAACGAGCGCAAGTCATTTCGCCGTCTGCGTGATAAGAAGGATCGCATCATTGCTCTCCTTCGTCACAAGGTGTCAGACTTGGAGGAGACCATCCTGTAGGGTTCGCAGCATAGAAAACAAAAATTTTCCTACGATGTGAACTATATACCAAGATCTATCTACTAGATACAAACAACGGGCGGATGTATATCCGTAGAGAACATACCCTTGAAGACCGACAAATCTTAACGAGTTCAACTCGTGGTTGATGTAGACGATCTCTTGCCGATCTCAAGATCGAGAGGAAGTCCTAGCGCCGCAAATCAGCAGCGCATCCGTGCTCGCACACACGTTCGAGGCACCGAGCAACCTCCGCCTCCTCGCTCCAGCGATGCAGCGGAAGCACAACTCTTTCTTGCCGAATAGCCACCGGGAACATGTATCTCGCTAGTCCGAGACCATGGGGGATAAATTCTAGAGGGGAAGAGAGATCCTTCACAAGGAGGTGTGAGAGACAAGTGAGGAGGGGGGCTCCTTTTATAGGAGGAGGGGGGCACCCAAGGGGGTGGCCGCCGGCCATGGGGGCTGCCCCCTCCCCTCCTTCATTCATGTGGGTGGACACTCCACTCACAAAATGCCCTTTAAAATCCCTCCACTCAAAAGTCCACTCAAATTCCCATTAAATTTCCACCAAATTTAATGCAAACTCTCATTAAATAAAACTCTTTTATTTTATTCAGAATTTTGTCAATTACTTTAATGACAATCATTCACAAATAACCCCTTGCTAGAATTCTATTTCACATGCATAACCACTTTATGCAATTTCACCCGAAAACCTGTTTCGGTATCTAGTGAAATAAATTCCTGCGCTTGTTCATTCTTTCGGCATGAAACATTTGCTCCAATTGGATGTCGGTGTCTCTTAAGTGTGTCACCCTACGGTTCGTGAATAATGCGGACATGATCGAGACCCCTCTCGGATCAATAATCAGAAGCGGGATCTGGAGACCCATACTGACTCCCACACATTCAACGATGACTTTCTTGTGATCGTCGGAACCTTTTACGCTAGTATCTTAATCCCTTTGTTTCACGATATATTACATGTCCGAGATTCGATCATCGGTATCTCCATACCTAGTTTGGTCTCGTTACCGACATGCACTCTTTTCTCGTTCCTGTGATATAACATTCTAGTGATCAAATCACTTGCTTGCAAGCTAATCAATGTGATATCACCGAGAGGGCCCAGAGTATATCTATCCGTCATCGGGATGAACAAATTCCACTCTCGATCCATGAGCCTCAACATAACACTTTATTAGTTCTGAATCCATCTTTATAATCACCCTGTTACAGTGTGACGTTTGATGTTATCAAGAAACTCTTCCGGTGTTAGTGATTGACATGATCTCATGGTCTAAGGATTAGGATCACTTCGTAAGTTGTTATAGCAATATAAACTCAATGACTTTGATCGTAATGCTATACTTCGGATGAATGTTCATCACACCATTACACTAATGTTGTGATCCCGTTATTAACAGCATCCAATGTCCATGATCAGGAAACCTTGATCATCTTGTTAATCAACGAGCTAGTTTATGAGAGAGGCATAACTAGGAACTTTCTGTTTGTTTATTAAACACAGATGTATTAAGTTTCCGTATTAATACAATTATAGCATGCAAAATAAACATCTATCATATACTTGGAATACACATAATAAACACTTTATTATTGCCTCTCAGGGCATATTCCCTTCAGTCTCCCACTTGCACTAGAGACAATAATCTAGTTACATAGTGATAAATCTAACACCCATTGAGTTCTGGTGTTGATCATGTTTTGCTCTAGGGAGAGTTTTAGTCAACGGATCTGCTACATTGAGATCCGTATGTACTTTAAAAATCTTTATATCTCCATCCTTGACATGCTCGCGGATGGAGTGAAACCGGCGCTTAATATGCTTGGAATGCTTGTGAGACCTTGGCTCTTTGGCATTGGCAATGGCACCATTGTTGTCACAATAGATCACCATTGGGTCCAACGCGTTTGCCACCACTCCTAGTTCGGATATGAACTCCTTCATCCAAACTGCTTCCTGAGCCGCTTCTGAAGCAGCAACATATTCGGCCTCCGTTGTTGATCCCGCTACCACAGGTTGTTTGGAGCTCCTCCAACTAACCGCTCCGCCATTCATGAGAAATACGTATCCGGATTGAGACTTAGAGTCATCCGGATCGGTGTCAAAGCTAGCGTCGACATAACACTTAGCGACGAGCTCTTCTTCACCTCCGTATACAAGAAACATATCCTTAGTTCTTCGTAAGTACTTAAGGATATTCTTGACCGCTATCCAGTGTTCTGAACCTGGATCCGATTGGTACCTACTAGTTAAACTAATAGCATGTGCCACATCCGGTCTTGTACATAGCATGGCGTACATTATAGAGCCTATGGCTGAAGCATAGGGGACTTTGTCCATTGTCTCTCTTTCTTCCACCGAAGCCGGACTTTGAGTCTTACTCAATGTCTTGCCTTGCAACATAGGTAAGAACCCCTTCTTACTTCCGTCCATTTTAAACTTCTTTAAAATCTTATCAAGGTATGTACTTTGTGATAGCCCTATTAGGCGCCTAGATCTATCTCTATAGATCTTTATGCCTAATATGTATGACGCTTCACCTAGGTCCTTCATTGAAAATTTGCTGTTTAGATAACTTTTAACACTGTTTAAAAGATCTATATCATTTCCGATCAATAATATGTCATCCACATATAATATCAGAAATGCCACATTGCTCCCACTCACTTTCTTGTAAATACAAGCTTCTCCATAAGTTTGGACAAATCCAAACTCTTTGATCACCTCATCAAAGCGGAGATTCCAACTTCGTGATGCTTGCTTCAATCCATAGATGGATCGCTGAAGCTTGCACACCTTGTTAGCATCCTTAGGATCGACAAAACCCTTTGGTTGTATCATATACAACTCTTCTTCAATATTACCATTGAGAAACGCGGTTTTGACATCCATCTGCCATATCTCATAATCGAAATATGCAGCAATTTGCTAACATAATCCTAACTGACTTTAGCATCGCTACGGGAGAGAAAGTCTCATCGTAGTCAACTCCTTGAATTTGTCGAAACCCCTTTGCGACAAGTCGAGCTTTATAGACGGTCACATTACCATCAGCATCAGTTTTCCTTTTGAAAATCCATTTGTTCTCCACGGCCTTTCGGTCGTGAGGTAATTCCACCAAGTTCCAAACTTGATTTTCATACATGGATTCCATCTCGGATTTCATGGCTTCTAACCATTTGTTGGAATCCGGGCTCATCATCGATTCTTCATACGTCGCAGGGTCATCATTTTCATCAACCATGAAATTCATGACAGGATTTCCGTACAGCTCGGGAGCTGCACGCGTCATGTTTGACTTGCGAGGTTCGGTAGTACTCTCTTTCGGAGTTTCATGATCATTATCATTAGTTCCCTCTTCAACAGGTGGAGCCAACTCCGGAACAACTTCCGGCGCTGCGCTACTCGCCATACTTTGAAGAGAAGGTTCCACAACCTCTTCGAGTTCTACCTTCCGACTACTCACACCTTTCGCGAGAAACTCTTTCTCTAGAAAGGATCCATTCTTGGCAACAAAAACCTTGCCCTCAGATCTGTGATAGAAGGAATACCCAATAGTTTCTTTAGGGTATCCTATGAAGACGCATTTTTCCGCTTTGGGTTCGAGTTTATCCGGTTGAAGTTTCTTCACATAAACATCGCATCCCCAAACTTTAAGAAATGACAGCTTAGGTTTGTTTCCAAACCACAATTCATACGGTGTCTTTTCAACGGATTTATATGGTGCCCGATTTAAAGTGAATGCAGCAGTTTCTAGTGCATAACCCCAAAAGGACAACGGCAAGTCCGTCAGAGACATCATAGATCGAACCATATCTAATAAAGTACGATTACGATGTTCCGACACACCATTTCGCTGTGGTGTTCCGGCAGGTGTGAGTTGTGAAACAATTCCACACTCTTTCATGTGAGTGCTAAACTCGTAACTTAGATACTCACCTCCACGGTCGGACCGTAGAAATTTGATCTTTCTATTACGATGATTTTCCACTTCATTCTGAAATTCCTTGAACTTTTCAAAGGTTTCAGACTTGTGTTTCATCAAGTAGATATAACCGTATCTACTCAAATCATCCGTGAAAGTAACAAAATAACGATATCCACCTCGCGCCGACACACTCATTGGACCACATACATCAGAATGTATGATTTCCAATAAATCTGTCGCCCGTTCCATTGAACCGGAAAACGGCGTTCTAGTCATCTTGCCCATAAGGCATGGCTCACATGTATCAAATGATTCATAATCAAGTGATTCCAAAAGTCCATCCGAATGGAGCTTCTTCATGCGTTTAACGCCAATATGACCTAGACGGTAGTGCCACATATATGCGGATATATCATCATTAAGTTTAATCCTTTTAGCATCAACATTATGAATATGTGTAACATTATCATCGAGATCTAATAGAAATAAACCATTCATCATCGGTGCTTGACCATAAAAGATTTCATTCATATAAATGGAACAGCCATTGTTCTCGGATTTAAATGAATAACCACTTCGCATCAAACACGATCCAGATACAATGTTCATGCTCAGTGTAGGCACCAGATAACATTTATTCAAGTTTATAACTAATCCCGACGGCAAGTGGAGAGGCAGCGTTCCGACGGCGATCACATCAACGCTTGATCCATTGCCGACACGCATCTTGACCTCACCCCTTGCTAGCGGTCGCTTGTTCCGCAGCCCCTGATTCGAGTTACAAATATTAGCAACTGAACCGGTATCAAATACCCAGGTGCTACTGCGAGCACTAGTCAAGTACACATCAATAACATGTATATCATATATACCTTTGTTTGCCTTGCCGGCCTTCTTGTCTGCCAGATACTTGGGGCAGTTGCGCTTCCAGTGGCCAGTCCCCTTACAATAGTAGCACTCGGAATCAGACTTAGGTCCAACTCGGGGTTTCTTTTCAGGCGCGGCAACAGGCTTGCCGCCCTTACTTCCCTTCCATTTTCCCTTCTTGTCTTTCTTGAAACCAGTGTTCCTATTGATCATCAACACTTGATGTTCCTTTTTGATCTCCACTTCTGCAGTTTTAAGCATTGACAGAAGCTCGGGGGGAGACTTCTTCATGCCTTGCATATTATAGTTCATCATGAAGCTCTTATAGCTAGGTGGCAGAGACTGCAGAACACGATGGACGCCTAAGTCAATGGGAATCGATATTCCCAAGGACACAAGCTTATCGGCGTAACCCGACATCTTGAGTACATGCTCACTAACGGAGCTGTGCTCTTCCATCATGCAGCTAAAGAACTTTTCTGAAGCGTTGTAGCTCTCTACAGCAGCATGTGTGTCGAAAATCATTTTCAACTCACCCATTGTATCAAATGCATTGCCGTTTTCGAAACGCTTTCGAAGTTCTGGCTCTAGCCCATACAATATGCCGCAATGAACTAAGTTGTGGTCCTCCTGACGAGTCTGATAGACATTCTTCTCCTCGTCAGGGGCATCATCTAAAGGTGGGGGGCCTAACGGCGCTTCTAGCACATATTGCTTTTGTGCAGCAGAGAGGAGAATCCTCAAATTCATGGCCCATTCGGTAAAGTTGCTACCGTTCGTTGCTAGTTTCTCTTTCTCCATGAACACATTGAAATTAAAAGCAGGTGGTGCCATCTACAACAGAATTTGTAAAGTTTAGACTAAGTGTATGATAAATTGAGTTCAACTAATCCATAATACGAATGAACTCCCACTCAAAAACGACATCCCTCGTGCCTTTTTGGTGATTACATGAACCAAATCCACTACACCAAGTCCGATCATCACGTGAGTCGGTATAGCTTCAAAGGCGAGCATCAAATGGGCATCATATCAACTATATGACTCATGCTTAACCTTTCGATCCGTGTTCCAAGGCCATGTCTGTACATGCTAGGCTCGCCAAGTTAGAACCTTAGTATTCGCGTGTGTAACTGTTTTACACCCGAAATATGGTCGTGGATCCAAGAACACCCGATCATCACGTGATGTCTTGGAGCGACGAAAACATAATCGGTGCATACTAAAGGAAGAACACATTCTTATCTTGATATTTAAATGAGGGATCATCTTATTATGCTAACAAAGCGCTAAACAAGCAATATAAGATGCTATCAAACATCATATGTTTATTAGTGAAATTATATGGTTCCCGCAGATGATCTCTATCATGTGCATCGTGGTATGATCACTATCATACCTATATGTGTAAATCCAAGGTCTATGGATTTTACACGCTATGTGTGTTGTAAGAGTATCATCTCATACTTCTACTTACAACACTACCATATCATAACACTAGCCCAGCAACAATCTAAACTAGACGCCTCTAATTTATCCATTGCAAGTTTTACGTGGCTTAGGGCTTTCGAGATAGAACCGTTCTTACCTACGAACATGAACCACAACGAGGATAATCAAATTGTTGACAACTCGCTTGCAAAATAGATATTGACTATAGTAGGAGAGACAGACACCCGCTAGCCACTTATGCAAACTAGTTGCATGTCAAGCGTGGAACAGGTCTCATGTGCGAGGACATGTAAAGTTTGTCCGGGCCGCTTCATCCCACTATGCCACCAATATCCAAAATTACAACAAAGGAGCAACAACATGATCATCATCGCCCACATACTCATATGTGTACTACCCGTGTAAAGTATCTACGCATAGATCCGGCTCTGATACCACTGTAGGGTTCGCAACATAGAAAACAAAAAATTTCCTACGATGTGAACTATATACCAAGATCTATCTACTAGATACAAACAACGGGCAGATGTATATCCATAGAGAACATACCCTTGAAGACCGACAAAGCTTAACGAGTTCAACTCGTGGTTGATGTAGACGATCTCTTGCCGATCTCAAGATCGAGAGGAAGTCCTAGCGCCGCAAATCAGCAGCGCATTCGTGCTCGCACACACGTTCGAGGCACCGAGCAACCTCCGCCTCCTCGCTCCAGCGATGCAGCGGAAGCACAACTCTTTCTTGCCGAATAGCCACCGGGAACATGTATCTCTCTAGTCCGAGACCATGGGGGATAAATTCTAGAGGGGGAGAGAGATCCTTCACGAGGAGGTGTGAGAGACAAGTGAGGAGGGGGGCTCCTTTTATAGGAGGAGGGGGGGCACCCAAGGGGGTGGCCGCCGGCCATGGGGGCTGCCCCCTCCCCTCCTTCATTCATGTGGGTGGACACTCCACTCACAAAATGCCCTTTAAAATCCCTCCACTCAAAAGTCCACTCAAATTCCCATTAAATTTCCACCAAATTTAATGCAAACTCTCATTAAATAAAAATCTTTTATTTTATTCAGAATTTTATCAATTACTTTAATGACAAACATTCACAAATAACCCCTTGCTAGAATTCTATTTCACATGCATAACCACTTTATGCAATTTCACCCGAAAACCTGTTTCGGTATCTAGTGAAATAAATTCCTGCGCTTGTTCATTCTTTCGGCATGAAACATTTGCTCCAATTGGATGTCGGTGTCTCTTAAGTGTGTCACCCTACGGTTCGTGAATAATGCGGACATGATCGAGACCCCTCTCGGATCAATAATCAGAAGCGGGATCTGGAGACCCATACTGACTCCCACACATTCAACGATGACTTTCTTGTGATCGTCGGAACCTTTTATGCTAGTATCTTAATCCCTTTGTTTCACGATATATTACATGTCCGAGATTCGATCATCGGTATCTCCATACCTAGTTTGGTCTCGTTACCGACATGCACTCTTTTCTCGTTCCTGTGATATAACATTCTAGTGATCAAATCACTTGCTTGCAAGCTAATCAATGTGATATCACCGAGAGGGCCCAGAGTATATCTATCCGTCATCGGGATGAACAAATTCCACTCTCGATCCATGAGCCTCAACATAACACTTTATTAGTTCTGAATCCATCTTTATAATCACCCTGTTACGGTGTGACGTTTGATGTTATCAAGAAACTCTTCCGGTGTTAGTGATTGACATGATCTCATGGTCTAAGGATTAGGATCACTTCGTAAGTTGTTATAGCAATATAAACTCAATGACTTTGATCGTAATGCTATACTTCGGATGAATGTTCATCACACCATTACACTAATGTTGTGATCCCGTTATTAACAACATCCAATGTCCATGATCAGGAAACCTTGATCATCTTGTTAATCAACGAGCTAGTTTATGAGAGAGGCATAACTAGGAACTTTCTGTTTGTTTATTAAACACACATGTATTAACGTTTCCGTATTAATACAATTATAGCATGCAAAATAAACATCTATCATATACTTGGAATACACATAATAAACACTTTATTATTGCCTCTCAGGGCATATTCCCTTCACATCCATGAGCGGGACATGCAGCTTGAGGAGAGGGAGAACGAAGGTGAAGATATCCGTGGAGATCCCTACTCCTACCTTAGTGATGATGATGACTACCTGGAGGACCAAGCCATGGACTTCCGCACTGATGATGATGATTCCGCCTTCATTGATGATGACGAAGACACCGATTCTGATGAGTAGTAGCACCTGAGCACTATCGTAGGTGTGAGTTGTATCCGGTTCCACTGTATTGTAGCTTCACGGAATGGTTCTTAAAACTATCTGTTACCTTAGTGTGGTGTGTGTTTGTATTGGGTGCTATAAATGAATGAATGAAAAGCAAGTTGCTAGTTGGAAAGACCAAAGTCAAACTCAAAATTTAAAAACCTTTTCAAAAACAAATCCATGAACCTTAGAAATTTCCCTCTTGTCTCATGATCTATCTCAATCTTCAGATGCCTCGCGGAGGGAGAAGCTCATCTCAGGACCCAATGCTGCAAATCTTGCAAATGTTGGTTTCTATCCGTGAAGCTGAAAGAGCCGAACGTCAAGCCAACTTAGCCACCCTTCAACACATAGCTCAGATGTCCAACAACAATCAAGGCCATGGAAACCAGGACAACCATGGATCCAAGCTCAAGAACTTCTAGAACACCAATCCACCCATGTTTAGTAAGTCTGAAGAGCCATTAGATGCTGATGACTGGCTGCAGACCATGGAGAACAACTTAGAAGTCGCAGGAGTGGAGGCCAATGAGAAAGTACTATTTGCCACCCATTATTTGGCAGGTGATGCAAGATCTTGGTGGAATAGCATTCGCACCATGAATGGAGGACAGATGATGACTTGGGATGAATTCAAACTCAAGTTCAGATGAACCCATGTGCCACCGGGTTTAGTCAAGAGGATAAGAGATGAGTTCAGAGAATTGAAGCAAGGGAGGATGACAGTAGTTGAGTACCATGACAAATTTCTATCATTAGCTAGGTATGCACCAGATGAGATTGACACTGAAGCCAAGAAGAAGGAGAGATTCTTGAATGGTCTGCATGATGAGATGCAGACGGTATTAGTCAACATTCCTTTCACTGACATTGAAGCCTTAGTGGATTCTGCAATCCAGATGGAAGGCAAGATCAACCAAGCCAATGAGAACCGCAAGAGTCGAATGATGCATCAACCAGGAACCCACCATACCCCTAAGTATCGCCCCAACCCGTCTGCAGGATATGCCCCGAGAAATAATAGACCTTAGATGACCCGTCCATACTATCCCAACCGTGGAGGAGGAAACCCAAGTCCCGGAGGAAACCACAACAACCTTGGCAACTCCAACAATTTTAACTGTGCACCGCCCAAGTCCAACAACATCAATACTGCCCCAAGGACAGGAAGCAATGATGTGCCTGTTGCAGGAAAACACAAGTCTCGTGTTACTTGTTTTGAATGTGAAGTCAAGGGTCACTACTCCAATGAGTGCCCTAAGAAGCTTGCAGTAGCCACCAATGTGAATGCCCTAGCTCAGCAACAGCGTCGTGTTCAGCCTGGAAGGAGATTTTCCCCAGGGAACTCACTCAACCGCAACGGCCGTCTGTTTCACATGAATGCTGAAGAAGCTCAGGAAGGACCAGATGTCGTGTTGGTTATGTTTTCTGTTAACTCAGTACTTGCAAGAGTGTTGTTTGATTCTGGAGCACCGCACTCGTTTGTTACAGGAGAATTTGCATGCACAAGTAAGATTCAACCAACAAAACTGAAGCATGTTATGATAGTTCAAATACTTGGTTCAACCACCAAAGCTAGACAAAAAATTTGCAAGGCCGTACCTATAAGAATCCATGGAATAGATTTTTATGCTAATCTAATAGTACTTGGAACCAAAGGTTTGGAAGTAGTACTAGGAATGGATTGGATGTTGAAACATAAAGGATTAATCGACTGTGCCAAGAAAGCCATAACCATGACTAGTACCACTGGAGTATCAGTAGAGCATGTATCTGAAACTTTGCCCCGTCAATTCAAGTGCAACAAGAGTCTAGCCCAACCAACCATTGACCAAGTCAGAGTAGTCTGTGAATACCCCGACGTATTCCCAGATGTATTGCCCGGTATGCCCCCAGATCGGGATATCGAGGTTATCATTGAACTAATCCCTGGAACTGGACCCATAGCTCAGAGACCTTATAGTATGAACCCGTATGAATTAGTGGAGCTAAATAAGCAACTGGATGCTATGCTAGAGATAGGACTGATTCAACCAAGTGCGTCGTCATGGAGATCACCTATTTTGTTTGTGGATAAGAAAGATGGAGGTAACCGTTTGTGCACGGATTATTGGAAGCTTAATGATGTGACATTAAGAACAAGTACCCACTACCGAAGATATAAGATTTGTTTGACCAGTTGACCGGTGCCAAAGTGTTTTCTAAGATTGATCTTAGAACTGGTTATCATCAACTCAAGATTCACGCAGAAGATATTCCAAAAACCGCCTTTACCACCAGATATGGACTGTATGAGTACACTGTCATGTCTTTCGTATTAACCAATGCCCCCGCTTATTTCATGAACCTCGTGAATAATATTTTTATGAACTTCCTGGATAAGTTTGTTGTTGTTTTCATCGATGACATTCTGATCTATTACAAATCAGAAGAAGAACATTAAGCTACACCTAAGGACCATCCTTGAAACTCTTAGAGAGCATTAGTTGTATGCCAAGTTTAGCAAATGTGAGTTCTGGTTAAAGGAAGTAGGATACCTAGGACATATCGTGTTGGCAGGAGGAATTGCTGTCGACCCTGCCAAGGTTAAGGATGTTGAAGAATGGCAAGCCCCAACCACTCAAACCCAAGTTTGTGCATTCCTTGGATTAGTGGGATATACCGCAAGTTCGTAGAAGGATTCTCGATCATCACAAGACCCATGACCCAATTGTTGAAGAAGGATACAAAGTTTGAATGGACGGACAAATGTGAAGCAAGTTTTCAAGAGCTCAAAAAGAGATTAATCTTAGCCCCAATCTTGATTATGCCGGATATCACTAAGCCCTTTGATGTGTATTATGACGCATCCAAGGTTGGTCTTGGATGTGTGCTAATGCAAGAAGGCAAAGTCATATCCTATCTATCCCGACAACTGAAGCAACATGAGCAGAATTACCCTACTCATGACCTCGAACTAGCAGCTGTAGTTTTAGCCTTGAAGACGTGGCGGCATTACCTCATGGGTAACCGTTGTGAGATTTAAGTCGGGAGTATATTTTCACCCAGAAGGAGCTGAATATGAGGCAAAGGAGATGGATATAGTTAATCAAGGACTATGACCTTGACATTCACTATCACCCAGGCAAGGCCAATGTGGTAGAGGATGCTCTTAGCAGATTGCCATGTCGATTGAACACCATGATTCAGAAGGAGCAACCAAGTTTGCACAAGGAGTTGGAAGATTTCAGAATGGAGCTAGTTAGTGAAGGATTTTTGTCTAGCATAGAACTTCAACCCACTTTGATCAGTAAGATCAAAGAGGCGCAGAAAGGAAATGCTAGTATCGATGGAATCAAACGTCGTATCGGTACATGAAAGGTACCCAGATTCACCGAAGATGAAGAAGGAGTTTTGTGGTACAAAGGATGTATCTGTGTACCAGCAGATTCCGAGTTGAAGCAAGCTATTTTGCAAGAAGCGCATGATACTCTTTATTCTATCCACCCTGGAGGAATGAATATGTATCAGGATTTGAAAAAGCAATTTTGGTGGCATAAGATGAAGCGAGAAATCGGAAGCTACATAGCTAGATGTGATATCCGTCAGAGAGTCAAAGCGGGACATCAGAGACCCACAAGACTTTTGCAACCATTGCAAATTCCAGAATGGAAATGGGATTCAGTTGGAATGGATTTCATCACCGGTTTGCCTACATATAGTATGGTAAAATACTCTATTTGGGTCATAGTGGATAGACTGTCTAAAGTCGCTCATTTCTTACCAGTCAAGACCACTTATCAGAGTTCGAAGCTAGCAGAGTTGTACATTGCTAGGATAGTCAGTTTACATGGAGTCCGCAAGAACATTGTGTCGGATTGAGGAACCCAGTTTACCTCGAGATTTTGGAAGAAATTCCAAGAAGGATTAGGAACAAGATTGGATTTTAACATAGCTTATCACCCATAGACTGATGGACAAACGGAGCGAGTAAACCAGATACTCGAAGATATGTTCAGAGCTTGTGTGTTGGAATATGGATCTAAATGGGAAGATTGTCTGCCTTTCCAGAATTCTCATACAACAACAATTATCAAGCCAGTTTGCAAATGTCCCCATTTGAGTTTATGTATGGAAGGAAGTGTACCCTGTTGAATTGGTCGAAAGTAGGAGAGAGTCAGATTTTCGGACCCGAAATCCTAAGAGAAGCCAAAGAGAAGTTCACAAGATTCGTGAGCACCTTAAGACCTCCCAATCCAGACAGAAGATTTATGCCGACAAGAGACGTCGAGACCTAGCCTTCAATATTGGAGATTTTGTGTATCTGAAAGTATCACCCTTGAAAGGAATGCAACGTTTCCAACTCAAAGGAAAGCTTGCCCCCAGATATATCGAACCCTTCAAGATTTTGAATTGCCAAGGAGAAGTATCATATCAACTAGAACTACTGGAGGAAATGTCAGTCGTGCATAATGTGTTTCATATCTCGTTACTTCGCAAATCCCTAGAAGTCCCGGAGAAGACCAAAGTTTTCAAGAATATTGATCACAGAATCATAGAGATCAACGACGACCTAACATATCCTGAAGTACCCATTCATATTTTGAAATAAGCCTTCAGAAGCACCAGAAGCCGGAGTATCAAGTTTCTTAAGATCCAGTGGAGTAACCATATTGAAGAAGAAGCTACCTGGGAATGAGAAGATTACATTAGGACTCAGTATCTAGATCTCTTTAATTCCTAGTTTTATTTTTATCAAATTTCGAGGCGAGATTTTGTTTAAGGAGGGAAGGTTTGTAACATCCCAAAAATATTAATCAAGATTATCAAGTTCCAATCACCAAAGTTTAGGGTTAACAAAAACTTTTGTGATTAAAATTAATATGAATGCATATGTGTGTGTGATGATGCATGAATGCTTGCAATGCCATGTTAGATTGATATGAATGGCAAGGATTTGTTTAAAGATGAAAACACCATCATCTAGATTATTTCCAAGCAGAATCAAATGAAGAGAAAATCAAATATAAACAATATAACAAAATGGTCATTTTGACCAAAGTTAACCACTAGACCACTTTGAGTGTTCCTAGTCCAAGTTTTCTAACAGAAACAAATCCAATTCTTTTCACCCCTTGCCATACCAAGTAACAAAGAACCCAAGCCCACTTTACAAACCAACAGAAACAGATTCCAAATCTATTCAAATGACAATTCAAAATTGAATCAAGTGTAGGTACTAAGATCACCATTTCTCAAAAACCACTCAAACCAGTTCACCTTGAACAACCCAAGCAACCATATACTACCAAGAATGTGACCAGAGCACTCACCAAAATTTAGCCAAAAATTCAAATTCAAACTTCATGTGGCCATTTTATCAAACAGATGGTAAGCACAGTAATCACTGCCTAACTTCTACTGTTCTTGATCAATGCATTGTACAATTCTTGTCCCCAATTCTCTCCCCTTGTCGCCCCAGTGACCACACTCGCATTGAAGAAGCTAGCCTCTACCCTTTTGCACCAGTGCCACGCCACCCGAGGCCCCCTTGCCAGTCGATCATGGCTAGCCCGCAGGAGGCCACGCCGCGGCCGTCCACGATGTCCATGAGGCAGCTCACCGTCCACCGCCACCACCTGTCTAGCCCTCCAGCACAGACAGGCCCTGGACCACGGCTAAAACGCCTCGCCCAATTCTTCTCTGCCATGCCAAGAGCGCGCTAGAGCGCCGCGGCCGACACGCACGCACACGCCGCGCCTCGCCCTCACGACACGTGTCTGCACTCACCGCCACACCAGCTACCCCCTAGACATGCCCGTTCGTAGCCGCGTGACCAATAGCACCTGTGCATCATCGAAAATGTTGTCGGTGCTGCGCAGAGCGTCGACCCATTCCGACCGTTCCCGACCACCCCTTGCCGCGCCATTAATCCCTTGAGGATTGCCAGGAGACACCACACCGGCCTACGCCCTTTGCCATGTCGTTAGCTCACTGCATCATCGTCATAGACGAGCCGTGAGCATGCCGCACTGCCCCTCTCGCTCGGCTATAAAAGGAGGCCACCCCCGCCTCAATTCGCCACACCATCTCACTCCCCACACCTCACAGACCACCCCTGACCCTTCCCTGGAGCAAGGCGAGCTTCGCATCACCAGATTTTCACTGGAGTCCGCCGCTGCAGAGGAGGAGCGGAGCCGTTTATTGGAGCCACCCCAGGAGCCGCCGCGACCACCGTTCGACCGCCACCGTCGACAACGTCGTTCGCCCCCATCGCCGACCCTAGATGGAGCCCAAGCGATCCACCGTATACCCCCACCATCGTCGTTAGGGTTCGATCTTGCCGGAGCTATTCGGCGGAGACGACAAACGTGAACCGTAGATCCTAGTCTAATCGTAAGGTCCAGATTGAAACTTACCGCTTCGCGTAGTTAGAGCCGCTAACGCGTGGGACCTCTCTGTTAGCAGCCCGCTGCGACCGCACCATGCAGTTGGGCCAGCCCAATTTAGTTCCTGCGCTCAGCCCAGTGATTCAAACAGAGATTTTCAAATTTAGTTCAAACCTAGTTCTGATAGTAGATTCAAAAATTAATTCAAAGAGTTTTACTAAACCAAATTGTATGAAACCAATTTTGTTAGAAAGGTATTGAAATTATCTATCCAAGCCCGTTGGATTCAAACCATTTGAATTTATAGATCACCTATAGGAAAAATAACAAGATAGAGCCTTTTACACATTCAAACATTTTTCAAAAATCAACCGTAAATGATTTTGAGTTGATTCCAACTCTCAAAAATCACATTTGACCAGATCTTTCTGAATATGTAAAAATATTTAGGTTTACATACAGTGATCTTGTACATGTACTAAAAGAATGCTACATAGGCATTTCTAGTCACTTTAATTAATTAAAATAATAATGTTAAACCTTATTAAATTATGACACCACTTTAAATCACATTACCAAGTATTAAAATATGTGGTGATGACATGTGTCAACATGATCCCATATTTTAATTGGAGAATATTAAATCTTAAGTAGTTTTCAATGAGTAGAAATTACTTTTCTAAAATAAAATAAATAAGACTAAGGCTTTATTTTATGTGATGATTGTGATGATGCTAGATCATCTAGTGTGAACCTTGGTGTGCCAAATAGAAGTAGTTAAGTATTGTTTGGTAATTGTGTACCTCGTATTTATTTATAGACGCTGGTACCGACAAAGGCTACGAAGAGGAAGGGGACTACTAAGAAGAAGAAGAGAACTTAAATCACTACACCAATCAAGGCAAGCTAATACTTGCAAGCCCCACAATACAAGTTAACTTTACAAGCTAGATAACCTATGCAATGCATTAGGCATGCTTTGGTTATGAAACCTTGATTATACCAAATCCCAGTTTTACTTGCAAGCTTTATTATTTTATTTCTTTATCAAAGCTCTTTATTACTTTTATTTAGTGACTTGTGAGTTTTGGAAAGATAGTATAGATTGTATAAAGAGCATAAAACTTGGCCTAAGTTAGTTAGAACTAGATGTCATACTAAGGCATGAGATCTACATTTGGATAAGTCACACTTGATTAGCACCCCTCATTAGTGATTACCCTCAACTTTAGTGGCTAGTGCTAAGCATAAAAGTTGATCATTTTAGATGGGAATACTTGGTGAAAATTATTATGAAAATCTTAGAATGACGAGTCATTCTAATGAAATGTTTTGACAGGTGTTATGAACACCATATAATTTGATGATGAAAATGTTGAGGCATGAGCCTTAGCCCTTTATAAAAACTGATGGTTAGGTTCGGATGCGATACCATTCCAATTTTATTGTACAACAACAATACCCGAATTTGGGTAGGGCTTAACTAGAAATTTATATATCTTAGTACGGATTCTCTTGCAGAAGAGGTTTGAGCTAAGGCTACCTCATGATGAATATCCATCTGTGCGGTTCCAAAGATGACAGATGGTCATGGTTGGGAGGCCAAACTCATAGGGGAGGTGCCTATACTAGGGTGTGCAATTGAAAGGTTAGGATTGATTTTATGCATACTGACTATGGTAATTTAGGATTGTTCCTGACGGATATATCGAATGTTGTGGTGAAAGTGTACCACTTCTGCAGAGTGTCAAACAATTCGAATAGCCGCATCCGCGGTTATGGACAGTTGGAGTGGACATACTGTTTTGTCGTCATATGTTTTCAAAATGACTTGTGGAATGATTTATGACTTTGACTTGAACACAACAGGGATGCGAACATGAAAACTAAGTTCCCACTTAGGTGTTGTAAAACATTAAACTAGTTTTCTTTACTTCTAAACTCAGTTAGAGATAAATCTGCCTTTTTGCAAATAACCCTAGAGCTTAGGATTCCTACTCAAATGACTTACTTGTTAGTATTAGTTTGCGAGTACTTAAAGAGTACTCATGGCTTTGTCCCTGGCTATTCCTATGACCAGACTATGAGGAGGACTACCAGGATGATGGACAGCAGGAAGTCTATGACAACTAGGATCATCTCCCATCGTTAGTATTGCCTGTGACCCTGAAGATGGAGGTTCGACCATGCCACCATTATTATATTATTCCGCTGCGTTGATTGTATTAAGACTGGATCATGAGATCCTTTATTTTTAAGACATTTATTATGGTTTATAATGGATGATGAACTATGGTACCAATCTGTTATGTCTCGCAAAAATGGTAATTCTGGGATTGCGATGTATGGCATAACAGGCATCTGGGATTAAAAATCCGGGTGTTGACAGACTCCCACCACCAGCTCCACCTACGACTACTTCTCCGGTGACTTCCCACACTCCCGACCACCACGGACCCGCTCTGCGTCGCCCGCAAGGGGAGGAAGGTCCCCGTCTTGGGATTTTTATTTAATTATAAAAATTGACACTTTGATTTCCCATTACCTTGACGTGACATGAGTGTGAAATAGGTTCAAGAATCCGTTTAACGAACTTGCAAAATGGATATGTTTATCATAAAGAGATCCGTTGTTTCTAACCCTGCTTCACCTTAATCATGAAAAATGTAGAAACAAAGAATCAGATGGTGGATTCGGAAGATAAGTTAATGTGATGACATAAAATTCGTCTTGATGGATTCCTTTTGGTAGTACTTCTTTTTTACCCCGATTCTTTTTGGTACTCCCTCTATTCTAAAATATAAGATGTTTTAGCTTTGTGAAATAAATGTATCTAAATGCCTTTTAGTGTAAGTTCAAAATGAATCTAAATACTAGATGTGTCTAGATACATTCACTTCACTAAGCTAAAACATCTTACCTTTTGGAACAGAGGGAGTACTTGTGAAGGGTGTGGCCGGTTCACCCATCTATTGAGAAAGCAACGGAACTGTCAGAATCACACTAGCTGGGAGGCTGAATTGGGGGCAAAGGAAATGATAACAGCAAGATAAATTGAGGAATTCTAGAGGCAAAACGAGGAAGTAAACTAGCTACGGCAGGAAAGGAAAAGCAACAAGATAAAAGTAGTTTAGGGTTTTTCATTGACGAGCCACCCTTTCGCCCCTCTCGGGCCTTATAACCACGACCTGAGCCTCGTCATTAGTTCATTATTACAATACAACACTCTTAAGTGCAATTAAGAGGTTCCATGTTGCAATAATAGATTACCACCCTCCGATACACATCCAACGGTCAGCAGGTATCCTGACAATGCCCGCCGCTTGAAACAAGACTTCAAGGCTTGAAATATTTGAAAGTTGACTGTATGCACTTGGCATCTTCCCATCTCGCCTCCTCCTCCGTGAGGTTCTCCCAGTGCACCAGCCACTGAACTGCTGGTATATTGTAGCTTCCAGCTGATCGAGGAACCTACCGACGCTGCAAAATCCACAAGGGATAAGTTTTGATTTGACCTTCTAATGTCACCAAGGGTAGAGTAGGATTAGGCACCGCGGTAGGTCCTAAATGCTTCTTCAACTAATTTACATGGAACACATTGTGTAATTTCACTCCTTCAGGTAACTGCAACTTGTAAGCTACCCGTCCCACTTTATCCAAGATTATGAAAGGGCCATAGTACTTGGAAGTAAGTTTCAACGAGTTCCTCAATCCCAAGGCAGTTTCCCTGTAGGGTTGCATTTTCAAGTAGACCATTTCTCTTTCAGAGAATGTTCTTTCAGTTCTCTTGAGATCTGCATACTTCTTCATTTTGTTTTGTGCTTGATTAAAATTGTGTTGTAGGGCTTGCATAGCTACCTCCCGGTCTCTGATTGTCACAACTGTCTTTGCTGAGACATCAAATGGTAGTGCTATCTCAGAAATTTGAGGAGGAGCATAACCATACAGTGCTTGGAATAGTGTGGTTTTCAAGGAGGTGTGGTAGGAAGAGTTATACCACCACTCTGCTGTAGGGAGCCACTCAGCCCATTTCTTAGGTTCTCTGAATGCCATGCTTCTCAAGTACTGTTCCAGACATTGATTGACTCTCTCTGTTTAGCCATCTAACTCAGGATGATATGCAGAGCTGAAGTGGAGATCGTCCTTTAGAGCACTAAAAACGTCCTGCCATAGTTTGCTAGTGAAGATTCTATCTCTATTAGTTATGATAACCTTAGGATAGCCATGTAGCCTCTGGATGTTATCCATGAAGAGGGAGGCCATTTGATGTACAATATAAGGATGGACCAATGGTAAAAAGTGAGCATATTTTGTTAGTCTGTCAACTACTACCAATATCACATCCTTCCCTTTTGACTTAGGTAAACCCTCTATGAAATCCATACTGATTTCAGCCCATTTCGTTTTGGGGATGTTCAAGGGGTCTAACAGGCCAGGGTAATGCACCTCAGTTTTTGATATCTGACACATAGGACATTATTGTACTAGTTCCAGTATGTATTGTTTCATATTTGGCCAGTAGAAGAGTTGTTTCAGTCTATGGATTGTTACCTTTTGTCTAGAGTGACCCCCAATAGCTAAAGAATGAAATGCCTCAAACAATTTTTTTCTTGAGATCAGTACTCTGCCCCACCAAAATTCTCTTTTTATATCTCAGAACTCCAGATTGCAGTGTGTAGGGAGGCTTGTTGTGTGGAGCAATGGCCAATTCTTGTAGTAGAGCTTGACATTTCTCATCACCTGCATAAGTAAGCTCTACATCTGACATGGTTATACCCCGCGGGTACATGACTTCAGCATACCTAGTCCAGCCCAAGGAAGGCCCATGACAAATATACGTCGGCCCATAAAGACTTTCGGGTGGCCAGGGCCCATGACGCCTTCGGATCCTCGGAGAGCAAGACTAGAGTAGATAGAAAATTCAAAGGGGTAAACCCTAAAACCTGTAACCGACTCGATCTGTGCTTGGGACCTGCCTAACTCTATATAAAGGCTAGGAGGGCACGACCTAGATCTCGCACCTCATACTTTCGCATAGACACCTCCACGCCAGATTGCATCTGTGCATCCCTGTAACCTTCGGTTCCGCCGTAATCAAGAGCAGACAAGCAGGAGTAGGGTTTTCCCTCCGGGGGCCTAAACCTGGGTAAACCTCGTGTCCCCGTGTTGCTTGTTTGCTAACCGTTCCGCGATCTCCAGCATCCCCATCTTCTCCAAAACCCAAGTCCATAACAATGGGCATTGACAAGATTAAACCTCGTCAATTGGCGTCGTCTGTGGGAACTGGGGACGCTGACTATGCGATCGTGACGGTCCCAACCCGAGCGATCTACAACTCCGCGGCGACGGAGAGTCATCTCCTCTTCGGCGCCTTCGACTTCACCGCACACTCACCGACCACCATGAAGGACTTCGAGCCCGTTGGCGATGGACTCGAGATCCTATTCGGGAGCTTCTGCTTCCAGGTGGGGCAGACTGGCACTCTCCGCCTCCCAGAGCGGGTGCCTCTACCATCGATCAGGCCCGCTTTGTGGGCTCCACACCCTGTGCTACGCACCTCATCATCAACAGATGAGTTCTATGACAGCAGCAGCTGCAACTCCGATCTGTGCGATCCGCCATCGGACGAAGGGACATACGGTTCTGAATCCGAAAGCTGCGGCAGCAGCAGACTGATCTACGAGCGCTACCAGTGCGCCGCAGTCATCCAGGATCAGGAACACAATCCGCCACCCAACCCATAGGGTAGAAACGGTGGAAACAGAAGAAGCCAATCCCCCCACCCAACGGGGAAAACAACAATCGGGTTATCCACCTCGACGCGGAGGGATGGGCTCAAGCACGCGAGGCTGTGGCAGGCAACAAGATCCTGCCCGCTGATGCCTCACGAGATCTACTGATGGCATACCACATGCTCCTCATCGAGGAGCACAAGAAGCAGATCAAGATGCAGAAAGTGATTGACAAGCGTAAGCAGGCAACTTCGGAGTCTAGTGCGCGACGAGCTACGCTCTCCGCCATGGGCATTGGCTCCCGCTCACACGGCAACAACGGGAACAAGCACCGTTCTCGGATGGAGAACATGGACCCCAAAGAGCGTCGCGAGGTGACCCGAGCCCTCAACGCGTCCTTCATGGAGATGGACGCCGACGACAACGTCATCCCAAAAATGCCACAAGCCGCGATCATGGCAGCCACCGCGTACCTCGCGTCCCACCCACCTCCGGAGGGGGACCCGAAGAGGGCCATGCACAAGTCCGTGCTTACCAGACTCGGACTCGTTGGAGCTGCGCTCCACGGAGAAGCTCCTGCGGAGCTAAAAAACAAGGCTACGGTCAAATCCAACCGCAGCCCCACACCCTCATCTGAGGATGAAGAGCATGACCTTCCTCGAAGGCATAAGAGCTCACGCCATCGCTGTCGCGACTACGACGCTCGAAACGAGCTAACGTAGCGCAAGATCGACAAGGCACGCGCCAAGCGCGTATGCTCGTCTGAATCCGAGATGGATGAAGATGAAGGAGAACTCTGCGGAGCTCGATGCTTCAGCAGATCTGTCAGACGGACAAGGATGCCGCGAAATTTCAAGCTCCCTTCGGACACTCCGAAATTCGACGGCACACAGGACCCCACTTGTCGTCCGTCAAACTGCACGGTGGAAGAAGGGAAACCGCCATGCAATGCCTTCAGCTGCAGCTGACAGGCGCAGCTCGGATCTGGCTAAGCAGCCTATCCGCAGGATCCATCCGAAGTTGGGAGGAGCTGGCGTACAGTTTCGTCCGAAACTTCAAAGGCACCAGCAAGAGGCCTGCCTCGATCGAGGAGTTGCAAGCCTGCACTCAACGAACGGGCGAATCCATTCGCTCGTACATACTGTGCTGGTCCAACACCAAGAACTCCGCGGCGCACATCTCCGAAGAAAGGGCTTTCGACGCCTTCAAGGACGGCGTCAAGCGCCAGGACTTCAAAGAAGAGCTTGGACGCGTCAAGCCCAAGACACTCGACCACCTCATGGACATCGCCAACAGGTGGGCCGACGGTGAGGACTCCGTCCACCGAGCGCACTCGAAGGAAGAGGACTACTACGGCCGACGGCGAGAACGTCGTAGCAAGAGGAGATCACGCGTCTATGACGATCGCGATGGACCCGACATGGTCGCGGCTGGCTACGACGACCGCCGCAGCGATGGCAACCGCAACAGCGGCGGATACCGCGGAGGCAATTTCCGCGATGGAGGACGCCTAGCACAATCGTGGCAGCGCCGCGGTCGCGACGACGGACCCTCAGCATACGAAAAACTGTCGGGTCCATGCACCATCCACTTCTACATCGAGAAGCAGGATAGTAAGAAGAAGGCAAGCCACATGCTCAAGGACTGCGGCGAGTTCCAGAAACTCAGCGAAAGCATGGCTCAGATGAGGAAGCAAGCCCCAAACCCTGGATTCGGGAATGCACCCGCACCAGGCGAGATAGCGCATGGAGCTCCTCCACCGCCACCTGTAGGAGGCCCGAACCACCCAGTCGCACCCGCACAGAATAACGGTGGGCACGGTTATCCCCCGCCGAAAGGAGCGCTGATGATCCAAAAAGGATGCCCAAAAATAGGGTGCAGAAGAAAATCACCCGTTAGATCAACCTGGCCCTGACAACTGCACCCGCCATCCCTGAGTACCTCAGTGGATCGGAGTCCTGCATCACGTTCAGCCGTTCGTATCACCCTTGCCAGGTCCCTCGGCCAGGTCATGCTGCCCTGGTGCTTGAGGCCCAGATCGGAGGTTTTGAGATGAGCCGCGTCTTCATGGATGGTGGCAGCGGCATCAACCTGATGTTCGCAAGCACCCTAGCAGCAATGCGGATCCCGCCGTGCAACCTGGAACAGTCAGACACAACGTTCCATGGCATCGTCCCAGGAAAGGGCATATTCCCCCTGGGAAAGATATGGCTTGACGTCATCTTCGGCAAACCGGATAACTTCCGATGCGAGCGGCTCGAGTTCGAAGTGGTGGACTGGCCATCACAATACCATGCCATCCTCGGGCGTGTAGCATTCGCAAGGTTCTTGGCAGTACCACACTACGCGTACCTGCTACTCAAGATGCCAGGACCCAGGGGCGTCATCACGGTCCACGGGAACTTCACTCGATCGGACCACTGCGACAGGGACTTCAACAGAATCTCCCAGTCATTCGGCATGCAAGAGGAGCTCGTAAGACTCTGCGAGGTGACGGACAATGGGGCACCCCCAGTCGCACGGCAAAACGCACCTGATATGTCTTTCGACTCCACCGTCAACACAAAGAAGGTGCAGGTCCACCTGACATATGCCTCCAAGACGGCGCTGATCGCCGACGATCTCAGCCCCGCATAGGAAAGCGCGCTCATCGAATTCCTCCGTGAGCGCTGGGAAATCTTCGCCTGGTGTCCTGCGGACATGCCAGGAGTTCCCAGGGAATTCGCCGAGCACGCACTCAACGTCTTTCCAGACGCCAAGCCCGTCAAGCAGTCCATCCGGAGACTGTCCGAGCCCCGGGCCGAAGCCATCGGGATTGAAGTCAATAGACTACTCGCTGCAAACTTCATCAGGGAGATTAAGGAAAGTGAGTGGCTCACCAATACAGTGATGGTCCCCAAAAAGGACACGGACATCCTGCGGATGTGCGTGGACTTCACGTCACTGAACAAGCACTGCCCGAAGGACCACTTCCCTCTCCCTCGGATCGATCAGATCATCGATTCAACTGCATGATGCGAGAAACTCTCCTTCCTTGACGCCTACTCAGGCTACAACCAGATTCGACTCAAAGTCGAAGATCAGGAGAAAACGCCGTTCATCACGCCGTTCGGAGTGTTCTGCTACAACACAATGCCCTTCGGGCTAAAGAACGCAGGTGCCACGTACCAGCGGTGCATGCAGGCATGCCTAAAGGACCAGATCGGTCGCAATGTCCAAGTCTATGTCGACGACATAGTCATCAAAACCAGGGAGGCGAGAACGCTCATCGACGATCTCCGCGAGACGTTCGATAATCTCGACCGCTACAGGATCAAGCCCAACCCTAAAAAGTGCGCCTTCAGCGTCCCATCGGGTCAGCTGCTTGGTTACTTCATCTCCCAGCGAGGGATCGAGGCGAACCCGAAGAAAATACGGGCCATCATGGCCATGTAGAAGCCGAAAAACCTCAAGGGTGTCCAGCAGCTTGCAGGACGAATATCGGCATTAAGCAGGTTCATCAGCCGCATGGGCGAGAAAGCACTGCCATTCTACCAGCTGCTGCGCAAGACAAAAAAATTCGAGTGGACGCCTGAGGCGGATGACACATTCGAAGATCTAAAGCGGCTGCTCTCTACCTCGCCTGTCTTGGTCACGCCAAAGGAGCGTGAGCCCCTACTGCTATACATAGCAGCTACACACCAGGTAGTAAGCACCGTACTGGTGGTCGAGCGACCCGAAGAGGGCAAGACCCATGGGGTCCAACGCCCAATCTACTACCTCAGCGAGGTATTGACGCCAACAAGGCAGAGGTACCCTCACTACCAAAAACTCGCCTATGGCGTGTTCATGACGACTCGTCGGTTGAGCCACTATTTCCAGGAGCACCAGGTAATGGTCATCAACGAAGCACCCCTGAACAGCATCCTGGACAACCTAGAGGCCACAGGACGTGTGTCCCTGTGGGGCATCGAGCTGTCACCTCTAGACATCATCTACGAGAAACGCCACGCGATCAAGTCTCAAGTCCTCCCGGACTTCCTTGTACACTGGATGGAGCTGCAGCTGCCAGACACCCCAGACATGACACAGTCATGGACGATGCACTTCGACGGCTCCAAGCGTGAAGACGGAGCGGGAGCCGGAGTCATACTGACCTCCCCGCAGGGCGATAAGATGAAGTACGTCCTCCGGATGAAGTTTCGAGCTTCCAACAACGAAGCAGAATACGAGGCCCTCATCCACAGCATGTGGATGTCAAAAATCTGCGGCGCAACGCGCCTAGTCATCTACGGTGACTCCAACCTCGTCGTCCAGCAGACGATAAACGAGTGCGACGCGCACGTCGCCAACATAATTGCGTACCACGCACTCTACAACGCACTCGAAGGAGACTTCGACGGCTGCGAGCTTTGGCACGTTGGCAGAGAAAGCAACGAGGAGGCCGTCAGACTTGCCAACATCGGCTCCACCTGCGCACGGGTGCCACCAGGTGTGTTCCTCGAACAGATCTGCATGCCATCCATCAAACGGAAATTCCCCAAGGGATCACCCGAAGAAGCAGAACATTCGGGGGCCGCGCTACCGGACGGTCAGGAAGGCCCCGAAAAGCTGGACACAGAGGTCGCCGTGGTCAACTTGCTGCAGGTAATGGCAGTCGAAGAAACTTGGACACGACCATACCTCCGGTACTTGATAGACGGAGAACTACCTGATATCCCAACGGATGCCCGACGCATATCTCGTCGGTCTAAAGCCTTCACCATCATCAATGGCGAGCTTTACAAGCGCAGCATTTCGGGTGTACTACAAAGGTGCGTCACCATCGGCGACGGAAAAACCATCCTCCAAGACATCCACGAGGGCATCTGTGGCCATCATGCAGGCAGCCGCTCCCTTGTCGCCAAAGCTCTACGAGCTGGATTCTACTGGCCAACGGCCATGAACGACGCCAAGGACATCGTCCGAAGATGCAACGGGTGCCAAAGGTTCGCCGACAAACCGCACGCACTCGGGTCAGAGCTCAGGCCCATACCTTTGGCCTGGCCTTTCGCCCAATGGGGCCTCGACATGATCGGCAAACTGCCAAGGTCCTCGAAAGGGGGACACGTCTACCTCCTGGTCGCAGTTGACAAATTCACCAAGTGGATTGAGGCCATGCCGGTCACTAACCAAAAGGGCAAGACTGCGGTCAAGTTCTTGAATCCACTGTCTACAGGTTTGGCGTACCACATAGCATCATCACCGACAATGGATCAAACTTCATCTCCAAAGAATTCCAGGACTTCTGCGAAGGCCTCGGAATCAATATCACGTACGCCTCCGTGGCGCACCCGCAAACGAATGGGCAGGTGGAGAAGGCCAACGGCCTAATCGGCGCTGGCATCAAGAAGCGCCTCATGAGCCCACTCGAGCGACTCGCCGGAGCCTGGACGAAAGAGCTACCCTCCGTCCTATGGAGCCTGCGTACAACGCCAAACAGCTCAACCGGCTACACGCCGTTTATATGGTGCATGGAGCCGAAGCCGTGCTACCAGCCGAAGTACGCCACCAGGACCCATGGGTCGTCGCTTATAGCAAAGCCGAATCCACGACTGCACTCGAAGACACCGCCGACACACTCGACGAAGCACGAGACATAGCAGCAGCTCGATCAGCGGTGTACCAGCAAAGTCTCCACAACTACCACAGCCGATGGCTGCACCCAAGGTCCTTCGTTGAAGGAGACCTAGTCTTGCGACTCAAGCAAGAGCGACCGAAGAAATTCGAGTCGCCATGGGAAGGACCCTACATCATCACTGAAGTCATCCCAGGTGGCGCCTATCGCCTCAAGCACATGGAGTCTGGAATCACATACTCCAACCCATGGAACGTCGCACAGCTGCGACGGTTCTACCCCTAGCTACCTCCCTCTTTACTTTCAATAAGGGTATTCAGCCAAGGCTACTCAGCCGAACAATGTACCTCCTCCATTACGATATGAATAAAGCTAAGTCTCTCGCCCCAATT
The DNA here is from genome assembly GCA_916181665.1 of Avena sativa. Lineage (NCBI taxonomy): Eukaryota > Viridiplantae > Streptophyta > Magnoliopsida > Poales > Poaceae > Avena > Avena sativa. The sequence continues at coordinate 970,579 of OV702284.1, forward strand.
TTTTTTTACTATTCGCACTTTACTCCATGCTACAAACGCACTCGGGGGTTCCCCCACCTCACGACTTCGTCGACTGAGGATAACACGTGTACACCTGAGTAGCTGACCACGTCAGGCTAATGAAAATGGCACATATACGAGAAAAGCACTACATGCTAAAACAACAACCAAACCTTTATAACAAAGGGCAAAACACGCCCAGTCAAATGTATACAAATTTTACATCTATCTTTTTTACAGGTACTAACTATTCTGAATAATAACCTGAGCACGCTGCTCAAACAGATCTACGATCTGTTCGGCATACTGCCTTACAGCCGCATAATGCGGACGCATATCCCACTCGCCACCATCTGGCCGAAGAGGTGGCCCAGCCGCTACAGCGGACAGATCTACATCGGGACGATGTAACCGCACAAGGAGGAGCGCATCATTCACCCCCGCAACAAACTGATGCCGCACCAGTTCCCTGACATGATGCACATTCTGAAACTTCGACAACAGACCAGAGAGAGTCGACGGCGCATCATCCAGCGGAAATATTACATGCAGAACCGACGCGAGCGAAGTCTTCACCTGACGAAGCACCCGCGATACCTGATGAACGCGGTCCTGCACCGTCGCAAGGACCATGGCACGATCACGGTCCATCCAGAAGAACCCGCCGGCCTCCATGTCCTGCTGAGTCAAGCAATTGATCCGAACAGTAACACGCTCCTTCTCCTCCCTTGGAGCAATGTTAGCACCTGCAATACTTGCAAAAGAGTAAGATGAAAGGCCAGTAGGCGCATCCGAAGTAACGAGCAACAGCTCGAAAAACTCACACTGAAGTTGTTCAGACAAGCAAAGCAACTCCGCCATCAAGTACTCCTCTCTGGCAGTGCCTCGATCCGCCTTGGATTTCCAAACGTCAGGGCCACGCACCCCAAGAAACTCTTTCTCGAGGCTATGGATGCGGTCTCGAAGAAACACAAGTTGCGACGCATCATCCAGGGATGGCCGCAGCTGCGCTGCAGACGAAGTGTCAACGGGATCATCACCCGAAGGACCCTAGATTAACAGAAAGACAAAGACATGAACAAGCAGTTGAAGGAGCACGAAACTCAGCACATTCATTAAGTGCAGCAAAAGCCACTACGTGGCACAAGGATTGTTCATCAAAATATTTACAACAAAAGAAGCTACAACTATCCTATAACTACAGCGCCTACAAAGCTGCACCCTGAGTAGCCTCGGAGCCGGATTGCCTCGCCTTGGTTTCCCCCTGCTGCCTTAGCGCATACTCGGCCAGCAGATCAATCAGCTTCGGCCCGTAACACTTACAGCGAGCAACATAGGTGGCGAAGGCTACCTCGGATCCATCAGCAGTCGTCGGCATCCGGGAAGTGACCTAGGGAAGGTCCAGCTCCGCTCCAGGCTCCAAGGCCATTGTTAGCCCAACGGATGCGCCGATGCCCTTCTGCTTGCGCTTGTAAGCCGAGGGTGCTTCGGCTGACAGCGCCTCCGCCAGGGCATCAACATATTCGAGGGCCACGCCCTTGGGGATAAGCTCCTTGTAGAAGCGCCCAAGGACCTCTTTGGCCTTGGCAAGCGAGTTGACAACGGTACTGCAGTGGTCTTCGACCGCCGCAGTAGCATCATCCAAAGCGCTGCCGTGCTCCAGAGCATCGCGATCAAACTCGATGCCTGCGGCATCTAAGACAACAAAGGATGCAGAATGAATAAAAGCACTGCAAAAGAAAGACCAAAAATCAAAAAGAGGAAGGCAGAGATACTCACCCGAAACAGCCTTGGCAGCCGCCATAAGCTTGCTGGCCACATCTCTCTCGCGCGAAGCCGTGGCAGTGGCGAGTTGCTCCTCGCGGTCCGTAGCCTCCTGCTGCAGGCGCTCCTTTGCCTCGGCCGCGTTGGCCAACTCTAGCTCGAGGCGCTCCCTTGCACCGACGGCGACCTCGGCCTTTTTCTCCGCTTGACCAAGGCTCTTTTTGAGAGCATCAACCTCACAAAGAGAGGCGTTGTGATCCTCTACAGCAAGCAATACAAATGTCGGATCAAAGAACAAAATGCAAGAAGAAACAAAAGACCAAGGCATAAAAATACCTTGAAGTTGTTTGAGGCTGGCCTCCAACGCCAGGTGCTGCTGCACCAGTTGGTTGGAACCTTGCACAAAAGGTTGCAAAAAGAACTACTAGTCAAAAGAACGGCTCGGGGGCTACGCCCAAAAGGACGAGTAGAAGCAAGTTGCACATACAAAAAATGCTCGGGGGCTCCCCCCGAGCCTCGAAGGAAAAACAAACAACAAAATACCCCACAGATGCTCGGGGGCTACCCCGAAGGTGGGAAGAAAATAAAAATCAACAGATCATCCGAAAAGGCTCGGGGGCTCCCCCCGTGGCAGAAAGCAGAATTACTTACATGATTTGACGGTGACTCCGAAGGTCCGCTCGCAGCCTTCTGAGGCGCAGCCACCCGAACCTCCTGCAGAGAAGGGTCTGGAGCAGCGCCTTCAGAGGTGGCCACCGTCTGAGGAGGAGGAAGAACGACCTTCGACCCCCCCCCCCCATCATCTCCCGAGCACCACCACTGGAGGAGTCGTTGGAGGAGTGGCTACACAAGGACAAATCAGCAAAGAGCAAGGTAAACAGACAAGAAAAAGCAAAACATGACTAAGGAAACTTACAAGTCAAGCTCGCTCAAGTCAAAGACGGAAGGGGTCTTCCGGACCTTCTTCTCCTCTTCCTTCTCTTCCTTCTTTTCTTCCTTCTTCCGCTTCGCCGGCGGGTGCGGCGCCACAGCCCGCACGGGAATGGCCGGAATTGGAGAAGAAGAGCCCCCATAATCACCACTGTGACGTTCAAGGCACAACGGATTCCTCAGCGTCGACGGAGTCGAAGCATCTGATGACTCACTGGAGATACGTGTCCGCTTGCGAGTGTGATCCTCGCTCGACTCGTTGGCTTCTTCTGCCGGAGACCGCGCCGATGGCAGCTCGAACATGGAGTCCACCACCTCATTATCCAGAGCATCCGGGAATACTTCGGGCAATGGAGGCGACATGCCCGGCACCTTGAACTCCTACACAAAAGAAGCAAATTTGTTAGCAGGAAAATAAATGCAAGTAAAATGCAGTCGAAAATAGCGCTACGCGCACATCCCGGATCTACACCTGTGGAACCGGATGCGAAGCGGAGAACGGAGAAGTCAGCGACTTCCCCGGGATATCCTCTCCAGCCTTGAACTTCAGCAGCGGGCGAAGGACCCCGTCGAGATCTCCCATGGAGAATTCTTCAGCCGAAACCCTAGTCGGGTCACGACGACCAGCATAAAGGAACATCGGGTGCGCCCTAGCCTGGAGCAACTACACACGACGTTTAAGAAAAGTGCGGATGACATCCACACCGTTCACCTCCTTCTCCGGAATCAGCTGGAGATCCTCCACTCGACGATAGAGAGTCTCTATCTCTGCTACCTCGCCATCCAAGATCTGGTTTTTCCAGGACCTCTTCGGCTCGATCTTTTGGGAGGTGTCGAAAGGAACGAGACCAAAATCTTGTCCAGCCACCGTGGAGTCGCGGATGTAAAACCATCGCCTCCGCCAGTACTAGACAGATTCGGACATGGAAAAGGAGAAGTAAAGAAGATTGGATCGAAGGGAGATGATGCAACCCCCAATGGGATAAACACCATCAGAACCAGATTGCCTCTTCACGGAATAGAATTTCCGGAAGAGGCCAAAGTGCGGCTCGATACCGAGCCAGCACTCGCAGAAAGTAACGAAACAAGCAATGTGAAGCAAAGAGTTGGGGGAAAGATGATGTAGCTGGATGCCGTAAAGAAAAAGCAGTCCACGAAGGAAATTGTGGACTGGGAAGGAGAAGCCCCGAAGGACAAATGCGAGGAACATAACTCGAAACCCAACGGGGGGACGGGGAATTACCTTGTTGCCAGGGAGTTTGACGGCCTCCCTATCCTGCGGGATCAAGCCCCGCTCACGAAGCTTGCGGAGATCACTCTCCCGCGTCTCCGATCGTCGCCAGCCACCGTCGGTGACACGGGCAGCGGCAACACTTTTCTTGCCCCCAGCAGCATTGGTGCCAACCGCAGAAGAGGACTACGCGCGGAAATCGAGGCGACGCCGTAATTATCTCCACGCCGTGCGTGACCGGTCAATTCAAAGTCAGAAGGTGGGACCCATGTTCGTCCAGTCACGTCATCTCTAGCGCTGCAGGCGCTTGAGGTCACCGATCGTCAGCACTGACGTCATCAAAAGTTATACTAGCAAAAGCCACAATTCTTCGGCTACAAAGCTAAGAGTACTCACTCGAATCTACGATTCGACTAACTACTCGGGGGCTACTCCTATCAGGAGCGCTGGCCGCGCACCCGAAAATGAACAAAAAACTACAGCACTAAACTATTTTTCTTCGAGTCCTACGTCGAGTCGGCGACTCCACTACGGACTCGGGGGCTACTCCCATAGGGAGCATGGATCCAAGCATCCGAAAAAATTGTGTCCTACGGACCTGAAGTTGAACAACGGCTAAATTAAAGTCTCTGCTCGAGTCTACGACTCGAACAGACACTCGGGGGCTACTCCCTTAGGGATCGCGCACCCTATGAATTCTTCGACTGCGATCCTTCGGATCAGCATGCAAAACTTTTTCGGCAACTCTGCCCTAATTACACGCTAAGTGAGCAACGTACTCCTTGGCCACCCGAAGCACCTCCGCGGTGATAAGCATTCGGATGATATGTCTGCGACACAAAGATAAGTCCTACAGATATCATCTGATGGCCTGGTAACGCACATGACTGCACTCTGCTAGTAAGAATCCGTGCCAACAGGCGCGATGAAAAATCCTGATGGACGCGTTGGGTACATCATTTAAATTCACTGGAATTCCACTCATGTAAGTCCTCCGTGGCCTGAGTCGAATTACGCCAGCATATGTTCCGGGTTCGAGTCGAGGGACTTGAAACTGAAGAAGATCGTGTTGTTTTGTCGTAAGACAGTTAACTGACCCTGATCCGTCGGAAGAGTCAGGCACACGCATCAATAATCCCTACACATTCTCTTGAAAGACAGAGTTGCACCCGAAGGATTGAAGAGTCCTCAGCCGAATCTATGATTCGACTGAACACTCGGGGGCTACTGACATGGTTATACCTCACGGGTACACGACTTCAGCATACCTAGTCCAGCCCAAGGAAGACCCACGACAAATATACGTCGGCCCATGAAGACTTTCGGGTGGACAGGGCCCATGACGCCTTCGGATCCTTGGAGAGCAAGACTAGAGTAGATAGAAAATTCAAAGGGGTAAACCCTAAAACCTGTAACCGACTCGATCTGTGCCTGGGACCTGCCTAACTCTATATAAAGGCTAGGAGGGCACGACCTAGATCTCTCACCTCATACTTTCACATAGACACCTCCACGCCAGATTGCATCTGCGCATCCCTGTAACCTTTGGTTCCGCCGTAATCAAGAGCAGACAAGCAGGAGTAGGGTTTTCCCTTCGGGGGCCTGAACCTGGGTAAACCTCGTGTCCCAGTGTTGCTTGTTTGCTAACCGTTCCGCGATCTCCAGCATCCCCATCTTCTCCAAAACCCAAGTCCATAACAATGGGCATTGACGAGATTAAACCTCGTCAACATCCTCTATCCATTCAGGCACAATTACAGTTATAGATCTACAAGAGTCTTGTTCCAGTGTGCCCATTTTTAGATAAAGCATCAGCCACACAATTATCACTACCCTTCTTATATTCAATGTTATAATCATGCTCCAATAATTTTAGCATAAGCTTATGCTGAATACCTACTAGCAGCCTCTGACTGGCCAAGTACTTCAGTGCTTTTTGGCCAGTCCTGATAATTAACTTGTTTCCCAGCAAATAATGTCTCCACTTTCTCATAGCTTCAAAAACTTCCATAGCCTCCTTTTCATAAATAGACTATGACATAGCCTTACTTTCCAGTGTCTTGCTGTAGAAAGCAATTGGTTGCCCTTTCTGCATTAAGACAACACCCAGTCCATAACCATAAGCATCGGTTTCAATCACAAATGGAATAGAAAAATCAGGTAGTGCTAGGACTGGAGTGTAGTCATGGTGGTTTTGATCAGGTTGAAAGCTATTTCTTGAGCCTCTGTCCACTGGAATGCATTCTTTTTGAGAACCTCATGTAGTGGTTTACAAATGGTAGCATAGTTTTTGATGAACCTCCTGTAGTAGCAAGTAAATCCAAGGAACCCTCTAAGCTGTGTCACAGATTTATGAGACTCCCACTTCAAAATATCTTGTATTTTTGTAGGATCAGTGGCTACCCCTTGGGCAGAGATTATGTGCCCCAAATATTCCACTTGAGGGGTAAATAAAGTGCATTTGGAAAGCTTAGCTTTTAACTGGTGCACCCTCAGTAACTCAAGTACTGTTTTTATATGCCTTGCATGCTCCTCTGGGTCCTTGCTATATACCAGAATGTCATCAAAAAACACAAGGACAAACTTCCTCAACAGTTGAGCAAACACCGTGTTCATCAATTCTTGAAATGTTGCAGGGGCATTAGTAAGGCCAAATGGCATCACTAAATATTCATAGTGTCATGCATGTGCTCTGAATACAATTTTACCAATATCCTTATCATGCATTCTAATTTGATGATACCCAGATCTTAAGTCCAGTTTGGAAAACATAGTGGCACCTTGCAGTTCATCCAATAAATCCTCTATCACAGGGATAGGGTACTTGTTTTTTTACTGTTAATGCATTTAATTGTCTGAAATCTAAGCATAGCCTCCATGTTTTATCTTTCTTAGACAAAATGAGTGCAAGAGAGGAATAAGGACCGTGATTGTGTCTAATCTCATGATTTAAGAGCATTTCCCTGATCAATGTATCCACAATGTCCTTCTGCTTATGAGGCATCCTGTATGGCCTTATATTAGGTAGGCTGGCTCCTTTCTTGAGCACTATTTGGTGGTCACAATTTCTTTTTGGAGGTAGGCCAGAAGGTACTGTGAAGATGTCCTCATATTGTTTGAGTATGTGTTGCACATCTTTGGGATATACCGAAATATCAGGTTGTAGTTGAGGTTGAGGTTCCCTCATTAGGAAGAGTTGAACAACAAATCCCTTAGCTCCCTTTTTGAGAATCTCATTGCATTTCTTAGCTGAAATGATCTTGGGCTGTTTCATGGATAGGAAATCAGTGAAGGGAAAATCTAATGACAGGCGCCATACCTGCGTCCTCTTCGTGCGTCCCGCGGAGATTCGAAAAGCGCCTCGCCTCGCTCGTCTTTATCCCACGACGCAAGTGACACATGGATTTAAAGCAAGAGGCTTATTTGACCACCGCTTCAACATGCCTAGGACACGTTTCTAGTAGGCTGACTGCTACACAGTACTGCTACTACTATGCTAGTGCATGCTATAGTACCCTTGCCTAGCCGCTCCACTGTACACAAACATTTTTTCTAGATTTTTTTCTTCTAAATCGAACAACTACAGTACGCCTAGGACCTCATTACTAAGAGCACACACACCCTATCGCTTGATTATGTACATAATCTCTAAACTGAATAAAATTTCTGTGAGCTACATATTTCTGTTATAATATGTTGAGAATATAGATTGCATAGGCGACGTCATCTAACATATTTTTTACAAGAATGCTAGAAATTTTGTATTTTTTCAGAATACTTGATAGCTATCGTAAAATAACCTGATAATTATTGTTAAATAATATGGTAGCTATTGACAAATAATTGAGTAGCAATTACTAAATAATCTGGTACTTGTTGTTGTTAATAATACTATAAATGTATTGGAGAAACTCGTTAGCTACTCCAAAATAACCTGGTAGTTGTTATTACTAACCCGGTAGCTATTCGAAAATAATCTAGAAGCTATTGCTACATAATTTGGTAACTGTTACTAAGTATTCTGCTAATTTTATTAGAGAACCTGGTAGTTGTTTCGAATATAGTAGCTATTGTTAAATAACCTGGTAGTTATTGATAAATAATATTGTAGCTATCGCTAAATAATCTGATAGCTATTACTACTAATTAATCTGCTAAATATATTGGAGAATTTGGTATTTGTTTGAAGAACATGGTAGCTATTGTTAAATAACCTGATAGTTGTTGGTAATTAATCTGATAGCTATTACTATAGAACCTGATCGATAAGTTTACGAGAAACTTGGTGGTTGTTTTTTATAAACATGACATCAAAAAATATGATAGCTATGTTGAAGAAAATAATAATTACTTTAGAAAAAGGTACCAAGAAACTGAAACTTTAGAAAGTAATAAGTTTCTAAACGTGTAGTTTATTTATAATCAATGTGGTGATTGTTCAAAAACTTGATGGCTATTTTATAGAAAAATGTGTCAGTTGAATTTTTAAAGTCTAAATTTTCACGAGAAAATTCCGTGAGATCTTGCATGCCCAGATATTATTGCATGCAAGCCTTGCTAGAGATGTGCTAGTCTTGACAAAATTGTTGCTTGCACTTTTTTTGCACTAGGTGACATATTGCATGCGGGCTCGCTCGGACTGCGGAATAGTAGGGGCTAGCTGCATGCATTCGACCCATTTCGCTAATGATTGCGTGCTGGTCCAGATAGCGGGACACGGATAGTAGCCACCGCACGGATGGATGAACATGCGGCGTCACGGGTTAGCACGGTCCATCAGTGAATACATGTTCTTTCCCTTCCAGTGATAGTCAATTTCCTGTTTATCCAATCAAATGTAGTGGGATTGTATTGTTTCAACCAACTCACTCCTAAAACCATGTTATATCCTTTGAGAGAAATGATATGTTGGAAACGTATCTATAATTTTTTATGCTCCATGCTTGTTTTGTATCATTTGTCTTATGTTTTCTCTACACTTTGAGGTATTTTTATACACTTTTTGGAACTAACCTATTGACAAGATGCCACAGTGCCAGTTGTCTGTGTTTCTTCTGTTTTTGGTTCTAGAAAGGCAGAAAATCAATATTCTTGGAATTGGACGGGACAAAAGCCAAAGTTATTATTTTTTCTGGAGCAATACGGAACCACGAATCAAAGCCAGAGGGGGGACACAGGGTGGCCGCACCCCCTAGGCGCGGGCAAGCCCTGGGGGCGCCCACATGGGGTGTGGGCCCCCTGGACCCCCACCGACCTTGATTCCTGCGCCTATAAGAAGCCTCCGACCCAAAAACCCTAGGGTATCCAGAAGAAATCCAGAAAAACCTCCACAGTGCCGCCGCCACCGAAGGGGAGATTCGGGGGACAGAAAGTCTCTATTCCGGCACCCTGTCAGGACGGGGAAATGCCCCCGGAGCCATCTCTATCGATCTCCATCGCCATCTTCATCACCATTGTTGATTCCCATGATGAGGAGGGAGTAGTTCTTCCTCGAGGCTAAGGGCTCTACCAGTAGCTATGTGTTCATCTCTCTCTCTATGCATGATCTTGTGGTCATGAGCTTTGTAATCAAGTAGATCTACCTTGCTACTCAAGTGCTTCATTAGATCTCTTCTCTCCCCATGTGTATGAAAGTGACAGTGTGCATGACATGGTGGCACTTAGGCTTGAGTCTACATAAATATTCTTTGTGCTTTAATAGATCTATGATTTTCCCCACGTGTGTGAAAGTGACAGCGTGCATACCGTGTGTGGCACTTTGGCTAGATTGAATATTTGTTATGAGTTATATTTGGAGTTTGATGTCTCTATGAAATTGTGGTGTTTGTTGGAACCATCTAGCGCTCAAGGTGACAGTGTGGGGTTATCTAGATTGGGGGAGGGCGGACTTTGAGGAGTGTTGTTATAGCCCTACCGATGATTAGAGTGTCCAACCGGAGAGTAGTTAAGAGTAGTATCATGAAGAGAGGATATTTATATGAGAGAGTGTTCACTAGTGAAAGTATGATACCTAGGCCTTGTTTCTAAACATTGAAACACCGTTTGCTACTAGATTTGTTGCATGTTTGCTTGCTTCCATCTTTGTTCCCTTTTCCGGGGAGGTTTTGGGCTTTTACCTTTCCTCCACGCCATCAGCTCTTTTCTGCCGCCGTTACCCCACGTCAACAACAAGTCATAAGCTCTTTTATGGCACCGTTACCACTTGTGTTTCACTATCTCTTCGCCAAACTAGTGCACCTATACACCTAACAAGTGTATTGGGTGTGTTGGGGACACAAGAGACTTCTTGTATCTTGATTGCAGGATTGCTTGAGAGGGAATACCTTTGACCACTTCCTCCCTGAGTTCGATAAACCTTGGGTAATCCATTTAAAGGAAACTTGCTACTGTTCTACAAACCTCTACACTTGGAGGCCCAACAACTGTCTACAAGAATAGAAGTGTGTAGACATCAAGCTCTTTTCTGGCGCCGTTGCCGGGGACGTAAGGTAAAATGTACTCACATCCTCCGGTGTGAGTGCTCGAAGTTATTTCCTTTAGATTCTGCAGTTTTGTCTTTTTGTTTCTTGTTTTCACTAGTTAGGCTTAATGGAAAACAACAACAAAATCAGAGAGCTTTATAGTGTTTATCTTAAGTTAGGACATGAAGTGTTTGAAGAGAAAATTAGAAAACCTATGGAACTTTATTTGCATGCTAATAGAAATTTTATTAGTATGAATTATTTGGACACCATTATTGCTAATGCTATGGAAAACTCTAAGCTCGGGGAAGCTGGTTTTGATGAAAATGATCTTTTTAGTCCCCCAGCTTTGGAAGATAGCTATTCTATTGCTTATGATGATACCAAACCTCCAATATATGATGATTACAATGATGAGTATGATATTTCCAGTCCACCTACTATTGAGGAGGAAATTAATTGTGATTACAATATGCCTCCTATATTTGATGATTATGGTGATGAGAATAGTAATGATAGCTATGTTGTTGAATTTTCTCCCACTATAATTAATAAGAATGACTATGCTTATGTAGAGAGTAATAATCATTTTATGCATGTAGCTCATGATAAGAATGTTTTATGTGATAGTTATATTGTTAATTTTATTCATGTTGCTACTGAAAGTTATTATGAGAGAGGGAAACATGGTTTTATGTATCTCAACAATATTAAGTTTCCCTCTTTATGTTGAGAATTTTGAAGTTGCACTTGTTTTGCTTTCCTATGCTTGTTGCTTTGTGCTTTGAAGACTTGTTTATTTACAAGATTCCTATGCATAGGAAGTGGGTTAGACTTAAATGTTTTGAATTTGCTTCTTGATGCTCTTTTTTAAATAAATTCATATTTCCTACGTGAGCATCTTTGAAACTATCAAGCCTAACTTAAAGGTGTTAAAGAAAAGTACTTGCTGGGAGATAACCCAAGAGTTTTCTTGAGTCTTTGAAGTTATTACTTCAGTAATAACCTCTCATTATCCTTTTTTTGCTTTTTGTGCCAAGAATGACCTCTAATGAGAGGGAAGTAAGATTTGGAGAGTTGCTGTCCCGAAACAGATTTCTGTCCTCCACCATAAAAATTCGTGAGGAGTCTCTGTAAGTCGGATTGAGCTGAAAATTTGCAAATAGATCCCCCAGTATGTTAGATAACTTTCGTTAGTTCAACATTTTTTTATTTGAGCAACAGAAGGTCTTCGAAAAAATCGGTTTTTACCTGCTGGTCTGTTTTGACAGATTTCTGCCATTATTTGCATTTGCTTCTTATTAATTCCCTTTTAAGTTATATTTTGGGGATTTGAGCCTTTTGAAGGAGTTACTACAGTAGCTTGTGTTTTTAGTGAAAAGCCTTGTTGTTCGCTTTTCCAGAGGTCTAATATCTTTTGAATACACTAATGTTGCTAATGAAGATTGTGTGAAGTTTTGTATGAAGGAAAATTTGCAGGTGTAGAGAAAGAATGATGTAATGAGATGAAGAATGAACAAAAGCTCAAGCTTGGGAATTCCACCCCGTGTCACCCAAAGAAATATTCAAGAGGTACAAGCGTCAAAGCTTGGGGATGCCCAGTGCACCCCCTTCTTCATCAATAAAAAGCTCAGGTCTTTCTAGACACTTTATTTTTATTGCTTCATGCATTGTTGTGTTGTTCTTGGAGCGTCTTAGTTTTCGTTTTTGGTTTTCGTTTGCTTAGTTTGTTTGAGTAAGTTGGTTGGTTACACCACACTTATTTTGGAGAGAGACACACTTTGTTTCCATTGCCTAGAACACTCTAGTTTTCACTCTTATTGTTTTGTGAGTGTTCACTTTTGCTAGCACTATGTTCAGCCTTAGTTTTCTTGTGCTTTCAGCTTAGAACTTTTTAGTTCTTCTTTGTGGATTTGTGAGACATGCTCACTGATCTTTATTGATTATTATCTTTGTGAGTTGATTCAAATAAGTTGTTTGGTGTTGGAAAAGAGTAGGAAGCTTCATGCTTAAGTGGTACAAAAGGGAGTTTGTTCTCACTGTGGCTTAGACTTTATTATGTCATGCTAGGTGTTTTTTGATATTATGCTTAGTGATTATTGTTGTAGCATGACTTGTTCCAAACAATTAGGATTGCTTAGTGTGCCTTGAAGGAATCATGCGTTGTTTTAGCATATAAAAGCATAGTATTGTGGTATTATCCTTTGATGCTTTGTTTGTGTTGACTTGGCACATGATCACACCATGTTATGACTTTGAACCATTCACCTTAGCCTCTATGATCATTTAGTCCTTGACTTGTAGTACCACTCTATGCTTTGATTAGTAATGTTTTGTCGCTCTGCATGATTATGGCCATTATTGCTCTTTTAGTTGGTTGCTCTCAGTCTTTTGCTAGCCTCCACTTGTATGAGTAAGCTCTACTCATGCTTTCAACTCCCAAGAAACCAAGTTATTCCAAAGTGTCCACTATAAACTCCTATGCATGGTGTGTTACACCATTCCAAGTATATTTTTGTTTTCAGCTATCTTCCATTTAAAAACTATTTTGTTATGTGAAAACTTAGTGATTAAATCCCTCACAAACTTGATGACACACTTTATATTACTTGCCCCTAATAAACTTGAACCATTGTGTCATCTTTGTTGTATATGCATCACTTATACGTTGGAATTAGCAGAACCGTGCTGTCACGGGGAACGTTTTCAACATTGCACTTACTTTGTGCTTAGTTGATATCATGCTCTTTTGTCTATGGATGTCACCGGCGTAAAATAAAAAGGGAACTTGTAAGTCCATGGAGTTTGTATTTTGTGTTAGAGAAACGTCTGAGCCGCTAGCCTAAGCCATGCCTAATCATGGTGGAAACTTGCAACATCACCATAGTGACATATATGAAGCATTATTCTTATAAAAAAGAGACACATTGAGAAAAGAGGAAAGAGAGAAAAAAGCACCAAATTCCCATGGTAAATAAGAAGATTGCTGAGATGCTCATTGTCTGCTTGCCTTGTCATTTTGGTTATGGGATAGCTCCTATACCATATACAAGGGGTACCCCATTGGCGGTTCTCAATGATATGCAAATACTTACAATTACAAGAACTTACAGGTGACTAAAGTTGAGTAGCATGAGGTGTGGCCCTCGTATTCAATGGACTTGAGATTGCCAATTTATACATCGTCAAGCATATACTCCATCTTTGTTCACTTTAACCTTAATCACTTCAAGATGCTTATGATAGGGGCAATGAGGGCTGAAAGCTAACAAGTACCATAATTTTTGGAAGCTCCTTTTGTAACTTGAAATCCCTGTTTCCTTTATAAAAAGGCCTTTCTTCCACCATTATTGAGTCTCCACCTTCTAATTTTAGGCACCATTAATAGAGCATAGTTGTCATTTTGTGTGCAGTGTCCCAAAGCTTATTGATTGATGCATATTGTGATATTACTTGTTCTTGTGCTATTTGTTTCTAGTCACCCTTGTGAACTTTGAAGGTGTCCTATGCATCTATATTGCTACTCTATGAGGGACAAGCTGATTGCCACTATGTTATGTTTTTTGTATGTGAAACAAACAAACATTTTTCAATGCATGTTATTCATGATCTTTGTTTGTAGCCTTTCATGTTGCATGCATAGTTACTATGTACTATTGTTAGAACTCCATCTTTCATGAACATGTTTAGAGTTCTTTGATCCCAGCTTTCAATGCTTGCAAATGGTTTGATCTTGGTTTTGATGATGCATGTCACCTCAAAAATTATTCTTTTTTATCACTTACCTACTCGAGGACGAGCAAGAGTTAAGCTTGGGGATGCTTGATACGTCAGAAACGTATCTATAATTTTTTATGCTCCATGCTTGTTTTGTATCATTTGTATTATGTTTTGTCTACACTTTGAGGTATTTTCATACACTTTCTGGAACTAACCTATTGACAAGATGCCATAGTGCCAGTTGCCTGTTTTCATCTGTTTTTGGTTCTAGAAAGGCCAGAAAATCAATATTCTCGGAATTGGACGGGACAAAATCCAAAGTTATTATTTTTCCCGGAGCAACATGGAACCACGAATCAGAGCCAGAGGGGGGCCACAGGGTGGCCGAACCCCTAGGCGCAGGAAAGCCCTAGGGGAGCCCATAGGGGTGCGGGCCCCCTAGACCCCCACCGACCTTGATTCCCGCGCCTATAAGAAGCCTCCGACCCAAAAACCATAGGGCATCCAGAAGAAATCCAGAAAAACCACCACAACGCCGTCGCCACCGAAGGGGAGATTCGAGGGACAGAAAGGCTCTGTTCCAGCACCCTGCCGGGACGGGGAAGTGCCCCCGGAGCCATCTCCATTGATCTCCATTGCCATATTCATCACCATTGTTGATTCCCATGTTGAGGAGGGAGTAGTTCTTCCTCAAGGCTAAGGGATCTACCGGTATCTATGTGTTCATCTCTCTCTATGCATGATCTTATGGTCATGAGCTTTGTAATCAAGTAGATCTACCTTGCTACTCAAGTGCTTCATTAGATCTCTGCTCTCCCCATGTGTGTGAAAGTGACAGCGTGCATGCCATGGTGGCACTTAGGATTGAGTCTACATAAATATTCTTTGTGCTTTAATAGATCTACCTTGCTACTCAAGTGCTTCATTAGATCTCTGCTCTCCCCATGTGTGTGAAAGTGACAGCGTGCATGCCATGGTGGCACTTAGGATTGAGTCTACATAAGTATTCTTTGTGCTTTAATAGATCTATGCTTTTCCCCATGTGTGTGAAAGTGATAGCGTGCATACCGTGTGTGGCACTTTAGATAGATTGAATATTTGTTATGAGTTATATTTGGAGTTGGATGTCTCTATGAAATTGTGGTGTTTGTTGGAACCATCTAGCGCTCAAGGTGACAGTGTGGGGTTATCTAGATTGGGGAGGGCGGACTTTGAGGAGTGTTGTTATAGCCCTACCGATGATTGGAGTGTCCAACCGGAGAGTAGTTAAGAGTAGTATCATGAAGAGAGGATATTTATATGAGAGAGTGTTCACTAGTGAAAGTATGATCCCTAGGCCTTGTTTCTAAACATTGAAACACCGTTTTCTACTAGATTTGTTGCATGTTTGCTTGCTTCCATCTTTGTTCCGTTTGTCGGGGAGGTTTTGGGCTTTTACCTTTCCTCCACGCCATCAGCTCTTTTCTGGCACCGTTACCCCACGTCAACAAAAAGTCATAAGCTCTTTTCTGGCACCGTTACCACTTGTGTTTCACTATCTCTTCGCCGAACTAGTGCACCTATACACCTGACAAGTGTATTGGGTGTGTTGGGGACACAAGAGACTTCTTGTACCTTGATTGCAGGATTGCTTGAGAGGAAATACCTTTGACCACTTCCTCCCTGAGTTCGATAAACCTTGGGTAATCCACTTAAGGGAAACTTGCTGCTGTTCTACAAACCTCTGCACTTGGAGGCCCAGCAACTGTCTACAAGAATAGAAGTGCGTAGACATCAAGAAAGCACTTTAAAATCAGTGTTAAACTTCATTTTCTGTATTGTGATCATGCTTTTCTTGAGAACAGCATCAGAGATTAGAGTGCCCCCTCTAGCTAAAGTTACCTTTCTTGCTACAGCAGCTTGCATAGGCGAATTGTGCTTGATTGAAAATTCTTTATCCAGGAATGTATTAGAACTGCCTGAATCAATAAGTGCTATGGTTTGGACTCCACCAATAGTAACTTCCAAGGAGATTGTGTCATCACTAGTGGTGCCCTGAACAACCTATGTTGATATTGACATCAGCTTCTCTTGGGGTTGGTCCGTTTTTTCTTGTTGTTGATGTGCTTCATGCTCCTTTTCTTCTTCATTTTCATCCTCGTAATGGCCCTACAACTCAATGGCATTTACCATACTTTTGACTCCATTGCACTTGTGTCCATATGTCCTGTTTTCAGGATAGTACCAACATTTCCCTCTTTCCCTTCCCTTATTCACAGGTAGTTGTTTGTTATCTCTATTGCCCAAGTTTCTATTAGTAGGAGAATTTTGGACCCCTTTGTTTCCAGCTTGAGAGATAATCTTCTTATTTGCCACATATGACTATTCCTGTCTTCTAGCAAACCAATATGCCGATCTTAAGTTTATAGGTTGATGACACTTAGTATCATGTTTGATAGTTTCCTTGAGGCCACACAAGAACCTGAGGAGATTTTTTTTTCCAGGCAAGTAACTTTGGTCTCTCTTCATCAGTGTCATCCACTCTTCAAACTTGTCAATGTACACATCTAGAGTACCGGTTTGCTTCAATTCTTGACACTGTTCCATTGATTCGTCAGCCCCTGGGCTAGGAAATCTTTCACAGATGAGAGTGAAAAACTGATGCAAATTCAAGAGTTGTATGTCCATGACTGCATTGTTCAGAAAAGTTTTGGCCTTTCCTCTAAGGTGAGCATTTGCCCGCTTAATCTTGTTCTCCTACACTATACCAGCCAATTCAAAAATGGCTTCACATTCTAAAATTCAACTTTGAGCATTCTCTCTATGAAACAAAGGTAACTCAATGATGGGGGTTCTGATGAAGGGATCTTGATGTTGAGTGTGGTATTGTCTAGGTTCTATAGGTGGGATGTTCTATCTCTGTTTCCTTTGTTCTGTATCCTGTGGGGCTTGCCTTACTTCCCTAGGGTTTGTCCTGTCTATATTGTCAGACTGAGATGTAAACACCTGCAGCTGGTGATTGATTTGTGGAATGGTAGGTTGGGTAGTGGTGTAAGTGTACTAGGGATTTTGCATTGGATTGGGATAGTAAGGGTTTTGTTGTTGCTGGGGCATGTAATATAACTGATTTGGTTGGGACTGGGGTGGTTGCTGATAAGGTGGAGGCTGTTGTTGAAGTAAGAGTATTGGTATGGAATGGTTGGGGAAAATGGTTGAAAAAGATTTGGGTTTTGTTGGTAAATGTGGGGTTGGGTTTGGGGGTTGATAATGCACTAAAGTTGTGGAGGGTTTGTGACAGGTACATGTTGGGATGTGTTTGTAGAAAAAGGTTGGGATTTTTGGCTCTGGTTTATGATAGGTGGATTGTTGTTCTGTGCTTGGGGCAATGGTATGAAATTGGCCGTGGAAGTTGGCTTGGATGAGGTTGGGCCATAGGTGGTGGCGTTTGGAAAGGTGTTGGATTTCGCCGTGGATAAGTTGCTGAGTTCTGTGATGTCCCTGGTGTTGATCCCTCCAAGATCGTACTGAGGCACTGTTGGGCTTGGGTGGGCTGAGATGTCTCACCCCCTGCATCGAAGATAGAATTTCCTCGAAATTGACCCGATCCTACAGTGTTCCTGCCCAGGCCCTCGAACATCAAGTTTGTCAGCTTACACATGTTACCTTCGATCAATTCCATCAACCGCTGTTGTTGATCGAGGCGTCTGTTGATGTTAAGCACCTCTCGAGGTAATCTGCGCTCGATTTCCGCTTCTTCCTCCGCAAGCGCATGCGCCCGCTCTAGATCACGAGCTTCCTCCACCTCCCGATCCAGCGCTTCCTGTGAGCGCGTACGAACGGTCGACATCTGGAGGTGCGGTGGTTCCACCAGTGCCAAGATCTGGCGGCGAGAGGATGGAATCTTCCCCGCGATCTCGATGACTCAGGAATTTTATAGCTGGATCAAGATGACCAGCAAACCCGGTCCGAATTTTTTTGCTCCGAAGATTCACTGCTATGATAACCAATTGTTAGAATCACGCTAGCTGGGAGGCTGAATTGGGGGCAAAGGAAAGATAACAGCAAGATAAATTGAGAAATTCTAGAGGAAAAATGAGGAAGGAAACTAGCTACGGCATGAAAGGAAAAGCAACAGGATAAAGTAGTTTAGGATTTTTTTCATTGACGAGCCACCCTTCCGCCCCTCTCAGGCCTTATAACCACGACCTAAACCTCGTCATTAATTCGTTATTACAATAACAACACTCTTAAGTGTAACTAAGAGGTTCCACGTTGCAATAATAGATTACCACCTCCCATATACATCCAACGGTCAGCAGGTCGTGACAGGAACGCGATAACAAATGGAGGATGCCTCACATGAATGACAATACAATAGTAACATTTTGAATTCAAAAAAAATACATATCTCAATTATCCAAAAAAGAAAAGAAAATACATTTCTCAAAGCGAAACAGCATTACGTAGACCATTTAATCCAACAAATTTACCTGTAATCTGTAAACCAAAACTGAATTGAATTATTTCATCTAGAGCAGCTAGCCTTTTGGGGTTGAAGCAATCTCTGAATCCCACTTCATGGCGAGATGGGGTGGAAGGCGACGACGGAGTGGTTGGCAATGTGCAGGCTGAACTGGCCGCCTTTCTCGCTGACGTCGAGCTTGTCCACGCCCGGCGGAGGCACCATCTCGAAGCTCCTCACGAGCTTCCCGATGATGAGCGCGAGGATGGGCATCGCCAGGATGATGCCGGGGCAGCTGCGGCGTCCCACGCCGAAGGGCAGGAACCGGAAGTCCACCTTCCCGCCGACGGAGGCGTCCAGGCTGCTCTCCTCGCCGAGGAACCTCTCCGGCCTGAACTCCTCCGGCTTCTCCCACAGCTCCGGGTTGTTGGCCAGCCACCAGGCGTTGACGACGACCTTGGAGCCCTTTGGGATGGTGTACCCGCCGAGCTTGGCCTCCTCGAGGTTCATGTGGGGCACGAGAAGCGGGATCGGGGAGTGCAGACGCAGCGTCTCCTTGATTACCGCCTGCAGGTAGGGCAGCCTGCCGATGCTGGACTCGGTGATGGGCTCGTCGTCGCCGAGCACGTCCTTGATCTCGGCGCGGACCTTGCGCTGCACGTCCGGGTGGTTGACGACCTCGGCGAGCGCCCACTCGATGGACCATAGGGTGGTCTCGATGGCGGCGACGTTGATGTTCTCGACGATGTAGATGACGTTCTCCGGCGTGATCTCGCCGCTCTTCTCCGCCGCCAGGACGTGGTCGATCGCGCAGCGGAGCTTGTCCTTGTCCCCCGGCGCGTCCATCACCTTCCTTCTCTTGTCGACGTAGTTGGTGTTGAAGAAGGCGAGCCGCCTGGACTGCAGGTCCCTGCACTTGTTGAGGTACCCGCGCAGGAACGGCCTGAGGACCGGGATGAAGTCGCCGTAGTTGTAGTCGAAGCTCTGCGCGAGGCGGCTGCGCTCGGAGTTGAACCTGGTGGCCTGGACGAACATGGGGTCGTCGACGGACTCGAACCCCGCGTCGAACATCATGCGGTACATGATGTTGTAGAGCATGAGCTGCAGCCTGCGCCGCACCACCACGCCGGGGCCCCGTGCGGTGGCCACCTCGTCGTCGGCTTTAAGGTCGGATACGACGTCGTCCATCTCGGCCTCCCACATGGCCCTGTACTGCTGCACGACGCGGGCGGTGAAGAATGGCAGCGTCATGACGCGGCGCATGCGGCGCCAGTGGTCGCCGTACTCCGTGAAGACCATGTCGGCGCCGCCGGCGGTGAAGATGTCGAAGACCACGT
This sequence comes from Avena sativa, assembly GCA_916181665.1. Taxonomy (NCBI): domain Eukaryota; kingdom Viridiplantae; phylum Streptophyta; class Magnoliopsida; order Poales; family Poaceae; genus Avena; species Avena sativa. The sequence goes on from OV702284.1 coordinate 990,463, forward strand.
TCCGCGGGCGGGAGCCGAACTCCACGCCCTGCGTGTGGAGGACCTCGGCGGCGAGCCGCGGGTCGGAGACCACCACCAGGTTGCGCACGCCGAGGCGGAGCCGGAACACGGGGCCGTACCGGGACGAGAGGCGCGCCAGGAAGCGGTGGTTCAGGTCGTTGCCCACCTGCAGCCAGTTGCCGAACACCGGCACGGCCGCGGGCCCCGGCGGCGCGTTGCTGCCGGCGCCGCGCTTCCTGCACGCCGCAATGGCGACGACGATGGCCGGAAGGAGAAGCAGGGTCAGAGCTGGGTGCGGCGGCGTCTGGAGGAAGGATTTGAGGAGCCAGTGCGCGGCAATGGAGGCGGCCGCCGTGGCGAATGCCATCCTGGCTGCCATGCTGTGCTGATCTTGGGGTGCTCTGCTGGTTGAATTCTTCTGTGGGTTCGAGTGGGATGTGCTGTTGGTTATGCGCTCCGTGATGTGCTTATATAACGCCTGCCGTGGATGAGGCGATGGTTGGTGGACGCCGCGCGGGAAATGGTATGGCACGAGGAGGAGAATAGGAGATGCAGCAAAATTCGACGGTTTTGGGGGGAAACCCGTGGGCCGGAGCAGGAAACAGGGTAGGCGTCAGTTGGAGTAGGCGGAAGGAAACGAGGCGTGTGCCTGCGTGGTCAGACTTGGAAAATTCAGAGGTTGGTGGGCAAATTCATTTGACCGCCCTCACCTGGTCACGTTCGCCCTGTAAAAAAGTTCTTTCGAACGGGGGTGCTTCATGCTCATGCTCAGCCGGAGCCAGCCTCGTTTGTCCCAGCACAAGTGAGTGGAGAGCTATGGTAGGGGAACCTGGAGAACAATGGCTACAGCTGCAACTGCTGATGAGAGACGTGAGATTGACAGATGAACCAGATACTAGGTTAATTTGGAGATTAACTGAATCTGGGTCATTTTCAGTCAAGTCTTTCTACTCAGCAATGCAATATGGCAGGGTTGTGCCTTTTAGGCCCATGTGGAAAATTAAAATCCCACTTAGAGTAAAAACCCTTCTTGTGGCTGTTGCTGAACAACAAAAGCATACTAACTAGAGATGTGCCGTTACAGAGGGAGTAAATATGAAGCGAAATGTTTGTTTTATGGAGGCAATGAATACCCATCGCATTTATTCTTCAAATGTCCTTTAGCTAGGTATACATATGGAATGTGGTGAGCTATACCTTTCAAGGTAAACTTTTAATTTACATCAGCTCAGCATTGTATTTCGATTTGCCTAAAAGGGCTTAGGGTAAATGAAAGGAAGAACATTGTTGTGGGGATTTCGGTGGTGATCTCGTGGATTTGGAAGGCCATAAAATTCGCTTTGTTTCGAGAATAAGTGGCCAGATGAACCAATTTCTTTGATTTTTCGCATTTGCTATTGGATTCAGTGGCAGAGTTCGTTGCATATCAAACAGGGTGCAAAGGAACGGCTGGTGTTCTGCCAAAACAGAGAAGAAAAGGTGATGGAAAAAAGGGAAAGGGGGGAGGACATAGAAGAAGAGGTGTACAAACTAGATCTCGCTTCTGTAACGGTCTTTCCTTTTCCATTCCTTTCCTTTTAGTTTCTGTACTAGGTGTTGTTTGCTGTCTCTCTTTCCTATGCTTTGAGATCTCAATAAGTTTGTTGTATGTGTGGTTATGGTGTGTTGACCGAAGAAACTCCTAACGAGGTTTTGTTAATGAAGTCGGAAAAACCCTTTCATCTAAAAAAAAGTAAGTAGAGAAAAAGCTTGGGTATGCTCGAAAATCTAATTTGGCTTGTGGGTGCAAATAAATCCATTGTTTGAAAACACATTTTAAAATGTAAAAAAAAACTAAAAAAGTTCCACATGTATATCAGGATATTCTATGTCTGCATATAGGTTTTTGTTATATGTTGATCCAAATTCTACAAAGTATAGGCCAACTTCTGACGAGTGGAGCGAGACCCGTCGCCGGAGGCTTGGGCCTAGGTTTCCACCGATATATAAACCCCTTGTAAGCCGCCGGTTGGGAGAGTTGCATCGGTGAAATCCCCGACGTTTGTAAACACTCCTCGATATAGTGAAGTTTCGCTGGCTGGCGCCCGCGGTTTTTTCCTCTCTTTGTTGGAGAGGTTTTCCACGTTAAATCTGTGTCCCCTTGCTGTGTTTTTCGTTTTCGTTCTTCGTTATCTTCTTGTCGCAATTGTAACAGTTTTCGCATAAAAAGAACATTTATTATGTCGGGTGTAAAAAGACAAATTTTGATACTTCCAACATTACTATTTAGGGACTTTTTTTTGTCTTTTTACACGAACCACATAAAATATGTTATTTTCTCTTAAAAACTTGTGTGCGAACATAAATTTTTTGGATGTCAATGCAATTTAATTTTTTATGACATTTTGAAAATTATTTTGGATGGATTTTTAATAATAGTTTCATATGCACCTGTAAGCCAAAACACTGTCTCCGGATATGATGGCCTTGTTTATCTATTATAGGAGAAGCTTACGGTCGTGCTCACAATAGGTACAAGAGTAGCCAAATATTTTGCCCATGTTTTCAATAATTTACCTTTTCACTTCATGCAAAAGTAGTGACCCGTCTTTTGGGTCCTGTTCCACCGACGGTCCCATCGCAAAGATTCTTGCACGCGTCATACCGACACGTGATCACAGTACGCACCTTCGCTAAACATGGACTTGCCTCCGCTCAGGCCTCCACTTCACTGAGGTAGGGGTAGCTCTGCCATGAGTGAGAGGATGCAAGCACTCGCGGGAGCCAGCTTCTTGCGCCTGGTGGTGCTGTAGAGGATCGACGTAAGGTCTCACCTCGTAGACAAACTAGATGACATCCAGAAGTTGTACCCACGTGAACGTTATTTACAACATTCGCATCTCACACATGTTATCTGAGCATCTTCTCCTGACGTGGGGTCTCCATGGCAATGCCCATGGTTGACGATGGTGAGATTGTAGGCTAACAAACAAGAAGAGGGGCATGATTTATCCAGGTTCAGGCCCCGGAGAGAAAACCCTAGTTATATTTGTCTGTTCTTGATTGATGATGATGATAATTACAAGGTTGTAGTGATAGCTATGGTGTAGATCGGATATTTACTAGGACATATTGCAATGAGTTCGTGAGAGCCTCCTCGGGCGGACCCTCCCATCCGTTATATGAGAGGATAGGTCTCGGGATCCCTAGCCTAGTCGGTTACAAGTTATAAGCAAAACTCTAGGGTTTCCTAATATTGGGCTTCATAGTCGCCAATTTGTCTTGGGCTTTAGGATCCTTAGCAGGTCATCGTGTGGGCTGATGACCCACAAGTATAGGGGATCGCAATAGTCTTCACGGGTAGTATTACCCAATTTATTGATTCGATACAAGGGGAGCCAAAGAATACTTGCAAGCCTTAACAACTGAGTTGTCAGTTCAGCTGCACCTAGAAATAGTTTTTGCTCACAGAAGTTTATCAGTAACAACAGTTTGTAGTAGCAATAGCAAAGCAACAACAACAGCAATAGCAACAACAACAATGGTGTAGGGGTTCGTAGCATGGAAAACAAAAATTTTCTATCGCATACAAACAAACAAGCCAAGATCTATCTACTAGATTGTAGCAACGAGTCGATGGAATAACTCACCCTCGAAGATTCCAAAGTGTTTAACGAGAGCAGATTCTCGTGGGTGATGTAGTCGTACTCTTTCCGATCTCAAGATCGCGTAGACGATCCTTCCGGCGCCGCGTTCCCGCAGCGCTCCCGCAGTCGGTCACACGTTCGGTACTCGACGAAGACCTTCCTCTCCCTTGTTCCAGCAGGCAGCGGAGGTTGTAGCACTCTCCTCGCGATTCCGGCAGCACAACGGCGTGGTACCGGAGGTAGAGGGGAGATCCCGCAGGGCTTCGCCTTAAGCCGGTGCGAGTATGGTGGAGCTTATGAGAGAGGCTATTAGTGGTCTAGTAATTAGACACACCAATTAGAGGGCTCTAAACCAATTAGAAGGCTCTAAACCGAAACAGCTCTAAACCGGGGTCTAGGTCTAGTTTCTAGTTTAGAGGATAGGAACTTGTGTGTATTGGGAGGGGAGCCCTGCCCCTCCCTTTATAGGTGGGAGGGCTGGCGCGCTAGGGGAGGGAGGGAGTCCCTCCCCAACTCGGCCTAGGGCTGGCCGCCGGCTTGGGGACTCCTTCCCCAAGTCGGTCTCCTCTTCTCCTCCTCTTCCCACTTTCCAAAACTGGCAGTTTGACTTTCAAACTAGCCGTTTGACTTTTCCAATTTAGGAATTAAATAAACCCTTTATTTTGGACAGCGAGAACACTTAGTACATGATGCAATCATTCCATCTTGCAATGACACATTCATGTACCCCTCCCCCCCCGGAGTGCCGGACATTCCGGGACCTTCTAGAATGTTCCCGATGAAAACACCGGAACCATTCCCCAACTCCGAAATGGGACTTTCCTTATATGAATCTTATTCTCCGGACCATTCCGGATCACCTCGTGATATCCCGGATCCCATCCGAGACTCCGAACAACATTCGGTCTCTTTCTCATAATACCATAACTACTCAAACAACGTCGAATCCTTAAGTGTGTCTCCCTACGGTTCGTGAATTATGCGGACATGATCGAGACACTTCTCCGAACAATAACCAATAGAGGAATCTGGAAATTCATATGGCTCCCACATATTTCTACGATTACTTTGCGATCGAATGAACCACTTACATACGATACCAATTTCCCTTTGTCTCACGATATGTTACTTATCCGAGGTCATGATCGTCGGTATCTCTGCATACCTAGTTCAACCTCGTTACTGATAAGTACTCTTTTCTCGTTCCCGTGATATGTGATCCCTTGTGACCAAGTCACATGCTTGCAAGCTAATTGGATGACATTTCACCGAGAGGGCCCAGAGAATATCTATCCGTCATGTGGATGGACAAATCCCACTCTTGATCCATGTGTTTCAACCAATACTTTCCGAACACCCAATGCCACTTTTATAGCCACCCTGTTACGGTGTGGTGTTTGATGACATCAAAGCATCCATCCAGTAAAGGCAATATGCATGATCTCATGGTCGAAGGAATTAGGTTACTATGTATCAGAAAGCATATAGCAATTGAACTATTGAAATGACTTGATCTTTATGCTACGCTTGTCTATAGGAGTATGTCCACCATATCATTCTCCTAACGATATGATCTTGTTGTTGATAACATCTCAATGTTCATGACAAAGAAACCACATCATCAATCAACCAACAAGCTAGTGAAGTATAGAGGCCATACTAGGGACTTCAAATTAAGTTTACAAATCACACAAGTATTAATGGTTTCCTTGTTAATACTATTATAGCATGAATGTAAAGATTTATCATAAACACAAAGATATATAATAATAACTACATTTATTATTACCTCTAGGGCATATCTCCAACAGTCTCCCACTTGCACTAGAGTCATCTAATCTAGATTACATGGTAATATACCGAACACCCATGGCAGTTTGGTGTTGGTCATGTTTTGCCCTCGGGAGAGGTTTAGTCAACGGATCCGCCACATTCAGATCTGTGTGTACTTTGCAAATCTTTATATCCCCATCCTGGATATGTTCTCGAATAGCGTGGAAACGCAGCTTGATATGCTTCAGCTTCTTGTGTGACCTTGGTTCTTGCGCATTGGCTATGGCGCCCATGTTATCACAGTAGATAGACATTGGGTCCAGCGCACTTGGAACCACACCCAGCTCTGTAATGAACTCTTTCATCCATATCGCTTCTTGTGAAGCCTCCGAAGCAGCCATGTATTCCGATTCAGTTGAAGATCTCGCCACAACGCTTTGCTTTGCACTCCTCCAGCTAACTGCTGCACCATTCAAAATAAATACGTATCCAGATTGTGATTTAGAATCATCCGGATCGGTGTTCCAACTAGCATCGGTGTAACCATTAACAACGAGCTGTTCATCACCTCCATAAGAAAGAACCATATCCTTAGTTCTTCTCAAGTACTTAAGGATGTTTTTGACCGCTGTCCAATGATCCACTCCTGGATCACTTTGATATCTGCTAGTTAGACTAACAGCATATGCGATGTCGGGTCTAGTACATAGCATGGCATACATTAGAGATCCTATGGCTGAGGCATAGGGAGTCTTACTCATCTTTTCTCTATCTTCTGCCGATGTCGGACTTTGAGTTTTACTCAAGGTCGTATTGGGCAACATGGGCAAGAACCCTTTCTTGCTATCTTCCATTCCAAACCTCTTTAGAACTTTGTCCAAATATGTACTTTGTGACAATGATATTTGGCGTTTCGATCTATCTCTATAAATCTTTATGCCTAATATGTAAGCTGCTTCGCCAAGATCCTTCATTGAAAAACTATTATTCAAATATTCCTTGACACTATTAAGAAGGTCTACATCATTCCCAATCAACAATATGTCATCCACATACAGTATTAAGAATGCTACAGAGCTCCCACTCACTTTCTTGTAAATACAAGCTTCTCCATAAGTTTGTATAAAACCAAAACTTTTGATTACCTTATCAAAACGTTGATTCCAACTTCGGGATGCTTGCTTCAATCCATAGATGGACCGTTGAAGCTTGCATACCTTGTTAGCATCTTTAGGATCGACAAAACCTTTGGGTTGTATCATATACAACTCTTCATCAATGTCTCCATTGAGGAATGCTGTTTTGACATCCATCTGCCATATCTCATAATCATAATATGCAGCGATTGCTAACATAATCCTCACAGACTTTAGCTTCGCTACCGGTGAGAAAGTCTCATCGTAGTCAACTCCTTGAATTTGTCGAAACCCTTTTGCGACAAGTCGAGCTTTATAGACAGTAACATTACCATCAGCATCTGTTTTCTTCTTGAAAATCCATTTGTTCTCGACAGCCTTCCGGCCATCCGGTAAGTCCACCAAAGTCCATACTTGGTTTTCGTACATGGATCCAATCTCGGATTTCATGGCTTCTTGCCATTTATTGGAATCTGGGCTCATCATCGCTTCCTCATATGTCTCGGGGTTATCGGTGTTGTCCACCAACATGACATTCATAACGGAATCATACCAATCTGGAGTGGTACGAGTTCTCGTTGACCTCCGAGGCTCTGTAGTAACTTCAACCGAAGTTTCATGATCACCATCATTAGCTTCCTCTCTTATTGGTGCAGGCACCACAGGAACTTCTTCCGGTGCTGCGCTACTCGCAATTTCGAGAGAAGGTTCGACAACCTCGTCGAGTTCTACTTTCCTTCCAGTCACTTCTTTCGAGAGAAATTCCTTCTCTAGAAAGGATCCATTCTTAGCAACGAAGATTTTGCCTTCGGATCTATGATAGAAGGTATACCCAACAGTTTCCTTCGGGTATCCTATGAAGACGCATTTTTCCGCTTTGGGTTCAAGCTTGTCCGGCTGTAACTTCTTTACATAGGCTTCGCATCCCCAAACTTTAAGGAACGACAATTTAGGTTTCTTCCCAAACCATAATTCATACGGTGTCGTTTCAACGGATTTAGACGGTGCCCTATTTAAAGTGAATGCGGCTGTTTCTAATGCATAACCCCAAAATGATAGTGGCAAATCTGTAAGTGACATCATAGAACGAACCATATCTAAGAGAGTTCGATTACGACGTTCAGACACACCATTACGCTGTGGTGTTCCCGGCGGTGTCAACTGCGAAAGTATTCCACATTTCTTCAAATGCTCGCCAAACTCGTAACTTAGATATTCACCTCCACGATCAGATCGTAGAAATTTAATCTTCTTGTTACGTTGATTCTCTACCTCACTTTGAAACTCCTTAAACTTCTCGAAAGTTTCGGACTTATGTTTCATAAAATAGATATACCCATATCTACTCAAGTCATCCGTGAAGGTAAGAACATAACGATAACCACTGCGCGATGCTACACTCATTGGACCACACACATCGGTATGTATGATTTCCAATAAGTCTGTAGCTCGCTCCATCATACCAGAAAATGGAGTCTTAGTCATTTTACCCATCAGACATGCTTCGCATCTTTCAAGTGATTCAAAATCAAGTGATTCAAGAAGTCCATCGGAATGGAGTTTCTTCATACGCTTCACTCCAATGTGACCAAGACGACAGTGCCACATATAGGTCAAATTATCGCTTGATTTCAAACGTTTAGCCTCAATGTTATTAATATGTGTATTTCTACTATCGAGATTCAATATGAATAGACCATCTATCAAAGGTGCATGTGCATAAAACATATTACTCATATAAATCGAACAACCATTATTCTCGGATTTAAACAAGTAACCGTCTCGCAATAAACAAGATCCCGATATAATGTTCATGCTCAACGCAGGCACCAAATAACAATTATTTAAGTATAAAACTAATCCCGATGGTAGATGAAGAGGTAGTGTGCCGACCGCGATCACATCAACCTTTGATCCGTTTCCCACGCGCATCGTCACCTCGTTCTTCACTAGCTTCCGTTTATTCTGCAGCTCCTGTTTCGAGTTACAAATATGAGCAACCGAACCAGTATCAAATACCCAGGCACTACTACGAGTACTAGTGAGATACACATCAATAACATGTATATCAGATATACCTTTCTTCTTGATGTTGCCGTTCTTCAAATCCGCCAAGTACCTTGGGCAATTCCGCTTCCAGTGACCTTCTCCCTTGCAGTAAAAGCACTCAGTATCAGGCTTGGGTCCAGCCTTGGTCCTCTTCGTCGGCGTGGTAACTTTCTTACCACCCTTCTTGAAGTGTCCCTTCTGCTTAGACTTGCCTTTCTTGAATTTGGTGGTCTTATTGACCATCAACACTTGGTGCTCTTTCTTGATCTCCACTTCTGCAGATTTTAACATAGCAAATAGTTCTGGCAACTCTTTGTTCATGTTCTGCATGTTGTAGTTCATCACAAAGTTCTTGTAACTTGGTGGTAGTGATTGGAGGATGCGGTAAACTCCCAAAGTATTAGGAATCACTATACCCAAACTTTGAAGTTTATTTGCGTGCCCAGACATTTTAAGCACATGCTCACTGACGGAGCTACCCTCTTCCATCTTGCAGTTAAAGAACTTTTCAGAAGCTTCATAACTTTCAATTGCCGCATGAGTCTCAAAGATTAATTTGAGATCCTCGACAATATCATATGGATCTGACTCTTCAAACCTTTTCTGAAGCTCCGATTCTAAACCATACAAGATAGCACACTGAACTATGGAGTACTGATTCTTCCGAGCGAGGTAAACATTCTTTACTTCATCGGTAGCATCAGCTGCAGGTGGGTCACCTAGCGGTGCATCCAGCACATAGGTCAAATTACCAGCTGTGAGGACAATCCTCAAATTGCGGAACCAATCCGCGAAGTTGCTTCCATTGTTTTTCAACTTTTCTTTCTCTAGGAACGCATTAAAATTGATGGTAGGGGCTGCCATTGATCTACAACATATTTGCAATAGTTTAGACTAAGTTTATGACAAATTGAGTTCAAATTAATTAATGAAATTAAACTAGGTGAACTCCCACTCAAAACAACATCCCTCACATTGTTTTAGTGATCACACGAACCAAATCCACTACATCAACACCGATCATCACGAGAGCTGATATAGTTTTAATGGCGAACAATCATCATGTTCATCATATCTACTATATGATTCATGCTTTGCCTTTCGGCGATCCGTGTTCCTGAGGCCATGTCTGTACATGCTAGGCTCGTCAAGATCAAACCTTAGCTTCCGCATAAGCAAATCTGGCTTGCTTACGTTGTAGTCACCCGCGGAATCAAAGACACCCGATCATCACGTGGTGCTTCGAAGCAGCAAGCTTTGGCAACGGTGCATACTAAGGGTGAACACTTTTAGAACTTGAAATTTATGTGCATGAGGGATCATCTTATAATGCTACCGTCGTCTACTAAGCAATACAAGATGCATAAAGGATTAACATCACATGCAATTCATAATATGTGATATGATATGGCCTTTCTTCTTTGTGCTTCCGATCTCCATCTTCAAGCACGAACATGATCTCCATCATCACCGGCATAGCATCAAGGTCAATGACGCTTCTTCATGGTTGTCGTCCGCCAACTTCAACTATTACAACTATTTTGAATAGACACGCAGGCCTTAACAGAAATTAAAGACAACCATATGGCTCCTGCCGGTTGCCAACTTACAATAAGGATCATTGCATACATCAAATATAATCACAATCATGGCCATATCACATCACTGCACACCCCTGCAAAACAAAGTTAGACGCTTCTACTTTCTTTGCATATTTTACGTGGTTTGGGGCTTTCCATAAGTGTCGTTCTAACTTACGAACAAGAACCACAACATTGATACTAGCATTGTTGATCACCCGTTGTAAATTGGATCTTTACTATGCTAGGAGAAACAGGCACCCGCAAAGCCACTTATGCAAAACGAGTTGCATGTCAAGCGTGGAGCAAGTCTCATGAACGATGTCATGTAAGGTTAGCCCGGGCCGCTTCATCCCAACATACCGCAAGATGCAAAGTACACAAAAAGCAATCTACAATAAAAGCATCAACGCCCACAATGACCATTGTGTTCTACTCGTGCAACAGATCTACATATAGACACGGCTCTGATACCACTGTAGGGGTTCGTAGCATGGAAAACAAAAATTTTCTATCGCATACAAACAAACAAGCCAAGATCTATCTACTAGATTGTAGCAACGAGTCGATGGAATAACTCACCCTCGAAGATTCCAAAGTGTTTAACGAGAGCAGATTCTCGTGGGTGATGTAGTCGTACTCTTTCCGATCTCAAGATCGCGTAGACGATCCTTCCGGCGCCGCGTTCCCGCAGCGCTCCCGCAGTCGGTCACACGTTCGGTACTCGACGAAGACCTTCCTCTCCCTTGTTCCAGCAGGCAGCGGAGGTTGTAGCACTCTCCTCGCGATTCCGGCAGCACAACGGCGTGGTACCGGAGGTAGAGGGGAGATCCCGCAGGGCTTCGCCTTAAGCCGGTGCGAGTATGGTGGAGCTTATGAGAGAGGCTATTAGTGGTCTAGTAATTAGACACACCAATTAGAGGGCTCTAAACCAATTAGAAGGCTCTAAACCGAAACAGCTCTAAACCGGGGTCTAGGTCTAGTTTCTAGTTTAGAGGATAGGAACTTGTGTGTATTGGGAGGGGAGCCCTGCCCCTCCCTTTATAGGTGGGAGGGCTGGCGCGCTAGGGGAGGGAGGGAGTCCCTCCCCAACTCGGCCTAGGGCTGGCCGCCGGCTTGGGGACTCCTTCCCCAAGTCGGTCTCCTCTTCTCCTCCTCTTCCCACTTTCCAAAACTAGCAGTTTGACTTTCAAACTAGCCGTTTGACTTTTCCAATTTAGGAATTAAATAAACCCTTTATTTTGGACAGCGAGAACACTTAGTACATGATGCAATCATTCCATCTTGCAATGACACATTCATGTACCCCTCCCCCCCCGGAGTGCCGGACATTCCGGGACCTTCTAGAATGTTCCCGATGAAAACACCGGAACCATTCCCCAACTCCGAAATGGGACTTTCCTTATATGAATCTTATTCTCCGGACCATTCCGGATCACCTCGTGATATCCCGGATCCCATCCGAGACTCCGAACAACATTCGGTCTCTTTCTCATAATACCATAACTACTCAAACAACGTCGAATCCTTAAGTGTGTCTCCCTACGGTTCGTGAATTATGCGGACATGATCGAGACACTTCTCCGAACAATAACCAATAGAGGAATCTGGAAATTCATATGGCTCCCACATATTTCTACGATTACTTTGCGATCGAATGAACCACTTACATACGATACCAATTTCCCTTTGTCTCACGATATGTTACTTATCCGAGGTCATGATCGTCGGTATCTCTGCATACCTAGTTCAACCTCGTTACTGATAAGTACTCTTTTCTCGTTCCCGTGATATGTGATCCCTTGTGACCAAGTCACATGCTTGCAAGCTAATTGGATGACATTTCACCGAGAGGGCCCAGAGAATATCTATCCGTCATGTGGATGGACAAATCCCACTCTTGATCCATGTGTTTCAACCAATACTTTCCGAACACCCAATGCCACTTTTATAGCCACCCTGTTACGGTGTGGTGTTTGATGACATCAAAGCATCCATCCAGTAAAGGCAATATGCATGATCTCATGGTCGAAGGAATTAGGTTACTATGTATCAGAAAGCATATAGCAATTGAACTATTGAAATGACTTGATCTTTATGCTACGCTTGTCTATAGGAGTATGTCCACCATATCATTCTCCTAACGATATGATCTTGTTGTTGATAACATCTCAATGTTCATGACAAAGAAACCACATCATCAATCAACCAACAAGCTAGTGAAGTATAGAGGCCATACTAGGGACTTCAAATTAAGTTTACAAATCACACAAGTATTAATGGTTTCCTTGTTAATACTATTATAGCATGAATGTAAAGATTTATCATAAACACAAAGATATATAATAATAACTACATTTATTATTACCTCTAGGGCATATCTCCAACAAATGGAACGGGAGAAATAGTAATAGTAACGGTAACAGTACGATTCGAGTGCGGTAGGCATAGGGATGGATGGACGGGCGTTGCATGGACGAGTCTAAACATGTAACTTCAAGACCTAGGGCATTGCAAATAAATAATAACAAGCATCCAAGTACTAAACAATCCTAGGCATGTGCTCCAAATATAGTCATACGTGCTCGCAATGAGAACTTGCACAACATCTTCTGTCCAGCCAGCCCGTGACAGCGGGGACTCTAGGGAACTACTGGCAATTAAGGTGCTCCTTTTAATAGAGCACCAGAGCAAAGCATTAACACTCCATGAACATATGTGATCCTCACACCACAACCATCTCCTCCGGTTGTCCCAATTGTTGTCACTTTGGGGCCTTTGGATCCGGACAATGGTATGTGTACACAATTTGCAGATAAGATCACAAACATCACTATCATAATGATTCAATAATAAGTTCAAATCCGAGATCATGGCACTCGGGTCCTAGTGACAAGCATTAAGCACAACAAGTTGCAACAAAGTCAAATAGCACTAATAGAGATACTAGGCGCTATGCCCTAACAGATCTTATTCGATTACATGATAGAACTCATCCAATCTCTACCATCCCCAAGCCTATAGTGGGGGATTACTCACTCATGGATGAGGGAAACATCGGTGGTTAATGGAGATGCGTTGGTGATGACGATGGCGATGATCCTCTCCAAATTCCTCTGAATACGTCCGTCCGTGTTAGTTGTATCCAAATCACACAAGTTTATAGAAGAAACAATAGCAAAGTGTTCGAGAAAGTAGATACGTTTTGGACGTATCATGGGCCTTCTGTTAGATCGCATCATATATACCAACAGTTGTGCACCCGCAGGGTCACGCCACGTCATATCCTCCTCCATGTTCCCTCCTTACCGTCTTTATCATACACGATGCTTCTTCTATGATCTTACCACGATTAGTCATCGTATCTCTTTACATGCACGATGATGGATCATAGGCGTCAACATATTGTTTTGTGCACATGGACTAGCCATTTTTTATGGGTGCTTTTATTACTTTTCAGTAATGTTTACATCCGGTCTCTGTATAAATAGAATGCATACATCCACACAAACCACACAACTAGAGAATAAAGAAAGAAGACTATTATAATAAACGGTATTAAAATAAACGTCCTTGTCCTCAGGCAAATAAATCCGCAAATCACGCGGCCATCCATGTCGAGAGAAAATATCCCTCGCCGTATTCTCCAATCGCGTACACCCCTCCAAAAACAAGTCGCAAAACTCCATACATTGGAGAATAGTTCATGATCGGAGGATAGCCGTGGACCGATATATAACCTGCATGGGTAAAGACACAGTGTTTTTAAAAATCTTGTCATTTCCATAGCCATAACGAACAAATAATGGCAAGCGATCTCACCCTAAACATGTAATGTATTTATCATATATCTTATGCAACCAGTGACCACAAACATTGGCACCGAACATGGAGGAGATAAATAGAGGCTATTTGGATGAATGACCATATAGAGCGAGCAAATTTATAATGGAAGAAAAGATGACGGATTATCTCATCATGATGACAAAAAACACATTGTGTACTTTCATGCCAATTTCTCTTTACAAAATTATCTTTTGTAAGAATTACACCCTTACGGAGATATCATGCAAATATCTTCATCTTTAGGGGTATTTTCATTATTCAAATTTTACTATTGTCATCGACCGGAATATTAGGTTGATCAATGCTCTATAGAATGAGTCAACTGTAAATTTACCACCTTCTAGTAATTTCCATTTGAACTCGTATGCATCGTCCGACAGCTGTATCGTGGATAATCGTAATAAAACATTGTTCCAAGACACCAGTCGAGGACCTACGAGACTTTTTTCGAAAGACACATAGGAGGATTAGATTCCATTACCGTGGAAAGTGTATCCCCTTTGTGTCTAACAATCAAATATAGAGCTAGATATTTTTCGTGAAGAGAAGTTTGGCCAAGGCATTTATCTTCCAAGAATCTAAGCTATGATTCATCCTTAATACTGAAAGCACCAAAACGGAAGAAATATCTTTTGGACGTCATTAGTCTCATCCAAAAATGTGAGTCACCGGGTTTCTAAACCACTTGAGACACAACATTGGAGCCCACATATTTCCTCCATATAATAGTTTGCCCCACATCATCTTCAGTCAGTAGTTTGAAAAGTCATTTACCTAGAAGCGTGGTATTTTTGACTTGCAAATCATGTATACCAAGTCCACCATATTATTTTGGTCGGCAAACCACATTCCATCTGGCCAGTAGATATTTATTTATTTTACTTTCCCCTTGCCAAAAGAATTTTGATCGGAAATAATCCACTCTATTCAAGACACCTTTTGGTAACTGTAAAAATAAGATCATATGCAGTACCATGTTGGTTAGTACTGAATTTATGAGTACAAGGCTTTCCCCAAGGAATATCAACTTTCCTTTCCAACTATTGAGACGTTTTTGAAGTATTTTCTCAACAATTTTTTATTCAGCAATTATGAGACATCAATAGTGAATCGGTATTCCCAGATAGTTGCCTATGTCATTGAGCCTGCACACAAACTAGCCATCCAGAGTGCCTTCATTAGTTGCCTATGCCATTGAGCCTGCACACGAGAATAAGTGGGCATGAACTCTCCAAGACGACGCTAACCTCCATACTAGGCATCGCCTTCATGTCCTTGGTCGGATGTTGTTCCTGTCATACTATACACCTCTTCAATTATTCATTTGTTACCGACAACCCTACCTTTGTGTTCACATCTAATTTTCTTTTTTCGTTGTATCTCGAGGGTTCATAGGTACATCAAACACACACACCTCTTGGCCACAAAGTCGACGTATTTGCCTCGGCGAGCAAGCATAGGAGGACAAGAGGGCTCACATTTTTTGTGTTGCGTCCGGGTGCACATGTTTGACCACTCGGTCAACGTCGCTACATCCACGGACAAACATGGAGTGGAGTGGACGTCTTCATCGTTTCGTTCACTTTGTAGGTACTACTTTAGCTCTCTACAAGTTTTTCTCCTTGCACAATTCTCTTGGTATAATAGAACCATCTCTTTGCAGCGTGTTTGCTTGTTCAATGAGGCATTGTTATCATTTTTCCTTATGCAATGAACATTTCTTGATTTTTGTAAGAGCTAATGATGACGATGTATGTTGACAGAGCTGGTTCTGATGGACCAGAAGGTCTGTACAACCAAATAGTTCTACACTTCCTCTGATTCCGGTAGCATCAGCTCTATCAAACTAATATGGTTGTGTTATGCTGATGCTCTATATTTGTTGCAATTCTAACCACTGTTGTCTTTTTTTAGACACTGCAGCTAGGTAAACCTGTGGAGGTAGATGGGGAGGGATCCAACAAAATGCAGAGAAAAAGGCATGTCAATGTTGGGCATTTCCATGAAGATTACAACCCTACCCACTTCATAAAGTGTCTCTTTTGCATCTGGGTTAGGGGCGTTGTAAATCCCTCCTAGATTCAGGCAGTACTTGGGCACGCTACCACTAAAGATCATCCTGAGAACTCACACTGGGTGCAACTAGGAAGTGAATCTGAAGGAGCAGGATGGCAAATACATCATCGATCAGGGCTGGGCGGCTTTTTCCATTGCTCACAACCTGAGGTTGGCTATTTCACCATCTTCAAAAAGTTGAATGAGGAGTACCACGTGGTCATTTTTGACTATTCCTGTTGTGAGGTGGTGACGAAGTGTCCAGATCATGACGATGCCACTAGGAAGATGTGGTGAACTTATGTATAAGTTCTTGTAGTGCTTGTGAACTTATCCTAAATGATTATTTAATATGCTAATGTCCAAAGTTAACTGCTATGATATTAAGTTAGGTACTAAGTATGATTGTAGTAACTATATCTCAGCTTTGATTTTTTTTGTTTCCTTCTGTTTTTTCCTTCCACTCAACTTTCCACTCTGGAATTTGCGGAGAGCGCGCAACGCGAAAATACTTACAACATCTATAATGGAGCCCTTAAACGCCCAGCCTATTGTACTCGCGATTTACAGGTTCGAGTTCATCAACGCAGATCGAAGCCCATGAAATCAACCCGCAAATTTGAATTTTAAAAACTCCGGCGAGATATTTAACACGCGAATGCACTAGTTCGTCAGCAGATCAAGCAGTTCATACAAAATACACCAAAATCATAAAAAAAAACTAAATAGCGGGGAGAGCTCGTTAGGGACGCCGGCACGTCCACGTGTGGCCAAAATCGAGCTCTCTGTGAAAGACCGGAGCTCCGCGCCGGCCATCTAGTCGTCGAGGACGAAGCCTCACCGAAAGGGGTAGGACAGCTCGTGGCGCCTCCGCTTCGGGCGCAGCGGCGCACCTCCCAATGCTTGGCCCCGATGGACCGCACTAGCTTCGCGGCCGCCTCGTCGGAGCAGGGATGCGGGGACGACTACGGGAGCGGCCGCCAGCCACCAACTCCTCCGCCGCTGCTACGGCCTCCTCCCTGCCCGCATCCGTCATGCAACATTGACATGGCGAGGGCGCCGTCGTCGATCCGCAACTGCCGTGGCCTGTTTCGCTGGCCGGATGAGGTTGTTGTGCGGTGGCGGCGTGCGGGTTAGAACCCGTATCCGGCGCCCGCACACACGCTACTTGTAGGGGATGCGGAGGGTGGTTTAAGGGGGGGCCGTGAAAAAAGAATACGGGCGGGTCTTTATGAGCTCGGTTAGCTCAGCCTCTTGGCCCACATCCTGTATTCTCGCTGGAATTTCACGAGTTTAGTTCTTTTAAAGGCTCCATTAAAAATGCTTTTAGGACATGAATAGGATCGAGCCATTTCCAGCGTGCTGCACCGCTTTGTGGGTACTTGACCAGCTACCTGTGGTAATCGTTGCTGAAATGAGCTTGAGAGACCTGAGCTGTACTGTTTGTTGCACGAGTGGGGTGCAGTCTTCTCCCACCTACCTAGCTTCTTCTGCGTGAATCCGTGCGTCTTTCTCATCGCAAATCCAAGTGCCGGTTTCATTTAGAAAAGAAGATGTACTTAGTTGACAGGGTTGACTGCCATTCGGCTCGACAGGCATAGCCCGGTAGAAAATGGACTTCAGACCGCAGGATCGCATCTGACCTCGAGACTTCTGATCACGGAGAGAGAGAGAGATGTTCAGAGGGTGCTCTGCTCCAGCTGTGCATCATATTGGGTTTTCTCTAGTAGTATAGCGTGCTCAAGAACACGCGCGCATCAGAGTGTAGCATCATGGTCCAAACTACGTGAAATTCTTTTACTAGTGCTCATCGGTGGTGCGTCGCGTCCGCTGGTAGACCAGAAGAATGCTGCAGCGATTGCTCGTCAGATGTTTTTTCTCGAAACAGGGCATTCCTCCCACTATATTTATATAGCAACCATTTGATACAACTTTGGGAATAACGCTCGAACAAATAGTATATGGAAGCCCAAAAAATAAGAAAAATAAAAAGAAAGAAAAGAAAGCCTACATCGTCGGTTCGACAGCACCCTCCGGAAAAGTACCACGTAGCTAGCACTCCGAAGCGCTGCTTACCAAGCAGCACCTCTAAGAGGGAAAGCGACAAGAATGACAACGCTGCTGTTCGGACTGGTCCTAGAGTTTTCCCGTACGCTTCGGGAGGTGGGGAAGAGATACATCCGACACCCGCAGGCTTCACCACGTCGATGTCATGACGATAAGGATTTCTCCCAACCCGTAAAAAAAAACACATTCACAGGCGCTTTGCAACGCTCCACCAAGCTCGCCGTCCACCATCACACGCCACCACGGTCTTGCAGTCACCACCAGCGGCTCACCGTGACCCACTTGTGAGGCAGGTAAGGCCGAAAAGAAGAAATTTCGGCTGAGGGTCGCCGGTACAACAACACGCGTGAGGTAAGTGCCTCCATCGCCAAAAGGCGATAGCCTACCGGATGCAGCAGCAGGGACAAACCAGACCCACCCTAGCCTGGCCAAGCCTGAATGGGCCCGTGAAGCCATGTCGTCGCACTAGAGCAAGGGTGCCACCGTCATAGCCAACCCCAACACTGGTCCCTAGTCCTCCGTCCACCAAGAGATCCGCCACCGTGCTCACTCGGGCCCGTCGGACCACCGTTGGTCTGAGGAGAACAACAACAACGCCCCCTAGCATCCATGCCCAAGACTTGTCCCACGACGGCGGCGCCACATCTAGGCCAGACACCCACGACTGCTCACGGCTGCACAGCCTCTCCGCCCTAGGGTACGCCCTACCGGCGATAGGGCTGCATCACCCGAGCCGCACCATCCCAGGCCAAATCCGCCCTGCGAACGGGTAGAGTAAGACCCACCGCCGTCAGCACCGCCAGCCAAAGACAGCGGGAGGAGAGGGGAGGCAGGAGAGGTGCAGGGGGCTGGGTCCCAGCTCCTTTGGCCAAAAATATCAACCAGCCTTGCATTTTGCTCAGCACTTCGAATTCTACCGAGTCGCAGCAAAAATTCGAATTCTACCGAGATCGTAGTAGCACTTCGCAGTATGCGTCGAGTCGCAGCGTCAGTCCATCTCGTCTGTGCTCTGCCTTTTGCCTTCGTTGCTCAAAGGAGCTTCACTGATCTCTGTTTTACTGTACGACTGGGGTGCAGCAACGTTTTCCCACCCAGTTTCGTCTGTTTGAATCCGTTCGCCTTCTCTTACGGTCCGTTTCCGCGTCTAGCGTCGGTTCGTGCGTTCGGTTGGAAGAAAGGAACAAAACCAGGTAGTCCCTCGGAATAGAATATTCCTCTAATATGCGGAACGAGGTCGTCCGACCGAATCGGTACTTTTAGCAAAGATTTTAAGACAAAAATAAATATTTGCTACCGTTAATTATAATTGTTAAATTTAAGCTTAAATTATTAGAATTTTAAGCATCATTATAGCTATTCCGTTTCGGTCCCAATTCTTCCAACCGAACACAATATGGGACCATTCCATTCCTCGTTCTTTTCCGAACCGAACACAGGGTCGAAACCGTCCCATGCTCTCGAAATGGACTCACTCCGTTCCGTTCCCTCTCGTTCTAGAACCGAACACACCCTTAGCACTTCGCTCAAATGATAAGGGTGTCTCTGTCTCTCTTGCATGTGCTTTTTATTTCTTTAAACTAAAAATCGCTAAAAGAAGCAGCATTTTGCCATCGTGATTGGAGTCGCTCTGATCTTAGTGGAATTTAACTAGACCTGTTCATTTTGCCATTTGAGTGATCGAAAAATGCAGGATTTATCTGACCTTGAGAATTCATTCATATTGGCACCATGGAAAATGCACCTCGAGAAAAAGAGAAGCAGTTGGGTCTATTAATAAGAGTAATAAAGCGGTCAATAGACCAATGGGAGAAACCTTTTTGGCTGGCAACAAACAAGCACAGACCGCCACACCGGACATATGTCAATACTGAATTGGGAGACACGCAGAGCCAGAGAGATTCAGAGCAGAGGTGTGCATCTGCTACTTCTTCTTTTTTGTATAGTATCATTATGGTGTGCTTAACAATTATGCATCAGAGGATCATCATGATCCAAATTAATTGAAACTCTTGCCGGCAGGAAGACTGAAGAATGGTGTAGCGATTGCTCTTGACAAATGCTTTCTCACTTGAGCAAACACAATGCTGATGAGATGCGGAAGAAGAGCAAATTCAGACCATACACTTTCAGTTATCCAAGCAGATGATGCAGCCAACAAAGATACTGTAAAATTTCTAGTATTGCTTTCTTCCATTACGTATCTGATTAATTGATACTATCAACATAATAGCAGCAGCAGCCCGTGGATTACATGATGATGATGATGATGATGATAAACTTATTCACATTATCACATATAGGACTATGAAATATTCAGAACTTGGAGTGGTAAAAAGAAAAAGAAAAGGAGACCAAAAATTCAGATTTCTATCGAGATCGTAGTAGCACTTCGCAGCGGCAGCGGGCGCCGCCGCGTTAGTCTAGAGGCGGAGCATGAAGGGGGGTGGCGCGATCCAACCCAACCCGGGCAGGCAGGCAAAGGCAAGTACCGTCGTCGCGGAAGGCTGTCAGAGGCGGAGCAGCGTGTCGCAGCGCCAGTCCATCTCGTCGTCGTCGGCGGCCGCCTCGTTCAGATCGAACGGCAGGGACGGGGAGGCGCGCGGGGCCGGCGCGGCGGCCTCGTCGGCTGCGGAGGCGCCGTCCTCGCACAGCGCGGACGAGGAGGAGCCGCAGTAGCTGCGGCAGTCCTCCTCGACGGCCGGCGCGCCGATCGCGGCGGCGCGGAAGAGGACGCCGCCGCCGCTCCAGGACTCGATGGTGCTGCTGTGGCTAGACGTGGCCGCCGCCGCCGCCACCATCACCGGGGCGGGGACGGGGACGACAGGGGGCGGAGGCGCGCGCGGTGCCGGCGGCACGGCGGGGGAGGACGCGGAGGGGAAGTTGGTGCGCGCGGCGGCGCCACGGAGGTCCCTGGCGGCGGCGTCGTAGGCGCGCGCGGCGGCCTCGGCGGAGTCGAAGGTGCCGAGCCAGATCGGGGTCTTCTTGGCCGGGTCGCGGATCTCGGCCGCGTACCGGCCCGACGGGCGCCGCCTCACCCCGCGGTACTTCACCTCCTCCCCGCCTCCCGGCGCCGGCGGTCCCTGCGGCGGCCTCGCCATGCGCCGCATCGCGGTCCTCTTCTCCCTCCCTCGGGCGCGGGCGCGGGCGCTCGCCTCGTCTGTCTGTCCGTCTCTCTCCCTAACTCGTCCTCGGCGACTCCGTGCGCGCTTTGTTTGTTCGGTCGGCAGCAGGCGCGGCTGGCAGGCTGACGCGGCGGGCCCGCCCACGACCCGGCGTCGCGCGTCAGTTTGTTTATTGTCCCACCCGACCGCGTCGTCCCGGTGGTCGGGTCGGGTCGGGTCGTCACGCCTCCACATCTCATCCCATCCCATCCATCGACGCGCTCCCGTCTCCCGTCTCGGCTGTGGCGTCAGCGCTATAGGGGCCGCTGCTGGGTGGGTGCTGTTGGCTGTTGGGCCGACGTTGATTTTTCACGGTGCGGAATCGTGATGGTGGGCAGTAGCGCCGTGTCGACCACTAGCCAGGCATATTCGCCGACGCGTGCCGTGTAGGGGAGAGGAATCGTGCCGTGAATCTTGCTTGCCCCGTTTTTTTTATGGGATTTTTGAGCGCACGATTTGTGGATGAGATTGGTGGAGTCCAAACGGTGACACGTTGATACTCATTTTTAGGGGTCCTTTTGCAACAACAAGATGAACTTCTCCACAAAGCGTTTTCTACAGTACGTTTTTATAAACCGGTTATCAAACTTACAGCTAAAAAAATTGGTGTTTAGAGCCAAGTACTCCCTCGTCTAGAAATAAATTGCATAGATTTGTCTAGATTTACATGTAGCTATAAACTAAAATACGTCTACACACATACGAATCTAGATAAATTTTAGTCAATTATTTCTAAACGGAAGGAATATAATTTCTCTAGTAGTTAATTCACGTCTTCCTTTGAACCCTTGTCTATGCATCTCTGAAACATACAAATTCACTCTGAAATCCTCCCACCAAGTACCCGTTCCAGACAGTCAAGAAGGTGTATATATTTTGCAGCAATACAGCAGCCAGGACAAAACAGAAACAGCCAGCGATCGATCTCACAACATTGTGAAGCGCGTTCTCCCAGTTTTGGCACATGCATCAAACCGTGTATCAGTACATGGATCTGAGGATCTCTCACTCCCAGCCATTGCCGCTAGCCTGACAACACTTACAAGTTCACAGCAGCCGACGAGAGGTCAGCACCAAGTTCACTGGTAAGGGTTGCTGAAGTTCTTGAGGAGGTCCGGGATGTCGTGGGCGAGCATGTCGTCCACGGCCTGCACCATCTTCGGCTTGATCTTCTCGAACTTGTCGATGCTGTACGTGGCCAGCACCTCCTTGAAGTGCTCCACGTCGGGGAAGTCACCGGCCGGAAGATGGTACTCCCTCTGGACCTGTTTCCACCAGATTTGCGAGAGTCAGAGCAACCACATTGCACGGAAAGGACGAGGAGAACAGAAACAGTTGTACTAATGTGGATGCGAGCACATGAAGATCATGGAAGGTACCTTTGCGAATTCGTCTTGTAAGTTGTCAATTAGTCGCTGTTGAGCCTTGGCTTTCCCCATCACTGCAGGCATCTCTTTCTTAAGATGGCCCATTATGAGGGCATGGATCTTTGCAGCTCTAGCACGCTTGACAAACTCGTTGACCTACGCATGGAAATGGTGTCATTCATGTTGAAACTCTGCAATTCGTAAAGGAATTCAGACATATGATACATGATAACTTACCCGCCGATCACAGGCTTTCTTGGGTATGTCTACCAGGTCAGCAAGGAGATCCTCTTGTTCCTTCTCAAACAGGTCCTCTTTCCGATTGGTCCAACGGCTGATTCATTCACGGGCTTGTCATTGAATGACCTGCAAATGTTTGGTTTGGAAGTGAGTTTCTGGTTACACTAAAGAAAAAGACTACCTAGTGCTGGATTCACACTATATTTGGGTCTTCTAGAAATATTTAAAACATAGCATTTTATAGTTTCTGTACTAGAGCTGTACAACCTTCAGTCTCCAGCAGTAAGATTACTAAGCATTAATTAAGAATAGAAGACATGTATATTACCCAATGTACACACGCATAACCTCAGGTGTGTTTAGAACTTTCCCGAGGGACCACATCAGCGCACCATACACTCTCATAAGCTGCAGCATGAGTAAGGGGAAATTTTGATTCATATAATCACGTGTACAAGAGTACATGTACGACTAAATAACAGGAGCATACAAATAGATTGGAATAAAGCATATACCTGCTGTGTGTCAACTTGGTCTGCTTTGTTCAGCACAATACGTATTTTGTCCTCATTCCCACGTAAAGATGAAATGACACGCTTGAACTCATCACTGATATCAAGCTTGTGAGGATCAAACAGTAGAAGAATAAGGTCACACTTAGCAGCAAACCATGAAGTCACACCAGTAAAATCATAGCTACGCTGGGTCCTTTGCTTTTCGCCAGAGAGAACGCCAGGAGTGTCGACCAAGGTGATATGCTCAAGTAGCTTCAGAAAATAAGGCCGCTGTCAGTTTCTAGACTTAATGTATCACTTGTACCAGTACCTTGATTAAAGCTTACAGGATGTGGCATCTGAGAACATTCAAACTTTGATAGAAATGCGCCCCCAAATGTCGTAAGACCGTTGAAAGGCATATCAGCTTGGACAGCAATTGTATTGCCAGGAACAGTCCTTTCATCAGGTCCTGACTGATATGGGAAAATTATGAGATATCAATGGGATAAATCTACAAGTAAATTAACAATAGCAGCAAACGGGAAACACAAATTGACTAGATTTTATGTCAAATGTCAGCAGCAAATGCTGTTTTAAAAAAAGTGAATTGAGATTTTTTTTAATTACTCTAGCCGTTAATGGATTTTTTTTATGAAGAGTTACAGTGCGATGACTGAGTGGGATAAACAAAACAGCTGTTGTCTTGTGTGTCCCCATGTATTTCAGCAAACTAAGAACACGACAGCATCATAATAAAATACTCTATTTCTCAAACTACTGGCTTAGTACTAAGTTATGTGTTTATTGCCATCATTTATCTATTCCTTCTTTTGATGGGAGAAACAAAGCAGTTATCAAATCCTCATGTTATGCTACAAAATTGATGAAGTTGGACAGAACATACGCTACTATCACTGGTTCAAATTTTAATCTGCAACTTAGAAGTAAGCGAGTACAATGTATGCCATCCTCATATCTTACAAACGAAAGAGCTAATGTTTTCCAATCAACAATAAATAATTCAGCAAACAATGAACAAGTTTTAGCACTCCAAGTAAATAAGATCAAGTAATAACTATCTGGCAACTTCCTTCTTGTTCATGCAATGCTTACCATGACAACTATAAATCTGTCAGTAGTTGGTTCTGGGCCGACATGAGCTCCTGCAATTGGAAAGGCCAACTGATGTTACGAAATGTAGCTATAGAGAAATGTACCAGCAAAACAGATGGTGTGACTACCACTGAAACTTAGGTACTCTGTATTAAATAAAGCCCCAGACCTGGATAGCTTGTTTTCAGAAGATGCTTGATAAATGTTGTTTTCCCTGTAGAATATTGCCCCAAGAGCACAACTGTTGGCTTTGCATCGAAGTCACTATTCGTCTGATAAAATGGAACAATAAATGCATTGGTATGCAAGTAATGGCATAAGAAAATTATCTGGATGATAGACCATTGTCATCTCTGACTTAGACGGGAACCAAGTTGTGAACAGAGTTCCATACCAGTAATGGGGAGGCAAAATCATTGAACCGGTAAGCAACTTCCAAAGGCTTCAGTTTTTCAACGTACAATCTTTTTAAGCCATCAATTACAGAAGTAACAGCTGTCAGAGGCGTCTGCATCTGCAAATCACCAAACAAAGATATAAGTCATTAAGTTGTTGTCAATGCATGCTCTGATTGGGAAAGACAACTTTCTATGATTCAACAAATTACAGGATTTCAGTCACATACCCAAAAGAGCAAATTAAGATGCAATGTAATGAAAAAATGAATGAAAATGAAAAGATCACAAATAAGTTCAGTACCTTCTTTGCTGATTTAGAGCTGAACCAGTTGTTTGTAACAGGTGCTTGAACCTGAGAGGTGCCTGAGCACAGCAGAAATTATTAGCATCATGCATGACTTACTGACATGATTTAACATGGGGGAAGGTAGGCATATTGCTTACCATTCTTTTCTGGGCGAGCTACATTCACAATTGCCATTGATTTCTAGAAAACAAATATCCAGTGAAAAATACCATCTTAGTGTCTTAGATAGTCAATGCATTCAAACGACACACCACAAGCTGCAGATTAAGTTATAGACTAACCGCAAGTAGCTCATCAAGACCTTTCATCACAGGCGGATTGAAGCTAGTCAGGTCTGCAAGAAAACATCACAAGCCATCCACTTCAAACATCACATACATATAAACTCACAGAAGAAACCAGATCAGGTCCAGTTCACAGTTCATATTGGCACATCATAACAAGCTTAATAACAACAACCTTCACGCTTGAGACTGTCCTGGTTGATCTCGTTCCCCGCTTGCGCCAGAGACACGAGCTGCAGGTTGCAACAGATGAAGCCATCAACATCGCACAACCATGTCTTCAGTTACCAGCAGCACGAACTAATTTTACCGCGCCTAAACGGAGAGGGAGAGAGTGGGCAAACCAAACCTGCATCGCGGCCGCGAACTCGCCGAAGCCGAGGAACCCCTGCCGCTTGGAGTCACAGATCGCCCAGACCTTGAATCGATTGGTAAAGGAATTGTTAGACCACGCTCACCAGCGGTAACTCGAGACACTCGGGGTGGCGGCGGGGCGGGTCACTCACCTGCTTGAGGTCGGCGCGGGAGAGGCCGGACATGGCGAAGAACTTGGTGGCGTCGGCGCCCGTGACGCGGCCGTCCCCATCTGCACGGAAACCCAGGGAGTCAACCACGGGAGAAGAAGCATCAGCAACGGGCCTCCCTCCGAATCATCCGATTTTGGGGGCGGGGGGTAGAGGACGAGACGACGCACCTGGGTCGGCGAGGGCGAACCAGTCGGCGTAGATCCTCTGCTGCTCCTTGGAGCAGCCCACGGCGGCGGCGGACCGCGCGATCTCCATCCCCGGTCTCCCTCCTCTCCTCGGCGGCAGTGGCGGCGGCGGGCCCGAGCAGCAGCGGCAGCACGAGGGGGGCAACGGAAACCTCACGGGATGCGGCTGCTGCTTGGCTGTGTGACCTGTGTCTCGTCTGAGTCGTCTCCCTCTCGTCGTGGAATGGGGAGGCATTTGAAATCGGGGGACCCAAACCCTGCCCTACCCACCACGCGCCCCCGTGAATTTTTTCAGTTTTTTTAATGGTGTTGGACGCTCCCGTCTTATTTTGGGCTGGTCCAGTGGTCAAAATCGTATCAACGGCTCGGCCCAGGTGAGCTTAGGAGGCCTGTTAGGATTAGGTTATGGCTGTTGACTCATTGGGCTTATGGTCTTCGCCTGAAAAAAAAACAGAAATTTTTGCTAAATGTAAAGCAACGAAAAATAATGTAAATTTAATTGAAAAAAAAAGAAAACAACACATCTTAACTTGACAACTTCTCACAATTTCCTCTGAACATTAAGTAAAGTACATACGCATATCACCACACATACCGGCACATTCACACCATTTGCTGAGAAAACTAGAGTTGTGGGACATAAGGATGGACAAGGTCAACACTACTATTTCAAATTGAGGTGGTGTTTTTGTTGGGGAACTGGGCCGGTAGAGGCCCATTCGGTGTGGCCTCTACCAGGCTAGGGTTGTCCCATGTGGGTATCGTATCCCTTAGTCTATAAATAGAGGAACAATCTTTTACGTGAGCTTATCGAGAGAAAAGTTAATAAAAGTTCCCTTTGTTTCCTGTGTCATCTACTTGTGTATTTTGTGTGCTTTCTACTAGTCTTCTTTTCGGGTGTGAAACTGTCTGGCGACCGGCCAGTCGGCAGGGGGTGTTCCAACACGTTATCAGCATGTGTCTCTCCGTCGAGCCTCCGTCAAGCCACCGTCGAGCCTGCATCACGCAGGCTTTCATTGAAGGTAACGCAAATCTGACCGCAAAAATGGATTCGCCTCGCAATTGCCTTTCAAGATTTGCGTTCAGATCTTATATCAGATCTCATCTAAGGTGCGGATTTTTATTTCCGGGAGTCGAGCTGACCTGTTGTCGCCGACCAATGTCGATCTAATCGCTCCCGGATTAGAATTTTGTTGACTGTATCGTCGATGGAGGCACCTGCTGTGCCGATCTAAATTTTAATTAGTAGATCGGACTAATCATGTCTATTTTATTGAGTAGATCGGATCGAATCTACAGTTTTTGCACGTAATTTTTTTTGTAACCGCACGCTGGCTTCATGCGCTGGCCATGGCTGCTAACAGCGAGCACGCGCGTCGCCCCGCGCCATGCGGCCCCGCTGGCCGCCGCCGCGTGCCCGTCGCGCTGGCCACGGCCGTTGCCAGGCCCGTCCAAGGCCCTGTGCGAAGTGGGCGACCGCACAGGGCCCCAGAATTCTAGGGGCCCCCAGTTTACCCGTATAGCCATATATACACTGTGTTTTGTATAATTTTAGGCCCGACCGAAGCCCCAAATCCGGCCCATTGCTAGTCTTTCCCGATGCGAGGCGGAGTAGATTACCGCGTGACTCGCGCTTCCGCGAGGCCCCTGCCAGTCATCGTCAACTCTCGCTAATAGGTTTAAGCGCGTGAGCGCGTGGACCAAGTTTAATCCCTCTTGTCCTCTACTGCTCTCCGTTTACAAAAAGAGCTGATTGATTGGGAATCAATCAACAGATTAATTTTCGGCAGAGAACGGCACGCCCGCTAGGACCTTTTCAGCCAAGCCCAATAGGTCGACTCGTTGTCTTTGCCTCCCAACACCCCAACTCAGACCTGAAACACCGATCAAGGTATGTAGAGCTTCTATTAACTTTTTTTAGGGCAAGCTTCTGTTAACTTATCTACACAATTGCCAATTTATATTCATATAGGCTTTTAAATATATTCAAAATACTTACTATTGTTTTTTATAAAATAGGATAATCATGTCTACTACTCCCTCCGTCCTAAAATTGATGTCTCAGATTGTTAAAATTGGGATGAATCTAGACATTATTTAGTATATAGGTTCATCTAAATTTTAATAAATCTATGACATCTATTTTAGGACGAAGGAAGTACAAAATATGATTCCAATGCTACAAAGCGTGATATTTCTACATATTGTATGAAATAACGCATATTGTAGTCATATAATAAAATTAAATTGTGTTTTAGTTAGTACTATTGTGTAAATTTTAGGGTCCCATTTTGCGTTTCGCACACGGGCCCCGGATTTCTGGAGACGGCCCTGGCCGTTGCCTGCACCGCCTGCTGCGCCGCCGCGCTGTTGGCCCCGCGCCGCACGCCCTGGCCGAGCTCGCCGCGAGGCGCCGCCGTGTCCACCGCCTGGGCCGCCACCGCGCCATCGTCCCTGCTGGCCACGCCCGCCGGCCGCCGCGCCCGCGCGCCGCTGCCGCCCGGCCCCGCTGGTCGCGACCGCCGCGTCGGCTGCTGCCGCCGCCGCCCCCGTGCGCTGCTGGCCGCGCGCCTGCCGGCCGCCGCGCCCGCGCGTCAAGCTACCGCTGGCTGGCCGCGCGCCCGCGCGGGGCCGCTGCGTGCTCGCCGCCGCCGCTGCGCGCTGTGCTGGCTGGCCGCGCTTTCGCACCGGGCCGCTGCGTGCTCGCCGCCGCTGCCGCGCGCGCCCGCGTCGGGCCGCTGCTGCCGCCGCCGCCCCCGTGCGCCGCGCCCTGGCCGTCGTCGCCGACCACCGCGCCCGCCGCGAGCCGTGCGCGCTGCGCGTGCGCCGCGTATCGCTAGCCCTGCGCCGCCGTGGCCGCGCCGCCCACTGGCTGCGCCGTGCGCCTGCCGGCCCCCGGCCGCGCCGCTGCGTGCTGCCGCGCGCCTGCTGGCCTCCGGCCGCGCTGTTGCTGCTCCTGCGTCGCGCCACGCCAAGCGGGCCGCCGTGTGACGCTGGCCCCGCGCCGCCGTGGCCGTGCTGCCGCATACCCCCCCCCCCCCCCGACCCTGCCGCCTGCTGCGCGCCCGCCGCCTGGCCGCATGCGCCGCCGCGCCGTCGGCTCGCGTGCTCCCGTCGCCGGAGCGGCCTGCTACCACCGCCGCCCCACTCGAGAGCACTCCCGTGCTCTGTTCCCCCGTTCTCGGGCAGGGACGGTGTGGGGTGGGCCGGCCCGCGAGAGACCGCGCGTTTTTTGGGCCGTTTTTGGGCGGGGGAACACGCGTTTGCGGGGCTGTTGGACCGTTTCTGCTCTATTTTTTGGTTCGATTTTACACAAGCTTTTGAACTATGTTTTACTATAGTTATTAATTAACGCATGTTTTTAATACTTTGTATCTCATAGATAGCTTGTACTGTTTTTACATTAAATTTTGGAACGCCGTCATATTTGAATTATTGTATCGATTATCGTATTTATGCAACCGATTATCTGCTGTAATCTTACACACTTTGCATAAATTGCAGATGACCGGAATCGTCAGCCGCGAGTTCCCGGAGTTGACCTAGGATGGGCTTAACTACCTGACTTGGGCCTTGGACGTTGAGATCGTCCTCGAGGGCTGATGCATCAAGGATGCGTTGATTGAGGGGACCCCGACGGCCCCCAGCAAAACCATCCCGGCAGATAACGCGAAAGCCCTGCACTTCCTCCGCCATCACATGTGTGAGACTCTCAAGAATGAGTACATGGCAGAACGGTGTGCTTTTGCCCTTTGGACCGCCCTCAACAAGCGGTTCTCTAGGCTGAAGTACACCATTCAGCCATAGGCGGAGACAGATTGGATACGTTTGAGGTTTGCGGACTTCAAGACGGTGGGAGAGTACAACTCCAGGTTGCACCGGATTTGTACTATTCTTCAGTTGTGTGGGACCAGTACCACCGATCAGCAGAAGATAGACAAAACCCTCTCCACATTCCATCCGGACAACATCTAGTCCTCGCGAAACTTTCGCCAGGAAGGATTCACGGAATATGCAGCGCTTATTGATGCTCTCCAGGTGGCCGAGGCGCAGGATAATGTTCTGAAAAGGAACTTCTCCGCGCAACCCTTCGCGGGGGGCCCAAGTCATGAGGCCAATGCCGGTGCCTACAAGGTGCGCAAGCCCATCCACAAGAAGAGAGGCAAGAAGGGCCCCAACTCCTCCAACCCGGCAAAGCAACGCAAGGCGGGCAAGGGGGAGGCGAGGCCCCAGGACTGCTTCCGCTGTGGCTCCAAGACTCACTTCTCCAGACAGTGTTTGGCCCCTAAACACGTCGTGGACGCGTTCAAGGCCAACAAAAAGGCCCACGAGGTGCACCTTGTCCAGGTTGAGGCACCACTGGCGCCCAGAGCGGCGCCTGTGCAGAACGTCGCGCACGTAGTGGCGCAGGACGTAGCACAAGTGGCAGCACCCTCGGCGGTTCCCACGGACGCCGCTGTGCCCATGGAGGTTGAGCACGCTGTGCCCCCCCCCCCCGCCTCAGCTAAGCCCCTTGTCCATGATGATGGCCAACGAAGAGAAGCTCACTGACCTTGAGATACAGGCTGAGCTTGATGGTTTCTTTGCAAAATCCACCTGAGCCCCTTTTGTTGTGATGATTCCTTTTCCGCAATAATCAGATACAATTTTTCGATATGGTTGTAAGCTCTATGAGAGCATAACACTTACGGCGATTGGATGACATTTATTTCATTCATTTATTCCATTATTTGGTTGTGTGATGTTCTGAAATGTTTATGTGTTTTACTTACTTGATGTAGCACCTTCCTCGCTCCATTATATTAATTAGGCACTATATTTTAGAACGCGTGTGGCGCCCAAATGGATGAAACGTGCCTTGCTGATAGCGGCACCACAAATACCATCTTGAGAGAAACAAAGTATTTTGAGTCCATTACCAAAAACCCCGGTAACATAATGACGATCGCCGGCTGCGGTCCGAATGTAGTTGGCTCCGGAAGAGTAACTATCATACTCCCTAATGGAACAACTCTGATCATTGAAGAAGCATTGTTGTATCCGGAGTCGACTCGTACTCTCTTGAGTTTCAGAGACATCCGCGCCAATGGTTTCCATGTAGAAACCGATGATGATGAGAATGGAAAGGAGTTCCTACTCATTACCAAGTGCGACGAAAATGGTAAACATGTTGTCGAAAGACTCCCTTCATTAGCTACTGGGATGTACTACACTAAGATAGTAGCACCACCTATTTACACTACCCTTAAGACTTTCTTTAGAAGCTCCGAACTATTCTGCCTTTGGCATGATAGGTTAGGCCACCCCGGTCTTAGGATGATGAGAAATATAATTAACAACTCGAACGGTCATAATGTTAATGTGAAAAATTTCCCGAATCCCGATGATTTCGTGTGCTCCGCATGCGCTACGGGGAAATTGATCATTAGACCGTCCCCCCTAAAGGTGAAGGATGAACTCCCCGCGTTCTTGGAACGCATTCAAGGGGATATATGTGGTCCAATTCAGCCCCTCTCAGGGCCGTTTAGGTACTTCCTGGTGCTCATCGATGCTTCCTCTAAATGGTCCAATGTTTGCCTGCTGTCAACAAGGAACCATGCTTTTGCAAAGTTGATCTCCCAGATCATACAAATAAGGAATAAATTCCCTGATTATCGTTTAAAGTCTATTCGAATGGACAATGCCGGAGAATTTACTTCAAAGGCATTCGATGATTATTGCATGACAACTGGAATCAAACTTGAGCACTCCGTACCGCATGTCCACACTCAAAATGGACTTGCGGAAGCATTGATTAAAAGGATTAAATTCATTGCTAGACCACTCCTTCAGGGTTGTAATTTACCAACTACATGTTGGGGACACGCGGTGTTACACGCCGCTAATCTCATCAACTTTCGACCATCGTCCTACAACATCCACTCTCCCATCCAACTTGCGCAAGGGTCGGCACCGAAAATTTCCCACCTCCGTAGGTTCGGCTGCCAGGTATATGTACCTATACCATCACCCCAGCGATCAGCAATGGGACCGCTCCGTAAGTCGGGGATATACGTTGGTTATGCGACTGTGTCCATAATCAGGTTCTTGGACCCCTTGACAGGTGACTGTCACACGGCCCGTTTTGCTGACTGCATTTTTGACGAGCATCTTTTTCCGATTTTGGGGGGAGGTAATCAACCCCTGGATAACAAAAGTCGAGAAATCACGTGGAAAGCCACGGGGATCCACGCTCATGACCCGCGCACTGTTGAGACTAATAGAGAAGTCCAAAAGATACTAGATTTGCACTCCCTAGCGAATCAACTGCCCGATCATTTTAGTGATTTAAAGACTGTGACAAAGTCACATGTGCATGCACGCAATGCACCGAAAAGGGTTGAAATACCAAAGAAAAATGATGGTATACCCGCTCCTGCTCCAAGGCCTAAGAGGACGCGGATTCCGGTTTCTCAAATCCCAAGTACCCGGGGACGCCCGAAGAAAAAGGATAAGAGAGATATATTACAGTCTGCCCCTGTTGAGGGGAGCCAGTTGAGACCTGGCACAAGTACGGATATTTCACTGCACGAAATTCCGGACTTGAACTTTCCTATATCGGAAATACCCAGCGAAGTTGTGTGCGCACACATCGGAGCGGGAAATCTAAAGGACCTAGCTCCTGGATTGGGAAATCCGGTGGAGCAAGAGGATGTGCCTGATGCACTCCATGACGAAATGGCCATTAACTATGTTAATTCGGGCGAGTAATACAACCGAGCCATGGCAAATGTCGACATTAATTTTGCCAAGAGAATTGCCTCAATCATAGATCTTGACCCTGAGCCTAACACGCTCGCTGATTGCAAGAAAAGGTCGGATTGGAAAGATTGGCAGAAGGCAATTACTACTGAATTATTATCGTTAAACAAAAGAGAGGTATTTGGACCTGTTTGTCTAACTCCTCCCCACATTCGTCCCATTGGCCATAAGTGGGTTTTTGTTCGAAAGAGAAACGAGAATAATGAAGTAGTAAGGTACAAAGCAAGGCTCGTTGCTCAAGGTTTCACTCAGCGACCAGGTGTCGACTTTGAGGAAACTTACTCCCCAGTCATGGATGGAATTACCTTTAGATACTTGATCTCAATGGCAGTAAACATGGACTTAAAAATGAAACTAATGGATGTTGTCACCGCTTACCGATATGGTAACTTGGATTCGGACATATACATGAAAGTACCAGAAGGTATCCCTGTCCCGAACCAGGATAGAGCAAACAGGAGCTTATACAGTGTTCAGCTTAAGAAGTCATTGTATGGACTAAAACAGTCAGGTAGGATGTGGTATAATCATTTAAGCGATTTCCTTCATCAGAAGGGCTACACGAGCAATGGAGATTGCCCATGTGTTTTTATATGGAGATCCCAGGATGGTTTCGGTATTATCTCGGTGTACGTGGATGATTTGAATATAATCGGTACACCTGACGATATTGAGGAAGCGAGTTCCTACCTGATGTCGGAATTCGAGATGAAAGACTTAGGCAAAACCAAGTTCTGCCTCGGTCTGCAACTTGAGCATTCCCCTGCTGGGATTCTAGTTCACCAGTCGGCCTACACCCAGAAGGTGTTGGAACGATTTGGGTTTGAAAAGGCATATCCTTTTAAGACCCCGATGGTCGGAAGATCTTTGCAGCAAGACAAGGACCCGTTCAGGCCTAAAGAAGAGGGGGAGGAAATTCTGGGACCGGAATTCCCCTACTTAAGTGCAGTTGGCGCACTTATGTACCTCGCAAATTGTACACGGTCGGATATTGCATTCGCCATCAATTTGCTTGCAAGGTACAGTTCTAAGCCTACCAAGAGACATTGAAAAGGTGTTAAGGACATCTTTAGGTACATACAAGGGACAAAGGACCTTGGCTTGTTTTACCAAAAGAACCAAGACCTATCTGTTGTAGGCTATGCAGATGTTGGGTACCTTTCGGACCCGCACACATCCAAGTCGCAGACTGGATATGTTTTCCTTTGTGGTGGAACAACTATTTTCTGGAAATCGTCTAAGCAAACTCTTGTGTCAACTTCGACGAACCACTCGGAAATCATAGCATTATATGAAGCATCACGAGAATGTGTATGGCTTCGACGAGTAGTCAGTCACATCCAGATATCATGTGGACTGAACACCGTACAAACCCCAACAATTATCTATGAAGATAATGCCGCTTGTGTTGCACAAGTCCAGACGGGTTACGTGAAGAGCAATCTCACAAAGCATATCAACCCCAAGTTCTTCTATGCACATGCGTTGCAAAAGATGAACGAAGTGAAAGTCTTGCATACTAAGTCGTGTGAAAATCTCGCTGATTTGTTCACTAAATCATTGTCAGCGTCTTCTTTCGAGAGATGTGTCCGAGGAATCGGCATGATGAGACTTAGGAAGATGCAAGGTTCAGGAGGAGAATCTTCACAAACTCATCTCTAAAATCTTGATCCCGATGATTGAGTACTTAACTTTGTAGTTAGGTGAATTGTACTCTTTTTTCCCTTAGTGAGTTTTATGAAGTTTCTCACATGAGGTTTTTAATGAGGCAATTCGTGCAACATAACAAGAAGTATACCGTGTTCATTTCTCCATATTTTTCCCATTGTTTTTTTTAGAGTTTTAAGCCATGGTTATACAGATAAGATACCCAGGAGGGGTGTTGGAAAACTGGGCCGGTAGAGGCCCACTCGGTGTGGCCTCTACCAGGCTAGCGTTGGCCCATGTGGGTATCGTATCCCCCTTAGTCTATAAATAGAGGAACAATCTTTGTACGTGAGCTTACTGAGAGAAAAATTAATAAAAGTTCCCTTTGTTGCCTGTGTCATCTACTTGTGTATTCTGTGTGCTTTCTACTAGTCTTCTTCTCGGGTGTGGAACAGCCTCGAGAACGGCCAGTCGGCAGGGGGTGTTCCAACAGTTTTTAATATGTTTATACTCCCTCCGTTTCAAAATATAAGATGTTTTAGGTTTATGAAGAAAATGAACCTAGACTTTTTTTAGTGTATAGATTCATCCCAAAGTTGAATAAACCTACATACTAAAATAAGTCTAGATTCATTTTCTTCACAAACATAAAACGTCTTATATTTTAAAACGGAGGGAGTATATTATAATCAAGACATGCCCTTCTTGTATGGTTTGTTTGGTTTCCTCTTTGGTAAGACACACGAGATGCCAAGTATGAGGTTTGATCTTTGGTTCTCGATCTAAGTTTTGTGAGCAGCCAAGGAGATTTGATAAAGTGTAGTTGTGCAAAACTAAAGATTCGGGTAGTCAGATAAATCTATGTGTTTCCTCTTTTATCATCTTCCATTGTAATTGTACCCCAAATTTTTTGTTATACTTACAATTGAGATTGCATGTGTACATTTTTTTTGGCATTTGTAACAAACGCAAAATTGCACGATACTCTCTCTGTTTCAAATTACTCCGCACGCACGCTTATCTAGGTGGGCTAGTATTCTTTTATTTTTCATCCAAAAATTCCTTCAATTTTTGGAATACGTAGTATACATTTCATACTATCTATTTTAAAAATTACAAGATTTTTTAGATAAAAATAAGAGAGTACTAGCCCACCTAGATAAGCGTGCGTGCGGAGTAATTTAAAACCAGAGGGAGTATTTCAAAACATCCATAGGCTTAAAATAGACAACTTTTTATTTGAAGTGCTAATCTAGTATTGTAATGGCAATATACTTCCCCAAATGTTTGAAAAGATGATGCATTGGATATCAACCTTTTCTTGTATATTTTTCTAGCTGGTTAACTAATTCATGTATGTTTTCACGCAGCAGGTCATAGAAGGAACTAGATGACAAGTGCGTTTCGCCGCGCCGCCTGTATTTTGTTGCTGCACGTGGTGGCTGGTGTCGTAGAATAATAGGTGTTTTCATCTGTGTCATTATGGGTGTAAGGCATTTAGTTTTTTAATATTTTATCTTAACGACACAAGTATATCTAAACTGATAGGACATCCTGGTCATCCTCTCAGCTATCCTGCCATATAGTTTAGAGGAATTAAAATAATATTATTTAAACTGGAAACTTCACAAACACCAACGATATGGCACACAAATTATGGATCTAGGGTATGACCTTATACTTGTTGAAGTTCGGTAATACAATGGCCACTAAAGAAAACATACATTATTGCTCAATGTGAAGATCATCCTTGTCTTTGTGATTTCTTTGGTATCTAGCAGGCTTGTAGGTGTCACGTGCGTGATGCTTTGTATGTTGTGTGCCTGGAATTGGTATATGTAACTACCGGAAAGTTGTAGCTAGCTGCTAGACTATCTCAACTTAAGGACTATATAGGAGAATTAATACAGATCTTGATTATACATTTTCTTAGCTGGATAATAAAGCAAATAGATTACAGCATATATCATAGGAAACGACACAATATATATAGAATTGAAGGATCCAGTATGAACAAGTAGCACAAAGTCAATGTTTCTACATGTCACAGACCAGAGCTATCATACAACCAAGTGTATCGGCGGCCAGAAACCCTAGCAATGGATAGAAGAAGTCGAGTCAGCGTGATCACTCACTGCCTGTTTGCCTCCCGCTTGTCCATGAAGGAGGACCCACCATGACCGGAGAGCATCGACTTTGACTTTGCGGAGATTTCACGGGCCCAAGGCAAAACTGAAACTCAAAGTCCCTTAATGTAACTATAAAAATAATAATCACAACATGTACTTCCAAACAAGTTATGTGTGCATTTAAAATTTGCAAACATTACATTTAAAAATGAGAATGATATTTATATTTTCGAAATTTCATAAAATTATATATTAGTAACCACTTATATTTGTACATGCGGAAAAAACTAACATAAAATAAAATAAAAGCCACATCATGAAAAATATAGATATATATCTATATATATGTGCATTTTTTTAATTTTATATATGCACATATAGGGATGCTAAAGCCGTGGACCGAGAAAAGGATATTTAGGGCGTGCGGGCCAATACTTGTTTTCACAGGACGCGATAACACTTGGATTGATATGTATATATAATCAGCCTCGCCAACCACCCTCCGTTCCAAAATATAAGACATTCTAGCTTTGTGAAACAAATGTATCTAGATACCTTTTAGGGTATAGGTTCACTCCGAACCTCTACGAACCTATACACTAAAAGACGTCTAGATACATTCGATTCACAAAACTAAAACGTCTTAGATTTCCGAACACAGGGAGTACTTCCTTTCACATCTTAGAAAAAATATACTCCTATGGAACAAAAATAAGCGTGGCATTTTTCTAATCCTAATTGAAATCTAACAAAACAAAAATAAAGTACGTATGCGGTTGGTATATGCAATCTTTTTTTTCCCACAGCTATACTCACTTAGGTGAGTTCGCACCTCTACTACTTTGGGGCAGTCACAAAATCAGCTTTTTCACGGTTAACTGATCTGGTCCATAAACAGGATGCTAACTAATCAACCTCTGATTACGTATGCCTGTGTCACATCGGAGTTCTCTAGTGTTTTCATTCTACCTGGCTGGCCTGCGCTAATGCGCTTTGGGCCCCCTTGATTAAATAAAGTGGCAGACTGAATCTAAAAGTATAATTGGGGAGACCCTGGGAGTTACCACGTTGATTAACGTATTTAGGCCGTTGGATCGACTGCTAAAACAAAATCACAGCCATTGGTTTGTAGTAAGACCATTTTACCCATGTCAACAATGGTTTCTTATTTTGCTGCACGTACTCGTTGCTGCTCCCTATAGACAGGCCTCTTTGTCAAGCTACATTATTCTAAGGTGCAGGAGCTTTAGGGCCCACATGTCAATCTCGTTCGTCTTTATTTCGTTTGGTTTTAACAGAGTACGGGTGAACCGCCAGGGGCAGTTGCGCGGCGCTCCGGTCCAAACCCTAGCCGCATCTCGCTTCGCCTCCAATCCCCCGCGCGCACTCTCTCCCCCAATCCCAGCACGCCTTTCTTCCCCAGTCTCCTCCGCCGCCCCATCTCTTGGTCGACGGCGCAGCTCTGCCTCCCTGACCGCCATGCCTTTTTGCACCGCTCATCATCTGTATCCGTATCCCCGGTGGCCGGCGACGTCTTCGTCATCTCCTCCCCTGGCCGTCGCCCCATCCTCACAAGTCACACCTGCCATTGCTTGGCCGCCGCCTCACCCCCACGAGCTCCCTCCAATGGCCTTCTCCCCAGACTCAAGCTCCCTCACCCCAAGCGCTCCCTCCCCTGGCCGCAGCCCTAGCCCAAGCGCTCCCTCATGGTATTCTAGGCCAAGTCAGCAGGGGAGGAGGTGGAGGAAGAACGGTGGTGAGGTGGGCAAGGAGGAGTGGAAGTGGAGGAGTGCCTCTTTGCCTCTCTTGACTGTGGTGGCTGCCGTTGTCTGCCAGCTTCTCGACATGGAGTCCACGGCCAGCGAGAAGATGTGCGTCCGGGCAGAATGGTTGGCGGCCGGCAGACATCAGCCAACATCGCAGCGGCCAGCCCTCCTCTACTTCTTATTTTTCAGGTTTATCCTCTCCCCTCTCTCTCTCCTCCTATCTCTATCTCAAATGTGTTTTCCTAAAGGCTGAGGTAAAGTGGAGGTAGACTCTTCTTGTTTGATCCATCCCCCAACAACATCACCTTTTGGTTTGTGCAGATCTGTTTTTACCTGGTGCGTATGACGTGTTTGATGAAAATACTTGCTAAGATAATGTATGTAATCTATGCCCATGGCATGTTGGTACTTCCTACATCTCTTTACCACCATCATGTTGGATAGGGTGAATTATGGTGAGTCGTTGATGCCAAGGTCACTAACGTGGTGCCTCCAGGTAGTTGTGGACGCTCTACGTCAAAGGAGACGGTAACAGTTCGTGACGTTCTCTTCGCCATGGAGAAAATTATCAACCCGCTTCATCTAATCCTTAGTGAGCCCCTGATTACCATGAGTGTATCATGAAAATCTTCATCTGATAACGTACATGGATTTTATCCTTTTGTTGTTGCTGATCTTTAGTTACTGCAGGTGGAGCAAGGAGGAGCTATCAGCATATTTAGCATTTATTTTGCTATAAAACTGCCTCAGGTCATTGTTATAAAAAGCATTGTATTTATTCAGCTGATATCACGGTTGTTCCATTGTTGGGCATGGTATAGTAGCCTATTCTTCGAAGGAGACCTACAGGTTCTCCGTCCTCTATCTCTCTCACAGGATCTCCATCTTCTTACAACAGCTCGGGAAGCAGGACTACAACGCTGGCTTCCTAGGCAATATCTGCTGCCTGTGATTTAGGTTGTTAGTTGTTACGATGAATACATTGCTTAGATAAGAGGATCATGCTATTTTTCAGATTGTTGGTTATTATTTTATCTGAATAATTAGTTGTTTGTTATCCTATGAAAATTGGTGTAGAGTGTATGCTTTGTATCCATGTAGACCTGATTGGTTGTCAAATTTGAATTTTGTGCAGACAGAGACTTTTGTCTTGGATCATTCCTGAAATCAATTTATATTATAGCTTGGAGATGACTTTATATGTATCAAATCATTTTGTCAATTTGAAGTAAATGTTGTTAATTCTGTATAGATTCGCCAAAGAGACGCCAAGGACAACGA
This sequence comes from Avena sativa, assembly GCA_916181665.1. Taxonomy (NCBI): domain Eukaryota; kingdom Viridiplantae; phylum Streptophyta; class Magnoliopsida; order Poales; family Poaceae; genus Avena; species Avena sativa. The sequence continues at coordinate 1,030,298 of OV702284.1, forward strand.
GCCAAGGAGAGATGTTGTTGATTTGCCAAGCAGGAGTGTGGCTCGGATGGTCTAGCAATGGCGTCCGCAAGGTTGTCATCACTGATCAGAGAACCATGATGGGGCATATACACGATGATGTTCTTTATCGCCCTCATCTACCGAGCGACTGCTTCTATCATCGAATTTGTTGCTCGTAGAGTATTGGTATGGATTTATGGTTATATATTCGAATTTATGATTTCTTGAATATATTTCATGCTGGTCCATGCTCTGCATTTTATAAAAAGTTCATGTATGTAAGAATTGATTCATAGGATATCCATTCATTAATGATGCATCAATATAGTATACTATATATATTTGTGGTGAATAAAGGTCTGATGAGCCATTGCCATATGTAGGTGAGGTGGTGACAGATGGCAAACACACAAAATGGTTTCTTTATATATCAGATAGTACGATGATCCAATCATAAGTCCAGGAGATCTTGTGCACCCAGCAAAGGTACTGTCATTGAATGGTTCATCTCTATCTCCCCTGTTTTCAGAAAGCAATGCCTGCAGTAGTAGTAGTCCTTTGAAAAGCTTATTTCTCTGTGTGTAGTTTAAAAGCTAGGCTACCCCAACCATACCTTAAAGCTCATGTTTTTCGTAGTTCGTGTGACAAAGGCAATCCAATTTTGTGTTTGGCAGCTTTTGTTCAGCGTCATCGGCGACCATATTAATATTTCGTTGTACATGTGATTATTCTGTTTGTGTATGTAGCTCTTCCGAAAAACTTGCAGCAGCAACCAAGCCACATAGGGAGCATTTTTAACTTTAGAATGCAATTTACAAGTGCATGAATTATACTCTGTAGATCTAAAAACATAACATTCCTGAGGTGTTTATTTTTATTTTCTGCCCTTGAATTTATATTGTTTTTTCATTCACGTTTGATTTTTTCTGTAACTTTTGCATTATGTCGACATGTTGGGAATGTGTCTTCATGGCAGGATGGGAATGTGTCTTGATGATAGCGTGCTGTCTGGCACAAACCTTGAAACCTGCAGCAGTAGCGAGAACATACCTGGTATATGATGTATATCCGTATCATGTCAATTGCCTTTAGTCGATGAGCGAGAATGAACCTGAACTCCAAATTCTCTGCTTTTCCCCTTCATTTTATTGAGTTTGATTACTAACACACCTGTTGGTGATAACATATAACGAACTAATCAAGTAAATCATTTACATTGGTCAAGACGGTTTTCATATTTCTAGCTAGCATGATTATGATATACAGTGACATCGGTAGCCCTAGGCCTGGAAAGTTGTGTTAAGCTGGACAAGTATCTGCGATCTTTCACTTAGGTGGTACACTACTACGCTATATTTGTACTGTCACCACCTTAGTTCAATACTTGAAGCATATGGTGATTATATTTGTCTGCCATAGATGTTCAGTTGTTCATAACTATTTGAACGAGCCTACTCCATGTTCAGCTGTTCATAACATTTGTACTATATTGGTCCATATGCATAGGCATGTTGGATATATGTAACTTGCATAAATTTATTGTCATCTTCTCCTTTGTAGGTCCCCGAGTTGGTTAATGTAGATTCTATTCATGTAGCTTATGACAAGCAAAAGAAAACATGGCTAATTCTTGCATTTTGATTGAGGCATTGTATCTATGATTTTTTTTGTTGTGGCATTAAGTCAAGTTGTATGTGAGAAGGTTAGCCTTAAATATTATTACCAGTCCCTTATTTGGGAGAGCGGCTATTTGTTTGTGGTCCAAATCACCACATTCATTCTCTAATAGTAGCGCAGAATAATATTTAGTTCACACTTTCATTTTGGTTTTAATTTATACTCTTGACTGGAACTAAGGAGCTTATGTTTGTGGATTTACATAGCGTATATTTAAATATTTAGATCTATATCAGGTTATTCATAAAGTTTAAGTACTATTTACCTTATTCTGGAACTATATTAAAAGTGTGGATCTGATTTGGTTGTCGATTCTCTTTACCTATATATGGTTGTTCTATCAACTCTATATACCTGAATTGTTTTTGGTTATTTGTATTTGGAACCTTTTTGGCTTTATCATCTTATTAGAAAAATGGTTGTTAATTTATACCTAATTCTTGATGGTGAATGCTCAATTTTAGCTCAAAATACATGTGAAGCTAATTCTGATGGCTCTTCTACATACTACAGATAATGTTTAGTGGAATGGTTAGTGCTTATTGATTTATTGTTACACTCTATGCTCTTTATTTTATTATTGCTCTTTATTTACTTGTTGCTAGGTTTTTGGAGCAGAGGGGATTCATGGATGTCAGCTCTGGGATAGGTCGTGGCCCAGCCGGCAGTAGATGAAAACTGAGGGAGGTTCTGGACTAGCCAGCAGCAAACGCGACCTGGAGGAGCGCGTGGAGAGGAATTTCTCGGAGGGGAAGGCGTGGAGAAATTTCAGATTTGGGTGGCATGGAGGAGGCTGCCGACGGTGTTGCTTCTGCACGGTTTTTCGGTAAGCCTCCAATTTCCTTCTCTAGGTTTGGTCTATTTGATGATGTGTGCTCACCCTTATGGATTTGGGGCAGTGCAGCACAGAGGTGCAATCTGCTTTTATCTTGATTGACGAAGTAACACACAAATATTTAACAATTTTTATGCCAACCTTAATACCACACAGTTTGTCTACGGAATGTTCTCGGGTGCATTGACTAAGGGCGTTGTCTCAACTTCATTCCGTGATAAATACTTATATTGTCTGTGGTGGAGCTTGCTACAACTTAGGTTGTGTACTTAGCTCCACACATGTATTTACAGTACCATTGCAGCTCAGTATAGCAGGCATAACAATTTGGCTGAACCTATTGTCCCATTTTTACGTGCAGATCCTATATCTGAAGCTACATTTTGGCATACTTGAGCCTCAGTTCAGTAAGCTCTCCATAGATCCATGAAAAATAAGAGGTTTTAGATTGCAGAATATTAGTCAGTGCTTCAAATATTTCATCAGAACAACCATTCAAATGTACCAACTTATGTGCGGCCAGCAATGCGACATCTTCCTGTTTGGAAGTCTCAGTAGGATTCATGACTATATCCGTACCAGAGGAGAAGCAGGGCTAGATGGGGCTTGTTTTTTAAGGCGTATGGTACTTTTGGCATGCACGCAGAAGCTGCTCGATATAGTAAGAATGAGCTTGCATACTAACAATCTGTTCTCACCGGAGAATATGATATTGGAAACCTCGGAATTTTTTTGATGAACTCATCCAAGGTATACTATCCCTGTTCTAGCTTGTCTGATATCACCATGCTTGAAATTCATATTTTTTTACTTTAGCATATTGTTTGCAATCACTACATTAGGTGTACCCTAGCAATCACAACATCTGGACATCATGAACCAAGATCCAAGATTGAAAAGACAGTCGTGGAACGCCAACTTGCTGTCCCATCCTAGCCTCGCCATTTTGCAACCCTCTCATTTAGCCGCAGACCTTAATGCAAAATCAAGCATGGCCAACCATGGACAGGTCGTAACGCCACCACAATGTTGACGGCTCAATTTTCCCGTTTGTATCAGTGGATGGATAGCTCAAAACCATCAACGTCTCTAATTAATTTTACATACAAGTATTCGCAGTAAGCACTGTCCTAGGCACCGCTGAAAGCATTGCTAGCTATAGACCTTTGGTCTTTCTGGTTGTGATACTCAACATGTATGATACTATGGAAGTGGCTTCTCTCCCGCAGCAGGTTGCTATGTCTCTTGTATTTTTATGTTCTTCATACTCCCTATTTGTATTCAGAAAATGGATGTCATTATATTAGCTCACGTGGCAGTATTGCTGTAATTTTTTGGATGGTATTGCTGCAAATATGTTGAACTTAAGGACCACTCAAATTCATATTGCCATTAGGTGAACCTGAATCTGGACATGGATAAATAATACCAGATATTGTCTGTGGCACTCACTGTTATGCTGCTCTAGAAGATTTAATAAACACTTGTGAGGGACCTTGGCTACTGATTCTACCCCTTATGGACCTTCTTATTTTGTTAGTTATTGTTTTAAGTGTTGCTCAGATGAAATTTGTTGGACTGACGAGGTACCAGGCCAGCACCAACTCAACAAATCATGCAAATTGACCACTCCCTCCCTTTCCTGGGATCAAGATAAATGATGTACTTCTTTTTATTTGCTTCTCTGAATCATATTTAATTTAAATATCATATGAAGGCTGATTTATTTTGAGAAAAAACATTCTCCAATGCTTTGTCGGTTCACTGTTAAGATTCAAATATATCTTGGTTTCCGGATGTCCTATTGAAATGACAATTGATGCTTATTTGTGTGATCTCTGAACAACTACAGGATACATTAAATCCACTTGTCGATGAGATCAACACCCTTTCAGATTATCAGTGATGCGTAGGATCAATTTACAGTATCCTCTCTATACTTGTATGCCACTTAACTTGGTCATGGCAACATCTGCGTGGTGATTTCCCCTAAAAAAACATCTGCGTGGTGGAGAAAAAATTACAGAGATTTCGCAAGTTTATACCTTTATGAAAGGCCCCAAGCACCATTAATCTGCATTTCACTGTATATGTCTAAACAACAAATTCTAGATATTTTGTGGGATGATAACACAGGCTTACTTTTGTTCTTTTTTCTTTTCCAGTCTTAAGAATTGTACTCATCATCATGCTTTGCATCAGAAACGTGGAAATGAGTTTTCAGTTGTACTTGGTAACTAATAGTTATACTATTTTGTATGAATATGGATTATGATGTTCGACCCGTACATAGGCTTGCCCGGCTTAAACTATGAACAAAACTTCATCAATATATGTTGTTCTCTTTGGCTTATTTGTGTTAGATGTTCTGTTTGAACAATGCAGTGGCTTTATTTTGCTTAAATTATCAAGAAACGTGTTGCTTAATTATGTTTTGAGGATTTCATTCCCTCGAGCTCTTTGGCCTATTGGCCTATTGGTGTTAGATGTTCTATTTAAACAATGCAATTCACAGTTCAACCATCTAAGGAGATCCCATACGGTGTGTTCGTATCCATACAACTCCAAGTCTGACTCCAACAGAGATGAACCGCACCATGATGGAAAATGAATGCTTTGAATATTCGGTTTGGATCATTTGGTTAATTCTAAGTATTTTCTAGGACTATCTAATGTTATATTGTTATCTGTATTTTTTTATAATTCACCATACATTGGCCTTTGTGAGGATTAAAGCATCAGCTTTTCTACATTTTTTGCAATCGAAACTATCAACATGGCTTTCTAAATTTGTTTATATCGACATTAAATTAGAATCTCATTAGAAACCTCCTATCAAATTTTATCCTTGAAGATACTTATCATTGTGGCTAGGTAGATATCCATCGCTTCCATTTTGTAAAATCTAAAAACAATTATTATGATTTTCCTGCTCATTTAATATCGCCTCTATGCAATGTAAATTTGACCGAGTTCAACGGGGTCGTGCGCCAAGGCGCACCCCTAAATCTAGTCACATGCAAAGAAGGCAGGAGCTGGCTCACCGCGCGCGGCAAGTGCCCGCAGCATAGCTCACCACGCTTAATCTTATAAATAATTAAGCACATCACAACCAGGGAATCGACCATAGATTTCGGAGGCCCTAGGGCAACATGAAATCAAGAGCCCTTTGTTTAATGTGTCATAACTTTCCTAGGGTTAAGGGGGACAATTGCCCCCCTACTTAATCTTTTATTAGAGATATATTTAATATTCATGCTAAAATTTTAAAGGATACTTAAAGTTTACATGATTGACGCTCTTAGACGTCTCAACAATGTCTGTCAAGCTAACAAATTAAATAATTGGTGCATTTGATAGATCTATGATTTTTAAAATCTCAGTGAATACATTCGAAACCATTTATTTCTATTGATTGAGCGAACTATATACCATGGTAGTTATTTTATCAATTGCTATTTTGTGTACACATGCATGTGCAAAAAGTGAGTAGATGACTTAGGCACTAAATTAAGAAGAGGATGGAATAGTCTCTCAAACATATATGATGGGGACGGGTAGAATTGTTCCGAATGAGAGGATAGTTGCTTGCGGAATGATATAGTTATGCGATTGTGTCATTAGTATTCACTAATGAATACTCGCAACCTTATAAAGAAATATGAGGACCGATGTTATGCACATCTGGAGAGACCAACAAAAAAAGTGGCATCGAGAAAACATATTCGCAAATGTTAGAGCTTTTTTTTTGAGAAATGGGAGTAAGGGTAGAGTCATGATGAGCCATAGCTTGAACCATCTATATTTTTTTTAGACAACAAATTATATTTTTAAAAATTATTCTATATTGTTGCATGTCAAAAGTATTAGACAAATATGGGTACACAAACAAATAGTGGGCCAGGACTATATTATAGGGGCCCAGGGCGAGCACCCCTCTGCCCTGCCCTATGGGCTGGCCCTGATCACAACACAACAACCATAGGACGAGCCTTAGAAATATTTGTGATAATGTTAATAAAAGAATGGAGGGAGTAAGCAAATCAGTTGTCATGTTATAGATCAGAAGAATCACAATGCACCAAGTTAAACGATACTCATACTCATTTGACACTCAACTGCATGTGAAAACCAAATTTGAGTTCTCGTTTTCTCTTCAGTTACTTTCGACGTTGCCAATTCAGACGACAGATATGGTGACACATCTATTTAGCTCGGTCTAGTAAGTTGTGAGTTTTTGTTTCGGCTTGTGGTAGTGCTGTTGTGCGGGACTTTTGACATACGTCGTTACAACACATGTAGACGTAAACCTAAAGATGCATTTTTTACTGCATTTTCAGTTCCGTCAGGTATGCTTATGAACTCTACAATGTTTTTCTTGGTTTTACTTGTAAGTTGTCAATAATTGCAAATACCTAGATTTTTCCCTTTTTTTATAGTTGCATGATACAGTTGTTTGGAGTACTAACAAGTGAAGCTAAAGATATCTTAATTTGTGCAAAAATGTTGCTGAAATTATGCCAAAATGCAGCTAAAGCTCAAAGCTGCTCAAAATTTGAAATTCCTAGAATTTTTTGAAAACATACCAGTAAATCAAATGTATTAAGTTATGTATTCAGGGGAAAATTCATTGAATTTCGAGTTTGTAAATTAAGTGCATTTCAAATTCATGTCTTAAATTTTGAACTCAAAATTCAACTTCCCAGAATTTTTTGAAAAAATACAGTAAACCACAACAATTTTAGGTTATGTATTCTTTTTTTTTTTTACTTTTTTAGGTTATGTATTCTAGGAAAGCCTAATTGAATTTCAACAAGAGATAACCGCACTCGTGGTCCTTATTCTTTCTCGATACCTTCAGTTTGGTTCTAAATCTTTAAAATTGCATATCTGAGTCCTAAATCTTTTATAAGTGATTTACTTGAGGTCCTATTTTGCTCTGGTCGCTTTAACCTATCTACGTGACGCTTTGACTACTGCCACGTCAACAATAGGGATATCAGTTGGACGTGTATATTTGCAAAAGGCTCCCTGGATTATATTCCTTTTCAAACCGTGATCCCATTTTATGTATCAATACGGCAGCCACCGCGAAGACGAACAACGCTCCGACAAGGTCTTCTTCTTCGTCTCCCGTGGCGTGCCCGAGGGCGTCGTCGACTTGGACGTCGACGTTGTCGGTGCCTGCTGGCTGCGCCAGCACCTCATGTCGCTCAGCTCGGTGTCTAGGCTGCCCAGCAGGTCCTGCTGCTACTGCATCGGCGGGGACTGAAAGGACTAGCCTCCGCGTCGAGGACAGCAAGTGGGTGGCCATCGAGAAGCCGCTCAGCTCTGCCAGCCGCCGCGACTCGGCCACGGAGCGGGTGGCCACGAACAGGTTGTGGAGTGGCTACGACGATGAGCTCCCTTCGTGGAGTAGGAGCAGGGGCAGCGGATGCTCGACACCACGCAGATATCCGGCGATGGGGATCTTGACGTGATGAAGCGTCTGGCCCCAGAGCTGCTTGTGGGCGGCGCATGTTGTGGTGATCGACACACACGTTCAACTGGTATCCCTATTGTTGATGTGGCACTGGTCGAAGTGCCATGTAGACAGGTCAAAACGGTCAAAGTAATAAATAATTATGAGTGAATCAGTTATAAAAAATTAAGACTCGAATATATAATTTTAAAGATTTAATAACAAACTGAAGGTATCGAGAACCACAGTTGCAGTTATCTCTTTCGACAAAGAGTTCACGAATAAACAGAACCTGAAGTTTATGTGCTCGTTCGTTGGATCAGCGATGGACGACACAGATTAGGGCTAGTCTCACGATGGGCGAAGAAGCATGACTTAAGATGCTTGGGGTGCCAAAAATTGCCCCGAGGGCGACGAAGCGGGCGAACCCTACCCGACCCCGACCTACCCCTCTCCGCCCTCCTCCCCTCCTGCCGCCGCCGGCGTGAGCCGCCGGGCAAAGCCCGCGCGGTGCCGGCGGCGGCGGCCTTCCTTTCCCCGGCGCAAGGTGTGAGCCTGGGCGCGCAGTGCAGCTCAGCGGAGGTCGGCGAGTCCCGGCGTGGCAGCGGCCGGCGAGCGGCGTCGGGGGCGACTTCCCGCATCTGGAGGCGGCGGCGGGCGGCGGTGCTGGTGGCTGCTGCGGCCCGTGGCGGCGGCAGGGGCTCGAAGCCTGCCCCTCAAGATCTCAGGCAACGACGACGGGTGTCAATGGCGGTAGATCCTCCGCAGGCGGCGGTCCGGCGCGCGGCCGGGAGGACGGCGGGGTGGCGGCGCAGGTTGCTGCGTGGTGGAGCGCTCCGGTGGCATGGGCTAGGGCTCGACCCAGATCTGGGCCCCTCGGGCCCCATCTGGGCCTGGGTGGGCCGCCCTGCTAGCGGGTGCTGCACATCCTGGAGATGGAGGCGGCGACGCCGCTGGGACTTGGGACTGCGCTATCGTGCCTTGCCTGTTGCAGCGGGGTGACTGGGGCTTCACGGGCCCATTCTGGGCCCGGCCGGGCTCGTTGAGGCCTGGTGTGTCCCGGATACCCTGCCCGGTCGACTACCACCTCTTGGTGGTGGAGGTTGGTCCCTCTCGCACGGCTTCGTTACTGCGGTTCCTCGTCTCGCGACGGCATTGTCCTCCGGCTTGCAGGACTCACTCCATGGTTCTCAACGAGACGGCGAGGGTGTTTTCGAGAGCATGGTGGCGCATGCTAGTGGGTGGCTAGGTTGGTGGTGGTGCTCCGGTGTGCCTTGGGGCGTCTTGGTGGGGAGGGGATCGGGAGAAATCCTTGTCGGCTTAGCCGACACCGCCGCGGTGCCGCTTTCGAGTGGCGCCTTTCCTTCTTGGAGGGCGTTGTGGAGATCCCTCTCCCTGTGTGCCCCGAGTACCGGGAGAAACCCTAGGACCAGTTCACTGGTCCGGGTAGATGCGTCGAGCATCGGCGCCTCCCTCTGCGAGGGTGCTGCTTGGTATAGGGTGCATCGGAGGGCTTGGAGCGTGGTGGGACATAGCCGGTGGGCGCAGCGGTCTCGGATTGTCCTTGTTTAGTCGACTCACTGCCATCTGTGTTTCTTTTTTCTCTTTGGACATGTTCGTCCGTGCTTCTTGTATCGTTTTTAAGTCTCTTCTTTTGAGCGTTGTGTTGTCTGGCCCAGCAGCGGTCTCACCTGGTTAATTTATTTATAAAGCGGGACGAAAGGCTATTTCGAGAGTCTCATGATGCACGGCACTGAAGCCGAGTCCCTCTCCTCTTCCCATCTCCACCACCCCGCTCGCTCCACCCCGAGCGCCGCCCTCTCTCTGCTCACTAGCGCCTCCTCCTCTCCTAGCTCATCGGGCCACCCATATCTCTCCCCTCAATCCAAGCCCTAGATCCGCTTCCGCACAGCCACTAGCCATGTCAGCGATGATGGTAAGCAGCGCCCCCACGAAACCCCGATCCATCCCCGCCACGTCGCCGCCTTCTCAGTTTCTCGCGAGCAAACAAGCTCGGGATCGATCGAGGATTCTGACCCGTTTTCATGGTGTTATCATTTTCCGCAGCAACCGCAGATCGTTCTGCTCAAGCCGGGGACGGGCACGTCGCAGGGCCGCTGGCAGATGCTGAGCAACATGAGCGCCTGCACGGTGTTTGTAAAATTGCGGAATATTATCTGTATTGATATTGCTTGAGGTTATTACAACGTGAGCCCTTGGACTGTTTATATAGTACTAGAAGACTTGAAGGACAAGAAGACTACTAGAGATATAATTGGATTACAAACTTAAACTACCAAATATAGTCTAAACCATGTAAAATTGCGACACGGTGTTGCCGCCTTGGCCGACGCGGTGCGGACCACGCTGGGGCCGCGCGGGATGGACAAGCTCATCCACGACGACAAGGGCACCACCATCTCCAACGACGGCGCCACCATCATGCGCCTCCTCGACATCATCCACCCCGCCGCCAAGTCTCAGGACTCCGAGGTATCCATTCGTCTGCCTGATTTTCCGCCTCTCGATGTTGTTGCTGTTACAGCAATGGCGCCCGTCAGTGTACTCTACTTGATGCATTTCTTGTGCATTGGGGTTTGATGCTATAAAACTGATTTTCTGCCTCTCGATGTTGTTGCCTTTGGATAAATGAGTCCAATATGCGCATAAAACTGATCTGTAGTTTTGTCTCTCCTAAGATTAGTTATACGAAAACATGCCTTGTTCTTTGCAAATGGAACTTTGAGGAGTTTTGTACATCATTGCCAGTTATTAATTCTGCTTTAGTAAATTATATAAAATTCAATGGTCTACCCTGTTTGATCTGGGGACTGAGTCGCGAGCTGACTCAGACTGGATTAGGGGCATGTGAGACTGACATTCGGTTCTATACTGGTATCTGCTGTTTGAACTCAAATTTGTCCACTATGTTATCCAGGTTTTAACCCGAGGTGTATTTTAGCTTTTATTTCGTCAACATTTTTCATGTATTGTATATCCAGGGGCGGAGCCAAGGGGGGCTAGCAGGGGCTAGACCCCCCCTAACCATCAGCCCCCCTTAATAGATAGGTGCATATTTTAGTACTAAACTAATGGTCTCATAGGCTTAATTAATATTAAGCCCAAATTTAATTGATTTGTCGTGCTTCTCTATACCGAAAGCCAAATATAGCCCATGAATTCGTTTTATTAGTCAACCGTAATAACATGTCCCAACATTTTTCATTTGTGTAACTAGACCTAATAGCTAGCACTATATGCAATTGTTCAGATCAACTGACTCGATGTCTGCCACCATCGCTCGCTCCTACTCGGTAGCCATACGCCACGCGATGCCGTGGCCGCAGCGCCATGCTAGCCAACCATGTTGTTTGCCAGTTTCTACCTTTGTTAATCACCGCAATGCCAACAATAAGCATGTTGTGCCACCGAGTGTAGGAATCAATCTTCCTCACTCTGATTGAAGGTACCAAATCGTTAGTATTTTCTCGATAGATTGCGTAATCTATAGTCTAATTGATTAATTTACAAAAAAATATGCGTCTTTTGTTTGATGTTTGCTCGGTGATGACGACAACTTATTGCAAAATAATTGGAAAATAATAATAGGAAGGTCACCTGCAATGGAATTATCAGGCTTTATACTCGTAGAGATAAAGTTGATCCAATATAAACTAATCTTTTGTTTTCTATTATCTAAGATTTAGTGATACACATTAATATTAGTTATATGCCGATACTTTGATATACTGTTATGATTTTTATCCAAATAGTTCTTCCAACACAAAAAGATAGCTAATTGTTGTCTTCATGAGAAAAAAATCTTATATATAATCATCAGTATCTTCGTCCCCCTCAATGTCAAATCTTGGCTCCAAACTGTATATTTTTTGTTTTCTCTTATGTTCATGAAGTTCAATAAATGAACTGTGAACTATAAAGATTTATGACATTGTTGAATTGTTGTTTAATCTCTTGGTGCAGTAAGAAGCGGAAGTGCTAGGAACAGCAACGGTAGCTTATTACAGCTAGTGTTATTTCTGCTATAGAACTATCTAGTGTTTTAGCCTTCATTTTTGTGTGGGGGAGATTGAAAGGGCATGTATGCCCGCATGCGTGGTTTTGGTAATTAATGACAATCTCTATGGACTAATGTGTAAATTGAGTTTCACTTGTAGGTTTGTCCATTGGCATCACTTGGGCCATGTGTTGGTCTCAAGGTTGGAAGATGAAGAAATGTCCAAGGGCTTTGTGCCCATTGGAATCATGAAGAAAGAAGGAGCTTGAAGGTCGATCAAGGCATGTGCAAAGAGTTGCATCAAGATGGATCAACCTCAAGTAAGGATGAAGAAGGACGAGCTCAAGATGCGCCATCTCTAGAAGATCTCATGCTTAAAGCTTGCCATCCTCGTGCTCATGGAATGATGAAGACAAGTTCAAAGAAGAGGTTTCCCCATGGAGTATGGGGGAGCATTTTGCAAGTCTTCATCAAGCAAGAGCGAGCAAGAGCAAACAAGAAAGGTGTTCCCACTATAGAAGAACAAGACGGTCTACATCAAGTTCAAGTGGGACGCTCAAGGCAAAGGTATGTTGATAGGGCTTCTCTTTTGCCGGTCTCGTGTTGTTAGTTGGGAGACCGGGTTTAGGATAGATAGCCGTACTATCAAGAGGGGCTCTCAAGCGGGTGTCTCGTTTGCATCGTTCGGAGAGAGCTCAAACCTTTGCATTCATATCATCATCTTTCTTGGTTATTATTTGGTTCTTGTCCATGAGAGGATCTAGAGCTTGTGGTCACCATCATAACAAGCTCTAGCTCATCATCTAAGGATTTCACTTGCATATCTTATTGCGGTTTTTGATCTTGCGAGTTTTCCGGCTCCACACCTTGGGGGATAGATCACATATATATTCATGATATTTTCTCCCAAGGTGATACCCAATATTTCGATTCGTCGTTATCTCCCAAGGTCACACCTTGTTGGATTCTATTCGTCGTTATCTTTCCAACAAAATTGGTTTCATCCCGTTTGGAGTTCGGATGCAAAAGTTATTGCGTTTCTGGTTTTCTGGTTTCTGGAATTTCCCTGACCGGAAGTTTAGGCTTCCCACCGGAAGTTCCGCTAGGGCATCTTTGCCGCCGAAAGTTCCGGTGGAAGTTCCGGGTCTTCTTCCGCTCACGCTCAGTAACCTTCTGTTTTGAAGCGTTCTATTTGCCGGAACTTTGTCGGAACTTGCATCGGAAGTTCACCGGAACTTCCGGTCTGTTTTGACCGGAACTTCTGGTTGCGCTTCTGGAGCGGGCGTCAACGGTCTGATGACCGTTGGAGCCAGGCTGGGCGGAACTTCCGCCCAGAGCCGGAAGTTCCGGCCATGATTCGTTTTTTCAGTTTCTCGCTCCGCAGTTTTCGACCGATGGCTGGGTGCCACCGGAACTTCCGGCCTCCCGCCGGAAGTTCCGGCCAGGTGTCGCGAATGCCCATAATAGGCAGATCTGGGAGCCCTTTAAAAGGGGCTCCTCTTCCCCTTCGTGGGCACTAGCTTTTCTTCTTGGTTCTTGGCTTTCTCTCTCTCCTCCATTGTCAACCTTGAAGAAGCTTTCCCTCTCCCTTTCCCCTCCTATGATTCTTGCATCTTTTTGAGGGATTTGAGAGAGGAGATCTAGATCTACAATCCCCCAAGTCAAATCCCTTCTTTGTGAAGGAATCATTGGGATCTAGATCTTGGAGAGTTTTGAGTTCCTCTCTTGTGTTCTTCCTCCCTTATTTCCCCAATAGCTTTTGTAGCTTTGTTGGAATTTGGGGGAGAAGGACTTGCTCTTGCATTTGGTGCATAGGTTTGAGTTCTCCTCGGAGATTCGGCGAGTTCAAGCTTGTGAGCTTGTTTCTCTTGGGTTCCTTGGAACCCTAGACGGTTGTGTGGTTGGATTGTTGACCTTTTGTGGTCTTGTTGACCTTCTGTGGTCTTGTAGCCTTTTGTGGCATTGTTGGCCTTTTGTGGCTTTGTTGTTGGGAGCCTCCAATTGAGTTGTGGAGTTAGCCCCAATCTTGTACGGGTTCGGTGACCGCCCTCAAGCGTCCCATAGTGGAGCAAGTGCCCGCCTTTTGTAGTGCGCACTTGGGAGAATAGGGTGAGCCTTTTGTGGCGTCGGTGAGTTGCGTGCTTCCGCATCCGGGGTGAGGCCTTGTGTGGCGTTGGGTGTGCATCGAGCCACCACACCTCGAGGTGAGCCATTTGTGGCGTTCGGAGAGCATTGCGCCATCGCACCTCTCCAACGGAGACGTAGCTTCTTTAGAAGTGAACTTCGGGAAACAAATCTTCGTCTCCGCGTCCATCGGTTATCTCTCAACCGAACCCTTTACTTATGCACTTTACATTGTGATAGCCATCGTGCTTGAAGTATTTATACCTTGCTATCACATTGTTGCTTGTATTGCTTAGCATAGGTTGTTGGTGCACCTAGGTGAATTTAGTGGCTAGGTTTTGTGCTCAATAAATTAAACGTTAGTTTTATTCCGCATTTACTTGAGCCTAAACCGTAATAATTTTAAAAGCCTATTCACCCCCACCCCCCACCCTCTAGGCGACTTCCTTTGTACTTTCAGCTGTTTTAGTAACACCAATATTTTATGCCACTTGTGACACGAATAAAACTGACACATGAGGATAACCCCAGAACTTCATTGTCTTGTTTACTTCAGGTTGGTGATGGGACAACTAGTGTGGTGCTTCTTGCTTCGGAATTAATGAAGGAAGTGAAACCTTACGTGGAGGATGGAGTGCACCCTCACAGTTTAATTCGTAGTTGTAGGATGGCTGGCAACATGGTTTGTGACCACCATTACTTTTATTTCTTTTGAATGGCTGATCTTTTACCTGCCTATTAAATACAATAGCTGTTTCTGTTACCTGAAATTTAAATCAGGCCATTCAAAGGGTTACATAACTGGCTGTTGGCATAGAAGGAAAAAGCCTGGAAGATAAGAAATCATTGTTAGCCAAGTGTGCTGCCACTGATAGGCGGGGAGAAAGAATTATTTGCTTCTATTGTCGTGGATGTTGTCCTTGCCGTCGGCCATGATGACAGGCTTAACCTTATTGGAATTAAGAAGGTAATTTCCTGCAATGCGACTTTTGTAGGATGTTGTCTTTTTACATGCTATAGATGACACTGGTATATCATAGTGAGATAGTTTTCTTGCTACAAGATATTAAAATTTGACATTGTGATACATTGTTCTCATCAGGTTCCTGGAGGTACCATGAGAGATTCCTTCCTTGTCAATGGTGTTGCTTTCAAGAAGACATTTTCTTATGCTGGATTTGAGCAACAACCAAAGAAATTCTTGAATCCAAAGATTCTGTTGTTGAACATTGCGCTAGAATTGAAGTCCGAGAAAGAAAACGCTTAGATCAGGTACTGAACTGTATTATTTCAAGCACTTCAAGTGTGTGTGTTTTACATATTTACTTTTTTTTGCTTATGTAGCCGTATCATTTTAAATATTTCATGTGTATGTTTCCATCTTTGCTTTAATCGATCTGGTATAGATTATCAGACCCTCTACAATATCAGTCAATTGTTGATGCTGAATGGAACATTATTTATGACAAGTTGGACAAGTGTGTGCAAAGTGGGGCAAAAATAGTTCTGTCGTGGCTAGCTATTGGTGATCTTGCAACACAGGTATCTTCATCGTTCTTGTTGTTTTTTCAGCAATTATGCCACATTTTTTGTTGCCTAACTCAGTTCATTTTTATTTTTACAGTATTTTGCGGACCGGGATATTTTATGTGCTGGTCGTGTCACTGAAGATGATTTGCAACGCGTAAGCTCAGCTTCAGGTGGAATCGTCCAGACCTCTGTAAACAATGCCATTGATGAGGTACATATACCTATTTCTGAATTGGTTTTGTGCTTGTTGGATATTGAGCAAGCGGCTTCTTGGCACTGTGCATCAACTTATTAAGCTTGCCATTACTCTTTTTGTTGAAAGGTCCTTGGAACATTGAGGTTTTTGAGGAAAAACAAGTAGGTAATGAAAGGTTCAACATATTTAGTGGCTGCCCTTCTGGCCAGACAACAACTATTGTTCTCCGTGGTGATGCTGACCAGGTATTCTACTGATATATCATATTGCCTCTTTTGATCAAGTTCATAAACCGAAGATAACCAGCACTAAGATATTTTTAATGTTGTGCTAATTCATAGAGGAAGCTGAAAGAAGTCTCCATGATGCCATCATGATTGTGAGGAGAGCTATTAAGAATTCAACAGTTGTGCCTGGGGGTGGTTCCATTGATGTATGTCAACTAAGTCAAGCTAAAATGTTTTAAACTGTCATACAGTTTTAAGCTAATCCTGTATATTTCATGTAGATGGAGATAATCCAGTATCTCCGAGAGCATGCACAAACAATAGCTGGAAAGTCTTAGTTTTTTGTGAATTCATTTGCTAAAGCTCTTGAGGTACATTTTCATGTCTCTCTTTTTTGTTTTGTTTTTACCTGAATTGCGGCTTCTGCTGTTTGTGTTGCACTCAAGGATAATGATTGGACTGATCCTCTTTTCGTTTCTGGAACCCATATATCTATCTTGGTAAATCCATGCTATGTATGGACACTCTTGTTGAAATTTTCATTGCCAGATCTTGAAAGATTGTGTAATACAGTAGGTTATTCCACATGTAGATTTGGCCAACAGTCAATTTGCTGGAAGATATCCTAAGAAATTGCAGAAGATATAGAGTAAATAACATGATTATTGGTTTAAGGGGACTACCTCATAGGTGTTTGATGACCCACAAGTATAGGGGGGTGTATCGTAGTACTTTCGATAAATAGAAGTGTCGACCCCAACAAGGAGCAGAAGGTACTGAACAGTGGTATGGAGCAGGAAATCCCTGTGAATACTTAGCAAACAGATTTTTAGTGGTTTTCTGATAAGGCAACAAAACAAAGAGCAAGTAACAAAGAACAAACGCAACAAGTGGCCCAATCCTTTCTTAGCAAAGGACAAGCCGGTGGAAATACTTATAAGGACCAAACGTTCTCGAGGACACATGGGAATTCTGCCAAGTGCTTTCGCTTCAAATAGCTGAGTACTTCTCTCTGGTGTTGTAAGTGTTGTGTGGGTGAACCTGTGCTAATGTACCGAACTTACTTGTACTAATACATACTTGTGATTAAACCCCCTGCAAACATTCGTAACTACAGGAAAGTAATTAAGATATAAATCTAACCACAGTCTTAAACTCTGAGATCCTACGCTCCCTTGTGCAATGGTGTCCTAACGGGGGTTCAGATTTCTGTCACTCCGGCAACCCCACAATTAGTAGCCAAATACACAATGCATTCTCCTAGGCCCATAAATGGTGAAGTTTCATGTAGTCGACGTTCACATGACACCACTAGAAGAATAGCACCACAACTTAAATACTAACCATTGAATAATAACTCAACACAGATCCACTAATAACAACATGAATTCTCACATGTCCTCAAGAACTAAATGAACTACTCACAAGACATCATATGGATCAAGATCAAAGATGATATGGTAATGGATAACAATCTGAACATAAACAATAATCCAATGGTTCCACTCACAAGCATCAACTACAATAGTAATTAACACCGGGAAAGTTTCCCCTAAGAACTAAAGCAATATCCAACACAATTGTTATAGCGGGACAGAGTGGTGATGATGGTGCTGGTGGAGATGATGGTGTGGATGATGATGATGATCCCGATGAAGCCTAGCTTGACGATGGTGTTGATGGCGACGGTCTCCCCTCTCCGGGAAAGAATTCCCCCGGCAGAAATCTATCTGCCGGAGAGATCTTTCTCTCTCGGTGTTTTCTGCCCCCCTAGAGGCGGCGGAAATATATCTGTGGTCGTTCCCCGAGACTTAGGGTTTTGTAGGGAAGATATAGGCGAAGGGGGAGAGTCGGAGGCCGGGCAGGTGGGCCACACCTGCCCTAAGCGCGGGGTCAGGTGGGCCTGCGCCTAGGGGGTGTGGGCCCCCTGCGGCCCCTCTTCGCTCCTCCTTCTAGCTTCCTTCGTCTTTTGGTAAAATAATATGTTTCCATATTTTTCTGATATTTTTCCGATCTTCACGAAATTGCACCGAAACGCCTTCTTTTCCATCAGAATCCAGACTCCGGCAGTTCATCCTCCAAGAATCATCCAACATTCATAAACAGATGAAAAGCCATAAGTAATACCTCATAATAAGACAAATATCAATGAATAGAGGTAAATTGTGATATAGAATGGTGATGCAAATTGGGCGTATCAACTCTCCCAATCTTAGAATTCGCTTTTACCCAAGTGAATACTGAGCTCAGTAAACATGTCCACAGGTTTATGGAGTGAAGTGTCTATACAAGAATACGAACAAGAAGCATCACACTTACCGTTGCACAACTCATAGAAGAAAGCAACTCACCATTATATAACTTAGCTTGCAACCAAGTAAAGAAGTCACAATAGAGATGCATAAAGATAAATCATAATTGGAATTGGAAAACTTGTTCTTGGTCAGAGAACACATGGCAAACAGTTTCACAAAAGCTTTTGTAAAAGTTTCAAAACAGGAGCACTCTTTGCTCAAAAGGTTTTTCACAAGTGAAAGCTTTCAAAATAATACTCAATAGATAAGAGTTTTGTGCAAACAAGGAAGATAAAGAACATGATTGAATAAATCACCATATGAATGCTTGAAACACAACAACTCAAAAGCTTGCTGGAGATAGAGAGGAAGTAGGTTTACTGACTCAAACTGATAACTAGGAGAAAGGTACCTTCTTAGAGGGAAGCAGGGATTACAAGTCATAAAGAGATTCCAAAATATTATGACTAGCCTTGAGCCCTCATTGCCCCTATCATAGGCATCTTGAGATGATTAAGGTTTAAAGTGCACAAAGATGGAGTATATGCTTGACGAAATATTAGTTGGCAATCTCATGTCCCTTGAATATGAGGGCCACTCCTCATGCTACTCAACTTTGGGCTCAGGTATTTGCATATCATTGAGAACCGCCAACGGGGTACCCCTTGCACATGGTACATGAGCTTTCCCATAACCAAAATGACAAGGCAAGCAGACAATGAGCATCTCAGCTATCTTTTTATTTACTATGTGTATAGCTTTTTATTGAGGATGCTTCATAGTTAGCTCACTATGGTGATGCTGCAAGTTTCCACCATGATTAGGCATGGTTTAGGCTAGCGGCATAGGCGTTTCTCTAACACAGGATACAAACTCCATGAACTTACAAGTTCCCTCTTTATTTCACACCATTGACATCCATAGACAAAAGAGCACGATATCAACTGTGTACAGAGTACAGGTGCAATGTTGAAAACGTTCCCCGTGACAGCACGGTTCTGCTAATCCCAACGTATAGATGCAAGCATATACAACTTCGATGGCACAATGGTTCAGGTCTATTAGGGGTAAGAAATAAAGTGTGCCATCAAGTTCGTGAGAGCTTTACTAACCAGTTTTCACATAACAAAATATTTTTAATTCGAAAGGTAGATGAAGCTTGAGAATTTGCTTGGAATAGCAAGGGCTACTAGGTAGATATGGTGGACACAAATGGCAAAGGTTTTGGTTAAAGGATTTGGAAACATGAGAAGTATGCCTTCTCAAAACAGGTTTTTGGCTAGCAAAGGCTGGGTAGCAAGCAAGAGAGTTGAAAGAAACAAGCAAACGTACAAGTAATAAAGCCAAACATGCAATCTTCCTTGAAGACACAAAAGATCTTAAATAAATAATACTAAGCTTATGAGCCAACAAGAAAGAAAACAAATGATACAAATATCTGTAAGCCTTTTTCTTTCTTTTTCTCTTTCATGGTAATGCTACTGACCAGAACTCGGTTTGCCAAAACCAATTTACATCCACTTGATGATCCCAAAGTGGTGCCAATACTGATCAACAATATCCATCATATAATAGAGATTGCAAACTAAAATAAGAAGTGCAAAAAAAAGTAAAAGATGAGACTTCTCATTAATATTCCAATAAAGGCACTCACACCAAGGGATACATAGATAATCAACTAAAGGATAGATACTTCCACATGCAAACCAAACTATAAGATAACCTCTCTACTAAAGATACGAATCCACTAAAAAGGTAAAAGATAAAAGATAATGGTGGTGATACCGCGACACTCCCCCGAGCTTGGAACAATCCAAGGGGATGCCAAACCTGATGACGAATTACTCTTTTGGCGGTGGTGGTGTTCTCTTGTCATCATAAAACTTCCAAGGCAAATGTTCCCCATCCAAGAAGGATGTACTTGTCTCCGCAATCCTGAAACTAGCAGCAGAGCTTATGCGATCAAATCTAGCCTCATACTCACAGTTTTGATTTTGTATGTCGTAGAGCTGTGCTTGTAATTGGTTGGTGGTCTGACGGAGCGAGAAGATTTCCTCTTGGAGCTTAGACACCTCCTCCTCATGTTTGGCGATGAGTTCTGGACTTATCTTGTGAATAACATCCACTTCGCGTTCCGCCATCTTCTTGTACCTGAAAACCTCCTGCTCCAATGCTTCCATCCTGTCTTCAAGACTTCCTTCTCCCTTGGGGCCTTGAACTTCTTTCATTTGTACCTTCCCATCTTTGAGAATCAACTCTCTGGTATGGATCTTTAACTCATACATGTATGGGTTGAGGACATCCGCAGAGGAATCCTCTATGGGTGATCCAGAGGAAGACATTGTAGCTCCAAAACTGAGAATTTTCCTGACAGAAACAGATTGAAACAAAAACACGACGAGAACTCGATGCAACAACCTCGGGAAATCCGGGGGGTTATATATTACGAAGTTTCAAAGCATAAGGAAGGTTTTGACACGAAAATGAGGCGGAGTCGGAGTTCTGGGGAGGAACACCCTCCTCAGGCACGGTCAGGATGGGCCCGCGCCTGGGGTGGGTTTGTTCACCCCAGACTCCGGTTCCTCCTCTGTTTCATCTCGTAGTCTTCCTTATGTATTAAAAACATCAAAAATATAAAAATATTGGAGTTTCACGAACCTTCTGTTTTCACCACTTTTACCTTTTCAAAGACAAACTCTGCAGATTCTTTTTCTCCTTCTCCTGAAAATTTCCTTCATACAAAACCCTTGCACAAACTCTAATCAAAAGCCATAAACCTTTAGGTACACACTTCAACAGAAAACCCATCAAAACAAAAGCTTATGTAAGAAGCAAATGCAAATGAAGGCAGAAATCTGTCAAAACAGAACAGCATGTAAAGATTGATTTTTTTCGAAGACCTTCTGTTGCTCAAATCAAAAAGTGCAGAACTGATGAAAGTTGGGTAGCAACTTGGAGAATAAGCTCAGAACAATGCAGCTCCATCCGAAGTACTGAGCTTCCTCACGAATTTTTACAATACAACACAAAAATCTGTCCCAGGACAACCACTTTTCACAACTCCCCTACTTCACAAAAGTAGTTGAACTTGACACAAAAACCAAAACAAAAAGGATAAGGAGCGGTTATTACTAAGGTAATAACTTCCAAGACTCGACAATACTCTTGGGTTATCTCCCAACAAGTACTTTTCTTTTATGCCTTTAAGTTAGGCCTGAGAGTTTCAAAGATGCTCACAAAGGAGATATAAATCTGGAGTGAAAAAGAGCATCAAGAAGCAGATAACCAACACACTTGAGTCTAACCCACTTCCTATGCCTAGGGGTATCATGAGAAAATGAATTGTTGAAACAAAAAGCCACTAGCATAGGAAGACAAAACAGATGCAACTTCAAAGCTTTCAACATAAAACGGGGAAACTTAACATTATTAAGATGCATAAAACCACGTTTCCCTATTTCATAATAACTTTCAGTAGCACTTTGAATAAAGTTGACAATATAACTGTCACTGGAAAAAACTTTATCATCTGAGTAAGCATACTTACAGTCACCAAAAAGAGGTCCAAGGTCATAAACCAGATCAATAGAAGCAAGTTGTTCCATCCCGAAATCTTTATTAGGCAAGCTATTTTCACAAGGAGCTTTAGCAAATTTGGAAAAGTTAAACTCATAAGAATCTCCATCAAACTTAGTTAAAACTTTATCCTTCTTACAATCAATAATACTCCACAAGTGTTCAAGAAAGGTCTACCAAAAATGATAGGACAAGTTTTGCTAGCTGCTGAATTAAGCACTAGAAAATCAGCAGGATATTTAATCTTACCACAAAGAACCCTTCTTTGCTCCTCCTTCCTTAGGCGCGACCCTTCTTTGCTCCTCCTTTTGGCTTCCTTCATCTTCTGGTAAAATAATATGTTTCCATATTTTTCTGGTATTTTTCTGATCTTCGCGAAATTGCACCGAAACGCCTTCTTTTTCATCAGAATCCAGACTTCAGCAGTTCATCCATCAAGAATCATCCAACATGCATAAACAGATGAAAATCCACAAGTAATACCTCGTAATAAGACAAATATCAATGAATAGAGGTAAATTATGATATAGAATGGTGATGCAAATTGGACGTATCAATGTTGCTTCTTATAAGAGGTTAAGTGGTGGAACCCATTCCGTTTCCCAAACCAAGAAGTGGCTCGCATTTGTAGTCTTTGTAGTCGGTGTCTATTTTCATCTGTTTCCTCACAACAAAGACAACATAAATTAGAAGTCAAGTCACCCCGCCCTAGGCCCTGCCACTCATGTTTATGATAAAAATTTTAATGATGGGAATGGCCGTGCCATATGTTTTTCTGGAAGGAACTTTTCATGAGCTGTTTTTTGTTTAACTTTTTCTAAAACTGTGAAACTAAGCTTTTTAAGGTGTCTTTGTCTTTTGTCATATTCCAATTATTCCATTTGGCATCGTGAGCAAGTTTCTTAGCTACAACTTTGTACTATAGATTTAGTTGTATCAATTTATTTGTGTTAGATCACATGTTTTTGCAAGCTTCGACTTTATATTGTCTCAGCTTGTCTGGAACAAACTTGTATGCAGGTTATTCCAAGGCAACTTTGTGAAAATGCTGGATTTGACGCAACTGACATGCTCAATAAGCTTAGGCAGAAGCATGCATCTGGTTCATTCTCTTAAGCTTTATGCTGCGATGAGTTGCTTGGACAGTTCTTATACAAAGTTGTGAATCAAAAAGCTGTTAGTTGTCTAATGTGTAATTATGTTCTACCAGGTGATGGTGCTAATTATGGTGTTGACATCAACACTGGTGGAATTGCGGATTCCTTCGCTAAATTTGTGTGGGAACCTGCAGTAATTAAGGTGTTTGTGCTTTCCTTCTGGTCCTTAAGCATCCATCTCCTCATAAAGTTGTGTTTACGTCTCATTGGTAACTGTTGGATTTATTGTTCAGATCAATGCAATCAATGTCGCGACCGAAGCTGCCTGCCTTATTCTGAGTGTTGACGAAACAGTAAAAAATCCAAAGGTAAGAATGCCATCAACTATACACTAGTAAAATCCAAAAGTTCCTTTTCTGGTGTTTTGGAGTTGCCACATTAATTTTCTTTTGCCAATGTACTTTGATCATGGTATGTCTGTATTATTGCTTCTCAGCATATTCATTTTATGAACTAGATTCCCGTTGTGCTGCCGTGCTTAGAATACTGTAGCCAATTTAGGAAAAAAGATCCTAAAAATACTTTCCAGCTTGGGGTTGAATAATCTAATATCTAGACCTACATTTACCATTTTAGTGGTACTTTCAAGTGAATTAAGACCGGTTAAGTTCAGTAGTATCATACATAATTGGTCTTTATATGATACAGCTAAAGGGCAGTCCCAATGCTCCATCCGGAATGGATGGGGAACAGGATGCTCCGTAGATGGATAGGTTAGACTGCAGTAATATCATTTTCCTTTTTTCTCTTTCGGTATCCTGATTACCGCATCCTCTTGTTTTCATTCTTGCAAATGCAACTAAGGGGTGGTACTGTTAATTGCTAATGGCTAGATCAGCTAATCGAAGGTTATGTGTACATTTGTTTGTTAGGTTGATCTCCCGTATGGATCCCAACGGCTCAATGCAGCCCTTGACCGCGCCCTGATCGGGGGTGCTCAACCAATCCATGGTTGGTGGGCCTCTGCTATCTGCACTATATAAAGAGGTGGGGTCCGGCTGGCTCGCAACACGAGGTTGGTCACGCAGCCGCACGCCCCACCGATATCCCGACCTGATCTAGGTTATCGGAGGACAGCGGGAAGCTCCGCCGCTCCGCTTTGCCCACATCCCTCTCGCCCTCGCCCTCATGGCCAACGCCTCCAGCTCGTCGAACGGAAACGAAGGTGTGTCTCTCTCCCATATATATATATATATATATATATATATATATATATATATATATATATATGATCATAGTGTTTTAATGGACAGTACTAGCTTCTACTAATATGATCCACATCTAAATGTTATTAGAAATATAACATTGGTATCAGAGCTCGTGCTAGATGTTTAATCTCTTCGGTAGAAAGCAAACCCCAGCCCCACACAGTGTGCCACCCATTCGGGTCGTACCGTTCCTCTCGATCCCTATGCGCATCGTCATGCCTAGGCATAGGGAAGAAGAACCAACCCCTATCGGGGCAAAGAAATAGCAAAGAAAAACCCAATTTGCCCCTCCCCGAGTCCCAGATCGAAAAAGGAAAGAATTTTTCAAAAGGAAAATTGCACCCATGACATAGAGATGTTAGAAAGACTAGTTAAAAACGATATTCTTTCTCCCTTAGAGTTCTCCGACATAGAAAAATGCATCAATTGCGTTAAATGAAAGTATGTAAAGCAAATCAATAGAGATAAAGTATTATGTTGTGAAAGATAAGATCCAGGAATCATAGGCTTTCGCTGTCGTGGTATTGCCGACGAGTACGCCATGGAGGGGTCCTCACAGTGCGTGTTTAGAGATGTGGGGTAAGGCGGACGGTTGACGGGTACGAGGTAACACAGCTTACCCAGGTTCAGATCCCACAACGGTGGCGAAATCCTATTCCTACTATAAATCACTATAAGGGCAATACGCACAGAGATAGGTTCGCTATGCGAGGTTGTATGAATCGATACTAGGTTGTGCCCTAAAGGCTCCCATAGGCCCGACTTACATAGTCGCCAGGTCCTAGGGTTACAGGGAAAAGTCCTAGCCAGACAGGTTACAGAGTCCTACACCGTCTATTACTAGTCTTGTGTATCTTGCACTCCAGGGCTCTGGGTACGCTGGTGACTCCACCGTAGCCCTTCCTTTATCTGGCATGGGACTCCCTTCTAGATCCATCTAACTGGGCCGCCCAGCAGGCCATAGAACATGCTACTGACTATGGGCCACCCGGGTTATCCGGATAAGTGACATGCTATGAGGATACCCACATAGCATATCCCCAACAGTAGCCCCCCGGAGAACTCCAAGATCTTGAGCCGTCTTGCCTCTTCAGATGAATGTTTAGTCTAGTTGGATGTCGGCAAATCGTCAAGCAATATCTTGTAGTCCTCCCAAAGAACCCTGCAAAACTTTCTCCGTCTTCAGCTTGTAAGCCGGAAAAATGTTGAATCTTTCATAGTCGGATTGAATCCGTCTATGTCGGAACCTTCGATGCGACGTCTCATCTACCCATGTCAGCTAGGACGACGTAGGCTTAGGTCAGCGACGCCTCGTAACTCACACATGCAGAGAACGTAATCATATCCGATTTTCCCGCGCGAGCGATACGAACCGTTGGCGGCGACGGTTGGAGACGTGGCAAAATTTCCGCACATGTTCGTGAACACGTCGTCTACGCGGCAACCGTTCGATCAAGCCGCACGAATCTTGACGTCGAGGATGATAAATAGTAACCGTGGGGAAATTTCCACTTTTTACCTCATTCTCTTGCATCATCTTCTTCCTCCAGCCGCGCGTCTCCTCGAGCTCTCTGCGAGAAACCTCGAAAAAACCCTAGCTCCCATCTGCACCAGTCGCACCCAATCTTCACCCCATGGCTAGCAGCAGCACCTACCCATCAATGGCGGCGTCGAGCGAAGCCGCGGCGAAGCCGGCGAGCTCCGTCGTCGTGCCCCCAGAGGGTTTGGTCATCCCCGCATCGGCGGTGATCGAATCCACCGGCGGCTACCCAAATTTGGCTGCGCTAGAGCCACTGGAGGAGGAACCAGACTCGCACAAGGGCGACTAGCGCGGCTCGGACATCACCGACCGCGATATCCAAGAGATGATCGCCGAGGGCTTCCTCCCCGTGACGGAGGGGCTTGCCTGGCGGGTGGCGCCGGCGGGCAAGGTGACACCTTCTCCCCAAGCCGGAGAAAAGGTGTACCTCAAAGCTCAACTGGTACGCGGCATCTCCCTGCCCATCTCCAACTTCTTCCTCACCGTCTTAAACCACTATAGGGTCCAGCCCCAGAACCTTTCCACCAATAGTATCTTAGTGCTTAGCAACTATGCGGCACTTTGAGAGGGATACTTAGGGATAAGGCCTAGGTTAGACCTCTTTGTATACTTCTTCACCATGAAACGTGAAGCCGGACATAGCAAGGAAGAGCATAGGAACTGCGGCACCATAAGCTTCAAGATTCGACCTAGCCGGCGGTTCCCCGACATCGTCGGCCACGAGTCCTGCAAGAATTGGCAACGGACGTACTTTTACGGCCCAGACATTCCTCTGGCTGTCCGAGAAGTAACATACCCGAATTTCGTGGACGGATCCGCCGCTGAAGTTTCCACATGGAGATCCCAAGCCTCCCTTCCCTCCGACCTCGACGCTTCTCGTGCTATAAGGCGGATCGAATGGTTCATAGAGACGGGTTTAACCGGCTTGGACCTAGCCATGTGCTGGTTCATCAGGCGAATCCAACCTCTGCAGCACCGTGCGAAGTACATGCACGAGTATACCAGCGACAGAAGGGATAGTCTCCGCATCTCCGTGGACAACTTCTCGAGCGACTCCGTCAAGCTCCGCCTTAAGGACATCGTCAAGGTGAAGGATAAGAAGCGTGGCTTCACCATCACCTACGACATGTTCGTAGACGGCAAGTGCCCAAAGGTTCCGTGTTCGACATATGCTCCAGTTTTTCCGTCTTGCAAATACCATCTTATCTAACACGGTGATTTCTCACTTAACAGCTTAGCGATCTAGAGGAGGGCAACTTGGCTGCCCAAATCTACGATCCAAAGATGAAGGAAGTCACGGTCGTGTCCGACGGCGAGGCCCCGTTGGTGCGAAAGCGGAAGAGCTCCACCTCTGACGCTGCCGACGGAGGCAAGAAGAAGAAGAAGAAGACGGAAGGTGGAGCCTCCAAGAAGACTACCGCCGCCCGGGGGCGGAAAAGAGAAGAACCACCGGGATTTTTGCCAAAGCACCTCCACTAGTGTAAGCTTCTCATTCTCCGACATTGTCTATTTATCTGTCTTGCTCCTATACTTATGTATTTAGCACGTTTCAGGAAGAAAGCCACGACCAGCCTCAAGAAGACCTCCAAAACTTTGGGGGCTTCTCGAAATATCAAAGACATGCTGCATCGCGACGCCTCCCCCGCCATTTCCCCTGCTACTCGTGCCGTCAAGCCCTCGTCTGCTCCGATAAGCTCACAAGCTAAGGATGCATCAGGACCTTCCGCCATGGAAGTGGACACTAGCGCCTCTATCGAGCTTGCTATTGTCGGCGAGCAGGCGACATAGGAGAGTACCGCCCATCAGATGGCTGAAGCTCCGGCTAAGGATGCCATCGGTGGCGGCAAGGCGGTGGTGGAAGCTGGTACTTCTCCCGAAGGCGGCGCCCTTGCTCCCCAGAAACCCTTCGAGTTTCCAAAGATAGTCTACCCGGCGCTCACGCCGAGTAGCACAACTCTGGTTCCTGGAGGAGTACCGACATCCCCGACGTGCGGTCTTGAGGAGCTTCTCCGACAAGCAGACATCTTGCGAGGAAACATCATTTCCTTTGGCAAGCTGCTGGCCAAGAGTGCTACCAATCTCAAGATCATTGCACTGGTAAGTTTTACTTTGCCTTTTGCATTTCATATGAGTATCCCGCTGTAGCCCCCGAGGATGTAGACGGAAAACCATAAGCTTTTGCGTCTAGATGCTCTAAGAGTGACTAAGCTAGAAAACTTCTCACTGTAGCCCCCAAGCATTTAGATGGAATGAAATATTCCGACTAGATGCTTTAAGAGTAGCATTCGCAGTGTTTATAAATTTCAGTACTATAGCCCCCAAGCTTCTAGTTGTAACTGAATTAGTTCCTACTAGATGCTTAAAGAAAGCTAAGCAAATAGCTGAGTTAAAAATTTATACTGTAGCCCCCAAGCCTCTAATCAAAAACTAAATTAGTTCCGAATAGATGCTCAAAGAAAAGCTAAGCATGTTGCTAAGTAAAAAAAAACTCTCGCTGTAGCCCCCGAGCGTCTAGGTGGAGGATTTCCGGCTAGATGCTCCAAGCAGACTAAGCAACATTTTAACTTTGTCCTTTTTTCCACAGAATGAGAATGCTCGGAGGGGCATGGCCAATGATAAGTGCCAGAAGATGCATGCAGATCTTGAAGCCGAAATGGGTAAAACTGCCTTCTTGAAGGAACAGATCATCAAAAACAAGAGTCTGTTTTATTTTTGCGCATTCTGTCTTGTTTTTGTGCCTACATTCTCCGAGTACTCACTGTGTACTTTGCTTTTCCGACTTTGCAGAACATGTTGCCAAGGCCAAGGACATTGTCGAGCAGTCCAAGCACATCCAGCAGGTGGACAGCGAGAACAAGATCCTTAAGGAGGAGAGGAAAGACATGTTGAAAATGCATGAGGATTCGACGAAAGCCCTGCAATACTCCGCCACCGCGGAAATCAATCGCTTGAAGGAGGAGCTTGCGATCTTAAAAGATCAGAAGCAAGCTGCCGATGAGCAAAATTACCGCCACAACGAGGCGTATAAGCTCCTCCAACAAGAGAAAGAATCCCTGGCGGACACCTTCTGGCAGGCTAAGGCCAGCATCTTCAGTAAGTTTCCTCCGCCTTGTAGTTCTGTAGTCTGGACACTTTGAATTTATTGAACTCATGTGCTCCTTGTCGGAACTTGCAGCTCCTATGGGTTTAACCCGCTCGCCTCCTTCGGACAAGGAATGCATGGTTCTTGCTGGCAACTTCATCAACACCGCCATCACCCAAGCCAAAGAGATTGCCAAGCCCCTCCAGATACACATAAAGGCCTCGGACTCCATGGCAAAGTACTCGGAGATTCTGAGCCGAGCCCCCGAGCGTGTCACAAGCTGGAAAGCTTCATGTGCACGGGCTGGCGCAAGGATGGCGTTGTCAATGGTGAAGGCACACTATGAAGGTGCCGACATCGACACGGTGACCTCTGGCATCCCCGACGTCAATGATGATGGAAAAGAGATTGACCAGGAAGCCATCCTGTCGTCACTCGCGGGTTATGACACCAGAGTTGCCGAGTTGGTAGACATCGACGTCTTCGTTCCCATGAACACCATCGACAATGGCGACCAAGATTCCTCCAAGTCCCACCATAGTGTCGACGTTGAGGGTGATTCCCCGCTGGTGACGATGCTGCTTCCAAGTCTCCTGCGCCAAAGGAATGAAAAACAACTTTGTAATAATTGTTTCACCTTTGGTGTATATACGCAAAAAACTTGTTGATGTAGCTTAAGGCAGAAAACAATGGTTGTTCATTTCCTGCTGTTTAAGAACTAGTTTCCAGCATGTATATATTTTTTAAGCAAGTGCTGGTTTATCCATTACTTTGGTTCTTATGCTTGACTTTTCGTGAGTCGGAAGACTCGTTGTCGGAACCATGCGCTTAGGTGATGATGCCCAATGGCACCGTCAATAACCCGAGCACAAAATCGCCGACAATGAGTGCCGAAAGTCACTACTCCAGAATCCACATAAAAACGATAAAGAACGTGTAGACTAGAAAACTTAAGCTAACGCCCGTAGGCGGAATTTTCACAAGTGCAAACACAAGACTTGTGCATAAAGGTTTTACATGATCCAAAAATGAACACTAAGGGAGGTAAAAGACTCAGAAATATGAGTGAACCAGAGAGCTTTATTTCATTGATCATATAAGAGATACACAATTAGATAAAAAATGCTAAGTGTAAAAAGGACGTAGCTGTGCTATGTTCCATGGCCGATCAAGCTCTGGGTAGTCATCATCTGGGTCACGTCGCTTACGCTTATGATCCTTGTTGGGTCTATCCTTTAGTTCACGATTGTCAACAAGGTAGTAAGACCCATTGAGTAGCGCCTTGCTCATGATGAACGGTCCTTCCCATGGCGGGGATAATTTGTGTGACTTCTTCTGATTAAGTCGGAGCACGAGATCCCCCTCTTTAAACGAGCGATGCCGAACGCGGAGACTATGGTAGCTGCATAAATTCTGCTGGTAGATGGCGGATCTTTGGCATGCCAAAATGCGCTCCTCCTCGAGAAGGTCCACATCTAGGCGTCTGGATTCTTTAGCGTCATCCTCATCGTAGGTGGCAACTCTTGGTGCATCGTGGAGGATGTGGGAAGGCAGGGTGGCTTCTGCTCCATATACCATGAAGTAAGGGGTGTAGTCGGTGGATCTGTTGGGTGTAGTTCGTAAACTCCACAGCACAAATGGCAATTCTTCCGCCCAGGCTCCAGCTGCTCTATGTAGCGGTGCCTCAAGACGTGGCTTGATTCCCTGCAGAATTAATCCATTGGCTCGCTCCACCTGACCATTGGATTGTGGGTGTGCCCCAGATGCAAGGTCAAGTCGGATGCCTTTCTCCTAGCAATAAGCCTCCACTTCTCCGAGTGATAAATTGCTGCCGTTGTCGGTGATAATGCTGTGTGGGAGACCAAATCTCACCACTAGATCTCGGACAAATCTAAGGGCAGTTGCCCCATCAAGCTTTCTCATGGGTTTATCTTCTATCCATTTGGTGAATTTGTCAACTGCTACAAGCAGATGCGTAAACCCACAAGGTGCCGTCTGTAACGGTCCCACCATGTCTAGCCCCCAGACTGCAAACGGCCAAGTTATTGGTATTGTTCGCAGTTCTTCAGCAGGAACATGTGGTTATCGGGCGTAATACTGGCATCCCATGCACGTCTCAACCAGCTTGTCGGCGTCCGCCTTCACGGTCAGCCAGTAGAATCCTTGCCGGAAGGCTTTCGCGACCAACGATCGAGGAGCGGCGTGATGCCCGCAGTCTCCGAGATGGATTTCGCGTAGGATTTCCATACCTTCTAGCTGGGAAACACACTTTAGGTATACACAAGTAGTGCTCCTTTTGTAGAGCTGCCCATTGATTATGGTATAACCCTTTGCTCGTCGTCCTATTTGCCGTCTTTCGACTTCGTCGTCGGGCAAAGTTCCGTGTTCGAGGTATTCCATGAACGGTTTTGTCCAAGCCGGGGGGGACCTTAGTCACCATGTTGATGAAAGAGTTGGCTCTATCCGGGTTGTCGATGTCGGCCCCCTTCACGGATGGTGTGCGCATGTGCTCTAGGAAAACTCCTGGCGGAATTCGCTTGCGCCCTGATCCAAGCTTAGACAGCAGATCAGCCGCCTCGTTTTGTTCCCTAGGTACATACTTGACTTCGTAGCCCAAGAAGCTCTTGGCTATCTCGTCCACTTCGTCTCGATATGCCGCCATCATAGGGTTCCGCGCATTCCAGGTGCTAGCCACCTGCTGGGCAACCAAGTCAGAATCTCCACAGCAAATTATGCGCTTGATGCCAATATCCTTGGCTACACGCAATCCGTGA
This sequence comes from Avena sativa, assembly GCA_916181665.1. Lineage (NCBI taxonomy): Eukaryota > Viridiplantae > Streptophyta > Magnoliopsida > Poales > Poaceae > Avena > Avena sativa. The sequence goes on from OV702284.1 coordinate 1,061,997, forward strand.
ATGAGTGCTTCATACTCCGCCATGTTGTTTGTAGCCTCGAAGTGGATTTGCAGAACATAGTGTAGCTTGTCTCCTGTTGGTGACTGTAGCAATACACCAGCCCCCGAGCCGTTGAGCAGCTTTGATCCGTCAAAGTGCATCACCCAGTATTCTGGTTCCAGCAACGGAGTAACATCTGGCATCTCCGTCCAATCTGCAACAAAATCTGCCAAGGCTTGTGACTTGATAGCGTCGCGTCTCTTGTAGGTGATCTCGAAGGTGGCAAGTTCAATGCCCCACTTCGCGACCCTTCCTGTAGCGTCGATGTTATTGATAATGTCGGACAGTGGAGTCTTGCTCACCACTGTAATTGGGTGCTCCTGAAAGTAATGCCTTAGCTTCTGAGAAGCAAGGAATACTCCATAAGCTATATTTTGGTAGTGCGGGTAACGCTGCTTGGACTCCGTCAAGACCTCGCTCACATAGTAAACTGGTCGTTGAACTCCGTGCTCATAGCCTGGTTCTTTCCGCTCTACCACGACGATGATGCTGATAACCCGGTTGGTTGCCGCCATATAAATTAACAGGGGCTCTCCAGGCTCGGGTGCTGCAAGGATGGGCGCTGAGGAAAGAATCTCCTTGAGATGCTTCAATGTTGCATCTGCTTCGTCCGTCCATGTGAATTTGTCCGCTTTCTTCAGCAACTTGTACAGCGGCATGGCCTTCTCTCCAAGTCGGCTGACGAACCGACTAACTGCTGCAACACAACCTGTTAGTCGTTGAATGTCCTTTAGGCATGTCGGACGGTTTATGTTTAAGATGGCCTTGATTTTCTCCGGGTTGACCTCGATTCCACGTTGGGAAACGATGAAGCCCAACAATTTGCCGGCTGGAACCCCGAAGATGCACTTCTTAGGGTTAAGCATCATGTTGTATTTCCGGAGATTATCAAAGGTTTCTTTTAAGTCGAAGATTAAGTCATTTGACTTTTTAGACATCACCGCGATATCGTCCACATAAGCGTGAACGTTCCGACCAATTTGGTCATGGAGGCAACGTTGCATTGTCCGCTGGTATGTAGCACCTGCGTTTTTTAGCCCAAAGGGCATCGTGACATAGCAAAACGTGTCGTATGGGGTAGTGAACGAAGTGGCCAATTGGTCCGACTTCCTCATCTTGATCTGGTGGTATCCTGAGTATGCATCGAGAAAACACAAAAGTTCCGAGCCAGCCGTCGAGTCAATGACTTGGTCAATGCGAGGCAAAGCAAACGGATCCTTGGGACATGCTTTGTTCAAGCCGGTGTAATCAACACACATTCTTAATTCATTGGTTCCCTTTTTGGGGACAAGTACAGGATTTGCCACCCATTGGGTGTGAAGGACTTCTCGGATAAACCTAGCCTTAAGTAACCTAGCTATCTATTTGCCAATGGCGCGTCTCTTCTCATCTCCAAAGCGTCGTAGAGGTTGTTTCACTGGTTTACATTTTGGATCCATGTTTAAGCTGTGCTTGGCAAGTTCCCTAGGTACACCTTTCATGTCGGCAGGTTGCCAGGCAAAGATGTCCCTATTCTCACGGAGGAACTCGACGAGCGCGCTTTCCTATTTGGGATCCAGGTTCGTCCCAATGGCGACGGTCTTGGAGGCATCGCCTACCACAAGTTCCACCGGCTTGGTCTCGATGGCGGCCTTGAATGAAGGAGCGGAGTCGGAGATCTGCTTCTTCGACGTGGGCATTTTTGAGTCATCGACCTTGCTCTGGATCTCTTTGAATTCTTAGCTGTAGAGGACAGCTTCAGCAACGGCTGCTTCATTGATCTCGCAGTCCCTTGCCTTGGTAAAGCTTCCGGATACGGTGATGATACCGTTTGATCCGGGTATCTTGAGTTTGTTGTAGACGAAGCATGGCTTGGCCATGAACGTGTGGAATATGTCGCGGCCGAATATGACGTGGTACACGCTCTTGAAGGGGACCACCTCGAAGGTCATGCGCTCTTGGCGGTAATTATTAACATCGCCAAAGGCAACCTGAAGTGTAATGCACCCAAGGGACCGAGCCTCCCGACCAGGAACTACGCCGTGGAAGATGGTGTTGGTCCGCCTTAGGTTTGCCTCCGTCAAGTTCATCTTATGCAGTGTATCCAGGTACATGATGTTGATGCTGCTTCCACTATCCACCATACACTTGGTGAACTCTACGCCGTCAATCAAGGGGTTGATGATCATGGCGTACTGGTTCTCCGTAGGTATGAGGTCTGGGTGGTCCGTCCTGTCCCAAGTGATGGGAACTTCCGACCAGCGCAGGTACTGGGGAACTGGGGGGAGAGTAGCCATCAGGATCCTTAGAGAGGTCTTCTGTTGTCGGACGGTGGGGGTGCCAAGGAAAGTGTGGTAGACTGGAGCCTTCTTTGCGAAGGGGTTCTTGCCCTTGTCGTCGCTCTTGGCGGCGTGCTTGGGGTCAACTTCTTCGTCCATGTCACTTGAATCCTTGGACTCCTCCTCCTTCTTCTTCCCCTTGCCCTTGCCTCACGGTCTATTCTTCCGACTTCGCTTGTAGCCGGACTCCGGGTCTTCCTTGAGGTCGTTGACGAACTTGCAGTGTCGATTGGTATGGGTGTCCTTGCCGTTGGCATCGAGGTGTACGAGGCACGACATATCGCGGTACTCCTCGTAGGTTTGGGGAACGCGGAGCGGCGCCGAGGTGGTTTCACTTCCTCGTTGCTGCCCACGACCAGCTCCCCTTCCTTGGCCACGTTGTCCGCCTTCTCCTCGTCCTGCAAAAGTCATAGCGACCATGTCGGTAAATTGCTTTTCTTCTAGAGCGGTTTTCCGCTTTGTACTGCTGTTCCTCCGAGCTTGGGTTGGAACGGATGTTGCCGGCAAGGAGCCATGAGCATCGTCGTCGGCCGCTGCGAACTCACTAGCCAACTGAATCATCTGGTTCAAGTCAAGATGGTGGTTGTCCTGCAAGCGCTTTAGCTTATGTCGGAGCAGCGTGCCCCTTTCCAACCCATCGATGAAGGCGGCTATGGCGGTCTGAGCGTGCACTCCTGCGCATGAATTCTTCATATCCAGCCAGCGGGAGAGGTAGGCGCGAGATGTCTCGTCTTTTTATTGCATGCACCGTTGTAGATCGCCCACAGTGCAAGGACGCTTGTATGTACCCTCAAAGTTCTTGGTGAACGCTTCTTGCATGTCCAGCCAGTTGTAGATAGATTTCTTCGGCAAGTCATCGATCCATTGACGGGCCGTGCCCGCCAACATTAACGGGAGGTACTTAACAACGACGTTGGGGTTGCCTCCGGCAATCTCCACTGCTTTGTCGTAGTCCTGCAACCATGTGGCTGGCTTGGCGGTGTCGTCATAGGGCTTGATGGTCTTGTCAATCCGGAAACCTTTGGGGTAAGTTGCGGACCGTATTGCAGGTCCAAAGGTATTGTCCTTCCCGGGCCTCGTGGATCTTATCGATCCGCGAACGTGCATCTTATGGCTCGGGGTTCTTCTTCTTTTTGTCAACAGGGGATGGGCTGCGTGAACGACGCAGGCCTCCTCCGCCATGGTGACTGCTTGGTGGTGACGGAGGCGGAGGTGGCGGTGGGTTAGCCTTCTTGCTGTTACCCTCCTGCGACGCCTCACGCCTGTCACAGTTGCTTGTCGGACGTGGAGGGTCATGGCGTGACCTGCTCTTGTGTCCTTGGTTGCGCTCTTCGTCATGACGGGTCTACTCCGCGTTGTTGCAGATGACGATGCCGCACTGCTTTGGTGGGGGCATATCCGCACGATGGTGAGTCTTGTAGTCTTCGCGATGTCAAGGGGATCGGGGCGGTGGCGATGGGCAATGAGGTCGAGCCTTTTCTCCGTGGTCGGAGGATATGGGGATAGCATCCTTCCTGTTGCGCGCATCCCTCCGTCTTCATTCTGATGAACCCGTCTTGGACCCGACATCAAGAGGAGATCTGTCCCTTGGCGTCTTGTACTGGCTAGATTGGCAGAGCGCTGGGTCAGACTCAAGCCTCTGAGAGGTGGCCTTTCCTGCTGCTTCATCGGCTTGGCCACTAGGTCATAGACCTCTTCCACTGCCTCAGGCGATCTATCCTGCTCCAGAAGGGTCTTGGCGACGGCGAGGTTAAGGAGTGGGGTGGGCATCACCTGCTTGCCTTCACTGTCAATGTATGGCTTGGCCTGTGCTGGCTTCGAGGGAGCCCATCCTAGGTTGCGCCGTACACCAGGATCGTTGATGACGTGAGCCGGAGCTTTCTTAGCCTTCTGCTGCTGTAGCAAAGTCTTGTACTCGGCCTCCATTGCTCTAGCTTTCTCTATGGACTTCTGCACGTTGACTAGATCTCGATCTAGTTTAGCGCCTTGCTCCGCGATGGCCTGCGCTTCCTCTAGCAGCTGCTGGCGCTTCTTGTCAAGTTGGGTCACGTTCCAGATATGAGCAACGGTTAGTGGCTCGATGAGGAGATTGCCATACATCACTCTATCAGCTGGAGTAACTTGGGCTGCTGTAGACGTAGATGCTGGAGGCGGCAAGTTTGCGGTGTTATTGTTGCTCGGGCCGATGCCGAGTTCTTGCGGCTGCTGCACTGGGTTAGGCGGAGGAGGCATGAATTTTGTGTGATCAGCATCAGCCGCATCAAGTGGCCCCTTCCCCTTTTCCAGTGCTGTAGGCGGAGCTCGTCCGGGTTGATCTTCATCCATCGCCATCCCAATGGTGACGAAAACCCCTCGGGACGTGACGGCGTTGTTGGCTTGCTCGTCACGTGAGTACTCCTCCTCCATCTCCTGCATAGCGGAGTCTAGCTCTTCTGGACTGAAGTCTATCTCCTCTGAATCTGCACTGAAATCAACATAAAGCGCGTCAATGACAGAGTCGGAGGGTGCCAGGACTTCCTCGATGACGGGCAGTGGAGGTGCAACGGCCTCGACGATGACTGGAGGTGGTGGTGCTGCTGCGACGATGGCGGAGGGAGGCGGTGGCGGCGGCTGCTGAATCGGAGGTTCTCCGTCTTTGAGCGCAAGCTCCATCTGGGCTGCTGCTTCAGCTTCCGCATAGCTGTTGACGGTGCTCACCATCTCCTCGAGGGTAAGGCATCCTGTTGCATGCTGCCGTCTTAAAGAATGTCGGAGAAGCGTGCCACGGTCCAGTCCTTCCACGAAGTGATACAAAGCGTTATCATCGGGGTAGTGGGCTAGATCGGCTCGTTTATGGAGCCACCTGGCCAGGTAATCGCGGGGGTTTTCGCCTTCTCTCTGAACGCAGCACGCCAGATCGAAGATGGTAACCACGCCGACGAACTTGGATCTCTGCTGTCCAGACGCACGGGCGAACCCGGCGGATTTGCAGTGATCTTCCACCTTTATATCCTGCACAGGAGCGTTTTGGGTGGGCCTTGAATTTTTCTGATCTTTGTCAGCAAACTCTGAGGAGAGATCCGACATCGATCCTTCCGTGAACGTATCCAGCCCGCAGGCGGTCCGTGCGGGTCTTGATGCTCCTCCGACTCCCAGGGAACTAGTGCCCGAGTCGGTTTCGCCGATGAAGAGGTGGATGTCTCTGATAGGAACGATCGAACACCGCGTAGGGTTCGTCTTCGCCGGGATCCAGAACTCGTCAGGAGGGACGATCGGAACATTGTCGGAGAAGAGAACGTGACCGATGGCTACGATTTCGCCGATTCCCGCGAAGATCTTGGTCCTCGCCCACTGAAGATCCTGAAACGCCTCTTGCCCCACGGTGGGCGCCAACTGTCGTGGTATTGCCGACGAGTACGCCATGGAGGGGTCCTCACAGTGCGTGTTTAGAAACGTGGGGTAAGGCGAATGGTTGATGGGTACGAGGTAACACATCTTACCCAGGTTCAGATCCCACAACGATGGCGGAATCCTACTCCTGCTATAAATCACTATAAGGGCAATACGCCGAGTTACAGAGATAGGTTCGCTGTGCGAGGTTGTATGAATCGATACTAGGTTGTGCCCTAAAGGCTCCCACATGCCCGACTTATATAGTCGCCAGGTCCTAGGGTTATAGGGAAAAGTCCTAGCCGAACAGGTTACAGAGTCCTACGCCGTCTATTAATAGTCTTGTGTATCTTGCACTCCAAGGCTCCGGGTACGCTGGTCACTCCACCGTAGCCTTCCTTTATCCGGCATGGGCCTCCCTTCTAGATCCATCTAACTGGGCCGCCTAGTAGGCCATATGTCATGCTACCGACTATGGACCACCCGGGTTATCCGGATAAGTGACATGCTATGAGGATACCCACATAGCATATCCCCAACATTCGCTTAAACCCATGCCGGCTAAGTGCTCCTTGAACACATTGGGTGGTAAGCCTATTGTTAGCGGATTCGCAAGCATTTCCTTTGTCCTTAAATGCTCGAGTCTTATAGTGTGATCCTGGATCTTATTTTTCACAACATAATACTTTATCTCTATTGGTTTGGAAGCATTACTCGACTTGTTGTTGTGATCATAAAATACTGCGGACTCGTTGTCACAATACATCTTTAGTGGCTTGCTAATGCTATCTACCACTTTCAAGTCGGGTATAAATTTCTTTAACCATATCGCCTGTCCCGTGGCCTCATAACATGCTATAAATTCTGCATACATCATGGATGATGCAACTATTGACTGTTTGGAGCTTCTCAATGAAATAGCCCCTCCTGCGAGAGTGAAGACGTATCCTGTCATGGACTTTCGATCGTGTTTGTCTCCCGCAAAATCAGCATTTTAATACCCTCTTATCTCTAGGGAATCAGACCTTCTATATGTTAGCATGAGGTCTTTTGAGCCTTGCGCATAACGCAAAGCTTTCTTTAACATTTTTCAGTGCTCTATGCCTGGATTCCCTTGATATCTACTGAGTACCCCGGTGATAAAAGCTAAGTCAGGCGAGTGCACACTTGTGCATACTGTAAGCTTCCAACGGCCGAAGCATATGGTACTGATTTCATTTGATCGATCTCATATTGACTTTTGGGACATTGAAATTTCCCAAAACTGTCGCCCTTGACTATAGGAGCAGGTGTGGTATTGCATGCATGCATACTATATTTCTTTAGGATCTTCTCTATGTATGCCTTTTATGATAGTCCTAGAATCCCATTTGTTCTATCTCGGTGAATTTCTATGCCCAAAACATATGAAGCTTCACCAAGATCTTTCATGTCAAAGTTTGAGGACAAGAACTTCTTTGTTTCTAGTAGTAGACTAGCATTGACATTGCTGCTAGCAAGCAAGATATCATCCACATACAGAATCAGGAAGATATATCTCCCACTTTTTAAATTTGCGTAAACGCAGTTGTCCTCAGCATTTCTCTTTGAACCCAAATTTCTTAATGGTCTCATTGAACTTTAGATACCACTGTCGCGAAGCTTGATTTAATCCATAAATAGATTTCCTTAGGTGGCATCCCATATTTTCCTTGCCTTCCATGACAAAACCCTTAGGTTGTTTCATGTAGACTTTTTATTCTAAATCCCTGTTTAGAAATGATGTCTTTACATCCATTTGATGTAGCTCTAAATCAAAATATGCAACTAGTGCCATTATGATTCTGAAGGAATCCTTACATGAGACTAGAGAAAAATCCTCATTGTAATCTACTCCTTCTCTTTGTGTGAATCCTTTTGCCATAAGTCGTGCTTTGTATTTCTCCATATTTCCTCTAGAGTCACACTTTGTTTTGTAGACCCACTTACAACCTACTGTTTTGAATCCTTTGGGAATTTCCTCTAAGTCCCAAACCTCGTTGGAACTCATCAGCCTCATTTCATCTTCCATGGCTTCTAGCCACTTAGATGTGTGAGGGCTACTCATGGCTTCTTCAAATGAAGTGGGATCATTCTCCATTTGAACTCTTTACGTGTTATAAACTTTATAATCTTTAGAGATAGTCTACTTTCTAACTCTTTGAGACCTTCTAGGGGCCTCATGAACTGGCTCATCATGTGTCTCAACATGTGGCGTATCCTCTGGAGGTGGCTGTTGTTGCTCCCGTTCATGCTCAACAGTGGGTTCGGTCGGCTCCTGACGGATAGGTTCCGGATCCTTACTCATTGTTGTCATGGGTGGAGTCGCAACAGGTGCTTGCACCACAACCTCTGGGGTTGTCGATGCAGGAACAACAGGTAGCGAGAAGAATGGCTCCTGAATCATCGGATTGGGTGCATGAACCCTCTTCTCCTCAAGATTAATTTTATGAGCTACCATGCCCCGCCTCATCATTTCGTCCTCTAAGAAGACAACATGTCTCGTTTCTACAAACTTTATGTATCTGTCTGGACAGTAGAAATGAAAACCTTTTGACTTTTTAGGATATCCAATGAAATGGCAACTGACTGTTTTAGGATCAAGCTTTGCTATATTTGGATTGAACAGTTTAGCCTCAGCTCGGCTCCCCCACACCCTTAGGTGTTGTAGCGATTGAACTCTTCCTGTCCACAGTTCATACGGTGTTCTGGGCACCGACTTGTTGGTACTCTATTGAGAATATGAATGAGGGTTTTTAATGCCTCCATCCACAATCCTAATGGCAATGTGGAGTAACTCATCATGTTGCACACCATATCCATAAGGGTACGGTTGCGCCTTTCAGCTACCCCATTTTGTTGAGGCTCGCCCGACATCGAATACTGGGCTATTATGCCAGTCTCCTGTAAGAACCTTGCAAAAGGTCCAGAGAGTTGGCCATATGGGGTGTGTCGACCGTAGTACTCCCCTCCAAGGTCGGACCTTACTATCTTTATTGTTTTACTGTGTTGGTTCTCAACTTTGGCTTTAAATATCTTAAATTTATCCAATGCTTCTGTTCTTTCTTTACTTGGATAAATATAACCATAACAGGAGTAATCATCTGTGAATGTTATGAACGAGTCATAACCGTCCACACTTTTCACTGAAAACGGTCCACAAATGTCAGTGTGAATAATTTTTAGTGTTTCGGCGTTTCGATTTGCTTTACATACTTTCCTTTAACGCAATCAATGCATTGATCTACGTCAGAGAACTCTAAGGGAGGAAGAATATCATTTTTTGACTAGTATTTATATTCCCCCCTCGAAATATGGCCTAAACGACAGTGCCATCATTTCGACGAGTATTGAGTCTCTTTCTTTTCTTTGGATCTTTGATCCATCAGCAATATCAGTGATCCATCAGCAAGCTCCAAGGAGATGTCGCCAACGGCCTCAATGTCCGCTTGGACTCCATTTGCGACTTCAACACATACTTCGTTTCTTTTCATAGTCCTTGTCGAATGGAATCCCTGTAAAGAATTTGCAACATGAACAGTTGCCCCTGAGTCAATCCACCAAGTAGATTTTTAAAACTGTGTATACAGGGATTCATTTACAAATGAAACAATATTATTACCTTTCCTTGCCATTAGCTCCTTTAGAAAAACCGAGCAATCTTTTCTTGAAATGCCTTTTCTTGCCACAGTGGAGACAAGCATCTCTATCTCTTTTCACTAGGGGCAGGCCTATGCTGAGGCTGATAGTGCATTGGAGCTTTACCATGTGGCTTAGAAGGGGAGCCATGGTTGCTTTTAGTGAAGGTCTTTTTCTTGTTGTCCTTCACTAGGTTCAATGAACCACCATTCTTGGCTTTGAGCCTCTCCTCTTCTTGGGCAGACATGGCGATGGTCTTTTTTATGTCCCATTTTTTAGGGGCCATGTTGTAATTGACAACGAAGTTGTTAAACTGTTGAGGCAATGATGCCATGACCAAGTGAACAAGCAGAGAAGGATTTAGCTCCAGATCAGCATCCATGCCAATAGAGATAAAGAGTCAGTTCACTGGCTCTTCACTAGTGACAGAAAAATACACTGGCGGTGGACACGACATCAGGGAGCATATCCTCCGGATGAGCAACATGGCTGCCAAACTGAAGCCCATGGATGCTAATCTGGAGCTAAAGACTGCTCTGCTTGTTCACTTGGTCATGGCATCACTGCCTCAATAGTTTGACAACTTAGTTGTCAATTACAATATGGCCCCAAAAAAGTGGGACATAGAAAATACCATCACCATGTGTGCCCAAGAAGAGGAGAGGCTCAAAGCTCAGAATGGTGGTTCATTGAACCTAGTGAAGGACAACAAGAAAAGGACCTTCACTCAAAGCAACCATTGGCTCCCCTTCTAAGCCACATGGTTAAGCTCCCATGCACTATCAGCCTCAGCATAGGCCTGCCCTCCCAGTGAACAGAGATAGAGATGCATGTCTCCACTACGGCAAGAAAGGGCAATTCAAGAAAGATTGCTTTGTCTTTTTAAAGGATCTAATGGAAAGGAAAGGTAACAATATTGTTTCATTTGTAAATGAATTTCTGTATACACAGTTTTCAAAATCTACTTGGTGGATTGACTTAAGGGCAATTGTTCATGTTGCAAATTCTTTACAGGAATTCCATTCGACGAGGACTATGAAAAGAAACGAATGATGCGTTGAAGTCGCAAATGGAGTCCTAGCAGACGTCGAGGCCGTTGGCGACATCTCCTTCGAGCTTGATGATGGATCGATGATCTTGCTTACATATGTCCTCTATGTTCCTTCTTTTGCATAGAAATTTACTAAGTGTATCGCGTTTGGACAAATTAAATCATCAGTTTCATTTTGGACATGGCCAGTGTGCCATTTATTGTAATAAAGATAAAGATTGTGTGGGTGTTGCTTTACTTCACAATGAGGTTTATTTATTATCCACTCGTGAAAAAGTTTATTCTGTGTGTAAAGTGAAAGAGCACGTTTCCGCGTTGAACAAACATCCAAAGAAAAGAAAGAGAACTCAACACTCGTCGAAATTATGGCACTGTCGTTTAGGCCATATTTCGAGGGAGAGAATAGAAAGACTAGTTAAAAACGATATTCTTCCTCCATTAGAGTTCTCCGACATAGAGAAATGCATCGATTGTGTTAAATGGAAGTATGTAAAGCAAATCAAAAAGGGTGCAAAGTTTCACCTAAACACTAGAAATTATTCACAGTGACTTGTGTGGACCGTTTCCAGTGAAAAGTGTGGATGGCTATGACTCGTTCATAACATTCACAAATGTCTAATCCCTCTATGAGACGAGTAAAGTAGAAAGTTAAAAGTAAAGTGAAGATTAAGGGGGGAGACTATTAGTTTGATCTCCCGTATTGAGCCCAACAACTCGATGCAACCCTTGAGATCGAGGCGCTCAACCAATCCATGGTTGATGGGTCCCTATTGTCTGCGCTATATAAAGAGGTGGGGTCCGGCTGACTCTCAACACGAGGTTGGTCGCGCAGCCGCATGCCCCACCGATATCCCGACCCGATCTAGGTTAGCGTAGGACAGCGGGAAGCTCCTCCGCCGCCGCTTCGCTTTGCCCACATCCCTTTCGCCCTCGTTGTCGCCCTCATGGCCAATGCCTCCAGCTCGTCGAACGGAAACGAAGGTGTGTCCCTCTCCCATCTCTCTCTCTCTCTCTCTCTCTCTCTCTCTCTCTCTCTATATATATATATATATATATATATATATATATATATATATATATATATATATATCAGATCACAGTGTTTTAATGGACAATACTAGCTTCTACCGATCTGATCCACATCTAGATGTTATTAGAAATATAACACTCTTAGCATAGTTTTTCCCTTGAAATCTTCTCCAACTAGTACATGCCACAGATAGACCACAAGGTTAGGTGCGAGCATAGATCACAAATCATATTAATTTAATTGTCTTTAGATACAGCAAAAAGAAACAAACCATTAGAAAGGTCATATCTATATATCTATTTAATGCGGTTAGATACACCTTAAGATACAATGCACTGTGAGCGCCCTAATGATCATGGCGGCTTTGTCCCGATTTATTTGGTCTCGAATGCATATTGTTTTGATCTATTAATATTAGCTTGTGTTGAGTTCTTGTATTTGCTACCTCTGCATATGATTTTTGAGCAATATAGTTTTCTGCAAATAAGTTTATTACCTTACATCAGTTGTCTTTGCTTAGTTGTACATTTTAATTGCATTTTGTATTTTACACGAGTGCATATAACTGTCACTTCTTTGGTATATGATACTCTAGTCGGAGAGTGCACAAGGCGATGCTGCTGCGATGGGCGGACGTGGTGGAGGTGGGATGCGAGGCCGTGGTGGGATGGGCATGCGCAGGCGGTAATTCTAGTCCCCCGTGATCTTAGGGCGCCCTGGTGGGTCAGATTTTGAGTTCCCTATGTCAGGCTGTCATTGCCTGCATCCAGGCTTTTGCGGAATTTGCATGTGAAATGTCTGAACTTCTAGTGTTGAATGCGCTAGGTTTTTGTTTGAGAACATGTAGCACATGCCAGGTGTTTTTTATCATGTACAGTAGCTTTTCCCATGCCGTGGCTAGTGAAACCTTGAATGGCTGGCAGCTGGTCGATCGATGCGTGCTTAAATTTACGAAGATCTCCCGCCAAAAAATGTTGGCTTTCGTTACATTCCGCTCACTGGTGTTGGTAGGGGTGGAGATGTGCACAGTACCAAATTACCATTTCTCACAACGTCGCATGTAGGCAAACCTGGCACCCCTACGCGCCCCCGGGGATCTGTGGGTTTCATCCCGGGTAACCAGACAACTACGTGTCCATCCTTTTATTCCTCAAATCCGCTTTTGCTAAAAAAAGTCTTGTTTTTGCTATAAATAGCCCCGCTTTTGCTATATGTAGCAGGAAACGGTTCGACCCAGAAAATTAACAGACATACTAGATCTCGCCGGAGAGTTCGCTGGAGACCTCACCGGAGACTATGTAGCAAAAGGGTTGAACTAATGTAGCAAAATCGATTTCGCCGGAGACTCGCCGGAGGCTTCCGTCGGTAGACCTCGCCGGAAACCATGTAGCAAAAATTTTACGCTATTGTAGCAAAATCACTAAACGGGTGTAGCAAAGAAAATGTCCTATTATAGCAAATTTAACTTCGCCGAAGACCTCGCCGGAGACCTCGCCAAATATCCCGTAACAAAATATTTATACTAATTTAGCACCACCGTCGTCCGCATGTAGCAAAACACTACGTCACTGTAGCACCACCGCCGACGACCCCATGTAGGAAACTTCGACGACGTACGTAGCAGCGCTGGTGATCTTCGGTAGCAATACCGGTGCCCTTGGATAGCAACACAGCCGCGCGGCTGAGCAACTTCGCCGGAAAGAGGCCATGGAGGGAAGGCGTCATGACCTCCTCAACGTCGGCACACGCAGCACGGGTCAGCCGCAACAGGAAGGCAGCGAGTGCCTGCAAAAGAGAGGAGGAAGCAGCGAGCTCCGGCGGCGAGCCCCTCCGTCGTGGCCACTATCTCCGGCCAGCGGGGGCGCACAGCAGGTAGGCGAGAAGCAGGGAGGTGGGGGACGAGCTTCTCCGGCTAGCGGCGCGCAGCAGGGAGGCGGCGGCGCGCAGCAGGGAGGTCGGGGAGGAGTTGCTCCGGGGCAGCAGGGTACCGCACCTAGAAGCATGCGCCGCAGCCCACGCCCTTTCTGTACAGCGCCGGGGCAGCCGCCGCGAGCATGCCGCCGTTCAAGGACGCGGCCGCTGGGCCATACCCGCAGGAACCAGCTGCAACACGAGAATTCAGACAATCACAAACATAGCATATGAAGTTGGGAGGACCGATCGATCGGCGCGTGAGGGCGTACCGGCGAGGGTGAGCGAGGAGGTGTAGTAGGAGGCTCTGGAGTGGTGCACGCAGCGGTCGCAGGCGGAGGCGAGCGAGAGGAAGAGGAGCGGGAGCACAAGGACGGTGAATGAGAAGACCGAGACAGCCATGGTCTTCTTTTTCTTTTCTTCAGTTGTAGTGGGTCGTTGCTTGAGCTTCAGGTTGGGAGAAGCTTCGGAATGGTTCTTGTGCTTCACAATTGAATCGGTGTGGGTCGCGGGCGGAAGTTGTGGAGCTAGCGATCCGGGGGATCGATCCTCCGGGAGACTAGTATCCTTTTCCAACAGGAAATGTAGAAATGTGTGATGTGGCCACTTGCACAAAGGAAGGGTCGAGATGCTCGCGTCATGTGGCCTGCTCCCAACGGCTGCAGTGATACACCTTATCGTCTCTCCTCGAGCTAAAACCGTTCACGGCCTACAAGGGAATTTGTTTAAACTAATCTTTGTTGTTTAAATTTGGACCTATTGTATGACAAAGGTATCTAGGGAAATCTAAGCTTGGTGTCTTACACTTATTTCCGTGGCTGCCAAATTAAGGTGCGAGTATTGCGCGCCACATTAGAATCATGTTGAAATACTCCTGAAATCAAAACCTCTATGTGTAAGTATTCATAAAAATAACATGAAATACTTGATGTCGAATTGTACTTAAAGAAACTGGTATGGTTATACTGAAACCAGTGTATATAAATATAGTGGAATTATACCTCGGAACGGTATAAAGCAGAATGCCAGGTTGTTCGGATGATTGACTTTGGATTGTTAAAGCCCTTGAATTCAAACTCAACGCATGACTCACACATGTGTGTATGGGACCTAAACGATTAACATTATTTTTAGTCGGTAACATTATTTTCAGTCGATAACATCGGGTTCGCATCTTCCTGTTCCCCTAATCCCAACCCCAACCCGTGGTGAGTCGGGCGACGTCGAAGGAGGACTGGACCAGAGCTTCTCTTCTTCACACACCTTAGTGAGTAGTGCAACATCCTCCTATATATAAGGTGATCCAACTCCCCTTCAATTAGCAATGTGAGACTAAACTTTAATCTCACTTCTTGCCATGCATGTATGTATTTGGGCCATGAGAATTTCAGAATTTAGTTAGGCTAAGGGCTAAGACCCCCTAGTAAATTCCAATAGTAAATTCCAATAGGTATATCATGAATTGATTCACTATGTACAGATTATGTGTCTTACACTTCTTTCCGTGGCTGCCAAATTAAGGTGTGAGTATTGCGCGCCACATTAGAATCATGTCGAAATACTCCTGAAATCAAAACCTCGATGTGTAAGTATTCATGAAAATAACATGGAATACTTGATGTGTAATTGTACTTAAATAAACTGGTATGGTTATACTGAAATCAGGGTATATAAATATAGTGGAATTATACATGTCAGGTTGTTCGGATGATTGACTCTGGATTGTTAAAGCCCCTGAATTCAAACTCAACGCTTGGCTCACACATGTGTGTATGTGACCTAATCTATTAACATTATTTTTAGTTGGTAACTAACTGTTAATTATTGTGATTGGTTTGATAAGTCACTGAGTCCTAATTAAAAAGATTGAAACATCTAAAACGAAGTCTATATAAGATAACTCTCTAGCTTCTACTCCCTCCGTTTTAAAATATAAGATGTTTTAGGTTTGCGAAGAAACTGTATCTTTTTTTGCATGGTAATACGTGTCTCATTTATATATTATAAAGATCATAGTACAAATCACGTAAACACCGACTTGACAAACCTAAAAAGACAGCATAACGCAAGCCTTTGCACAAAGGACCACTATCCAAGAAAAAAAACAATCTAAGCTGAAATAGCCTTTGAGCTTGACGCCAACGCCCGTCACCTGTATCTGGCACCACCACAACAGCCACCAAAGAAAAGAATGACGGATCACCTCCTCACCCGAGCTCGAAGCGGCTCCATCGCTGACATGCAGCTTTGCGGACCTCCAAGATGGCTCACCCAAGGTGAAACCATTGCCGTTGAACGAATCAGACCGGGGCAACACCCCGAACACGCCATCGAGCTCCAGATCTAGCACCCCCACACGACTAAGACGTCGAAATAGGAAGCCACACCTGCCATCCACGAACCACGGACCCAGCACATGATCCGCCATCTTCCAGATGCCGTCGATGCAGACCACAATCTGCATCCGCTTCTGGACTACCTCCCAGGTTCCACGTCGGCGCTGGAGCACACGCAGCCGCAACGGCCGAGCCTGAGGACACAAATCCACCACGAGGATGCCGCCACCGCCACACTATCCTTGCTTGGAAAGACTGATCTCCAAATCCATCGGTGAGGAATCTGAAGAAAATTTATTAAGCGCTGTCATCGTCGCCCCCGAAGCCAAGACGATGAGCAGCCTAAAAACGAAGCTACTTTAGCCTAAAACTATCCACACGCGTGAATCCGGCGACCCCCCTCGCCACCGATGACATAGGTCGTCGGCAGGGGGAGCCGCCGGAGGCCGGCGTTGGAAGGCGGGTGCCCTAGATCTCTCTTCCTCTCCTGGCGGCTGCGCGCGTGGGGAAAAAGGTGAAGAAAATGTATTTAAACTTCTTTTAGTGTATAGATTCACTTTAAACCTGAGTAAACCTACGTACTAAAATAAGTCTAAATACATTTGCTTTATAAAACTAAAACATCTTATATTTTAAAATGGAGGGATATACATTGTGAGCGTCAACACCGATAATAAATATAGAGCTTGGCTGACTCTGCCGCCCATCGCCGATCTAATCCGCCGTCGCGGGTGTGCTATTTCTGGTGGCGCTGCTCGGTTCCCAATGTTCCTCTTCATCCACCGATCTGCACTTCTCTCGCTTGATCTGTGTGCTCCCTGATCCAGGAGGAAAACAAGCAGAAGTGTCAAGCCTACGACTATACCTACACGCGATCAAGAATCACGATGCAACATTCCCTCAAAGAAAAACCACGACGCAACAAGTTCACAATGAATCGAGGAGTCTGGAGACCACCTGTCATCTCAAGCAGATCATTGCTGGTCATGTTTGTTTAAATAATTCAGCCAACTCGCGTGGTAGCAGAGATCGATTTTTGCAAATCAAAACGAACAAATGGGTAAGTAGCCTGGAATTAATTTGCCGTCTGCACCTCAATTACTTAAATAAGCACCGAATTCTGTATAATTTTTTTCCCTTTGTGCTCGTGTGCATGCATGGTGTCACGCAGTCACGCTGTCGCCGAGGCTGCACTCGTCTGGAATACTGGTGTCGCCGAAGTAAATCAGTATGATAAGGAAGATATAAATTACTGCTTCGGTTATTCTGTAAGAATAGGTATTGTTGAAATAATTAGCAGTTTTAATTTAATTTAAAAATAAAATATGGCAGTATAATTTTTAAGATTGACTAGCATACATATAATAGACATGCAATATACAGTCAAGTGAAAACCTAGTATATCTACGTTTACTGTATTACTAGTAATCAACATAGAAAATATCAGGAGGACAAAGAATACATACGAATTCATCGAACGGTGAAGCAGGAGGAACTCCGCCACTGGCAGCAGCGAAACAAGCGGCATCAGCAGCCTTCTTGGTGACGGCGTCCAACATGGCGATGGAGTCGAGAAAGCCAAACGTAGATAATGAAGAACTTGAGCAGTCGCACCGAGACGCTCCCCCAAAACCTTATCGCCTCTCTCCCGGACGGGCGTGCATGCACAGAGAGGTGGAACAATGATGCGTAGGTAGGAAGATGCATAAGCGTCTTGCTTGTGACGGATAGGGTTCGCATCTTCCTGTTCCCCTAAGAGCATCCCCACTCGTTGGGCGAATCCAGGCCGAAATCTGGACCTTTTTTTGGCCGGACGAAACTCGTTTCGGCCTAGAAACGCCGTGTTTCCCACTCGCGTTTCCAGGCCGAGTTCCTAGGTTCGGCGAAATTCAGTTAAACACGACAAAATTTGGGCGAATATAGGCAGATTTCATTAACTAGGGCAAGGACGCACATATTACATCGAATTTAACTAGGAAAAGGCCGTCGCCGCCGTGGTCGACGACGGACGCCGCTTCTACAGGCTGAGGCGGGGGTGGTTGCCGGCCTGGATGTGCTCCATGACGGCGGCGAGAGTTCGCCCTGGAATGCTCCACCAGCGGCGTCGAGAAGCCACGTTGTGACGCGGCGGCGGCGAGCCCAGCGGTCCATCGTGTCGGACGAGATCCTGGAGGCGCCTGTCGGCGAAGAACTGCCTCCAGAAGACCAGGTTGCCAGGATCCTCGGCGAGATTCGGGTCTTGCATGGCGGCGATAGCCTCCTGGATCTCTTCGACGATGTCCTCGTCGGCTGGCATCGGCGGAATAGGGATCCCGCCGGCGCTAAGTTGCCAGGCGAAGGGGAGACGACAGTCCGGCGGCGTCGTATAGGCCGCCTCATGGAGCAGCCGGGCTTCCCACGTCTGCAGCGTGCGTCGGCCGTTCGCCGCCACGATGTCGCCGGGAAATCTCTCGGCCATGGCTTTTCGGCGGAGTTGAGGAGGTAGAAAGGTGCGAGCGTCTGGGGTTCGCCGGAGTTGGGAGCGGTGTGAGAGACTGTGAAGGGAGACGACGAGATGTATGCCTTTTATAGGCCGAGTTCGACGGCGAGGGCGGGAAAAGGGAAACGGCGGGAAGGATGACGGTGACTTGGCTTCTGTCACTGACATGCTGGTCCACTCAGCCAATTCGCTTTGTTCGGCGTTCCTAGGGCGTACCTGGGATCCTGGGTATGGCCTGGGGAGTCTGATACGTCCAAAACGTATCTACTTTCTCGAACACTTTGCTATTGTTTCTTCTCTAAACTTGTGTGATTTGGATACAACTAACACAGACTGACGTTGTTTTCAGCAGAATTACCTTGGTGTCTTGTTTTTGTGCAGAAAATGAACTATCAGGAAAAATCCCGGAAAATATGCCAAAAACTTTTCTCACCAGAAGATCCACGGAGCCAGAAGGGGAGACAGAGGGAAGACCTGGGGGGCCAGACCCACCCCCAGGCGCGGGCCCACTGACCCCGCGCTTGGGGGAGGTCTGGCCACCCAGGCAGCTTCTCGACCTCCCTCCGCACCTATAAGTTGCCTTCTGACCTAAAAATAGAGGGGGTTCGATAGTTTTCTAGAAAGAGTTCCGCTCCGCCGCCGCCACGAGAAACCAAGATTCGGATCCAGAAACTCCGTTCTGGCACCCTGCCGGGACGATGAATTTGGAGAGGATCATCGCCATCGTCATCACCAACGTATCTCCATCAACCACCGATGTTTCCCTCTGTTGGGGAGGTGACCCCAGATAGGGTCAAGACAGGGGAAGGATGAAAGGAGTCTCCCTTGGCATATGCCGAGTTACTGTTTATATCGGCCGAGTCATGTAAGAGTCGCCCGAGATAAGCAAGGCCATGACAGCTATGGAAGGAGTAACACCTTACCTGGCCGACATATGAGTTAAGTCGGCCGAATGAGTCTGAACAACTTGAATGCAGGTGAAGGCCAGGCCGAGTTATGCGAGACGAGGCCGAGTAACACGAAGCTTGTAGGAGAAGGAGGTTCCTATAGTCAAACCCTAGTCACGGGCTAGGAGGAATCTGGACAGAGCCAAGCACTAAGGACAAGGAGCAGAGCAGCAGAAGGGCAGAAGAAGGTCACGGAGGTGACAGTCATGGAGCCCGAGGCGCGCAGGTGGGGATCTCTAGAACATTGCCGTCGTTAGAAGGGGGACATGGAAAGAGGGTCGCCGCGTTACCATATTGGGACAAACATATTCCTCTAATATGCTTGCCACGTCAGCCCTAGGAGGAACCAAGGCATCCCTTTATAAGGGGAGAAGCGGGCTCCTGAGAAGGGATCGATTCATTCCTGACCGTAAGGCTTGAGTAGTAGTCTTCTTCTTCCTGCAAACAGCTCAAGGAGCACTTGTAGTTCTTGTAAGGAGAAATAAAGATCTATATGTTAGACATTTGAGTGTAGAAATCACTGCATATTCCCTCCCCGGATCCCTCTAGCATCCATTGGCCCCATACTTTAGCCTACCCATGGCATCTGCCATGCCACCACCACAACAGTTGGCACCCACCATGGGGCCAGCAGCGGTGCTAGCTGGAGTCAAGATCCGGACGGGAAACTTCATCCACACCGGCGAGCGCGTTGTCTCTGGCTTAGTCCAGAGATTTGATCTCTGGGACTATGTCAGCGATAACGCATGCAGCTTCAGGAGGAAAGCTCCTCCGCGCAACGGCGTCTTCATCAACTTGGGCACGCACCAGATCTACGTCGGTGTCGACATCTCCTGCGTTTATCCTCACCAAGTTATTGATGCAGGAGAGCCTCCCCTCAGCGCCGCAAACGGTCCGCATGGAGCACACCACGTCGACAACGTTGAGGTGATGGTCGCAGACGGCAGCAGCAGGCGCCGGATCAAGCAAGGAACCGGCGGCGGGAGGACAGGTGACCACGAAGCAAGCAGCTCCACAGCCCACCGAGGTAGGTCAGTCAGCAGCCAAGTCAGCCGAGGTGCAGGAGACAACCCCAAAGGCAGCAAGGGTAAGATGGCCACCTCTGGAAAGACCAGAGAATATCCTCCAGGCAACTATAGATAATCTAACCACGCCTGTGGCGCCGATACTTGATCCGGCTAATGCTCAGGCAGAGTTGGAAGAGACTAGGCAGAAAGTACTGGTAGAGGCAAAAAAAGGTGTCGGCTCTGCGGGAATCCTTGAACAGGACCCTGCGAGAGTATGCTAAGGCAAATAAACTAGATGTTGCCCCTGAGCGGGTAGATGAATTAAGGTTGAGAGGAAAAAACGTCATGAATGATATCAACAAAGGGCATGAGACTCATAAGGTAGATTCAGTTGATCTAGGCTTGCCGAGGTATAGCACCCCGGCAAAGAACCTAAGGGCGGCAAATGCCGTAGCATTGGAGTTGGAAGGATTGATCGGCAAAGCCCGGCAGAAACAACAAGAAAGAGTGAATGAGCTGGTACGCATTGCGAACCAGCAGAATGAAGAAATGCTTAGGGTAGACTGGGCAAGACCGGGAGCCTCGCGTATGGTTCATTCGGCTGGAGCAGCGCCCGCCTTATGCATTCGGGGACCCGACACAACCAGAACTAATGTCGGCAGAGCATCGGGAGCATCAATATCAATATGCAAGAGATGCAGCCGGATCATCAAGGCGCAACGAATTCAGAGGTAGAAGAAGAGAGGAAAGACCGGACTACAGATACGCTTCCAATTAGGTGGCAGCGGTAGTGCAATATCAGCCGAGTCACGGAAACAGTCAACGATAGAAATATGGTCCTCAGCAGTGGACACCAAGGAACGAAGGGAAGAGACAGTGGACACCAGAACAAATGAAGCAGTGGCAGGAAAGGCTGAAGTACACGTTTGAATCCATGTTGGATCAACCGTGTAAGTTTCATACTCCAAATCCGGCCAAGCCGACTAATCATACAACTCGGCAATGCGCCTGGATGAAAAATGCAATGGGGAACCCGGCGGGCATGCAAGCGTCTTCTCATCAAGTGCATCAGCAGCAACAGCCGCAGTTAACTGGGGCAAATGCATAGCATTTAATGTTACCCCAACCTCCTCTGAGGTATGTTAACTCGGACCAGAGAGATGCAGTGCATCAAGTGATAAATCAAGGTCAGGATGGAAGGACGAACCCCGGAAATAATGGACGTAATGATTACAGGGAGCATCATCAATCATATTGCGTGTTCACAACAGAACAACAAGACAGGCAAAGTGTACAACACCGACATATGGAAGTGAATGCAGTTATGCCGGTGGTACCAAGATATGTGCCTTGGTCAAATCAGGAAATAACCTGGAGCATAAAGGATCACCCGAAAATAATGCCGAATCCAGGGTCGTACGCACTCGTCCTAGATCCGACATTTGTCGGGACCAGCATTAATGTCAAATTCTCAAAAGTACTCATTGACAATGGGAGCAGTATCAATATCATGTACAAAGATACGATACATAAACTCGGAATAGCGCAGAATATGCTGCAATCCACAAGAACCACATTCCATGGAATAGTGCCGGGACTTTCATGTGAACCCATTGGGAAGGTCCGAGTAGATGTATTATTCGGCAAAAGGGATAATTGCAGAGCGAAAAATTTGGAGTTTGAAGTGGTGGACCTAGAAAGTTGTTATCATGCTTTACTCGGACGGTCGGCATTGGCCAAATTCATGAGCAGCTGCCACATCACTTACTTGAAAATGAAGTTACCCGGACCACAAGGGGTGATAACAGTAGCAGGAGATTACAGGAAGTCGATGGAATGTGCTTCGGCCGGATCAAATCTGGCCGAGTCATTGGTGATTGCCAGAGAAAAAAGAAGGATTCAGGAGGTAGCGGCTCTCGCTCAGTCAGCACAGCTGAATATGCCAGCATTAGCCAACCCACATGGAAGTGTTTCTTTCCAGCCGACTAAAGAGACAAAAAAGGTCCGGATATATGAGCAGTTCCCAGAGCGCACCATCACGATTGGTGCCGGCCTAGATGCCAAATAGGAAGGCGAGCTCACCAACTTCCTCCGTGAGAATCGGAATATCTTTGCCTGGTCAACTCAAGACCTGCAAGGTGTGCCGAGGGAGTTGGCTGAGCACTCTTTGCATGTAAGGCCAGGAGCAAGGCCGGTGAAGCAACCTCTCCGCCGCTTTGCCGAAGACAGGAGAAAAATAATAGGGGATGAGATAGCTCGGCTCCTTGCGGCCGGGTTCATCATGGAAGTGCTTCATCCGGATTGGTTATCAAATCCGGTATTAGTAGAAAAGAAAAAGGATGACCCAAATGTAGCCATTGTATGGAGAATGTGTATTGATTACACGAACCTAAACAAGGCGTTTCCCAAAGATCCTTTTTCTTTACCTAGGATAGACTAAGTCATTGATTCGACCGCTGGTTGTGAGCTGTTGTCATTTGTAGACGCGTATTCTGGTTTCCACCAGATACCGTTAAATCCGGCCGATCAAATAAAGACTGCGTTTATTACCCCGTACGGGGCTTATTGCTATCGCACCATGCCATTCGGCCTGCGTAATGCAGGAGCAACGTACCAGAGATGCATGCAAAAGTGTCTACATGACCAGATAGGAAAAAATGTACAAGTATATGTAGACGATGTGGTTATAAAAACCAAAGAGAGCAAAACACTCCTGGATGATATTCGGCAGACATTCGCAAACCTGAGAAGGTTCCGAATGAAGCTTAACCCGGAAAATGCACTTTCGGTGTGCCGGCTGGAAAATTACTCGGTTTTCTCGTATCCAGCCGAGGTATAGAGGCAAATCCAACCAAAATCCGAGCAGTTGAAAAAATTGAATTGCCGAGGTGTCTAAATGATGTACAAAAATTCACGGGCTGCCTGGCCTCGTTGAGCCGATTTGTATGTCGGCTGGGGGAAAATGCATTACCTCTATATCAACTGATGAAAAAGTCTAATAAGTTCACCTGGACACCACAAGCAGATAATGCGTTTCATGAATTAAAAAAGATGTTAGTCACATCACCAATCCTGGCCTCTCCACTGTCAAAAGAACCCATGTTACTTTATGTAGCTGCCACTAACAGAGTGGTAAGTGTTGTGGTTGTCGTGGAACGGAATGATGATGATAAGTCAATACAAAGGCCGGTATATTACCTAAGCGAGGTATTATCAGCCTCAAAATAGAACTACCCGCACTACCAAAAGATGGCCTATGGAGTATACATGTCGGCAAAAAAACTTAAACATTACTTCGAAGAACATCCGATAAAAGTGATTTGCGAAGCACCCATAGCCGAGATATTGAGCAACAAAGATGCAAGTGGCCGAATAGCAAAATGGGCAATCGAATTATCACCTTATTCTCCACAATTCGATAAACGAGATGCAATCAAATCTCAGGCAGTGGCCGACTTCTTTGTAGATTGGGCCGAGGTACAATATGAACCACCCTTACCAGATCCGAATTATTGGATAATGCATTTCGACGGATACAAGCTGAGAAATGGCTTGGGGGCAGGGATAGTGTTGACTTCACCAAAAAAAGATCAGCTGAAATATGTGTTGCAAATACATTTCGCCGCATCAAACAATGTAGCCGAGTATGAAGCACTCGTCCATGGGTTAAAGGTGACAAAGGAAATTGGTATACGAAGGATCCTATGCTACGGGGATTTAGATCTAGTAGTACAACAAGTATTAGGCAATTGGGACGCACTAGATGCGAATATTGCCCTATATAGATTTCATGTGAAAAAAATCAGTGGGTACTTCGATGGATGCGAATTTCATCATATACCTCGGGCGGAAAATGACGTTGCGGACACGTTGTCAAAACTCAGATCAACTAGGCAGTCAATTCCCCCAGGTATCGCCCTAGAACACCTAAGAAAACCATCGATTACACCATCACCAGAGTCCGAGTCAATTCATATCTCGACAAAGAAGGCAACCCAGGATTTCTGACAGTGAACCCGGCCATCGCACGGACAAATACAGAAAAATCCAAAGCTGTTATGTCGGCAGAAAACATGGAAATCGACAGTGAAATTGTCCCAGTGAAAATCACGCCGACATGGGCGCAACCCATATTCTCCTTCCTCAAGGACGCAATCATGCCGAGTAATGAGGTACTGGCTAGACAAACAATAAGAAAAGCAAAAGCTTACACAATCATAAACAATGAGTTGTATAAGAGAAGTGTCACAAGCATGCTGCAAAGATGTGTTGACTCGGCAGAAGGCCAGAAAATACTCCTGGATATACATCAGGGAGAATGCGAGCATCACGCCTCGTCCAGAGCTTTAGTAGCCAAAGCATTCAGGCATGGATTTTATTGGCCGACGGCGTTGAAGGAGGCAAAAGAGTTAGTGGAAAAATGTAATGGTTGTCAGAGATACGCCAGCAAGATACATATGCCCTCGTCCGAATTAAAGACAATACCAATTACTTGGCCATTTTCTGTATGGTGTTTGGATATGGTAGGTCTGTTCAAGCTAGCACGGGGCGGTATGACCCACATTCTAGTCATGGTGGATAAATTCACAAAGTGGATCGAAGTAAAACCAGTAAGAAAATGTGATGGACCAACAGCAGTAAAATTCCTCAAAGATATTATCTTAAGATACGGTTATCCACACAGTGTTATTACAGACAATGGCACAAATTTTGCTGAAGGAGCCTTTGCTAGATTCTGCCAAGAGAAACACATAGGACTAGATGTTGCCTCGGTGGCTCACCCAGCATCAAACGGGCAAGTAGAGAGATCAAATGGGCTGGTATTATCCGGAATATAACCCCGGCTTGTCGAACCTTTGCAAAGGTCGGCAGGATGCTGGATCGAGGAACTACCAGCAGTACTGTGGAGCCTCAGGACTACACCAAACAGGTCGACGGGATATACCCCATTTTTTCTGGTATATGGGGCGGAAGCCGTGCTTCCAGCCGACATAATGCATGATTCGCCACGAGTGACCCAGTACACAACTGCTGAGGTAAATAAGGTAGCTCGGCAAGACGATGTTGATTTACTAGAAGAGGCCAGGGAATTGGCACTATCAAGATCAGCTATCTATCAGCAAGACCTACGATAATATCACAGCAAGAAAGTTAGTCCAAGAGTTTTTTAAAGAAGGAGATTTGGTTCTTTGGCTAGTGCAGCGCACAGCCGGCATGCACAAACTATCACCCCCATGGGAAGGACCATTCATCGTGAGTAAAGTATTGAAAAAATGATGCATATTACCTAATCGATGCTCAGTCACCAGAAAAGAACAAGGCAAACAAAGCCGGCGACGAATCAAAAAGGCCGTGGAACATAGCTTTACTTCGCCCATTCTACACTTAGGAGCTATATGTTGTACGTCGTAATATGACGTATCAAGTTGGAGTATCAAGCGTAAATTGAACCTCGGCACCTCGAGCAGCGACTCGAGGACTGCACTGTGTTATTTCTTATTTTGAATTATGTATTAGACCTCGGCACCTCGAACAGTGACTCGGGGATTGTACCGTGTTATTTATTATTCCTAAATTATATGTTAAGTTTCAGCACCTCGAGCGGTGACTCGGGGACTGTACCGTGTTATCCCTTATTTCGGATTATGCATTAAAACCTCGATACCTTGAGCATTAACTCGGGGACTGCCCCATGATGGTTTATTGTTCTAAAAATTCATATTAAACTTTGGCACCTTGAGCGATGACTCGGGAACTACCCCGGAGTATTCTTTGCGTTAACCCATGAATTATATTTCGGCAACCCAGTTCGTAAATCAGGGACTGCCGCATGATCCGAGATAATTCTTTGAGCAAACGAAAGAACTCGATGACCCGAATGATAACTCGGGGACTAACTTGTATTACCCACTGTTTTTCGGCAGACACATAAAAGCTCCATAGCTCAGCTACAGACCAGGGGACTCACCGAAATTGATGATCATAATTTGCAAGATATAGTATAAGATTGTCCCAATAATTGGAGGAATAAGCAAAGCAAAAACAAACAAAAATTTCTAAGGAATAACAAACCCAGCACACCGAAGTATGATAAGGGATGCAACCTATTGTATCACTTTACCAGTTATGAGCTTCGGGCTTTGTACTTCAGATAGAGGTTGAAAACACAACTAGGCTATCGAGTTTATAAAGGGCAGGCAAGATAAATGCCGAACTAAGGTCAGCCACATGGAAAAGTAAAATCCAAATCTACGAAATCAAGGTTCGCCAAAGGAAAGATATAAAGCAATGAGACTCGTTTAAACAAGTAATAATAATTACCATCAACCATGCCTCAGCGGCAAAAGGCAAAAAGGTTTGCACCACACTAAAAACCGGACAATTGTTCCATAGACATCATACGCCCGGCATACCAGGGACTGCAAATAACTTAAGAGGTTTTTAAACCTAAACAGCGAGAAGGTCCAGAGCACCCTTAAGGGGCAGCAACATGATCAGGGGCATCAGGAATGGCTATCTCGGATGATGGCGTGGCGACCCCGGTCTCCTGTGCAGGGGTATTTTCAGGAACTGGGCGCTTCGAGGTAGACGGTGCCTCGGCCGAAGTTACTTCGCCTTCAACAGAAGCAATAGTAACCTCGGGGGAAAGCCTCGGCTGCTGAGAAACATTAGTTTGAGCTTGAGAGTGCCCAGTCCCTCTAGAAGATGATCGCGCGTCGTCATCCTTATCCGAGCTTGCATCAGAGTCACGGGAGTTGTCCGAGTCACCCTTTGCCTCATCCTGATCGGCCGAATCATCATCAGAGGCATCTTCGACTTAGATATCATCCGCTGGGTTAGGAAGAAAACTCGGCCCTTCAATCCAATTGTGCACGTCAGCGTACTCAACAAGCTGGAAAGCACGAGCTTGACGGCGAGGGACGAATTCTGGATCCTCAACCCAACGAGAGCCAGTGCGCAAATTCATCAAGGTATCGAGCGAGATATCTTCGTACCAAGACAGAACGGCTGTAAGTGCCATATCAGCACCAGCCCTCCCAGCAGATTCCCTCCAGAGATTTAACTGGGTCTGAGATGCCACTAATCTCTCCACAAGTATTTTGACCTCGTCAATATCAGGAGTTCCAGAAGTATTCGGCCAAAGAACATGGTAGGCCCGAATAGCTGCTTGCACCAGATCCCTGCCCATAATCTTCATTGGTCCAATAGCAGCGCCGACATCAATCAAGAAGTCTTCCATTGAGTATTCTGGACTCGAATCTACGGGAACACCTCGGCGCTGACGAGCAGCAATCACTGCCTTAGAGCTCACGAGTCTAGCTTCCGGAAAGTGATCTACGCGAAATGAAAATATACCAGTTAAAAATAAGAAATATAAGAAGATAACTCGGCCACAGTCGAAAACTTACGATGAATATAACTCAGCATTTTCTGGAGATCCTGGGTCCAGTCGACCTTATTTTTCTCAAAGCGAGTGATTTCCTCGCCCATCATCTGATTCTTCAGCTCGGCAGCATCGAGGAGTTCCTTGTCTTTTTGCAGTTGCAGGCTTAGTCGATTCTTCTCTTCAGAGAACTCCTGATCAACCTTTTCCAATTCGGATTTCTACGAGAGTTTGAGAGACTCAACCTCGGCACATAACCGGGTTATTTCATCATCCTTTTCTTTAAGCTGCGTCGAATGAGTGGCGGCTTGTTCTAAAAAATGCAGCATCATATCAGGCATGGATATGCATTCTTGATGCGACGCTAAAAGTGTTTGTAACTCGGTTATACCAAAGCCAGAACGTTATAAGAAACCCAGGATAAGTCTCGAACGAAAATCAATAGACGAGAAGAATAACTAACCTTCCAGAGCTTTGACCTTCTTGGTAAGGCGGATATTAAGATTATTGATATTACCTGCATACCAGCAAAAAATGAATTAGCACATCAAGTCGACAATATTAAGAACTTAAGGAACAATACAGAGATTTATTAAGTTACCAGTTTTTTTCACCATGGGGAGAACTTTCTCATATTTCTCTTCCAATTTCTTGTGCGCAAAGAGCAGCCTTTGAAATTCGGCTGTCCGCCGATCATGGGCAACTTAAATACCAAAGTGAATTACACAACTGGATATTTAAAGCTAAGACAGATCCGAATCAAGCAAAACTTAACTCGGATCTAGGTGGCTGGATATTCAAAGCTAAGACAGATCCGAATCAAGAAAAACTTAACTCGGATCTAGGTGGCTGGATATTCAAAGCTAAGACAGATCCGAATCAAGCAAAACTTAACTCGGATCTAGGTGGCTGGACATTCAAAGCTAATACAGATCCGAATCAAGCAAAACTTAACTCGGACCTAGGTGGATGGACATTCAAAGCTAAGACAGATCTGAATCAAGCAAAACTTAACTCGGATCTCAGTGGCTGGATAAGCAAAGACGAAACAGATCCAAATTAAGCAAAGCTTAATTCAGAATATGGATGAACCACAATCAATCCAAGGCATACAAAAAATTGACTTAGCAAATAATGCATTTGAAGCCTAACAAAGCTTCCAAATGAACAACAAGTTATTCGGTTGCAAGCTTCGGGGACTAGTGTATATATACTATCATTTGAATAACAGACAAAATATCAACAGAAACGCTTACCTCGTTCATCTTATCACTCTCAAGAACAATCTTAGCATCCATATGCAAACGACTGCTGATGTCGGAAAGCTGAAATGGCTGGCTACTCGGATTGCCCTCAAGCTGATCGGCGGCGTTCCAATTATTGGCATATTCCACCAAAGAGCCGAGGTTGTTCCCACTTTCAGTTTGGGTCAGCACTTTACCTCGGACCCGTTGCGTAACTACCACCGCCGCAGGACTCTTGTGAAGAGTAAGCTGAGTATCAGCGGCCGGGGTGACAACAGGCTTGGCAGAGGAAGCCCCCTTGCGGAGTGCACCTGCTATATTGGGTTGAGAGGAGCTAGCCGGCCCCTTCTGAGATGCTGAAGGTTTGGTAACAACAACCTTCCTAACCTTAGGAGAGGGTTCGGCAGGGGCAGCAACCTCGGCACTAGGAGCGGCATCCTTGGATGCAGGAGGAACTATGGTGTCTAAGGGGGCCGAGATGGTGATATCCTCGGCTGGAGTTGGAGTAGCAGCTGGAATTGTGGGGATCGGAGGAATATTGGGGGAAACCGCAATGGTCATAGCAGGGGCAACAGGCTCAACAGGATGATCTATTGGCGGAGTTATGTCGGCGTCAACAATGGGAGCTATAGGTACATCTCGCCGAGGTGATGTCTGAGTCAGCGCAGGAGGAGAATCAAGGCGAGAGGGACTAGGAGCCCGGGTATCTTCAGGGGGCGGAGGAGAAGGCAGCCGAGTTGTATGACTCGTCATACTCGGACCGCTTGGCTTGGCAGAGAGAGGAGCTATGCAAAAGCACAAAAGGTCGAATCAAAAGACATAAAGAGAGAAACAAGAATTAAACATGAAAATAAACTCACCCAGTAACTCCGGGCATGGTTTTACGCTTCGGAAGGTGCTGGGCTGATTTCTTCGTTCGCTTCTTGGGAGCAGCTTCGGAGGGACCTGCCGAAGCAGTGCGCTTCCTCGAGGTAGCAGGAGCTTGAGAGGCGAGAGGCTCGGCGTCGTGCACCTGACCGGCCTGATTAGCTGGGAAAGTAGAAGCCGGAAATGCATAAGAGATAGGCATCGCGGCGACTACCTCAAGAATTTGGACGTCATCCGAGTCACCTTCCTCCCTGTGGGCAGAGGTCTTGCCACGGGCGCGAGCCAGAGCGACGTCCGACTTAGGAACAAACTCCTCCGATTCAGGTTCCCCGCTGTCTGGGTTGTTATGATCTGCGGTCCACGGAAGGGCCAGAACCTCGGCATCCTCGATCCTTTGCTCCGCAAACCTCTGCAAGAAGAGAAACAAAGTGGAGTTAGCAAAAGAAATCACAAACGCAATTATGAAACAAACACAAATGCGTAAATTTACCTCGGGAGGGGGATTCCCGCCGGTGAACGGCTTCAACCCCCATGTCCAGTCCTCCGGCATATCAGTCTTGAAGATAGCTCGGACACGCTTGTAAATAAGATAGTCGTCGAGCTCAACCGTCGAAACTTGGTTGGGATCAAGAGGACCACTCATGTAACAGAGCTTGTGCGAGCGAAGCTGGAAAGGGCAGATTCGGCTACTGATGAATGTGGTCATCAGATCCTCACCGCGGAGCCCGGCACGGATCAACTCCTTCAGCCGAATCTCGAATGCCTCGGCCAAAGCATGGCTCTTCCTGGGGTTGTAGTTCCAGTTCTTCTTGGAAGGGGGGCCAATAGAAAAGGCAGGGAGACGAATCTTGTCTTCTTTTCCAGTGTTTTTGACATAGAAAAACGATCTATGCCACTTCTTGCAAGACTCGAGGCCAGCAACACGAGGGAACTCGAATTTTCTTCGAGGTGTAATGGACGCGGCTCCACACTGGGTAAGGGATTTCTCAGAGGGGTGAAGAGATTTGTCCAGAACGACATTAGATCGGATCTGGAAAAATTTAGACCAAACGGACAAAGAGGGCCAGAGGCCAAAGTACCCCTCCGAGGCTGAGATATAGGCAGACAGGGAGGCGATAGCATTAGCCGGAAGGTGATGCGGCTGGAGGCCGAAGTAATCAAGGAATTCCCTAGCGAAATCGCTAAGGGGAAGGTCGAACCCACGAGCAAAGTGGGACATGAAAACAACGTACTCGCCTTCATTGAGTACAGGAGAGGATTCGTTGCCGGGAAAGCGACAACTTACCTCGGCAGGAATCCGACGTGTCCTAATTAGCCACTCAATCTCACGACGAGTGATAGAGGAGCCCTGCCAAGAGCCCCGCTCTGGACCAAACGCTACGTCATCGTCTTCGACGAGCGCTCGCTAACAGAACTAGACATGAGCTCGCCAGAGGAATCGACAGAGGAGAAACTAGCGGCGGAGGAAGGCTTGGAAGCGCAGGGCCCCGTCGTGATTCTAAGCAAGCACGGCGGCAGAGCAAAAAGGAACCGCCGCAAGAAATCTAGAAAAGCAGAAGATGCGCCTAGGAAGGAGCCTAACGACGGGACCATAGAAAAACTCACCGGCGGAGGCGCCGGAGCAAGCGCACAGCGGTGAGGTCGTCGGAGCAGAAGGACAACAGCGTCGCCGTCGAGGAGATCGATAATGGCGCAGCCACCGGCGCATGAACAGAGGCACGGGCGCGATAAGGAAGAATAGGAACGGTGAGCAAAGGTGGAAACTAAATCCTCTAGCCCCGCACCCCTCCTTTTAACCGCGCCGTCCTGGCGGTAGTGGGATCGTGCGTGCGCACGCTAACCGTGTAAAGCACGCGTGCGGCGGAACCGCTCGCAGCTGAGTGGAGCCACACCGAAGACCACACGAAGCAGGAGAGGATCAGGCCCCCTGACCGATGCGGTACTCGAGGCGTCACTGCGCCGATGCGACGGGCGCAGTAACCACTGTAGCTTGTTAGTGGGCACTGTAGAGGAACAAAAAACTAGAGGAGTAATGATGAGTGGTACATGTAGGACGAGGCGTGCTCAGGAAGCTGCGCAGATACCTCGGACAGAAAAAGGTAACTCGGAAATAAGGAGAAACGTATGTTGGGAAACTGATGTGGCCCGACCGAGGTTACCGGCAGGACCACACCAGCTTCGGGGACTAATGTTGGGGAGGTGATCCTGGATAGGGTCAAGACAGGGGAAGGATGAAAGGAGTCTCCCTTGTCATATGCCGAGTTACTGTTTATATTGGCCGAGTCATGTAAGAGTCGGCTGAGATAAGCAAGGCCATGACAGCTACGGAAGGAGTAACACCTTACCCGACCGACATATGAGTTAAGTCGGCCGAATGAGTCTGAACAACTTGAATGCAGGTGAAGGCCAGGCCGAGTTATGCGAGACGAGGCCGAGTAACACGAAGCTTGTAGGAGAAGGAGGTGCCTATAGTCAAACCCTAGTCACGGGCTAGGAGGAATCTGGACAGAACCAAGCACTAAGGACAAGGAGCAGAGCTGCAGAAGGGCAGAAGAAGGTCACGGAGGTGACAGCCATGGAGCCCGAGGCGCGCAGGTGGGGCTCTCTGGAACATTTCCGTCGTTAGAAGGGGGACATAGAAAGAGGGTCTCCGAGTTACCATATTGGGACAAGCATATTCCTCGAATATGTTGCCACGTCAGCCCTAGGAGGAACCAAGGCACCCCTTTATAAGGGGAGAAGCGGGCTCCTGAGAAGGGATCGATTCATTCCTGACCGTAAGGCTTGAGTAGTAGTCTTCTTCTTCCTGCAAACAGCTCAAGGAGCACTTGTAGTTCTTGTAAGGAGAAAGAAAGATCTATATGTTAGACATTTGAGTATAGAAATCACTGCATCTTCCCTCCCCGGATCCCTCTAGCATCCATTGGCCCCATACTTTAGCCTACCCATGGCATCTGCCGTGCCACCAACACGACACCCTCATCCATGAGTGAGTAATCCCCCACTATAGGCTTGGGGATGGTAGGGATTGGATGAGTTCTATCATGTAATCGAATAAGATCTGTTAGGGCATAGTGCCTAGTATCTTTATTAGTGCTATTTGACTTTGTTGCAACTTGTTGTGCTTAATGCTTGTCACTAGGACCCGAGTGCCATGATCTCATATCTGAACTTATTATTGAATCATTATGATAGTATTGTTTATGATCTTATCTACAAGTTGTGTACACATATCATTGTCCGAATCCAAAGGACCCAAAGTGACAATAATTGGGACAACCGGAGGAGATGGTTGTGGTTTGAGGATCACATGTGTTCACGCAGTTTTAATGCTTTGCTCCGGTGCTCTATTAAAAGGAGCACCTTAATTGCCATTAAATCCCTAGAGGCCCCGCTGCCACGGGCTGGCTGGACAGAAGATGTTGTGCAAGTTCTCATTGTGAACACGTATGAATATATTTGGAGCACATGCCTAGGATTGTTTAGTACTTGGATGCTTGTTATTATTTATCTGCAATGCCCTAGGTCTTGAAGTGTAACATCCCAGCATTAGAGCCTAGAGATAAGTTGAACCCAGATGTGTGCATTGCATTCATGCATAGAAAATCCGTGTAATTTTCGCGCTTTTAAATAAAAAACTTGTCAACATGATTGAAGCTTCTCTTAGCTTGGTGGAATTGAAGTAGATCATCAAGTTGACTGCGATAAGTTTCAATAAGACCTTTGTTAAAATCTCATTTTGGGTAAGAGAGACTGATCTAAGGGTAGATCAAATGTACTATAAGTTAAACCCTAATATAGTGTGAAATATATTGATCATTAGGTTATCATAATATAGTATTCATTATAACCATTCATAAATACTTAGTTAAGAATATAAAACAAATAATAAGAATGTAACCAGTATATCTTAAAATTCTAATTGCATACATTCTGAGAATCATGGTAACACCTAATCTTAAAAACTCTTTTGATGAGTTGGAATTGGAAAGAGGTTAAGTCAGGATCATCCACTATATATATATGTATGTATATCTTCCTTTCTATAGAATCTTTATAGAACTTATTTCAAAATATGTTGTTCATCAATGTTGGATAATTCCCCATTGATTCACAACTTCTTTAATTATTAGTTCTTGATCTATTATTTGATCTTATCAGAACATCTACTCAAAACTTCTAATAAGGGCATAGTACATTAATAACCTTAATCCAATGTAAGATACTAAGAAGATAATTTCAGACCATAAAAGGTAGGATTGATAAAGCCCTGTTTAGTCAACTAAGAACTTCAGTAATAAATGATTAAAGTATTATAATGGTAATGTTTGGGCCACCAACATGAAATTCTTATATTTAGTAAGGTAATACTGATGGGTAGAACATGAGTGGAATCTTAGTAAAGATAAGTGATTCTAGAGAAGCCTTTGCAGCCCACATAAATATAATTCAGGGATTGAAGTGTAAGTCGTAAGAGTTATGTAATTATAAGATGGTGTTATTCAACTAAAGCCAGTAGATCATAGGGACATTAAAAGTGATGTATTCATCTTTAAGGATAGTTCACTTTAGAGAAATAATAGTATTGGGGATTAAGGAAGGTTGGGAGTAGAGTTTGAAGGAACTACTGGTGGGATGGAAGATTGTCAACAGTAAAAAAATAGTAGATTCAACCAAGCAAAAATTGAGAAAGCTATGAAGTATGTTTATATCAAACTCATTGGATTCATCCCAAAGTTTAGAAGAATGATATATTGAATAATAAGATTTTAATAAGTAAATCCCTCAAACTAACCATGGTAATGGATTGAAAAAGGTATTATATCTAGGAAAAGAGTTCCTTGATTAGAAACCCAAGGTGGAGAAATATAGTTATATGTATAAATCATTGTCTTATTTTAAACATGGTAAGCATTCAATCATACATACTATCCATCATATACCATTGATTCATCATCTGATGTCTATAGCACTCTATAGAGATAGTTTCCTATAGAAAATTACATAAGCATATCTCTATTAATTTCAACCATCCTCACTATATGTGCTTAAATATATTCACTTCTATAAAACACTCTAATTAAAATTTTCTAATTTGAAAGGGAGATTTCATCCAATACAATACACAAAAGCCAATACACTTAGTTGATAAATCCTAAATCTTAAAGCAAATCTAAACCTATATAAAATCTTAAAACCAAGGGTAATATTCCAAGATTCAACACCCTAAACTTCTTTGTTATTCACATACATTGCTATTTTCCAAATTAATGGAAGTAATAGTTACCATATTAATGTCTTTATATTTCATGCATCAAATAATGGTATAAAAGCATTAAACTTATATAAAGTTTCTATTCAACCTATGAGCTCATTAAAATTAAATTTATAAGCAAATAAGAACATATCATTCAATAAATCTCCAAGTAAAGATAGAAGAGAAAAATAATAAGAAGAAGTTTCTTCCAAATATTAAAAAATAATTCTTATTAAGAAAATAAAAGAAATATAAAAAGAAGGCATAATGAAGGTTCACAAAGGTTGCCAAATATATTTTAATATTACTGCCGATATCCAGGAAATTAAACATACAAAGAAAGGTTCAAAAATCTAATTCAAATTTAAATCTGAATTAGAAAACATAAAATAGAAAAAGAGAAAGCAAATAAAAAACTAAACCTGGCTGCAGCCCAACACACTTATGCTTACCTGATGCCCTGTGCAGCTCACAACGGCCCAGTACCAGCCCAGGTTCTTTTCTGTCTATGACATACAAGTGGGGTCAGGAACGGACCGTGGGTTGAGCTAAAGAAAATGTCAGGGGGTTATCTACAAAATGGTCATCGTCGTCACCATCACGCACACAGGCGGCTCGCTGGCGGAGCTCGTCGCCGCCCGATGCCGTCATCGCCGTCTTTGCGTCAAGATACTCGCCGCCGTTGCCAGGAGGGGATAAGAAGGTCACCGCGACGCATCGTCTCAATCTCTATTACCAATCCCTCCTTATCCTCTCAGATACGAGCGAGACCAAACCCTAGCTCGCCGGAGCCACTCCTTGTCGTCGAACCACGCCTCCCCACACCATTCTGAGCCATCATGGAGAAGCGCTAACCTCCGTAGATCCTCTGGGTAGAAGCATGCATCAAGGGGAGCACTGGAGCGAGTGAATTTGGTCGATTTCCTTAGCGGCAGTTCGTCGGAATCCTCGTCGGGGAGCTCGATTCCGACCGCGCATGTCCTCGTCGACCACTCTATCATCATCAGGATAAGCATACGCATCTCTAGACCCTAGTTTCGTTTGCGGATTCGCACCGTAGGTCTAATTTTGTTGAGCACCGCCTCTGGCCGCCGCAGTAGCTCGTCGCCGATGACCTTCCGATGACCATTTCCGAGCGGCGCTGCCACTATTGGGTCCAGTGAGTCGCGCTGATTCGGACTAGACCTATTTCGTTTGCTAGGGCGCCGTGTATCGTCGCAGGTGACCACTCACCGACGGCGGTGGTGGTGTGGACGCCATCCTTTGTAACATCCCTAAAATCATGATTTCAAAGTTTTCATATCATTCATGCATGCATATAGAATTGAGATCAATTTCAAACTCATTTCAAGAAAACAGAAGCACATAGTGCTATCATTGTATGTGAACAAACTTGAATCGAATGACCATCCCCATTTGAGAGCTTGAATGTTTTAAACCTAGATTGTTTGTCTCCCTTGTTGATTGGTTTGAGTCTGGAGTTAGAACAAAAATTTACAAAATAAAAATGGGTTCAAAACCATTTTCAAATCTTTTGCAAACCAAGTGCTAAGTCACTGTTATTTTGTCTTTCCAAAAATGACCAAGCCAATTCAAAGTGACCACATGGTTATATGCCAAGTTTTGTGAATATTGCACACTGCAAAAATCCCAAAAAGATTTGAATTCAAAAGGAGTTTGAAATCATTTGAAAACCATTCCTGAAATTCATTCTGGAA
The DNA here is from genome assembly GCA_916181665.1 of Avena sativa. Classification (NCBI taxonomy): domain Eukaryota; kingdom Viridiplantae; phylum Streptophyta; class Magnoliopsida; order Poales; family Poaceae; genus Avena; species Avena sativa. The sequence continues at coordinate 1,098,611 of OV702284.1, forward strand.
AAAGAAAAGGGAATAAGAAATGGAAAAGGGCCGGCGCCAGGAATCGAGCCCAATAGCAAAACTGGCCCAGCTAGCCCACCCGGCTCCCCTCTCTCTCTCTCGCACGCGCGGACGCACTCAGCAAGTCGCTGACACCCAGACCCCACTCCCTCTCTGCTTATTTCGCTGACAAGCGGGCCCTCTCCACGTCACTCCTTCTTCCCCAAATCTCGCGCGCAGACGCCGTCGCCGCTGGCCGTTGCTGCATTGATTTCTCGGCGTAATTGCCATTGATTCGCTGAGCGTTTCTTGTCGAGCCTCCGCCTACTTAAGCGCCTCCCCACTCCGCTCCATTCCCCTCACTCAATTTCACCTCCATGCCCCCAGGCTGCTCGCAACTCGCTCGACGCTGCCGCTGTCCCGACGAACTCCGGCAGCAATTCCGGTGAGTCTCGACCGCCCCTATGCCTTTGATTCAAACGATTGTGCCCAGCGTGATCTCGTGCATCTTCTGATACTCTTCGCTTGCCTGCTCGTGACCCAGGACGCCGTCCCTGTTCGTGCCCGCAACCCCGCTCAACTCCGGCGACCAATTACGGTAAGCAGAGCGCGTCCCTTTCCCCCTCATGCATACGAGGATGTTCGCCACTGTTTTGCGCGTCTCCTAATCCATATGGTTCGTGCTAGGGCGACGCGAAACCTCGGCAACTACATCGTCTGCAACCTCCCGACGCCGTGCACGACTCCGACGAGCTCCAGCAGCCCCTGTCGTGCGCCCCTTGCCAAGCCACCTCCACGTTGAGCTTCGCCTCGACCCTGCGGTTCTGGTAAGCACCCTCTCCCCTTCCCGGACGACCTAGAACGCCAGCGCCGCCGCTGCCAGACGCGCCGCCGCCAGACGCCGTTGCTAGCGCCACCACTAGATGGTCAGGCTGCTCAGGAGCGTTGGATCCAGATCGTGCGGATAGGATAGAACGGGAGCGAAGCGGTAAGATTAGATCTGAGCCGCACAATTAAGTTAGATCTAGCGGCTCAGAAGCATGATCCGACGCGAAACGGTACGCGCCAATCAGAGCGCGACGCGTGGCTAGGGTTTAGTTTAAAAAACAGAATTTGAATCAGATTTATATCCAAATTTGATTTGCTTGTAACTTTTGAGTCCCACGTTAGATTTTAGCAAATTTTATACCGCTGGAATCAGGGAGACAAGCCCTTTCTGTTTATGCAATGTGTTTAGTGTTTAGTTTCTGTTAAAATGACTTTATTTGTAGAAACTTCTTTAGGACTATTTTGAGTATAGGAATTGTTTAGGAAATTGTTTTAGTGTAAAATAAACTTGGTTTAGCAAGTTTTTGACTTGGTTATGATTCAGTACTATGCACTTGCTTGGTTGAGTTTTAAAAAAATCATCACTTAGCATTTTGCATGCATGCATATATTTATGTTTGTATATGAATTGTGTGTAATTTTGTGCTACCATTCTTTGTGTAGACTTTGGTGCTAGTGATTGTGATTGTGAAGAGTGCTACTCTACCAACTACCAAGGCAAGTGGTACTTCATGAATATGTCTATCCCTATATTTTTATACAAGCATTAGAAATATTTTGCTAAGTCTTGCATGTTACTATTTTGCCAAATGCCATGTTGGGAATTCCTAAGTAGTTGTAGAATTGCTAGGAAATTTCTAAGTTAAGTTACTATCTATGCCATGCTTAGCCTAGCTAGTAGCAAACAAGGGTTGTTAAAATATACATGCTATGGTGAAAATATTTCTAAGTCTTTGGACTTATGTTTTTCTTAATAAAACAACTAAGTCAATGAATCACCTGGGTGGAAAGGGACTTGATTGGTGGTTTTTGGTTGAGTGGTTACACAAGGCCCATGGATATGGTTTACCTTGTGTATCTCACTTGTGGTATGCCACCCAGGAACAAAGGGATTTTAGAGGACAAGTGTTGAGAAGCTTCTAGTGCAGCCACTTGGCAATATGGGCTCTGCCTGGATCACATAAGTTGCTAGAACTTAGCCATTTGGACAGTTGGTGATAGTGGGAATGATAGGTTGGAGCGCGTCCATTTGGTCTAAGGAAAGGCTTCTGAAAGGTCCTGTCTTGGGAAACCAAGTCTGGTGGTGAAAGTGCACAACCTCTGCAGATGGAAAAATCTAAGTACTTAGCCAAGTCCATGGCAATGGACAACTTGAGCATCAAGACATGGAAGCCATCAAGAATCTCATCACTCCAACTTCTAAGTAAAAACTTGTGGGTGAACAAGGGTGAAGGACCTCAATGTCTATTGATGGTTTCTTGGGAAAAGTTTTGACAAAGAAAAACTTAGTGATTTCAACTAATAGGAAAAACCTATTTTGAGCAAAGCAAGCCAAGCTACACTTAGCCAAAATGCATATAGTAATATAGTCCACTTAAAATTTACTAAGGTATCACTTGCCAATACTATTCCAAAGTATTGACCCACTGTGGCTGTAACTTGTGATGTTGCAGGTTACTCTGATGAGGATTAGGTGTCATGAGTCTACACTCAACATGTTTGCCTGTGGCACATGACGATAATAACTTATATTTATTTACTTATTCAAACTCTTGTATTAGGCCTGTGGCCTTGAGTTGTAAAGACTATGTTATCTCTGGAATGGATGTAATAAATGACCTTTGTATCTGTGTACTTCATCTTAAACTGTGGATGCTAGCAATGATCCAGGGACTAGCATTGCAATCACAGGGATCCTTTTCCTTTACAAAGGAGGGATCTTACATCCTTGCATCATGATCGCACCATGTTAGCTAGTTTGACTAGTCTTTGCTAACGTGGCAAGTGACGCGGCCCAGGGCCCATATGTCATTGACTGGGGTAGATAACAAATCGGTAACAAATGTAATTCTTTCACCTGAGAGCTGAGGTGGACAATGGCCCACTAATCAGTGACTAGAGCTAGCTCTGGTCGTGGTATAAAATTTTTTTTCTGTTTAGAAATAAATAAACCATTATAATCCAATTAATATTATTCCAGAAATTCAATAAATGATTAAATCTTGTTTAATTAATAACTTTTGATTTACAATTCAGAAAAATATGTATAATATATGAAAAATTTCAGAAAAATAAAATCTACAACTTAAACTTATTATCAAATATTATTATTATGATGATTTAAATAAATATTATTTAATAAAAGTTTTATAAGTAATAAAACTTTGATGATTCATATTTTATAATAATAAATATTAATAATAGAAATAAAATACCAAAAAAAATAGAAAAATAAGAATTCTAATCTAAAGCTATAATCATGTATTATTATTTCACTTAATCAAATACTTATCATTAAGTAATTATAAAGTAATAAGAATTATAAAAATTCTATCGTATTACTTATAAATCATAAAAAAATAAATATGATATGTCAAAATGATCACAAAAATATTGTTTACATGTTAAAAATCTAATAATCTCCTTTTGGAGATAAATAGAAAACTTAAATATTTTAATAACTCAAATTTAAACTTATTTACTTCATTAATAATTCTTATAAAGATAAATAATATTTATTAATATTCCTGAAATGAGTCAAATAAGTCTAATAACTAGTATTAGTATTAAATATTAATAATATAATACCATAATAATTTCAAACATTATGAATGTTCTTATCTTAGAAGAATCTACAACTTTAAATAAAGATTATCTCTAAGAAGAATTCCACTAATAATAAATCCTTCAAGAACAACATGAAAACAATCAAATCTTATCTAAACCATATTAATTACCAAATTACAAAAACTACTATAACACCAAATAAATCCAAAAGTAATTAAATAACATTATGTTGGGCTTACAAAGCTATACTCACTTATCTATAAAAGATAAATGATATTCCTCCATACTCAAATCAGGAAATCATTACTCAAGTAACAGAATAAACATTCCTAAGTAACTTAAAGAACATATTTTAGATATACAAAATACAAATATACTATCAAAACTATCTATACTTTAAAGTTAACTTTAGTCTACAAAATCTTAATATAACACTATAAGCATTATTATATGTTTTATAGTTAACTTTGGTCTGAAGTAGTCAAGCTATAACGCAACTCAAGCCAAATCATTTGAGCAAACAAATGACATCAACCACCACTAACTAATCACAAAGTTTGTTTAGACCTTAGAAGCGAAACCTTTTCTTCGAAGGTTATCCTTTTTGCCACTTTAAATAAGAAACCTTATATAAGTAATCCTAACTAGTATGTCGTAAGTATGTACACTTTATTCCTACATATGTGATGTTTGCAACCACTCAAAACCTCTAATAAATGTACAACGATGAAACTTATCTAAAAGGACCACACATTCCAAAGTAACCATTTTCGGAATCCAAACCCTAGGACAACGTTATTCCCGGGAATTGCGCTTAGAACGTGCATCACACTACTTATGCATAAAAGCATATTTGTTCTTTAAATATTAGTCCTTACCGGACCAATGATGCCGATTTCAGATTTTGGATCTTATACATTGACTCGAAGACGTGAGTGCATAATCTTGCAATCACAAAAGGCAAGTTCACACTTGCTCATGTCCTTTGATTATTTTCTGTAAAGTATTTTACAAATCCAGTGTTGTCATCACCTGCATTTGAAAAAGGTCCGAAAACACTATTTTCATAATAATATGATTATAGGTTTATTACCATGAGGTAATAACCTACTATAAAAGTTCCGGTGGTTAAGGAACATATTACCTAGGACTTAACAACCAATATCGCCAGTGATTCTTGCGCCGTATATCACGCGTTAACCATGAGATTTGGAATGGGACGGAGAAGTCAGCTGTATCTTCTTCCTCTCGCATGAAGCCGGATGTGCAGGTCATGGCTGTTATCACTCGTAGCATGCATATTAATTGGTAATTCGTAGAGGATATGCAGCATATGGGTGGGAACCCTCAACGTCCCACGATAGTTCTGGCATCTAACGGTTTGTACAAACTATTGCCGTAATTGATTATGTGGGCATGGTGTACACCAAGGCGGCATGCGGGGTCGCGAAGGGGGCAGTGATTGGCTTGGATCATATTCTGGGCCCCACATCATGGAATTGTGGACGGGAATAAGCTGCTCGGTTGTGAAACAAAGAGTTGATCTCTCATGGGTAAAGTAAACGTACCTCTGCAAAGTGTAAAAACTGTAACTTGTTACTCCCTGTTCCGGGAAGGAGCTGCGAACGTGGCGGGAAAGGAACCCCATGAAGGTTCTAGTAAACCCGTGAAGGCTGTCGGACATAGTTTTTCAGAATAAAAGCCACCTTGGAAGAAATGTTTATGAAAACTTGCATTGCCTACGACCTACGGTCTGTGGTTGTAGTTATAGTGCATCAAACACTCCTTTTCTAGTGAATTTGCTGAGTACGCTTGTACTCAAAGTATCCTCTTAACCCTTGCTAGATTCTGAAGACAGAGTAGACAACAACCCCATCAATTTATGCTCCAGGACTTATCTTGCTCAGCTAAAGATTCTTCAATGAAGACCAGGAAGACAACATAATTCTCAACTCAAGTGAAGACGAAGTTACTGACTAGATAGTAATACAATCTCTAGCCAAAGAACCTACCTCTGTAGTACATTGCAATAGCGGCAATGCCAATCCTTAGTTAAATACTAATTTAATAGTATAATAATCTTGCGTTATTTATCTTTGATCCTTCTTCGTAAAATAAGTTCTCTTTCTCTCTTTAACCTAGAGTGTTCTCTGGATCTTATGTGAAGAGTGCGTTATAACCTTTAAGCCATGTATTGGACCCGCTGTGTTTCTGTTGTGCCATTCTGAGGGATGTAATACTAGTGAACGGTGTTTCATTGGTGTTATGTCAACGACTATAGTGTACTACATCATGCAGTGGTATGCTGGGTCACCGCAGTTGGTATCAGAGCATATGCTTTGACCTTAGGTTGGAAACCTAGTAAATGGGTAGAACCTGTAGAACACATCCTAGCAAGAATGAAGAGTTATCTAGTAATATAAGGGATATTCACTTAAGAATAATCCTGATATGTTACTAGTGCGATAACTCTTTTATGTGATTGCAAAACCAATCATTACCCAAGAGTTTTAACCATATGTGACTGATGATAATTTCTTATCCACAGTTCCACATGGCACCTCGATATCCACCCCGGAATGTTCAAGTGATGAACAGGACGTTGGATGACTACGGAGGGGATTGGACAAACAATCTCCGACAACTTCTATGGAGTTTGGAGTGTGAATCAAGACTCCTGGTCAAGATTTACAGTTACTATGATGGGTAGGTATTAGCTAAATACCGTGTCACGATCATGTTACCCAAGAAGTTAGGACTGAGGGGAGAAATGCCAGCAGGAGAGGCAAGGTGCATGGCATCTGCATATCAGATTGCCGTAGCAGCAGCCATAACCATGATCCGAGAGCATAAATCCCAAGCTTTAGAAGGTAGTAATCACACCATTATACCACATGAAACCGCAAACTCAGAGCATGAGTTAGATCACTCTACCTTAGTCCAAGCTGAACCTACTCTAGCTATAGAGTATATGGATCGTTATCAGTCTTTGCTAAACAATTATCATAACACTCACCAAGTCTTAGTTCAGGAGCTGGATACGGTCATTGAGGATTTTACTGATCCTGATAAAGCAATGGCTCGTAGGAAGAAGTTAGATAAAGAAGCTAGGCATCCCAAATACATACCTTCATGAGAGGTGTTTGAGGAAACTGAGTTCGATGACCCAAACTCAGAAAACTATGCCTATTACCAGAAGGACTTTAAGCCACCTGAAGACTTATGGACCAAGTACAATGCCGAACAAAAAGAATGGAATAAATTTATTCCAAATAAACCCGAGCCTAAAAAATATGGATGGGAAGTAGAATCTCAAGGTAAAACCATAGGGAATCCTATACCTTGTGATACAGGTATTGAAGAAGAGACCAACTATAACCATAGAGAGCCTTATGGACCATATGGGGGTGATACTAATCCAATCAACTTAGAAGAGTATCCCAATAGCTACTACACCAATCTGTATGACTGGATCCAAGAACAAGTTAAGGAACCAACTTACTACGAGGAAGCATTGCCAGAAAACCCGAACTATTTGGTGGAAGATTACGTTAACTCTAGTCATTTTTCAATGACTAATCTCAGTTTCGGTACTTCTAATCAAGATTACGCACCTCCTGGATGCTCCTATGCTCCAGAAGGCAGTCGTAGGACTTCACGTCGTCATGGACGGAACTCCAAGAAGCACTAGAGGAAGATGAAAGTGAGAGAGAAACAACATCCCGAGGAATGAGGGCTTGAATAATGTATATAGAGGGTAATGCGTATTGTAGTTTGGAGAGTTGCTGAAATAAGTGAGGATATATCCACAAAGAACAAGAAGTTCTTGTAAGAAGGTTATGTAAATAGGTATGAAGCAAACCGTGGGAACATCCGGTACATTTGTAAATTATCTAAAACCTATGTATAATAAATGGTATTTGTTTGGTTGTTTATCGACTTTTGGATCTTATTGATTTTTCTTGATTGACTAGATCTGTACATGAAGTTTAATTAGGTGTGCAAATGCATGATGTAACACCCAGTTATTACTTGATGTTATAGACCTAGATAGGAATGAGAATCCGTGTAAGGGAGCGACGAATTTTAAAGATCGAAAAGGAAGACTTACGGGAATGAAAAAGCAAGAAATAAGGAGTGTTAACACTACTTAGAGGATAGGTAAAGCATAAATTTTTCCTAGCCAGACCTAAGAAAAAGTTTGGTATAGAAGATGTATGGAATCACAAGATATAATAAACTTAAAGCTCAAACAGAGTGGATAATATTACTAAGAAGCAAAGGAATAGTTGTACCAAGTTCGTGGAAGTATCCTAAATAAGTACAAATAGTTAGCTTTGGAACCAAAAAGGCACTCAAGATCTGACAATACCGAGTGAATGCGAGAAGTATGTGGGAAACCATAGGGAAATACACACACCCTAGGACGGTTCACAGCCGGTAATAATCTGCAACTGGTATTTGATCCGTATCTAGTAACTAATTTCCAGTTGGTATTTCATCCGTAGCTGGTATTTGGTTGAAATAGTGAACCAAATCTTAATTAAAGTTGCATGAAGAGTATTAAATTTGGCTTAAGTTAAGTAAGATCTAAGAAAGTTTAACAGATTGGAAGATGATCACTTGGCAAGATGCTTTGCAAGGTCCAGTTTATTTAGCAAGAATGCCCCAATAGAAAGTACGACATTTAGTGCTGAAAGATTTGCTTCGGAGATCCACAACTATGCGGATGCACCGTATAATCTTTCATTCGACTTTAAACTAGTAAAATATATACCGCACAGGAACCAACATTTTAGTTCAAGAATCAATAGCTTCTATGAATGGAGTTTCAAAACTATTAGTAAAACTTAAGGGGGAGAGTAAACATTAAGAATGAGAGTTGAAGAAAATACTATAGGAAATAGAGAAAACTTATTAAGAAGAAAATCTTAAGGAGGTATAAACTTGAGGATGATAAAGGATACATTTAACAATCAAATTTAAAAAGAAACAACTTTTAAGTAAACCTTAAGGATCCTAATTAAAAAAGTGTCAAGAATGCACAATTCCCATTGGGTATGGACAAATTGAGTTCAAATCCAATCTTAAGAAGGAATACCAGTATCAACTATATAATGATAGGAATAGTGAGATAGTCTATTGCCTATTAAAATGCATGTATAGGAACTTAAAAACTTATGGTAGTGAGAACCTACAAACTATATTTATTAAAATAGTAATGAAGTTTGATGATTCAAGTAAAATAATTGAATGAGGAAATTTAATCAGGTTATGGAATACTCCAATTAATTCCATTAAAGATCATCATAGAGGGGAGAGTGTAGTAACCACTACAAAACAATTTCTCACTCCAAAACATGAGAGTTGGCGAACTTCGAGGACGAAGTTTATTTTAAGGGGGAGAGACTGTAACATCCCAGCAATAGAGCCTAGAGATAAGTTGAACCCAGATGTGTGCATTGCATTCATGCATAGAAAATCCGTGTAATTTTCGCGCTTTTAAATAAAAAACTTGTCAACATGATTGAAGCTTATCTTAGCTTGGTGGAATTGAAGTAGATCATCAAGTTGACTGCGATAAGTTTCAATAAGACCTTTGTTAAAATCTCATTTTGGGTAAGAGAGACTGATCTAAGGGTAGATCAAATGTACTATAAGTTAAACCCTAATATAGTGTGAAATATATTGATCATTAGGTTATCATAATATAGTATTCATTATAACCATTCATAAATACTTAGTTAAGAATATAAAACAAATAATAAGAATGTAACCAGTATATCTTAAAATTCTAATTGCATACATTCTGAGAATCATGGTAACACCTAATCTTAAAAACTCTTTTGATGAGTTGGAATTGGAAAGAGGTTAAGTCAGGATCATCCACTATATATATATATATGTATATCTTCCTTTCTATAGAATCTTTATAGAACTTATTTCAAAATCTGTTGTTCATCAATGTTGGATAATTACCCATTGATTCACAACTTCTTTAATTATTAGTTCTAGATCTATTATTTGATCTTATCAGAACATCTACTCAAATCTTCTAATAAGGGCATAGTACATTAATAACCTTAATCCAATGTAAGATACTAAGAAGATAATTTCAGACCATAAAAGGTAGGATTGATAAAGCCCTGTTTAGTCAACTAAGAACTTCAGTAATAAATGATTAAAGTATTATAATGGTAATGTTTGGGCCACCAACATGAAATGCTTATATTTAGTAAGGTAATACTGATGGGTAGAACATGAGTGTAATCTTAGTAAAGATAAGTGATTCTAGAGAAGCCTTTGCAACCCACATAAATATAATTCAGGGATTGAAGTGTAAGTCGTAAGAGTTATGTAATTACAAGATGGTGTTATTCAACTAAAGCCAGTAGAGCATAGGGACATTAAAAGTGATGTATTCATCTTTAAGGATAGTTCACTTTAGAGAAAGAATAGTATTGGGGATTAAGGAAGGTTGGGAGTAGAGTTTGAAGGAACTACTGGTGGGATGGAAGATTGTCAACAGTAAGAAAAAATAGTAGATTCAACCAAGCAAGAATTGAGAAAGCTATGAAGTATATTTATATCAAACTCATTGGATTCATTCCAAAGTTTAGAAGAATGATATATTGAATAATAAGATTTTAATAAGTAAATCCCTCAAACTAACAATGGTAATGGATTGAAAAAGGTATTATATCTAGGAAAGGAGTTCCTTAATTAGAAACCCAAGGTGGAGAAATATAGTTATATGTATAAATCATTGTCTTATTTTAAACATGGTAAGCATTCAATCAAACATACTATCCATCATATACCATTGATTCATCATCTGATGTCTATAACACTCTATAGAGATAGTTTCCTATAGCAAATTACATAAGCATATCTCTGTTAATTTCAACCATCCTCACTGTATGTGCTTAAGTATATTCACTTCTATAAAACACTCTAATTAAAATTTTCCAATTTAAAAGGGAGATTTCATCCAATACAATACACAAAAGGCAATACACTTAGTTGATAAATCCTAAATCTTAAAGCAAATCTAAACCTATATAAAATCTTAAAACCAAGGGTAATATTCCAAGATTCAACACCCTAAACTTATTTGTTATTCACATACATTGCTATTTTCCAAATTAATGGAATTAATAGTTACCATATTAATGTCTTTATATTTCATGCATCAAATAATGGTATAAAAGCATTAAACTTATATAAAGTTTCTATTCAAGCTATGAGCTCATTAAAAGTAAATTTATAAGCAAATAAGAACATATCATTCAATAAATCTCAAAGTAAAGATAGAAGAGAAAAATAATAAGAAGAAGTTTCTTCCAAATATTAAAAAAGAATTCTTATTAAGAAAATAAGAGAAATAAAAAAAGAAGGCATAATGAAGGTTCACAAAGGTTGCCCAATATATTTAAATATTACTGCCGATATCCAGCAAATTAAACATACAAAGAAAGGTTTAAAAATCTAATTCAAATTTAAATCTGAATTAGAAAACAGAAAATAGAAAAAGAGAAAGCAAATAAAAAACTAAACCTGGCTGCAGCCCAACACACTTATGCTTACCTGAGGCCCTGTGCAGCCCACAACAGCCCAGTACCAGCCCAGGTTCTTTTCTGTCTGTGACTTACAAGTGGGGTTAGGAACGGACCGCGGGTTGAGCTAAAGAAAACGTCAGGGGGTTATCTGCAAAACAGTCATCATCGTCACCGTCACGCACACAGGAAGCTCGCTGGCGGAGCTCGTCGCTGCCTGATGCCGTCATCGCCGTCTTTGCGTCAAGATACTCGCCATCGTTGCCAGGAGGGGATAAGAAGGCCACCGCGACGCATCGTCTCAATCCCTATTCCCAATCCCTCCTTATCCTCTCAGATACGAGCGAGACCGAACCCTAGCTCGCCGGAGCCACTCCTCACCGTCGAACCACGCCTCCCCACACCATTCTGAGCCATCATGGAGAAGCGCCAACCTCCATAGATCCTCTGGGTAGAAGCGTGCATCAAGGGGAGCACTGGAGCGGGTGAATTTGGTCGATTTCCTTCGTGGCAGTTTGTCGGAATCCTCGTCGGGGAGCTCGATTCCGACCGCGTCTGTCCTCGTCGACCACTCTATCGTCATCAGGGTAAGCATACGCATCTCTGGACCCTAGTTTTGTTTGCGGATTCGCACCGTAGGTCTAGTTTTGTTGAGCACCACCGCTGGCCGCCGCAGAAGCTCGTCGCCGATGACCTTCCGATGACCATTTCCGAGCGGCGCTGCCACTATTGGGTCCAGTGAGTCACGCTAATTCGGACTAGACCTATTTCGTTCGCTAGGGCGCCGTTTATCGTCGCCGGTGACCACTCACTGACGGCGGTGGTGGTGCTGACGCCATCCTTGCGTCATGATCGCACCACGTCAGGTCGTTTGACTAGTCTTTGCTAACGTGGCAAGTGACGCGGCCCAGGGCCCATATGCCATTGACTGGGGTAGATAACCAATCGGTAACAAATGTAATTCTTTCACCTGAGAGCTGAGGTGGACAATGGCCCACTAATCAGTGACTGGAGCTAGCTCTGGTCGTGGTATAAAAAGTATTTTCTGTTCAGAAATAAATAAACCATTATAATTCAATTAATATTATTCCAGAAATTCAATAAATGATTAAATCTTGTTTAATTAATAACTTTTGATTTACAATTCAGAAAAATATGTATAATATATGAAAATTTTCAGAAAAATAAAATCTACAACTTAAACTTATTATCAAATATTATTATTATGATGATTTAAATAAATATTATTTAATAAAAGTTTTATAAGTAATAAAACTTTGATAATTCATATTTTATAATAATAAATATTAATAATAGAAATAAAATACCAATATTTTTTTAGAAAAATAAGAATTCTAATATAAAACTATAATCATGTATTATTATTTCATGTAATCAAATATTTATCATTAAGTAATTATAAAGTAATAGAATTATAAAAATTCTATCTTATTACTTATAAATCATAAAAAAAATATGATATGTCAAAATGATCACAAAAATATTGTTTACATGTTAAAAATCTAATAATATCCTTTTGGAGATAAATATAAAAATTAAATATTTTAATAACTCAAATTTAAACTTATTTACTTCATTAATAATTCTTATAAAGATAAATAATATTTATTAATATTCCTGAAATGAGTCAAATAAGTCTAATAATGTCACATCCCAAATTTTAGATTTGGTACCGCATAACATTCATGGCATTGCATCATGATCATCCTTGCAAAATTTCAGTTTGAAAAGATTTTGGTAAAACAAACCGCTTGTATTTGCATTTTGACACCTACACATGAACACTTGGTTTTACCATGCTACTGTGAAAAACATTATATTTTAGTGTATGGAAGGCACTGGTGCATAGAGGGTTCCACCACGAACCCGTAGCACTTTGTTTCACCCAATTCGGAGCTCCGTAGCGAAAGTTACGCGACTCTGAATTTTGTCTAAAAATTCTAGACAATTCTGTCAAAATTCAGTTAAGAAATCATCTAAGAACAGAAAAAAAAGGGAAAAGAATTAAAAAACAAAGAGAAGCGCGCAGCAGCCAGCGGCCCAGCGGCCCAGCCGCCGGCAGCCCGCGCAGCCGTTAGCTAGGCGCCACCTACCCCGCCTCCAGCCACTGACAGGTGGGCCCCACCTGTCAGCGCGTCGCCGCCGCCGTGTCCGACGCGGATAGCGCCGCCGCCGTCGCGTTTTCCGCGGAGTCCGCAACGAACTCCGCCCGAGCTGGCCCCTTATACCCTAGCCCCCCTCCATGAAACCCCCGACCCTCTTCCTCTCTCGCGCCGCCACCGACGAGCAATTGCTCGCCGGAGCTAACCGCCGCCGCCGTCCGCTCTCGGTAAGCCCGCGCCGCCGCCGCGCCACACCCCTCCCTCGCCCCGCGAGCTTTCCGCCGTCTCCCCACTGACCCGCCCCCTTCCTCTCTCCCCCGCAGGACCGCCGCCGCGAGCCGCCGCCGCCACCGACGCCACCCCGCTGCTCCAGCCGCCTACTGTAGGGGTTCGTAGCATGGAAAACAAAAAAATTCTACTGCATGCACATAAACAATCCAAGATCTATCTACTAGACTGTAGCAACGAGTCGATAGAGGAACTCACCCTCGAAGATTCCAAAGCGGTTAACGAGAGCAGATTCTCGTGGGTGATGTAGTCGTACACTTGCCGATCTCAAGATCGCGTAGACGATCCTTCCGGCGCTGCGTTCCGGCAGCGCTCCCGCAGTCGGTCACACGTTCGGTACTCGATGAAGACCTTCCTCTCCCTTGTTCCAGCAGGCAGCGGAGGTTGTAGTACTCTCCTCGCGATTCCGGCAGCACGACGGCGTGGTACCGGAAGTAGAGGGGAGATCTCGCAGGGCTTCGCCTTAAGCCGGAGCGAGTATGGTGGACTATGAGAGAGCCCTCGGTGTTCTAGGGTTTAGACACACCAAGGAGGGGGGCTTGGGCCGGCGGCTAGGGCTTGGAGGTGCCCAAGTCGGCGGCTAGGGGAGAAACCCTAGGCGGCGGCGGCTATGGTGGGCGGCGGCGGCTAGGGTTAGGTTTAGAGGGGGCAATCTTGTGTGCTAGGAGGGGAGCCCTGCCCCTCCTCTTATAGGAGGGAGGCGCCGGCCAAGGGGAGGGGAATCCCTCCCCAACTCGGATCCCAAGTGGGCCGGCGGTGGAGGAGGGACTCCTCCCCAACTCGGTTTCCACCTCCCTCTCCACTTCCCAAAAATAGCCGTTTGACTTTCAAATTGGCGTTTGACTTTTCAAACAAGGATTTGATTAAACCCTCTATTTTGTTCATCGATGACACTTAGTACATGATGCAATCATACCAACTTGATATAACACATTCATGTACCCTTCCCCTTCGGAGTACCGGACATTCCGGAACCTTCTAGAACATTCCTGATGAAAACACCGGAACCATTCTCGAACCCCGAAACAGGACTTTCCTTATATGAATCTTATTCTCCGGACCATTCCGGATCTCCTCGTGATATCCTGGATCCCATCCGAGACTCCGAACAACATTCGGTATCTTACTCATCATTCCATAACTACTCAACAACATCGAATCCTTAAGTGTGTCTCCCTACGGTTCGTGGATTATGCGGACATGATCGAGACACTTCTCCGATCAATAACCAATAGAGGAATCTGGAAATTCATATGGCTCCCACATATTTCTACGATTACTTTGCGATCGATGGAACCACTTACATACGATACCAATTTCCCTTTGTCTCACGATAGTTTACTTATCCGAGGTTTTGATCGTCGGTATCTCTGCATACCTAGTTCAACCTCGTTACCGATAAGTACTCTTTTCTCGTTCCCGTGATATGTGATCCCTTGTGAGCCAGTCACATGCTTGCAAGCTAATTGGATGACATTCCACCGAGAGGGCCCAGAGTATATCTATCCGTCATATGGATGGACAAATCCCACTCTTGATCCATGTGTCTCAACCCATACTTTCCGAACACTCAATGCCACCTTTATAGCCACCCAGTTACGGTGTGGTGTTTGATGTCATCAAAGCATCCTTCTGGTGATGGTGATAAGCATGATCTCATGGTCGAAGGAATTAGGTTACTATGTATCAGAAAGCTTATAGCAAATGAACTATATTAAATGACTTGATCTTTATGCTACGCTTAACTATAGGAGTATGTCCATCATATCATTCTCCCAATGATATGACCCTGTTGTTAATAACATCCCTATGTTCATGATCAGGAAACCATGATCATATATTAACCAACAAGCTAGTTTAACAAGAGGCTTTACTAGGGACTCTTTTATGTTTACAAATCACACAAGTATTAATGTTTCCTGTTAATACAATTATAGCATGGTATGTAAACATTTATCATAAGTATGAAGATATGATAATAACCACTTTATTATTGCCTCTTGGGCATATCTCCAACAGTCTCCCACTTGCACTAGAGTCAATAATCTAGTTTCAAACCTTTGTGTATTCAACACCTATGGCTTTCCGGTGTTGTATGTACATGATTGCTAGTGGTCAACTGATCTCCGGATCTGACACTTCCAGGTCCGTGTGTAATTGCATGTCTTTGCGTCTCTACGCATCACTCATTCTTTAATGAGATGGCTTTGTATAAATTTGGTCCTTTGGTGAGACCTTTAGTTCTTTGGGGTTAAAACATGTTGATAATATTGTCGTACAATATATCTTCATAGTATTATCCCGCTGTGAACTACACCTAGTTTGATAACAAACTACTTGACACAAATGCCCTCTTTTGCTGCTATTATAGCAGTCATATACTTAGCCTTTTGTTGTAGTATATGTCACAATGTCTTAACTTTGGGGCTCATCCAAATCCATTATGGAACTTACTTTCCATTATATTGTGCCACCCTTAGTTTAGATTGAGATAAACTTAATTTGTACTTTGTGACAAAACTAGTATTAATGTAGTACTTTTACAATGAACTAACCATCTATTTGTCACTTCTACAAATAATATACTTTTTAGTTCTTCCAAAAGATCATAAGAATATCCTTACTATTGTCCAATGATCATCTTATGAATCATTCTGGTATATGCTCATAACATTTAGAGTATAGGACATATCTGGATTTGTACATATCATAGTATGATTGATATAAATACTCTTTGTGATTTCATACATCAAGTATCAATCTATACTTTGAATCTTTGTTTCACTTACTAAGTGTCAATACACTTGAATATATCATCAATATTGAACTTATTCAATCCTTTCTGTGTGACAAGAACCTTTCTTGTAGTCTCTATATTGAACTCATTCAATACATCATCTATGTACTTTTGGCACAACCATATTAGCGTCTATTGATGCCAAATATTTGGGTTTTGCCTAAGTCTTTCATCGGGATGAAATTCTTAATATGTGTTAATAAAAGATACATCATTTCCATTCAACAATATGTCTTCCACATAATGTATTAGAAACATGTTTTTAGCGCTCCCACTTAATTTCTTTCAAATGCAAGCATCTTCATTGTCTCTGATGAAATTAAACTCTTTTAACAGTTTCATCATAGTGAAGATTCCAACTCCGCTATGCTTACTTCAACCATTGAAGTTTGCATATGCTTTTAGCATCCTTTGAATTAACGAAACCCCATGGACCGTGTTATGCACATGTCCTAGGTAACAATTCTATTAGAAGAACTTGTTTTGTTTATTCAACTACCACATAACAAAATTATATGTAGTGGTTGCTATATTAATCCGTCTAGACTAAATATCACTATGAAAGATCAGATCTTGTCATAGTCAACCTTTGAACATTGTTGTGAACTCTTTCCCAACATGTCGACTATTTCATAGATGTGCAACATCCATGTCTATTTATTTATAGATCCAAACACAACTGTAAGGTCTTACACCTTTCTTGAGGGTCCTTCAAGTTCAAAACTTGATTTTTCGTGTATGGAACTATCACGGATTTTATGGCTTCAAGCCATTTTACGGAGTCAGGGCCCATCATCGCTTCTTTGCATATAGTACGTTCATTATTCTCAAATAATGATTCAACCCTCAAATCTTGGTATTTGATTGCTTACTCGACCTACTTGGTTCAATAGAAACTTTGACCTCCGTAACCACAACCTTTGAGGTACGTGAGCCATGAGCATTGTTGCTGCCTCTGAAACACTTTTCGGTGCTGCGCAACTTTGCACATATAACTAAGGTTCTGTTAACCTTATCAAAGTTCTATTGTCCTCCCACTTATCTTTTCACGAAAAATTCCTTCTCAAAGAAACTTGACGTTCTAAGTGACAAACACTTTTGTCTCCGATGTTATGGAGGATTACTTAACAGTTATTCGAAATAACATACAAAGACAGGTTCATCCGACTTTGGTTGCAAACATCTTTATTATGCATAGCATACCAATGTTTAAGAAAGGACAACTTGGGTTTTATCCCAAACCATAACTTTATATGGTGTCATTTCAACGGATTATGATGGAGCTCTTTTCAGTGGAAAAACGGTAGTCTCTCAAGCTTTTAATCTTTAAAATATAATGGCAGTTTTATGAATTACACCTTTGATTTTACCATGTCAAACAAGGTTTAATTACATATCTCGAACGCTCCATACTCTTATGGTATTTCGGGACATGCAAATTCACGGAACGATTCCTTAAATCTTAGGTATCATGCTAAACTTGTAACTCAAATATCTTCCTTTATGATCTTATCATAAACTATTTATATTCTTGTTACAAATGATTTTGTGCTTCATCTTGAAAGTCTTTGAACTTTTCAAATGTTTCATACTTCATCCTTATTAAGTAAATATTCATATATTCACTTAAATTTTCGGAGAAAGCATATGAAGTTGAAATCCATCGCTCTTGACTACACATAATGGACTTCGTACAACAATATGTACAAGTTCCAATAAGCTAGTCATTCGTTCCCTTTTGGCCTACGAACAAAGTTTTAATTATCTCTAGGAAAGTTTCACAAGCGTCATGTGATCAAAATCAAAAGACTCCAAAATTCCATCCACATGGAGTTTCTTCATGTTTTCTTTCCAATATAATTTAAACGGCGATGTCACATCCTAAGTGATCTTTCAATCAATTTGTATTTCGACATTTTTAGCACTTGTTTTATGGATGTGATTTCTCCAACGAGATTTGTGAATCATCCATTTTTTATGGATTACGGCAATTATTTGAACAACCCTTTTGTTCTCATAATACCTGATAAAACAAATCTTGAAGGCAAGCTTTGATGTTTAACGAGCAACACAATACCCTTTATTTGTTCTCGATGAACATCATCACATATTCTTTTGCTAGTTATTTAGGCCATTGTAGTTCATGAATTGTGTTGTTTCGTATGACGATTCACACCAACAAATTCAGTATCAAATACTTAAGAACCACAATGTTTAATAAGCAAAGAATATAGCCATAACATGTATATCATCTATATACTTAAACTGAACAATTCTAGTCTTTTCTTTTCTGCCATATATTTATGAGATTCTCTTTCAGTATTTATTTTCTGTTTGAAATAATCTACCAACATCAATAGTGGAGTCATACATATGACACATAGTCCAAAGCGTGTATAATTAAATACCAATGTCTTTGGACTTGCACTTTGAAGTAGATCACCATCATCAAATGTTTGGTGTGCTTTCAAATTCCATTCTTTAGTAATCTCTTGGTGTGGTAAATAATTTACCTACATCAAATATTCACCCTTATCATGGAATTATTCATGATCAAGCTACTTTTAGCTTATAAAGATGAATCGTGAGTATAATGTTGCTCTCCAAAACCTTTTGGTGGATTAGGACAACTAGTGTCTCCAACCTTTTGCAAATTCTCATCAAATATGAAAACATGACTTTGCCATATTATACTCTATCATGTTGTAACCAAAACTTCGTTTCAGATATCACAATATCTTCCACACATCATGGTTTCTGAAACAACTCTTTCAGATCCTAGATAACCTTGATATTAAGACAATCCTTTGAATATCAAGAATCATGGATACAAACATGATACTCATACACTAACTCTTGGAATTGTCACTCTTGTTTTAATACCAAATATTAAACTTTCATGGAGTAACCGGAACTTACTGAAAGTTTGCAATAGGACTTTTAAACTTTAGATTAACACTTCAAAACAATACGATACCAGTTCGTAAAGTAACTAACCAGAATTCTATAGTTCTATCATCTCAATTAAAACTAAGTGCAAGGTGGTAAACGGATGCCAATGACTACAACAATTATGCAAATTCACTTTGATTTAATTTATGATAAATAGTGTTCAACTTTTAATCATATTGTCGTTGAACTCCCACTCAAAACAATATCCCTCACATTGTTTTAGTGATCACACGAACCAAATCCACCACATCAAAACCGATCATCGCGAGAGTTGATGTAGCTTCAATGGCAAACAATCAACATGTTCATCATATCTACTATATGACTCATGCTTTACCTTTCGGTGATCCGTGTTCCGAGACCATGTCTGTACATTCTAGGCTCGTCAAGATCAAACCTTAGCTTCCGCATGAGCAAATCTGGCTTGCTCACGTTGTATACACTCGCAGAATCTAACACACCCGATCATCACGTGGTGCTTCAAAACAACGAGCTTTAGCAACGGTGCTTACTAAGGATGAACACTCTAAACTTGAAATTGTGTGCTTGAGGGATCATCTTATAATGCTACCGTCATAAACTAAGCAATACAAGATGCATAAAAGGATTAACATCACATGCAATTCATAATATGTCATATGATATGGCCTTTCTTCTTGTGCTTCCGATCTCCATCTTCAAGCACGAACATGATCTCCATCATCACCGGCATTGCATCAAGGTCAATGACGTCGCTCCATGGTTGTCGTCCACCAGCTTCAACTATTACAACTACTTTGAATAGACAAGCGGGTCTTAACAGAATTTAAAGACAACCATATGGCTCCTGCCGGTTGCCAACTTACAATAAGGAACATTGCATACATCAAATATAATCACAATCATGGCCATATCACATCACAGCACACCCCTGCAAAACAAAGTTAGACGCCTCTAATTTTCTTTGCATATTTTACGTGGTTTGGGGCTTTCAATAAGTGTCGTTCTAACATACGAACAAGAACCACAACATTGATACTAGTATTGTCAATCACCCGTTGTAAATTGAATCTTAACTATGTTGAGAGAAACAGGCACCCGCAAAGCCACTTATGCAATACAAGTTGCATGTCAAGCGTGGAGCAAGTCTCAGGAACGATGTCATGTAAGGTTAGCCCAGGCCGCTTCATCCCACCATCCCGCAAGATGCAAAGTACACAAGAAGCAATCGACAACAAAAGCATCAATGCCCACAATGACCATTGTGTTCTACTCGTGCAACAGATCTACATATAGACACGGCTCTAATACCACTGTAGGGGTTCGTAGCATGGAAAACAAAAAATTTCTACCGCATGCACACAAACAAGCCAAGATCTATCTACTAGATTGTAGCAACGAGTCGCTAGAGGAACTCACCCTCGAAGATTCCAAAGCGGTTAACGAGAGCAGATTCTCGTGGGTGATGTAGTCGTACACTTGCCGATCTCAAGATCGCGTAGACGATCCTTCCGGCGCTGCGTTCCGGCAGCGCTCCCGCAGTCGGTCACACGTTCGGTAATCGATGAAGACCTTCCTCTCCCTTGTTCCAGCAGGCAGCGGAGGTTGTAGTACTCTCCTCGCGATTCCGGCAGTACGACGGCGTGGTACCGGAAGTAGAGGGGAGATCTCGCAGGGCTTCGCCTTAAGCCGGAGCGAGTATGGTGGACTATGAGAGAGCCCTCGGTGTTCTAGGGTTTAGACACACCAAGGAGGGGGGCTTGGGCCGGCGGCTAGGGCTTGGAGGTGCCCAAGTCGGCGGCTAGGGTAGAAACCCTAGGCGGCGGCTATGGTGGGCGGCGACGGCTAGGGTTAGGTTTAGAGGCGGCAATCTTGTGTGCTAGGAGGGGAGCCCTGCCCCTCCTCTTATAGGAGGGAGGCGCCAGCCAAGGGGAGGGGAATCCCTCCCCAACTCGGATCCCAAGTGGGCCGGCGGTGGAGGAGGGACTCCTCCCCAACTCGGTTTCCACCTCCCTCTCCACTTCCCAAAAATAGCCGTTTGACTTTCAAATTGGCGTTTGACTTTTCAAACAAGGATTTGATTAAACCCTCTATTTTGTTCAGCAATGACACTTAGTACATGATGCAATCATACCAACTTGATATAACACATTCATGTACCCTTCCCCTTCGGAGTACCGGACATTCCGGAACCTTCTAGAACATTCCCGATGAAAACACCGGAACCATTCTCGAACCCCGAAACAGGACTTTCCTTATATGAATCTTATTATCCGGACCATTCCGGATCTCCTCGTGATATCCCGGATCCCATCCGAGACTCCGAACAACATTCAGTATCTTACTCATCATTCCATAACTACTCAACAACATCGAATCCTTAAGTGTGTCTCCCTACGGTTCGTGAATTATGCGGACATGATCGAGACACTTCTCCGATCAATAACCAATAGAGGAATCTGGAAACTATGATTACTTTGCGATCGATTGAACCACTTACATATGATACCAATTTCCCTTTGTCTCACGATAGTTTACTTATCCGAGGTTTTGATCGTCGGTATCTCTGCATACCTAGTTCAACCTCGTTACCGATAAGTACTCTTTTCTCGTTCCCGTGATATGTGATCCCTTGTGAGCCAGTCACATGCTTGCAAGCTAATTGGATGACATTCCACCGAGAGGGCCCAGAGTATATCTATCCGTCATATGGATGGACAAATCCCACTCTTGATCCATGTGTCTCAACCCATATTTTCCGAACACTCAATGCCACCTTTATAGCCACCCAGTTACGGTGTGGTGTTTGATGTCATCAAAGCATCCTTCCGGTGATGGTGATAAGCATGATCTCATGGTCGAAGGAATTAGGTTACTATGTATCAGAAAGCTTATAGCAAATGAATTATATTAAATGACTTGATCTTTATGCTACGCTTAACTATAGGAGTATGTCCATCATATCATTCTCCCAATGATATGACCCTGTTGTTAATAACATCCCTATGTTCATGATCAGGAAACCATGATCATATATTAACCAACAAGCTAGTTTAACAAGAGGATTTACTAGGGACTCTTTTATGTTTACAAATCACACAAGTATTAATGTTTCCTGTTAATACAATTATAGCATGGTATGTAAACATTTATCATAAGTATGAAGATATGATAATAACCACTTTATTATTGCCTCTTGGGCATATCTCCAACACCTACCGCCGGAGTCCGCGCGCACGCCGACCCGCGCCACCACCGCGAGGAGGTCTGCCCCCTCGCCCCCGACGCCTTCCCACCATCCACCGCCGCCGCGCCGACCTCGCCGCCGTCGCCGTCGTCCGCTCAGGTGAGCACCTCGCCGCCTTGCCCCCTCCCCCCCCCCCCCACCGCACGATCTCGATCCAACGGTCCAGAGGGACCGTTGAATAGTCAGCCCAGGGCGCTGACCAGTCAGCGCCACGTCGGCTGCCACGTCAGCACGGTCAGATCAGTCAACTTTGACTGTGTAATTTAAATTGATTGAAATTGGCAGAAATTAGCTAAAACTTGTAAAATCCATATCTTTAGATCTACTGGGCCAAAAATTGCAAATAAAATATGTATGGTTTCAGTGTCTCACGTAGAATCTTGATGTATAGTTTTTTCATACTTTTACAGTAAGGTTTTGTCCTGAATAATTAAATGAGTTAATGCCCTTTTTAGAGTAATAGATTCATAGAATAAGTTCTGTAACTCCAAAAATTGCAAATAAGATGTCCCTGGAATCAGTAGAACAAGGGGAATCTTATAGTGAATTAGAAAGTTAGGCTTACAGTATTAGAATTTGCAGAATCTATTTAAAGGCTTACTATAGTATTTTAATTACCCAGGGAATTATATAAATCCTTTTTGAGAAATTCCAATTGGTACTGTTTCTATTTAGAGTTGCCTACAGAGAGGAAATTTTCCAAGATTTTACAAATAGTATGTTAGCAGTGGCTAATTATTTAGTTTTTAGCTCCATTATTTGAGCATTATAAATTGCATGCTTTGTTTCTTTGCACTCAAAATAATTTCCATGCATGCATACAGTAGGTATACTGAATAAGATTATGTGATGCTACTGTAGCGTTATCCAACTTGTCATGCATGCATCTTGCATCATCATTGTCTGTATATGGTTGTGGATGGTTTGTTTATATGTTTCAAATGTATCATGTAGATTGTGACGAGTTCAACGTTTGCTCGTGTGTGGATTGTTCTTCCGACCGCTATAGCCAAGGCAAGTAGATGCTACTTTGTTCATGATGTTGTCCTACTATTTTCAATGCATTGTCGTGTATTTTTTAGATGCATGTGTAGGATATTACTATCGCTATGCTATGTCCTATTATGTGGTAGGATTTTCCTGTAGATGAATCACCGTTGGTAGATGTGCTTAGCCATGCCGTGTTGATCGAGGGCTGGGTTACATCACTGAAAGTTGTTTCTAAATGTGTTGGTTTGCGAAAACTAAAACAACTTAATTAATGAACCTCCTGGGTGTGATGGGATTGATAATTTTTGGTGGTATCATTGCGGAAAGGCACCCAGGTATCAAGAGAGAATGATTGGCTTCTTTATTTTGTAGCTTACGTGTACAACCATGTGCCAATAATGGAATGGGCGGTTGGTTGAACTCAGTAGGTTATGGTAACTCGAACCCGTGTATCCAGAGATGTAGAATTTTGGTAGGTTGGACCGGTGCGCGTCGGGTTTGGGGAGCTACTTCTCGAACGGTCCCTTCTTGGACTTCTCCCCATCATCACCCAATATGAGAGTGGTGGTACGATCTGGGCTGGCCAAGTCACATAGGTAAAGTGTACTAACCCCTGCAGGGTGTATAATCTAATCGATTAGCCGTGTCCTCGGTTATGGACGTCTGAGTTGCTTGATATTGATTCCATGACATGTTTCTCGCTCATTCTAATTTCATAATTGCCTTAATGTTGATGGGTTAACTTAATTGGGATCTTTTCAAGGAAAATCAAAAACTGTTTATGAAAGTAGGACAAAGGTATTTACAAATGCAAGCTAGCCACAGCTCCACTTTCCAAATAAGCATGTAGATGTTAGTTCTATTGTCTCCTTTAATAGCTCTACTTGCCATACATTTCATGTATTGACCCTTCGGGGCTGCTACGTTTCATGTGGCAGGATATTCCGATTCTGAGTAATCGATTTAGGCCACGGTACTCCACTCGGCACTTGTTCACTTGTGGGAAATTTGAAGAATGGAGGATTTACTTTATTCATGTTGCTACTTGAAATAACATTGAGCTAGCCTTGAGCTAAGCTTTTATTGTAATAATGATACTCTGGATCTTCGTTATTTATGATAGACGGATATTTTGCTATGTTATTCATCTTATTCTATTGTGAGCCAATGAACCGATCCAGGGATTGGCATGTCACATAGAATCTACGGTCTTTTCAGAACCGTGGTGTTACAAATAACTAGTATTAGTCTTAAATATTAATAATATAATACCATAATAATTTCAAACATTATGAATGTTCTTATCTTAGAAGAATCTACAACTTTAAATGAAGATTAGCTCTAAGAAGAATTCCACTAATAATAAATCCTTCAAGAACAACATGAAAACAATCAAATCTTATCTAAACCATATTAATTACCAAATTACAAAAGCTACTATAACACCAAATAAATCCAAAAGTAATTAAATAACATTATGTTGGGCTTACAAAACTATACTCACTTATCTATAAAAGATAAATGATATTCCTCCATACTCAAATCAGGAAATCATTACTCAAGTAACAGAATAAACATTCCTAAGTAACTTAAAGAACATATTTCAGATATACAAGATACAAATATACTATCAAAACTATCTATACTTTAAAGTTAACTTTAGTCTACAAAATCTTAATATAACACTATAAGCATTATTATATGTTTTATAGTTAACTTTGGTCTGAAGTAGTCAAACTATAACACGACTCAAGCCAAATCATTTGAGCAAACAAATGACATCAACCACCACTAACTAATCACAAAGTTTGTTTAGACCTTAGAAGCGAAACCTTTTCTTCGAAGGTTATCCTTTTTGCCACTTTAAATAAGAAACCTTATATAAGTAATCCTAACTAGTATGCCGTAAGTATGTACACTTTATTCCTACATATGTGATGTTTGCAACCACTCAAAACCTCTAATAAAAGTACAACGATGAAACTTATCTAAAAGGACCACACATTCCAAAGTAACCATTTTCGGAATCCAAACCCTAGGACAACGGTATTCCCGGGAATTGCGCTTAGAACGTGCATCACACTACTTATGCATAAAAGCATATTGCTTCTTTAAACATTAGTCCTTACCTGACCAATGATGCTGATTTCAGATTTTGGATCTTATACATTGACTCGAAGACCGTGAGTGCATAATCTTGCAATCAAAAAAGGCAAGTTCACACTTGCTCACGTCCTTTGATTATTTTCTGTAAAGTATTTTACAAATCCAGTGTTGTCATCACCTGCATTTGAAAAAGGTCCGAAAACACTATTTTCATAATAATATGATTATAGGTTTATTACCATGAGGTAATAACCTACTATAAAAGTTCTGGTGGTTAAGGAACATATTACCTAGGACTTAACAACTAATGTCGCCAGTGATTCTTGCGCCGTATATCACGCATTAACCATGAGATTTGGAATGGGATGGAGAAGTCAGCTGTATCTTCTTCCTCTCGCATGAAGCCGGATGTGCAGGTCGTGGTTGTTATCACTCGTAGCGTGCATATTAATTGGTAATTCGTAGAGGATATGCATCATATGGGTGGAAACCCTCAACGTCCCACGATAGTTCTGGCATCTAACGGTTTGTATAAACCATTGCCGTAATTCATTATGTGGGCATGGTGTACACCAAGGAGGCATGCGGGGTCGCGAAGGGGGCAGTGATTGGCTTGGATCATCTTATGGGCCCCACATCATGGAATTGTGGATGGGAATAAGCTGCCCGGTTGTGCAACAAAGAGTTGATCTCTCATGGGTAAAGTAAACGCACCTCTGCAGAGTGTAAAAACTATAACTTGTTACTCCCTGTTCCGGGAAGGAGCTGCGAACGCGGCGGGAAAGTAACCCCATGAAGGTTCTAGTAAACCCGTGAAGGCTGTCGGACATAGTTTTTCAGAATAAAAGCCACGTTGGAAAAAATGTTTATGAAAACTTGCATTGCCTATGACCTACGGTCTGTGGCTGTAGTTATAGTGCATCAAACACACCTTTTCTAGTGAATTTGCTGAGTACGCTCGTACTCAACGTATCCTCTTAACCCTTGCTAGATTCTGAAGCCGGAGTAGACAACAAACCCATCAATTTATGCTCCAGGACTTATCTTGCTTAGCTAAAGATTCTTCGATGAAGACCAGGAAGACAACATAATTCTCAACTCAAGTGAAGACGAAGTTACTGACTAGATAGTAATACAATCTCTAGCCAAAGAACCTACCTATGTAGTACATTGCAATAGCGGCAATGCCAATTCCTTAGTTAAATACTAATTTTAATAGTATAATAATTTTGCGTTATTTATCTTTGATTCTTCTTCGTAAAAGATGTTCTATTTCTCTCTTTAGCCTAGAGTGTTCTCTGGATCTTATGTGAAGAGTGTGTTGTAACCTTTAAGCCATGTATTGGACCCGCTGTGTTTCTGTTGTGCCATTCTGAGGGATGTAATACTAGTGAACGGTGTTTCATTGGTGTTATGTCAACGACTATAGTGTACTACATCATGCAGTGGTATGCTGGGTCACCGCATGAAGTTACATGTTTAGACTCGTCCATGCATCGCCCGTCCATCCATCCCTATGCCTACCGCACTCGAATCCTACTGCTACCGTTACTGTTACTATTTCATTGTTGTTGTTGCTGTTGCTACTACCAAACTGTTGCTACTGGTAAACTTCTGTGAGCAAGAACTATTTCCAGGTGCAGCTGAATTGACAACTCAGTTGTTAAGGCTTGCAAGTATTCTTTGGCTCCCCTTGTGTCGAATCAATAAATTGGGTAATACTACCCGCGTAGACTGTTGCGATCCCCTATACTTGTGGGTCATCAAGACTATTTTCTAACGCCGTTGCCGGGGAGCATAGCTTTATTTGTAAGTTCACTTGGATCTATTATTGTTCATTGTTACTCCTTTCATCATGGGGAAGTATCGCGATGGAAAGTTCCCTATTCTACCATCCACTATGTAACACCCTCAGAATCGACCCTATGCAAGTTTTAGCGAAAACCCGCCAAACCTGCATAGAAACGATTCAAAGGTGCCCACCAGGCACTTTCGTGCAGGTGGAAAACGAAGTAATAACATTACACAACAGTCCTCGATGGGACCCACAGAACAGATATATACAACACGACTCCATGAGTCAAGAATACAGATATACGGTACAAAGATCCAAATCACCTTAAAAATGATACAGCGTCCGACTACGGACAAGATGCAAATGGGGCTAAGAGCCCTGAAGAATAACCAATGGCGTCCATAACCCTGCCCAGGCCAAGCCGGAAGGGTAACCCTGCTAACGACGTCGATCTCAAAACCTGCTTAAACAAAAGGGGTGCCGACAAAGGGCAAAGGAAAAAGAGGAGCGTCAGTACTGAGGCCAGTACACGGCGAGACTAGAATTCGGCGGTCCTCCTACATAGGTATGGTGGACTGAAGCGGCAGCGGCAGCATGCACTGAACAACCTATAGAGACTCGATACAACTAGCGGCAATCAGAGAGGGGTAAGAAAGACCTATTCGGATCCAACCTGATTCTAACATCAAACAAACCCATCCTGGTGTTTCCCCCTCGAGACCAAACGAGGAAGTCAACCGAGGAACTCACACCGTTGGCAGTTTTATTTATTCAGTTATCGTTGCAGCAATTACTAGTCAGGTGTAGATAATCGTCCTGATAAAATAAGCAGTGGGCCATTTTAGTTACCCATTCTGTTGTAGTTGCAACACTTACTAGTCAGATACAAATAGCATGAGATAACCCAAAACCCAGCAGTTGTTGGTACTTTTATTTAGCCATTCCGTTTTAGTTGCAATACTTACTAGTCAGTTACAATGGTCGCAAGCGACTGGGAACCCAAAACTGGGCTTGTCGATACCGCGAAAACATTCCGCTTACCTAAACAGTACAGTGTGCTCCTCGCACAATCGTAAATAAAGCAGTAAAGCATGGCATAGGTACAGGATAGTAAATAAAACCTCAAACTAGTTTGTGGCCCCAAGAAATAAGACTGAATCAAGCTCTGGCTCAGGGGGGTCCCATAAGCCTCCCGGATGTGGATAGCGCGAATATTCAAGGAACAGGTATCAAGTACTCGGGGTCCTACGGGACACAAGTGGACGGTTAACAACCAAATAACATCTATTGCCCACCTGTGCCTCTGCTTACTTACTTACTTCAATTTTAGTTGGTAAACAGGAATTAAAGTGAACGATAAGTAAAACCATGATCATCTCCAACATCAACATGCGGCAATACACCAACAACTGTGGCACTTGACGACACGCAACAGCACTTGAGCAAGCGACTACGACGCGCAAGTCCAACTATCTACCAAACAACAGGTAATAGGAGGTGTCCAAGGCAATATAAGGCTGCGAGGGATATCACGGGTACGAAAAACAGAGCATCGCAACACAGATAGCAATAGATCAACAGGAGGGAATAAATACTATAAAAGTAAGATAGGTAGAAAGGGGGATATGCTCGCCTGAAAACATTGCCGAAGTTTCATCCGAATATCGTGTCGACACTCGCATCAACTCAACGGCCTTATCCGCGAAGAAGCAAAACACTAGAATAAACACCGGATGCAATATTTAATACTACGGCAAAAGATCGGCATGATGCATGTATGATGCATGACATGGTAAGATGCGATGCGATTAGATCATATTAAGCGGAACCGGGGGTCCCGACAATTAAATATATGGTTCTAGTTGTTTAGATAACCCGCAATTTAAATGTTGTGTTAACATGGCAAAAGATAGCACTGGTTCGCTACACCAATTTAAATGAGGCCAATATAAGACTAGATTTGCCCGCATATGGGCCCCATATTTAATTATGAGGGGAATCGGCATAAGGCCCCCAAACCACACAAATATGCATGCAAGTATGGCAATTAAATATGCAACAATTTATATATTAGCATTTATAAAATAGGGGCTCGGGGAAAAGGTTCACACATTAGGGTTCGGCAGATCTTGGTGTTCCGGGGTTCGGGGTTCGGTCTCAGGGTCCGGATCTGGGGTTCGGTCTCGGCGGGATCGTTCTCGGATAACTGAGGTCGATCTTGTCGCATCCGGGAAGCAGGACTTGGGTCGGTGTCGGGGCGCATCGGATTCTTCCGGGTCGGTGCCGATCTTGTCGTCGCCGAGGTCTTCGGGTCCGTGCCATCGATTCGGTCTTGGCATTCGGGCGAGGTACTTGGCGTATCCGCGTCGGTGATCTTGGCGTTCTTCAGGTTCGGATGCGGTCCTCGGCGAACTGGTCGGTTCCCTGTCGGAGGCCTTGGCGCTTCGGATCGGTCTTCGGTTCGGGGCCTCAGGGTCTTGGGGTTCGCGTCCGTGTGGCTATCTTGTCGTTCCGTGTAGGCATTCTCGAGGTCGATGGCGAACTTGTCCGGTACCGGGGTTTTTCGGAGTTCTTGGCGCGGCACCGGGTACGGAATCGATCTTCGGGTTCGGGGGTCTCGGCGTCCGTAGATCTTGGTGTCCAAGGCGCGGCATCAAAACAGCGGGGTCTTGTGCATCAGCGCTTGTGGTCAAACACTGCATCCCCACAGGCGGTCAACGCAAACAGGGAACGACCCCAGGGGCGAGCCCAACGGAGGACAGGGCGAGGCGGAGGCGCAGGGCATGGCCGCAGCGGCAGTTGGTCGCGTGGGGCCGAGCTCGGGCAGAGCCAGCTCGAGCAGAGGGCGTGGCGGGGCTGCACGCGGGATTGGCCCGAGGAGGCGGGCGACGCAGGGACCAAGGGAGGCGCTTGTGGAGAGGGCGGTGAGCGGCTCTGGGAGGCGGGGCTCCACGGGAAAAGAGCGGAGGCGAGGAGGACGGGGAGGCCCGGACGGCGGGGCGGCTGCCGGTGGAGGGCGAGGGGGTCGTCGGCGAGGTGGAGGAGACGAGCCACGGTCGGAGGCGACACGGGCCGGGGCGGCGATTGCGGCGTCGGCGCGGCCGGGGGCCGGCGTGGGGCCGCGAGGCGAGGCCGGGAAGGATGGCGGTTGGTGACGGAGGAGGGGCTGCGGCCGCGGGCGCCGGCGGGCGCGGAGGAGCTCGAGGGGGGGCGGTCCGGCGAGGTAGGTGGGGGCGAGCGGAGGGCGAAGAGGGAGGCGGCGTGGCCCGGCCGGAGAAGGTGAGGCGGGGCGGCGCCGGGTGGAGAGGAGGGTGGCGGGAGGCGCGGCGCCGGAGGAGAGAGGGAGCGGGCGGTGAGGGAGAGGGGACCGAGGGAGGAGGAGGGAGGTGGAAGACGGCCACGCGTGGGGGACGCGTCGGCGGGGGCGCATGGGGCGCGTGTGGGCCAGGGGGACGGGGCCCGCGGGGTGGGGGATGGAGTGTGGCTGGCTCGGTGGGGCCCGGGGACGTGGGGCCCGGGGGTCAGGGGGGTTGACCGCGTGGGGGAGGGGGCTGGTGGGTCGGTTGGCTGGCAGGTGGGAGGTGAGGTGGCGCTGGGGGCAGTGGGGTGGGGCGAGGTGGCAGAAGGTGGTTGGTGGGGATTTGGGGAGGGGTGAGGTGGCGACATAGGATAGATTGGGGTGAGGTGGAGGTAGGGTGGGTAGATTAGGTTGGGTAGAAAAAGGATTCGGGTGGGCTGGTTTAGGTGGACCGATTTTATTTCAGGGGTGGTCGACTGGGTCGAATCGGCCCGTTCGACTGCCCCACTAAAAATAATTAAATATTTTATTTATTTCAAACAGGGCTTTTGCAAACCGATAGCAGACAAAACAAAATAATCCGGAGACCCGGGTTTTGCGTTTGAACAAAGACGGGCATTTAGAAAACAAAAACAGGTTTTTCCGCAAATAGTTTTATGCAAGTAAATGCAAGATGATGACGATGCTCAAATGCAATGTGGCATGATGACATGAGCATGCGGTCATGATGATGCAATGCACAAAAACAACGCGATTTTCTAGTAGTGGTTTTGCGGGATGCCACAATTCGACACCACTAACAATGGATCTCGCCCTCGAGATCCGCCTCATGGTACCGGAAGGAAGGTCGGCGATCTGCGTCTTCTCGCTTCGTGTAGATCCTCGCGACACCACTAACGAGGGTTCCTTCTTCATCTTGGAACTGGCGACACCACCAACAAGAGGTCGTTGTCCATGATCGTCGAGAGAACACTCCGGGAACAAAAGGTCGAAGGTAGAGGTATCACAAATAAAGCCACCTCTAGCTTCCGGGGACGGAGTAAACTGCTGGATCCACTGATTCGATGTTTAAGAGCGAATGATAAGAGTAGTCGGATGGTGATCAGTCCATCGCGCACCCAAACCATTACTCTGCACACGAATAGGCAGATTATGCAACCAACTCTCGGAATTCAGATTGAAGATCCCGACAACGAGGTTCGGAAACAAATGAGTGATGCAGACTCTGCATCGGATCTGGCGTAGATGATGTCGTCGTGTCGGAAAACACCGGAAGGCACGAGAAGGAACAAAGAGAAGTCCACCAGACGAAGGATTCCTCGGATAGCATGAAGACCAGATGTAGCAACACCGTTACCAAAGGAGGAAGCGAAAACCTAAAGGTACGACGAAAACCCAACCACGAGAATTCCTGGACTCGAAGAAAGAGACGAGAGCGGATTCAAAACACGTAGAGGTAAGAGGAGAATAGCAGAGGGGTAAGGAGTAAAATCAGGCCTAATCAGAACTATCCAACCGATTTTGCAAAAATAGTTTTGACACTCTACTTCGGCCGTTAGCTAGGTTATCCTACAGGCTGGACTTGTGGGGTATCGCAACTGCTGAGCTCTGATACCACTCTGTAACACCCTCAGAATCGACCCTATGCAAGTTTTAGCGAAAACCCGCCAAACCTGCATAGAAACGATTCAAAGGTGCCCACCAGGCACTTTCGTGCGGGTGGAAAACGAAGTAATAACATTACACAACAGTCCTCGATGGGACCCACAGAACAGATATATACAACACGACTCCATGAGTCAAGAATACAGATATACGGTACAAAGATCCAAATCACCTTAAAAATGATACAGCGTCCGACTACGGACAAGATGCAAATGGGGCTAAGAGCCCTGAAGAATAACCAATGGCGTCCATAACCCTGCCCAGGCCAAGCCGGAAGGGTAACCCTGCTAACGACGTCGATCTCAAAACCTGCTTAAACAAAAGGGGTGCCGACAAAGGGCAAAGGAAAAATAGGAGCGTCAGTACTGAGGCCAGTACACGGCGAGACTAGAATTCGGCGGTCCTCGCCTACATAGGTATGGTGGACTGAAGCGGCAGCGGCAGCATGCACTGAACAACCTATAGAGACTCTATACAACTAGCGGCAATCAGAGAGGGGTAAGAAAGACCTATTCGGATCCAACCTGATTCTAACACCAAACAAACCCATCCTGGTGTTTCCCCCTCGAGACCAAACGAGGAAGTCAACCGAGGAACTCACACCGTTGGCAGTTTTATTTATTCAGTTATCGTTGCAGCAATTACTAGTCAGGTGTAGATAATCGTCCTGATAAAATAAGCAGTGGGCCATTTTAGTTACCCATTCCGTTGTAGTTGCAACACTTACTAGTCAGATACAAATAGCATGAGATAACCCAAAACCCAGCAGTTGTTGGTACTTTTATTTAGCCATTCTGTTTTAGTTGCAATACTTACTAGTCAGTTACAATGGTCGCAAGCGACGACCCAAGAAAGCAATTGTTGGCAGTTTTAATTAGCCATTCCATTATAGTGAAGCTGATTACTAGTCATTGTAAAGTCAAATTTATAGCACTACTTTAGTTATAGTTGTCTATGATCGAGATACTGTGCTCCAAGTCGTCCATAACCGCGGACACGGCTTTCAGAAAGTTTTACCCGGCCGGGGTGCACCAATAGCAACACACACTCGATCAACCTCGGAAAAACCAAATCAAAACCCAACGAGGCCTTCACGACAAAGCAATCACAGGATTCAGAAATATTTTAGGGGGCCACCCCATTGAGTAGACCCGCAACGAAGCTAGCTGACTCCGAGACGGACTCAAGGTTTGCGACAATGGCTGTACACGACTGGGAACCCAAAACTGGGCTTGTCGATACCGCGAAAACATTCCGCTTACCTAAACAGTACAGTGTGCTCCTCGCACAATCGTAAATAAAGCAGTAAAGCATGGCATAGGTACAGGATAGTAAATAAAACCTCAAACTAGTTTGTGGCCCCAAGAAATAAGACTGAATCAAGCTCTGGCTCAGGGGGGGTCTCATAAGCCTCCCGGATGTGGATAGCGCGAATATTCAAGGAACAGGTATCAAGTACTCGGGGTCCTACGGGACACAAGTGGACGGTTAACAACCAAATAACATCTATTGCCCACCTGTGCCTCTGCTTACTTACTTCAATTTTAGTTGTTAAACAGGAATTAAAGTGAACGATAAGTAAAACCATGATCATCTCCAACATCAACATGCGGCAATACACCAACAACTGTGGCACTTGACGACACGCAACAGCACTTGAGCAAGCGACTACGACGCGCAAGTCCAACTATCTACCAAACAACAGGTAATAGGAGGTGTCCAAGGCAATATAAGGCTGCGAGGGATATCACGGGTACGAAAACTAGAGCATCGCAACACAGATAGCAATAGATCAACAGGAGGGAATAAATACTATAAAAGTAAGATAGGTAGAAAGGGGGAGATGCTCGCCTGAAAACATTGCCGAAGTTTCATCCGAATATCGTGTCGACACTCGCATCAACTCAACGGCCTTATCCGCGAAGAAGCAAAACACTAGAATAAACACCGGATGCAATATTTAATACTACGGCAAAAGATCAGCATGATGCATGTATGATGCATGACATGGTAAGATGCGATGCGATTAGATCATATTAAGCGGAACCGGGGGTCCCGACAATTAAATATATGGTTCTAGTTGTCTAGATAACCCGCAATTTAAATGTTGTGTTAACATGGCAAAAGATAGCACTGGTTCGCTACACCAATTTAAATGAGGCCAATATAAGACTAGATTTGCCCGCATATGGGCCCCATATTTAATTATGAGGGGAATCGGCATAAGGCCCCCAAACCACACAAATATGCATGCAAGTATGGCAATTAAATATGCAACAATTTACATATTAGCATTTATAAAATAGGGGCTCGGGGAAAAGGTTCACACATTAGGGTTCGGCAGATCTTGGGGTTCCGGGGTTCGGGGTTCGGTCTCAGGGTCCGGATCTGGGGTTCGGTCTCGGCGGGATCGTTCTCGGATAACTGAGGTCGATCTTGTCGCATCCGGGAAGCAGGACTTGGGTCGGTGTCGGGGCGCATCGGATTCTTCCGGGTCGGTGCCGATCTTGTCGTCGCCGAGGTCTTCGGGTCCGTGCCATCGATTCGGTCTTGGCATTCGGGCGAGGTACTTGGCGTATCCGCGTCGGCGATCTTGGCGTTCTTCAGGTTCGGATGCGGTCCTCGGCGAACTGGTCGGTTCCCTGTCGGAGGCCTTGGCGCTTCGGATCGGTCTTCGGTTCGGGGCCTCAGGGTCTTGGGGTTCGCGTCCGTGTGGCTATCTTGTCGTTCCGTGTAGGCGTTCTCGAGGTCGATGGCGAACTTGTCCGGTACCGGGGTTTTTCGGAGTTCTTGGCGCGGCACCGGGTACGGAATCGGTCTTCGGGTTCGGGGGTATCGGCGTCCGTAGATCTTGGTGTCCAAGGCGCGGCATCAAAACAGCGGGGTCTTGTGCATCAGCGCTTGTGGTCAATGCATCCCCACAGGCGGTCAACGCAAACAGGGAACGACCCCAGGGGCGAGCCCAACGGAGGACAGGGCGAGGCAGAGGCGCAAGGCATGGCCGCAGCGGCAGTTGGTCGCGTGGGGCCGAGCTCGGGCAGAGCCAGCTCGAGCAGAGGGCGTGGCGGGGCTGCACGCGGGATTGGCCCGAGGAGGCGGGCGACGCAGGGACCAAGGGAGGCACTTGTGGAGAGGGCGGCGAGCGGCTCTGGGAGGCGGGGCTCCACGGGAAAAGAGCAGAGGCGAGGAGGACGGGGAGGCCCGGACGGCGGGGCGGCTGCCGGTGGAGGGCGAGGGGGTCGTCGGCGAGGTGGAGGAGACGAGCCACGGTCGGAGGCGACACGGGCCGGGGCGGCGATTGCGGCGTCGGCGCGGCCGGGGGCCGGCGTGGGGCCGCGAGGCGAGGCCGGGAAGGATGGCGGTTGGTGACGGAGGAGGGGCTGCGGCCGCGGGCGCCGGCGGGCGCGGAGGAGCTCGAGGGGGGGGGCGGTCCGGCGAGGTAGGTGGGGGCGAGCGGAGGGCGGAGAGGGAGGCGGCGTGGCCCGGCCGGAGAAGGTGAGGCGGGGCGGCGCCGGGTGGAGAGGAGGGTGGCGGGAGGCGCGGCGCCGGAGGAGAGAGGGAGCGGGCGGTGAGGGAGAGGGGACCGAGGGAGGAGGAGGGAGGTGGAAGACGGCCACGCGTGGGGGACGCGTCGGCGGGGGCGCGTGGGGCGCGTGTGGGACAGGGGGACGGGGCCCGCGGGGTGGGGGATGGAGTGTGGCTGGCTCGGTGGGGCCCGGGGACGTGGGGCCCCGGGGTCAGGGGGGTTGACCGCGTGGGGGAGGGGGCTGGTGGGTCGGTTGGCTGGCAGGTGGGAGGTGAGGTGGCGCTGGGGGCAGTGGGGTGGGGCGAGGTGGCAGAAGGTGGTTGGTGGGTATTTGGGGAGGGGTGAGGTGGCGACATAGGATAGGTTGGGGTGAGGTGGAGGTAGGGTGGGTAGATTAGGTTGGGTAGAAAAAGGATTCGGGTGGGCTGGTTTAGGTGGACCGATTTTATTTCAGGGGTGGTCGACTGGGTCGAATCGGCCCGTTCGACTGCCCCACTAAAAATAATTAAATATTTTATTTATTTCAAACAGGGCTTTTGCAAACCGATAGCAGACAAAACAAAATAATCCGGAGACCCGGGTTTTGCGTTTGAACAAAGACGGGCGTTTAGAAAACAAAAACAGGTTTTTCCGCAAATAGTTTTATGCAAGCAAATGCAAGATGATGACGATGCTCAAATGCAATGTGGCATGATGACATGAGCATGCGGTCATGATGATGCAATGCACAAAAACAACGCGATTTTCTAGTAGTGGTTTTGCGGGATGCCACACACTACAAGAAGAGGTACGGTCCTAAACACCTCTGCTGCTCTTGATTCACCGTCTATTATAAGTAAGCTTGTCACACCACCACCACATACACATGCTACACATACTGCTACTACTGCTGAGTCTGAAACTGCTTTTGATGCTCATGATGTTACTTCTACTGTGCTTGATGCGAGTGGTTCATTAGGTCCTTTTCTAGATGCTACTATGGCTAGTCTAGGAAATACAAAAACTCCTAGTGAAGACACTGTTACACCTGTTAGCTCACCTGAGTCTAGTGAGAGTTATGATATTAATGATGGTTACATTGAGCTCACTGATGAATTTGTTGAAGAGTGCCGAAACACACATGGTACTAGTTCTATGAAGAGTCTCCTTGCTAGGCGTACTATTATGCCTAAGTTGTCCTATGATCCTAAGTTTGCCACTTCTCCCATAGATATTAAAGATAAAGATTATGATTTCTCCCTTGATTTATCTTATTTAGATATTGTTGAGAAAGAACCTTTTTGTGAGACTAAAAATGAGAGTGATGTGGCTCATATGAATGAGATTTCTACTATGAATGCTTTGTTCTCTGATGATTTTAAGATGCTCAAGTACTTTGTTGCTAAGATCTTCCCCTTTTAACTAAAAGGAGAAGCTAGGGCTTGGTTTAATAGATTACCTCCTAGTTCCATTGATAGCCCTGATTGCTTGATTGCTTCTTTCTTCCATAAATATTTTCCTCCCAGCGCTAGACATGCTGCTTTGCAGAGACTTTTTGATTTTAAACAGGGAGAAGAAGAGAAATTGCCTGAGTCATGGAAAAGATTATGTTCCTTGATTCATGCACATCCTGGATGTCCATTACCTAAGAATGAGCTTCTTGATATTTATTATAATGGACTAACTGATAATTCTAGGACATACCTAGATAGCTTTGCTGATTGTGTTTTCAGGAAAAGAACTCCTACAGATGTTGAAGAATTAATGACTAAGATAAGCAAGAATTATGATGATTAGACTTCAACTGAGCTGAATACACCTGAGCCTATTACTCCTGAACCAGTTTTTCCTAAACCAGTTCCAACACCAACAACAAAGAAGATGGGAGTTATTGCATTAAATGATGAAGTAATGAAAGAAGCTAAGAAGTGTCTAAAGGAGAAAGGTATTAGAGCTGAAGATGTGAAGAATCTACCTCCTATAGAAGAATTATGTAAGCCAATTCCCCACTCGTCTACTATTGAGGTACACTCTCTCCAACACTTTGATGAGGTGATATTCCTTATGGCAAGCCTCTTGATCAATGTTTAGAGGAACTTGACATTTTATTGTTAAACAAGTTCATTTTAATAAACAAGTTAAGAATCATTTATTGGAAAACTCTAAAGATATCCATGAGTTGAAAGATATCGTGGAAGGAACTTCTAATGATATTAAAATTCTTTGTAAACACTTTCAAATGATTCAAACTCAACTTTATCAACTTGCTAAGGTACAAAGGGATATGCTAGTTAATGCTTCAGGAAATAAACATGCTTATGGAATTAGAACTAGGAGTGGTGCAGCTACTCAAGATCCTTTATATCCTGAAGGACACCCTAAAAGAATAGAGAAGGATTCCCAAAAAGGTGAGTATAGTGGTAGTCCTCGTAAGAGGAAGAAAAAGAAACATAAGATAGTTGAGGAACCACTTGAACCTGCTGTAGATCCTAATAGTATATCTGTCTCTGATGCTGAAACTGAGAATGGTAATAATAATGAGTCTCCTGATAAGGAGAAAGGTGACGAAGAACCTGAGAAACACACTAAGAACACTAGGTACACAAAGGAAGATTTTACTGCTAATAAACATGGTAAAGAGAGAGAACCTTGGGTGCAGAAACATATGTCTTTTCCAGGTAAGAAACAGAAGTCAAAGGAGGAGGAACACTACAACAAGTGTTGTGAGTGGATGAAACCTTTATTCTTGCAAATTCCTTTGACGGATGCTATTAAATTGCCTCCTTATTCAAAGTATATGAAGGATATTGTCTCTAATAAAAGGACGATTCCTAATGAGGAGATTTCTACTTTGCTTGCTAATTACTCTTTCAATGGTAAGGTTTCAAAGAAACTTTGTGATCCAAGTATACCAACTATTCCCTGCTCTATTAAGAATAATTATGTTAGAACTGCTTTATGTGATTTGGGAGCTGGAGTTAGTGTTATGCCTTTTTCTCTTTATAAGAGACTCCAGCTAGAAAAGTTGATACCAACTGACATTTCTTTGCAAATGGCTGATAAGTCAACTACTGTCCCTGTTGGTATATGTGAGGATGTTCCTGTTCAATTTGCTCATAATTGCATGGTCTTAACTGACTTTGTTGTGCTTGAAATGCCTGAAGATGATAATATGTCCATTATTCTTGGGAGACCTTTTCTTAATACTGTAGGTGCTGTCATCAATTGCAATCAAGGAAAAGTAACATTCAATATTAATGACAAAGAGCACACTATCTATTTCCCCAAGAAGGTTGTTAAGAGCTATTGCCTGAATTCCATTGAAAATATTGAGAGCATCAAGGTTGGAGAAATATATTGTCCCATTCCATAAGAAAATTTTGAAACTATTATGATTGGGACCATTGCTATCAAGTATGAGGTAACATAATCACCTCGTGGAATGCAAAGTTTTGATTCATATAAGATTGTTTTGGTAACAAGACTTGATCAACCTTGTTAACAAAAGGATTTTAATGAACAAAATAATGTTTTCACAGTGGTTATACTTGCTCACTTTTATTTTTCTCCTTTCCAATCTTTGCTCTTCGTCGTGCCTAACTTAAAGGCGTTAAAGAAAAGTACTTGTTGGGAGATAACCCAAGAGTTTCCTTGAGTCTTGGAAGTTATTAATTTAATAATAGCCTTTCCTTGTACTTTTTTTTTGCTTTTTGTGCCAAGAATGACCTCTAATGAGAGGGAAGTAAGATTTGGGGAGTTGCTGTCCCGAAACAGATTTCTGTCCTCCACCATAAAAATTTGTGAGGAGTCTCTGTAAGTCGGATTAAGCTAAACATTTTCGAATAAATCCCCCAATATGTTAGCTAACTTTAGTTAGTTCAACACTTTTCGATTTGAGCAACACAAGGTCTTTGGAAAAATCGGTTTCTACCTGCTGGTCTGTTTTGACAGATTTCTGCCATTATTTGCATTTGCTTCTTATTGATTTCTTTTTGGGTTCTTTTTGGGAAATTGAGTTTTTTGAAGGAGTTGATACAGTAGCTTGTGTTTTTAATGAAAAGTCTTGCTATTCCAAAGCTTTGCCAGAGGTCTAATATCTTTTGAATAAACTAATGTTGCTAATGAAGATTGTGTAAAGTTTTGTAAGAAAGAAAATTTTCAGGTATAGAGAGAGGATGATGTAATGGGATGAAGAATGGACAAAAGCTCAAGCTTGGGGGAAGCCACTCCGTGTCACCCCAAGAATTACTCAAGAGGTACAAGCGTCAAAGCTTGGGGGTGCCCAAGGCATCCCCTTCTTCATCAATAAAAATCTCAGGTCTTTCTAGAGACTTTGTTTTTATTGTTTCATGCACAGTTGTGTTGTTCTTGGAGCGTCTTAGTTTTTGTTTTTGGTTTTTTTTGCTTCGTCTGGTTTTGTGTTGGTTGCCTTCTAAAAAAATCGAAAACACCAAAAATATTTGTTGTTCTTCTTTGGTTTTGTGAGTTCTTTGAAGGGTTCAGCCGTCCTCAGTAGATTTTGGTTTCATGTTAATTATTCAAGTCACACAAGTGAAGGGCAATAATGAAGATTAAGACAACTCGAGGTGTGGTAAGAGGCTGGTAACGAACTCTATTTGTTTCATTTTTATACATATACTCATCATTATGAGCATGCTTAGCCTGATTGTGTAAGGTGTATATTATTATGGATGCTTAGTAGTTCTTGCTTGTCTATGATTAGCTCCAGCTTGCTAATAGTTTGTAGCATGTCATATGA
The DNA here is from genome assembly GCA_916181665.1 of Avena sativa. Classification (NCBI taxonomy): domain Eukaryota; kingdom Viridiplantae; phylum Streptophyta; class Magnoliopsida; order Poales; family Poaceae; genus Avena; species Avena sativa. The sequence continues at coordinate 1,139,265 of OV702284.1, forward strand.
ATGTTTGCTTGCATTGTTTTATTCATACTTTGGTATGACAATGTGGTATCCTCCTCTGACTGTTCATGTGAATCGACTTGACAATGTGGTACGCATGCATATGACTAATCAATAGTCAGTAAGCCTCGATGATTTATTTTGCCTCAGAGTTCTTGTATCACTTTCATGCCATAGTTAGTCATGTTTTGTTGCAAGCATGATTATGACAGTTATTGCTCTCTCGTTTGTCGCTCCCTCTCTATTGCTAGGCTTCACTTGCACCGAGTACGTGCTCTACCCGTGCTTCCAACTCCCAAAACCAATATTGCCAGCTGTGTCCACCATACCTACCTATTTGGCATCATTTGCTATTTCAGTGCATATTCCATATGCCGTGTTTTTTTTCAAAATAAAATGTTTGTCTGTTTTGAGAAAGTTAGTTAGTAAATATCTCACGAACTTGATGGCACACTTTATTCCTTGCGCTTATAATCTTGAACCATTTTAACTAGTCCATGAAAGTTATATGCTTGCTTATTATATACTGGGAGTCAGCAGAACCTTGCTGTCACGGGAAACGCTTTCTACACCTGTTGGATATCTCATCCAGTTGATTCCTTGCTCTCTTTTTCTATGGATGTCGACGATGTGAAATAAAAGGGGAAGTTATTAGTTCATGGAGTTTATACATTGTGTTAGAGAAACGCCTGGGTCGCTAGCCTAATCCATGATTAATCATGGAGGAAACTTGCAGCAACACTATAATGAGCATCTATGAAGCGTCCTTAATAAAAAGCTATGCATATGGTAAATAAAAAGATTGCTGAGATGCTCATTGTCTGCTTGCCTTGTCATTTTGGTTATGGGAAAGCTCATGTACCATGTGCAAGGGGTACCCCGTTGGCGGTTCTCAATGATATGCATGTATTTACAATGACAAGAAATTTCAGGTGACCAAAGTTGAGTAGCATGTAGAGCGAGCCTCGTACTCAAGGGACTTGGGATTTTCAGTCTATGGTCTGTCAAGCATATGATTTAGAGTGGACCTCACTTTCACCTTAACCATATGAAGATGCCTATGATAGGGGCAATGAGAGCTCAAAGCTAATGAGTACCTTCCTTTCAGCATTAGGAAGCCTTTCAAACCTTCACAAAACCGTTTTCACAACTTTGTTGAGTCACCACTTATTATATGAGCACCTTATTGAGAGCATAGTTTTCATTCTTGTGTTTGTTCCAAAATTTGGTTAATTATGTCATGAATTTGATGCTTGTATCTCTGATATCTTTATCTCTAGTCTTCACTTGAACTTCAAAGGTGCCTTAGCATTTATATTGTGCTCTTCAAACAAAGGCAAGCGAGATACCACTCTATCATACCTTATTATGAGTATTGCAATGTTGCTTATGTTTATGTTTCATGCTACTTATTATTATTGAGTTGGTTTCTCTTCATAGCTTGCAATGACTATTGAGTAGACTTGGTTGCATACTCCTTATTATGAATTGTCTAAGCATAGACTCCTTGCTAAGAATACATACATCATATGAAGCAAAGTGTTCGTGAAAGTTTTTTTATCGCACTCAATTTTCAACTGAATTGCTTGAGGACAAGCAATAAGCTAAGCTTGGGGGGAGTTGATACGTCCAAAACGTATCTACTTTCTCGAACACTTTGCTATTTTTTCTTCTCTAAACTTGTGTGATTTGGATACAACTAACACGGACTGACGTGTTTTCAGCAGAATTACCTTGGTGTCTTGTTTTTGTGCAGAAAATGAACTATCAGGAAAAATCCCGGAAAATATGCCAAAAACTATTTCTCACCAGAAGATCCACGGAGCCAGAAGGGGAGACAGAGGGGAGGTCTGGCCACCCCAAGCAGCTCCTCAGCCTCCCTCCGCGCCTATAAGTTGCCTTCTGACCTAAAAATAGAGGGGGGTTCGATAGTTTTCCAGAAAGAGTTCCGCTCCACCGCCGCCACGAGAAACCAAGATTCGAATCCAGAAACTCCGTTCTGGCACCCTGCCGAGATGGGGAATTTGGAGAGGATCATCGCCATCGTCATCACCAACGCATCTCCATCAACCACCGATGTTTCCCTCATCCATGAGTGAGTAATCACCTGTTGTAGGCTTGGGGATGGTAGGGATTGGATGAGTTCTATCATGTAATCGAATAAGATCTGTTAGGGCATAGTGCCTAGTATGTTTATTAGTGTTATTTGACTTTGTTGCAACTTGTTGTGTTAATGCTTGTCACTAGGGCCCGAGTGTCATGATCTCAAATCTAAACTTATTATTGAATAATTATGATAGTATTATTTGTGATCTTATCTGCAAGTTGTGTACACATATCATTGTCCGGATCCAAAGGCCCCAAAGTGACAATAATTGGGACAACCGGAGGATATGGCTATGGTGTGAGGATCACATGTGTTCACGGACTGTTAATGCTTTGCTCCGGTGCTCTATTAAAAGGAGCACCTTAATTGCCATTAGTTCCCTAGAGGCCCCGTTGCCATGGGCTGGCTAGACAGAAGATGTTGCGCAAGTTCTCATTGCGAGCATGTATGACTATATTTGGAGCACATGCCTAGAATTATTTAGTACTTAGATGCTTGTTATTATTTATCTGCAATGCCCTAGGTCTTGAAGTTACATGTTTAGACTCGTCCATGCATCGCCCGTCCATCCATCCCTATGCCTACCGCACTCGAATCCTACTACTACCGTTACTGTTACTATTTCACTGTTGTTGTTGTTGTTGCTACTACCAAACTGTTGCTACTGATAAACTTCTATGAGCAAGAACTATTTCCAGATGCAGCTGAACTGACAACTCAGTTGTTAAGGCTTGCAAGTATTCTTTGGCTCCCCTTGTGTCGAATCAATTGGGTAATACTACCCGCGAAGACTGTTGCGATCCCCTATGCTTGTGGGTCATCAGAGTCCGGACCAAAATTGGTCCAAATCCGGACGAAAAGAGGTTCTTGGGTACACGACTAGGCCGATTTTCGGCGTCCAGACCTAAATTCAGCGTCCGGATCGGCGTCCTGGGTAGCCGAGTGGAGATGCTCTAATCCCAACCCCAAACCCAACCCCAACCCGTGGCGACGCGGGCGTCGTCGAAGGATGACTGGGCGAGAGCTTTTCTTCTTCTCACACCTTAGTGAGTAGTGCAACATCCTCCTATAGATAAGGTGATCCAACTCCCCTTCAATTAGCAATATGAGACTAAACTTTAGTCTCACCTCTTGCCATGCATGTATGTATTTGGGCCTTGAGAATTTAATAATTTTAGTTAGGCTAAGGGCTAAGACCCACTAGTAAATTCCAACAGGTATATCATGAATTGATTCACTATGTACAGATTATGTGTAACATTATGCCTAACCTGTAAAAGGATTATTATGACCTATGTTTTATTGGGCAGCATTTGCTTTTGGAGGAATTTGGTACATACTTCGAGGGAAAGGAACTAAAGTTTTCCTCAGATGGATTTTATTTTTATCTATTATTAGTTCGGATTGCTAAGTGATTGGCCTCGATATCGGAATACACGGGACTACTCGATCTGGTGTATGTTGGAACCTATCAAAATACTTGATATTTCATCATAATTCTCTAGCATAATGACGACAGGAAGTCGTCAAGTATGTTCCTTTCATCTGAGATTGGCATAATGACGACGGGAAGTCATTTTTTCCCAATGTGCCTTTTTGTGGTATTTGTTTAGCACTCCCATTAGAGGTTCAGTTATTTATTTTCTCTCATTTACGACTTGGTACCATATCAAGGAACAAAATAAAATGGCGTATTAATTCTAGAATACTAAACTTTAGTGGAAGGATTATGGTACTGCATCAACATTTTAATGGTATTTCTGGATACTCCCACTAGAGGTAAAATTATGTATTTCATTTCATTCCTTCGCGATTGCACTTGATATGGCTATTTATATCTCTTTACAATACAAGTAATTCTTTGTTATAGTTTGAACATCTCATACTGAAATGGAAAATCAGTTCATCAAAGGAATTAAAGGTTTGGGAACTGATTGGTGGGGGAAGTACACTTCAGAAATATCAATTGGAACATATATAAAGATCATGGAATCATTCACCATTGTAGTATGATGTATTGTCCACGGTTGAATGGAGGAATGTAACACTCATTTTTTTCCTTTATTATATGGAAAAGGAACTACATAGTGATATTTATTCAATAATTCATCATCTATCATGGTCACTATTTATGTTATATGTTTGGAAAGGAGTCTTATGTTTATATTTTGACAGTATGGAAATGATATTCCATATTAATACAAAGCACACACGTCTCTTTTATTTGGGGAATGTAGTGGATCAAATGGTATTAAATTTGGTATGGAATTGAAACCCGGTGGAAAGTAGGAATACAATATCTTTGATTGAGGTTGGGATTACTAGCAATTATACCGCATAGGAATATCATCAACATACGATTAGAACCTCAAAGGAAAACAAAAGTCAAACTCCCAACACTAACATGCTTAGGAAAATTGGGAGGAATCAAACACCAAAAAGAGGGAGATTGAAAGGGCATTTCCTTCTTAATGTGTTTTGTTGTTTGTTGACAACACAAGTAAAGATTAACCGTGTGCTAAGTATTTTAGATAATCATATTCATTTTATCATATGTTAAATGCTTTCTCCCTCAAAGTGAAAAGAGAGTGTCTCAATAGAAAAATATGGAGAACGCCCTGGGTTTTCTAGCAGCAGTCTGCGAAAATCCGTACTATCCGGCGTACACTCCGGTGTGACAACACCAGAGTTTCCGGTCTAGGCGCACCACGAACTCTGAAGGTGGTGACCGCTTGTAGTACTCCAAATCGGACACCGTCCGGACTCTGGTAGGACACTCTAGGTTTCGTGTGACGGGCCAGAGAACCCGACGCGTTGGCCCCGAAGTTTTGGTGCAGCCAGACACTCCAGTGTAAGTGATCGCTAACGGCTACATTTCGAGGGCAACTATAAAATACCCCTTTTTTCCCCAAGTGAAGACCGCGGCTTCAACTCTCATTCCTCCATTGTTTCTAAGCTCAAAACTCCAAGATCTCCACCCCTAGCCACTAGAACTTGATGCCCTTTGGGGAATCAAGGGAGAAGACCTAGATCTAGCTTTCCACCGAGGGGATTTGTGTCCCCACCATTTGTGTAAGAAGATTGTTTCTCTAGGGTTTGAGGAAAGCCTAAGTTGAAGAAGTCGCCCTCCAAGCTCATTCTTGTGTGTGAGAGCTTCGAGGTCGTCTTGGGAGCTTCCAATTATGTTGTGCAGAAGTGCCCCAAGGAGTTGTGAGAAGTCTCGGTCGCCACCGACAATTGTGTCGTATAGTGGATCAAATACCCACCCCCCGTGGTGCGTGCTTGGTAGAATAGGGTGAGGCCTTTATGGCGTTGGTGGTCTTAGTACCGCCCACCTCTCCAATGAAGACATACTTCCCTTAACAAGAAAGGAATTTTGAAAATCACATCCTCATGTCCACCATTGCGGTTATCTCTGTCCTTAGATTTTTGTTGCTGTTTACCTAGTTATTGTGCTTACTTGACATCTAGATAAATTTACTTTGTTGCATATCAAGAGAATTTACTTTGTGTCAAGCCAAAATTAAAAAGAACTAAAAATTGGTAGCTTCTATTCACCCCGCCCTCTAGTCACTCATATCGGTCCTTTCAGCAGAGAGTTATCGCTGTGTCTCCCGCGCTTTCCCAGTTGGGTGACGGCAACCCATTTTGCGCTCCACCCGAGCTAGCTCCACGAAAACAGTCAATTCGGCCGTTGTCTCTTGGCATGTCCTTGGACTGCTTTAGGAATCGTGCTGGCCACAACGCGGGGAGGCTCCAGAGAACCGAACCGGCCAATTTTAGCGTTGGCGAGGCCTGTAGAGGGGATGCAGCCTACCAGACGCGTTTCATAGTGACTGAGAAATAAATTTAGTCCTTCAAATAGAAAACCTACAAAAGAAGTGGTGTCGAACCAAATTACCGCTCAAAAGATTGTTTTTTAAAAGGACTAACGAAATTTTAAGAAATCTCTGTTGATAAACTCCAGACGAAAGACAAAGTTGAAGAGTTACTATTCCCTTCCTTTTAAAATATAAGATGTTTTAGATTTATAAAACAAATGTATCTAGACTACTTTTAGTATGTAGATTCATCTAAATTTGATGCAATCATGCAACCAACCAAACCTCGAACCACGGAAAATCCAAGTATCCAGTCAAGATCCCCCAATTCGTTCGTCACACACTCGCACATGCGAAGCTGGATCACGCACACCGTCCCTGGATAAATAGCGCCCGACACGAGCACGCTGCACGCATCATTCTTCGCTTCCCCGGTTCGGTTAACCCCACATCGCCCGCGGGACGCGCAAACACCTCCCCTCTCTCCCGCGGCACCCGTCGAGAAATTTCTCCTCCCCTCGCCGCCGCGGCATTTCCGCGAGCACCCTCCGCGCGCGCGCGCTCGCGCGGCGTCGCCGCCATGGGCTCGCTCCCCGCGCTCTCCTCGCCGGAATGCGCGCCGCACCCTGATGCGCCCCGGGCGACGGTGGAGGCGTCGGACCTGGCCCCGCTCTTCGACGCGCAGCGTCGCCACCTCGACCACTTCTTCGACCGCCTCGACATGAAGCAGGCGGCGGCGTTCGCGCAGGCCCTCCTCGACGCGCCCGGGGCCGTCTTCTTCACGGGGGTCGGCAAGTCGGGCATCGTGGCCCTCAAGCTCGCGCAGACGCTCGCCTCGCTGGGCTTCGCGCGCGCCGGGTTCCTCTCCCCCGTCGACGCCCTCCACGGCGACATCGGCTCCGTCTTCCCCGGGGACGTCCTCGTGCTGCTCTCCAAGTCCGGCGCCTCCGACGAGCTGCTCGCGCTCGCCCCCTGCGCGCGCGCCAAGGGCGCCCAGCTCATCTCCCTCACCTCCGCGGCGTCCGGCGCCGACTGCCCGCTCGCCGCCGCCTGCGACCTCAACGTGCACCTCCCGCTGCAGGGGGAGGTGTGCCCCTTCGGGCTCGCGCCCGTCACCTCCACCGCCATACAGATGGTCTTCGGCGACACCGTCGTCGCCGCCATCATGGAGGCCCGACGCCTCACCAGGGACCAGTACGCCTCCAACCACCCCGCCGGGAAGATCGGCAAGACCCTCATCTTCAAGGTACATACATATACCTTCCTTCACAAACAAGCTACACTGCATTGCCTGCAAATTGGTAGTAATTCTGTCTGCAGCTCCCCCAATTAATGGGCAAACTGAACATGGGGATCTAAGATCAGATCCTGCCATTACTAAAATTCACTTTACACAATTGCCTGTCAATGTGCTTAGTTTGTTCTATAATTTTTCCCAGGTGAGGTGATTACATATGACACCAGTACAGCACATGCTCGTTATGATCTGGGAATTTTGTCACTGTCAAATCAACATTATCCAGCCAACATTTTGTTTCTATTTGTGGTTAATTGTCGCTGTCACTTTCATTCGACATCGTGTAATTGTGGCTGTCTTGATCACTAGACATCGTGGAATTATAACGATTGTGGCCGTTGTTGGTAGGCCATTTTCACCTTATGTTCAGCCAACCAGGAAAATACTGTGTACACATATTCCACACAACAATAGTCTTGCTAGAAAATACAAATCTACTAATTTACTTGTCGTTTCTAATAGTATGGTTACACAATGTATCTTCTCTGACTAATCAAATTTTGTTATGTAAACATATTTAGCTGATCAACTTTAATATGGAAGTTGAAAGAAACTATCAGCATCGCGTTAAGCTTTATCGAAACAGACTAAAAATTTATCAGAACCCGTAACTATATGGTTAGACAACATGAAATATTTCACTTGTAATATCATGAGAAGTTATGTTATACACTTCAATTAGCAAAACAATTTGTTCTTCCTTGCACCTTTCGAATGTTCTACAGTATAAAGAGTGTAAAATAATAACTTAAAAAACTACCCTGCAGGTTAAGGATGTTATGAAGAAACAAAATGAGCTTCCACTGTGCAAGGAGGGGGATATGATAATGGATCAACTTACTGAGCTCACTAGTAAAGGTTGTGGCTGTCTTCTTGTGGTTGATGATGAGCATCATTTAATTGGAACCTTCACTGACGGTGACCTCCGACGTACACTCAAGGCTAGCGGGCCAGCTATTTTCAATCTCACAGTTGGGGAGATGTGCAACAGGTTTGTCGGTGCTCACTCTTTATGTCGTCTTAGGTCTGTAGCTATAATTTATCTTTCTAGTAGAGCCAGGTTTTGAAAAACTTTCTGCAAGGATACTCTGGAAAATGGTTAACTGGTCCATAACATCCATGGGTTGCTTTGTTTGAAAAAAAGATAACAACATCCATGGCTCACATGGGCCAACTTTGAAATTATATGAAGTAGCACACATGTTGAAGATAAAACCAGTGATGATAAGAGACCCCTTTCATTTATTTCCTCACCCTTTAACATATTTTGGGTTAAAATCACAGGAAGTTTATGCTAATTCTATCATATATTCTAAAGCTATATTGTCCTGTTTTCCAAGGGATTGATGCATTATTAAATATTTCTTATAATTTATGCGCAAATTATGTTTTCTTGTCAATACTCATTTATATAGTTTTAGTAGGAGTGATACTAGTCTTATTGCTCAATATGAATATTCTGATAAACAGCTCACAACGAGAACTGAGTATTACAAACTCAGTTTCTTTTGCTCAGAGTTAGTTCCAGTTATTTTCTTCTGTTGATTGGCCATAACGTTGTGTTTTACGCAAATATTCTGTAGTTGAATCTCTGCATCCAACAAGTGAACTGTCTGCTTCAATGGTTGTCTTCATTAAGATCTTGGACTCTACAATAGGGGGTGCCACACTTTATGTGCAAAATTCAATTGTCACTATGAACATCACAAATTCGATGCATCAGTTCAATTTAAAAAAAAAATGCAACACAGGTAGTTTACTATGGTCTCAACACCATCATAATTCCAGCAGATAAATTCAAAATATGCTTTAACCAGTTAGACAGCTTGCCTTAGTATAAACATATTGTATGGCATAAATTATTATGCATACTTGGAGGGTGGTGCCATGGCTCCCCCCTAGATCTGCCCCTCAACCTACTGTTCTCAGTCAGAATTTGTCGCATGCACTTGATCGGCAACACCATAATGAACTTCTTGTTAATTGCCCATGTGGTGCTATCGATCTGGTGACACAGTTCTGTCAGTCTATCTTGTCCTAGTAAAGGACCACAGCTCCCATGAGGCAGTGCTGATTCTGTGTCGGTGAGGGACAGAAGCATGATAGTTGCCTGTAGCCTGAGGTGTTTTGAGCTGTCACTGCCAAGGTAGTCATGCGCCCTGTAGAATCCAGGACTGCTCCCATGCCCAGCTGCTAGTGCTTGATTGCGTACCTGGTGCAGTGGTGTTCAGTGAGTGTTGTTATGTGTCGCATTTGATCTCTTCCTAAGCTTGCTTGCAAAATCCGAAGTATAAAGAACATTAGTTATAAGTTGCAGTTTTAAACAAGAAAGCATCATGAACTGGATTAACCTACTATTTCCTTCAGTCATTTCAACATTCAGTATTACCCACACCACATTCAGCATTGCAACATGATCTTCCCTCCTTGTACCTGTGATTCCATGTGATCTGTTGTAAATATTGGTGTGTAGCCATGAATATACCTGTGATTCCATCTCTAACGGTCCTGTTTGATGCCCCCAGGAACCCCAGGACAATCACCGCAGATGCAATGGCAGTTGAAGCCATGGCGAAGATGGAATCGCCCCCTTCACCCGTGCAATTCCTGCCTGTCGTCGACCAGGAAAACATCGTGTCTGGGATCGTCACATTGCATGGGTTGGTCTCTGCTGGATTATAACCAAGCCTTCACATATCAACCTGCCCCTGTGATACGTTACGTCCTGCCCGGTTCTTTCTGATTCTTTACACCTCTTGATGATCGTGTGAGACTCTAAAGTGGAGAATTTCATGTGACAGCATTTCATAGCTATAGCAAACTCTGTAGTTTAAGACAATTGAAAGATTATGTGTAGGCACCATCAGTGTTCACCTATTTGTAGATTTCTGTTATTAGATTGTGCAGCACTTTACTTGTTTGTTTACATGAGCTTCAGTGCAGTTGAAGGCAAATCTCACATATCTATGTTGTGCCGACATGATGTGTGCTTGTTCGTCCATACAATAATGTAAAATGGGCCAATATGTTGAACAGCTATCAAACATTAAATAATAGTCCAGATTTGCATCACAGTAGACACCAAGCACATGGTACCACATGGAAATCACGGAAAGGATAGACATACGCTGAACAGACAGAAAGTTTCATGGTGCTTCATCCTAACTGACGTCCCTACATTACCATAAAATCTGATACAAACATCTCACAAGGTTGACCAGGAAGGAAACACAGTTCAAGCATTCAATATTTCCATGAATTCAGTGGTGACTTGCAGTGGTGTTCGAAACCCTACGACGATCTGGTGCTACGAGGAAGCTTCACCTGTCCCATTCAGAATCTGGGTTTGGGCGCTCCACCCTGGGCCTGCTAGCTGGGGCTGAAGGGCCTTGAGGGTGACTCGTTAGGACCTGGTCCCAACCCATGATGTGTGGCAATGCAAACTGCACAAATACATACACCGAGTTGTAAAAAAAACAGTGTAAATGAAGATCTAAGCAGCATGTAATCGTAGAGAAGCAATATGATTAAGCTAGAAAAATATTGTGGACAATAGCCTCAAGTTGCTTGTGACTATCACTAGTCATTATAGTATGACATGCTAGAAAAGAAAGCCTGTTTCAGAAAAGCAAGAATGAGCAAGTTGCTTGAGACCATCACTTAGTATGATGTACTAGAAAAGTAATCCTGCTTCAGAAATGCAAGAATGATCATCATGGGCAAATGACCAAGCAACTTTTCATGGAAGAGAATGAATCCATGCAGTATTACGTAAACCTGATGGTATAAAACATAATGTCGTGACATAGAACTATCAAATTCACCAACACCAAATTTAATGTTCTTAGCTACGCATCAGAGGTATGTTGGTTAGTTGGGCTATATAATCTGTCAGCGATTCAAGCTATCACGAGGAGTTAGTGTAGTTGGACAAGATAACCTGTCGGCGATTAAGACAACATCGATATATGAGAAATGGCAACAAGGAAACTTACACTCAAGGCTGTGCGCATAACTGCAAATTCAGCTTTTGTTACAGGGACCGACATGCGTTCATTTGTCTTCTCCACATTGTTCATAACAGCTGAAAAGAAGATTGTCATGTATCTCTCAACAAAATCATTCAGCAACACAAGAAAGGAAAGTATTAGCAGAATAACCCGACATGCAAAAACAGTACAAATCAAAGAGAATATAACAGGTATGTAGAGTGTGCTGAATAAATATGGTAGGTGCGATGATTACTATAGAGCAGAAGGATTTCCCTTTTTCCAGCAAGTGGTTTTAAGAGATAAGACTTTGAATCTCTCATAAATCAAATTAATGCAGGAGATTGTACTACAGCACAAAGGCAGTACCAATGTAAGTCACTTACATATGTTAATATACAATACGTAAGTCACTTACATATGTTAAGAAAGTATCCATTGTCATTGCCCAGAGGAGTGATTGACAACGATTTTTTCACTTGGCCTTCATGACTAGAAAAAGAGTAGTAAGGTCAGAAGACTAAATTCAAAAGGAGGAAGTATATGCATGCAACTTTTTTTTTCTTCACACAGTACTATTACAAACCTTGATTTCATGGAAGGATCATGGAAAAATTCACAAGATTCAGCAGGGCCAAGACTTATCAAGCTTCCGACTTCAGTAGGTGACAGAGCAAAGAGCTGTACAATAAATGACCCAAATCAGTAAAGCCCAATGCAGTATAGAATTTTAGACTACGTGCTCCTATGTTGGCGTAAAAAAAAAGCAACAGCAAGTATGATACTTCGGTCTTCACTGTCAGCTACGAGCCTATAACCCTAAATCCTAAACCCCTAAATGGTTGAACTGACAATACAGAACCCTCCTTCCCTGTTTACTAGTGAAGTGCACATACCTAATTCATTATTCATGTCAACTCCAACTATTACTGTCATTCTCTAATTGTAACAAATATCATGCAAATTCGCTTGCATGGGCTTATTAAAAATGCATATTGTATACTCTTTCAGTTGAATTGAGTTGATATCCAGCATAAATGTGCAAGACAGCAATGGTAAACGAATTATATGTGCTTTAGTTTTCCTGAAGGATATTACAGCATGAATTTAGTCTTGAGTCAATCACCAGAGTATAGAGACTATGGGGTTTGACTAGGAATTAGCCTGCCAGTGACCAGTTTTTATCATTAGGAAATACCAAATACACAACACTTTACCTGTTTCTTTGTAAAGTCATACTTCCGTTGTCCAACAGCAGGAAAAAAGGTCAACATTACTGACCCGTTTCTGTTCACTCGAGATCCTCCAGACTGATAAAACAGAAATATTATATGTACTGCAAGTAAGGCATTGAATGCTAGAAGCCTAGAAGTAGAACACAAAACAAATAAGTAAACATACTTCAGGTTTGCTGAATACAGGAAGAATGGGACTTATAGAAAGTGCAGCCTTTCCCTTGAACACAGTGTAGTTCGCAAACTTCTTGGCAGATGCATTCTCTGCAAATAAAGATATTGATGCAATTAGTGCTCAAAGCATCTAGCAGGTTGAGTAAGAATAAGTACGCAAACTAACACTTTACCATCATAATTTGCTGCTGAAGTCGAAAGAGCATGCTCGAAGGTCAACGAACCACTCCAGAAAACCTCTTTTAGGTCACATACTCTCCTAAAAACAGAGAAAGAATTTACTATAAGCTCATCACAACTGGTAAAATCGTACTATAACAAAGGACTTTTTTGAGTCTCTAATTAAAGGTTGGGTAATTATCCCTTTGTTCAATTCTATACGACGGCCACACGTTTCAATATTCAAGATTCATAATATTTGACCAAAAATTAGTCCAGAAATGCATAGGTTATGTGAAAGTACTTATAAGCACTTAGTTTATGATCAATATGTTGTAAAAGAGACACGTTCAACTTCACTATCTTCATACATAAATACAGGGGAAATCACAAAACATTTCACGCAGAATGAAAAGCTGAACAAGATTAAACTTGATCAGGTAACAGCACAATGCTAATTTCCAGCGGGTGCCTTTTTTCTGAAGGTTGTGAAAAGCTCATCAAGTCAAAACAATAAAGATCCTGGTAGCATTAATTTGGCATTAGAAATGTACTATCTCAGATGGGAATGTTTATGATATGAACAGCTCATTTATATATTCCAAGGACCGATTTGTACCAGAGCAATATAGCTAAGATGATTAAATTTGATCCCAACTGTTTAACTATGACAATCGTTCTCCAGCAATGAACAGCAAACACTCAGATCGCCCAATAGCAATAAGTCAAACTGCACCTTATACAAGCCAACAGACTGAGTAATGTTTGAGATGAGATCATCTCTGTCTGTACATAAATACAATAGATCACGAAGCATGTCAAGCAGAATGAAAACTGAACAAGATTAAACTTGATCTGGCAACAAACATATTGCTTGTTGCCAGGATTGCCTTTCTATTTCCAAGGGCATGCTAAGAAGCACCAATTTAAAACAATAATAAGATCCCTGTAGCTTTAACTTTGACATGAACAGTGTACTCTCTCTGAGCACCAACTAGCATCAGAACATTATGGCTAACATGATTAAATTTGATCCTAAATAATTTAACTACCACTATCGCTCTCCAGCAATGAACGGCACACACTTGGTGCGCCCAATAGCATCAAAATCCACGCATAGGAACAACAAAGTCAGACACTGCAACGCTTCAAAGGGGGAGGGAATCAATAGGTAACCAACTCTGTTTTCTGACCATCCGTCAACGCTTAAACCCTAGGAAAACCCCAGCCACCTATACGGCGACTGCAAAATAAAATCCCAAATCAAAACCTCAAATCGATTCCCTTACTTGCAAAGGGGTCAGCACACAGATACACACGAGCTAACGGATACGATCTAGGGGCCGATTCGCATCAGTAAACACACTAACCCCAAACCCCCCACACGAGGACATACGGACGCTCCGGCGGCGGCGGCTAGGGTCTCCCATTTGCTGCGCGAAGCGGCGATGGGAGAGGGAGTTAGGGTTCAGGGTTTGGAGGCTGCTGACCTGGAGGTGGAGGGGAGGAAGCGGGAGAGGCGGAGCATTGTTGCCGCTCGTCCGTCGTTGGTCGCGCCCGAGTCGCCGGTGGTGGAATGGGAGAATGTGGGAGACAGGCAAAGCAGGCGCCGTTCGACTCGGGAGGAGCCGACGGAGTTTATAGGGACCCCGACCCCAAATGGGCTGCTGACCAGCCCAATGCCCTGGCCCACGAAAATTTTCATTTTTAACACGGATTAAAGTCCCATAAAAAAGTATACTAGTCGATGTGAACTACTGTTCTGTTTCAAAAACATGTACTAGCAGATTTGATCGTATGTATCGCTTTAGTATATGGATACATATAAATTCAGATAAATCTGTGCCATACGGAGAAAGTAGTTCTAGTATTATTTTTAATTTCAATACAATATTATTCTGCATAGCTTACACATCTTTTATGTAGTACCTCGTCGGTTCCAAAATATAAGATGTTTTAGCTTTTGTGAAACGAATGTACCAGCACACTAAATACTCTATTTACAAAATATATACTCCCTCCGTTTCATATTATAAGACGTTCTAGATTTTTCAGACAGCACCCAAAAAGACGAATTGTACAAAAATGCCCCTCCAAACTTGTCGGAAACAAATCGATCGTCCACACAGCAGAAATCCATCCCCGGAATCAATCCACCACGCGCATGGCCAGAATCAAACCCCGCGCGCGTTGCCCGCGCTGCACGATCGCCCCTGCATGTGGCAAATCCTGCGCGCGTCGCCCACGCTGCACGATCACCACACGCTCGTGGCCGGAATTGAGACCCGGCATGCGTCGCCCGGCAGCGCCAGATCTCCCCGTGATCGATCCTCCTACCAGGAGCGTTGTATCCAGCCAGGCCACCCCGCTGCACAGGTCGAGGAGGAGAGCCGGAGCTTAGCTGTACGACAAGCTGCCGGCAGCTCGCCCCCGGCCTCCCGGTTGCGCAAGAGGAAACTTCGGCAGCTCACCCCACCTCCCAGCTGCATAGCTTCTCGCCAACGATGTCTGTCTTCTCGCCGGCCACCAATTCCTTCCCTGTGTGCTGTGAAGGGAATACTACATTAGTTACCTCCCCTGAGAATCAATAGTTAAATTGTGCAACAGTCTGTTTCACAAAGATACTGTCAGTATAGTCAAAGTAGTATTGGTGTATTTCTTCTTGCAAAATATTACTCCAAACAGACTTAAAATGGCCAATTGTACGAACTATCGTGTCTAAACAAATTAAATATGGATGTGTCTAAACTGATCCACCTTGTTTCAATCCGCTGTTCTTTATTCAAATAGAGACTTAAGGAACCATATTCCAGTAACGAAAATATTAACTGGCCTAGTTTTGCAGACAAATGGAGGTCAAATAAGTAACTTATGATCTAGGTTCAGTTGCTCTTTTTCCTCAGAAATATGTACAAAAAGAATCATCAGAATTTTTTAACTTATCCACTATACTTAAAGCACTCACTTTTTCTTCCCTAAGAACATGCCACCACATCTGAGCATTTGAAAGACAGGAAGTATTTTACAAAGTTGAGCTTCCAAGCATGAGTCATATTAGAAGTAATATCTACTGAAAAAGAATATTCAGTGAACACTACCAAACATACTCTATCGTTCTGAGTACTCTTGCTAGATAATCTGCTCTTGTCTATTGTGCACAGCTGTTCCATATTGTGCACTGAAACTTGCATAATCAAACAAGCTACGACCATCATAAGTTCAGTTTATGCTACAAATGACAAGTTCAGTTTATGCCACTTCTAATTCAGTAATTGACAGAATAAACTCTAATTGGGAAAACATAATACTCCAAGAATTCTTTCAAATACTCTGTCACAAGAAAAAATGTGGAGTACTCGATCACACAATAATATCTACTTTATGCTACAGAAATTCAGCACAAGATTTATTACTCCAGTGTATGCTATAGAAACTCATCTCATTTTTTTAAGATCAACAAGATTTGTTCCTAATCATAGCAACTTAAAAAACACTGAATGCCTCTACTCCTAATCAGAGCAGCTTGTAAATCCCTCTACTCCTAAATCACATGCCAACAATTCTGCAATCGCATGCCAACAATTGTACTCCTAATCAGAGCAGGTTGTAAAGGTACTCACCGGTGGCAGCAGCTTGTCGTGTAGCAGTAGATCGTGGAAGAACCACTTGCCGTGGACGAGCAGTTGGTCGGCATCAGCTCGGGGAGGAGCTTGGGAGGAAGCAGCTCCTCCGTGTCTCCATGTCACGGATGCCACCGTCGCCCATCTTTGTAGTCCCCGCGCCGGCTACCACCATGATTGGAGCACGCCCTTACCTTGGATCGACAGATCGAGCGCTGCCGTGGAATATCTAGGAGCGCCGCTGCAGATCCGGCCGCCGGAGGAGGATAAATATCCCATTTTTAACTCGACCTCGCTGCCGCAGATTTGTTGGAGAGCGCGGGAGAGGCGACGACGCGAGAGGAAGAGGGAGGCGGCGACGCGCGCGAGCGAGAGAGGGCAGCGACGCCGCGACACGTGCCAGAGAGGGAGAGGGAGAGGGCGCCGACGACACGGTCGCGGGAGATGACGAGGGTTGCGAGGCAGTGAGAGAGCGAGCGATGTGAGGTGCGGAGAGCGTCAGGAGGGAGGTTAAAAAGGGAAAGTCGGAAATTATTTCAACGTGACGAAATATGACCTATAATCCTAAAACGTCTTATAATATGAAACGGAGGGAGTACTATGTTTTAGCTTTTATGAAACGAATGGAGTATAATTTTATTTACTACTTCATATAAAAAATTGTTGTTTTGAGCCAGCCTTTAGTCAAAGCATTTGACAAAATAACTACATATAATGTTTTTATTACCCCCTCTGATCCATAATAAATGTTCATGGTTTAGTTTATTTTGGTCTAAATTTAAACTAAAACTCTGACACTTGTTATGGATTAAAGGGAGTATTAGAAATCACTGTCTAAAGTTGCACATAATATTGAGAAAATATCATAATATCTATGATATAGTATCTATTGTACTATATTTAATCTATATAAATATTTAGCCACCATTGGGCAGCCCAAGGGGATAATTGCCCAAGATCCGTGGGTCCCCAACATGAGAGAACATATTCAGTGCATCAGGCTTGTGGTGCAGCAGGTGCATCGGACTTTGGAATTCATATTTTCGAAATTTGGAAAAAAAAAACTAGTCTGTAGAACTATAAAAAATTCTGACTCTAAATTTAAACCATTCTTTCTAAAACAATAATGACAATCAGTGTTGATAAATAATGGCCGAATTTGTATTTTGTTTGCACTTCCCGATCACAACTCCCACAAATTGCATTTTGTTTGCACTTCCCGATCGAGACCATATTACACATTTACAATTTGCGTCAAAATGCCAGAGCGCACACAGTAAGCTGACCCCTCTGATCGAAGAACGAAGTATCCGACTTTTCAGACTAGTTCGCCTTCTTCTTGTTGCTGGCGGGCGCGCCGCAGAAGTCCTCCCGGTTAGCGGCGGCGGCGCCGCCGCGCACGACGTAGTGTCCGAGAGACGGCGTGCTGGTCCCCTCCACGCGGTTCTCCTCGCACAGGAACTCCTTGGCGCAGACGCTCTCCACCTCCCTCTGGAAGTCGTGCACCAGCACGTCCGTCTCCGTGCCCCTCGTCCGCGCCATCACCGCCGCCGAGTAGATCGCCGCCATCCTCCCCGGCGACCCCTCGGCGTACCCGTGTGGCCCGTCGACGAGGACGACGTCCCACGCCACGTCGTAGAGCGAGTTGGGAAGGTCCGTGATGGCGAGGCGGCAGTCCGAGAAGAGGAGGTTCTGCACGGGCCGGCACTCGGCGCGCCGGGACGCGCGCGCGTGGGCGAGGAGGCTCGGGAGCTCGCGCACCGCCGTGGCGTAGGACACGTCGTAGGCCTCCAGCCCGGGGCCGTGCGCGCCCTCCATGTGCGCCACGTAGAACGGGTTCTCGTCCAGGAACACGGTGCGGCCGCCGTGGTTGAGCGCGCGCCACAGCGGCGTCTCGCCGCCCAGGCCGAACACCAGGAGGTTGCACGGCGCGCGGCGCCGCAGCGCCGACGCGATCGCGCGCACGTCCTCCTCCGGCATGCTCGCCGTCGAGTTCGCGCCCGCCGCCGCCGCGTACCGCACCAGCGCGTCGAACACGTGCGCCGGCAGCGCTCCTCCGCCTCCGCTCGCCGCCGAGGTGGCGCCGACCGCGAACGTGGCCCGCGGCGACGCCGTCCCGCACGACGACGCGCGCGCGGTGGAGAGGACGGTGAGCAGGGACACGCAGGTGAAGGCCGCGAGAAGCACGACGAGCCAGAAGGAGCGACCGGACATGGACGCCGACGATGCCGGCGACGCCGCCCCTTTCCCCAGCTTGTTCGACGACTGGTGGTGCACGATCAGCAGCTTCGGCCCGGACATTGCCTTCATCATCTCCTCCTCCCAGGCGTAACCAACCAATATATCAACAGAGCAGGCAATTAAACTGGCTAGTGCTCGAGTTCTTGCTCTCCTCAGTTTCTTGCTATTTATGTCTGTGTCTTTGTGCCTTCGGTGAGGGGCAGCAATGGTGGTGGTGTGGATGGAGAGAACGGCTCACCCTACCAGAATGACATTTCAGCAATTCGGGGTGTGAGAGTTGGCAGGGGAATGTAGATTGAGATGTGATGGCAGCTGGGGCAGGCAAACGAGCCAAGCTAAGCTTAACTAAGCAGAGTAAAATAAGACGGCGTTTTTCTTTCTTTTTGTTTTGAAAAATAATAGGCCAGTGTTGGATCAGTGGTTGGTAGGTCTGGCAAGAAAGCAAATCTAGGTGAAAATTCACATCCCTGCAAGGTTTGCTTCGGAGTGGCTCAAATTTGGGTAGGTTTGGATGGCATTCCTTTGATTTGGACACTGGAACTCTCCTCCTCAGACCTCAGGAGACGACAATCCATACTCAATCCGCAGAAAGCAAAATTTTCCAGCTTCAGACTCTTTTACGATTTACAGCGTAGCTCACAAATTCAGCTGGAATGAACTACGGTCTGGCCAAGCTAGATGACTCCATTCATTCAGGCCATCTCACTCGTAGATCAAACAGAAGAGTTGCATGTACAGCTATCATATTTGGCGAGACAAATGTTGAATAAGCCAAGACTGGGTCACAGACTGACGGAAAAAAAAAGACTAGCCATCAGCTAAACACTTGGGATTCAAGCGGCTCACGGACGTGGTGTGCACGAACTAATGCAGCTGCGACGTCTATTCCTCCATTGCCTTCAAGTGAAGCCTCGGCAAAAACATCAGCATGGAACACACGCAAAAAAAAAAAAAATTTAAAAAAAACTCAGAGAAGCATGTATATTGGCCGACCAAACAAATCTGTCTGTTGCTAAAAGGAACTGAAACATAAAGGGAAACCACACAGAGAAGCACGGTAGCAGGTATTGACAACAGAGTTCTACCTTCTTAAGGATCTGCTCATGGATACCACCTCCTGGTGTTTGATTCAGCAAATCATAACCAAAAGGGACATACCATCAGTTAGCTACATTCCCATAGAGTATGCCACCGTTCAATGGCAAACAGAAAATTTTCCTCACAAGACACCGACTATGAGGATCTGACAACCGCCGAGAGATTAACAAAGGACCAGCAAAAAAGCACCATAAGGTGATATAAGAACACAGTACAACAGAAGGAGGCATCGGGCTTGGTTCATAACGCTCTACATCAGCTATGTATTTGTTTCGGTGGACAAAGGTGTATCTCTGTCATCCCTGTAGCAAAGAAGCGGTAACCACAAAAGAGAGCAGGTTTCACAGAACATCCCACGCATCATGATCAGCGTCTGGGGCAACCACCGATATGCAGTAGCAAAGGAGTTATGCAGCGCCACACCAGTAGGCCAGGTGCTCGTCTTTACGCGACGTGCTGAAGAGCCCACCGCATTTCAGACAAATGAAGCTGCTTCCGTCACTGAAGGCGTCCAAGATAATCTGTTTCCTTCCACACTCAGCAAGTATGCAGGACTCGTCAGAGTCCAACATCACGACAGGGTCAGAGCCAGGTGCTTGCGGGTGGGTGTTGTTTGGTGACTGAGCCTCTGCTATGGCACATCGTGCGAGGAAAGAAGCGAGCTCATCAACATTGGGAGTGGGTTGCGATCTTTGCTGGTAGAGTTCACGTGCACGGTTGAGCGTCTGCATGAGAGCCTGGTTACCACCTTTAGCTCTTATGGCCATGAGTATCTGCATAACATTTTTGCATTAATAAAGGAAATGAGTTTAGTTCCTTAGAACTAGGAAAAGTGAAACTATCTCTGGAGTAATAAGCAAAAGACTCATCTGAATAATCCCAACTAAGCATCATACCAATTTGGAAATTTTCTGTAGTAGTATTATTTATCTCGCTCGGAACATTGTTTTCATCGAAGTATAGAAGTTAAAAAACTCGATTGCAAGCCTCATCAATATTCACTTATTAGTGCTGCACCTTAGTTTTAGGGAAAATTAACGCCATACGACTAACTGAATCGAGATTAAAAAAAGACTAACTGAATCGCCCTTTCCCCAAATACCGCGCATTTGTTTGTCCTTGACAAAATAAGAGAAAATCCATCCTTGGTTAGCACTTATGCAACTATACTCAATGGCAGTTGATTTTAGCCATCTAGCGCCTGCCAAAGCGTTCTTTCCACATCTGCTCATTCGTCAGTTCTTAACCAACTTCCCCCCTGCTCATTCCCTACTTTTACCCCTTTCAATGTTTGCTACTCATACTTTCATGGCTGCTTCTTTTTCTTCCCACAATTGCCACACAATCCTATCTTGTTTGCACTAGGGACTGAGTCCAAACAGAAGAATGACATTAATAACACAAAAGGAAAGCAGCAACTAGCACAATTCATGTTGGGTTCCGCCCTCAGGGTCGATCATACACGAAAATCGTAAACACACGCATACAAAAAACTTGTAGCCAAGGACATGTGTCACGCTCGAGTCCCTCTTTTTTCTTTATTTCTTCCAAGTCTCACGGTTATAAAAGTGTACCCCTGTGTGTGTTCATATAAACATCAAGGCCTACAAGACTCATGCCAATGCATACTATTACTAAATAGAGCGATTCAAACTAGAACTCAACTAAACCATATCAATTAACTAGCTAGCTAGTACTACCCTACACTGACATGGACTCACATCATGTCCAGACCGTACATGGCAACTAAACGTAGCTAGGTATAGGATTTGGATAAACGCTAATACGAAACTGACTCAAACTGACACCAGGATTATATTCCAACAATTTGCACACATTGATTGGTAGGCATCAACAGGCAATTCAGCTCATGTATAACGAAATGCTAATAAGCATATGTGAAGGTATTTGTAGGTTTCCCAGTACTATAGTCCTGACGAAGACTCATTGCTCATTTGGATCATCTTATAGAAGTCCATCCCAAGCATCAGGTGGGAAATCATATATGCATGGCCAAAAACATGCCATAAATATCCTGATTCTATGCTGCATACTGCTTCCATTCCGGTTTATAAGGCAAATCCGTACTTCGAGAAAATAGTTTGACCGTACATTTGATCAATAAAATACAAACTATATTTAACAAAAATTATACCATTAGATTCACATTCAAAATACGCTTCTAATGATACAATATTTGTGACATATGATTCATATATTGTTGACCAAATTTACGGTCAAACTATTTTCTTGAAATACGTGTTAGCCCTATAATCCGGAATGGAGGGAGTAGTAAGGTTTGGTTAGTACTATCCCGTCCTAAATTAGCACCATTGGATCAACACTTGCGTGGTTTCACTTTACCAATGTAGAAAATCCTATCCTGTTTACTTTCTTCTCATGTATGTCTCTTGTATCTGTATCTTTTAGCTCCACTGCAAATGGTTCAAATGGCATTTTGTGTCTACCAAATGCAAAATGCATACATACACTACATCCTGCATAAGGCTAAGATTAAGCTATTACTCCCTCCATCTCGTAATATAAGATATTATTACAACCTGCTAACTCATATATTGGTTGTAATAACATCTTATATTATGGGACAGAGGGAGTACACGTTAAGGCACTTCATTCTACCTTATCCAATGTGGCCTCAAGAAAACACAATAGTTTAAACACCACAGATACACAATTCACAAAACAAACAAAGCCATTGCATGAGAAAATAATTCCTGTTCTGCCCAGTCGAAGTTGTTCGGCCCATTTTGGGTGGCGTTTTGGTTTTCATTCTAAGAAAAAAATGAATTTTTAGTGCCTTCCTTAAGAAACAATTGATTTATAGTTACTAGATGGTAGGCTCTACAGAAATCCCCATTACCCAACTCAACTGAAGATGAAAAATTGTTGTAGTTCCACATTAATAATACAAAAATAAATGAACGAAAAAGGTAAGAAAATCGAACACTGATTAAGGAGGACAAGGTAGCAGTCAGCACAGGAACAAAATGTAATAACTGGAAAGAAATCATCAGAAGATGCACAGCGTGGAAATGAAACTAACTCTTAACAATTACTCCCTCCATCCCAAAATGTAGATGCTCATATTTTTGTGTATAAACTTGGTCAAACTTAGAAGATGTTACTTTTGACTAAGCTTATATGCCTTACATTTTGGGACGGAGGGAGTATTTACTAAAAAAAAAAGTTAGTAATCTAGTTGGACAGTTGCGTGGCAAACTCAAACTCTTGCCATTTATCAAAAAATTAGTGTAACTACATGGGCAACTCAATAATTTACTCCCTCCAATGCATAATAAGTGTCGCTGATTTAGTACAAAGTTGTACTAAAACAGAGACACTTGTTATGGATCTGAGGGAGTATCAAAAACTAGTGCAACTGCAGGGGAACTCATGAGGACTGACAGCACACAAATTTCAGCAGGGCAATTACAATCGGATATGTGATCTTGACAAGGATTAACAAAGCAGATTTGTAAGCCTACAGTGTATCCGCTCTACTTCCCCACTTTGCGTGGTCAGTCCTCATGAGTTCGTCCACATCATCCGTAAAGCTTACTCAGTATGCTAACAAAAATGCATTAGTGAACAGCAAGTCGAATTACTGATCAGTGCAAGGTAAGTACAAGCCTACATGCACTGGACATAGTTGAAGCAATTCCCAGTGTGCGCATGACTTCATAATCTTCCTCCCTTTTAACTCTAAAGGAGGGGAAACATGAGAACAATCAGTCCTAGCCTAAGAAGAGGGGAGTATGGCCGAAAAGGACAGGTGCAAAGGTTGGGAGGCAGCAACCAAGCAACTAACATCTCCTAGAACGAATCAAACCTAACAAACCCTAAGCCTGAAAGCCTACTACCCTAAGCCCTAGAACAAATCGCCCCATCAGAACCACATGTCGTCTCCGAGAGAGATACCAAGGTGGATTACGCCATGGAAAAGATGATCCAAAGGGAATTGAATCGGCGAAAGCCCACCGCGTTCGTCCCAATCGAGTGATCGACCTCGGACGGGTAATATACGTGCCGATAACCTGGCGAATTTCCGACTCCGGCAGACACGGCGAGGGACGCGACGAAGCACACGAAATAGAGGCGGAGCGGAAGAGGGGATGTGAGAGGGTAGGGAGAGTGGGGGGCAAGGGTTCTCACCGCTTGCAGCGCCAGGGACGGCTGGCCCTCCTCCAGCAGCCCGCGGGCGCGGGACAGCATGCTCCACCCGTCTCCGGCAGCCGCCGGCTGAGGCTGCTGCGGCTGTGGCGGCGGAGGCTGCTGGGGCTGGGGCGGGTGCTCCGCGGTTTCCATCTCGACGTCGGACGGGTCCATCGGCGGCGTCTCCTCGATCTCGCCCGCTCTACCGATCCACTGTACTCGCTCTCTCGTCTGCGGTCCGCCGCCGCGAGGTGCACGGCGGCGCGGGGTGGTGGCTGGTCAGTGCGGTTTGCTGCTTGCGGCTGCGGTGCCACGCCTCCAGAATCTAGATGCTTCCAGGTGTGCGTGCCTCCTCGGGTAGTCGGGGGCTGCTCCGTACAAAAAGAGGCGCACGCAATGGAAATCCTTCGAAATTTTACGAGTTCGTCCACATATTCCCCTATATTTTTCGGAAATAAGAGATCTCTAGTCGATCTCGAATACTCCCTCCGGTTTACTAATGTAACATCTTTTGATAGTATATTTTATAAAATTTACATTAAAATACAGTATAAGTCTAAATACACGTGTTTTTAGAAAAAGGATAGAATACCTTAATAAGAGTATAATAAATGTCTCCTAGTATCATTTAACTCCTCGCTCCGCTAGAAAAGGAATTTCTAGATGATTTTCTAAACTTAACTCGCTAAAAAGTTATATTTTAGACAATTGTTGCAGCTCAATAAAAACAAGACCATGATGGGAGGAACCACCATGATACTCAATTAAGATAGTAGTGAGGCTCGAAGTTGGGGCCTGCCTAGAACACCAACGCATCCCACTGTTGCAATTCAATATATGAATACTAAATTCATCCCATAATATAGTTTGCTAAAACATTTTTTACATCATGGAAAGGAGGTAGCACATAATAACAATACATAATATAAAATGTATAGTGCATATAAACCGATAGCATCGTCATATAAACCGATGACAAATGATACCACCTAATCATACATGATAAATCAACCTAGTCATACTTGATAATAAATAGTGTTATATGCATTAGAATACATAATAAGAATGTGCCACCTATGCATACTTGATGAGATAGGTCTAATTTCTCTTGTGTTTGTACTAAGACACCGAGGGAATTTGTTTCTATAATAGTTGCAATGGTTGGTAAACTCCACTCTCTTTATGCAATGCATCATCAACAAGACCTTGGTGATGTCATGCAAAGTATAAATCACTATTCTCATCACCAATCCATTTAAATTCTCTCTTTTTATTCCTCATGGAGCTATGAATTTCAAAGGAAAATCAAATAAAAAACACTTTTGTATAATTCCTTCTACCTCATTCACCTTGTTGGCATTGTGTTAAGCGCCATAGGTGCGACCTGGGGATGAGAAGAGGAAACGCCGTCGGTGTTGGCGCTTCAACAATGTCGACAACTTGAGACCGGCTCGGCCTCCGCCATCTCCATAGACGTGCATCATTAGACGGGGTCGGCCTAGGCCACCCGGGGTCTCTGGCGTGACATGAGCAACGGGCAAGCGGTGGTGCGGCATTTGCAGTGAGCGAGGAGCTGGGGATTTGGACGGATTTTCAGCAACAGAATGGATCCACCAAGGAAGGAGCTATGGCCTGATTCCGACGATGGGAGCAACCAACGACAAGTGAGAGTAGGCTAGGAGCGCGGCATGAGGCTATGGGGGCTCGCCGGAGGTAGCAGGTGATAGCTAGACTGAACACATCGACGATGTGGTGATGCGGTGTCGCAGGGGAGTGTGGCCACATAGGGTGGAGGGGAAATTGTTACTCTGGTCGGGTTATGACCTAGTATATTTAGGAGTCAGGGCATGGTCGATCAAAAAATTTACTCCTCTAGACCATTTAATAGTTCAGGTGGTTGTGGTTAAGAGGAGTAACATAGAAATTTTACTCCTCTAACCGAATTTAGGGGATCGACAAGAGATGCGCTAAACGTCTTTCTTTTTCCTCTTCTTCTCCGCGAGGAACGTTATGTTTTCTTCCTAATGCGGATGAACAAACTTTGTCCCCTTTTTGGTTCGAAAGAGTTTTATATGATTGTTGTCCATACGACATTTTTTCTATATGGTCCATTTGGTGTAATGGAATGGATCTTTTAAATTCCTAAAGAATGTTCTCTTACATTACAATTTTATAGGATTTATAGCAAAAGGTTATACCTTTTGACGATTATGATATGTGCTCAATCTCTATAGAAGTCTCTATATGGTTTGCTATGGTCCAGACTTTTTTGCTGTTTATTCTTGTTTTTTAATTCATGTAGGATTAACATGCCATGATATTTTTTAGAAAATATGCCATGATATTCTTTTAGATAATATGCCATGATATTATATTCCTCTGTTCCGAACCAAAATGGCCATTGCTAATGAATGACCAACAATACAATTGTACCAAGTCTTAATTGGATAACATGAGTATTTACAATATAGACCGTACAGTCAAAGAAGGGTCCTAATAAATCGTGGAAATAGGGCGTCCCCTATGTTCCGACCATGCAGACAAGTTGGATATTGGTTTTGTCCGAAGATCCATGGTTTTCCTATAATATAGTTCGGATTATGATTGGTGAATTGTGTTGTATCATGCTTGATTGTTGTCTGGCAGGTACAATGTCCACAATTGATTTCAACCAAGTAACACGATGTGTATAGCTACGGTGACCCAGCATACCACTGCATGTGTAGTATACTATAGTCGTTGACATGACATTCACAAAACACCGTTCCGTAAATATCACATCTCTCAAAGTGGTACAACACAAACATTGCGGGTCCATATTACAAACATACACACTTTATTATTATTACAATACCGGAAGTTCAAGACTTCCAAAAGATTCAATTTACAAACCAAAATATAAGTGTTTCAGTGGAAGTTTCAAACTTAAAACTTAAACTCCAGATTAAGCTCAACAACTTATCTTTACTATTAAAAGGAAGTTGGTGATCGTAGGTCGTCCTCAAACATCAAACATTGGAGTAACCTAGACCTTTTGATGTACATCCAATGGTATAATGAGTGGTCTCAATACTTCGTTTAGTTAATTTACACTTCTTTGCCACCGCTAAATGGAAACGCCGGTCGAGGAGTTTGTAACACCCATTGCAAAATCTTTTCGTCTTCGCCGATACGTTTGTTTTGTCGAGCATTCCCATAGTCAAATCCCGTGACTCCCGTCCCATGAATCCCGCTTCTTCCGCCCCTTCCTTCTCTGCCAAACCCAGGTTGTCATCCCCTTCCGTCCGAACATCCTCCCGACCCTCCCTTCCATCGGCGGCACCCTCCCCTCGCGTCCACCAGCGGCGCACTCCCCTATCATCCAGTAGAGCCCTCCCATCCCCTCATTCAGATCACCCGATGGTGCCCTCATATCCTTGCATCGAGTTCAACGGTGGCGCCTTCCCACTCCCATGCCTCATGTGTCCCCTCCATCTCCAGCATTGAGTTCAACGGACGGCCTTCACACTGATGCCTCGATCTACACCGGGGGTGCACTCCCCTCCTTCCTCGTGCATCCCCTCCGTCCTAGCCCGCAATCCCGTCCAGCTCTATTCCGGACGCCGCACCCGTCCCGTCCAAGCAGCGGCGGAGGAGGCTTGCGAGATCGTGCGCCTACCGAAGGAGATCCCGCACCTACCTACCCGCCGCCACGGCCGTCTTCGCGGCCTTCCGCGACGTGGCCGACCTCGAATCCGTCTGGACCCAAGCCTGGACCCTCCCGGCATTGACCTTGCCTCACCCACCTCCGTTTTACCTCGACAGGAGCTCCTTGCCCAAGGAAATAGGTATTCCAGGTCTTCCACCCCCGCCACTTCTGCTGCTTCGTCATGTCTGATGGGTTACCACCGAAGCCAATTTTGTTTGGATAAAGTGCTAAAGTCGACATATTCCTATGCTAATCGTTAGACTAGATCTCTTGCCGTCCACCTCACACACGGCTATGTCAATTTTCAGCACCCGACTTTACTAATTAGACCAACGCGTAATGTGATTCTCAGTTATATATGATACTCTATTTTGTGCAATATAAGTACATGGAGTGACGTTGTGTTCTTGAGTCGCTGGGTGGTAGAGGCTATTAAGGAACAACATTGTGATAGATTTTCTACAATTATGGATTACTGAATTGTGATTTGTATATTGGTAGCATATGGTAACTTGTTTGACGTTCGTCCTTGTGATTCTAGATTTCTAGCATTGAATTTCGATGGTCCGATCGATCGACAAATGTGATTTTACAGGGCACCAATGCCCAGACCCTGAAGGAGTATATCCGGTGATTGATTTAGTTCTGGATTGGGAGACATCAAGAACATTCTGAATTTTTCCCTACAAAGAGAAGAGCAATTTGTATCAGTCAAGGTATGTAATCCAATAGAATGCTTCAGTTCTGGATTGGTTCTTGTAACTTGGTTCTTTTGCTATAACTGATAAAGTCCAGTTCATAGAAAGATGAAAATTTGCATCAGTCAAGGTGCGAGTGAGCTTAAGTACCTTGTGCGTTGTGTATGTGAACTAGATGTTTAAGTGTGATCACTTCCTTTAATCAAGAACAATATTTGTACTAATTAATCTTGTTTTTGTGTTGAAAAGTGGTACTTTGGCGCAAGTCTCCACATTACACCCTATGATATTATAAAACTGAATTAGCATAGTCCTTTGGCCTTACTTCAATTTTTTATATATACTTGGTACACCACTTTCTAAATCTCTTTACTCAAGATGAGACTTTTCCAGTTTTAATTAACTTCTTTCTTCTTAACAGGTTATAAGAAAATGTATCAGATGAAAAACAAACAGCAGAATCAATTATAAGAAAGTTTTTTTGTTTGCAGGTTGTGAAGTCCATATAGACTAATAGATCAGAAGTGCAAGTACCGGATAATTTTGGTGGTTTCCTTACCTTGGTATCAGTGGCAAATGGAGGTTTCATGGATTGTTTCTATATTCAAAGAACGGTGAAATATTATAAGATCTTATCTTGATATTGGTGATTTCTAATTATTTGGTTTATGATTTACTTTTATTGAATGCTTGGGGACTGACACGAGAGGTGGGTTTCAGTTGGTGGGATTCTTTATGTACCTATTCTGATGATTAGATCTTCTATGTCTTGTTTTTTTATTCAGATCTATTATAACACGTTTCTTTATCTTTTTATGATGGATTAAGAAAGATGATAGCTTCTTGCCTTTTGCCTAGAAAGGCGGCAGGGTGCGGAACCTAGCAGTCCAAGCTGCCAGTCCTAGATAAAATTGAAATTTTCATTTGATGGTTCATTGAGTTCAGATAATTTACTGGACTAGAAAGGATAGTTTGCAGATCCTAGCAGTCACAAGTTGCCAGGCTTTGTAATTTCCATGCGATCTTTAACACCTTAATTTCCTCTCCTTTTTATTAGAAGGCCATCTTTTGATGTTCATATGTGTGATACGTATACAATATCCATGTCTGATGTAGCTGGCCTCAGCAGGCAATATCAGTGTGAAATACGAGCAGCGTTGTGCCTGATTCAGATATTACAGAAGTGCTTTCACCTGTTAAAACAGACAAGCAACATTGTGCCTATATTCTATCTTATATAAAAGAAACTATTCACGAATTGGTTAACATGTACTACTATTGAAGAATCAAGTTCAGAAGTTGCCAACTAAATAATCCAAGGAATATTTCACCCTAGAGTTTCAAACCTGACCATGTTTTCTTTTCATGAGAATGATCTCGGTAGCCCAAATGATTTGTCAGATGTCATTTCAAATATTTGATGGTCAAGTGATCGTAATGGAATTTTTAACCTAGCAGAAAATGTTTGTTATACTATGAGTTGGGATTTTATAGTTGAATTTCTTAAGTGAAACTGAGCAAACTTTCGATGGTATATGTACGGATTTTCACTTCACATACTCGGTGACATTTTGCATTGCAAAAGATTTAGTAACTAAATTACTCACTCTGATCCATATTAATTATCATTGGATTGGATGTTTCTATGGATTGGAGGAAGTATAACATTTGTAATCTTCAAAAGAGCTCTCATATTATGTGAGCTTAGTGATCAGTGCATTATTTTCTCACCCAAATTGTTCAACGTTGAATTTTTCTTACTGCATAGGAGAACACAACTAAATTGTTTGCATGTTGCTCTTTCACTGTCCATATATGGGTGATGCATTATCAGATGAGAGCGGGAATATAGGGCGAAGAGACAAGTTGTTTTCCTGCACGGATAGGCAGAAAAAATACGCTAATTTGAAAAAAGGGATCCTGGTGCTCCGAAACCAACACACTGAAATTTCACAATTAGGTGAAGACCATAAGGGTAAGTGAACAAATTATTTTCCGTAGCAACGCAATATAAGGTTCATGTTGCTCGGCTCAAGTGGCTACTAGAACTATAGTAATTATTCGGACTCTTGGAACTCACCTCCGTAGACGATGTCGTAATACTCCCCTTCTACGGCTTCGTACAAGTTGGGCTCTTCATAGAAGACCTCCTCTTGGTTCTCAGATGCATACATTGGAGTACTTTCGGGATTCTCAGAGTCTAAGCAAGGATTCAAAGGAAAGGATGAGTAACAGTGTTACCCAACAAGTTCATTATATGCAAGGTAGGAAGTTTGATGATCTATCTACCACCTCGGACTATCAGTCTTTGGCATTATGCAATTTTCGTAATTCTTTCTTCAAAGATTGTTTTTATTATAAAAATCTATGACCATCATCCTTCACAGGTTGACCAGAACTTTTATGGAGTTCCTTCCTACCGCGTTCGTAGCTCCTTACCGGAATAGGGAGTAACAAGTTATAGTTCTTACACTCTGCAGAGGTGTGTTACTTTTCCCATGAGAGATCAACTCCTTGTTGCACAACCGGCGTACTTTCCCGTCCACATTTCCATGATGTGGGGCCCAGTAGTTGGTCCAAGCCAATCACTGCCCTCTCCACGACCTCATATGTCTGCACGATCCTTCGGCTAGCTTACCTACATTAAGCCCCCTTGCGGGCAGGCTAAAACCCTAATGAGTTTCTGAAGACTCTATGACCTAGTGATGCCCGGATTAGTACCATTTACATGGACTATCTCCCTAAACACCATTCATAGATAATCTAGACACCAAAAGTGTGGGGCGTAAGGGTGCCCACCCATATGTTGGATCCACACAAAGAATCGCAACGTCACGTTAAGGTCGTCTTGCCTCCATACAAGAGGAAAAGGATACAACTGACTTCTCTGTCCCATTCCAAATCTCATGGTTAACGCGTAATATATGGCGCTAGAATCACTAATGTCATGGTTTATTAATTCCTAATGGTTCATCATTAGTGCAAATAGAACTCTAAGTTATATTGCTCCATCATATCATCACTTAGGATGATCTCTAAGATTTAGTATCTTGAGAAAATAGTGTTTTCTTTTTCTATAGTATAGATGATAACACACAATTTGCAAATACTTTGATAAAGACTCTTCAAAGGACATGAGCAAGTGATGAACTTGCCTTGTGATGGCAAGGTAGTGAAGTCTGATGCTTGCACTGGACCTTGAGCTTCTATGTCTACAAAACATCATTATTACCGAGTAAGGACAATATTTAAAGAAGCAAAATGATTATGCAAAATAATGTAATGCATCATTTAACTTGATATGTTTTCTCCCCATTATTATAAAAATTATTTTTAATAATAAAGGATTCATAAGTATTACTTTTTAATATTTATAATATATACATTGTATTATTTTATTGATTTCCCTTTTATTTGACTTTTATTGATTTAATAATTCTTTTAAGAATTATCACTTAAATATCAAAAATTGTTATTAAATATTCGTTTAATATTTTTCTAAAATACTACAGTATTAATTTATATGATGAAAGTGAATTCTAATTAATTTTATCACCTTTCAATAATTTTGTAAAATTCCATAAGGATTATATAAATTACAAAATTCTTAATAAAATTTATATGTCTAAAATTATATTTCTTAATTTATTTGGATAGTGTGGATTATTGTGAATCCAAAAATATTTTATTTATAATTTTTGGACTTTTATTTTATTTTCTAGAATTTAATTAAGTTCAGGGGTATTTTGGTCTTTTTTATTTATTAAAACATGCCTTAAAGGTTTCTGGGCTGACTTGTTCTTATTGGGCCCTTGTGGCCCATTAGGCATAGTCAAAACAGCCACCCCGAAGGGTTCTGGCGCAACCCAGCCCACTCACTCGCTGTCCCTTACCCTCGAGCTCACTCCTCTCCTCCTCTCTCTCCGACCCCGTGGTCGGTGATGTCGTCGCCGATGATTCCCGCCGTCGTGGTTCGTTCTGGGCGCCGCCGTGGTGCAGGAGGAGGTTGCCAACTACGCCCCTCCATCCTGTCCAATTGGATTTGAGCATGGAGCTCTCCTGCTATAGATCGATGCCGTCCCGAACCCTAGGGTTTGGGGTTGGCATCGATCCCTGGCGCCGCCACTACTGTTGTGTGCCGTGGTGATTTTCCTTGCCTCTAGGCGTGGCTATGGTCGCCGTCGTGGCGCTGTATGGGTCGCAGCGCCCCCTGGGGGTGCTCCCTGTGCTGCCATGGTCGTCAGCCACCTCTGCTTCCTCTTCTAGTCTCTAGCGAGGACCTTTGGTGAGTTCTTTTCCTCTCCCCCTTGTGCTCTCTCTGTGCTCGCTCATCCTATGCTAGATGTTGGTAGTGACCTCTCTGGTTACTGTCTTGTCCTGATTAAGATGATTTGTTCCATTTAGGGTTCATATCCTGTTATTGATTATATACTGGA
Organism: Avena sativa; assembly: GCA_916181665.1. Classification (NCBI taxonomy): domain Eukaryota; kingdom Viridiplantae; phylum Streptophyta; class Magnoliopsida; order Poales; family Poaceae; genus Avena; species Avena sativa. The sequence goes on from OV702284.1 coordinate 1,171,998, forward strand.
TGAATTAGATCATATGTTGATGGTCTCTATGCATGCTGAATGATTAGTAGCTTGAGGCTTACTGCTTAAGGTGAACTATAATGGTTCTGGTGGCTTATCAGATGATTTTATGTTTAGATTTCACATGATTCAGATGATATAGTTGTTCTGAAATCAATGCTTGGTAAAGTCAGTGGGTTTGATAACTTACCACTGTCATTACTTGATTAATGATAATGTGTATGGTGTGATGAAATTACTGTCTTAGTGCTGTTGGCTTGAGAATTCATGTGTGGTCTGAGATCATAATGATCTCAACAGTGAAGATATACTTAGGAATGTTCTAATTATGATTCCTGTAATGACAGGAAAATGATTGGTAGATTGATTGATTAAATTTGTGAAGATGAAATGCTTATGCTAATTCATGTAGAATTGTTCTTGTGACACCATCTTTGTATGGCACACAAGATTGATTCTAATCCATTGTTTGGGTTGGTTTCATCTTAAGACAAGATTGGCATTAAAAGATAAGTAGAAGTATTCCTTTCTGAAATCCCTAAGACCAATGATGTTGGTCTGAGGCTTAGGGATTAGGCTTTATCTAGTTGATTCATATAGATAGTCCTGGTAGTGGTACCAACTATTGTTTCTTGAATCAAAGCTTGGAGAAAAATGATAGTAGGCTTGATCATTTATATGGATCCAAAAGATTAACTTCTAAGGTGCTACCCTTATCTTAGGGATGTGCCTAGAAGTTAAATCTTAGCTATATTTGTTCTTGAATTGAAATATATAGCTTGACATCCAAATCAATGATGTTGTTCTGAGTTTTGGTTGGATCCTTGTACTTTGTTGTTTGCTTTTAGAGTTTAAAACCTCAGTGATGGATTCACCCCACTTGGGTGCTTTCTGAGAGTTTGATTGTGATACAGATCATGTATGCTTGTCTAATCTTAGACATATAGATCATGTGATGGTCTATGTACTCACCACTATCACTTGATGTTGTGGTTGCTAGTGGTGGATCTTGTGGTAGCTTGATCTTGTGGTTGATCTTGTGATCCCCTGGTATATTTAGCTCCCGGCTTTTCCTTGATCTAGCCCATCATCTCGTGATCCTAATGGCTTGACCTTGGTCTTGCTATCCACCTGATCTTCCCCCTCCTTATGTCACCATCCTGGTGATGTGATTCTGGCTTTGGTTGGTTTGGCTGCTGGCAGATGTGCTTGGTGTAGCTGTTGGCTAAGCTAGCTGTTCTTGTGTGTGGGAGCAGTGAAGAGATGCACTAGATCCTCTCCACGGCTCTGCTGAGCAGTTTTGTGTTGATGGGCTGTTGCTAAGGTGCTGACAACACACACCATGCATTTTGGTGTGTGTCCTACCCGTGTGCTTGCTGTGCACTTGTGGATATGCACTGAATTTGAGATTGACTGTTATCTGGTTACTTTTACCTGGTTGGTGAAACTTGCCCCTCCTTGTTGTCGTTTGACTTCTGGCTTAAAATTATGAAAGATACATTCTTTCATATTGGTGAAACTTGCCCCTTTTATAAATTACTCAATGATGAATCTTGATCAGTGCACTTCACTGACAAGTCTAAGAGTAAAACAATACTAACCTTAACCTTATTTATTTTTTTACTAGTGTTTGTTTTGCAGGTACAGATTTGAAGATGAAGATTTTAGTTTAGGTTTTCTTTATAGAATAGTCAATATAATCTTCTTTATTCTTTTGTAATTTTAGTTCTATTCTTTTGTAATCTTCATTTTATTATTTTGTAATAAAAAATATATTGTTATTAATAAAGAAATATTCTTATTCTTTATTTATTTGCTATGGTGAAGATTGTGGATAATTTCAATAAGTTACATTTTTAAATAAAGTTTGAGTTAAATTGGTTAACTCTTAATTTAATCAAGATTCAAATATTATTCAAAAATCGTTTAACTTATAATTCAAACACTCAAGTTTTAAATTCAAATTTCATTTCCCAAAACACATAATTCCTCAAAGATCATATCAAAGTCTATAGCAATCATCCTTTAAGACTAACCCTAATCTCAAAGTATGAAAGAAACCTTGATCACTTTAGGTTTTTATTTGGCGAAAAATTTACCCACATTTTCACAAATGAATGCATGCAGCCTTCCAAATTCGTAAATCTACCCTTTGTTAGTTCCTAAATGCTGGGATGTTACAGACACCTCCCCTTAAATTAAACTTCGTCCCGAAGTTTGTTGAGATGTACCTCAATAGTTCTGGATAGGCTTTCCTTAAATCCTCTTCTTTCTCCCACGTGGCTTCCCTTTCAGGGTGATGTTCCCACTATACTTTGCAATACTTGATTGCTCCGTTCCTCAACCTTTTCCAGTTTTCTTCCAAAACTTTACAGGGCTTTTCAATATAGGTCAAGTCTGCTTGTAGTTCTATCTCCTGGTGTGTGATTGCATCATCCGAAACTCTAAAACATTTACGAAGTTGTGACACATGGAAAACATTATGCACTTGAGCTAATCTTGATGGTAACTCTAAAGCATAAGCTATAGTTCGGTTTTGACTCAATATCTTGATTGGTACGATGTATCTTGGACTCAATTTTCCTTTAACTCCGAACCTTTTCACCCCTTTCATTGGACTTACTTTCAAGTATACCATGTCTCCCACTTCTGTATGCCATGATCTTCGACTTTGATCAGCATAACTTTTCTGCCTACTCTGGGATATTTTCAGTCTATCCCTGATCTTATCAATGATATCTTGTCTTTCCTTGATATAATCTGGCGCAAATTCTTTGCTGCTTCCAGGCTCATACCAACATATTGGTGATCTACACTTCCTTCCATACAGAACTTGGTATGGAGCTGCTTTCAGACTACTCTGATAGCTATTATTATAGGAAAATTCTGCCAATGGTAGATGATCTTCCCATGTACCTCCAAAATCTAGTGCACAAGCTCTTAACATGTCTTCTAGTATTTGATTTGTTCTTTCAGTTTGACCTCCTGTCTCAGGATGATATGTTGTGCTGAAATATAACTTTGAACCAAGTGCTTCATGCAATTGCTTCCAAAATGCTGAAGTAAACACTGATGCCCTATCAGTTATGATCTTTTTGGGTACTCCATGCTTACTTACTATCTCCTTGACGTAAACTTCAACTAGATTCTCGGCATTATCTTTCTGATTCACCGGAATAAAATGTGCACTCTTAGTGAGTCTGTCCACACTTACCCATATCATATCCTTCCTTTTTGGTGTCATGGGCAATCCTGTGATGAAGTCCATACCCATTTACTTCCACTTCCATTCAGGAATTTCCAAAGGTTGTAATGGTCCTGCTGGACTTTGATGTTCGGCTTTCACCCTTTGGCAAGTATGGCATTCATATACATATTTAGCAATATCCCTTTTCATGTTATTCCACCAGAACAATTCTTTCAAATCCATGTACATTTTAGTAATTCCTGGATGTATAGAATAAGGTGTTTCATGTGCTTCTCTGAGTATGATATTTCTAATCTCAGTCACATCTGGAACACATAGACGATCTTGAAACCATAAAGACTCATAATCTCTAAGGCGAAAAACGGATTTTTGACCTTGAGATATCCTCCGAATTTCCTAAGCAATAAAAGGATCTTCTGCTTGATGTCTAAAAATTTCTTGCTTAAGATCACTATCCTGCTCTGCAACTACATGCATAGTAGCTAGTCCTCCAAGAACCTCTGTTCTGATGAATTGAAGCTCTAGTCTTTCTAAGTCCATATGTAACTCTTTTGGTAGCTCCCTATTACTAGGCTGAATATTTGCACTCTTTCTGCTTAAAGCATCAACTACAACATTTGCTTTCCCTGGGGTATAGTTGATTGTTAAATCATAATCTTTGATTAGTTCCAACCAACGCTTTTGTCTCATATTCAACTCTTTTTGAGTGAAGAAATATTTGAGACTTTTATGGTCAGTGTATAACTCACATATGGCTCCATAAAGAAAATGCCTCCATCCTTTTAGAGCAAAAACTACTGCTGCTAACTCTAAATCATGAGTTGGATAGTTAACTTCATGTGGTTTCAGTTGTCTTGAACCATAAGCAATTACTTTCCGATCTTGCATTAATACACAACCTAAACCTTCTTTAGATGCATCACAATATACTGTGAAGTCCTTCCCTGTTTCAGGAACTGCTAAGATTGGAGTTGTGGTTAACCTGGTTTTCAACTCCTGAAAACTTGTTTCACACTTCTCATCCCAATTGAATGGTGTATTCTTTCTTAGCAATTTGGTCATTCGTCCAGCTATTTTGGAGAAACCTTCAATGAATCTCCGATACTAACCAGCCATTCCTAAGAAACCTCGAATTTGCTTCACATTGGTTGGTGCAGTCCACTCGAGTACTGACTGAACCTTAGATGGATTTACAGCAATTCCATCTTTACTGATTACATGACCGAGGAATTCTACCTCATCTAGCCAAAATTCACACTTACTAAACTTAGCATAAAGTTTGTGTTCCCTTAGAGTCTGCAATGCTATTCTCAAATGATTGGCATGCTCTTCCTTATCCTTGGAATATATCAGAATATCATCAATAAATACTATGACGAACTTGTCCAAATATGGCATGAAGATTTTGTTCATCAAATTCATGAATATTGCAGGTGCATTGGTCAAACCAAATGGTACTACCAGATACTCATGGTGTCCATATCTTGAGACAAATGCTGTCTTTGGAACATCTTCTGGTTTGATTTTTATTTGATGGTATCCAGATCTTAAATCGATCTTTGAGAATACTCCAGCTCCTTTCACTTGATCAAACAAATCTTGAATTCTTGGTAAAGGATACTTATTATTGATAGTAACGTTGTTCAGATTTCTATAATCTCCACACATTCTTCTTCCGCCATCTCTCTTATCCACAAAGATTACTGGTGTTCCCCATGGAGATACACTTTCCTGAATAAATCCTTTTCTGGCTAACTCATCAATTTGCTCTTTGAGTTCTTTTAACTCTTTGGGTCCCATTTTATATGGTGCTTGAGCTATTGGTGCTGTACCAGGAATTAGGTCAATAGTGAACTCTATCTCCCGATCTGGTGGCATTCCCGGTAGCTCTGCTGGAAAAACGTCTTGAAACTCATTTACTATAGGAATCTCTTCCAATTTGACCTCTTTCATTGAGTTCAACTACAGATCCACCATAATATGTCTGTGCTTATCTTTTTGGTAAACTATCCTTGCTCCACTTGGAGTTTTGATTGAGACAGTTTTCTCCTCACAATTTATCTAAGCTTCGTGTTCCATCATCCAGTCCATCCCCAGCACTACTGCAATTCCCTTCAAAGGAATCACATAAAGGTCTGCGAAATATGTACAACCATAGATCGAGATAACCTGATCTTGTTTGATGTGGCGTACAATCACATTTACCCCTGTTGTAACTACTGTCATAGGGTTTTCTAACGTTGCCCTTCTAATCCCGAACTTATCACAGAATTCTTCATAAATAAATGAAGTAGTTGCACCAGTATCAAATAGAACTTCGGCGTGATTGGTAAGGATATTGAGCGTACCTATCACTGCATGCTCTGAATTATCCACCTCCTCGAGGGTTGCACAGTTCAGTTTCCCGGTAGGTCTGTTCCTCTTACCATTGTTGTTCTTGCCATTATTTCCTCCTTTATTGGGATGTCCATTTCCTCCACTGGCTTGCCTTCCATATCGATCCGACCAACCACCTTGTGGTTTGCTTGGACAATTGGGCTTGATGTGACCTCTCTGACCACAAGCGTGACATACAATTACTGGTTTCGGGAAATCCCTACTAATATGCCCTGGGAGTTTGCAATTGTGACATATAATATTCTTTGCATTTGGATTTGCACTCCGAATGGGATTGTTGTTGTTATTGGGCCTATTCCTTAGTTTGAATTCCAGATTGGGCTTGGGCTTGCTCGCTTGGTTCCTCTTGGTTTCCTTCTTAGCTCTCTTCCTTCTATCCTCTTGGACATTCTTATAATCATCTTCGAAAGTAATGGATGCATCCAGCAACTGCTGATAAGTTTGCTTATTGGCTAACCTTAATTGCATCTTCATAAATGGATTTAATCCACGCAAAAAACGCTTCTTCCGCTTCTCTTCAGTGTTGACATCCTCCTCGGCATAGCGAGATAGTCGACTAAACTCCCGGATGTACTTCATGACACTAGTATATCCCTGCTAAAGCTCCTCAAATTCTCTCCGCTTCAATTCCGTAACACTCTCCGGAACATGATATTCACGGAATCTCCGTTTAAACTCTTCCCAGGAATACTCCCTTCCTGGTTGTTGCATGGCCAACTGATTTTCCCACCATGATGCTGCAGGTCTAGTCAGAAGATGAGTTGCATACCTCAATTTCTCCTCCTCATTGCAACCTACAGTCTTCAGCTTTCTTTCTGTATCTGCTAGCCAATCTTCTGCATCCATTGGTTCAGGGGCTGATGCAAAAGGTAACGACCTTGCATTCTGGAAATTAGATAGACTCACTCCTCCACCTTCAGGTGCCCTCTGATTTTCTCATCCCAGCAACTCCTCCATGAACTTGTTCTGGGTCTCTTGCATCATTTGCATGCACTGCATAAAGTTCTGCTCCATTAACGGCCTCATTGGTGGTGGTGGTGGTAATGCTCCTTGATTTGCTGCATCTGCATCGGCCTTCTCTTTGGCCTCTCGCTCCATCCGCTGCTGCTCAGTTTCGTTTTCTACACCCGTATCCATGACCCTCTAGTCCTGCAACATAAAGCGAATACACATAGTTACATCATGCACATGTGTTCTGAGCTCGACTTTACGCATAGAACTAGTCACACGATGAAAATCCAAATAAAATCCAAATATGCATTTCACATATTATACATAATATCATAATAATACAAAGTCATTACACCATATACCATATAGGTATAATCACAAAACTACCTTATTCATCACACTATCTTATTTCTTTGAGTACAGTACACGATACTCGATATCACTAACTAGTTGCCTCCTTCTAGTAGTAACTACGCTCATCGTACATGCTTGATGTCCAACCGTGATGACGTGTTGTTCGTCGCACAATTTGTGGAACAAACGTCCTTCCAGAAGGAACATACTCTGTATCTGAAGTGTTAGTACTTGAGTCATTACTCAACCTGAGCGCATTGACTCCCTCCAGCTCAGCTGAAAAGTCTTCAGAAACACATTCAACATTATCTCCTGCCTGCATCTCCTGAGCTTCATTCCTTGAGTTGTCAACAGGATACGCAGATCCTGCTGCTTCCCAGGTGCTCCTTTGGGAAAGATAGTTAAACACTAAATAATGTATATTCCCTGGGTTTTTAGAAGATGTTGATGATCAAACAGTCTCTCCTCAGGATATTCTTCTTCATCCTGATTATCTATCGACATGGCATTTCTACTACTATTACTAGGGTTATTTCTTACACCCATCCAGCTAGATTGTCCAACATTTCTGTCAGAACCATCTGTGGACATCTGGTGTTCATGATATCCTTCATATGATCCCATTCTCCAACCATCAGAATTCTCAATAGGAAGTTCTGAGTCAGAACCATCTTCTAAACCCTATGGTACTGCATACCTCATATCCATATTAGGATCATGTATAGGTTCAGGTCTTGGTGAATAAGGATATGGTATAAAAGATTCAGGATCTATAGGTATATCCTTAAAAATAGGTGTTGCACTACTACTTGATTCCTTCTCTATATGTAATGCTAACTGATTCCTTCTTTCCGGATCAGTTAGATCCTCTAACATGTCATTTTTATCTTCAACAATCACTTGATGTGTCTTATAAAAAGACACAACGAGTGTTCGATATCTATTCATAAACTTGGAAGCTAACTTATGATGCTTCTTAACCAAAGTAAGATGATCTGGTATAGGCTCCGACTCATAGAATCATGAGGTATCACAGAAAATGTGCTACCTTCTAACTCTTTGGTTTTATGCTCCCGGATATTAGCTATCGCCTCCACAACTTCAACATGATATGCTACTAAATGACTCCTACCTTCTCCTATAGGTAGATCGTGATATAATCCAAACTCCTCTAGGAGTTGGATACTCACACGATACTTGGATAACATCCGGCCATCAAGGTAAGTGATAGTGTTCACTGGAATTCTAGTTGGACAACTAAAGATCTTTAAAAGTTGACGAAGTTGGTATATGAATGATCCTTGATAATCATCAAGAGTCTCCTCTTTCCTTACCAAAGTCTGTTTTGGAAACTTTGGTGCCATATCTCTGTATATCATAAAAATAGTTTGATTAGTATCCAATAATATATTGCATCATAACAAAGAATTATCGCACTAAAATATATAACGAAATATTCTCAATTGAATACTCATTATATTACTTTTAGAGAATTCTTTAACGCTGCTAAACTTTCCTACATGTAATACCCTTTACTAGGTTTCCAACCTAAGGTCAAAGCAATTTTCTCTGATACCAACTGTGGTGACCTAACATACCACTGCATGTGTAGTACACTATAGTCATTGACATGACATCCACGGAATACCGTTCCGTAAATATCACATCCCTCAGAGTGGTACAACAGAAACATTGTGGGTCCATATTACAAACAAACACACTTTATTATTATTACAATACCGGAAGTTCAAGACTTCCAAAAGATTCAATTTACAAACCAAAATATAAGTGTTTCAGCGGAAGTTTCAAACTTAAAACTTAAACTCTAGATTGGGCTCAACAACTTATTATTATATAAGGTACATGTTGCTCGGCTCAAGTGGATACTAGAAATATAGTAATTATTCAGACTCTTGGAACTCTCCTCCGTAGACGATGTCGTAATACTCCCCTTCTATGGCTCCGTACAAGTTGGGCTCTTCATAGAAGACCTCCTCTTGGTTCTCAGATGCGTACATTGGAGTGCATTCGGGATTCTCAGAGTCTAAGCAAGGATTCAAAGGAAAGGATGAGTAACAGCGTTACCCAACAAGTTCATTATATGCAAGGTAGGAAGTTTGATGCTATATCTACCACCTCGGACTATCAGTCTTTGGCATTATGCTATTTTCGTAATTCTTTCTTCAAAGATTGTTTTTATTATAAAAATCTATGACCATCAGCCTTCACAGGTTGACCAGAACTTTCATGGAGTTCCTTTCCTGCCGCGTTCATAGCTCCTTCCCGGAACAGGGAGTAACAAGTTACAGTTCTTACACTCTGCAGAGGTGCGTTCATTTTCCCATGAGAGATCAACTCCTTATTGCACAACCGGGCGTACTTTCCCGTCCACATTTCCATGATGTGGGGCCCAGTAGTTGGTCCAAGCCAATCACTGCCCTCTCCGCGACCTCATATGTCTGCACGATCCTTTGGCTAGCTCACCTACGTTAAGCCCCCTTGCGGGCAGGCTAAAACCCTGATGAGTTTCCGTAGACTCTATGACCTAGTGATGCCCGAATTAGTACCATTTACATGGACTATCTCCCTAAACACCATTCATAGATAATCTAGACACCAAAAGTGTGGGGCGTAAGGGTGCCTACCCATATGTTGGATCCACACAAGTAATCACAACATCACGTTAAGGTTGTCTTGCCTCCATACAAGAGGAAAAGGATACAACTAACTTCTCTGTCCCATTCCAAATCTCATGGTTAACGCGTAATATATGGCGCTAGAATCACTGATGTCATGGTTTATTAATTCCTAATGGTTCATCATTAGTGCAAATAGAACTCTAAGTTATATTGCTCCATCATATCATCACTTAGGATGATCTCTAAGATTTAGTATCTTGAGAAAATAGTGTTTTCTTTTTCTATAGTATAGATGATAACACACAATTTGCAAATACTTTGATAAAGACTCTTCAAAGGACATGAGCAAGTGATGAACTTGCCTTGTGATGGCAAGGTAGTGAAGTCTGATGCTTGCACTGGACCTTGAGCTTTTATGTCTACAAAAACATCATTATTGCCCGGTAAGAACAATATTTAAAGAAGCAAAATGATTATGCAAAATAATGTAATGCATCATTTAACTTAATATGTTTTCTCCCCATTATTATAAAAATTATTTTTAATAATAAAGGATTCATAAGTATTACTTTTTAATAGTTATAATATATACATTGTATTATTTTATTGATTTCCCTTTTATTTGACTTTTATTGATTTAAGAATTCTTTTAAGAATTATCACTTAAATATAAAAAATTGTTATTAAATATTCGTTTAGTATTTTTCTAAAATACTACAGTATTAATATATGATGAAACAGAATTCTAATTAATTTTATCACGTTTCAATAATTTTGTATAATTCCATAAGGATTATATAAATTAGAAAATTCTTAACAAAATTTATATGTCTAAAATTTTATTTCTTAATTTATTTGGATAGTGGGGATTATTGTGAATCCAAAAATATTTTATTTATAATTTTTGGACTTTTATTTTATTTTCTAGAATTTAATTAAGTTCATGGGTATTTTGGTCTTTTTTATTTATTAAAACATGCCTTAAAGGTTTCTGGCTAGCTTGTTCTTATTGGGCCCTTGTGGCACATTAGGCATAGTCAAAACAGCCACCCCGAAGGGTTCTGGCCCAACCCAGCCCACTCACTCGCTGTCCCTCACCCTCGAGCTCACTCCTCTCCTCCTCTCTCTTCGACCCCGTGGTCGGTGATGTCACCGCCGATGATTCCCGCCGTCGTGGTTCGTTCTGGGCGCCGCCGTGGTACAGGAGGAGGTTGTCGACTATGCCCCTGCATCCAGTCCAATTGGATTTGAGCATGGAGATCTCCTACGACAGATCGATGTCGTCCCGAACCCTAGGGTTTGGGGTTGGCGTCGATCCCTGGCGCCGCCGCTGCTGTTGTGTGCTGTGGTTATTTTCCTCGCCTCTAGGCGTGCCTATGGTCGCCGCCGTGGCGCTGTATGGGTCGCAGCTCCCCCCTGGGGGTGCTCCCCGTGCCACCATGGTCGCCGGCCAGCTCTGCTTCCTCTTATAGTCTCCAGCGAGGACCTTTGGTGAGTTCTTTTCCTCTCCCCCTTGTGCTCTCTCTGTGCTCGCTCATCCTATGCTAGATGTTGGTAGTGACCTCTCTGGTTACTGTCTTGTCCTGATTAAGATGATTTGTTCCATTTAGGGTTCATATCCCGTTGTTGATTATATACTGGATGAATTAGATCATATGTTTATGGTCTCTATGCATGCTAAATGATTAGTAGCTTAAGGCTTACTACTTAAGGTGAACTATAATGGTTCTGGTGGCTTATCAGATGATTATATGTTTAGATTTCATATGATTCAGATGATATAGTTGTTCTGAAATCAATGCTTGGTAAAGTCAGTGGGTTTGATAACTTACCACTGTCATTACTTGATTAATGATAATGTGTATGGTGTGATGAAATCATTGTATTAGTGTTGTTGGCTTGAGAATTCATGTGTGGTCTGAGATCATAATGATCTCAAAAGTGAAGATATACTTAGGAATGTTCTAATTATGATTCCTGTAATGACAGGAAAATGATTGGTAGATTGATTGATTAAATTTGTGAAGATGAAATGCTTATTCTGATTCATGTAGAATTGTTCTTGTGACACCATCTTTGTATGGCACACAAGATTGATTCTAATCCATTGTTTGGGTTGGTTTCAGCTTAAGACAAGCTTGGCATTAAAAGATAAGTAGAAGTATTCCTTTCTGAAATCCCTAAGACCAATGATGTTGGTCTGAGGCTTAGGGATTAGGCTTTATCTAGTTGATTCATATAGATAGTCCTGGTAGTGGTACCAACTATTGTTTCTTGAATCAAAGCTTGGAGAAAAATGATAGTAGGCTTGATCATTTATATGGATCCAAAAGATTAACTTATAAGGTGCTACCCTTATCTTAGGGATGTGCCTATAAGTTAAATCTTAGCTATATTTGTTCTTGAATTGAAATATATAGCTTGACAGCCAAATCAATGATGTTGTTCTGAGTTTTGGTTGGATCCTTGTACTTTGTTGTTTGCTTTTAGAGTTTAAAACCTCAGTGATGGATTCACCCCACTTGGGTGCTTTCTGAGAGTTTGATTGTGATACAGATCATGTATGCTTGTCTAATCTTAGACATATAGATCATGTGATGGTCTATGTACTCACCACTGTCACTTGATGTTGTGGTTGCTAGTGGTGGATCTTGTGGTAGCTTGATCTTGTGGTTGATCTTGTGATCCCCTGGTATATTTAGCTTCTGGATTTTCCTTGATCTAGCCCATCATCTCCTGATCCTGATGGCTTGACCTTGGTCTTGCTATCCACCTGATCTCCCCCTCCTTATGTCACCATCCTAGTGATGTGATTCTGGCTTTGGTTGGTTTGGTTGCTGGCTGTTGTGCTTGGTGTAGCTGCTGGCTAAGCTAGCTGTTCTTGTGTGTGGGAGCAGTGAAGAGATGCACTAGTGCCTCTCCACGGGTGTGCTGAGAAGTTTTGTGTTGATGGGCTGTTGGTAAGGTACTGACAACACACACCATGCATTTTGGTGTGTGTCCTCCCTGTGTGCTTGCTGTGCACTTGTGGATATGCACTGAATTTGAGATTGACTATTATCTGGTTACTTTTACCTGGCTGGTGAAACTTGCCCCTCCTTGCTATCATTTGACTTCTGGCTTAAAGTTATGAAAAATACTTTCTTTTATATTGGTGAAACTTGCCCCTTTTATAAATTACTCAATGATGAATCTTGATCAGTGCACTTCACTGACAAGTCTGAGAGTAAAACAATACTAACCTTAACCTTCTTTATTTTTTTACTAGTGTTTGTTTTGAAGGTACAAATTTGAAGATGAAGATTTTAGTTTAGGTTTTATTTATAGAATAGTCAATGTAATCTTCTTTATTCTTTTGTAATTTTAGTTCTATTCTTTTGTAATCTTCATTTTATTATTTTGTAATAAAAATTATATTATTATCAATAAAGAAATATTCTTATTGTTTATTTATTTGCTATGGTGAAGATTGTGGATAATTTCAATAAGCTATGGTGAAGAAATATTCATATTCTTAATTGTTTTCTTTAAATAAAGTTTGAATTAAATTGGTTAACTCTTAATTTAATCAAGATTCGAATAGTATTCAAAAATCATTTAACTTATAATTCAAACACTCAAGTTTTAAATTCAAATTTCATTTCCCAAAACACATAATTCCTCAAAGATCATATCAAAGTCTATAGCAATCATCCTTTAAGACTAACCCTAATCTCAAAGTATGAAAGAAACCTTGATCACTTTAGGTTTTTATTTGGCGAAAAGTTTACCCACATTTTCACAAATGAATGCATGAAACATTCCAAATTCCTAAATCTACCCTTCGTTAGTTCCTAAATGCTGGGATGTTTCAGACTTCCCCCCTTAAATTAAACTTCGTCCCGAAGTTTGTTGAGATGTACCACAATAGTTCTGGATAGGCTTTCCTTAAATCCTCTTCTTTCTCCCACGTGGCTTCCCTTTCAGGGTGATGTTCCCACTATACTTTGCAATACTTGATTGCTCCGTTCCTCAACCTCTTCCAGTTTTCTTCCAAAACTTTACAGGGCTTTCCAATATAGGTCAAGTCTGCTTGTAGTTCTATCTCCTGGTGTGTGATTGCATCATCCGAAACTCTAAAACATTTACGAAGTTGTGACACATGGAAAACATTATGCACTTGAGCTAATCTTGATGGTAACTCTAAAGCATAAGCTATAGTTCGGTTTTGACTCAATATCTTGAATGGTACGATGTATCTTGGACTCAATTTTCCTTTAACTCCGAACCTTTTCACCCCTTTCATTGGACTTACTTTCAAGTATACCATGTCTCCCACTTCTGGATGCCATGATCTTCGACTTTGATCAGCATAACTTTTCGGCCTACTCTGGGATATTTTCAGTCTATCCCTGATCTTATCAATGATATCTTGTCTTTCCTTGATATAATCTGGCGCAAATTCTTTGCTGCTTCCAGGCTCATACCAACATATTGGTGATCTACACTTCCTTCCATACAGAACTTGGTATGGAGATGCTTTTAGACTACTCTGATAGCTATTATTATAGGAAAATTCTGCCAATGGTAGATGATCTTCCCATGTACCTCCAAAATCTAGTGCACAAGCTCTTAACATGTCTTCTAGTATTTGATTTGTTCTTTCAGTTTGACCTCCTGTCTCAGGATGATATGCTGTGCTGAAATCTAACTTTGAACCAAGTGCTTCATGCAATTGCTTCCAAAATGCTGAAGTAAACACTGATCCCCTATCAGTTACGATCTTTTTGGGTACTCCATGCTTACTTACTATCTCCTTGACGTAAACTTCAACTAGCTTATCGGCATTATCTTTCTGATTCACCAGAATAAAATGTGCACTCTTAGCGAGTATGTCCACAATTACCCATATCATATCCTTCCTTTTTGGTGTCATGGGCAATCCTGTGATGAAGTCCATACCTATTTCCTCCCACTTCCATTCAGGAATTTCCAAAGGTTGTAATGGTCCCGCTGGACTTTGATGTTCGGCTTTCACCCTTTGGCAAGTATGGCATTCAGATACATATTTAGCAATATCCCTTTTCATGTTATTCCACCAGAATAATTCTTTCAAATCCATGTACATTTTAGTACTTCCTGGATGTATAGAATAAGGTGTTTCATGTGCTTCTCTGAGTATGATATTTCTAATCTCAGTCACATCTGGAACACATAGACGGTCTTGAAACCATAAAGACTCATAATCTCCAAGGCGAAAAACGGATTTTTGACCTTGAGATATCTTACGAATTTCCTCAGCAAGAAAAGGATCTTCTGCTTGATGTCTAAAAATTTCTTGCTTAAGATCACTATCCTGCTCTGTAACTACATGCACAGTAGCTAGTCCTCCAAGAACCTCTGTTCTGATGAATTGAAGCTCTAGTCTTTCTAAGTCCATTTGTAACTCTTTTAGTAGCTCCCTATTACTAGGCTGAATATCGCACTATTTCTGCTTAAAGCATCAGCTACAACATTTTCTTTCCCTAGGGTATAGTTGATTGTTAAATCATAATCTTTGATTAGTTCCAACCAACGCTTTTGTCTCATATTCAATTCTTTTTGAGTGAAGAAATATTTGAGACTTTTATGGTCAGTGTATAACTCACATATGGCTCCATAAAGAAAATGCCTCCATCCTTTTAGCGCAAAAACTACTGCTGCTAACTCTAAATCATGAGTTGGATAGTTAACTTCATGTGGTTTCAGTTGTCTTGAACCATAAGCAATTACTTTCCGATCTTGCATTAATACACAACCTAAACCTTCTTTAGATGCATCACAATATACTGTGAAGTCCTTCTCTGTTTCAGGAACTGCTAAGATTGGAGCCGTGGTTAACCTGGTTTTCAACTCCTGAAAACTTGTTTCACACTGCTCATCCCAATTGAATGGTGTATTCTTTCTTAGCAATTTGGTCATTGGTACAACTATTTTGGAGAAACCTTCAATGAATCTCCTATAATAACCAGCCATTCCTAAGAAACCTCGAATTTGCTTCACATTGGTTGGTGCAGTCCACTCGAGTACTGACTGAACCTTAGATGGATTTACAGAAATTCCATCTTTACTGATTACATGACTGAGGAATTCTACCTCATCTAGCCAAAATTCACACTTACTAAACTTAGCATAAAGTTTGTGTTCCCTTAGAGTCTGCAATGCTATTCTCAAATGATTGGCATGCTCTTCCTTATCCTTGCAATATATCAAAATATCATCAATAAAGACTATGATGAACTTGTCCAAATATGGCATGAAGATTTTGTTCATCAAATTCATGAATATTGCAGGTGCATTGGTCAAACCAAATGGTACTACCAGATACTCATGGTGTCCATATCTTGAGACAAATATTGTCTTTGGAACATCTTCTGGTTTGATTTTTATTTGATGGTATCCAGATTTTAAATTGATCTTTGAGAATACTCCAGCTCCTTTCACTTGATCAAACAAATCTTGAATTCTTGGTAAAGGATACTTATTCTTGATAGTAACGTTGTTCCGATTTCTATAATCTCCACACATTATTCTTCCGCATCTCTCTTATCCACAAAGATTACTGGTGTTCCCCATGGAGATACACTTTCCTGAATAAATCCTTTTCTGGCTAACTCATCAATTTGCTCTTTGAGTTCTTTTAACTCTTTGGGTCCCATTTTATATGGTGCTTGAGCTATTGGTGCTGTATCAGGAATTAGGTCAATAGTGAACTCTATCTCCTGATCTGGTGGCATTCCCGGTAGCTCTGCTGGAAAAACGTCTTGAAACTCATTTACTATAGGAATCTCTTCGAATTTGACCTATTTCATTAAGTTCAACTGCAGATCCACCATAATATGTCTGTGCTTATCTTTTTGTAAGATATCCTTGCTCCACTTGGAGTTTTGATTGAGACAGTTTTCTCCTCACAATTTATCTAAGCTTCGTATTCCATCATCCAGTCCATCCCCAGCACTACTGCAATTCCCTTCAAAGGAATCACATAAAGGTCTGCGAAATATGTACAACCATAGATCAAGATAACCTGATCTTGTTTGATGTGGCGTACAATCACATTTCCCCCTGCTGTAACTACTGTCATAGGGTTTTCTAACATTGCCCTTCTAATCCCGAACTTATCATAGAATTCTTCATAAATAAATGAAGTAGTTGCACCAGTATCAAATATAACTTTGGCGTGATTGGTAAGGATATTGAGCGTACCTATCACTGCATGCTCCGAATTATCCACCTCCTCGAGGGTTGCACAGTTCAGTTTCCCGGTAGGTCTGTTCCTCTTACCATTGTTGTTCTTGCCATTATTTCCTCCTTTATTGGGCTGTCCATTTCCTCCACTGGCTTGCCTTCCATATCGATCCGACCAACCACCTTGTGGTTTGCTTGGACAATTGGGCTTGATGTGACCTCTCTAACCACAAGCGTGACATACAATTACTGGTTTCGGGCAATCCCTACTAATATGCCCTGGGAGTTTGCAATTGTGACATATAATATTCTTTGCATTTGGATTTGCACTCCGATTGGGATTGTTGTTGTTATTGGGCCTATTCCTTAGTTTGAATTCTAGATTGGGCTTGGGCTTGCTCGCTTGGTTCCTCTTGGTTTCCTTCTTAGCTCTCTTCCTTCTATCCTCTTGGACATTCTTTTAATCATCTTTGAAAGTAATGGCTGCATCCAGCAACTGCTGATAAGTTTCCTTATTGTCTAACCTTAATTGCATCTTCACAAATGGATTGAATCCACGCAGAAAACGCTTCTTCCGCTTCTCTTCAGTGTTGACATCCTCCTCGGCATAGCGAGATAGTCGACTAAACTCCCGGATGTACTTCATGACACTAGTATATCCCTGCTAAAGCTCCTCAAATTCTCTCCACTTCAATTCCATAACTGTAACACCACGGTTCTGAAAAGACCGTAGCTTCTATGTGACATGCCAATCCCTGGATCGGTTCATTGGCTCACAATAGAATAAGATGAATAACATAGCAAAATATCCGTGTATCATAAATAACGAAGAACCAGAGTATCATTATTACAATAAAAGCTTAGCTCAAGGCTAGCTCAATGTTATTCAATTAGCAAGATAAATATAGTAAATCCTCCATTCTTCAAATTGCCCACAAGTGAACAAGTGCCGAGTGGAGTACCGTGGCCTAAATCGATTACTCAGAATCGGAATATCCTGCAACATGAAACGTAGCAGCCCCGAAGGGTCAATACATGGAATGTATGGCAAGTAGAGCTATTAAAGGAGACAACATTGCTAACATCTACATGCATATTTGGCGAGTGGAGGTGTGGTTAGCTTGCATTTACAAATACCTTTGTCCTACTTTCATAAACAGTTTTTGATTTTCTTTCAAAAGATCCCAATTAAGTTAACCCAAGAACATTTAAAGCAATTATGAAATTAGAATGAGCGAGAAACATGTCATGGAATCAATATCAAGCAACTCAGTCGTCCATAACCGGGGACACAGCTAATCGATTAGATTATACACCCTGCAGGGGTTAGTATACTTTACCCATGTGACTTGGCCAGCCCAGCTCATACCATCACTCTCATTTTGGGTGATGATAGGGAGAAGTCCAAGAAGAGACTGTTCGGGAAGTAGCTCCCCAATCCCGACGCGCACCGGTCCAACCTACCAAAATTCTACATCTCGCGATACGCGGGTTCGAGTTACCACAACCTACTGAGTCCTACCAACCGCCCATTTCATTATTGGCACATGGTTGTACACGTAAGCTACAAAATAAAGAATCCAATAATTTTCTCTTGATACCTGGGTGCCTTTCCGCAATGATACCACCAAAATTTATCAATCCCATCACACCCAGAAGATTCATTGATTAAGTTGTTTTAGTTTTCACAAACCAACACATTTAGAAATAACTTATAATGATGTGACCTAGCCCTCGTTCATCATAGCATGACTAAGCACATCTACCAACGGTGGTTTATCTACAAGGGATATCCTACCACATAATAGGACATAGCATAGCGATAGTATTATCCTACACATGCATCTACAAAATACACGACAATGCATTAAAAATAGTAGGACAATATCATGAACAAGGTAGCATCTACTTGCCTTGGTTGTAGCGGTCGGAAGAACAATCCACACACGAGCAAGCGTTGCACTCGTCACAATCTACACGATACAATTGCAATCATAAACAAACCATCCACAATCATATGCAAACAAAGATGATGCAAGATGCATGCATGACAAGTGGATTGATGCTACAGCAGCATCACATAATCATATTCAGTAAAGCTACTGTATGCATGCATGGAAATTATTTTTAGCGCAAAGAAAACAAGTATGCAATTTATAATGCTCAATAATAGAGCTAGAAACTAAATAATTCACCACTATTAACATACTATTTGTAAAATCTTGGAAAAATTCTACTGTGTAGGCAACTCCAAATAGGAACAGTACCAATTGGAATTTCTCAAAAAGGATTTATATAACTCCCTGAGTAATTAAAATACTGCAGTAAGCCATTAAATAGATTCTGCAAAAATTATTATTGTAAGCCTAACTTTTTAATTCACTTTTAGATTCCCCTTGTTCTACTGATTCCAGGGACATATTATTTGCAATTTTTGGAGTTACAGAACTTATCCTATGAATTTATTACTCTAAAAGACCATTAAAACTAATTAAATTATTACAGTAAACACGTACTGTAAAAGTTAGATACAACTTGATATTAATAATCTACTCAATTTTATGAATCGATTGATATATTATATGCTATTTTTGGACCTACCAATCTTTTATTATGAATTTTACAAGATTATGCAATTTTCTGAATTTTCAATTCAATTTATTTAAACAGCCAAAAGTCTGCTGACTTTTCCACGCTGACGTGGCACAGGCGCTGACCGGTCAGCGGTCCAGGCGATGGTCCACGGGCCATCTGGGCCGTTCATCTCTGATCAAACGGCAGTCAAAGCCTGAGCTTGAGCTCACCTCGTTCGGCGGCGGTGGCGACTCCGGCCGGCGGCGTTGGCGAGCTCCCCGGCGGTCCTAGCGGAGGCGAAGGCGTCCACGAGGCGCGGGAGAGGTCTTAAGGTCTCCCGGTGGCAATGGCGGGGCTCCTCGTTTCCTCGCGCGTCGGCAGGGTGCGGCTGGAGGCGAACGGCGGCGGTGGTGCTCCGGCGACGTCGGGAGTTCGCTCCAGGGGTCCTGCGGCGAAGCGAGCAGGTTAAAGCGACGCGGCCGAGCAAGGGGGAGATGGTCAGAGGGGATAAGAGGGCCGGGGGTGACGTGAACCACGGGGGCGAGTTCGATCTGAAGCTTCGACGGCGGCGGGACGATGTACTTCGGCGAGAAATTGCGAGAGGCTGGCGGCGTGATTTTTTTGGGGTTCGAAAGGGGTTTCGATGGGGGAAAGATGTTCTTTATACGGGGAAGAATATTAGGGCGAGGGGTAAACAGATTCGTGCGGATTTGGGGGAATTCGCTTGGAGTCTGGAGAGTTCATGCGGGAGACGGGCTCCGTCCGGGGCTAGGAGACGACAGGGTGGGACCCGCCTGTCGGTGAGAGAGAGGAAGGGAAGCGGGCTAGCGGCTGGGCCTCTGGCAGGCTGCTGCGCGCTGCTGCTGCGCGGTAGGTAGAGGGAGGGCAAGGTGGGCTGGGCCGGGGCGAGCGGTTAGGTTGGTTTAGTTAGGTTTTTTTTTGTTATTTTCTTTTCTTTTCTTATTTTCTGTTTTAGTATTTTCTTCATATCTTTTTATTTAGGAGTCCAAAACCACTCAAACAAGTTCCTAAATTTTTCTAAAATTCAGTAGATCATTATTGGGTGGTAGTTTGGCATTTCTTTGCCTATTCAAAATATTAGATTTATAAAATCCCTATTTATTACTTATAGGAATATTTGCAAAACCTATTAGGGTTAGGGTTTTCAATTCCAAGTCTTGCATGGGTGCAATGCAATGCACATGAATGACATGTAAAAACATTTTTTTTCTAGTCCCAATTTCTAAAATCTTGGGATGTGACTAACCCCCTTAAGATGAATCTCGTCCCGAGATTCAGAATGGCTAGCAAGGTTATGGTGTTGTTGTCGAGGCTACCCCCCTTAAGAAAACTGAGCTTGGCATCTCCACCATTTCCAATACTTAATTGTGGAATCTTGTGCTAGCTATCAATCCTTTCCAGTGGGCTCTCTTCAATAGATCCTCTAAGTAACTCCACATGTAACTATTTTTATCCATGAATGCCTCAATATGAATGAACATGATGCACCAGTATTGAAAACATTACAAGCGTGATGCATAAATTAGCGAGAACTTACTAGTCACACGGCATGGCTTATTGAGCGCTTTCCCCATGCTCACATGGTTCACAGTTGCCTTTGGAGGTGAATCCGACTTGGCTCCAGCTTCACTCTTCTTCTCCGGGCAGTTATCAGCATAGTGTCCCTTCTGGTTGCACTTGAAGCATATCACTTGGCTAATATCCTTCTTCTGATGGTGGTGGTTATGTCCATTGTTGCCTCCAGAATTGTGTCCATTGCCTCCATGCTTGTGATGTCCAGAATTCCCATTACCATCATGGTAGGTACGCTTATGGTGTGATCCCGAGTTGTGATCATTGTTCTTCCTCTTGCGTCTTTCCACTTGCTTGTGTTTTCCCTCCAGAATTCTGGCCTTATCCATCAGTTCTTGGAAAGTTGGGCAATAGACCACTAACAGCTGTACAGAAAGATCATCACTGAGGCCATCCAGGAACCTCTCTCTCCTTTTGGCATCAGTGTCAACATCCTCAGGTGCATACGAGATAGGTTGTTGAACTCCTCGATATACTCAGCCACAGTGCGGTTGGTTTGGCGCAGGTTGCGAAATTCCTTCCTCTTCAGGCTCAGAACTCCTGAAGATACGTGGTTGGTCCTGAAACCTTTCTCAAACATTGCCCAAGTCACAGTGTCCAGTGGGTGGGTGATCTGAAAAGTGTCCCACCACGAAGCGGCTGGTCCCTCCAGTAGGTGAGCGGCGAACCTCACCTTCTCAGCATCAGTGCATCCAACGGTTACCAGATCCTTATTCACTGAACGCAACCAGTCGAGAGAAATCATAGGTTCAAGTGCAGTGGAGAACTTAGCTGGCCTCAGTTTCAGAAACCTGGTGAGAGCATCCTCCTGGGGCTGGTTGTTCCCATTGTTGTTGTTGTTGTTGTTGTTCTGCGCAGCCATGAATTGAGCCATCACATGTGCTAGCTGCGCCTAGGCTGCCATCAGCTGCTCCATCTCAGTGGATTGGCGGCGGGGCGGCATCTGTTGGGATAGCATAGATAAGTTATAGATAGAAAGACTAGAGAAGTAATATTACCCATAACTATATGAAGCAAACATTTGGCACACAAGCAAACAATCATTGCAATTAACACTCAAACCAAAATAGTTTTGTTTATGTTCCAGAAGTTTTGTTTTAGTGGCATTACATCCACAAAATAGGTTCCATTGACTAATATTCATTTGGGGGGGTGAACCTACAATCATAAAAGCAATGGACAGATTCTGTCCTGAAACTACAGCAGCGTTCATGAATTTTTCTGGGCACCTTAAACTCATCAGGAATTTTAGCCAATTTTTGTGTATACAGTAAAGAGTGTTTCGAACTATTCCTATTTTTTCAGATTTTCCCAGTTAGCTAATAAATATGAAAAATCGTACAGTACAGCTGGTTCAGCAGAAAACTACAGCAAAACTATCACGAATTTCTAATCAAAACCTTCATTAATATATTATGGAATCTCACAAAAATATTTTGGAACTTTAAGGTATCAAATAGTACAACCTAAACATAATAAATCAACTATCAAACAAGTTCTTACAACAATCGATTGCTATATCTAATCGAAGTCATATCAGAACTATATGGTGGTTATCATCTAACTATTCTTAATCTAGCGCTTTCTTGCATAAGTGTTCATCTACAAGTTTGAACAGGATGAGATTAGAAAAGATAGATGAATGATTACAAGAATCTAATAAGTATAAAATTATGAGTTCATTGCTAGGGAGAGCCTTCCTTCTATATCATAAAATAGAAGAGTATGAAAATTGAAATGATAAGAGATACTAGAAAGAAGTGTAAGAAGAGAATAGATAGAATCAAATAGGGTTTATAATTTCATATGGCTTTCCTATTCCAAACCTAGGCCACGATCCTACAGTCGACACACGGGCTCTAATACCATCTTGTAACACCACGGTTCTGAAAAGACCGTAGCTTCTATGTGACATGCCAATCCCTGGATCGGTTCATTGGCTCACAATAAAATAAGATGAATAACATAGCAAAATATCCGTGTATCATAAATAACGAAGATCCAGAGTATCATTATTACAATAAAAGCTTAGCTCAAGGCTAGCTCAATGTTATTCAAGTAGCAACATAAATATAGAAAATCCTCCATTCTTCAAATTGCCCACAGGTGAACAAGTGCCGAGTGGAGTACCGTGGCCTAAATCGATTACTCAGAATCGGAATATCCTGCAACATGAAACGTAGCAGCCCCGAAAGGTCAATACATGGAATGTATGGCAAGTAGAGCTATTAAAGGAGACAACATTGCTAACATCTACATGCATATTTGGCGAGTGGAGGTGTGGTTAGCTTGCATTTACAAATACCTTTGTCCTACTTTCATAAACAGTTTTTGATTTTCTTTCAAAAGATCCCAATTAAGTTAACCCAAGAACATTTAAAGCAATTATGAAATTAGAATGAGCGAGAAACATGTCATGGAATCAATATCAAGCAACTCAGTCGTCCATAACCGGGGACACAGCTAATCGATTAGATTATACACCCTGTAGGGGTTAGTATACTTTACCCATGTGACTTGGCCAGCCCAGCTCGTACCATCACTCTCATTTTGGGTGATGATAGGGAGAAGTCCAAGAAGAGACCGTTCGGGAAGTAGCTCCCCAATCCCGACGCGCACCGGTCCAACCTACCAAAATTCTACATCTCTCGATACGCGAGTTCGAGTTACCACAACCTACTGAGTCCAACCAACCGCCCATTTCATTATTGGCACATGGTTGTACACGTAAGCTACAAAATAAAGAAGCCAATAATTTTCTCTTGATACATGGGTGCCTTTCCGCAATGATACCACCAAAATTTATCAATCCCATCATACCCAGGAGATTCATTTATTAAGTTGTTTTAGTTTTCACAAACCAACACATTTAGAAATAACTTATAATGATGTGACCTAGCCCTCGTTCATCATAGCATGACTAAGCACATCTACCAACGGTGGTTTATCTACAAGGGATATCCTACCACATAATAGGACATAGCATAGCGATAGTATTATCCTACACATGCATCTACAAAATACACGACAATGCATTAAAAATAGTAGGACAACATCATGAACAAGGTAGCATCTACTTGCCTTGGTTGTAGCGGTCGGAAGAACAATCCACACACGAGCAAGCGTTGCACTCGTCACAATCTACACGATACAATTGCAATCATAAACAAACCATCCACAATCATATGCAAACAAAGATGATGCAAGATGCATGCATGACAAGTGGACTGATGCTACAGCAGCATCACATAATCATATTCAGTAAAGCTACTGTATGCATGCATGGAAATTATTTTTAGCGCAAAGAAAACAAGTATGCAATTTATAATGCTCAATAATAGAGCTAGAAACTAAATAATTCACCACTATTAACATACTATTTGTAAAATCTTGGAAAAATTCTACTGTGTAGGCAACTCCAAATAGGAACAGTACCAATTGGAATTTCTCAAAAAGGATTTATATAACTCCCTGATTAATTAAAATACTGTAGTAAGCCATTAAATAGATTCTGCAAAAATTATTATTGTAAGCCTAACTTTTTAATTCACTTTTAGATTCCCCTTGTTCTACTGATTCCAGGGACATATTATTTGCAATTTTTGGAGTTACAGAACTTATCCTATGAATTTATTACTCTAAAAGACCATTAAAACTAATTAAATGATTACAGTAAACACGTACTGTAAAAGTTAGATACAACTTGATATTAATAATCTACTCAATTTTATGAATCGATTGATATATTATATGCTATTTTTGGACCTACAAATCTTTTATTATGAATTTTACAAGTTTATGCAATTTTCTGAATTTTCAATTCAATTTATTTAAACAGCCAAAAGTCTGCTGACTTTTCCACGCTGACGTGGCACAGGCGCTGACCGGTCAGCGGTCCAGGCGCTGGTCCATGGGCCATCTGGGCCGTTCATCTCTGATCAGACGGCAGTCAAAGCCTGAGCTTGAGCTCACCTCGTTCGGCGGCGGTGGCGACTCCGGCCGACGACGTTGGCGAGCTCCCGGGCGGTCCTAGCGGAGGCGAAGGCGTCCACGAGGCGCGGGAGAGGTCTTAAGGTCTCCTGGTGGCAATGGCGGGGCTCCTCGTTTCCTCGCGCGTCGGCAGGGTGCGGCTGGAGGCGAACGGCGGCGGTGGTGCTCCGGCGACGTCGGGAGTTCGCTCCAGGGTCCTGCGGCGAAGCGAGCAGGTTAAAGCGACGCGGCCAAGCGAGAGGGAGATGATCAGAGGGGAGAAGAGGGCCGGGGGTGACGTGAACCACGGGGGCGAGTTCGATCTGAAGCTTCGACGGCGGCGGGACGATGTACTTCGGCGAGAAATTGCGAGAGGCTGGCGGCGTGATTTTTTTGGGGTTCGAAAGGGTTTTCGATGGGGGAAAGATGTTCTTTATACGGGGAAGAATATTAGGGCGAGGGGTAAAGGATTCGTGCGGATTTGGGGGAATTCGCTTGGAGTCTGGCGAGTTCATGCGGGAGACGGTCTCCGTCCGGGGCTAGGAGACGCTAGGGTGGGACCCACCTGTCGGTGAGAGAGAGGAAGGGAAGCGGGCTGGCGGCTGGGCCTCTGGCAGGCTGCGGCGCGCTGCTACTGCGCGGTAGGTAGAGGGAGGGCAAGGTGGGCTGGGCCGGGGCGAGCGGTTAGGTTGGTTTAGTTAGGTTTTTTTTGTTCTTTTCTTTTCTTATTTTCTATTTTAGTATTTTCTTCATATCTTTTTATTTAGGAGTCCAAAACCACTCAAACAAGTTCCTAAATTTTTCTAAAATTCAGTAGATCATTATTGGGTGGTAGTTTGGCATTTCTTTGCCTATTCAAAATATTAGATTTATAAAATCCCTATTTATTACTTTTAGGAATATTTGCAAAACCTATTAGGGTTAGGGTTTTCAATTCCAAGTCTTGCATGGATGCAATGCAATGCACATGAATGACATGTAAAAACATTTTTTTTTCTAGTCTCAATTTCTAAAATCTTGGGATGTGACAATAACACTCTCCGGAACATGATATTCATGGAATCTCTGTTTAAACTCTTCCCAGGAATACTCCCTTCCTGGTTGTTGCATGGCCAACGGATTTTCCCACCATGATGCTACAGGTCCAGTCAGAAGATGAGTTGCATACCTCAATTTCTCCTCCTCATTGCAACCTATAGTCTTCAGCTTTCTTTCTGTATATGCTAGCCAATCTTATGCATCCATTGGTTCAGGGGCTGATGCAAAAGGTAACGACCTTGCATTCTGGAAATTAGTTAGACTCACTCCTCCACCTTCAGGTGCCCTCTGATTTGCTCATCCCAGCAACTCCTCCATGAACTTGTTCTGGGTCTCTTGCATCATTTGCATGCACTGCATAAAGTTCTGCTCCATTAACGGCCTCATTGGTGGTGGCGGTGGTAATGCTCCTTGATTTGCTGCATCTGCATCGGCCTTCTCTTTGGCCTCTCGCTCCATCTGCTGCTGCTCAGTTTCGTTTTCTACACCCGTATCCATGACCCTCTAGTCCTGCAACATAAAGCGAATACACATAGTTACATCATGCACATGTGTTCTGAGCTCGACTTTACGCATAAAACTAGTCACACGATGAAAATCCAAATAAAATCCAAATATGCATTTCAATATCATAATAATACAAAGTTATTACAACATATACCATATAGGTAAAATCACAAAACTACCTTATTCATCACACTATCTTATTTCTTTGAGTACAGTACACGGTACTCGATATCACTAACTAGTTGCCTCCTTCTAGTAGTAACTACGCTCATCGTACATGCCTGATGTCCAACCGTGATGAAGTGTTGTTCGTCGCACAGTTTGTGGAACAAACGGCCTTGCAGAAGGAACATACTCTGTATCTGAAGTGTCAGGACTTAAGTCATTAATCAACCTGAGCGCATTGACTCCCTCCAGCTCAGCTGAAAAGTCTTCAGAAACATATTCAACATTATCTCCCGCCTGCATCTCCTGAGCTTCATTCCTTGAGTTGTTAACAGGATACGCAGATCCTGCTGCTTCCCAGGTGCTCCTTTGGGCAAGATAGTTAAACACTGGATAATGTATATTCCCTGGGTTTTGAGAAGATGTTGATGATTCAAACACTCTCTCCTCAGGATATTTTTCTTCATCCTGATTATCTATCAACATGGCATTTCTACTACTGTTACTAGGGTTATTTCTTACACCCATCCAGCTAGATTGTCCAACATTTCTGTCAGAACCATCTGTGGACATCTGGTGTTCATGATATCCTTCATATGATCCCATTCTCCAACCATCAGAATTCTTAATAGGAAGTTTTGAGTCAGAACCATCTTCTGAACCCTATGGTACTGCATACCTCATATCCATATTAGGATCATGTATAGGTTCAGGTCTTGGTAAATAAGGATATGGTATAAAAGATGATCTATGGGTATATCCTTAAAAATAGGTGTTGCACTACTACTTGCTTCCTTCTCTATATGTAATGCTAACTGATTCCTTCTTTCCAGATCAGTTAGAACCTCTAACATGTCATTTTTATCTTCAACAATCACTTGATGTGTCTTATAAAAAGACACAACGAGTGTTCGATATCTATTCATAAACTTGGAAGCTAACTTATGATGCTTCTAAACCAAAGTAAGATGATCTGGTATAGGCTCCGAGTCATAGAATCATGAGGTATCACAGAAAATGTGCTACCTTCTAACTCCTTGGTTTTATGCTCTCGGATATTAGCTATCGCCTCCACAACTGCAACATGATATGCTGCTAAATGACTCCTACCTTCTCCTATAGGTAGATCGTGATATAATCCAAACTCCTCTAGGAGTTGGATACTCACACAATACTTGGATAACATCCGGACATCAAGGTAAGTGATAGTGTTCACTGGAATTCTAGTTGGACAACTAAAGATCTTTAAAAGTTGACGAAGTTGGTCTATGAATGATCCTTGATAATCATCAAGAGTCTCCTCTTTCCTTACCAAAGTCTGTTTTGGAAACTTTGGTGCCATATCTCTGTATATGAGAAAAATAGTTTGATTAGTATCCAATAATATATTGCATCATAACAAAGAATTATCGCACTAAAATATATAACGAAATATTCTCAATTGAATACTCATTATATTACTTTTAGAGAATTCTTTATCGTTGCTAAACTTTCCTACATGTAATAACCTTTACTAGGTTTCCAACCTAAGGTCAAAGCAATTTGCTCTGATACCAACTGCGGTGACCCAGCATACCACTGCATGTGTAGGACACTATACTCGTTGACATGACATCCACAGAACACCGTTCCGTAAATATCACATCCCTCAGAGTGGTACAACAGAAACATTGCGGGTCCATATTACAAACATACACACTTTATTATTATTACAATACCGGAAGTTCAAGACTTCCAAAAGATTCAATTTACAAACCAAAATATAAGTGTTTCAGTGGAAGTTTCAAACTTAAAACTTAAACTCCAGATTGAGCTCAACAACTTATTATTATATAAGGTTCATGTTGCTCGGCTCAAGTGGCTACTAGAACTATAGTAATTATTCAGACTTTTGGAACTCTCCTCCATAGACGATGTCGTAATACTCCCCTTCTACGGCTCCGTACAAGTTGGGCTCTTCATAGAAGACCTCCTCTTGGTTCTCAGATGCGTACATTGGAGTACCTTCGGGATTCTTAGAGTCTAAGCAAGGATTCAAAGGAAAGGATGAGTAGCGGTGTTACTCAACAAGTTCACTATATGAAAGGTAGGAATTTTGATGCTCTATCTAACACCTCGAACTATCAGTCTTTGGCATTATGCAATTTTCGTAATTCTTTCTTCAAAGATTGTTTTTATTATAAGAATCTATGACCATCAGCCTTCACAGGTTGATCAGAACTTTCATGGAGTTCCTTTCCTGCCGCGTTCGTAGCTCCTTCCCGGAACGGGTAGTAACAAGTTACTGTTCTTACACTCTGCAGAGGTGCGTTACTTTTTCCATGAGAGATCAACTCCTTGTTGCACAACAAGGCGTACTTTCCCGTCCACATTTCCATGATGTGGGGCCCAGTAGTTGGTCCAAGCCAATCACTGCCCTCTCCGCGACCTCATATGTCTGCACGATCCTTTGGCTAGCTCACCTACGTTAAGCCCCCTTGCGGGTAGGCTAAAACCCTGATGAGTTTCCGAAGACTCTATGACCTAGTGATGCCCGAATTAATACCATTTACATGGACTATCTCCCTAAACACCATTCATAGATAATCTAGACACCAAAAGTGTGGGGTGTAAGGGTGCCTACCCATATGTTGGATCCACACAAGGAATCACAACGTCATGTTAAGGTCGTCTTGCCTCCATACAAGAGGAAAAGGATACAACCGTCTTCTCTGTCCCATTCCAAATCTTATGGTTAACGCGTAATATACGACGCTAGAATAACCGATGTCATGATTTATTAATTTCTAATGGTTCGTCATTAGTGCAAATAGAGCTCTAAGTTCTATTGCTCCATCATATCATCACTTAGGATGATCTCTAAGATTTAGTATCTTGAGAAAATAGTATTTTCTTTTTTCTATAGTATAGATGATAACACGCAATTTGCAAATACTTTGATAAAGACTCTTCAAAGGACATGAGCAAGTAATGAACTTGCCTTGTGATGGCAAGGTAGTGAAGTCTGATGCTTGCACTGGACCTTGAGCTTCGATGTCTACAAAAACATCATTATTGTCCGGTAAAAATAATATTTAAAGAAGTAAAATGATTATGCAAAATAATGTAATGCATCATTTAACTTGATATGTAAGAGCACAGCACCGCGGCCCACAGCGTCCTGAAGCTTGTGCGGCGGAGTTGCCGTGGTTGGGGTCCCCGGCCGTGGAAGAGGGAGGCAGTACAAGTATAGGCCAAGACTCGATGGCTGAGCCAGTTAAATGCCACAACGACTGATTTGTGCTAGCTACTGATATTGACTT
The DNA here is from genome assembly GCA_916181665.1 of Avena sativa. Classification (NCBI taxonomy): domain Eukaryota; kingdom Viridiplantae; phylum Streptophyta; class Magnoliopsida; order Poales; family Poaceae; genus Avena; species Avena sativa. The sequence continues at coordinate 1,201,901 of OV702284.1, forward strand.
GGATCTTGTTAGCTGAGAGGGTTCTCGATTGGCCCCAGAAGAGAGGTGGCGGTTGCAATTTTCGTGGATGGGGAAGAGGTGGCGCGAGCGGCGGCTCCAACGCCTGCAATCTCGTCCGAATCAAAAGAGGTGGTCTGTGGTGGGGAATGACGAGAGGAGGGGTCTGCTACGAGCCGTGGAGGCCGGGGCCGGTCGGACAACAGGGATCAAACAAACTCAGCACAACTCCATCGGCTGTTGCCATCGCACATTCTTCGCAATGGTGTATTCTATATCCGGAACACCACTCTGTTTTGCAAGCTACCTCATCCCGCCGCAGATCCAGAAAAAGTTAATTCCTTCCGATTACGAGACAAATATGTCAACCAATTATGTGCCGATTTTTATAGTTTATCTTTCATACAATTCTTTGTCTATAATAGTTGGATTTGTTCATCCGCTTCCAACCACGGCAGTCGCCAGCAACAACAAGCAATGGGAACGACGAGGTATAGAACAGATAAATATACTGGTCAACCTGCATGATCAACCTGCACGCAGTATGCTTGCCCATTTACTGCTAGCTACTGCTCTAAAGAAGAGGATGGCAACGTTCGTACTCAAGATGTTCGACGAAGTGACCCAATGAGCGGGTGTGTTTGATGTACATAGATGATGTGGCTTTGTAATTTACTTTGTGTTTTTCTCTCCTCTTGCCGGTGATGACATGTGTAGCTGTAGCATCACTAAAATGCTTGCTGAACAGGCGGAAGAAATATATGCATGCTTGGCTTACCTTTTTGCTACTGTAAAATGCATGCTTGAACATAAGATTTGTTCCTATTTTGTCTTATTTGGTAGAGGTTTTATTGGTGCAACGTTCAAGGTAAATATGAGAGATTACAAGAAACACTTATGAAACTATGGAAGTAAGTTGATTTTGTCCTTATTTTCGAATTTTCTCTCCCTTTTGCTGATATATTCGTGTAGACAGTGGTGTTGATTTATCGTACACACGTGAAAATAATAACAGTTTACTGTAGTATAAATTTTATACTTCACTCGATTACCTAAGAAATTTGAGCTTTTTGGTCCAAAAAATATTATTTCTTTTTATAGAGTTTGTTTTAAACAACACGATGTGGTATAAAGAATATGCAATTCAATATCTAGAATCTGATCAAACAAATTTACTCCTAGCGCAGCGACGCGGGGGCATTATGCTAGTTTTTAATAATAAAGGATTCATAAGTATTACTTTTTAATATTTATAATATATACATTGTATTATTTTATTGATTTCCCTTTTATTTGACTTTTATTGATTTAATAATTCTTTTAAGAATTATCACTTAAATATAAAAATTGTTATTAAATATTTGTTTAGTATTTTTCTAAAATACTACAATATTAATATATAATGAAAGTGAATTCTAATTAATTTTATCACCTTTCAATAATTTTGTAAAATTCCATAAGGATTATATAAATTACAAAATTCTTAATAAAATTTATATGTCTAAAATTTTATTTCTTAATTTAGTGTGGATTATTGTGAATCCAAAAATATTTTATTTATAATTTTTGGACTTTTATTTTATTTTCTAGAATTTAATTAAGTTCAGGGGTATTTTGGTCTTTTTCTATTTATTAAAACATGCCTTAAAGGTTTCCGGGCTGGCTTGTTCTTATTGGGCCCTGGTGACCCATAAGCATAGTAAAAATAGCCACCCTGAAGGGTTCTGGCCCAACCCAGCCCACTCACTCGCTGTCCCTCACCCTCGAGCTCAGTCCTCTCCTCCTCTCTCTCCGACCCCGTGGTCGGTGATGTCGCGGCCGATGATTCCCGCCGTCGTGGTTCATTCTGGGTGCCGCCGTGGTGCAGGAGGAGTTTGTCGACTATGCTCCTCCATCCTGTCCAATTGGATTTGAGCATGGAGCTCTCCTGCGACAGATCGATGTCGTCCCGAACCCTAGGGTTTGGGGTTGGCGTCGATCCCTGGCGCCGCCACTGCTGTTGTGTGCTGTGGTGATTTTCCTCGCCTCTAGGCATGGCTATGGTCGCCGCCGTGGCGCTTTATGGGTCACAGCGCCCCCTGGGGGTGCTCCCCGTTCCGCCATGGTCGCCGGCCACCTCCGCTTCCTTTTCTAGTCTCCAGCGAGGACCTTTGGTGAGTTCTTTTCCTCTCCCCCTTGTGCTCTCTCTGTGCTCGCTCATCCTATGCTAGATGTTGGTAGTGACCTCTCTGGTTATTGTCTTGTCCTGATTAAGATGATTTGTTCCATTTAGGGTTCATATCCTATTGTTGATTATATACTGGATGAATTAGATCATATGTTGATGGTCTCTATGCATGCTAAATGATTAGTAGCTTGAGGCTTACTTCTTAAGGTGAACTATAATGGTTCTGGTGGCTTATCAGATGATTTTATGTTTAGATTTCATATGATTCATATGATATAGTTGTTCTGAAATCAATGCTTGGTAAAGTCAGTGGGTTTGATAACTTACCACTGTCATTACTTGATTAATGATAATGTGTATGGTGTGATGAAATCACTATCTTAGTGCTGTTGGCTTGAGAATTCATGTGTGGTCTGAGATCATAATGATCTCAACAGTGAAGATATACTTAGGAATGTTCTAATTATGATTCCTGTAATGACAGGAAAATGATTGGTAGATTGATTGATTAAATTTGTGAAGATGAAATGCTTATTCTGATTCAAGTAGAATTTTTCTTGTGACACCATCTTTGTATGGCACATAATATTGATTCTAATCCATTGTTTGGGTTGGTTTCAGCTTAAGACAAGCTTGGCATTAAAAGATAAGTAGAAGAATTCCTTTCTGAAATCCCTAAGACCAATGATGTTGGTCTGAGGCTTAGGGATTAGGATTTATCTAGTTTATTCATATAGATAGTCCTGGTAGTGGTACCGACTATTATTTCTTGAATCAAAGCTTGGAGAAAAATGATAGTAGGCTTGATCATTTATTTGGATCCAAAAGATTAACTTCTAAGGTGCTACCCTTATCTTAGGGATGTGCCTAGAAGTTAAATCTTAGCTATATTTGTTCTTGAATTGAAATATATAGCTTGACAGCCAAATCAATGATGTTGTTCTGAGTTTTGGTTGGATCCTTGTACTTTGCTGTTTGCTTTTAGAGTTTAAAACCTCAGTGATGGATTCACCCCACTTGGGTGCTTTCTGAGAGTTTGACTTTGATACAGATCATGTATGCTTGTCTAATCTTAGACAGATAGATCATGTGATGGTCTATGTACTCACCACTTTCACTTGATGTTGTGGTTGCTAGTGGTGGATCTTGTGGTAGCTTGATCTTGTGGTTGATCTTGTGATCCCCTGGTATATTTAGCTCCTGGCTTGTCCTTGATCTAGCCCATCATCTCCTGATCCTGATGGCTTTACCTTGGTCTTGCTATCCACCTGATCTCCCCCCTCCTTATGTCACCATCCTAGTGATGTGATTCTGGCTTTGGTTGGTTTGGCTGCTAGCTGTTGTGCTTGGTGTAGCTGCTGGCTAAGCTAGCTGTTCTTGTGTGTGGGAGCAGTGAAGAGATGCACTAGTGCCTCTCCACGGATGTGCTGAGCAGTTTTGTGTTGATGGGCTGTTGCTAAGGTGCTGACAGCACACACCATGCATTTTGGTGTGTGTCCTGCCTGTGTGCTTGCTGTGCACTTGTGGATATGCACTGAATTTGAGATTGACTGTTATCTGGTTACTTTTACCTGGTTGGTGAAACTTGCCCCTCCTTGCTGTCATTTGACTTCTGGCTTAAAATTATGAAAGATACATTCTTTCATATTGGTGAAACTTGCCCCTTTTATAAATTACTCAAAGATGAATCTTGATCAGTGCACTTCACTGACAAGTCTGAGAGTAAAACAATACTAACCTTAACCTTCTTTATTTTTTTACTAGTGTTTGTTTTGTAGGTACAGATTTGAAGATGAAGATTTTAGTTTAGGTTTTCTTTATAGAATAGTCAATGTAATCTTCTTTATTCTTTTGTAATTTTAGTTCTATTCTTTTGTAATCTTCATTTTATTATTTTGTAATAAAAATTATATTATTATCAATAAAGAAATATTCTTATTCTTTATTTATTTGCTATGGTGAAGATTGTGGATAATTTCAATAAGTTACATTTTTGTAACTTATTTATTGAATGAAAATATGAAATAGATATTCATATTCTTAATTGTTTTCTTTAAATAAAGTTTGAGTTAAATTGGTTAACTCTTAATTTAATCAAGATTCAAATATTATTCAAAAATCATTTAACTTATAATTCAAACACTCAAGTTTTAAATTCAAATTTCATTTCCCAAAACACATAATTCCTTAAAGATCATATCAAAGTCTATAGCAATCATCCTTTAAGACTAACCCTAATATCAAAGTATGAAAGAAACCTTGATCACTTTAGGTTTTTATTTGGCAAAAAATTTATCCACATTTTCACAAATGAATGCATACAACATTCCAAATTCCTAAATCTACCCTTCGTTAGTTCCTAAATGCTGGGATGTTACAATAACCTTGTTTTTTTATCTACAACTAGAACCGTCGTGATGAGATGCCAACCTTTTCTTCTTATTATCGCTTCCCTTGTTTTGTTCTTCAGAGAAATTCCTCTATTACACTATCGGATAATTTCCAACACCATACCACTCGAGTATAGGAGGAGCAGTCGTCCAGCTGCTTGGATGTTCTACCGTCGCTTTGGTTCCCTTCCTCCTTGTTGTGTCCCTCAGCCTCGATGTTGTTGCGCCTATTCCCTTTTTGGATTTTCCAAGGATGTGTCAATCACTATCGATGTGGATGGAGACAAGAACATCATCGGCAGAGCGACAAAGGAGAACACAAAGCATAACACAAAGGAGGAAGAGTGTGGGTCAACTTGTATTAGATTCGATGAGTCTGGTGGCACCTGTCCTAGTGTGACGGGTATCAACTCAGATCTGTTAGATATACCGAACCTGATACTTGTACCTGATTTGACTTTGTTTTGTTTATTTTTTGTATGAGGTCTATCTCATAATTTTTTGATATCTCGCCACTTCCTTGATATTGCTCAAACTTGCACCTAAAATTTATTGAAAGTTTGACCTATTTTTCCATGAAAAATGTCCAATTTTTCTAAATGTTTATTTTCATAATGATTTGTAATTTCCAAAAAACTTCTCCCATTTTCAATAAAGAGAATATATCAAAATCAAGAATATGCCAATTAGACTAGGCTTCTACAACAACATAGTTTTTTCTTTTACAGGATTGCAATAGCATAACGTTAGTATTTGTTGAGACACCAATGATGCACACAACAAAAAAGACAAAAAAGCAAAATAGGAAAAAAGGCACCGACAAAGTGATCAGCTACTCGTCTACAGAAAACAACACCATAACAGTGCAAAGAACCATCACCGCCTTATTATTCTGAAATTCCATCAAATGTTTGCGAACGCTCTTACAATTCTTTGAATGGTGTAATCTCATTAGATATTCGTCTTTGAGGGTTTTGGATGATCTCATAATCAACGTCTAATAAAAGACATCAAACTCATAATTTTTATCAATAGTTGTTCTTTCAATATCTAATGATTGGTCCTCCTATAATTTCCTTTCAAGAACTAGTACGATTTGACAAAGTAGTAACAGACAATGATAAATCTTGTGACCATCATGATTAGCTTTGTTAATAACTATTGTTCCCAAGTTTGCTAGAACACCATGAGACTCGTTGATCCAATTATTATCGTGGAAACAAAACATGGCTACTTGGTCAGTGACACCATTGCTTTCCACGGATAGTGCTTTAAGTGACCTTTCCAAACCAAGCATCACTATCATTTTATAAAATATTTGGACAAGCCAATTAAGTTTTTCAAAACGCCTTCTAGAAAAGAAACAACCGAACCAACTTCAATCCAATTCTTGTCCTACGGATGAAGGCCCGAGTTTACGAGGTGAAACACTCAGAAAAACTAATTGAAAAGGAAGAACATCCGCGAAAACTCTATCTTTAGTAGCGAGAACATTTACTCACTCAGAGGCCATTTATAGAAAAGAGAGATACTGCAGTCACATCAGAGTTATTTGACAAGCTTGCGGGGTGTGGGGCTAAATGTTTATCCAATGCCATCCTTTCCTTCACCGAAGCCCACTAAAGTTATCAGGGGTGAAAATGGAGCAGAAACATTCTGACTTTTTTATGGAAAAAGGAAACTGAATGACAACTATATGAAGGGAAACATGATTTTGTGTAATAGAAACGAAACTTTCTTTGCGAAAATGAAAACAAAACAGTGTTTTTTACCTGACTAATACATAATTTCTATTTTACGGTGATCCTGCATGGACAACCTAACAGGATAAATATATGGCGTTGTCAAAGTGAACTGCTTAAGCAACATATCCCCTATTACATCAAACAATTGTGATAGAGTAAGGGAACAATTTTACTGGTTTGAGTTTTTATGCATGATTTAAAGGGTCTTTTGTCTGTATCTGCACTGTATTGGTCTATACGTGTTTCTGATGGTAGCTGCTTGTATATTCAATTTTGGAATTCCGTATACATTTTGGAATTTCTGATAAAAATAAAAAATGACACAAATCAGTTCTATCCGTTTTTGATTTCGTCTTAAATTCGACTCGACTCTGCATTGACTCAGTTTCACCACTATATAGCTTCCGCAACGAAACGTCTGGGCATGGGCGGCCCAGCGAGACTACCTGAGCCGAGCCCTGCCCGAAAGTTAATGGGCCGGGCTTACCAAAAATCCAGATAGGGAAAACAGCAAAGACACGCTGACTCCACACGATTACACGACACGAACTCCGCTAAAAAAAAAAAGATTACACGACACGACCACACCGCCGCTAATCCTCCGCCCGGACGCCCACCGCGCGGCGCACCTGCCCGGCTCCGCGTCGACCCAGCCGGAGGCTCAACTACACTGCCCGCTCCCCTCCCTGATCCCTGCCACTCCAAGCCGGTGGCGCAGCTCCACCCCCAGCCTCTCCCGGATCCGACGAGCGCGAGCATTTCCTCGCCGCGCAGGCGCAGAGGCTCGACTCCGCCGGCGGCGGCTATCCTCCGTCCCTGATCGACGAGCGCGACTGCGCGAGCGCTTCCTCGTCGCCCTGTCATCTGCCACGCCGCACATATGTACTCAAATAATCGTCTATTCAAACGCCTTCATTATTATCAGTCTCTGAACTTTTCTGTCAGTACTGGTTTTCTTCTGAATTTTTCAGCTCACAGGCGTGTCCTAACTTGTTGCACATTGCTTGTTCTTGTTCAGAGGCCATGGCGAGAATAAAACGTTGGTGCACGAACAAATCGTGCAGCTTCTGATCGAGTACCCGAAGGAAGCTCAAGTGGATCAGATGTTGCTGGTCAGCAAGATGACTGGTCCGTACCTCTACCACCACCTCTAGCTAGTTCCCATTGCCACCAGTCATTTGCTCTTTTTTTTACCCTGTATTGTAGTATTATGGAATTTTATTGTCTGCACTTCGGGAAAGATTTTTTGTAAACAATTGATGCATGGTTATAGCTATTGCCTACCCTTTTCTTTGGTTCTAGTTTTCTGTAAGTTAAGCATTGGTTTTCATCTGTGCTTAAGATGATATAATTGACGACATGTGAAATGTTGGTTGGGCTAGAGTTTCAAATTTTTTGCCAAAAACTACATACCAAATGGCCAATAAGGTTCTTTTTCCTTTGAGAGAAATGGTATTAGAAATAATATACCAGATCCAAATGAATATATCTTGTACCATCAAGAGTAAATGAATGTACGTTCTACCATAAATAGTATGCAAATCTTCTTGATACAAGCGTGAGAATCACTCTGAAAATGGTGACCGGGTGAGGATGTCATTGGAGGCGGGTGCGGGGGGTGGGGAGGTGATAAAGGGAACTCTTGAGAAGGTATGCCGGGTGGTATCTTCCTGTCGTTTCCCATTTGAAACATTTATGTGCAAAACCAAAAGAGTCAAAACCGATGTGTTGGTGACACCATACTAATTCTGTCCGGTGGACAAACATCAAATGACCAATCTATGATACTGTGAAATATCACATATACATTGTACCATAATATAGGCAAGTACTTAACTGCTGTGAGAGTTGTTATCACAGATGGTTCAAAAACCTTATGTGAATCGGATGACGATCCATCACCAAGGCTGTTGAGTTCTGCTCATGGTGGCATCTTCTTCTCCAGCGATGTGTGTCTCGTCGCATCCTCCAGTCAGGCTCTAATACCAAATCTTTTAGCCAGGCTCGATCACACAATGCAATCTCATTGGCATTTTTGCACTCACAAACATGGTAGAACAATAGTATACAAAGGGCAATGTTTTCCGACGCATTAACCTTGCGTCTTTTCTGCTTTATTTATTTTACTCAAGCTCAAAAGTAAGCACAACTCAGCCTCAACGTGAACGAGCACGCTTCTGGCCACATACAGAGTTACAGACGCATGCACATGGTGCGTTCCTAATTTGTAATGGGAAAATAAATAGTAGAGAAACATATACGACAAAAAACAATACCATAGACATTGATCAGATGGAGATGCTGTTGGGGATGCCCTTGGCTGTGATCCCAGTGGCGCTCTCGCCATCGATGTCAGAGGTGTTGGGATAGAGCAACATGTAAGGGAATTGCGCTGGCCCATTCCGGTTCTTGAGATTCTCATCCCTGTTCCGACTCATGATACTCATTTCAATGTCGATCAGTTTCTTGCTGAATTTTTCGAACACCTTCTTTGCCTTCTCATCTGATGTCCACTGTGGTTCATCCCTCTGCCCAAGGTACACCTCGTCAGAGGAGTGATTGGACAGAACCTCAATCACAGACACTCCAATGATGCTCTGGAGCTGGCTCGTGATGGTGTGGATGAAGGCCATGTCCGGATTAGTCTCCACCTCCTTGTACTCCTTGGTGCCTGGCTCCGGCATTGGTTGCCGGCTCACCGTTGGGCGGTTCGGTAGGTAGCCAGCATAAGAGTACTGTCCAAAGTTGACAGCTGCGTGCAGCGCGGAGGCGATCCAGATGATGGTGGCGCACGACCTGACGAGCTCCTTCACTGTTGCCATCTTGGGCCACCACGGCTGGTCCTTGATATCGCCATGGCCGACCTCACGCACCTCCTTCCACCATGCCTGCAGCTCGATGTCGCACTGAACCACATCGTCGCAGGGGTAGTAGATCTTGACGTACTCGTCGACCCAGTTCTCGATGGCCGACCAGACAGCCAGCCCGTCCACCGCGTACGGGTAGTCCTTGATGAGCAGCGACACTCCATAGGGGCTGGTGGTGTCATGCTTGGCTACACCCCTCTTGATCAGGTCCACTGGCAGCGCCTGCTCGGTGAAGTTCCAGTTCTTGTAAACTTCGGAGGAGATTCTGAGCGCGTACTCACCAGGACAGACGGTCATCTCGAAGAAGCCACCGGCGCTGATGAGGACTTGGCGTGCCAGGGCGTTGATCATCATGGTGTCGCGGTAGTGGGGCTGCAGGAGCTTGTAGATGGGGTGCGTGACGCTGAGCTGCCGGTTGGTGGCGATGACGAACGGCTCGATCACCGCATGGGTGTGGAGCCAGTGGCTAATGAGCCCGTGCCACGCAGAATCGTTCACGGCAGCGTAGGCCTTGGCCAGCTGCCAGATGGTGTCCTGCACCTTGTAGTCCGACTCCGAGCCGGAGGAAGGGGGCGTGTAGACCTTGCTGTCGGCACCGACCACTTTGTTGCCGAGCTCATCAAGTTGGGGCTTGCTGAGCTCGATGGCGATTGGCTTGAGGGTGTCGTCCTCCTGCAGGAAGAGTAGTGTTCTGGTGGCGTAGACGAATGTGTTTTGGAGGCTGTTGATCTTTAGCAGCTGAGGCATGAAGTTGTCGTGGTGGTCGAGGATGAAGAGCCTGTTGTCGGCGATGGCCTTCTCGACGGTGAGCCTACCAAGGTTGTGTTGGATGTGCTCCACGGTGATCTTGCTCGACTGGTCTCCGTACCCTTCAAGCCTGCTCCTGGGAGGAAACTCCTGGAGGCGCGTGATGATGTGCGGGTTGAGGCCAGCGAGCATCTCCCTTCCAAACTCCTCGTCGGTCCGCCAGGCGAGCTTGTCGTTGTTGATGACTTCGGGCATGGGCATCTTCAAGAGGTAGGAGCCTCCTGATGGGCAGATGCTCTTGAGCGGCGGGAACACTTTGAAGACGAGGTCCATGGCAGGGATGTCGGGGATCTTGATCCCGCCTTCGTAGAGCTTGTACATGTCCTCGAAATCGTCGAACTCGCGTGGCACGACGGTGTCGAACATCTCTCTGGCGAGGGGGAGGATGCCCGCGGAGACGGCCTTGAGGAGGTAGGCGGTGAAGTCGGCCTTCTTGACGTGGTTGAAGCACTCGTCGCGGGGCACATAGAACTGCTGGAACAAGGGCACGACGTTGCGGCTCTCGCACGTGGGGTCGGTCTTCATGGGCTTCCTGCCGGTGCGGCCGCGGCGCGGGTAAGGGTAGGGGCTGTCAGGGCCACCGAGGGTGGGGCGAGGGCACTTGTTGTCCGGGTCGCCGAGGTCGTTGTAGAGGTCGTAGCGGTAGACGCGGTCGTGGTCCTGGTAGGCGCGGTCGTTCTTCTGCTTGGGGTGGTCCCCTCGCAGGATCTGGAGCTCCTCCTCCCGGTATGGGCGTAGCAAGACCGGCATGTCGCTGGGAAGGCGCGTCTGCATGTCGGTCGCATCGTCGGTTAATTTTCTATACAGTACAGTATTGTTGATGGAAATAACTGAAGAAAGCCAGACGGAGACTGACATCGTTGGTGAAGAAGATTCGGTCGTAGTGGTAAGTGTTGGTGTTGTAGACCCATGAGTTTGCGAGGAAGACGATGGGGCCTTCGTGTCCAGGGACGTCGTCGATGGTGATGGTCTTGAGGAGGAACTGGGTGGCGTGGTAGTTGCGGACGATGACGGCGCCGGGGATGCCCTGCTTCTTGACGTCCCAGTCGAAGGTGACATCGTAGGTGGTATCGCCGTGAGTGAGCGGGGGCAAGTGCATCACCCAGTGCTCAACGCGCTCCTCCTCACCTACCAGACCACGGCAGCCGTCATCTGCATCCAATCCATCCATCGTGTCAGCTTGCTTATACTTGGTTATTAATTAGGCAACTTTTATACTACTGTATGTCCGTTGATAAATACTTGTAGAATCGAAATCCCAAAACAACTTTCGTTAGTAGTTGGATGCTGATGGTATTGTATCTTTAAGATTGTCATGAAAAATTGTTTCTGATGATATATTCTTTCAATTGTACTTGCAGTTTTACAAACTTGTACAACCAGCCAAATTCGAAAACAAGTTTGGTCAGTTTGATGATTGAATGTGCTGAAAAGTAGTATGGTCTTACTGTGATCGGCGACAGTGGAGCTGATGAGCTGGCATGTGACGCCTTTGGTGGTGAGCTCGTCCCAGGTGTCGTGGCTGAGGGGGGCGCCGCCCCCGTGGTTGAGGTCGAGGACGTTCCTACGCTGGAGCAGAACCTTCCCCTTGAGCTGTGGTCGCGGGAACAATCCGAATCCGAACATCTTCGACCGGTCACTCTCTCACTCTCACTGCCAAAATCTTCTAAGTAAACTACTACGATTTGTCTACTTGGTTTGGTTTGGTTTGGTTTGCCAAAATCTTCGGTTACTTTTGGCTACTTGGTTTGGTTGGGAACTTGCTGGGATGCAAAGCTCACGAGCTGCTGCGTGCCCTTTTATAGAGGAGGAACCGGCCGGAGAACAGAACGGTGCGGGAGCTATAGCGCTGGCACCGTACGTGCGTGTTACACGCCCGCGCGCCTACCGTTTGTTCGGTACCCACACATCCTGGCTGCTTCCAATTCGCAGTGGCCACACGAACGGCCTCGATCCATCACACATTATCGCCTCGCGTGCATGCAGCCGATTCAGTCGCTATAGCAACCCCGTGAATAATGCTTGCGTAGATGCGTGTGTACATCCTAGACGACCCATATATCACTTACGTATGTACGTGCCACTGATCCATCCTCACTCGTTCGAAATTTTCAAACCAGTAACAATTCGTTGTAACCAGAAATCTGAAAACGCGAGACCGGAAATTATTCGAGCACAGCGAGCAATGCACGTGGCAACTCCAACGGTTGGCCCGTATTTCGGACAACGATTTCTGTCCGAATGGATCCATTTGCCGTAGCCAGCGGAGCGTCTGGGGTTACCACTGCACCCAACAACAACGTACGCCCCGTAAGAGCTAGCTATAGCTAGTACGTGCGTGCGTATGTGTTACACGCGCGCGCGCCTACCGTTTGTTCTGTACCTGCACGTCGTCCTCCTGCTGGCTTCCAATTCGCAGCGTCCGGCGTGTGGCCGGGCGGCCTCGCCTGCATGAAGCCGATTCAGTCGCTGCCTTGCAGGCTAGGCGTGAATAACGCATGTGTAGATGTGTGTGTACATCCTAGACGACCCATGATATATCACACAGAGACGAAATCCTCGATCGATACTCGCTCAACCCTGAAAGATTGTGGAAGTTGATATTGAATTGCAGTGATTATATCGTGAGGCCTTAGGCTGTTTATATAGTATTAGAAGACTTAGGGGCAAGAAAAGAAGCCTAATAGAAATAGACTTAGATTAATATTGAACTACCAAATATGTCTAACCGTAAATATCCGTAATATATGTCTAGCCGTAATATACTTTAACAACACCCCCTCCCTCCTAGTCATATCGGTAGTGACGCGAACAACAAGACACTACAGGAATGGCCAGATGCGCCGACGGCCGTCAGCTGGCCGTCGGCGTAGCACCGCACCAGGCCAGCCCAACTGGCCAGCCCTCGGCGTAGCCAAGCCGTCGGCGTAGTATACACTACACCGACGGTCACCCTCGGCGTAGTGGCGGCCCTCGGCGTAGCAAGCGGACGCGTGGCACATGCCGGGCAGCACGGACGGCGCGCTAACGGTGCCGTCGGTTAGGCCGACGGCGACCCTCGGCATAGCATACGCTGACGGCCACCCTCGGCGTACCAGCAATGTACGCTGACGGTCACCCTCGGCGTAGCCTTTTCTATTTTTCATATATTTTGTATTTGCATCAATTATTTATATATTTTTTTATTAATTGGATAATTTCGTACCCTCTGAATAGCAGTCTACACGTCCACATGAAATGTCGTTGCGAATCTTCTCACACCCCGAGAAATTTCTATATGTTTGTAAGTGTTATTATCGCATGTGGTTCTCAATAGCACTCACCACGACCACATGAAGTGCTTGCATGTGTCCCCCCTCGCGTGCATGCGCTCTAACCTAGAGGCGAAGGTTCCGTACCCGTATGAGGGTGGAATCTCCCCGTCGAGGTGAAACCGGGTAGGATAGTGCCTCAACTTGTGAACCAACATGGTTTGACATCACCCTATGACCTAAACAAACACAAAACAAGAGAGAGCTACGCCGGGCTACCCCTGTCAGAGGAACGTCTAGGGGGGTAGACGATCCGAGTGTGCACAGAGATCAGGGTTTCGCCGGAGGAAGACCACGAGAACATTGGAATGAGATGAAAACTTGCATGTGCCCCCTAGCATATGTGTGTGTGGGTGTGGTGAGAGGTTGGTATATATAGGTGCTTGCATGTGTCCCCCCTCGCGTGCATGCGCTCTAACCTAGAGGCGAAGGTTCCATACCCGTATGAGGGTGGAATCTCCCCGTCGAGGTGAAACCGGGTAGGATAGTGCCTCAACTTGTGAACCAACATGGTTTGACATCACCCTATGACCTAAACAAACACAAAACAAGAGAGAGCTACGCCGGGCTACCCCTGTCAGAGGAACGTCTAGGGGGGTAGACGATCCGAGTGTGCACAGAGATCAGGGTTTCGCCGGAGGAAGACCACGAGAACATTGGAATGAGATGAAAACTTGCATGTGCCCCCTAGCATATGTGTGTGTGTGGGTGTGGTGAGAGGTTGGTATATATAGGTGCTTGCATGTGTCCCCCCTCGCGTGCATGCGCTCTAACCTAGAGGCGAAGGTTCCGTACCCGTATGAGGGTGGAATCTCCCCGTCGAGGTGAAACCGGGTAGGATAGTGCCCCAACTTGTGAACCAACATGGTTTGACATCACCCTATGACCTAAACAAACACAAAACAAGAGAGAGCTACGCCGGGCTACCCCTGTCAGAGGAACGTCTAGGGGGGTAGACGATCCGAGTGTGCACAGAGATCAGGGTTTCGCCGGAGGAAGACCACGAGAACATTGGAATGAGATGAAAACTTGCATGTGCCCCCTAGCATATGTGTGTGTGTGGGTGTGGTGAGAGGTTGGTATATATAGGTGCTTGCATGTGTCCCCCCTCGCGTGCATGCGCTCTAACCTACAGGCGAAGGTTCCGTACCCGTATGAGGGTGGAATCTCCCCGTCGAGGTGAAACCGGGTAGGATAGTGCCCCAACTTGTGAACCAACATGGTTTGACATCACCCTATGACCTAAACAAACACAAAACAAGAGAGAGCTACGCCGGGCTACCCCTCTCAGAGGAACATCTAGGGGGGTAGACGATCCGAGTGTGCACAGAGATCAGGGTTTCGCCGGAGGAAGACCACGAGAACATTGGAATGAGATGAAAACTTGCATGTGCCCCCTAGCATATGTGTGTGTGGGTGTGGTGAGAGGTTGGTATATATAGGTGCTTGCATGTGTCCCCCCTCGCGTGCATGCGCTCTAACCTAGAGGCGAAGGTTCCGTACCCGTATGAGGGTGGAATCTCCCCGTCGAGGTGAAACCGGGTAGGATAGTGCCCCAACTTGTGAACCAACATGGTTTGACATCACCCTATGACCTAAACAAACACAAAACAAGAGAGATCTACGCCGGGCTACCCCTGTCAGAGGAACGTCTAGGGGGGTAGACGATCCGAGTGTGCACAGAGATCAGGGTTTCGCCGGAGGAAGACCACGAGAACATTGGAATGAGATGAAAACTTGCATGTGCCCCCTAGCATATGTGTGTGTGTGGGTGTGGTGAGAGGTTGGTATATATAGGTGCTTGCATGTGTCCCCCCTCGCGTGCATGCGCTCTAACCTACAGGCGAAGGTTCCGTACCCGTATGAGGGTGGAATCTCCCTGTCGAGGTGAAACCGGGTAGGATAGTGCCCCAACTTGTGAACCAACATGGTTTGACATCACCCTATGACCTAAACAAACACAAAACAAGAGAGAGCTACGCCGGGCTACCCCTCTCAGAGGAACGTCTAGGGGGGTAGACGATCCGAGTGTGCACAGAGATCAGGGTTTCGCCGGAGGAAGACCACGAGAACATTGGAATGAGATGAAAACTTGCATGTGCCCCTAGCATATGTGTGTGTGGGTGTGGTGAGAGGTTGGTATATATAGGTGCTTGCATGTGTCCCCCCTCGCGTGCATGCGCTCTAACCTACAGGCGAAGGTTCCGTACCCGTATGAGGGTGGAATCTCCCCGTCGAGGTGAAACCGGGTAGGATAGTGCCCCAACTTGTGAACCAACATGGTTTGACATCACCCTATGACCTAAACAAACACAAAACAAGAGAGAGCTACGCCGGGCTACCCCTGTCAGAGGAACGTCTAGGGGGGTAGACGATCCGAGTGTGCACAGAGATCAGGGTTTCGCCGGAGGAAGACCACGAGAACATCGAAATGAGATGAAAACTTGCATGTGTCCCTAGCATTAGAGTGTGAGTGTGGTGAGAGGTTGGTATAGGTGCTTGCATGTGTCCCCCCTCGCATGCATGCGCTCTAACCTAGAGGCGAAGGTTCCGGACCCGTATGAGGGTGGAATCTCCCCGTCGAGGTGAAACCGGGTAGGATAGTGCCCCAACTTGTGAGCCAACATGGTTTTACATCACCCTATGACCTAAACAAACACAAAACAAGAGAGAGCTACGCCGGCCTACCCCTGTCAGAGGAACGTCTAGGGGGGTAGACGATCCGAGTGTGCACAGAGATCAGGGTTTCGCCGGAGGAAGACCACGAGACCATCGGAATCAGATGAGAACTTGCATGTGTCCCTAGCATATGTGTGTGAGTGTGGTGAGAGGTTGGTATAGGTGCTTGCATGTGTCCCCCCTCGCATGCATGCGCTCTAACCTAGAGGCGAAGGTTCCGGACCCGTATAAGGGGGGAATCTCCCCGTTTAGGTGAAACCGTCTAATCGAAAATTTTGGCTAGATCTTACATGTATCTATACACTAGGTCCTACACATGTGTATCTAAATGAATTTATTCTTTTTTATATGTTTTAGTCTCTAGATATATGTGCATTTAAAAAAAATTGCCCTAGCTACGCCGACGGCTGCCCTCGGCGTATGCCTGGCCGTCGGCGTAGCATCACCCTTTTTTTTTTGACCCGCGGCGCACCCCGGGCCACTCGTTGCCATCGCCAATCCCTCCCCATCCCGCTCCCCACCTCCTGCCTCCCAACCCCCTCCCCAAGCCCCGACCCGCCGCCACCCGCCGCCGGTCCCCGTGCTCGGGGCCGCCGCCGCCAGCCCCCCTCTCTCCCTCCCGTGAGCCCTACCCCACTTCCCCACCCCGGCCCTCCCCCACTTCCCTACCCCCACCACCCCGCTGCCACCACCACCCCACCACCCCGCCGCCGGTCCCCGAGCTCGGGGCCGCCGCCGCTAGCCCCACCCTGGCCCTCCCCCACTTCCCCACCCCCACCACCCCGCCGCCACCCCCACTTCCCCACTGCCCTGCCGCTTCCCCCATTACACCGCCGCCACCACCCCCAGTACACCGCCGCCACCACCACCCCGCAGCCACCCCTACTGCCCCACCCCTCCCCCACCCCTCCCCCACTTCCCCACCCCCAACCCCACTGCCCGGCCACCTCCCCCACTGCTCCACCCCTTTAGGCACTGCCCCGCCCCTCCACCGAGCACACCCTCCCTCCATTGGTTAGTTTTTTTAAAATTTGTTCTTGTTTTTATTTTAGTTTGTATTAGTTTGTAGTTTTAGTTTTAGTTTTAGTTTGTAATAATTGTACTTTGTGGTTTTAGTTTGTAGTAGTAGTTTGAACTAGTAGTTTGTAGTAATGGTTTATAGTCTGTAGTATGTAATTTTTGTTATGTACTAGTAGTTTGTAGTAGTAGGTTGTAGTATCTAGATGAAATAGATGAAATTTGCAGTAGTAGGTTGTAGTATCTAGTAGTAGGTTGTAGTATCTAGTAGTAGGTTGTAGTAGTAGTTTATAGTTTGTATGTAGTTTTTCTTATGTACAATAGTTCATGTTTAGTAAAATAGATGAAATTTGCTAAATATATGTTGTATATGGTATGTTGTTTATAGTTACCGGAGGGTGAGCGTGGGGAGTGCTTCGACGACTGGTCCCGGATCATCTTCTACGATTTGATCACGCTTCGAGGGTGAGAATCTGTTCGCCTCTCTTGTACCTAGTTTTTATTTTTGTGTCTAGATCACCAAGTCTGTCGCGTCACCTAGGCGTCATCCCGACCGTAAGCGTTACGCGACTTAATATGCATTAGTGGTCTCGCATATTTTGGACCGTAACGCTTATGGCTTTTATCGGGCAGTCGGCGGATTCGTAGTTGAGTTTGGTTCTCCCTGGCTCTACCTCGATTCGAGACAGGATTTCGGTGGCGCCTCCTCGTTGTTCTCCGGATGCACATCCTCTTGGCTTTTTGTCGAGACGTGTATCGGGAGAGCAGCGGGGAGGTGCTGCCGAAATTCTGCTTGGATCGGGGTAGAACCAGGGAGAACTTACCCAATCTACGGATCCGGCGGCTGGTTAGGACCCTCTTTTCCTATTGGACATGTAGGTTGATGAATGCGTAAAAATATGAAGCATTTAATCTCCTGTTTGATATAAAATGTTATATTTGTTGTTTGTCTCCCAACAAAGCAGAAGAGGATGGCTGATAATGGGTGAATGTACAGTGGCCGTATTAGTGCGACTAATAAAACAGACGATTGGGTACGGAACACTCATTTGTTAGTGAATGAGTTAGCGCGTGGTTCGAAGGCAATGGTTCGGGCACTTTGTCCCTGCGCTCATTGCACTAAGCGTCATCGTCAGGGAAAGGATGACATGTACAAACACCTTCTGCAATATGGGTACATGTCTAACTATGTCACGCAAGTCGACTTTGCTCGGTACGAATGTGACAGAGGTGAGGTGATGCGTCAGCGGCTCAATGGCAATGAGCACGATGGGATTAGAAACATGCTAGATGATCTTATCGATGCCGACCAGCCGAATTCGCCACCTCCATGGGAGGAATCACCAGAACCGGAGGAACCGCTAGAACCGGAGGAACCGGAGCCAACCGCGAAGGCCTTCCTTGATATGATGGCCGCGGCTAAGAGGCCTCTGTACGAGGGTGCAAAGATTTCTCAGCTCGATGCCATCTCTCAGTGTCTAGCCGACAAGTGCCAGTACTCCGCCACCCGTTCTCACTTTGAAGCTAATCTGAGAACATGTGGTAACATGTTGCCCGAAGGGCATTGTCTGCCTAAAACCTTTCACGAAACGAAGAAACTCATGAAGGAGCTCAACATGGATTATGAAAAGATAGATTGTTGTCCAAAAGGCTGCCTTTTGTTTTGGAAACAGTTTGAGGGTGACAAGTACTGCTCCATTTGTAAGGCCTCTAGATATGAAGAGATAAAGGGGAAGGATGGTCAGGTGAGGCAGTCGAAGGTCGCTAAGAAGATACTTCGGTATCTCCCATTCATAAAAAGAATCCAGCGGCTTTACTTGAGCGAGGAGACTGCCAAACAGATGACGTGGCACAAGAAGGGGAAAAGATACAAGGACGGGCACGGACGGAAGAAGATGGGACATCCATCTGATGGTAAGGCATGGAAGAACTTCGATGACAAATACCCCCGGTGGGCAGGAGAGGCTCGGAATGTTAGAATTGCGATAGCAACAGATGGCTTCAACCCATATGGTATGTCGACGGCCTCGTACAGCTGCTGGCCGGTGTATGTTATTCCGCTCAATCTCCCTCCCGGAGTATTAATGCAACGGAAGACCATGTTTTTGTCGCTGATAATTCCAGGACCTGAGTATCCGGGGAAGAACTTGAGTGTCTACATGCAGCCGATTGTGGATGATTTGAACCACTCTTGGATACACGGGACGTTGACATACGACCGAGCATCAAAGAGAAACTTTTTGATGAAAGTTTGGTTACAATATACTATGCATGACATGCCCGGGTACGCCCTAACGTGCGGATGGTGTACAGCTGGTAAGTGGCCATGCCCAGTGTGCAGGCACCGACTTGAGTTCCTTTGGCTAAAGTCAGGTCGCAAATATGTTGCGTTTGACACGAATCGATAGTACCTCAAAAGAAATCATTCGTTCAGAGAAGATAGAAAGAACTTCAAGAAGGGCAAAGTTGTGCATGAAGTAAAAGAGGTACCAAAGTTCGAGGGTGCAGTTGTTGATGCCGAGATACGTGCTCTCGTGCCCGCGGCGCCGGGAACTGGCCATCAATTTGCGGGATATGGTGTAACGCATAATTGGACTCACGTGGCAGCCTTAACGAATCTCGTGTATTACAAGGACCTCGAACTTCCCCATAACATCGATGTGATGCACACCGAAAAGAATGTCGAGGAGTCCCTTTTTCACACAGTCCTGAACATTCCTGGGAAGTCAAAGGATAATGTCAAGGCTAGAGTTGATGTTGAGAAGCTTTGTGATAGGAAGAGATTACACATGCAGCCTCCTACTGTCCGTCGAAAAAATTGGTTCAAGCCGCATGCCTACTACTGCCTTGATAATGTCCAAAAGTAGGAGTCATTTAGGTGGCTCAAATACGTCGTGATGTTTCCTGATGGTTATTGTTCGAATATAAGTAAGGGAGTCAATCTTTTGACGGGACAAGTCAACGGGCTCAAGAGTCACGACTATCATATATGGATTGAGCGGCTGATGCCGGTGATGGTTCGAGGGTATCTCCCCGAAAAAGTATGGCGAGTTCTTGCGGAGTTGAGCCATTTCTTCCGCACCCTCTGTGCTAAGCAGATATGTCCTCTGGTGATTGAGAAGCTGCAAGTTCAGGTGCCGGAGTTGCTATGCAATTTGGAGATGATCTTTCCGCCAGGCTTCTTTACTCCGATGGCACATCTCATTGTGCACCTCGCGAACGAGGCACTATTGGGGGGGCCAGTGCAATTTCGTTGGCAATTTTGTATTGAGAGAGAGTTTAAGTATATTCGAAAGATAACTGGAAACAAAGCCAAGATTGAAGCATGCATAGCTGAAGCAACATGCCTTCGGGAGATGGAAAACGCCGCGACAACCTACTGGCCCGATGATGTTCCCACTATGCATAACCCGGTCTCTCGTTACAATGTCGACCTGCCCAAGAATGACCCCAATCTCGAACTATTCCAATTTCCCGGTGGCAAGGCCGGTAAAGGACTAAAATATAGGTTGCTGAAGGAAGAGAAGGATTGCATAATACTCTATGTGCTTATGAACATGAAGGAAGTGGTCGATTTCATTAGGTAAAATGGTGAACACCCTATTTCTCTATGCAGCTAGTAACTCGGTCTCCGTCTAATGCTTATTTTCTCCTTCTTAGCGATTTCAGGGATGAACAGTGGCCGGGACCGACTGATCCCTCTCCCATGGAGTTGGACACTCTACTGAAAGAGGGTGCTCCCGGAAATAAAAAAAACTTTGTGTCCTGGTTTATGGAAAAAGTAATTTCTAACCTGTTCCTCTTACCTTGCAATATGTGACTTGTCGCTCTTATTCCACGTAACTACTGAACGCAACAAATTCCTCTTGTACCTGTAGGGAGCTGATCCCAACGTTGAGATGTCAGATGAGCTGAAATGTGTTTCCCAAGGTTGTAACAGTGTCGTCATGAAGTATGAGAAGTATGATGTGAATGGGTTTCGCTTCCATACAGAGACGCACCAGAAAGGGCGACCGAATGCAAAAACGGTAAATACTGGGGTGTTCACCAAAGGAGCCGATTCCCTTGATTACTACGGAAGGTTAGAGAATGTATACGAGCTGACCTTCAATCGTACGAATGTCGAACTCAATCTTGTTGTGTTCAAGTGCCACTGGTTTGACCCAAGGGGTGGACTGAGAAGTACCCCTTCCATTGGGTTAGTTGAAGTTAGGCCTTCAACCACCTATAGCGGAGCCGACGTCTTTGTTGTTGCTCACCAAGCCAACCAAGTTTATTATTTGCCCTACCCATGCCAGAAAGCGGAACTCCAGGGCTGGGAAGTCGTGTTCCAGGTATCGCCACATGGTAACCTACCGATTCCCTCCGAGGACGATTACAACAACATTAACCCTTTAACGTACGAGGGAATTTTCTATCAAGAGCAAGAGGACTTCGGACACTTTGATTTAGAACCGGTTGATCTTGAGGACCTTGGGAATGATGTAGAAACTCGGGGTGAGTCAGTGGTGAATCTACATGACATAAGTATGCTCGAGAAGCTCCATACCGAGAATGACAACGATGATGAGCCTACACCCTTCGATGAGAATCCAGATTTCTACTCAAAAGATAGTGATAGTGAGAATGAGAATGAGAATGAGAATGAGAATGAAAATGATAGTGAGTATTTATTTTTTAATGCATTTTATTTTGTCTTTGTGCTTAACTATTTTCTTAATTGCATTATGCCTTTATTCTTTGTGTATACATTTTATTATGTCTTTGTGCTTAACTGTTTTCTCTTACTTAATGCAGGTGATTGAACAATATGAGCAGCGGCAAGGCAACCAGTTCGTCCTTGCTTAATGCGCTGAAGCAGCGCAAGAAAAGTGCTACACGGAGTGGGAGACAGCCAAATCCCAATCCGCGTTACCCCGATCTTGCTCCTGCTGGCGGAGGACGGGGTCGAGGAGGACGAGGACGAGGTGCCACGGGAGGAGGCGTGGACTTTGACCCACCACCCTCTGCTTCTGGCGACGTGGCTCCTGAGTTGTTCCTGACAGAGCAGCCTTTCAGGGCCGAGAGGGAGGCAGAGTCCGAGAGGGAGGCAGAGTCTAAGAGGGAGGCGAGGACCGAGAGGGAGGCGGGGACCGATACGGAGGCGGACACTAGCCACGAGTTGGTGGGGCCGAAGAAATTGCGGAATCGTGGGGAATCGGGAGTCCCTGACAAGTTTGAGCCTAGGACTCAAGAGGCGAAAGCCCTTATTATTCCAGATGGCCTTGAGTAAGTGTACTAATTTGGCAATTTAAAACATTTTATTTCATGTTGGTCATAAATTATTATTGTGTACTAATGTTTATTATTGTGCAGCAATTGGACATTTCCTCCGGGGACGAAGCCTCGCCTTCCTAACAGCCTTGTTGGAGCTCTGATTAGGAAGTTCTGGCCGGGCTATCACATTACCCATGAGGGTGACAGGAAGCTAGCTACCACTTGGGCGGACTACCAGACTACCCGTGTCCCGGGCTTTCCGATAGCTGCTGATGCTGTCATCACCAAGTTTTGGGTAAGGCATATTTCTCGAGTTATGTTCATACTTGATGACCCCACCGTGCTAACTCATGACTCTTATGCATGATTGAAGTGCTTTTACCGTGTGGCCGAGGAGGATCAGGAGAAGGCGCAGAGGACTTTGCTTGGGGCTTGTGTGAAGTTGACCCCCCAGGTGTGGTACAACCAGAAGGTCACGGCCGCTAGCCACTTCTGGGCTGACAGGGGCGTGAGGGTCAGGAAGGAAGACATTGTCGGTAGGAACCCTAATCCTGAGTACTCGATGACGCCAGAAGAGTACATGTCGGTGAGTAAAATGTCAATGAGATTCTACATTGCTTCTAAGTTGCCATTGCATTGTCTGGAGTTAAGTATTGCATTTTCAGGTTATCCCCGATTGGGCCGAGCCGCATCGACTCGCATGGGAGGAGCTGGTTAGGACGAGGTGGCTCAGAGAAGACGAGGAGTTTGCAGCCTTGTCGAGGCGGAACGCGGATAACCAAGGCGATGGTGGAACGCACTGCGCGGGAAACCGCAACTTTGACCGCTTCAAGGGGAAGGTGGTACGTATATACATGGAACGACCTGCGTGCATTTCTGCTTATGTTTGTACTTCATATGCATAATATTTTCTTTTCGCGATACAGGTGGCCGAGGCACAACCCGGGGAGGTGATTCATGACGTCGCCGTCTATGAGATGATGCGGCGAAAGAAGCCCAATTACTCGGAGCCTCAACCCTCGTTGCCCGTGTACTTCGGCACTGCCCAGAACGACTTGGGGAACTACAGCACGATGGTGAAGGCTCGTCACCCCCATGTGGATGACCCCATTCACGCGGAGATCGACGAGGAGTCGTTGGTCCTGTCGGGGCACGGATTGCAGCATGGACGCCTCAAGATTCTGAATAAGAAGGTCAAGCCTACCCTCAGCACGAGCTTCAGCCGTCTCAAGGCTACCTACCCCGCCGACGGCCCCCCTATCCCGCCTCGTGGCCAGCCTCGTCGCTCCGCCGAGGATGTAAGTTTTTCTCGTTTTCATCATCTTTATGACTTTTGTTCCTGCATGGCTAACCGCTGACGAGATTCCTTGTATTTGAAATTGTAGCCTGAGTTAGACGCGGCCTATGATGCCGCTTATGAGGAATATCAGGTGGCCTTTCGGCAGCATCAGGAGGCGAATGCGATCTACATGCAATACGTAAATGTAAGTCCGAACCTTTATTTTTTGCAAAAGATACAAGTCCCACTTCCCCCCGTTTGTTGTACTATGGCCTGACTTCTAAAATATCTTGCAGGCCATGATGGTGAATATTCAAACTGGCCAGAATAGAGATTTAGGGCCCGTGCCTCCCATGCCAGGTCCGATGCCATTTTGGCAATCGAAGGAAAGCTTCGCTAGGACCTACTACGCATCGACACCGGTAAGTTCTTTGCTAACCCACTGGTTATCGCTTTACTTTGCCTCGCAAGTTGCTAACATGTAGGCAACATGTAGGGAACGGGAGCTTCTGGGAACCGGCACTTTGGCCACGCCTCGCCGGATGGGCGTCAGATCACACCGCTTCATGACGATGGTCCATCTCCTGGCCACTCTGCAGGTGGTTCTCCCGAGCTTCACACTTCTACTCCCTCGCCAGGTGGCTCTTCTGCTGCTTCTACTGGACGCAACCCTCGGCAGAGGTCGCCACTTTTCACCAGGGGAGATCTCGGGTACACCCCCTCTCCTCCAGAGTTGTAGGCATGTGTGATGATGTATGAACGATGTATGGATGATGTATAAACAATGTGTGATATGACCATGTGTGATATGAACAATGTTTAATATGAGCATGTGTGATATGAACAATGTGTGTGATATGAGCAATGTTTGATATGAGCATGTGTGAAATAAAGGTGAGCATTGCTGTGAGCTGTGAGGGTTTGATATGAGCATGTGCTAAAATAAAGGTGAGCATTGCATTGCAGAAAAAAAAACTGGGGCTGGTCCTACGCCGACGGCCTTGCCCTCGGCGTAGAAGGTACGCGCGACCAAATGGTCACGGCTACGCCGACGGCCTAGGCCGTCGGCGTAGGGCCAGCCCGCTGCTGCCAGGCCGTTCCGCTGCCTCCACGTGGCATATGTACGCCGAGGGGGAGGCCGTCGGCGTAGGCGCTGCGCCAGGCCGCCCCGCTGCCTCCACGTGGCGAGCGTACGCCGAGGGGGAGGCCGTCGGCGTAGCGGCTGCGCCAGGCCGCCCGCCTGCCTCCACGTGGCGAGAGTACGCCGAGGGGGAGGCCGTCGGCGTAGCCGACGCGCCGTTAACTGGCCGTGTGACGGCGCTGCCGACGTTCGTCGACGGCCTCTACGACGACGGGCGCCGTCAGGCCGTCGGCGTTGACCTACGCTGACGGTCTTGTCATACGCCGACGGCTGCGCCTGCTCCGCCGAGGGAGAGGTCCGCCGAGGACGGTACGCCGACGGCAGCCGTCGGCGTAGCTTACGCCGAGGGTTTTCCTGGCTACGCCGACGGCAATAAGCCCTCGGCATACCAGGCGTTTCCTGTAGTGAGAACGTCGCAGACGGTCTGACTGGAGCATAATCGGAAGTCGCGAACTGGAAAGGATGTCCGTGGATGCCAATGTCGATGTAGTCGAAAGTAAGGCGCTGTAGTGGTGGTCGGTGGTGTTGTTGGTCAAGTTGTCGCCGTTGATGAAGTTGATAACGTTGTTGTGTTGTGGTCGATGTCGTCGTTGAGTCTGGAGAATTCGCTGAGGTAGACGTAGTTTGAGTCGGAGTAGTTGAGGTAGGCGACACGCCTTGGCGAGCTTTCCAAACTCGGGAACGCGCAGGGGACAAAGGCACGCGTCGATGTTGCCAATATCGGACGTGCAGAGACCATCACGAACCATGCGAGCCAGCGCCAGATTTGAAGAGGCAGAGAAGGTCTCCTCGAACGGTCGGTGCATAGAAATTGGCCGCCGATGTGTTGGAGTAGACGAAGTAGTTGCACAAAAAAACTTGATTAGTGCAAAAGTAAAAAATTTAGACCGCGACTCGGCTGCAAGATCGTGGTGGACAAAGACGACGAGATAGTTGTTGATGGCGATTGAGTTATTGCGGTAGTCGGTTTCGGGGATTACACCCGTATTTTACGCTTGTATGAGCACGGCGTGGAGAAGAACTTGTTGGTGTTGACGATGACCACGATCGGTGGTGGCGTCGACGATGCGGCGACGTTGTTGGTGTAGATTATCAGCAATGATGACCACGGGTGATAAAGGTGCAGCCATTTGTTGACGGCAAGACGCATACTCGGGGATGTACGTCGCGTCGATGTTGACGAAGACGGGCCGGCGTGGTGACGACGTGAGGACGGAGCAGCCAACACAGTGCGTGAAGGCGTCCTTGGGGCACCGCGCGGAGCTTTCTTGGCACAATCGTTGACGATGATTTGCCGGAGTTGAGTCGGCGCCGAGGTTGAAGTAGAGGCGCGTGACGACATGCGGCTATGGACGATGCAATCCGATCTATGATCGGCGAAAGAAGAAGAAACGCTGGTCAAGCGGCCGGCGAGAAAATTTTGGCAAAGTAAGATCTAATCTACTACTGCACGGCCCCGGCAAAGAATAATATCCCTGGGGGAGGCACGGTGGAAGCAATGGCTAAACCCTAGGCGGTGGAAGCGCTCTTATACCATGAAATATTGCGGAAGTATATATTGTATTGATATTGAACTGCCATGATTATATCATGAGCGCTTAGACTGCTTATATAGTATTAAAAGACTTGGGGAAAGAAGCCAAGAAACATAATAGAGATAGACTTAGATTATAATATTGAACTACCAAATATGTCTAGGCGTAATATACTCTAACAAACCCGACTGTCCTCCTTGTCTACAAGGCAATCGAGATACATGCTCTCATATCTCGACTATACATTTCTCCACCGAGTTACTTTTTCTTCAAATCAGAGGGCAAAACTTTGCCTCGTTTCAATCGTCGGGGAGAATAATACTCCCATCTCAAAATAGATGTTGAATTTTTTATTAAAATTTGAATATATCTATATACTAAATAGTGTCTAGATATATCCGACATATTTGTTACATCTATTTTAAGACGAAGGGAGTAAGTATTAAGCAGTTACAGTATATAGGGCACTCCAAAATAAAAATGGAAAACTCTACTCTCACGGTATAATGGAACACAAATGCTTTGCCCTGGCGATGTTGCACACATTAATTTCTCTCTTAATGTTACAAAGATTGTTGGCCACGTGACAACATGTTTGTAAACACCATCATACTAAGCAAAATACCTTGTCCAACTAAAAAATAAAAACCATTAAGCCACTAATAGTTAAGGAAAAGCTTACCCGTGGCATTTGAATAAAGAGGTTAATGGCGTTCAAGTTACCGGTGGCGTTTTTCTCGAACACCCCTACTAACTTTGTAATGGTGGCGTTTGCACGGCACACCACCACTAACGCGTATACTTATAGCGTTCACATGACACATCACTATTAGTGTACATTGAATGCTATTGGAGTTTCCGCAGCAACAATATTTTAATTTGGTATTGTAGCACCGTGTGGCATTGTGTGAAATTAGTTTTAAATGTTTGATGCAGGTCTATTGGTGGAATTGTGTGAAATGTATATGTGTTGATGGTGAGATCATCTATCTATACAATGCAATATAGCTTGCACTCATATGTGAAATTATCATAGTTATTGAATGCATCTAGCTTTTCTTTTCTGCTTGTGAGGTAGCTTGGTTGGATACATCATTTAATATGTCCTGATTTCTGATTCTATTACTTGTACTACCCAACATTTATTTTCTACTTTGAATATTCAAATAAATTATTAATGGTTAAGCAAGTTCACAATTAGAAAAAAAAATAGTCGTGATCACGCTATTTGTAACTACAAACTATTGGAAAATCCCCATGTAAGAAAACCGGTCACTATAACCTCATTTGTAACTCAAAATTAGTAGTTGCAACCTCAGTTGCAACTGACATATTACAATTGCAATCCCATATGCAATGGAGAAAATTTTAGTTACAACCTCACTTGCAACTAGCAAATCTTGTAACTAAAAAAAGTCTTAGTTGCAACCACACCTGTAACTGAAACAATATCTCAGTTGCAATCCTACTTATAACTAAAAAAAAATCCTAATTGCAATCCAGAAAAAAGATCCCATATGCAACTCTGCTAAGTCCTACACAAAAATTAGAAAACGCTTTTAATAAAATATATATAAAAAAGATAAATAAGAAACCCACACACAAAATTCTACAAGGAAAAAATTCAAATCGTAACTCTACAAAAAGAGAAGGCAAACACAGGGGTGGAAAAAGACCTACGGGATGCACGAACCTGCATGATAAAAAAAACAGCCCAAATAAATAGAGCATATTCCAATCCATTCGGTCCATCCTTGCCCATAAAAAATCTAGTTTGGGGGTAAGTGACTAGTCCCTTCCTCACTGGTGATTCGTGATCTCTAGCGAGAGGTCCTTCGATCCCCACGCTCTGAACCTTCTGACTTTTCCACGAAGGAACCACTCGGGCTAACCAAGGGGTCGGCTTGCCCGATCGCCGGACCTTGGTGGTGTCCCTAGCTAGGGTGTTTAGATTGGTTTTTGAACACGACAGAGGGTAGCGGGAGGGGGAGGCCAGTGCCTCCTTGGACCGCGCTGGAATTGAGCCAACGTTGGATGAGCTTCTTAGTAGCCTGAATCTCATGGGGGAGATATTGGGGATGTGTTCATCCCCAAGGTGGAAGTGGATTATCTGAAAGAAGGGACGAAGTGGACGGCTGTCATGCGGGTGCTTACTCCTCGGTCGTTTAGTGCGACTTCGATGAACAAAACGATGAGGTTTGCTTGGGAACCGGCGCAAGAGGTTTCTTTCAAAGATTTGAAGGATAATAGGTTTGTGGTGCAGGTTAATTGTCTAGGTGATTGGTAGAAAATCACTAAGCAGGGCTAATTCCTAAAATCTTAGAGGTCCACTTGACCCATTTATGCAAGCCAAGAGGTGGGACAAAAGTTTAGTGCTACATTGCTAGTTAAGTGGAAATTGGACCAGCTTATAAGGTGAGCCCTTCTACCACTTATACGAGCTCGAGAGAAGATATATACATGTGCGCTCATCCTCCTCGCTCGCCTCGCCACGCCTCGTCGCGACGTGCATGCTATGGTTTGCGGGAATCTCGCCGAGTCGAGATTTATTTTGTCACGCATGAATGAAAGATGTACAGTCTGGGATGGTGGATTTTTAATACGAATTTAGTGGATGATGAGTGGCTTATTAATCCGAACTCAATGGAGGTTGCTCGGCTCCGGCCGCAACCTTTTCGGTTTGCCTCCCGTCTCTCTTTTCATATCACTGAGCTGCATGCTCACCTCCTCGACACATGCCTATAAGAGAGAGAGATAGGTTGCGCTTCCTCTCAGACACACCAACACTCACCTACTGCCTATAGTTCCAGAGCTCTGAGCGACCACCAAGTTTTTCCCTATCCCGGTTTGCAGCATGCACCACGATGTTGGAATTATGCCCTAGAGGCAATAATAAAGATGTTATTATTATAATTCTTGTTCATGATAAAGTTTATATTCTATGCTAGAATTGTATTAAGCGGAAACTTTAATACTTGTGTGGTTTATGAACAACACCGTGTCCCTAGTATTCCTCTATGGACTAGCTCATTGATTAATGATGGTTAAGGTTTCCTAACCATAGACATGAGTTGTCGATTAATAATGAGATCATATCATTGGGAGAATGATATGATGGACAGACCCAAACTAAGCGAAGCAATTAGATCGTGTCATCGTGTTCATCTTTGCGAAGCTTTTCTTATGTCAAATATTGTATTCCTTAGACCATGAGATAATACAACTCCCTGGTATCGGAAGAAAGCTTTGAGTTCATGAAACGTCATCCTATGAGAGGGTGATCATAAAGGTGTCTCTCAGGTGATCGGAAAGTACCTGTTGGGTTGTATGTATCGAGATGGGATTTGTCCTCCCAAGTCGGAGAGATATACTTCGGTCCCACTCGGTAATCAATATCAACACCGCTTGCAAGCATGTGGTTAAGGAGTTAATCACAAAGTGATATCGGATTACGGAACGAGTAAAGTACTTGCTGTGAATGAGATTGAACTAGGTATGATGGTACCGACGATCAAATCTCGGGCAAGTAAAATATCACGAGACGAAGGGAATATATATATGGGATTGATTGAATCCTGGTATCGTGGTTCATCCGATATGATCATCGATGAATGTGTGGGAGTCAATATGGGTTTCCAGACCCCGCTGTTGATTATTGATAGAAGATCATGTCTGCATGTTCTCGAACCCGAAGGGTCACACACTTAACGTGTCTCGACGCTATGATAGATTGGATAATTGGTTTATGAGTTTTTGTTCGAAGTCTCGGATGGGATCCGGGACATCACGAGAGGTTCCGGAATGGTCCGGAGAATAAGATTCATATAAGGAAATGCAGTTTTTGGAGTTCGGAATTGTTTCAGGTTAATCGGTATTGTACCGGAAGCTTCTAGAACCTTCCGGAGGGGGACCAACGTGGCCCCACCTGCCGGGAGGGGGCATGGGCCTATGAGGGAGTGCCCTGGCCGCATTGGGCCAGGGGCACAAGGCCCCATAGGGCCCAGCCGGCCAACCTAGGGCAAAACCCTAGGGGAGCTTCTAGAAGGGGGGGGGGAACTTGCCCCCCACTCCTCCCTCCTTGGCCGCCGGCCCTAGGCTTGGGGGAGGGGAAAGGGCTGGCCGCCCACCCCTCTATATAGAGAGGGCTGGGGGCGCACCCCCTCCCACACCTCCTCCTCAAGCCCTAGCCGTCCTGCTGCCCTCCTATCTCTCTCCCTCCCGACTGCACGTAGGCGAAGCCCTGCTGCAGAAACTCTCCACCACTTGCACCGCGCCGTCGTGTTGTAGATCCAATCCGTCTCTCGACCATACTTGCTGGACCGAGGAAGGAGGAGACGTCGAGGTGCTGCACGTGTGCATCTCTCGGAGGCATCGCCACTTGCGGTGTTAGATCGGATCGGATCGCGAGGAGGAGAAGTGAGTACGACTACATCACCCACGTTCCGACGAACGTTCCGCTGTGCGAATCTTCAAGGGTATGAAGATCTCATCTATCCCCCCTCGTTATTTGCATCTCCTAGATTAGATCTTGGCTTTCCCGTTCGCATCCGTAGAATTTTTTTGATTTACTATGCTGCAAAACCCTTCAGTGGTATCAGAGCTAGATCTATGCGTAGATGTGTTTCACGAGTAGAACGCAACATGTTTGTTGCGGGCATTGATGTTTTCTGTTGCAAGCATGTTGTTTGTGTTCTTCTTATGATGCGGGATAGTGAGATCGAAGCGGTCCAGGCCAACCTTACGCGACCTTTTTTGCGAGACTGGCTCCGCACTTGACGTGTGGCTTGTTCCACACATGCGGCTGGTGGATGTCAGTTTCTCTCACTATAGTTGTCATGGGATTTACACCGGAGTTTGGCAACCATAATATCACCGTTGTGGATTTCCGTAGGTAAGAATCGTTCTTAGCTTGCTACTCCCATAAGCCACGTAAAACATGCAACAACAAAGTAGAGGCGTCTAACTTGTTTTTGCAGGGAGTGTTTTCTGTGATATGGTATGGCCCAAGATGTGGTGTGTATGTTGTATGCAATGATCATGTTTTGTAATGTTTCACGACTTGCATGTCGATGAGTTCACAACCGGCAGGAGCCATATGGTTGTCTTTATAGTTGTGTATGACCTGTGTGTCAACTTCTTATACGCCATGTAATAGCTTTACTTTATCGCTAAGTAGTTAGCAATAGTTGTAGTTGCTATTCGTGGTGGAGGCAATCATGGTGGAGTGATGGAGATCATGCCGGCACGCACAAGATGGAGATCATTGCGCGAAGATTGGCTATACCATGTCATATAAAGTTATATGCATGTGATGTTTATCCTTTTATGTATCTTATTATGCTTAGATCGCGACGGTAGCATTATAAGATGATTCCTCACTTAAAGATCAAGATAAAACTGTGTTCTCCCCATGTATGCACCGTTGCGAAAGTTCGTCGTGTCCAAGCATCACGTGATGATCGGGTGCTATAGACTCTACGTTCACATACAACGGGTGCAAGCCAGTTTTGCACACGCGGAAATACTTGGGTTTGACTTGACGAGCCTAGCATGTACAAACATGGCGTCAGAACACAAGAACTGAAAGGTTAAGCATGAGTCATATGAATGATATGATCGACACTTTGTTGTCCACCATTGGAACCACATCTCTTCTTGTGAAGATCGGATTAGGTGTGGTGAATTTGGATCATGTTCACTAAACAACTTGAGGGATGTTGAATTTAGTGGGAGTTCATCAAGTAATTTGATTAAAGTTGAACTAGTTATCATGAACATAGTCTAATTTGTGTTGGAATTATGCCCTAGAGGCAATAATAAAGATGTTATTATTATAATTCTTGTTCATGATAAAGTTTATATTCCATGCTAGAATTGTATTAAGCGGAAACTTTAATACTTGTGTGGTTTATGAACAACACCGTGTCCCTAGTATGCCTCTATGGACTAGCTCGTTGATTAATGATGGTTAAGGTTTCCTAACCATAGACATGAGTTGTCGATTAATAATGAGATCATATCATTGGGAGAATGATATGATGGACAGACCCAAACCAAGCGGAGCAATTAGATCGTGTCATCGTGTTCATCTTTGCGAAGCTTTTCTTATGTCAAATATTGTATTCCTTAGACCATGATATAATACAACTCCCTGGTATCGAAAGAAAGCTTTGAGGTCATCAAACGTCATCCTATGATAGGGTGATCATAAAGGTGTCTCTCAGGTGATCGGAAAGTACCTGTTGGGTTGTATGTATCGAGATGGGATTTGTCCCTCCCAAGTCGGAGAGATATACTTCGGGCCCACTCGGTAATCGATATCAACACCGCTTGCAAGCATGTGGTTAAGGAGTTAATCACAAAGTGATATCGGATTACAGAACGAGTAAAGTACTTGCTGTGAACGAGATTGAACTAGGTATGACGGTACCGACGATCAAATCTCGAGCAAGTAAAATATCGTGAGACGAAGGGAATTTATATATGGGATTGATTGAATCCTGGCATCGTGGTTCATCCGATATGATCATCTATGAATGTGTGGGAGTCAATATGGGTTTCCAGACCCCGCTGTTGATTATTGATAGAAGATCATGTCTGCATGTTCTCGAACCCGAAGGGTCACACACTTAACGTGTCTCGACGCTAGGATAGATTGGATAATTGGTTTATGAGTTTTTCTTTGAAGTCTCGGATGGGATCCGGGACATCATGAGAGGTTCCGGAATGGTCCGGAGAATAAGATTCATATAAGGCAATGCAGTTTTTGGAGTTCGGAATTGTTTTAGGTTAATCGGTATTGTACCGGAAGCTTCTAGAACCTTCCGGAGGGGGACCAACGTGGCCCCACCTGCCGAGAGGGGGCATGGGCCTATGAGGGAGTGCCCTGGCCGCATTGGGCCAGGGGCACAAGGCCCCATAGGTCCCAGACGGCCAACCTAGGGCAAAACCCTAGGGGAGCTTCTAGAAGGGGGGGGGGGGGAAACTTGCCCCCCACTCCTCCCTCCTTGGCCGCCGGCCCTAGGGCTTGGGGGAGGGGCAAGGGCTGGCCGCACACCCCTCTATATAAAGAGGGCTGGGGGCGCACCCCTCCTACACCTCCTCCTCAAACCCTAGCCGCCCTGCTGCCCTCCTCTCTCTCTCCCTCCCGACTGCACGTAGGCGAAGCCCTGCTGCAGAAACTCTCCACCACTTGCACCGCGCCGTCGCGTTGTAGATCCAATCCGTCTCTCCACCATACTTGCTGGACCGAGGAAGGAGGAGATGTCGAGGTGCTGCACGTGTGCATCTCTCGGAGGCATCGCCACTTGCGGTGTTAGATCGGATCGGATCGCGAGGAGGAGAAGCGAGTACAACTACATCACCCATGTTCCGACGAACGTTCCGCTGTGCGAATCTTCAAGGGTATGAAGATCTCATCTATTCCCCCTCGTTGTTTGCATCTCCTAGATTAGATCTTGGCTTTCCCGTTCGCATCCGTAGAATTTTTTTGATTTACTATGCTGCGAAACCCTTCAGTGGTATCAGAGCTAGATCTATGCGTAGATGTGTTTCACGAGTAGAACGCAACATGGTTGTTGCGGGCGTTGATGTTTTCTGTTGCAAGCCTCTTGTTTGTGTTCTTCTTATGACGCGGGATAGTGAGATCGAAGCGGTCCAGGCCAACCTTACGCGACCTTTTTCGCGAGATCGGCTCCGCACTTGACGTGTGGCTTGTTCCACACATGCGGCTGGTGGATGCCAGTTTCTCTCACTATAGTTGCCATGGGATTTACACCGGAGTTTGGCAACCATAATATCACCGTTGTGGCTTTCCGTAGGTAAGAATCGTTCTTGATACACCCATAAGCCACGTAAAACATGCAACAACAAAGTATAGGCGTCTAACTTGTTTTTGCAGGGAGTGTTTTCTGTGATATGGTATGGCCCAAGATGTGATGTGTATGTTGTATGCAAAGATCATGTTTTGTAATGTTTCACGACTTGCACGTAGATGAGTACACAACCGGCAGGAGCCATATGGTTGTCTTTATAATTGTGTATGACCTGTGTGTCAACTTCTTATACGCCATGTAATAGCTTTACTTTATCGCTAAGTAGTTAGCAATAGTTGTAGTTGCTATTCGTGGTGGAGGCAATCATGGTGGAGTGATGGAGATCATGCCGGCATGCACAAGATGGAGATCATTGCGTGAAGATTGGCTATACCATGTCACATAAAGTTATATGCATGTGATGTTTATCCTTTTATGTATCTTATTATGCTTAGATCGCGACGGTAGCATTATAAGATGATTCCTCACTTAAAGATCAAGATAAAACTGTGTTCTCCCCATGTATGAACCGTTGTGAAAGTTCGTCGTGTCCAAGCATCACGTGATGATCGGGTGCTATAGACTCTACGTTCACATACAACAGGTGCAAGCCAGTTTTGCACACGCGGAAATACTTGGGTCTGACTTGACGAGCCTAGCATGTACAAACATGGCCTCAGAACACAAGAACCGAAAGGTTAAGCATGAGTCATATGAATGATATGATCGACACTTCGTTGTCCACCATTGAAACCACATCTCTTCTCGTGAAGATCGGATTAGGTGTGGTGAATTTGGATCATGTTCACTAAACAACTTGAGGGATGTTGAATTTAGTGGGAGTTCATCAAGTAATTTGATTAGAGTTGAACTAGTTATCATGAACATAGTCTAATTTGTACTTGCAAACATTGTAGATCAAATGGCTAAGTCCAACTTCAACTTCAACGTTTTTGCTGAGAAGGAAAATCTTAGAAACAATGGGTCTGACTTCACCAACTGGTTCCGCAATATGAGAATCATTCTCTCTGGCGGTCAAAAGGACTATGTCCTTCAGAATGCGCTAGGTGACGCCCCTGCTGTAGATGCGTCGGCTGATGAGAAAGCTGTCTATCAGTCGTGCAAAGATGATTATGGTGTGATTAAGAGCACCATGTTGTTTGCTATGGAATCGGACCTTCAAAATAGTTTTCAAGACTATCCCGGGCCCTTTGAGATTCTTGAGGAGCTGAAAACTATGTTTCAGACTCAGGCCCGTTCTGAGAGATATGAGATCTCTGAGAAATTCTTTAACTGCAAGATGGAGGAAGGGAGTTCCGTTAGTGAGCACGCCATAAAGATGTCGGGCTACACTCAACGCCTTGAGCAACTGGACTGCAAGATTCCATAGGAGCTCAAGATTGACAGGGTTCTGCAATCACTCCCTCCCAGCTACAAAAGTTTTGTAGTGACTCATAATCAGATTGGTTCCACTGATACGATCACCGAGCTCTTCGCAAAGCTGAAGGCTACGGAGGTGGACATCAAAAAGGATAATCATGTGTTGATGGTCAACAAGCCCCCCACCTTCAAGAAAGGTAAGGGTGCAAAGAAGCCCTTCAAGAAAGGCGGCGGCAAGCGCGTTGCCCCTGCTGAGAAGAAGCTCAAGTCTAGAACCAAGCCGGACACTGAGTGCTTCTATTGCAAGGACAAGGGTCACTGGAAGCGCAACTGTCCGAAGTACTTAGCGGACAAGAAGGCTGGCACCATCAAAGGTATATTTGATATACATGTTATTGATGTTTTCCTTACTAGCCCTCGTTGTAGTGCCTGGGTATTTGATACTGGTTCAGTTGCTAATATTTGTAACTCGAAACAGGAGCTACGGAATAGACGGCGGCTTGCGAGGGATGAGGTGACGATGCGCGTTGGCAACGGATCAAGAGTTGATGTGATGGCCGTCGGCACGCTCTCCTTAGTTTTACCTTCGGGATTAGTTTTAAACCTCAATAAATGTTATTATGTGCCTGAGTTGAGCATGAACATCATTTCTGGATCGTGTTTATTGCAAGACGGTTATTCATTTAAATCTGAGAATAATGATTGTTCTATTTATATGAGTAACATCTTTTATGGTCATGCACCTGCTATGAATGGTTTATTTCTTCTGAATCTCGAAAGGGATGAAACACACATCCATAACATTGAGGCTAAGAGATGCAAAGTAGATAGTGATAATACTACTTATTTGTGGCACTGTCTGTAGGGGTTCGTAGCATGGAAAACAAAAAATTTCTATCGCATACAAACAAACAAGCCAAGATCTATCTACTAGATTGTAGCAACGAGTCGATGGTATAACTTACCCTCGAAGATTCCAAAGCGTTTAACGAGAGCGGATTCTCGTGGGTGATGTAGTCGTACTCTTTCCGATCTCAAGATCGTGTAGACGATCCTTCCGGCGCCACGTACCGGCAGCGCTCCCGTAGTCGGTCACACGTTCGGTACTCGACGAAGACCTTCCTCTCCCTTGTTCCAGCAGGCAGCGGAGGTTGTAGCACTCTCCTCGCGATTCCGGCAGCACAACGGCGTGGTACCGGAAGTAGAGGGGAAATCCCGCAGGGCTTCGCCTTAAGCCGGTGCGAGTATGGTGGAGCTTATGAGAGAGGCTATTAGTGGTCTAGTAATTAGACACACCAATTAGAAGGCTCTAAACCAATTAGAAGGCTCTAAACCGCTGGCTAAAGCAATTAGAAGCTCTAAACCAAAACGGCTCTAAACCGGAGGTAGAAGATAGGAACTTGTGTGTTCTAGGAGGGGAGCCCTGCCCCTCCTTTTATGGGTGGGGAGGCGCGGCCAGGGGAGGGGAGTCCCTCCCCAAGTCGGCCTTGGGCTGGGCGCCGGCTTGGAGGAGTGGGACTCCTCCTCCAAGTTGGTTCCAACTCCTCTTGCTTGTTTCCCACAGTTTCCTGTTTCCCACAGTTTCCTGTTTTAGCCGTTTGACTTTCAAACTGGCAATTTGACTTTCATGTTTTTGGAACAGCAAGAACACTTAGTACATGATGCAATCATTCAATGACACACTCATGTACCCTCCCCCCCCCCCCGGAGTGCCGGACAATCCGGAACCTTCTAGAACATTCCCGATGAAAACACCGGAATCATTCCCGAACTCCGAAACGGGACTTTCCTTATATGAATCTTATTCTCCGGACCATTCCAGATCACCTCGTGATATCCCAGATCCCATCCGAGACTCCGAACAACATTCGGTCTCTTTCTCATAATACCATAACTACTCAAACAACGTCGAATCCTTAAGTGTGTCTCCCTACGGTTCGTGAATTATGCGGACATGATCGAGACACTTCTCCGAACAATAACCAATAGAGGAATCTGCAAATTCATATGGCTCCCACATATTTCTACGATTACTTTGCGATCGAATGAACCACTTACATACGATACCAATTTCCCTTTGTCTCACGATATGTTACTTATCCGAGGTTATGATCGTCGGTATCTCTGCATACCTAGTTCAACCTCGTTACTGATAAGTACTCTTTTCTCGTTCCCGTGATATGTGATCCCTTGTGACCAAGTCACATGCTTGCAAGCTAATTGGATGACATTCCACCGAGAGGGCCCAGAGTATATCTATCCGTCATGTGGATGGACAAATCCCACTCTTGATCCATGTGTCTCAACCAATACTTTCCGAACACTCAATGCCACTTTTATAACCACCCAGTTACGGTGTGGTGTTTGATGTCATCAAAGCATCCATCCGGTAAAGGTGATATGCATGATCTCATGGTCGAAGGAATTAGGTTACTATGTATCAGAAAGCATATAGCAATTGAACTATTGAAATGACTTGATCTTTATGCTACGCTTGTCTATAGGAGTATGTCCACCATATCATTCTCCTAACGATATGATCTTGTTGTTGATAACATCTCAATGTTCATGATAGGGAAACCACAATCATTAATCAACCAACAAGCTAGTGAAGTATAGAGGCTATACTAGGGACTTCAAATTAAGTTTACAAATCACACAAGTATTAATGGTTTCCTTGTTAATACTATTATAGCATGAATGTAAACATTTATCATAAGCACAAAGATATAATAATAACTACATTTATTATTGCCTCTAGGGCATATCTCCAACAGTCTCCCACTTGCACTAGAGTCATCTAATCTAGATTACATGGTAATATACCGAACACCCATGGCAGTTTGGTGTTGGTCATGTTTTGCCCTCGGGAGAGGTTTAGTCAACGGATCCGCCACATTCAGATCTGTGTGTACTTTGCAAATCTTTATATCCCCATCCTGGATATGTTCTCGAATAGCATGAAAACGTAGCTTGATATGCTTCAGCTTCTTGTGTGACCTTGGTTCTTGCGCATTGGCTATGGCGCCCATGTTATCATAGTAGATAGACATTGGGTCCAGCGCACTAGGAACCACACCCAGCTCTGTAATGAACTCTTTCATCCATATCGCTTCTTGTGAAGCCTCCGAAGCAGCCATGTATTCCGATTCAGTTGAAGATCTCGCCACAACGCTTTGCTTTGCACTCCTCCAGCTAACTGCTGCACCATTCAAAATAAATACGTATCCAGATTGTGATTTAGAATCATCCGGGTCGGTGTTCCAACTGCATCGGTGTAACCATTAACAACGAGCTGTTCATCACCTCCATAAGAAAGAACCATATCCTTAGTTCTTCTCAAGTACTTAAGGATGTTTTTGACCGCTGTCCAATGATCCACTCCTGGATCACTTTGATATCTGCTAGTTAGACTAACAGCATATGCGATGTCGGGTCTAGTACATAGCATGGCATACATTAGAGATCCTATGGCTGAGGCATAGGGAGTTTTACTCATCCTTTCTCTATCTTCTGCCGATGTCGGACTTTGAGTTTTACTCAAGGTCGTATTGGGCAACATGGGCAAGAACCCTTTCTTGCTTTCTTCCATTCCAAACTTCTTTAGAACTTTGTCCAAATATGTACTCTGTGACAATGATATTTGGCGTTTCGATCTATCTCTATAAATCTTTATGCCTAATATGTAAGCTGCTTCGCCAAGATCCTTCATTGAAAAACTATTATTCAAATATTCCTTGACACTATTAAGAAGGTCTACATCATTCCCAATCAACAATATGTCATCCACATACAGTATTAAGAATGCTACAGAGCTCCCACTCACTTTCTTGTAAATACAAGCTTCTCCATAAGTTTGTATAAAACCAAAACTTTTGATTACCTTATCAAAACGTTGATTCCAACTTCGGGATGCCTGCTTCAATCCATAGATGGACCGTTGAAGTTTGCATACCTTGTTAGCATCTTTAGGATCGACAAAACCTTTGGGTTGCATCATATACAACTCTTCATCAATGTCTCCATTGAGGAATGCTGTTTTGACATCCATCTGCCATATCTCATAATCATAATATGCAGCGATTGCTAACATAATCCTCACAGACTTTAGCTTCGCTACCGGTGAGAAAGTCTCATCGTAGTCAACTCCTTGAATTTGTCGAAACCCTTTTGCGACAAGTCGAGCTTTATAGACAGTAACATTACCATCAGCATCTGTTTTCTTCTTGAAAATCCATTTGTTCTCGACAGCCTTCTGGCCATCCGGTAAGTCCACCAAAGTCCATACTTGGTTTTCGTACATGGATCCAATCTCGGATTTCATGGCTTCTTGCCATTTATTGGAATCTGGGCTCATCATCGCTTCCTCATATGTCTCGGGGTCATCGGTGTTGTCCACCACCATGACATTCATAACGGAATCATACCAATCTGGAGTGGTACGAGTTCTCGTTGACCTCCGAGGCTCTGTAGTAACTTCAACCGAAGTTTCATGATCACCATCATTAGCTTCCTCTCTTATTGGTGCAGGCACCACAGGAACTTCTTCCAGTGCTGCGCTACTCGCAATTTCGAGAGAAGGTTCGACAACCTCGTCGAGTGCTACTTTCCTTCCAGTCACTTCTTTCGAGAGAAATTCCTTCTCTAGAAAGGATCCATTCTTGGCAACGAATGTTTTGCCTTCGGATCTATGATAGAAGGTATACCCAATAGTTTCCTTCGGGTATCCTATGAAGACGCATTTTTCCGCTTTGGGTTCAAGCTTGTCCGGCTGTAACTTCTTTACATAGGCTTCGCATCCCCAAACTTTAAGGAACGACAATTTAGGTTTCTTCCCAAACCATAATTCATACGGTGTCGTTTCAACGGATTTAGACGGTGCCCTATTTAAAGTGAATGCGGCTGTTTCTAATGCATAACCCCAAAATGATAGCGGTAAATCTGTAAGTGACATCATAGAACGAACCATATCTAAGAGAGTTCGATTACGACGTTCGGACACACCATTACGCTGTGGTGTTCCCGGCGGTGTCAATTGTGAAAGTATTCCGCACTTCTTTAAATGCTCGCCAAACTCGTAACTTAGATATTCACCTCCACGATCAGAACGTAGAAATTTAATCTTCTTGTTACGTTGATTCTCTACCTCACTTTGAAACTCCTTAAACTTCTCGAAAGTTTCGGACTTATGTTTCATGAAATAGATATACCCATATCTACTCAAGTCATCCGTGAAGGTAAGAACATAACGATAACCACCGCGCGATGCTACACTCATTGGACCACACACATCGGTATGTATGATTTCCAATAAGTCCGTAGCTCGCTCCATCATACCAGAAAATGGAGTCTTAGTCATTTTACCCATCAGACATGCTTCGCATCTTTCAAGTGATTCAAAATCAAGTGATTCAAGAAGTCCATCGGAATGGAGTTTCTTCATACGTTTCACTCCGATGTGACCAAGACGACAGTGCCACATATAGGTCGAATTATCGCTTGATTTCAAACATTTAGCCTCAATGTTGTTGATATGTGTATTTCCACTATCGAGATTCAATAAGAATAGACCATCTATCAAAGGTGCATGTGCATAAAACATATTACTCATATAAATAGAACAACCATTATTCTCAGATTTAAACAAGTAACCGTCTCGCAATAAACAAGATCCCGATATAATGTTCATGCTCAACGCAGGCACCAAATAACAATTATTTAAGTATAAAACTAATCCCGATGGTAGATGAAGAGGTAGCGTGCCGACCGCGATCACATCAACCTTTGATCCGTTTCCCACGCGCATCATCACCTCGTTCTTCGCTAGCTTCCGTTTATTCTGCAGCACCTGTTTCGAGTTACAAATATGAGCAACCGAACCAGTATCAAATACCCAGGCACTACTACGAATACTAGTGAGATACACATCAATAACATGTATATCAGATATACCTTTCTTCTTGATGTTGCCGTTCTTCAAATCCGCCAAGTACTTTGGGCAATTCCGCTTCCAGTGACCTACTCCCTTGCAGTAAAAGCACTCAGTTTCAGGCTTTGGTCCAGCCTTGGTTTTCTTCGTCGGCGTGGTAACTTTCTTACCACCCTTCTTGAAGTGTCCCTTTTGCTTAGACTTGCCCTTCTT
Organism: Avena sativa; assembly: GCA_916181665.1. NCBI lineage: Eukaryota > Viridiplantae > Streptophyta > Magnoliopsida > Poales > Poaceae > Avena > Avena sativa. The sequence goes on from OV702284.1 coordinate 1,243,428, forward strand.
GAATTTGGTGGTCTTATTGACCATCAACACTTGGTGCTCTTTCTTGATCTCCACTTCTGCAGATTTCAACATAGCAAATAGTTCTGGCAACTCTTTGTTCATGTTCTGCATGTTGTAGTTCATCACAAAGTTCCTGTAACTTGGTGGCAATGACTGGAGGACGCGGTAAACCCCCAAAGCATTAGGAATCACTATACCCAAGCTTTGAAGTTTGTTTGCGTGCCCAGACATCTTAAGCACATGCTCACTGACGGAGCTGCCCTCTTCCATCTTGCAGTTAAAGAACTTTTCAGAAGCTTCATAACTTTCAATTGCCGCATGAGTCTCAAAAATCAATTTGAGATCCTCGACAATATCATATGGGTCTGACTCTTCAAACCTTTTCTGAAGCTCCGATTCTAAACCATACAAGATAGCACACTGAACTATGGAGTACTGATTCTTCCGAGCGAGGTAAACATTCTTTACTTCATCGGGAGCATCAGCTGCAGGTGGGTCACCCAGCGGTGCATCCAGCACATAGGTCAAATTACCAGCTGTGAGGACAATCCTCAAATTGCGGAACCAATCCGCGAAGTTGCTTCCATTGTTTTTCAACTTTTCTTTCTCTAGGAACGCATTAAAATTGATGGTAGGGGCTGCCATTGATCTACAACATATTTGCAATAGTTTAGACTAAGTTTATGACAAATTGAGTTCAAATTAATTAATGAAATTAAACTAGGTGAACTCCCACTCAAAACAACATCCCTCACATTGTTTTAGTGATCACACGAACCAAATCCACTACATCAACACCGATCATCACGAGAGTTGATATAGTTTCAATGGCGAACAATCATCATGTTCATCATATCTACTATATGATTCATGCTTTACCTTTCGGTAATCCGTGTTCCTGAGACCATGTCTGTACATGCTAGGCTCGTCAAGATCAAACCTTAGCCATCGCATAAGCAAATCTGGCTTGCTTACGTTGTATACACTTGCGGAATCTAACACACCCGATCATCACGTGGTGCTTCGAAACAACAAGCTTTAGCAACGGTGCTAACTAAGGGCGAACACTTTATGATTTGAAATTCATGTGCATGAGGGATCATCTTATAATGCTACCGTCGTCTACTAAGCAATACAAGATGCATAAAGGATTAACATCACATGCAATTCATAATTTGTGATATGATATGGCCTTTCTTCTTTGTGCTTCCGATCTCCATCTTCAAACACGAACATGATCTCCATCATCACCGGCATTGCATCAAGGTCAATGACGCTTCACCATGGTTGTCGTCCACCGGCTTCAACTATTACAACTACTTTGAATAGACACGCGGGTCTTAACATAAATTAAAGACAACCATATGGCTCCTGCCGGTTGCCAACTTATAATAAGGAACATTGCATACATCAAATATAATCACAATCATGGCCATATCACATCACTGCACACCCCTGCAAAACAAAGTTAGACGCTTCTACTTTCTTTGCATATTTTACGTGGTTTGGGGCTTTCAATAAGTGTCGTTCTAACTTACGAACAAGAACCACAACATTGATACTAGCATTGTTGATTACCCGTTGTAAATTGGATCTTAACTATGCTAGGAGAAACAGGCACCCGCAAAGCCACTTATGCAATACAAGTTGCATGTCAAGCGTGGAGCAAGTCTCATGAACGATGTCATGTAAGGTTAGCCCGGGCCGCTTCATCCCAACATACCGCAAGATGCAAAGTACACAAAAAGCAATCTACAATAAAAGCATCAACGCCCACAATGACCATTGTGTTCTACTCATGCAACAGATCTACATATAGACACGGCTCTGATACCACTGTAGGGGTTCGTAGCATGGAAAACAAAAATTTTCTATCGCATACAAACAAACAAGCCAAGATCTATCTACTAGATTGTAGCAACGAGTCGATGGTATAACTTACCCTCGAAGATTCCAAAGCGTTTAACGAGAGCGGATTCTCGTGGGTGATGTAGTCGTACTCTTTCCGATCTCAAGATCGTGTAGACGATCCTTCCGGCGCCACGTACCGGCAGCGCTCCCGTAGTCGGTCACACGTTCGGTACTCGACGAAGACCTTCCTCTCCCTTGTTCCAGCATGCAGCGGAGGTTGTAGCACTCTCCTCGCGATTCCGGCAGCACAACGGCGTGGTACCGGAAGTAGAGGGGAAATCCCGCAGGGCTTCGCCTTAAGCCGGTGCGAGTATGGTGGAGCTTATGAGAGAGGCTATTAGTGGTCTAGTAATTAGACACACCAATTAGAAGGCTCTAAACCAATTAGAAGGCTCTAAACCGCTGGCTAAAGCAATTAGAAGCTCTAAACCAAAACGGCTCTAAACCGGAGGTAGAAGATAGGAACTTGTGTGTTCTAGGAGGGGAGCCCTGCCCCTCCTTTTATGGGTGGGGAGGCGCGGCCAGGGGAGGGGAGTCCCTCCCCAAGTCGGCCTTGGGCTGGGCGCCGGCTTGGAGGAGTGGGACTCCTCCTCCAAGTTGGTTCCAACTCCTCTTGCTTGTTTCCCACAGTTTCCTGTTTCCCACAGTTTCCTGTTTTAGCCGTTTGACTTTCAAACTGGCAATTTGACTTTCATGTTTTTGGAAAAGCAAGAACACTTAGTACATGATGCAATCATTCAATGACACACTCATGTACCCTCCCCCCCCCCCCCGGAGTGCCGGACAATCCGGAACCTTCTAGAACATTCCCGATGAAAACACCGGAATCATTCCCGAACTCCGAAACGGGACTTTCCTTATATGAATCTTATTCTCCGGACCATTCCAGATCACCTCGTGATATCCCAGATCCCATCCGAGACTCCGAACAACATTCGGTCTCTTTCTCATAATACCATAACTACTCAAACAACGTCGAATCCTTAAGTGTGTCTCCCTACGGTTCGTGAATTATGCGGACATGATCGAGACACTTCTCCGAACAATAACCAATAGAGGAATCTGCAAATTCATATGGCTCCCACATATTTCTACGATTACTTTGCGATCGAATGAACCACTTACATACGATACCAATTTCCCTTTGTCTCACGATATGTTACTTATCCGAGGTTATGATCGTCGGTATCTCTGCATACCTAGTTCAACCTCGTTACTGATAAGTACTCTTTTCTCGTTCCCGTGATATGTGATCCCTTGTGACCAAGTCACATGCTTGCAAGCTAATTGGATGAAATTCCACCGAGAGGGCCCAGAGTATATCTATCCGTCATGTGGATGGACAAATCCCACTCTTGATCCATGTGTCTCAACCAATACTTTCCGAACACTCAATGCCACTTTTATAACCACCCAGTTATGGTGTGGTGTTTGATGTCATCAAAGCATCCATCCGGTAAAGGTGATATGCATGATCTCATGGTCGAAGGAATTAGGTTACTATGTATCAGAAAGCATATAGCAATTGAACTATTGAAATGACTTGATCTTTATGCTACGCTTGTCTATAGGAGTATGTCCACCATATCATTCTCCTAACGATATGATCTTGTTGTTGATAACATCTCAATGTTCATGATAGGGAAACCACAATCATTAATCAACCAACAAGCTAGTGAAGTATAGAGGCTATACTAGGGACTTCAAATTAAGTTTACAAATCACACAAGTATTAATGGTTTCCTTGTTAATACTATTATAGCATGAATGTAAACATTTATCATAAACACAAAGATATAATAATAACTACATTTATTATTGCCTCTAGGGCATATCTCCAACACTGTCGTCTAGGTCATAATGGTGTAAAATGCATGAAGAAACTCCATTCTGATGGACTTTTGGAGTCTCTTGATTTTGAATCATTTGACACATGCGAACCATGCCTCATGGGCAAGATGATCAAAACCCCGTTCTCCGGAATTATGGAGCGAGCAACGGACTTGTTGGAAATCATACATACCGATGTATGCGGACCGATGAGTGTTTCGACGCACGGTGGATATCGCTATTTTCTCGCTTTTATCGATGACTTAAGTAGATATGGGTATATCTATTTAATGAAACATAAGTCTGAAACATTTGAAAAGTTCAAGGAATTTCAGAATGAAGTGGAGAACCATCGTAACAGAAAGATTAAGTTTCTACGATCCGATCGTGGAGGTGAATATTTGAGTTATGATTTTCTCACGCATCTTAAAGCAAGCGGAATCGTTTCGCAACTCACGCCACCCGGAACACCAAAGCGCAATGGTGTGTCTGAACGCCGGAATCGAACCCTATTAGATATGGTCCGATCGATGATGTCTCTTACTGATTTGCCGTTATCATTTTGGGGTTATGCATTAGAAACCGCTGCATTCACTTTAAATAGGGCACCATCTAAATCCGTTGAGACGACACCGTATGAACTGTGGTTTGGTGCTAAACCTAAGTTGTCGTTTCTTAAAGTTTGGGGATGCGAAGCTTACGTCAAGAAGTTGATGCCGGACAAGCTCGAACCCAAAGCGGAGAAATGCGTCTTCATAGGATACCCTAAGGAAACTATTGGGTATACCTTCTATCACAGAACCGAAGGCAAAGTGTTTGTCGCAAAGAACGGTTCCTTTCTTGAGAAGGAGTTTCTCTCGAAAGAAGTGAGTGGGAGGAAAGTAGAGCTAGACGAGGTTGTTGAACCTTCTCTTGAATTGGAGAGTAGCGCAGCACCTGAAATTGTTCCAGTGCCGCCTGCACCAACAATAGAGGAAGCTAATGACAAGGATCATGAAGCTTCGGACGATGCTACTACTGAACGTCGCAGGTCGACAAGGTCGCGTGCCCCTCCTGAGTGGTACGGCAACCCTGTCTTAACTGTCTTGTTGGTAGAAGACAGTGAACCTACGAACTATGATGAAGCGATGATGAGCCCAGACTCTGAGAAATGGCTAGAGGCCATGAAATCCGAATTGGGATCCATGAGCGAAAACCAAGTATGGACTTTGGTGGACCCTCCTAGCGACCGGAAGGCCGTTGAGTGCAAATGGATTTTCAAGAAGAAAACGGACGTGGATGGTAATGTTACCGTCTATAAAGCATGGCTTGTCGCGAAAGGTTTTCGACAAGTTCAAGGTGTTGACTACGATGAGACTTTCTCTCCCGTAGCGATGTTTAAGTCCATTGGGATTTTATTAGCAATTGCTGCGTTTCATGATTATGAAATATGGCAGATGGATGTCAAGACTGCGTTCCTCAATGGCAACATTGATGAAGAGTTGTATATGATGCAACCCGAAGGTTTTGTCGATCCTAAGGATGCTGATAAAGTGTGCAAACTTCAGCGTTCCATTTATGGACTGAAGCAAGCATCTCGGAGTTGGAACCTTCGTTTTGATCAAGAGATTTGGATTTGTTCCAAATTGCTACAAAGCTTGTATCTACAAGAAAGTGAGTGGGAGCTCAGTGACATTTCTGGTACTATATGTGGATGACATATTGATTATTGGAAATGACATTAACATGCTTAATGATGTGAAGAGTTATTTGAACAAGTGTTTTTCAATGAAAGACCTAGGTGAAGCTGCTTATATATTGGGCATCAAAATCTATAGAGATATACAAAGACGCCTGATAGCTTTAAGCCAGAGTACATACCTAGACAAAGTTCTGAAAAGGTTTAGAATGGATAAGGCAAAGAAAGGTTCAGTGCCTATGTTGTCAGGTAAGATATTGAGCAAGGCTCAGTGTCCAGCTACGGTAAATGATAGAGAAGCTATGAGCAAAGTGCCTTATGCCTCGGCCATAGGTTTTATCATGTATGCCATGCTGTGTACTAGACCGGATGTGTCCAATGCTCTTAGTTTGACGAGCAGATACCAAAGTGATCCAGGAGTGGAACACTGGACAGCCGTGAAGAACATCCTGAAGTACCTAAATAGGACTAAAGAAATGTTCTTAGTCTATGGAGGTGATGAACAACTCGTCGTAAAGGGTTACATCGACGCTAGTTTCGACACCGACAAGGATGATTCTAAATCTCAGACAGGATACGTTTATATTTTGAATGGAGGAGCTGTGAGCTGGAGAAGCTGCAAGCAAAGCGTGATCGCGGGATCTACAGTAGAAGCAGAATACATGGCTGCTGCAGAAGCGTCAAGTGAAGGAGTTTGGATCAGGAACTTCATCACTGAGCTTGGCATGGTTCCAAGTGCATTGGACCCACTGGAGATATTGTGTGACAACACTGGCGCCATAGCACTCGCTAAGGAACCAAGATATCATCCAAAGACCAAGCATATCAACCGCAAGTTTCATATAATACGAGATTATATAGCAGATGGAGATCTGAAGATTAGCAAAGTACATACAGATCTGAATGTCGCATATCCATTGACTAAACCTCTTCCACGTGCAAAACATGATCAGCACCTTAGTGCCATGGGTGTGAGATTGTTGCCAAATGTAAACTAGATTATTGACTCTAGTGCAAGTGGGAGACTGTTGGAATTATGCCCTAGAGGCAATAATAAAGATGTTATTATTATAATTCTTGTTCATGATAAAGTTTATATTCCATGCTAGAATTGTATTAATCAGAAACTTTAATACTTGTGTGGTTTATGAACAACACCGTGTCCCTAGTATGCCTCTATGGACTAGCTCATTGATTAATGATGGTTAAGGTTTCCTAACCATAGACATGAGTTGTCGATTAATAATGAGATCATATCATTGGGAGAATGATATGATGGACAGACCCAAACTAAGCGAAGCAATTAGATCGTGTCATCGTGTTCATCTTTGCGAAGCTTTTCTTATGTCAAATATTGTATTCCTTAGACCATGAGATAATACAACTCCCTGGTATCGGAAGAAAGCTTTGAGTTCATGAAACGTCATCCTATGAGAGGGTGATCATAAAGGTGTCTCTCAGGTGATCGGAAAGTACCTGTTGGGTTGTATGTATCGAGATGGGATTTGTCCCTCCCAAGTCGGAGAGATATACTTCGGTCCCACTCGGTAATCAATATCAACACCGCTTGCAAGCATGTGGTTAAGGAGTTAATCACAAAGTGATATCGGATTACGGAACGAGTAAAGTACTTGCTGTGAATGAGATTGAACTAGGTATGACGGTACCGACGATCAAATCTCGGGCAAGTAAAATATCACGAGACGAAGGGAATATATATATGGGATTGATTGAATCCTGGTATCGTGGTTCATCCGATATGATCATCGATGAATGTGTGGGAGTCAATATGGGTTTCCAGACCCCGCTGTTGATTATTGATAGAAGATCATGTCTGCATGTTCTCGAACCCGAAGGGTCACACACTTAACGTGTCTCGACGCTATGATAGATTGGATAATTGGTTTATGAGTTTTTTTTCGGAGTCTCGGATGGGATCCAGGACATCACGAGAGGTTCCAGAATGGTCCGGAGAATAAGATTCATATAAGGCAATGCAGTTTTTGGAGTTCGGAATTGTTTTGGGTTAATCGGTATTGTACCGGAAGCTTCTAGAACCTTCCGGAGGGGGACCAACGTGGCCCCACCTGCTGGGAGGGGGCATGGGCCTATGAGGGAGTGCCCTGGTCGCATTGGGCCAGGGGCACAAGGCCCCATAGGGCCCAGCCGTCCAACCTAGGGCAAAACCCTAGGGGAGCTTCTAGAAGGGGGGGACTTGCCCCCCACTCCTCCCTCCTTGGCCGCCGGCCCTAGGGCTTGGGGGAGGGGCAAGGGCTGGCCGTCCACCCCTCTATATAAAGAGGGCTGGGGGCGCACCCCCTCCCACACCTCCTCCTCAAGCCCTGGCTGCCCTGCTGCCCTCCTCTCTCTCTCCCTCCCGACTGCATGTAGGCGGAGCCCTGCTGCAGAAACTCTCCACCACTTGCACCGCGCCGTCGCGTTGTAGATCCAATCTGTCTCTCCACCATACTTGCTGGACCGAGGAAGGAGGAGACGTCGAGGTGCTGCACGTGTGCATCTCTCGGAGGCATTGCCACTTGCGGTGTTAGATCGGATCGGATCACGAGGAGGAGAAGCGAGTACGACTACATCACCCACGTTCCGACGAACGTTCCGCTGTGCGAATCTTCAAGGGTATGAAGATCTCATCTATCCCCCCTCGTTGTTTGTATCTCCTAGATTAGATCTTGGCTTTCCCGTTCGCATCCGTAGAATTTTTTTGATTTACTATGCTGCGAAACCCTTCACACGAGGGATAGTAGGCCTTCAGAACCGTGCTGCTTCGAGTTTTGTACGGGAAAAGGGCGATAAGGTTTTTGGAAATCGCTCCACGCGACTACTGTCTTCATCACGGACGCTGGCGACTACTTCCTGGACGGCGACTTCTTCCTCGACGTTGTACACCTCTTCGACGACATGGCCGAAGACAACTTCAACGCCAACCGCCACATCAACGCTGGTCCTTTTGCTGGACCATACAATGCCTTCTCCTATTTTGTTTTGATCATACTTCATATGTTATTTGTAGCAATCTGTTTAGAATTGAAAAATACTATTTATTCTATATATTACATGACATTTTTATTCCTATATTTCTGGTCATGTTTTCTCTACTATTTATTTGAATTAAATATTGTGTTAAATTGCTCATATTTCTATCAATCTAAAAACCTTATAATCCTACACAGAATTGTAGGCAATTTAATCCAAGTGGTTTTGTTGTGTCCATGAAACCTCATGTCTTTGAGGGGGTAAATTATAAGAGATCATCTACGAGAGCAGATCTTTGGTTTCAAAACATGAGCTCCTATAACGCCATCCTAGACAGACCTGAGAGAGAGCTTAATGCTGCTCAGAAAGAGGCCTATAACAAAATGGATACCCTTTTCAAGGCTGTTGTGACTAGCGTTCTTGGCGACATTGTTGATTCATACATGTCATTCGGCAATGGAAAGGTGATGAGTCCAAAATTGTGATCATTTTTACTTAATATTTTTTGCATAAGTAGAGTAGGGTTTTTAGCATTTACCGCGTTTGCGCGTACCATTTTGTCCTTGTTCCAGCAGGATCCCAATTTACTAAATATTTAATAAATATATTAATTGAGACTATCATATTACATAGTAATATGATATTTTTAAGTGATAAAAGTCATTTTATAAATTTATCTTCGCACCTAGAAGAATTGCGTGCAACCAGGAGGTTCCAGCCAGCATAACGACCAGTGGAGCTCGTACCGTACCGTACCATACCGTACCGTGTGCCCGTACGACCCGGCGATGAGACCGCCTCGTCAAATACTTTCTCCTCACGAAAACAGATCATAGATCTGACATTTACAGAAACCTCCAACCACGAAAAACTACACCAGAAAGGGATGTGAATGAGAAACTTGGAGAGGGGCAAATCATTACTGTTACACGGATCATTGGAGGACAATACATCATCCCCTACATCATCAACTGTTGCATCTCCATCACTATCTCTATCCCATCTTCCATTCATTAGAACTTATTGTAATTTCAGATTTAATTGTGGTTTGCACTAGATTCATCCTATTATTTTTATCCATCCATTTGATTATGATAATGTTGTTGAGTGCTTCCATGTGTGAGTAGTTCCCTTCGTTTTTGGGGAAATGGAAAAACTCTAGCATTATTATGATTTATGAAATGAAATAAAGATGATCTATTACTTGCTTCCATGTTTGGGTCATTTTTGAATTTCTTATGCCCGTTTCAAACTATGGTTAAAACGATGGGCATGAAGATTCTTAGCTCGGCGTTGAACCTCGCTGAACTTGCAGTGGATCTCTGATGAAATATCATATTGTGAATCTAAAA